>CM054126.1:40950-2440950 GCA_028751855.1 Ambrosia trifida | reverse complement strand
CATCCGGTGACCAAAACTAGGGTTCCGGTGAAGCTCCAATGAACCGACCATGCCTTGCATGTCGTAGATCTGTGTTGATGGATGAACCTGAAGCCACCCTCAACATGTTAGGTAAGTTAAATATGTTTCAATTTAGTTTTCGTTCTTGAAATCTTCTTGGTGTTAGTATTTTTATATTTTTTTTATTGTTTATTGATAGATATAAAGCGCCTTGATTAACTTGTTGTTGATAGTTTGTACGTGCATTGTATTCGGAGACGGTGAAACCATGCATCGGCCACCATACTCTTGGTCACTAATCCACTACTCTACTTCTTAATTAACTAGATATAATGTTTCGATGATCTTTTAAAAACTTACAATTGTCGATCATACCCACCAATTTTTACTTGGTTTGCTAAATTTTTTTTTATGTTTTTTAGGGTTTTTGTATGCTTTTGGAGCTTATTGTGCTTTATTGAGGAGGTGTTAAAGTAGTTTTTTTTCACTATGTGACTCCAAGGTCGATAAGGTAAATTAACCATTACTCTTGCAATAAATTTTCGTAATTGTTTTAACCACAATGTATAAGTTTGTCACGGCGGCTGTGGCTGCATCGATGGTGATGGATGTACCGACGTGGAAGAAGCTAGCGCGCCTGCTGGATTTTAATAGTGTTGGTGGTGATGGTTGGTCTAGGTTTACTGTTGTTTGAGATTGTTATTTGGGTTCTTATTCGCTTTGTTGTTTTATTGTTGTATGTCTATGTTGCTTTATAATGTAGCCTTATATTCAGTTTATTGGCTGTATTCTTGGTTGAAGGGTTGCCATAAGATGAGGCTCCTGTGTTAAGACTTGATCTGCCACCTTGAGTGATGAACCAGGAATTTGGCTCTTGACACAGCTTCGCCATCATTTTGTGTGTATGTTTGTTTGTTTTTTATGCTGATTTGTTTTATTCTGTTTGTTTAATCAAAGTATATGTTTATTGTTTTATTGTTGTATGCCTATGTTGCTTCATAGTTTTCCATGAGCTTGGTTTTGTTGAGTGTATGCTTGGTTGAAAGGCTGTCATAAGAAGAGGCGCCTGTGTTAAGACTTATCCTGGCACCTTGAGTGAGTGATGAACCAGGAATCTGGCCCATGGCACATTTTCGCCATCATTTTGTGTGTGTGTTTGTTTTTTAAGTTGTTTGATTTTATTATGATTGTTTAATATAGGGTTCACATGGTTGTTTTGTAGTTAAATGTAATATCATGAGAATTTGTATTGATTAGTCTGCGGCGTACTTAAGCTTAAAAAGACACAATAAAAAGTTCATGCGTAGATAAACTGATTAATTTTTTTTTAACATAAATGAAAATCTAAATGCGTGGCAAGGGAAAGGGAGATGACATCATGTCATGAATCTAACCCTATGCCTTCTAATCCTATGTGTTGAGGTGTTCCACCAATGTTTTTTGGGTTTCATATACATGCTTCGCATATGACTTGCGGGTTCTTTGTACATCTTCCATGGATGTTTGTCATTCCACAAACAACCTTTGGATGTTTGTCATTTGGGACCATTTGCTGCTGCTAGAAGCCATGGTAGGAAAATACCCAGTGGATTGTGAGGCCATAGATGAAGTAGAGGATTGCAAGTAGGAATGTTGTACTAGATTAACATGTTACTAGGCTTTTTATATTGAAAGGAATGATATTAATAATAATGAATGTATTAATTATGGTTTGTTCCCATTAACTAAATTTCTTTCCCAAGAAAGTAACTTACATATTCCTAATCTTTGGTTTGGTTTTATTTTAAATGTATTAATGTTGTGTGTGTGTTCCAGAGCATATTAATTTGCATGTTAACCAAGTGTTGCATGTAGTTTGCAATATTTGTTATTAGCTTTTTTGTTTTTTCCTCTGATCAAAATCGTTCATAGGGTATCCGTTTAAGGTATAATCATTGCTTTTTTGTATGCGCCTGCTTAATGGCTTAACCCCCAATTGTTTTTGCCGTTTTGCAATTAAATTACAAAAGGATGCTGGTCCTGTAACAACAACTATCACCCATTCATCAGTAGACATACGGATTCAAGGGAGCTAAGTGGGTTAGTGTTTGTTCTAGCTTATAGCGGAGTGAATGCATTTGTAATATGTTTTTGGGAAATGCAAATTATGTTTTTTTTTTAAAATAGTTTCGACTTTGTTTGTTGGGTTGTATGATTTCATTTTACAATGCTTTACACGCGATTTTAGTTAGTCATTGGTTATTGCAAAAAACATGACCCATTTTTTTTCATTTAGATATGTTTGTAAAGTCATAAAAAGACCACAAGCCTAGCTACATATTCTCCAAGTACTGCTCCTGTACGTTAAAACTTATTTGATTATTCAGGTTGTTTCTTTCAACAGTTGCATACTACTTGGATGCTAAATTTCCTGCCTTATATGCAGGTTTTAATACTTTCACAGTCCTGGAACCATCAAGAGTAAATACACGCCATTTCCATGCCACCGTCAAGAGTAAACACACGATATTGCCATACGAAGGGGCTATGTGGCATCGCATGAAGAATTTAGGCATGCTAGGCGTAACCAAGAAGGCTTTGTAAACATGGAATTTGCAAACAATTTATATAAGTTGTTGCACATGTAATATGTATTAGTGTTTTTGATAGTTATTACGTAATAAACAGTTTTGTTTACCTTACAACTTAAAGTCTTTGCAACAAGCCCCCGTCGCAACGCGCGTTAAATTCTAGTTATAGAGAAATAGAGAACCTAATGTGAATAATTGCCCGCCGCTAAAAGAGTTATAGAGTTTATGGTTTCAAAAGTCAAAATCAGCTGAATTTTAATATGTTAGTAAGTTTATTTCATATGGGTTAAAATATTAATCTAAACTTATGTTTTATGTAGTATATGTGTGTACATAGTTATAGTATTATGTTACATTTGGATACATTAGGATCGGTATTATGTACTTTATTTAGTATAAACTTAGGATGATTGTTCGTTATAACGGTTATTTGGAAGTTACACACGGGGAAGAATCATAAGGCACGCCTCAAAAATGGATGGTTATGATCAAAGGACAAGAGACACACCGGTTGATCAAACGACGTCTTTCTAGCGGGAACTGACCGTTTTTTGAATGATTAACTATATATAGGATTGTATAGTGTAGTTTAATCGGTACCAAGATTGTATATTCATAATATCAATCCATATAACTTCTTTTCGAATTCATCCGAAGCATTTAACTTTCAATATCGATTCTTTTGTTATTTGATTGTCTGTTTGATTGTTTGTTTTGTGTTCGTTGTTCTTATCCGCTGCATATTATCAATAATCTCCAACAATATGATGGATTTGATGTAACCTTCTCTACTAATTTCATATTATAATATATGCATATGCTTGTCACAACTTAGAATAACATGTCAGAAATGACTTAAGATTTGAATATAACATAAATTAATACCGAGCGTATGATTTCAAGATTCACTGAATGCCAGCAGAAGCCAAATCATTACCAAACTAAGGTCAGATAAGGCTTAGCCAATACGCACTAGTGTCAAACAAATTGTGGAAGTTTGAGGATTTTGTGGCTAAAGGTTAATTCTTTTGTAAGATAAGGTCATCCTTCGATCTCAATATGTAAGGGTGTTTGTTTTCACCTCTCATTTAACTTTACACTGGTAAGTTGCAATATTGCTCACGGTCCCCACTCCCCAATACCTCTTCATCTTTCCATTGATAACTATGTGATGTCTATATATGTTGTGTTCTTTTGTGTGTATGAAGTTTGTTTTTTCTCTACTTGTCTACCTGGGCCATGCCCAATTTCTTTTGTAATAAAATGTTAATTAAATTCACTGCTATATTGTCTACTCTATATATTGAGCATGTGTTTATCTTGTGCTTTGAATACGTCTTCTTCAACTTTAAATTAAATCAATGATAGGAAATTTATGTTTTCAAACGTTACTGGTGGTGATCGCGTTTGCTCTATGAAGAGGAAAATAGTTACCTCTGAGTGGTTCGTAGAACCAGATCTAAGAGTTGAAACTTGAAGATGATTAAAGCGTGTTAGATCTGCTGTAAACCTGCAAAACTAGACACCGTTAGGCTCGCCATAGGGGAGAGGAGATGTCTCTCTGTGACCACCCTCCGGCGTGAGAATAAGTATGGTTTTAAGAACTCAAAAAGTATGAGAGAGAAAGTTGGTTCGGAATGGTTCCGTTACCAAATGGGGAAATTTGGTGAGTATTTATACTTTTTGTGATGGACTTCGGTGGTTTAGGGCCCATGGGCCTTTTCACCGAAGCGTCGTTCCTTTGTGCCTTAGGTTCGGTCCGACCATTATTGTGATGGTCCGGCCTAAGACTACATATTCTCTTCACTCTACAAGATGTTACTTGTTCTAGTTAGCGATTTTTACACTAGACTCTTTTTCATTCCTTTATTTTGATTATGGAAGATATGTTTAGGGATGAATTGGAGTCATATAAAGTCTTATCTATAAGCGCGCGCACACACACATATATATTTAGATGCATTCTTCTTTCTTCTGACAGTTTGTGCCACTTGAAACTAGAATCAAACTTTTCTCAACAGAAGGAAGAAGACAAATCAACCACTTGACATGAATCTATTGAAAACAAAAAAACAGAAACAATGCATTAGTTTGAATGATGGAGATGCCATAATATCTCCCTAGATTAACAAACCAACCAACCAACATACTTACCTAATAAGACGTCACTAATAGCACGGTCTGGGGAGGGTGAGATAAGGACAAACGATTCGTTTGTTCTGGTAGATGGAAAGGCTGCACCTACTAACACTTGAGCTAAATCAACAATGAATAAAAGTAAATATTGTGTGTTAATTAAGAACCTAAAGAAGTCAAGATCATTGATGTCTTGATCTCTAGCTAGTATTCCACCCGTCGAACCAATAGTAGATCTAGCACGAAACTGCCAAACCGACAAGTTATACTATATGCCAGAACAGCAACAGTAAGAACTAAATTGGAACAACATACCTTATGTATATGCACCAGTTATACTAGCCTAGTAGTTTGATCAAGAATGCCATTTGTCATGTCCTGATTCGATCGAGGTTATTAAGGATGATAAATTCATTGTCTTTACATGGTAAGGATGCATTTCCCTGACTAGGATTGGTATAATGCATGGTGTTAAAGTTTAGAGAATGTCGAGGATGGGGCCGGCGGCCACGTGGACAGTGGCTGCCTAATAGTATCCCTAGAAGACAGAAAAAATTCATTCCCAAATCTCCTCTAGTTGCATCTCCACCAGTTATCATCTATCCCCCACGTGGATTCTTGGCCCACCTCACCTTCATTTTCATCTCTATATAATAACTTTCTGATGCATCATGTCCTTGCTTCATGGTCACTACCTAGCTTTGATCATTCTATACATGTCAATAATTTCTATTACAAAAATAGTTTAGAGAGTGATCATAACATGGGTGACTCTTCAGCCTCATACATACACATGGTAACAACAATAACAAAACATATGGTTTATATTTATATACAATACATATATATTTTGTGTATTCCTTATGCTATATATAGATGATGATCATATATATAACATGTGTTCTTGATTAATTTAGGTACAACATATGATAGAGAAGTGTTTGATCTTCCGTATGAGCAAAGAAGAGTGCATGGAAGCGCTCTCTAAACACGCCAACATCAAACCAGTCATCACTTCGACTGGTTAGTTTTTTTTTTTTTTTTTTTTTTTTTTTTATAATTTTATTATTACCACCTCTATGTAAGTTAAGATCACTTGAAGGCAAGCATGCATGTTTATGTTTTCCATATGCACATGCTTTTTACTTTTCTTGATCTTACTTTTGGTGTCAAAAGTTTATCTTTTCCATATGCACATGCTTTTTTTTATCATAGAAAGTGCTAATGTACTTTCGAGTGTTTCTTGAATTTTTTAGTTCTATTTGGTAATATCATCTGTGATCATGGGTACTTTAGTGTGAGTCCACGTGTTTTTTAAATTTTAATGTTACATGATCACAATCGTCATATTGTCACACTATTAATTAATAACCTAACATATAGAGCTAGTCCATATATATATATATCCGAAAGTAAAGGATCATTTAATAGCACAAATTCACCTATGGTAATGCACCTAATAATTAAGCTCGGATTTTTTTTTTTTTTTTGAACGGCAAGTGGTGCAGAACCAAACTATTCATAAGTAAATAAGTTGAAACCATATCAAAGCCCGCTTTGATAACAATCACTACTAAACAAATAAGTATCAGCGAATTGATGAATATAAATAACGTCACTATATATGCAGTGTGGAACGAGTTAGAGAAAGAGAACAAGGAGTTCTTTGAGTCATACACACAGTCTCAATCTTCAAGCGGATCAAACCGGATGTCAGAAGCCGAGACTAGCGAATTGATTCAAAAGATGATATCAGACGAATCAAAAAAATCTGATAAAGATAACTAGTAATTAACTTTCATTTCAATAGTTATATTAATTCTATTCTAGTATTAATCAACTTATGTATGTCTAGTGTAGTACCATGTATTATTGGTCGTCTTATCATCCTGATCTAAGTGAAATGACTAGAGTGCCCTTGGACAATGATTGGGAAGTTTACCAAGTGACATACGGGTATTTTGGTAAATTTAGGAAATGGGTGGGGCTATAATCTTAGTGCATCAAATTTGCTGGGAATAGTCACTGTCCAATGCAGAGCTTCAGCGTATAATATATGTAACGTTGTGGAGATCTCATGTGATGTGAGGATTGTCCCTTTTTTGTTCTTATGTTTATATTTAATAAATGAAGCTAAAGTTGTTGGTCCATCAATTGTCTATGTCATATGCTATATATATAACATTAGAATGAAAATATCTGCCATTGGTTGATCGATAATTGTTCGGACTATCCTGAATATTTATGATCCAGCTTAATTAGAGAGAGAAACTAGAGAGAGAGCAAAACCCAAAACCACAAAACTAAGCTAACCATGTCACTAAGTTCCCTACCATTTATAAGAGCATCTACAATGCTCATGAGCGAACGGTCAACTCAAAGTGGACGGACCACAAAACTTGAATTTTAGCATTGGAGAGGTTGGTTTGGTTTGGTATGGTCCGCTTCACCAGACCGGTCGGGGTGGGGGGGGGGGGGGTCCCATTTGTACTTTAATCGTTAAATAAAAGAAACATTTTTTTTTGTGTGGGGTATAAATTAAAAAAAAAGGAAAAATAGGTGATGACGTGGAGGTTTGAAATAATTTATGGTTGAAAAAAAATGGGCTGTGGTTTGAAATTGTTTGAAATGATGTGCCATGGTAACATGGTGGTTTGAAGTGGTTTGTTCGAGTTAGCATCGTGAATGCTCTAAGGAACACTCAAACTATTACAAGGGTTTGACACTTTTGACCCTTCGACTATCACTTAATACAATTTGACCGCGTAAACTTTTAACAAACTCAAACTGCCATACATAACATATCAATTTTGTTCAGAGATGAGAAATCTATCTATTATAATAATTGATCCTCTCACTTGAGTGTATCATGTGATAAAGACATGTCATTAATGGTATAAAATTAAAGTTAAAAATGGCATGACATGTGAAATTAAGTGATTTTAAGGAAAAATTTTTTTTTTAACAAAATTGTATTTTTTTCTCTCATGTTTCCTCCCATAATTTTTAAACGTTAATATCTTTTATATACGAGATTTTTTAAAGAAAAAAATTACACCAAATTAACGATCGTTTTATTATGTTTCCAACGAGTACCATAGTGATATATAAAAAACGGAGAAAAAAAACGACTATTTTTTGTGAGGTTTTGTTCATACAGGAAAAAACACAAAGTGTTTAGGTAATTCATTAATCATGAATAGGCAAGTCACTAATTATGTCCAAAGCAGTAAATATGAATTCTATTTTCAACAGGTGTTAGCATTAGAGTTGTACATTGTTTTAGGTTAGGTATTAATATTAGAGTTATACATTGTTTTAGGTTAGATGTTAACATTAAAGTTATACATTGTTTAAGGTTAGACGTTAACATTGGAGATACATTGTTAATTGTTTTGGAGTATGTGCTACCCGAAGCTTTCCTGCATGTAACTATAAAGCGCATTAGTCTATTTCATATGTAAAATTGATATATCATATTAGATTTCTCAACCCCGGAACGCTCCCGGGGTATAATCTAGTTCATTATAATTAACATTTCTTGATATAAAAATATAATTAAAAGGGGCAAAAGTAGGATGGCAGGTAGGCAAACAACAAGTTGTGCTGCAACCGCCTTCTAAATAGCAAAATATAGCCTACTAAAAACAAATCCCTGGTCCATGGGGGTCAAGAAATTACTCTGTCAAAGAACCTAATAGCGTCCGGGCCAAAGAGACAAAAGTATCGAAGGCAAACGGGACGAAAACATGTTGATTATGTGCTCGTTGCCTAACCCGCCACAAATCCACTATCTCTGAGGACAACGAGGAGGGATACACCAGTAAGATCCACAAAAGCGTGTTCCCCACCTTTCCAGTCATGACGCAATTGACAAGGGAGGTGTAAGTTAATAAGAAATTCCCACTTCAAACACGACCCTTTAGTCATACTAACTTTTTGTGTGAACGTTAATATCTATGAGATATGTACAAGAGGAAGCCATTTATTGGTTTTTGTGTGAACGTTTTAGATGTCTTTAAAACGTTTACGAACCAAAGTATGGGAAGTAGGTCTGTAAACGAACCGAACGAACACGAACACAGGCGTGTTCGTGTTTGTTCATTTAACTTTAACCGAACATGAACACGAACACGAACACATAATCGAACACATTTTTGTGTTCGTGTTCGTTCATTAAGAAATTTGTCATGTTCGTGTTCGTTTATGTTCGTTCATTTAAAACCTAAACGAACAGTTCATGAACATAAACGAACACAAATGAACGTAAACGAACATTAATGAACACAAACAAAAACAAGTTAATAATGATTCATCACAATTCAACCAAGTCTAATACATCACAATGCAATCAAAACCAAATCTAAATTAGTAGTTTGAATATACATGTATCATTCAAAAGGGAAATAAATAATAATATAATAAGAATTAAGGTTACTTAACAAAAGGGAAATAAATAATAAAAATAAATTAAAGTTTAATTGAACGAACATAAATGAACGAACATAAACGAACATAAATGAACGAACATAAACGAACGTTCATGAACATAAATGAACGAACAAACGTGTGTTCATGTTCGTTCATTTAATTAAACGAACTTCCCGCCGAACAGTTCATGAACGTTCGGTTCGTTTACAGGCCTAATGGGAAGAATCATTGAATCTATCGTTCAATGAAACTTCATCAAGACCAACAGATTTTGGACCTTTATTCTTATATATTAGATCTCGATCTCACTGGTTCTTAGCTATAATGTTTATAAAAGTGAATTTTGATTGTATCTTCCAAATAGTTGGTGTAAGAAAATTGGTTTTTAAAATTAATACAAATACAAGTGAACCTAACTTATTTTATTAAATTTTAAAACCTTGTTATCGATTCTGATTTTGATGGTAAGGCAATTGGATGAGGCCTGGTTTTGTGTGGTAGAATTTGATGGTGTTGCTGCAGATTTGTCTTCATCTGATATATGGACCGACATTTGGCCTCACCTAGTATTATTGGCACTGCTAAAAACTTTAACCTCTAGTGGAGATGGCCTTTTCATCATAACTACAAATTTTATTAAGCTCCAATAATTCAGCTTTATTATATATCTCTTTATTTCTCCACTAAATTGAACAGTAGTGCCGTCTTCTTCAAAAAAATTCAGTTGTTAAATAGCTTAACTTTAAGGACTTTTACAAGTTTGGGGTGGTTTTGTTAAACGTGGGTTGCTCGGGTTCGAATCTTGGTGTCCTGTTTTTTTTATAACCTACCTCTGTAATTATAGATTTTTTAAAGGCTATTTTGGTCATTTCGGTGGTTGCCACCTTTTCTCCTTCCCTTTCCTTCTTTCACGTGTCTGTCCAGCTTTCTAAACACCCTCATAATCGTTTTCATCTTTCTCTCTCTACACACACAGACATCTTTGTGTCTCTCTTTCTCTATCTATTTCTATACAAGATGAGGGGTGGTTTGGGATGTGAATGGGGTTCGTCATGAGGGTGGTTTGGGATCTCAATCGACGGTGAGGGAAAACAGACGGTTATGAAGATGAATACGCATCTTTTATAGGGTTTCGATGGTGCTGGTTTTAATGATTGGTTTTATGGTGTTGTTTAGGATGAAGGGGTTGTTATATTCATTGATTACCTTCAATTCCATCAATCTAAGTAGTGGGTCTGTTAAGGGCCTACGGTCGGCGTCTGGTTCGGCTACTGGTAAAAAAGTAACGATTCTCATGGCTGCTTGACCTCCGGTTTATGGTTTGTGTCTCTCAACTGTTTATGTGTGATGTTTATTGTTGGAAAGTTGGTTATGATATTCTTAATTTTGATTATAAGGGTTTCGCACTCTGGTACGTTGCCGCCTTGGTCGACGATGGCTACGCTGTGTTATTGTCTCGGATGATTGTTTTGGGTATTCAACCAGCGGCGGTAGCGGGCTGGTTCAGTGCCTGCAGCTGCCGTGGGGTTGAAATAACCAAAAATACCCTTTAAAAATCTATAATTTGTTGAAAAATTATTATGATAAACATTGCGATGGCACTGTTCAATTTAGTGGGGATATAAAGACTGGTGCCTAAGACTGCTTATGTATCATGCTAAAGTCAAAGAAACTCCCTAATGAATATTGGGGAGAAACTGTAAGTTGTACAACATATCTCCTAAATACAACTACTAAAAGTGTTAGTGACAAAACTCCTGAAGAAGCATGGACTGGAATAAAACCAGGTGTGTCAAATTTACGAATATTTGGATGTCTTGCTTATGTACATGTTCCAGAACAAAAAGCATGGTAAACTTAATGATAAAACAGAAAAGGCAATCTTTGTTGGATATAGTGAAAATAGTAAAGCCTACAAGTTATATAATCCAGTTACGAGAAAGATCATAGTTAGCTGAGATGTCATATTTGATAAGAAAATAACTTGGGAAGAAAATGAAGGAGGAGATATTATACCATTACATGAAAATGAAAACAAGGAAAGTAGTGAAAAGAATACATAAGATCATGCCTCAAAAAGTGAATATAATTCACCATTACAAGATGCCTCAGAAATGGAAAGACAGGAAGAACAAGTTGTACAAATTGAAGATGAAAACTTAGATGCTACAACATCTAGTCAAAGCCTACCATTGAAGATACGACCTTAGATGACATTCATAGTAGAACACAACCATTAAGCAGTCCAGAAGTGCGAGATTTATACAAGAGACAACAAGAAGCTGCGAACTTTGCATTCTACAACGATTCAGATCCAATTGACTATGATGAAGCAAGTAAGGATAAGAAATGGAAGGAGGCAATGAAAAGAGAAATAGAATCAATACAAAAGAATGAGACCTAGGAGTTGGTTGATTTACCAAAGGATCAAAAGTCCATAGGAGTAAAATGGATATATAAGACCAAGTGTAATGAACATGTGAATGTGGATAAACATAAGGCTCGCCTGGTAGTAAAATGTTATAAACAGAAATATGGAATAGATTATCAAGAAGTTTTTGCATCAGTGATACGTTTCGAGACTGTAAGATTAGTACTTGCCTTAGCAGCTAAACATAAATGGTTCCTACATCAGATGGATGTAAAAACTGTATTTTTGAATGGGGAATTGAAAGAACAAGTATATATTGAACAGCCTCTAGGTTTTATACAAAAAGGAAAAGAAAATAAGGTATGTCTTCTAAAGAAAGCGCTCTATGGTCTAAAACAAGCACCACGAGCATCGTATAGCTGATCAGTCATTATTTTGAACCAGTGGCGAAGGTTTGTAGGGGCGGGGAGAGGCGGCCGACCCCCCCGGATTTTCGCGCAGAAGTTCCGATTATATAGTATCCGTATAGAAAATTTTGAAAATATAGGGTTTCGACCCCCCGAAACCAGTGACTTCCGACCCCCCGAACCTTCGGGTCAAGCTTCGCCACTGTTTTGAACAACATGACTTCAAAAGGTGCACATTTGAATAAAGAAAACAACAACCTAAGAATGTAGATGACTTGGGTGGCAGAAAAAAACGTTTATCATGCTTCAAAATATATGATTTGGGGATATGAATGGGAAGGACAGTTATAGAATGTGCATAGCCATGCCTAAGTTATTGTAATTTTTTTGCAACTTTAGTTATCCACATGAATCAAGTAAGCAATTAACAAGTGACGTTCTAATCACAAACTATAATGAGGTTAGAAATTATTTAATATGTAATTTATTTTCTAAAGAAATACCAGCCACATATATCAACCCAACTCATTTAAGTCCTTTCTTCCATCTCTCATATCACAAGAAAACAAACATTTGACACAATTTATGAGACTAAAGAGAACACAACCCCTCATGCTTGTCGTTCTTTTGATTGATGTGAGGTCATGAGTGACAATAATTTTGTATTTAATCTATAGATTTTTAAAAGTCACATGTGTTTTCGTACTATGAATCAAATCTATAATAAAATATACCCAAAAATAAATAAAAGTTTGAAGAAGATGATATTAGTTAGAGTTTGTTATAATTAAAATAACATGGTTTGATCAGGGTTTTTTTATTTTTTTTTTATTTTTGTAATTGTATGATCGTATTCATATGTAGATTTGCATGGGGATTCTAGCATTGCTTATTCTCTAATACATAAATTGTTCGTTATTTATTTGCATTCATGTACGATCTTGTTGTTTTTAAAAACACATTATACTA
Organism: Ambrosia trifida; assembly: GCA_028751855.1. Classification (NCBI taxonomy): domain Eukaryota; kingdom Viridiplantae; phylum Streptophyta; class Magnoliopsida; order Asterales; family Asteraceae; genus Ambrosia; species Ambrosia trifida. The sequence goes on along the minus strand of CM054126.1, from coordinate 2,428,066 downwards.
AAATGTGTTCAATTTCTGTACCTCAGTGGCCAAGAACCAATGTATACAAAGAAAGTATTGCGACAGTTTCATCTTTCTTTTTTTTTAGCAGCAAATATGTTACTTTTACCTACTCTGTACCAAATATGACAAAAATATCCATGTGCAAGTTATGTGCTCAATACGTTATAGAATTCATAGTTGTGTTTGCTTTACAAAACGTAACAAATTGATCATTATACACGATCCCTTTAGACCGGTTTTAAACAACATAATAGCTCGAATCACTATTCGGTTTAACAATTTGAATCATTAGTTTAGAATTGATAAAGACGAAAATGTTACACACAATAAATACCATAAACGATCGTTTTAGTTTACATGAATTGTTGGAAGTATAAACTCAATTCTGTATTTGGATTTATGTTGCGGGTATCGATGGCATTCGTGAATAATGGTCAAGTTCTGCCGCAAACTTCATTTTCAAGTGATCCGTACTTTTAGGTGTAGACCAACCTAATGTATTTACACAATATTTTTGTAACCGTATTTGTTTATTCACTGAGCCGCACTTACAAGCTTGGGCTCAGTACTCATAAGCTAAGAATTCCTTGAACTTCATTCACAAGCTGGGCCTATAAGTTTGAGCCCATATGCCAACAATTTTTTGACTACTTGGATGTTGGGAGTCCAGTCCAGCAGCCTGCTAAATTGTTTCACTGTCTTTTGTTTGTACTTTTTAGTCTTGTAATATAGGATAGTTTTTCACTTGCACTAGCATAATTTGTAAATTAGGTTATATATGTTGTAAACTCAATATATACAAATACAGGGTATGTAGAGGTGCACAAAACCGGTTTTTTTAATACCCGGGTTCGGGTACGTACCCGAGTTCGGGTATGATCAGGTAGGGTACAACTTGGTATTACGAATAACCGGGTCGGGTTTGGGTAAGGTATTTTTCTAAAAAACCATACCCTATATATCCAGGTTCAGTTCTGGTTCGGGTTTTCAATACCCGGTTTTCGGGTATTAAATAATCTGTTTTCGGGTACAAAAAACCATATTCGTGTGATTTTTTTTTTCTTTTTTGTAGTTTTTTGTGTTTAATTCATTTCTTTTTCTTTTGTTCCAAAGCTATTTTTGCATACAAACTTCTTAAATATTAATAAATAACATAAAAATACATACTTTAATATTATATTCCTAAAAAACATTACAAGTTACATTAAATAGAACTGCTTAAATCTTTTTTTATGTAATATCTAAAAGTCTAGAACTAGTACTTAGGAAAACACAAACATGCATACAATATACAAAAATAATTCTCATATATCTGCCTATAATTTCTCATTAATGATATAAAATAAGTTAATTAAGTTAATACTAGTGTTATTCAACACGATGACAACTATGTTTAAAATTTGGATTACTTATAAAATTAACTATTTTAAATAATTTTTAAACCTCACAAATGAACTGGGTATTCTAAAGAACCGGGTACGGGTATTATAATAACCGGTTTCGGGTTTAAACCGGGTTCGGGTTCGGGTTTTAGATGAGCTGGGTATACCCTGACCATACCCTACGGGTAGGGTCGGGTACGAGTTCGGGTATGAAATACCCGGGTTTTAAAATACCCGGGTTCGGGTATTTTCTTCGGGTTTGGATCCGGGTTCGGGTATTTGTGTGCCCCACTAAGGGTATGTGTGTAAAACGTTTATAGTGAGCCGAGGAGAGGACAAAAGTAGTTGTGTGACCCACATATAGGAGAGAGTTCTAGTCAAAATACACGGGCTCGTCAAGTAAAATTCATATGTCAATAAGGGGCGTGAGGGACCCAAATGCTACGTATCCCTACTATTTATGGTGGTTTGCATGATTCGAAACGAATTTGGGATACGTAGCTCCTATCAAAAGCCACGTTCCTCTTGTTTCTTATTTTTCTTGTTAGTTTATTCAATTATTATGCATAGCTTTTGTTATTATAGTATTAGTGGGTAGTTTCTTAATGTTTAGTGGGTTAGTGGTAGTTAGTTATTTTATGTATAAGCCTATATAATGGCTATGGTATTTTAGTATTAGAAGGAATGAATGATAATATGAAAGAAGCCTTTGGCTTGTGTCTCTTCTTCTCTTAATTATTCTTGGAAGTTTTCATAGGTTTTTCTTAGTAAAACCTATACATATCAATGGTGCTCTCGTTCCCGAACCATCCTTCCGCCATGCCGCCCACCATCTCCGACCAACTCAACCAATTGATTGCCATCACCCTACAATCTCAAGCCAACTTCAACGACCAATTAGCCATCCTTATCAAAATCACCCAAAACCTCAACTCGAAAATCGATACCATCACCAAAAATACCGATATTCTCGCTAACCACATCACCAACTTATCCGGCCAAATCTCCGATGAGTTATCACACTCTTCGGGCTCCGAAACACCTCCAACCGTTGTCGCCATACCACCACCATCACTTCCATGTCGTGAACCGCCTCTACCAACTCCTAAACCCGTAACGAAACCATCACCTCCTTCACAGAAACCAGCCTCCATAGAAACAAAGTCTTCAACCTTAAATGGCATTGTGTTGTTTAGTGACAAGAGAACATGGAAGATCAATAATTATGGTTTTAACCAATTGTTGAAGTCCTGTAACTACTTTACGCAAGTTGACAAGTTTGTTTCACAAACTGAAAAGTTGTTAATGCATAGGGATGTATTTGAAGAGCTATTTTATGTCTTTGAAGACAACCCTCAGTCACGGGTGTCAAACACCGTAGCCCGGAAATGTGAGCGGTGCCCACCGTGGCGCTACGTTGAGACCGCTCCTAACGCCGTTGTACGCCTCGAGTGGCGACCACCATGGCGAAATCATTCCGTTCTTGAGGACAAGAACGTTTTGAGGAGCGCGGGAATGATACGTAGCTCCTATCAAAAGCCACGTTCCTCTTGTTTCTTATTTTTCTTGTTAGTTTATTCAATTATTATGCATAGCTTTTGTTATTATAGTATTAGTGGGTAGTTTCTTAATGTTTAGTGGGTTAGTGGTAGTTAGTTATTTTATGTATAAGCCTATATAATGGCTATGGTATTTTAGTATTAGAAGGAATGAATGATAATATGAAAGAAGCCTTTGGCTTGTGTCTCTTCTTCTCTTAATTATTCTTGGAAGTTTTCATAGGTTTTTCTTAGTAAAACCTATACATATCAATTTGACTCTACGTATCTACCAAAAGCCTTTTCAAATTGTACCAAATTACACGAGGTTCAAATTTTATGGGTGACAAAAAAATTAGCCGTTAAAAAAATGTGGTCTGATTATCTATTATTAATATATATAAAAGAATTGAGCATTGCTGACGTGGCGTGCAATGGTGCCTTCAACCTTTCCATGAAACTGCCACGTGGCATCATAATTGAAAGATTTTAGTGTTTTTAAATTATTTTCTTTTTTAATTAAATTGAGTTATTTTAGGAAAAAATAATTTAAAAATAAATTTAAAATTTTCTCTCTCATGTTTCCTCCCATAATTTTTAAACGTTTATATCTTTTATATACGAGATTTTTTAAAGAAAAAAATTACACCAAATTAACGAGCGTTTTATTATCTTTCCAACGAGTACCATAGTGCTATATAAAAAACGGAGAAAAAATCAACTATTTTTGTGGGGTTCGTTCATACATGAAAAAAACACACAAAGTGTTCATGTTATTCATTAATAATGTTTTTTCTTTTAAACCAGGTTCTTATCTACGATGTTGAAAATCAACCCAATCGCCATGTTATCATTGGAATTTTACTAGGTATACTTCATCAAGAGAGGCTAGAAGAAAGAATCGCGCAACACTGCAACACATGGTGTCACCTTATAGCAAGGTTATTTTTTTTATTTATTTAATTACAAGAGTAATAATTATTACTATTAGTATTAGTATTATTAGAATGGTTATATTTTTCAACCCCGGGACGCTCCCGGGAAGAATTGATAGTTGCTGACGTGGCGTTCAATGGTGGTCTCAACCATCTCTTGATTATGCCACGTGGCATAATGAGATGCAATGGTTACAATTTCCAACTTAAGTGTTTGCTTAGTTGATTAGGTTAAGAATTATAAGAGCCATTAGAATGTGAGAAATTAAAGAGATGTGATGAGTTTTTGAATAGTTGTAGCTTACATAAGTGATTCTTTAGATGATTACTGATTAGGTTTTAGATTAAGTAATATGAGTTATTACTGATTAGAATACTATGAATATGCAATGATTGAGAGATTTTGTGGTTAGTTAACTTGAGCCATTTGCAATAGGTTATCACGTAAAATTAGATTTTTCAACCCCGGGACCCTTCCGGGGTAATCAGCTAGTGTTAAATATGGTACAAAAGTTCCTTGAAGTACACTACAAATATTATTGTAAAAAACAATTTTATATAATAACATTCCACATGATATAAGACTTGTACACGATTTTTGCAAATTCAGTGAAACCAAGAAAATAACATACAAGTATGCAATGTTTGTGTTTGGTCAATCAACCTACTTTATACTCAAGATATTTGTGTGTAGCTCATCATTTGCATTCTTTTGTTCCCTCTCCAGTCTTGAGTTTCCACTAGAAATTCTCTCATCAATCCAGCTAATTATGTCTTGGAACACAACGTCTATGTTCTCGGTGAACTCTCCGTACGTGAGGGAATGCCACATTTCTGGATACAACTTAATCGTCTTGGCAAAACTCGAAGCTGTGTCATATAGAAGCTTGCTCACCGTTGGATCGGTCACCTTGTCTGCTTCTCCATGTCCAACGAAAAATGGAAATGTCACCTAATTAAAACAAAAATGTCATCTTAGTTTTAAAAACTTTGTTTCTAAGTATTAGATAATATTATCAGGTTATGGTGTTTATTAGTGTCAGCTCACAGGCACCTAACTTACCTAGTGGGCCCGTGGGCTGACACTAATAAACCCTAATTTTATAATATTATCTAATACTAAGTAAGTTATTTTCAAAAGATAAAAATAAAAAAATAAAAACATTAGTTAACTTACTTCTTGGAGCCTCTTTTCAAGGTCTAAGCTAACATTTAGTAATTGGTTGGCGGTTTGTAAACGTAGTCGACCTTTATAACACAAAGGGTTATTTCGAACCTGTCACACAAACATGCAATTTTGTAAACTATACCTCTCTATAAGCACTACATTGGCGTAAAACGAATACATTATACTAAATCTATTCTTACCTCCTCCCTGATTTTAGGATCTCTAAAAGCGACATCAATGACATCTGGACCTGGGACGATTTTCCATGTTGGGATTATTTTCGCGAGTTTCGTCAACACGTTTATCACCAATTGAGGTGGCTTCATCTCATCTGCAATCTGAGAATTTAAAAGCATAATAATCAGTCTATATTTCATATTTATAGAAATATATTAATGAAAATCAATCAACAATCAAACACTTTAATTGGACATGTTGCATATGTCAATAAACATTAAACGTTAGGTTGGTTTCATTGTCATTTATGTTGGCCTTATCATTTCATCCATAAAAGCTAATACATTTCAAATATCAAACGCAACCTTTCACACTAGGTAGATAGTACGGAATTGTGACGTGTAACCTATTTATTTTCTAGAAAAAGTGATACAAAGAAAAACAGATATTTTTTTCCGTTGCCGGTTATTTTCCACATGAAATCCCAAAACTACCCCTCAGATTTTAAGAAGATGCAAAGCACTTTTTGTTATAAATGAACTTGGTACCTGATGTAAATAAGAAAATGATACTTGACACAAAACCAATTTAACATCATTTTCATTTTTAACAAATTTATATAATATTATATGATTTCCAACTTTTGGCATGATTTATAGTTGATATAAAGTGGTTATATTTTTTTTTTTTAAAGACGTAGTTTAATGGTGAAATCCTAGTCCTAACAACTTTCAGGTCATAAGTTTGAGTCCTCTCACATGTAGGGCCCTTTCAACCTTAATGGGTATGATTTTTCGATAGATGAGAATCGAACTTGTGACCAACCCCGGACTGGGTACCTTCTGAAAAGGTAAACCATCCCACCTCAAACCAGCTGGGCTGGAGATCATCTACAAGATTGTGTCTCTCACTATTGATAAGTACAAATTTTTGTTATGATTCTTTGCTTTTAAAACTAGTTATGTATTAAACGGGATAATTAATAATTAATAAATCGAGTGCTTATCTATATTAAACCGGTAGGCATTCAAGTTTGGAAAAATAAGTTTTAGAGTGGATTTAAGAAGTTAATTTTGATTTTTTTCCTAAGTTAAGTATCAAAAGAGAGAATTAATATATACACTAATACACATACATATGTATTATTATATTAGTTGCCATGTTTGAACAGAAAAGAGAGGAAGAGAAGGAGCTCATACCTTGCACATGGGTGCGACCAAAACTCCACCATCCCAATACTCTGGTTTCTTCCTATGTAAAAGGAGAACCATTGCTCCACCCATGGATTCTCCAAGCAATATTCTCATCTTTCTTTTATTTTCTTTCTTTTCTGTAAAATAAAATAAAATGGACATAAGTTAAAAACATATACATTTCAAAGAAAGAGTAAACCATTTATCTAACATAATCTAAAAAAAATATTTTTATTTAAAACATATTATTTAAAAAAAAAGTTATAGATCATTTGTCTACTACGCTTTAAACTAATATTATCATTATCATAAATAGTATATAACATGTATTCGGTAAGTTAGGTTTCGCAATTCAGAAATATATGACAGCGCAGCTTGTTGCCCGTCTATCTTCTATTTTGATGTAATTTGGCAAGTTTAAGATATGATATATAAAAATAATTATTAACATGTATCTATCTATCTATATATGTTCATAGTTATCCTATAAAACAAGAACACAAATCAAAATCCTCATTCAACCGGTCTTAAAAGTGACTAAGTCAAACTTTTAAAATTCAGCCTTTTGAGTTGAAATTAATTTAATAATTAGAAGATTATGAACTTAACAAAAAAGGAAAAGAAATTACCACAAATGCTTGTGAAATAATCCGAGCAATCCGTAACAAGATCATCAAAAGAGGGGATATAACCCTGAATCCCAGAAGATTTCCCATGACCTTGATTATCAATACCATAAACTGCATATCCTGCCTTCACAAGCCTTAGTGCTGCCCCTGTTTAAATTTAGTTTTAATCCAATTAATACCATTGAATTTGTATTTTTATTGCAAGAAGTAAGCCGGCTCGACTGTATAAAAAATAAGTTATGTGATTTTGTGTCTCTTAGAAATCGCATACAAAAACTTTGAGTCGTCACATGTTAGGATTTTTAAACAAAAATAAACTATGTTATACGAAAAGGGCCTCAGTTTTAAAATCCGCTATATCACACTTGGCAAGAAATTCCCAATAAGTTTAATTAATCAATAAAATATTTATGAATATTTTTTGTAACCATAAACAAGCAAACCTTTCATGGAGACACTGCATTCCATGCCATATCCATGGTTAAGAAAGATCAAAGCTCTTGGTTCGGTATCAACCGGCAGCCAACGACACGTAAAAAGCTTTAATCCTTTCGAATTCTCAATATATTCCTGAAAATTATTAACAAAACCATAACTATAAGCCCCATGTATACAAAAAAAATATGAAAATAAAAACAAAGAAATATTTGAAACTAGAAAGTTGTGAATAATAATAATAATAATACCTCTTCATATTTGAAATTTGAAGCTTCAGTCGCCTAAAATAAAAAAAAATAAAAAACAAAAGAACTCAATGAATCAACAAATAACATGAACAAATGTATGAAGTAAGAACATAGTCATACCATGAAAGATGAAACAGGGTGTTCTTCAAAGCTTAACAAAAATCACAATCTTGAGATTGTTCCTGGGATTAAGGAGATTAAAAGGATTTAGTTGCGATAAAATAGGAAGATAAAATAATTTGAGAGGATGATGGATGTGTGGAATATAAGACGTGATCTCTACTTATAATAAAGATGCTTGTGTGTACAGTCAGTTTCTTTCTTGGAATATAGCTAGTGGATGATGATATTATTTAATTAATTATTTATTATGATTTTATGAGTTTTTAAATATATATTTCTTTAAGTGTATGATAGTCTCGTGGTGCGATAAGCCAATTATGGGAGATTCGTTTGACTGATTTTTAATCTTTTTTTAAATTTTAAAATTTTGTTATTAAAGAATCGTTATTGGGATAACACTAAACAATATGTTTAGTTGACACTTGACAATATCTATTTTGTTGATTTGTTTTATTTTTTTAGGGGCTGTTTGGTAGCCTCTTAATCAGCTTCTTAACCATTCAGATTTGAATTATTTAACATTCAGACTGTTTGTTTCAGCATCTGAATGGAATGATTAAGTGCTAAACCATTAAGCTAATAAGTGATGTTGAATGATTCATCTCTTAACCACTAAGTATAACATATAGTTGTTTTCGTATTATTTTATACGGTTATTTGCACTATATTATTATTATTATTATTATTATTATTATTATTATTATTATTATTATTATTATTATTATTATTATTATTATTATTATTATTATTATCTATATCTATATCTATATAGCCCCGCTTATGGCTATGCACATATATGTATATATATGTGTAGTCTTCGGAGGACAAAAGTAAAGTTGCACTGTTTTTAACGTTATTTTACTAATTTCATGAAAATAAAGTTAAAAATGACGAACGGCTAATCATGCATTAGGTGGTGACGCTGATAGCCAAAAGACAAGGGGGTACACTCACCAATTGAGTTTGTTCCGATTGCTAAGTGTTATGTGCCTTATAGTCTAAGGCTTTATACAAAATCACTATTGAGCCGAGGGTCTCACTAGAAGCAGGCTCTGTATTCCCACGGGGTAGAAGTAAGGTTGTCTATATCTTACCCTCCTTAGACCCTACATTAACTTTTTCTATTGGCGGGATTAACTGAGTATGATGACGATGATCAATATATATAGAGAGAGAAGGGGGGAGTTTAGGAGAGATGGAGAGAGCCAGCAGCTGACAGTCGGGGCGGGGATAAGCTTCCTTCTTCACAAGCTTATCCCTCCCAAAAAACCTACCCGAGAGCGCTTCCCTTTTTTCTTTTCCATCTTATTCCATTCCGGGACAGGCGACTAATACTAATCTAATAAAAGAAGTAGTCGTCGTCTGACAAATCGGCTCGGGCACAAGGCACGCAACCAGACAAAGAGGATAGATACGTAGATATTTATAAGCATGAGCAAAAAGGGCTATTTTACAATGTATGTACAAACCTAACCGTTTTTTTTTTTTTTTTTTGGAAAATTTTTATTACACCTTTATTTCACCTCACCTTGCATTTGCAAGGATTTGAACCCACAACCTTACATTTGTAAGGGGGGACACCATACCACTAGACCAAGAGGTCATGGGTCAAACCTAATTGTTTTAAATATCTGCCTTGCGTTTTGAAATTAAAAGTTAACAAATTATCTTTTAATGCTTTCACTTACCCAACCGCAGCAACGCACGGGTCACATTACTAGTATATATAGAGAGAGAGGGGGTAGGGTTAGGATACAAATGATATGTTTTGTGAGAATGGTGAGAAATAAATATGACCTTTAGATGATATAGATGGAAGGTCAAATGTTATGGGGAATGTTAGTGGGAAAAGCTTGCTTCTATGTTGGTATATATCCTAGGTTCAAGTGCTCTCTAGATAAGAATTGTGACTAGGAAATGAGAGGGCATGTGTATGCATATATATATATATGTATATATATATAGGTATAGGTTCCTGTACAAAGTATATTTTTCGTACAAAGTGTGAGAAATCTATATAGTCATTGTGTTTAAAAGTTTGGTTATAATGTTTTTGATTCCTTTTGCATTGATTTATATAAAAAAACACCAAACGTTACAATTTAAAACACAATCAAATGTACTCTAGACATTAAATTTAAAACACACTGATTACTTTCTTCGTAGGGTATTTTAGATTGCATGTCGAGAATACATTAATTAGTGTTTTAAATTGTTAATTTTTGTGTTTTTCTATATAATACTATGCCAAAGGAACATAAAACATCATGCCTAAAATTTAAAACACAATGCCTATATAGACTTCTCACACTTTGTACGAAAAATGCACTTTGTACATGAACCCCACCCTATATATATATATATATATATATATATATATATATATATATATATATATATATATATATTCAAATCAAAAAATATATTAATTCCAAATATTTTTAACAGTCGTTTTTTTGTTTTATTTTTTCTCCATAGTAAATTAAATTTTAGAGTTTTTAATCTTTGTAACAAAATTTTAGTTTTTTTCATAATTTTATGATCACTTAAGTTAAATTATTTTTTCTTGTTTAACTTTTTTTTTATTTGGTTATCGTTCGGTTGCTACATAGCTGGTTACATTTGGTTCCTCGTATTTTTTTACCCCTTGACTTTGTATTATATGCCATTTGGTCTATGTTTTATATCAGTCACATGGTGTTAGAAATTCGTCTTTTTATTTATGTTTTTTTCTTGGTTTTGGTTGTCGTTGGGTTGCTACTTAACATGATATCCCCCAGTGTTTTTTTTGCCCGTTGCACCGTGACGAGAGTACTTGAAACTAGTTATTATTATCAATATTATATTATGAATAAGTGATTTATATTTACCATGGTATAAATGTCATAAAATTTGAAGAAGAAAAAAAGCATATGCAAAAAGCAAAGTCAAATATGCAAGCTTAAATCAACATCAACGAATAACTTAAGAATTAATAACTTGTTTAGCTCAGGGAGGAATGGATGATTAATGAGAGTACCACATATTTTATTAGTTGTGTACTAGTCATCTGATTGTTTTTTTTTTTTTTTATCGGCAAACTTCAATTTTCATTCACCACCCAAATATTACAACAATGTAACAAGTAAGATGCTAGCTACAAAAACATACACCCAAAATTTCACAGACCAAACATTTCGACCATTCAAGTATTATGAACCTTGAACGCTCTCCAATCCTCTCATGTCCAACTTGCTTGTTTCCCTTTATGCTTTACCCACGTGAACGATAATGCTTGCACTTCGCCAAAGATGCCGCTTACATTGATTCTTTTCCCCTTGAAAATTAAGTCGTTTCGTGCTTTCCGAATCACCCTAACACGCCGCAAGTATTATTACCCTTATAATCCACCGCTTCTGTTTCGTATCACCCACTGAACCATATAGTCATCTTATTGTTACTATCAAATATACGAAACGAAATCATCATTCTAATACTTGAAATACATTTAATTTATATTTAACACTAAAGTTCTTTCATACAAAACTAAGTTAGTTTAATAAATTTTATTTTATTATATTTTGATAAAGTATGATGATATTATCAGATGTTGGATTATTATTTTAATGTCGGTGAGAACGCATGCGCAAATAATTCATTAGATTCAATAATGTGAAGAAAAAAAATTCATTTTTAACTAAAAAGTAGTAGTTCATTGTTGAATAATCCTGTTCTTTAGAATATAAAAACTTTCTCTTGTCACAAGATTTTTTTTTATTTATCATCTATAAATATGATAATCTTTTTAAGAAAGGTTTATTTTTCTTCTTATGTTACTAAAGAAGAAGGTTTTTTTTACAAATGGTTCTTATCCTACAAATAATCTTTAACGTGAGAATTGAAGGATGGTATTTTTTATTTTTTTATTTTTTTCATATTGTTAAACATGTATTTTAGTACTGAAATCTTAAAAAAAATTGTTGTAGAGTAATTACGTAATTATTGTTGTAGAGTAATTGCGTAATTACTCTATTGTAAACTACTGTAATTACTTTAATGACGTAATTACGCTAAAAAATTATATATATATATATATATATATATATATATATATTGTATTATTCATCTAGAAAGCATGTTTAAGAAGATAAAAAAAATTAAAAATAAAAAAAATCCCCCTTCACTTTTCATGGTTAGTAGGTTAAATCTATTTGTATTTGATTTTACTCTTAACATAAAACAGTTAGAAATTCGAGCGTCTAACAACCAAATGCGATGAATTCATCATCTTAACAGAAATCCATCCTTATTTCCAATTTCCATGAAGAAAAAAATACAAGCATCAAAACAAATTAAACATTTTTTTTTTTTGAAAATTAACTTCATTAAAAACGAGCAAGCCACAAAAACGGACCGCTCACAACCAAACTTACACCATATACAAGGGGTATTTCACCCAATCATTCCAATCAATCCTATTGTTCGATCTATACTTAATCCATATAAACGATAAAGACTTAACCGTAGCCACAACCTCAACCACTTTAGGAGCGGCCTTATCAAAAATCGCCTTATTACGCTCCTTCCAAATCGCCCAGCAAGTAATCATACCAATACACCGAACAATCTTCTTCCCTCTTTCGGATGTCTGAAACGTAGTCTGCCAATCAATCGTGTCTTCAATCGAACGGCTATTTGGGTTCAGAAGCCTGCACCAGCTCCAGACTTTGCACCAGACTTCAAACGAAAACCTGCATTTAACAAAGAGATGGCTGACCGTTTCGTATTCTGAACTGCATAAGGGGCATGTAGAAGATGGCAGCTGTATTCCGCGTTTAACCAGTTCCGAGCAGGTAGGAATTCTCTCCAATTCAATTCTCCAAAACAATATATTTACTTTTAATGGAATCCAAGATTCCCAACACATTCTATGAGCCGGTTGCGTGAGAGAATTTTTTATCAAAGCCGCTTTAACACTAGCAACAGAAAAACCATCGCTGCTACTATCATCCCAAACCCAACGGTCTCTGGAACTAGAAAATTTTGCATCGGCCAACAGGTACAGAGCGTCTTGAATTTCTGATATACCCGACACCGTGGTAGCACCCTTCGTCCAGTCGCCCATCAATCTAACATTTCCCCCTTCCAGCAGAACCCGGCTGCAAACTGAAGCGTTTTTATCCGTTTCTGCTTTGAACAAAGTAGGCCAACGCACCCATAGAGGGCTGGTACCAATCCAGGTATCCTTCCAAAAACTGATACTTCTACCGTCTCCCAGTTTACACGAAATTAATTGCTCAATTCTTCTCCCGTCAAACCGGATGTTTCTTAAAAGCGACACAATGGATTTCCAGACCCCAGGACACGCATTATTGATCGGCAAAAACGTCCATTTACTCCTTCCACCATGAATACTAAGAATCGCTTTTTTCCACAACCCTTGAAACTCGGACTTATACCTCCAAGCCCATTTAGTAAGTAAAGCCGCATTCACCTCCGCCAACTTGGAGATTCCCAAACCCCCGAATCTTTTGGGTTTAGTAACAACATCCCACGAAACCCAATGGATCCCTTTCCCCTCTTTGCATCCCAACCATAAGAATTTCCTCATAATTTTCTCCATGTTTTCAATAACTTGAACCGGCGCTTTGAACAGAGATAAATAATACACGGGAAGACTTGCTAACACAGATTTAATCAATGTTAAGCGACCTCCAATAGAGAGAACTTTAGCTTTCCAAGATTGTAGCCGGTTACGAATTGTGTCTACTACCGGATCCCAATGAGCGATTCGGTTCATGTTCGCTCCAACTTTGATCCCCAAATAAGTGAACGGGAAACTACCCACTTTACAACCCATATTGGCTGCCATACCGCTGATTTCCAGGTCAGAAACTCCCAGGCCGAATAAATTTGATTTCTGCACATTAACCTTCATTCCCGAACAAATGTTAAAAACCCGTAAAAGCCTGGATAGCGTAGCAAAATTATTTCTCGACCATGACCCCAATAAAAGAGCATCGTCCGCATACAACATATGCGAAAGACTGACCCCATTACCTGGTAAAGAAATGCCTTCCAAATCACCCAGCGAACAGGCTTTATTAATCATGCAAGCAAACGCTTCCATAACAAATAAGAAAAGGAAAGGGGATAAGGGATCGCCTTGTCTGAGCCCTTTTTGGCAATTGAACTCAAACGTTGGCGATCCGTTAACTAACACCGCAGACCTGGCCGACTGAAGGATACCTCTGATCCAAAGGCACCACTTCCCCGGAAACCCCATCTGAATCAAAATATCAATCAAAAAATCCCAATTTACGTTGTCATACGCCTTCTCAAAGTCGATCTTGAATAAATACGCCTTCTTCTTATATTTTTTTGCCCAGCCAATAATCTCGTTAAGAATTAACGGACCGTCCAGGATATACCTATCTTTAATGAATGCCGATTGGGACTCCGAAATAACATCATCCATAACAGTCTTGATTCTTGCTGCAATGACTTTCGAAATGGCTTTACTAATGACCCCGATTAAATTTATTGGACGATAGTCCTTTAAACCCAATGGGGTCTTAGTCTTAGCAATTAATGTGATAAACGATAAGCTGCAATCTTTAGAAATACTCCCCGAACAATGAAATTCTTCGAACATTCTCATAAAATCGTCTTCAAGAAGATCCCAAAAATGTTTTATGAACCGAAAATTAAAGCCATCCGGACCCGGGGCCTTGTCAGAGCCACAATCAAACACCGCCTTTTTAACTTCTTCTTTACTAAATGGCGCGATCAGATCTGCACGCTTATCTAAGGGCACTTTCTTGAATTCGCTGCAAACAAACCTCGGCCTTCTGGTAATCTTTTCACAAAAAAGCTCTCTATAGAACCGCAAAACTTCTTTTTTAACTAGAGGAGGATGTGCAACCCAAATACCATTAACCATAACTCCCGGGATGCTATTGGACGCTTTCCTACCATTGATGCATCGATGAAAATAAGCCGAATTGTCGTCCCCCATAGATGCCCACTTCACTCTGGCTTTTTGTTTCAAATCTTTATTTTTCAGCATCAATAATCTCTCCACCTCTTTTTTACTTTCTTCCCAAATCCAAACCTCCTCCTCCTGTAAATCGTCGTCTTCCACTTTCACTTCTAACCGAGCAATATCATGCTTAAGAAACTCTAACTCTTCCCCTTCCTTAATCTTTAAATCCTGCCACCACGATTTCAAAGCCTCCTTAATAGCCAAAAACTTCTTATGTAAGGACAGACTCGGAGGCTCAATGGACTTAGCTCTTTGCAAAGCCTTTTTTACAACCTCCTCGCATCCTTCCCTGTCAAGCCAAGAGTCAAACCACCTAAATGGTTTAGCGCCAAAATTAGAATCAACCAAGGACAAAAGAATAGGAGAATGATCGGATAACTCCCTTGGTAAAGCCCTTAAACACGCCCCATGCCATCTATGAAACACCTCTTGACAAACAAGCAAACGATCGATTTTACTCATTTTAGCGGTGTTACCCACTCCAGTAATATAAGTATATTTGTTCCCCTGCATAAAGAACTCATGTAAACAAGCGTCATCAATAAAATTATTAAAATCCGCCGCCTCCCTGTTATTAAACTTCGAGTTTTTTCTATCTTCCACCCATCTAACCGCATTAAAATCGCCAATCAACATCCACATACCCGGTTTACCCTGCATCATACTAAGTAATCTGTCCCATAAACTCCTCTTCTCACTCACCTTCTGGGGGGCGTATACATTAACAAAATTAATCATAGTAGAGTCTTCCACCAGGTTACCCGAAATCACAAGAAAATTACTATCTTTGATCGTTTGAATCCTGGAAAACTTTCTGGGGTTCCATAAAGAAACCAAACCCCCCGATTTTCCCCTAGCCCCAACAGTCGCAGATTCGAAACCCCCACTACCCCAAACCGAAGCAAAATCGAAATTCGCATCTTCACTTAACATAGACTCTTGAACACAAAGAAAATCCACCTTATTCTTTAAAACCAACCCTTTGACCCAATCCGGTTTACCAACCGAACCGAACCCTCTAACATTAATAGAAAGCAAATTCATCGCAAACCTGTTTGTAACCCTTCGCCTTCAATGGAGTCCGAGACTAACCTTTCGAAACCTTGTAAATTAACGCCAATTCTCTGACCAAAATCAACAGTGGCTTTCTTTTCAACTTCGGCCTCTTCCAATTTGTTCACAGTATCTAACAAAACGTCTTCAGTAGCCGTCCCCTGTGAAAAGTTCACACCATTTTTGTCTTCTAGCTGTTCATCTAATAAAACATTAAAGGAGTTTGAAGTAAAAACCGGTTCACCCCCTCTAGTTTTCGAAACATTCTGATCCAAACCCAAAATTATGGGCTCTAAGTCAAATGGGTCATCCTCAAACTTGGGCCCCTTATGAGGTCTGTCATTGCTACTATATTGGCCCATACCAGAAAAGTGGCCTTCCTCAACCTCCTTTGACTTATTCTTTTTTCTTTTGACCCGTGAAGCCAAAGCATGTGTATTCAACCCATTAATAGAATTAATGTCACCAATATTCTCTACCATAATTACCTCCGGATTATTCGTCACCTTTCCATCTTCATCCTGCTGACTAATAAACGCCTCCTTTAATGGTTCCTTATTTAGAACGGTTTCCATATTTACCCTTGCCGGAGTAAACTCCGGTTCCGGTATGTTCATGCCGTTGGAATGAAAATTATCGGATCCTTTATCATGTTCACCCTTAACGTTCCCGTCTTCCACGAAATCCGTAAGCCACTCCCTATCTTCTTCCTCGATCCAAATCTTAACAGACTTGCCTCTCCACTTCAGAAAAATTTCATCCTGAATCCTTGTCCCCTTGTCAACTATCACACCTATGTATTGGAAAGACGAATCCAATTCGAGAGTTTTCATGTCTGACTTCTGAATCAACGTACCAAAATACCCTCCAATGTCACTCATTACCCGATCATCCAGAAGGCTAAGAGGAATACCAAACACCCTCAACCAAGCCATACGTTCGAACGGTATGTCTTGCCCATCCCAAACCACCACCGTTCGGAATTGTTCCGGTCTTCCCAGAAGTTCGTCCATAGCCATCACCGCATGCTCGCACGTCTTGAATGAAATCAACACCTTTAAGCCCCCCAAGCATATAACTTCACCTTCTTTAAGCCCCATCTCGATAAGCAAGCTTTTAATGGTTCTCAATACCTCCAACGTAGAGACCCCCACTATGAGAGACTTCCCATGCAGATTTTTAAACGAGCAGATCCCATCTTCAACAGTAATGGTTTTTCCTACCGCCGCCCCTGTAAACGCCTCCTTGAAAGACATAGTATTCGCCGAAAAACCATTCTTATCACCATGCATCGTGTTGTCAAACGTAGACCGAGCCTTGGGAATCTGTTGTTGCATCTTAGGAATCGAATAGGGTTTCCGAGCATCTACTTCTCCTTCTTCTAAGACGAATCTAGCTACGTTCACTTTCAGTTTGAAATCCCCCAAACGGATGGCTGACAAAACCTTCACCATCTCTCTATTATCTTTGACATCTAATAGAGATACAAAACCAAACAAATTAAACATGATCGAGTCACCTAGCTACTTTCGAACATTAATCAAAATCAAATTGCAAATCAATTATTTATGATTTACGGAAAGTAAATAAATAAAACCTAATTAAGGATTTGTTGAGGAATGAGGAGGAATCAAGGATACATAAGCGATCAACCTTTGTACTCCTAGTTCCTACTCCTAGTAACCCTTCTTCAGAGGGAGAATATGAAGGGGACCGAAAGTAATATGGAAATTAGGGTTTTCAAACATGTACCAAAATCAAAATAAGTGTCAACTTCATATGATTTATGGAAATGAAATCTATCAGATATGATTAAGGATTTGCTGAGGAGTAAGCAAAGGATCCGTAAGCATCGAGCTCTAGTACTTAAATTCTTATTCAGTGATCTTAAGTGCGAGAATACAAAGGGCGCCGAAATTAATCTGGAAACTAGGGTTTCAACTTATAATGGCAAAAGGGTTATAACACCTTTATAGGATACATGACTGCCTGGATGGAGTCCGTGTTTTTTAATGGCAAAAGGACGTGGACCAGATGCTGACGTGGCAACTGAGGTGTCATGCCAAGTCAGCTGCCACGTCAGCATCCACATCAGCATGCCGCCTCAACAGCCACGTCATCTTGAACTAACTCAGTTAGTTCAGAGTTAACAGAGGTTCATTTTTTTACATCCACATGTTCACTTGGGATTATCCTGGTCCAACGTTAAAGTTCGGATTATTATTGGCCAATAGCCCAAACTTTAGATTATTTAAATGCAATACCCCTTTTAAAAATGAACTTTGATATATGCAATTTAATTATTATAACATTTTAATTTGGTTCGTGGTTTTTTTTTTAAATAATAGAGTATAGGGGAACCGGATGATGATGGTGTAGTCTAATGTGGAAAGGCGGTGGTGCGGAAGTCGAGTTTGATGGGCCGGTCGAATAATTAAGGTGGTCAGTAGGTAAATTAGAGGTGTGAGGAAGTGGGTCCGATGGTGGGCTATTGGGAGGATGAGGGGAGGTAGCATCAATTAGGCCTAGGACTTGGGTTATGTTTGGGCCGGTGGTATTGAGTGTAGGTGGAGTAAGGGCTGTAGGATGGGATTGGGCTGAGAACATAAATTGAGGGTGGATGGGGTCATCAAGGAATTTATAAATTAGAATTCCACTCCACCCTATGCGTCTTCCTTGGTTACCTACCAACCGCGGTTACAAATGTTTAGACCTCAAAACAAACAAAATTACCATTAACCGTCACGTACTCTGTGACGAAACCATTTTTCCTTTTGCCAAAAAGCCGAAACCCACCCTCCAAAATAATAAATTCCTTGATGACCCCATCCACCCTCAATTTATGTTCCCAACCCAATCTCATCCTACAGCCCATACTCCACCTATACCCAATCTCACCGGCCCAAACATAACCCAAGTCCCAGGCCCAATTGATGCTACCTCACCTCATCCCCCCAATAGCCCACCATCGGACCCACTTCCTCACACATCTAATTTACCTACTGACCACCTTAATTATTCGACCGGCCCATCAAACTCAACTTCTTCACCAGCCGCCTTTCCATCTCAGACTATACCATCATCACCCAGTTCCCCTATTCACCCACAACCGTCCCCACCTGTCCGATCACCAAGTCCCATACCCGTACCACCACCCTCACCCACCCGAACAATGCGAACCAAAGCTTTGTCAGGCATCACCAAACCAAAACAAATATTTAACCTTTCCACCTCTACCATTGTTCCAATCCCCAAAACACCACATGAGGCCCTGTCCAAAGCAGAGTGAAACGATGCCATGGCTAACGAGTTTAATGCTTTAATTAAAAACAAGACTTGGGAACTTGTCCCGAGACAGGAATATATGCATGTGATTCGTAGTATGTGGCTTTTTCGCCACAAATACAGGTCTGATGGCACGTTGGAACGTTATAAGGATCGGTTGGTATGTGATGGTAGAAATCAAGAGGTCGGTATTGACTGTGGAGAAACTTTCAGTCTTGTGGTTAAACCCGCCACAATACGTATTGTTTTAACCTTAGCCCTTTCACAGTCATGGTCAATTCATCAGTTGGATGTCACCAATGCTTTCTTGCATGATAACTTATCGGAGATGGTTTACATGTACCAGCCTATGGGTTTTCGCCACATAAATTATCCTGATCATGTATGCCGTCTTAGGAAATCTCTCTATGGCCTCAAACAAGCTCCCCGTGCTTAGTACCAAAGATTCACCAATTTTGTGCTCTCTATTGGCTTTATTCAGAGCAAGTATGATAACTCTCTATTTACTTTTCACCACGGGGGTGACATTGCTTACCTCCTCATTTATGTGGATGACATCATTCTCACATCCTCCACAGATTCTCTACGTATGCGACTCATTCATAGCCTCGCGGCTGAATTTGCCATGAAATATCTTGGACCTCTCACCTACTTCTTAGGTATCCAGGTTTCCCGCTCTACTGTCGGCATGTTCTTATCAGAACAATCTTATGCCTTGGACATCATCTCGCGCGCTGGTATGGATTCATGCAATCCAGTCACATCACCGGTTGATACAAAACCAAAGCTTAGTGCCATATCTAGTTTGCCATTTGACAATCCAACTTTATAAAGAAGCCTTGTAGGTGCTCTCCAGTACCTCACGTTCACCAGACCAGACATAAGCTATGCAGTTCAACAAATTTGTATGCATATGCATGACCCAAAGACTGACCATGGGAATGCATTGAAACGCATCATTTGGTATGTTTAAGGCATGGCTGATTATGGGCTTACGCTTTCAACCTCTTCGGATATATCTTTACGTGCCTACACAGATGCAGATTGGGCAGGCTTTCCTGACACGTGTCGGTCTACTTCGGGTTATTGCGTGTACATGGGGTCGAATCTACTGTCCTGGTCCTCCAAGCGTCAATCTACTATATCCCGCTCGAGCGCCGATGCGGAATATCGACCCGTTGCCAACGTTGTTGCTGAAGTTTGTTGGATCCATAATCTTCTACTTGAACTGTGTCGCCCGGTCAAATCTGCTACTCTTGTTTATTGTGATAATATCAGTGCTATTTATTTGTCCGGTAACCCGGTACAACATCAACGTACTAAACACATTACGTTTGATATTCACTTTGTTCGGGAGCATGTACAGAGAAGAACAGTTCGAATTCTACATGCTCCGACAAGATTTCAAATTGTGGACATATTCACCAAAGGCCTCCTAAGAGTGTTGTTCGACGATTTTCGTTCCACTCTCAACATACGGAAACCTCCCGTTTCGACTGCGGGGGTGTAATAGAGTATAAATCTAGAATATTTCTAATGTAATTTAGGTAGATTATCTTGTAATTATTTTTTGGTAATTCCTTTCTCCCCAAGTTTAAGGAGTTGTATATATTATGATGAGATCAATGAGAATAGGGCAAGCATTGATCCATGACCTTCTTCAGAAAATAACAAGATTAAGTACTAAAAGTTTAAAGTAATAACCTAGGGTACATTATTAGACCATGTGTAATGTGGGTGAAATTTGAAGGCCCTCACTTGGGCAAATGTTGTGTGGGTCTCACCAGGGGTTTGAAAGGGGCTTGAAATTTATAAGGGGTGTAGTGGTGTGGTGTGGTGTGGTTTGAGTGTGTGTATACAATGATATTAAATTTGAATTAAAAAAAGAAAAAATAAATAAAATTGAAGTGGCATGAGCTGATTGGTTGGAGAAAATTTTGGCCTGCGCGAAAGATTTCGCGAGAAGGGCCTTAGCGCCCAATTAACTAGCGGGGGGCGGTGTTTGCTTGTGAACGAGGCGTGAAAAATGAGCTTTAACGCCCATTTCACTATCCACTACGTATGTTCTTAGGCCAGTTGAATTTAATTGAACCGTTAGCTGGTCAGTCATAGGTCGGAGTGGTTAAACATGCGAACTAGATTAATGGTTGGACCAGGTTTTCATATTTATATTTTTTCTTTAAAAAGTTTTTTTTTATTAATTCATTTCACTTTGCATTTGCAAAGATTTGAACCACAACCTTACATTTGTAAGGGGGGACACCATACCACTAGATCAAGAGGTCATGGGTCCTTAAAAATTAGTTAACATATGTGTTGTACTCTAAGAAATTATACTTGTAAAATTTAAATTTTAAGAGATCGCTATAAAATGTATTATATTAAGATAGTATAGATATAGATATAACCAAACTCGTCTTGTCGCCATTTTTGTTTGTACTCGTAATGGAGGCGTTGTCGGGAGTCATGAAACGGGCTTGCGAAGTTGGTTTATTTAGGGGTTTGGCATGCGGTAATGGAGATTTGGTGGTGTCGCACTTATTATATGCGGATGATGTGGTGTTTCTCGGTAAATGGTCTGAAGCTAATGCGCTTAACTTGAAGCGTATCCTTAGGTGTTTCTATTTAGTTTCGGGATTGAAAGTCAATCTTTGGAAATGTAGTGTGTATGGTATTGGAGTGGATGAGGTGGAAGGACAACATATGGCGACTATATTAAATTGCAACTTGGGTAAGTTCCTGTTTACCTATTTGGGGTTGATTGTTGGCGCAAATATGAATTTGATTAAACATTGGAAGCCGGTACTTGAGACATTTCGCAAAAGATTATCGGTATGGAAGGCAAAACAATTATCATTCGGGGGTCGTGTAGTCCTAATAAAGTCGGTATTAAATGCGTTTCCTACGTACTTCTTTTCTCTTTATAAAGCGCCTTTGAAGGTATTTGATGATCTTGATAGAATGAGGAGGGTATTTTTCTGGGGTGGGTCGGATGAGAAGGCGCGTATGAACTGGATCGCGTGCGATAATGTTATCATGCCAGTGGAAGCGGGTGGACTTGGGTTTGGGTCTTTAAAGGATGCTAACTCGGCAATGTTGGCAAAGTGGTGGTGGCGATTCAAGGTGGATTAGGATGGGCTGTGGAGAAAGGTAATATGGGCTTTACATCATACTTTCAGAGATTGGAACATCATTCCGGCTAGACTGTCGGCTCCGGGACCGTGGAAGAACATAGCTGGGGTGATTCGAGTCCTTAAACAAGATGGTGTAGATGTTGACAGAGCAATAAAAGGGGTGGTTAAGGATGGGTTGGGTATTTATTTTTGGCTGGATATTTGGGCGTTGGAGGTTCCTCTGGCGGTCAGATTCCCGGCTTTATTTTAGGCTGCTAATAATAAGTTCGCGATGGTTGCCGAACGGGTTTCTAATGATGGGTTGGGCTGGTCTTGGGATTGGGTTCCTTCGGGGTTGGGTCCTTGTGCGGGTTCTGAGCTGGCTGAGTTTCTCAGGCTGGTCGAGTGCCCAGACTTGGTTTCTGCAAGGGATTATTGGGTTTGAGGGCTGGGCGATTTTTCTGGGTTCAAAGTGGGGGATGTCAAAGCGGGTCTGCAGCGTTTAAGGGCTGCATCTGCAGCACCGGTTTTCGTGGTCAAGGAAAACAAATGGGTTCCAAGAAAGGTGTGGGTATTGGCTTGGATGGCTGCGCGTGGGAGGCTTCCAACCAGATCAGCTCTTTTCAGGCGGCACATGAATGTGGGCTCAATTATGTGTCCGATTTGTGGTGACTATGAGGAAACAATTGAACATCTTTTCGTTTCATGTGGATTGGCGCAATCGATTTGGCAACTCATTTCGCAATGGTGCAAGGTTACAAATGTCTTTGCTTTTGACTTTTGTGATCTTCTTACCTTACACGAGTATTATGGGGGTAATGTGAAAATGAAGAAGGCGTTTTATGCGATTTGTTTGACGGCGATATGGTGTATGTGGAAGAATAGGAACGAGGTGGTTTTCAATCAAAAACAAGGATCTCTACAACAAATAATATGCGAGATAAAAGCGAGAAGCCATCTATGGGTGAAAGCGAGGGCGAAGCAACACGATTTGGATTGGGTGAAATGGCGAAGTTTTAATCTATCAAATGTCCTTTAGTTAGTGTTATTGTTATTTGTTTTGTCTAGGTCTCTTAGTAGCATTGGTGATAAACTTTTGATATGTGTATCGGGTAGTTTTTGCTAGTAACCCGCTAGCGTTAGTGATTTAATAAAGTTTTGTTGAACGTTCTAAAAAAAAAGTTAATCACATCATATTCTTTTCCTAAAAAAAAGGTGAGTGGGAATCATCTCTCTTGATATCGCATTTTACACAAGGTAGGTTCTTCGTTCATTGTTGGATGCTTCCTTCCATTAGCTTTTCATTTTACATTCTAGCATCTATTCCACACGTGCGCTAGCTAGCTGTGAATAGATATAATATATCAATCCCATATAAAAATAATATTATTATTTTATATTTAAAAAATATTTTAACCAAAGAATTATCCTATCTATTAGTTTTTTTTTTTTGAAATATAAAATGATAACTTTCATTCCAGGACAAAGAAAATTACATTAAGATAACGAGGGGCAACAAGCTACCTTACCCTTTTACAGTTTTAATTTTTTATTTTTTTTATAATAGTAAACTTCATATTGTAAGTTTTTATTTTTCTTAAAAGTTTTTGAAAGTTTAACTAATTCCATACAATAATATATAGTTTACAAATGGTCAGCTATTTCAGATCTTTAGCAGATGCTGGGTTGTAAACGACGTCATTTTTTTTTTCAATATTAGATTTTGAGTCAACTTGCAATTGGGGAGTACGTAAACAACGTCATTTTCTTATTTAAGATCTCTAGTCAACTTGCAATTGGGGAGTACATACATGTAGGATAATACTTGCACTAAAATATTAGTAGATAATTAAAGTTTATTGAAAACACCTGTAACCACAATAATTTTTCTAAGTATCAACGTTAGAACTAAAGAAATTATTGAATTATAATGTTTGCCTTGCAAAAGAAAACATGAAATAACTTACATGAACCCAATAATTAATTGAGATATTTTAAATTAAAATAAAATGTTTTTTAAAATATTAAATATAAAATGTTTTTTTTAAATATAACAAATAAAAGGGACACCAAGGTTGATCAGTAGTCAGTACGGTTTCAAATGAGTTAGGGCCTGTTTGGTAAACTCTTAATAAAGCTCTGAAACATTCAGCTCTGAATGGTTCAACATTCATATTGTATACTTCGACCTAAAAAAGACTGAATGAAATGGTTAAGAGATGAACCATTCAGACTTGGTGCATAGCTGAATAATTCAGCACTTAATCATTTAGAGTCTCTTAACCATTCAAACCTCTTAATAATTCAACACTTAATCAACCAAACAACCCATTAATTAGACGGGTGTCCTAACTCCTAAAAGCTAGTCAGCAAGCAGACTTTTCAAAGTCAATGAACTTTATTTTAGGATCCCTATGTTTACAAAAAAAAAAAAAAAAAAAAACAACAACAAAGAAAGAAAGAAAAAAAAATTAACTCCATCAAAACCAATTTTATTACCTTAACAACTAGGGTTATTTAAATTGCTCAGCGCTTGCTGATCAATTACCACTCGCTTGGAATTTGCATGGAAAATGCTCGCTTGATTTTTTGTTTGGTTGTAAATGAGCCAAGCACGAACAAATGTCCGCTCGGCTCGGTTCGGCTCGATATAATTTTTATTAATTTATTATATATATATATATAATTATATATACACATTAATTACAATTATATTTATATACCACTATATTAGGTTTGGCTCAATGCCTCAATCTATACATATACACAATTAAATTTATAGCTACTAGCTCAGTTAACCCATTTATAACTTAACGCAAAGTTTAATTGTAGAACCCTATATTGTGAAAACACATGCTTGACTCTTATTCCCATTAGTTGTTCGCCATCAATCGTCTCCCGCTATCAACCTACGTCATAATGCGGCAATTGTTCCCTATAGTATGCTCATTGCCTCACCGGCCTAAACCTGAGCCACATTCTCAGACAACTAGACCTCAGACTTAGTGCCATCCTCGAATGGTTGAACCTCAGTCATTACTAGGCAGCGAGAACATTAAAGGAAACATCTTAAATTTGTGCCTGCCCGAAAAACTCTCCGCTCATTCGATGCTCGCTCAAAAAAACATGCGCTCGAAAAATGTTTGCTCGGTTTCCAACTCAGTTATAAACGAACCAAGCATGAGGAAACTCTCAGTTCGGCTCGACTCATGAAGAACTCTATTAACAACCAACAAGTTGATAAAAGTACAAGGTGGATTAGTAGGCCACTTCACACATTACAAAATTACACTCAACCCGCTAAAATATAGTCAACCAATACAAAATAGATTGAATCTACAACATTAGGGGAGTCTTTGGGCATGGGTGACGAGGGCGATGGCCTCTGGCCCGAACTCCGGAGAGACCCATTTTTTTAACATATATTTTATTTATAGATTGTGTTTAAAATATTTTAGTGTGGAAAAAAAATAACAAGAACCAAAATAGATGAGTTGGCAAGTTGTTTATATTTCAAAATAGAGAATTTGGGTTCGAGTGCCACTTCTATTATTTAAATTGTAGGGATATAAACGAACTAAAGTATTTGAACTAAAGTATTTGTGACCAGGGGCGGACCTAGCTCAATGCTAGGTGTCGCGCCCGCTGCCCCTCGAGTTCGCGCGCATAGTGGAATTTTTCTTCAAAAACGTTACTACTAAAATAAAATTTGCGTTGCTATTAAAATTATATATACGATACTACCAAATGAAATTATACGTTACCACGTTACGTTACTCGAAAAAATCTTTATCGAACTCGAGTAATAATAATAATAACCAAAAAAATTAACTTGTCTAATTATCTAAACAAACTCAAAATCAATATCCTAAATTATAATACAATTAAACAAGCTCACCCCATTATCCCAAGTCCAACAAACCCAGCCCACCCCAATTTCACCTTCACAGATAAAACAAAAACGTTTGGGACTTTCTTTTTGTTCAGATAGCAGCAACTATTTAACAAGAAATCAACAAACCCTACGCCGTCCCTGCAGGCTCCGCTGGGACTTCTTTCTCAGCAGCCCCACCCTCCACCAAATTGTGAGTTTTTTTTAATTGAATTGCTCATGTGTTTTATAATTTATAGAGGCTTTTGTTAATTGAGTTGCTCATGTGTTTTAGGAAATTAACTTGAATATTGTTTAATGTTGAATGTACAGTATGTTTGGAACTTGGTAACTTACCAAGTCTATGTGTTTTAGGAATTTAGTATTTATAAATTAGGCTTTGGATGTTATAATTGATTATATTGTTTTTGATTAATTGTCCAGTAAATGTGTATGAGTATGTTGTAGGTAAATCTTTGTTTTTATTAGCTGGTTATAATGTTTTTAACATATGCATACCAAGTGTTTGATGAAATATTCGTCTAAGTTGTCCACTTTACTCCTCTAATTTTAATAATATTTTGTCTAAGTACCTTGGTTGCAATTTTTCTTGATTGTCTGTAGGTTGAGTTAGATATGGTGAAGATTCATGTTCACAAAGGATAAAAAGACATGTTGGAACTCTTGAATGCGTTTGAAAACCCTCTTAAAGCTTTACATGTACTATCTTTTTTGTTTCTATTTTAGTATTCTTTTCTCCACAATTTAATTAGGCTGATTTGACATTTACACTTATAAAAGACTATGACTTAGTTTTGCTAATATAAGTTAATTCTACCATGGTGTATAACTTGTCCCAATTTGGGGCTGAAATAACCAACAAAATGTATTATGTTTGATTGATTCAATAATGCACTCCTAACTGTTTGATAAAATGCTTTAGTGAACTATATGGTGTACAACCTTAAAAGCTTGTTGTACAACATTCTATTGCACAAATAAGGGAAGTGTACCTGAGGCGTGCGCCTCGTGTACGTTGTGCACCTCAGGTCACATAAGGCCATGCCCTTCGCGCCTCGGTGCGTCTCACGCCTGAGGCACGCTTTTTTAAAACCAAGATTATATGAAACACATGTGGTAAAAAAAAAATTTGAACGTTACTCATATAAAAAATTTCCAGATCCGCCACCATGGTTCTTGGGCATGGGTGGCGAGGGCGATGGCCTCTGGCCCGAACTTCGGAGAGACCCGTTTTTTAACATATGAAAATATTTTAGTGTGGGAAAAAAATAACAAGAACCAAAGTAGATGAGTTGGCAAGTTGTTTATATTTCAAAATGGAGAATTTAGGTTCGAGTGCCGCTTCTATTATTTAAATTGTAGGGGTATAAACAAACTACAGTGTTTGTGACCTACTCGATATATGCTTACCAAAATCTTGAACTGTTAATCGACTCAAGCCGAGCTTAATCGACTCAAGCTTAAGGTTAAGCTCGAGTCTAAAACTAAGCTCTTTTGATAAATGAACCAAAGTCCTAGCTTCATCCGTTACAAAAAGCAATGTTTGACAGCGAATGACTATGTTTGGTTTTGGCCTTGAATGCTCTAATGGGCCAGATTTCTCTTAGGGGCTGTTTGGTTGAATAAGGGGCTGTTTGGTAAGCCTCTTAATGAGACTCTAAACTATTCAGCGTTGAATGATTCAACATTTAACGCGTTTGTTTCAGCTTCTGAATGGAATGGTTAAGGTTGAACCATTAAGATGTGGGATGTTGCTGAACCATTAAGCACTGAATTAGGCTAAACCTTAACGAGACTCTTCTACCAATGTGAGACAAGAAAATTAACCATTAAGAGGTCTAACTTAATGATTCAACACTTAATCAACCAAACAACCCCTAAGTGCTGAATCATTAAGAAGTCTGAATGATTAAGAGGATCTGAATGATTAAGTGCTGAATTGTTTAGCTATACACAAAGTCTAAATGGTCCAACTCTTAACCATTCCATTCAGAGGTTTTTTTAAGTTGAAACAAACAGTCTGAATGCTGAACCTTCAAAGTTGAATGATTCAGAGCCTCATTAAAAAGCTACCAAACAGACCCTAAATGAGACATACTTTCTAATAGTTTATTTAACGCGGTTACTTGTATCACTAGGACTATATCTAGTGAACTCATTGTGTTTTTACATTATTTAATTTAAGAAAGTATCATCACATTTGTAATCGTTAAATACATATGTTTTGCTTGTATTCACCAGAAAACATGTTTTTTTTTAGCTAATTATAAGTGTATGTGTAGTGGTGCCCCGTTGTGGGCGTTTTGGGGCTTATAACGCCCCCCCAACACCGCCCCGTATGGCGTTATAGGGCGTTTTGGGTGGGTGGGGTTATATACATAACGGGCGTTTTGATTGTGATTATTATTATAAATTATTATTATTATTATTATTATTATTATTATTATTATTATTATTATTATTATTATTATTATTATTATTATTATTATTATTATTATTATTATAGACCTGTGAGAGAGAGAAGAGGAAGAAGAAGTGAAGAAGAAGAGGAGAGGAAGAAGATGGGTGAAGAAGATGGGTTGGGTAAAGAAGATGTGGTAGGTGGGGTTAGGGATGAGCTCGGGACGGGATCGGTACCGAACCGATACCGATCCCGACAATACCGATACCGAAAAGTCCAAAAACTCAATACCGATCCCGATACCGAACACATACGGTACGGTACGGTATCGGTACGGTACCGGTAGGGTATCGGTATTTTGCCTTAAAATACCGATACCGTACCGATCCCGTACCGATACCGATAATACCGAAACCGAAAATCCATAAATATGGATACCGATACCGATCCCGAAACCCCTCGGTTCGGTATCGGTTCGGTACGGTATCGGGATCGGGACGGGACGGGATCGGTATTCGGGCTTGAATGCTCATCCCTAGGTGGGGTAGGTGGGGTATAATAATAATAATAATAATAATAATAATAATAATAATAATAATAATAATAATAATAATAATAATAATAATAATAATAATAATAAAAAACAATGATTACCCAATTATTTATAACCCCCCATAACCCCTCTTCCCACTACACCCTCTTTTTTCATAACCCCTTATATTACTTTTTAATATTTTAATACCCATAACTCTCCATAACCCCCCACCACTACACATACACTAAGAATATTACTACCACCGTCCCATTAGAAGTGTCTTTGTTTGAAAAACACAAAGTTTTAGGCATATTAAATGATTGTTTTTTTTGCTTGCTATATGATAATAATACCCTTGTCATATGTGGGTCCATCATATTCTTTGTTTTTTTTAGTTGTGTTTTTAAGGGTAAATTTGAAAATTGGCTAATAATTTTTTAAAGTGGACACATAAAACGAGACAAATAAAAAAAGAATATGGACCCTTCTAATGGGACGAAGGGAGTATCGTCTAAAAAGAAAAAAAAACTCTTTTAAACAGATTTAACATAAAATGATTTATTAATATTGGAATTGGAATGATGATTTAAACATAAAATGAAACTAGGTATTCTTTATCTTTTTTCCATAACAACAATCCACGTGAGAGTCAAAAGAACTTTATTGCTTTTGTTTCTTGGCTTTATCCACCGAAGGGTGTGGGGCTCGTCCCTGATTAGTTTTGGGTCGGCCGGGAAGGCCTACACCGTCTTCGACGGTCTTGCCTCGTCCCTTTCGTCCTAATATGGATGTTTGAGATAGTCCATGTTTTCACCAATTATCCTCTTCATCATCAACCTTCTTTACCACACCCTTGGTCTATCCCTTTATAAATGACTACCTTTCTAGATGATATGTCAACTGAGGTGACGGGTACTCATCCCTTGAACCAAGGCCATCCCTACACCCATCAAGTTCAATATATCACGAATATCACATGTCATTCACTTTTTGAAACATGAAACTGTGCTTTGATTTGACCGTGTGGACCAACCATGCTTAAATACTCTTTTGTTCATACTTGACCATGTTGAAACTTGAAAGGCCTTGGGTGATTGGGTCTATAAATGATCGTGATTAATTAGCTTTTTTTATATAATTTTTTTTTTTGTTTTTTTTAATTAGTCTATTGTCCATACAACACCATGCTTAATTAGTCTATTGACCATACATGACCATGTAAATTAGTCTATTGTCCATACTTGACCATTTAAATGAAGTCTTTATCCATAATTTTCATCATCAATTCATTTCATTGAATTCAAAATTTCAATTTTTTTTGAATGTCACAAAATTGAAATATGATCATTTGGTTGGTTTTATATTTTGAACGTTGCAATTAAACTTTTGGTTATTTTATATTTTAATAGTTTTATAAATAAAAATAGAAATTAGTTTGAACATGTTCTAAAAAAAGAAAGCATATATGATATTTTAAGACACTGTTTGATGGCTAAGAGGTTGCGAAACAACCTTAAACTTACATCT
Organism: Ambrosia trifida; assembly: GCA_028751855.1. Taxonomy (NCBI): domain Eukaryota; kingdom Viridiplantae; phylum Streptophyta; class Magnoliopsida; order Asterales; family Asteraceae; genus Ambrosia; species Ambrosia trifida. The sequence continues at coordinate 2,397,402 of CM054126.1, read as the reverse complement.
TTACCTTCAAGGCACCCTCACTGAAAGAGTTTGAAAGTTAAAAAGTTTATTGTTGTCCAATATGTTAAAAGTTAAGTATGTTATTGGGAATTTCTTAATTACAGATTATTGCCGGCCAACGAGGCAAAGTTTGGATTATTAAAATCCAATTCCCCGATAGATTTCAGATAGCTAATGTGTCCTAAAACACGTTATTTATAAATCGGATTACTCCACGCTTATAAAAGATAATCTTCTAACTCGGTATTTCACACGTCAAGGTACTATCTCTCTAATACCATTGTTGAAATAATCCATAACATACTATTCAAGTTGCATTATCCAAGTCTTCGTGTCCATTACATTATGCAGTGAAGGACAATCACCACACCACTATAATTTATAGCTTCCTAAGTTCTAACTACACCATCAAGGAGCAAAAAAAAAGTAAAAAAGGGCGGTGGCCAGTATTTTTTATTTTTTTTTGTTTTTATACATCTTTATTTAATAATATATATCATTGGTTTCATTTTCAAAACACAAGTTGTGTTGATGGTAGAGTTGCTTGTGGTGAAGTTCTACCCAAGGTCATAAGTTCGATCTTGGTGGAGGTAATTTATTTATTTTTTCATTTTAACAGCTTTACTTAATAATAAATACAATTGGGTTCGTATTAAAACATCAATTGTGTTAGTGGCGTAGTGGTTTGAGGTACATTTTGTTAAACAGAAGGATGCAAATTCGAGGCTGGCTTGTTGCATTTATTTTTTTTCATTTCAATAGCCATATTTAATATTAAGTTCAATCTATTTCATAACAAAACACAAATGGGTTTGGTGGTGTAGTGTTATGAGATGCATTTTCTCAATAGCAGGTCTTAGATAACAGGTCTTAGGTTTGAGACCAGACGGTTGCGGTTAATTTTTTTTATTTCAACAGCGTTATTTGATGTTCTTAATCAATTCTGCACACACAGTAACCGAGTAAAGAAAAAGTTCAAGATAAAACATAAATCACCGCGCGGTAGAAATCCTGGTTTATAATTAAACCCATCCTAATCGAAAACACGATATGTATGGTTACAAAATCTCAAACAATACAGGCCCAACTTGGCCCAATGATTCACATAATTAAGCCCATTTCCTATCGGCCGATAAAAAAGCCCATTTCCTATCAATATATAAACCATGTCATCTTACACAAACCCTAATTTAACCTCCTTAACGCTTCAGACGCCGCCTCCATTGCAACTTATTTTTCTCCGATCACAATCAATCAATGGGTATGTTTACACAGATAGATTGATTAATAGTACTTTGCCTTTTATTATGTTATCGATTTGTTTCAATTTGTTATGTGAAATGCAGCTCGGATCAAAGTGCATGAACTTCGAGTCAAATCGAAGGTCGATTTGTTCGCTCAGTTGAAGGATTTGAAAGCAGAGCTTGCTCTTCTTCGTGTTGCTAAGGTCACTGGTGGTGCTCCCAATAAGCTCTCTAAGATGTAATCTTTTTCTATCTCTCTGTTTGTGTGTATATTTACAATTGGATATGTTAATGTGAATTAGGTGTTATTAAATTAAAATGTGAGTGTTAGTGTTACAGAATGAAATGAAATCTAGATGGAATTAGAATTTAGAATGTATATTTCATTTCCTATATTGTTCGTTTCAATGAAAGAAGGAATTAGAATTGAAAGCAATATGCATAAGGGGATCTACTTTTACATTCTAGTTCCTTTCGGATTCCATTTTATTCCGTGAAACGAACATCTACGCTAAGTAGTTAACTCGGTTGATATATCGGTGATATATCACCGATATCTCGGTTATCGGTCATCAACCGATGTATTGATGTATTGGTACCGATATTTTGTACCAATATTATTGGCGATATTGGCCGATATTTTACCGATATTTAACCGATATATCACTGATATTCCCGATATTGGTGTTTTTCTTCCTAGTTCTTCCATTTTTCTTACTTCTTATAGTTGTTATTACTTTTTTATTACTGTTTTAAGTCTTAATTGTTAATAGTTAGTGTTAAAGATTAGTGTTTTAAGTCCTAACAAGTTTCCACTTGCTACAATTGTTAATGTTTTGCAAGTTGTAAAAGGTTAATTGTTAATGGTAGGAGAGTATGTTGAATTGTTAGTGTTAAATTGCTACATGTATGGATTTTGCATATAAAAATTGCCGATATCCCACCGATATCTCACCGCGATAACCTATATCTCAAATATCGGTCCTTCACCGATATCCGATATTTTACCGCATTAACTGTTTAGCACCTACGTTCCAAATTAAATTCCGGTTCCCATGTGAACTCAAACTCCAATACCGTTATACACCACGAAACAAACATTACTCAACAATCAGTCAATCATAAGAATCCATGGAACACATGACTTCCATCTATATGGTAGACCATTGCTGAGTTAAGCCACGCCACGCAAACAAGCGATCACGTTTCTTTTTAAAAGTATTAACAATGAAATTTATAGTTAAGTCATAAACTGCACTTGCACCGGATTTTTTTAAGTACAAGTGTTTTGCTTTGTCTGTTGTATCTTAATAGAACTTTTTCAAAGGAATAATTTTGGTTTCATATCGTTTAACATTTATAAGTTTCAAGGGTTGTGTTTTTATTAGAGTTGTAAATGGGCCGTGTTTGCGAGTTGGAAAGTCACACAAATTAACCTGAACACGAAGCATCTATTAATCGGTTGAACACAAAGCATCTATTGATCGGTTGACCCTAACACATAGGATTTATTTTTATTTAGTTTTTTTTCCATGTTTGAATTTTAGAATTTTGAGCTTACGGATTATTCTTTGTTTTTTTAATATTAATGTTTAAGGCATGCAAATATATTTTTTAAAATTCCGAAATTTTGGCATAAGCATACGCAGATGAACACGAAGATGACCTGTTTAACTATTTGGTGGGATTAACCCAATACTGACCCGAACTTGTTTGACTAAACCCAAATTGGCAATATATGTGTTTGGTTTGTCTCGTGTGAGGTTTGACCTATGAGCGTGTTCTGTTTAACAGCTTATTGTGAGGGTTAGGAAAAAGTCCATCTTTTATTTGGTTTATGGTTTAGTTATAAACATATATGTTTAGGGTATACACTGGTTGCAAATGTATACAAATTTTATACATATACATTTTAACATATTATTAATTACGTTGATCATATTGTATTTGCAGAAAAGTTGTTAGAACTTCGATTGCACAGGTTCTGACTGTGATCTCGCAGACCCAGAAATCTGCACTCAGGGAAGCTTACAAGAATAAGAAATACCTGCCTCTTGATCTTCGTCCCAAGAAAACCAGAGCCATTCGCAGGCGTCTCACCAAACATCAGGTAACAATGACTGTTTAATTAATTAATTCAACTCTTCAAATTACTTGTTTTCCAAGTAATATTATCTTGGTACCAAAATGTACACATGTTTCTGGATTTTCTAATAGTTGTGTTATGAAAATTTAGGCTTCTTTGAAGACGGAGCGAGAGAAGAAGAAAGAGAAGTATTTCCCATTGAGGAAGTATGCAATCAAGGCTTAGGTTCAATTTTGAATTTTGTGTATGATTTCATCTAAATTTGTTGAATTTTAAAGGTTAATTGAATGTTTGGATCTTGCTTTCTAATGATCTTTTTTTTTGTTAATTAGTGACTATACCACCCTTTAAGTATTTTTGTCTACCTCTTGGAATCTTGATATTTATACGTTAAAAAACTTGTAGTGTTGATTAGTCAAGTCAGGCGTGTCTTCAAGCGATAAATGTTGATTTGTGTATCGCTGACCCCTACAAGCATTGCGTGTGGTGGATTTAAAATGAAAAGGATCGACGGACGCTTAGACTGCCAGAAATAACGATTGAAAGCAGTCGATGGATAACGCTTTGCATTACTTCTTTGAGATTGTGTACTGCACTCACCATGGATTCAAAGATGAATCGTAGTGGGGCCTAGAAAGTTGATGTTTGGCGAGGAAAGGTGTTGCGAATCAATTAGCCATGACTGTTGACCAACTCTTTGATAATGTGGCCGTTTGGTTTAGCTTGAGATTTATGATAGTATACACAGATACTTGGTGTATTGGCTTGTTCGCAACACTCAAAAAAGCAAAAACACACTAAAAACCACAAAAACGTTCACATATACAAACGCTATGGCAAGCATTTACATTTGGGGTGAGTAAACCTTAACCGAATTGTAACTAAACCGAATTAATCGGTAACCGATATTAACTGATGGTTACGGTTAAGGTTATTTGATTAACCAATTATGGTCATGGTTATGGTTATGGTTATGGTTATGGTTAAGGGTGTCCCAAAACAGAACATTAACCGAACCAAACTGAATGAAATAAGATATGCTTTTAAAATATATGTATATTTTAATTCAAACCTAGATTGGTTAATTAACCGAAACCGAACCATAACCGAGCCTCATAACCGATTAACCGAAACTGAAGTTCGGTTATGATTATGAAAATCCCATAACCAAAACTAGCGGTTATGGTGAATGGTAATAACCAAACCGAATCGTCATTTGCACACCCCTAATTACGTTCATCCATTGGTGTTGATGCATCCTCAAGCGAGCCAACTATTGTTAGGCTCTTACCGACGAACCAAAACCCTAAAATTTCGGCATGGTATTTTTGCTACAAAGAACAAGACTATCCAGACCAGGGGTGTTCTTCGGGTGTCAGGTCGTTCGGGTTTTTAGTTTGGAAAAAGTGACCCGGTAATCAACCCATTTAAAGTTCGGATTATTTAGGTTTGGGTTAGTTCGATTTTGTTGTGTAGATGTAAAATGAAAACAATGTTTTTTTTACATATACAAAGTATCATCAAAATTCGAACATCATTTGTCAATATCACATCATTTGTCAATGTGATATGATAATGTTCAAACATCAAAAAACTTAATGTTCCTAATACCAAAGACTTCAAATGAAAATACATCTATAAAAAAACGTTTGAGTTTTGAATTTCTAGTTTCTAGGACCGGGTTCGAGTTTTTTGGGTTTAGGTATTCTCTAATTCGAGCTCAGATGACTTAAGATTTGGGTTTCAGATAAAAATGGACAACCATAACCTGGATACAATAGATTGTATACAACACAAAGTCTCAAAGACATAATAAATAGAAGTTCAAGAACGAATGCAAGAGGAAGAAGTGAATGAGGGAATATCTTATCTCCTATCCGACAAAATGCATCGATATTCATAAACAATAGTTCTAGTAAAGAATAAACCATAAAAATAAATAAATAAATAAAATGTATTATCAATGTTGTAATTCTTAAAATTTTGTTTAATAGTGATTTTCTATTTTAATACATAATGTACAACCTTAAAATGAGGTTAACTACTCTTTCAAACATCTTAACACTTTAATGCCCCATTTTAATTTTAGAGTATTTGATCATTTGTCTCACTCAACTTTACTAAACTTTTACAGATTTAAATAATAGTTACATTTTTTCTTCTTATTATAAGCTAACTTCTCAACCATTTTTAAACGACCATAATTTTTCATATGTTCAAACTTTTCAAAAATAAAAGGAAAAATATTATCATAAAAACGCCCATTTTATTCTCTTTAATTTGAGTGTAGTATTGCTAATAATTTTTAGTTTACAAAATTGACGTGTTAAATGTTAAGATATAAATATGAACTTGTTTTATTTGTGTATTTTTATTATGTAAATATTAAACCTATGTATTAGTTCGTATGTGATGTATGTATAAGTAGAATAATTGTAAGTCTTAGACTTTAGTATAGTTAGGGGTTGTTTGGTTGATTAAGTGTTGAATCATTAAGATAGTCTGAATGGTTAAGAGACTCTGAATGGTTAAGAGCTGAATCATTCAGCATCCCTTATTAGCTTAATGGTTCAGCACTTAATCATTTCATTCAGATGCTGAAACAAACAGTTTGAATGCTGAATGATTCAGACCTGAATGGTTAAGAAGTTGATTAAGAGGCTACCAAACAGCCCCTTAGTAAGTTAGATGGATGAAATTTGCATATGGGTCAATATGGATCAACAAAACAAGGCTGCACATTCAAGTTACAACCGGATCAGAAGACAAAAGCGAAGAACAGTTTATACTCGAAGACTTGAAGGCTGCATATTATACTGAAATGACAATAATGCCCCTACGGTTAATTTAGTTATGTTGGTGCAAAAAAAAAAACACAAACCGGTGGGATCAAAACACAACCGTTTTCAAGGGACACGATGGTTCATATCATATATATAGGACTATTATCTTTCATTGTTAGTTATCAAGATTGTCTTTCACAAACACAATCCAAAAAGTCAAGTGTATTTCAGAATTCGATTATATCTTGTTGTTCCATTCATAAATAATACATCTTTATCATTGTTCTTGTTATTCAAATTCGAGTATTGTTTTATTATTCTGATCCCGAATTCCAACATTAAGTAATTAACTGTAACACCCCAAAATCAACCGTTTCGCTTAATTACGCCATTAGGCGTGATTAGCAAAATAATAAAACGGGACTCAAACGATAAGAACTTGGGTTATGTTCTAATATGGAACTAACCTATTTAATGTTATCAATCTTATAAATGAGCAAATATTACAAGAAAACTAGTTGATTAGCTAAGCTTCACTAGAAAATGACATTTGGGGATTTTAGAGGGACCATAGTTGCCAAAATGACAAACTTATGTGTTAATAACAATAAAAAGGGGAAGAACACACACACACACACACACACAAACACACTTGTGTGTGTGTCGTATATCATCAGGAGATTCATCTCCTTCAACCACAAACCCTAAACAACCAAACTCTTGCTCAAATCCAAGCCAAATCAAGAGGCTTTTCGATGCCTTAGCAAGAAACAGATCATCTAAGGCTTAGTAAGCATCAAGTACCTTTTATTTGGTAGAAATTGATGTTAAATTCATTTTTGATTATGGTGAAAATCTTGGGTTTAGTAAAAAACGTGAGATTATAAGTTGTTGGAGGTTTGATTCTAGTCATATGGCTATGTAAATATGTGAAAATCGGGGTTTAACCTCTAGGTTGAAACCCTCCATGTTTAATGATTTAGTTAACTCTTAGGAATTGTTGTAATGAGGAATTTAGGCTAAAAAGTCTAAATAACATGATATGATGATTATTAGGTAAATGGGTATGTTTTAGTCAAACTTAAACTCATGAAAATCAATTGAATTTGGTTGGTGCACACCAAGTGTTTGATGAAACACCTCAATAGTCTTGTTTGCAAATTGAGGTGATAACTTGATTTGGGTAATCATGGAATTACCCGCATATAAAATGTGAAACACATGTTTAAAAGATGGATCACACCATACATGAAAAATATAGCCCAATGGTAATTGGGAAAGTGATATGATAGTGTGAATAAACTCATGAGATGTGTTAGTTATTGGATGTGATGACTAACTTAACTAATCTTATGAGTATAGTGAAGGTTGATCTTGTCAAGCTAGGTGCAAGCTTGGGAGGAATAGATCAACGAACAAAACGGGTCAAGTGGATATGTGCTTAAAGCGCAAGTAAATGAGAATGAATATAAGGTAAGTTTAATTACACCGTTAGACTATAATGTAGCTTAATTGTTGTATACACTCGACTTAATTCTAGTGTATGTGATAAAGGTAAATCCCAAGGGGTGGAATATATTAAATGGGTCTCTTTACGTGCACTCAAGTCAAAACGTGGTTTATAATCTTAATCGAGATAATGAGTTATGACCGAATGATGAAATTCATCAAACGGGTCAGTTAATAAAGACATGTGAGAAATGATGTTTTAATCCAAATGAAACCATTTGAATGGAGTCGTTAAGTAAGATGTTAAATGGGTCAAGTGTGCGTCACTTGAACTAAAGGTAAAGAAACTTGGGTAACATAGTATCGTGAACTATGGGTCCAAATGGGTCAAATGGTGAAGTCTTCATCATTTGAGTCCAACACCTGATGCTTGTATTCCAATTCTTGAGGTTAAACAGATCAAATGGCAAAGTATTATCATTTGAGTTCCGAGAAATTAATGTGTCTATCTAGAAAGCACGCAGGTAAATGCACTTGCGCATGCACGCTTGATGCTAAGAATCATGGAGGATAAGCACAAGGTATGAATATGGGTCAAGGCCACCCGATAAGTCCGTAGCTAATTAAACGTCTTCGGGCAAAGCAACATGGGTACTAAAACTACCCACATAAAGTGTGGGTGCAAATCAAGTAAGTCATTTCCATAACTATGACTTAGAGGTTTTTAAACAAGTCAATGAGTCAAAAGCAATGAGTTGAATCAAAAGTGTCACCATGGATGGCTAAATTTATGGATTTGGCTATAAAGGGACATTTTGGGAATTTAAAGATTTACTAAAGGTTAAATCTAATAACCAAGTCATAATGAAATAAAACGGACAATGCTTTTAGTTGAATATGTGTCCAATGAGCAGAGGATGTTTGCGCAGAATAGAGGAAAACTGAGCAGAGGATGTTTGCTCAGACCAGAGGAAAAATAAGCAGAGGATGTTTGCTCAGACCAGAGGATTGTTTAGACCAGAGGGAAAAATGAGCAGAGGATGTTTGCTCAGACCAGAGGATAGTTAGACCAGAGGAAAAACTGAGCAGAGGATATTTCCTCTATTATTGACAAATCACTAACCATTCTTTGTGTAATGGTTCTAGGTATTCATGTGGCGCGACTTCCAGAGCAAAGATCAAGTCGCGAGAAGAACCGAACACACCCGAACGCTCAACTAGCTTCCACATTTGAAGTTCCCGATTAAAACGCAAGCTTTAGTACATGTTTTTAGTAAATCTAATTATAAGAAAATTTGTTGGGACGTATAATATAGAAATCATAATGGGTTGGATTTTATAAATATCAAAGTTCGAAATCAGGAGTGTTTACTCATTAAAACCAAAGCCCGTAAGTTCTAATATTAATCACATGTTTATGGGTTAAGGTCTTACACCTGTTTTATTGTCAGCTCCTAATTAAGTTCAACTGAAACATAAGAATATTATTAAAAAACACTGAAATGTAACTTAAAAAATATAAATTTCAAAAATAAATCCCACTATGAAACAAGAGCTTATGATGAGAAAGATTGTAAAACTGTTACCGAATAATTATTAATTTTAGACCTTTTTGCAACAAAGAATAAATCCCACTCCAAATTAAGAACATACATAATGGGAAAGACTGAAAGTAAAAACAATACAATACAATACAATACAATACAATACAATACAATACAATAACTTTTGGAGAAAATTTATCCCACTCCAAATTTTGAACTTACTTATAACTTTTGGAGAAAATTTATCTATATGCTCTCATTATATCCTTGTGCAGTTGTGCATACCCTTCTTATATCCTTTTTGGTCATTTTATTTGAAAATCTAATCCAAAAACTTTTTAAAAAACTTTTCTAAAAACTCCTTTTTGAAAAGCTAACCCAAACAGTTTTCTAAAAACTCTTTTTCAAAAAGTTATAAGTTAATAAGTCCTTTTCACCAAAAGTCTTTTTGGCCTCAAATAAGTTTATCCAAACATGCCCTTACTATGTATTGGTGTTGGAACCTTGTAACGTGAATGGAGTTTTAATCGTGTGCATTAGGTGTGAGATGTGTGGAGATCGAAGGCAAGATCGTGAAGGTGACAGTGATTGGGGTGTACTTGGAGGATAAAGCCATTCCATCTCTCGCGGTTAAATGGAAAGGCAAAAGCGCTGAGGAGTTGATGGGCTCCCTCGAGTTCTATAGGGACATCGTTACCGGTAATCCTCAAATAATTTTTTTAACAAATGAATAGACACGAACAAATACAATGTTTATTTGAATCGGTTAGGATCTGAAAATGGCTGCTTGTTTGAATTTGAATTCAGATCCAAATCCTAAAAGTTGAGTGAGTCGGTTCGAATAACGGAAAGAAAAATTAGAAAGAAGTATAAAAATAAATAATAAATATGTATAAAATAACTAAAAATATATTTATTTTTATAAAGAAATAAAATTTATTCGAGTTCAAGCTACACCTTTAGGGGAATCTGAAGAATATGTTAGTTAAGATTAGTTACATGGTCAAATTTTTATTTAGTTCCCTGTATACAGAGCCGGCTATGAGGGTGAGCCGGGTGGTCACCGGCTCCGGGCCCGACCCTTAAATGGGCCCGAACGTTTTTTTTAAAATATGCGTATATATATTAAATTCTATATTTAGGATATATATTTGTGTTTTATACATTAAAGTCTTGTTAGTGGAGTTGGAAAAACCATGTTAATTTAATGTAGAGGTCTCAAGTTCAATCCTTGGCTCTAGCACTATACTCAATTTTTTTTATAATTCATTCATCTTTACAAAATTTTGGGCCCAAATTCTTTTTCGCCCAAGGCCCAATTTTTTTTTGACATTTTCGGAGACGGCCCTGCCTGTATATAATCCCTTCTTTAAAGAATGAGTTGATTTAGATTAGCCCCATATGTTTTCAAAGAGTATTAGGTTTACACTAGTCTTTAATTTATATAAAATAAAATCTTTAGTGGGTGTTAGACCATGCGTAGTGGGGGGTTTTATTTATAAAGCCCCCCTTCCTGATTGGTCCACGTGGCTGCTGAGTCAGCATGGAGAGAGAAACTGAAAAATGGGTGTAATGGTAGGCATGGTTTTGAAAACCGGACCGGACCGGCCGGTCGGACCGGTCGGACCGGGCTCCGGGGCCTGGACCGGTCCGGTTCGGGTGTTCGGACCGCTGGTGCAGTGAACCGGCTTCGGACCGGTGAACCGGCCGGTCGAACCGGAAAACCGGGAGGTCGGACCGGAAAACCGGGAGGTTGGACCGGTTTTTTGTATTTTTTTTTATTTTTATTTTTTTTTTGTTTTTTGGCCGGTTCGTTGGACCGGTCGAACCGGTCAGACCGGTCGAACAGGTGAACCGGCCGGGGGTCCGGTTCGACGTCCGGTCCGGTTCTGAAAACCTTGTGGTAGGGGCTTTATTTATAAAGCCCCTATTAATATTTTATTATATCTTTTTAATTAAAAAAAATAATAAAATAATATAAGAGAGAGAGTGGCTGCTGATGTGGCAAATTCTGATTGGAGGGGGCAAAACAAACCAAGCGCTATATATATAAAGCCCACAGCTGAATTTTGGACATGAAGCCCCCCTGTAATGGTGTACAGGGGCGCTATTTTTTTTTTTCCTCAAAAAAATGCCCCACTACGGGGGGTCTTATGCATCTTTGTCACCATCACGTTTTCCACACTCACAAGAAGAATGTTGCACTAGACATTCACTATTATTACGTCATTAATTCGAGACTTATTATTAATCATGTAGAATATTGTACATGATCCAATAATAAGAAATTAAGATACACACATATGACGACTATGCATTAAGTTTACGCCCTATCTACAGGTTCCTTTGAAAAATGTCTTCAAGTGACAACGATACTTTCATTAACCGGAGAGCAGTTCTCCCAAAGGATACCGGAAAATTGCGTAGCGTTTTGGAAGACAAACGGGGCATATACAAACGCGGATGACAAAATTATTAACAAGTTTATTGAAGTTTTCAAGGGCCAAAAATTCCCACCAGGCTCCTCTATTCTCTTGACAGTGTCACCCGTTGGATCGTTAATGGTTAGTTCAATCGTATCATAGATATATGCTTGCAATATTCAAAAAACAAGATATATGGTTGCAGAATTTTTACGGATTTTTGGGTAAAAACAAATATGTTGTTAGAAGAGCACACTAGTAAAGTTTGGTTCATAATTTAACTTTTACTTTTAATATATGACAATTATGTAAATTAAAATAGTCAAAACAATGTCATGATCATAATATCTGAACTTTATTTGTTTATTTTTTTCTAAATTAAAAAGGACTTATGGGTCAAAAGTAAATTTTAAATTTCAACCTATCTTAACTTTTGGACAGGAGTCCAACTTTCTATCTGGTATATGAATTATGAAGAGACAATTGTAACAACTAGTATAATATAAAATTGATTTCTTCAATATTTTGAGGGGTATGATTGAAAGCGGCTTTCTATATTATAAAGGATAGAGATATGATTTGCCTACAGCGCCAATCACCCGGACTCAACTAATAACTTTAGTATAAATGAGATTTTACTAGAGTATGCATGGTTGTTATTGTTGTTGATTTTCTTCATATATGTTTGAATGTAGATAAGCTTTTCAAAAGATGGCTTTATACCGGAGGCTGCAAATGTTGTGTTAGAAGTTGAAAAATTAGGACAAGCAATAACTGATATGGTGATAGGGAAGCACGGTGTTTCTCCTGAAGCCAAACAAAATTTGGCATCAAGACTCTCTGATCTTATGAACTAGTTCGATAAGAAAGAAAAAAGAAAGAAAAAAGTAAGAAAAATAAGAATATGTGAAAAATGAGTTGTTAGGGTATTATTAAAATTTCCAATGTGCAAGATGTTAAGATGCATTAAATAAGATGTACGTGTTAAGATGTATTAGATTTTTTAAGCTACAATTAATGTAATATCAAATTGATGAATGAAATTTTATTTCTCACTTAGGTAGAGGGAAAAAACCCTATTGGGGGAGGTTGAGAGTTCGAATCCCACAAAGGGTGAAAATATAAATGGGTGAAAGTTCGGCATTTTTTTTTTGTTTCATAACAAAAATAAAATTAAAAAGGAAGTCAAAACCAACCGGTAAAAAATAAGAAAAAACCAAGTGTGAGCCCTCTTCATTTCATCTTCTTCATCCTCTCTAGTCCTACACTCATTAATAAACATGTATTTTTTTTTTCTCAAACCATTTCATTTTCTTCTTTAATTCTTAACCTCTCTCAACATTTCTTTATTTTCTGTTTTATAAAACTACCCTTCACTTTGATTAATACTTGATTAACAATTTCAGGGCTCAAACATACAAAAGTCCATCGAATTAAGGACATCACTGTTAAGAAAACTTGAATTGCCGGAGGGTCAATGTGCCCCCGAAAAATTAGGCCCGGGCCGGGAGTCCTCCCCACACCCCTTAATGGCCGACCCTGTTCACTGAGCTACAACCCAAGTGGCGTTAAGATGTATTAGATAAGGTGCACGTTTATGCTAAAAAAAATATTATTATTTTTTTGGAACGAAAAATTCCTTTTTTATTTTTGTTCATTTTGGTACTTGTTTTGGTAAAAAATTATTTGCTGAAAATAATCTTGTATTCCAAATTAGTAAATGTGAGGTAGAGTGCTAAATGTGTTATAAGCTTAGTGATATTTTCGAAATAATAGTTTAAGATAACAAAGGAATAATAATTTGACAACTATGTTCAGGATGGCAAAGAAACTGGTCAGGATGGACAGTTATATCCCGAGGATGTAACTGTCTGACACAGAACTATAGTAAGTAAATGTAAATGAAAGAAAACAAGCCAACAACACTCGATGTACGAGGAAAACCCTTGATCACTTGATGATCGCCGACACAAAACCTCGGGATGAGTCTAAGCCCCTACCTTGTTTGTTAATATTAAAAATGGTAAAAAGTGTTACAACTTTGGAAGTATGATGAACGAACTATGATTACAATGATTGTGTAATGTTGTGTGTTTGAGTAGAGAGAGTATCAGGTGTTAGCCAGCTAGTATCAAGTGCTTGATAATGTGTAAGTATCCTATTTCGTTCATCATGCTCCTATTTTCTTCTTTTAATCCTGCATAACTTTTTGAAAATTCTGAGGATGGGCAAGAAAATAACAAGGGCCTCTAGGAGTGTAGGAATCTCGAAAGATTTTGTTCCCCAAAGCTTGTTAAGCAAATTTGTTCTTTCAATGATAGGGACATTCAAGCTCTGAGAGACTCAGGGGCCTTCCCTAGTTCTGCTGAGTTTCGTCCCTATGATCCAAATGCAAAATCTGATTTTGCATCTTCCATGTGGGTCTGTTTCCTGTACCTACCTTTTCAGTTGGGTTTAAAATATCCATTCCCCCAGTTTATCAAAGAGTTCTTTGACATAATTGGAATGGCTTATGCCCAAGCCATGCTTGAGGTTTGGAGGATCTTGATGGTCTGTAACAAGATCATTGAGAACCATGGCATCCATCTTCGTTTAGGGGACATGTCTCATGTGTATAAGTTGAAAACATACGGCTCAAACCGTTATGTTCTTCATCTTATCAATAAAGAACCTCCTTTCCTGTTTAATGTTATTAAATCTGAAAAATCTTGGAAGTCAAAGTTTTTCTTTGTGAAGAGGGATTCCATTCCATTTGGGGATAAGATCCATATGTCTTGGCTAAAGAGTGGTAAAGGTTTTATAGGATGTCAAAATTTATAAAAAATTTCTATAGTTATATTCTGAAGATATCACTAATATTATGAAAATTTTATGTGACAGATGCTTCATTTGCTAAATTTGCTTCTCCTTTGAACGACACTTATTTAAGGTACAAGGCAGTGCTTGACTTACCTGCTTCTGCTAGAACCATTGAAGTAGCAGAGAGTTATACTCTTAGCCAAGCCACCGAGATGTCTGGTGAGTGTTACCTGTCACATCCTAAGGATGTTTTCACCATTTATTATTACCTAACCCTGTGTTTTGTTCTTTGCAGCAAAGAAGTCTGCTTCCTTTGATCTGGATGATATTGACAGCCAAGATGTCAAGGTTACCAAATCATCTCACCATCTAGTTCCAAAATGACTAGTCCTCCTCCTGCTCTTCCCAAGTCAAAGACTCCTGCATCATCTAAGAAGAGGAAGACTGCTACTGCCTCTGCCTCAGCCCAGGAAACTACTCCCTTTGAGGGACTTAGTTTTGAGGATGTCTTGGGCCGGATTTCTCAGTTCACTCTCCAGGTACATTGTTATCCTGAGGATGATAACAAGAATATTTATAAAAGTAAATGTTAAAGTTGAGATTCTTACATGTTTTCTTTCCTTCATATGGACATGAATATCTTCTGAAATCCTTGGAAGGAGTCACAAAAGAGCTCAGTGACACCCAGTTTATTCTTGAGGATGTGAAAAAGATTGCTCATGATAAGGGCAAATATCTTGAGAAGAAGTTAGATGAGGTTGAGGCTGAGCTGAAATAGACGAAATCTAAACAGGCCCAGATGGTGTTGGATCATGACAAGGAAATGAAAGAGTATAGACAAGGTTTGATAAAGTCTGCCACTATCTCCGTCTCAGGAAAGGGTAAAGATAGCCCTACAAGCTAAAGACCCCAACTTCGACTATAAGAAGTGGGATGTCAAAGGATGGCAGGAGAAAATAAAGAGCCTGAATGGGAAGGAAGTGGTTCATGAACCTGTTGTTCCTGCAAATCCCGAGGATACACCTGAGGGGTCTAAGGATGCTGAGGTGAAGGAGACTGAAGCTAAGGTGGCTGAGGTAGTGAAGGAGTTACAAGTGGGCAATGAAGGATATAATGACTAGGCTGTAGCCCACTTTTTAAATCTTTTGTGGTGGTGTATATGGTAGTAGTCTGTGGTTAAACAATTTCGAACAATATCATTTTGGTATGTAATAGTTTAAGACAATGAAAGGTTTGGGGTGGATGGATCTTGGTTTTCAAGACGAAGCCCCAAATCTTTATCTGACATGGACCATAGATGTTGACCCCTGGTGGATGGGTCCTGGTTTAGGATGAAGCCAGGGGTTGACATTAATTTTGAATTATGAATAAATAAAATGGTAATCTGTTTTGACGCTACATCCTTGGGTTCTTTACTTCATTCTTTTGATATCCGACAAATATTACCAAATAGCAAGTATAAAAGAATAAGATAAGTTATAAACTTATACTTTTATCCCAATTCAATAATTGGTCTTTAAAATATTGTTATAAGTATATTGAATATAGTGACATCCTGAGGATGTCCCCAGTTCTTGTTATATCCTTAGGATATACCATCATCCTTAGAATATCTTCCGAGTCTTTATTCTTAGGTTATCTCTCAAGATCTACTTGCTTAGTCCTTAGAATATTTCCTAGGATTTCTTGCTTGTCATCCTTAGGATAAACTTCGACATCTCTAGGATGTCCCCAGTGTTTCATTTGTTGGATCTTCAGGATAGACTTAAAGATTTTTTCCTTTTCAAGAAAGGATTAATGACTTTTGATAATAACCTGTAGAAAGGTAAACATAGTTATCATATTGGCGACAAGGCCTTACATAAACTGGGGTCAAGCCTATACTGATGTATAATCTTAAGGATGACTGGCGGCAAGGCCAAATGTAACATTTTGAGGATGACGGGCGACAAAGCCTAATATAACTGGCGACAAGGCCACTGGAGATTAGGCCAAATACGAGAAAGGGACATTGAAAAATGTCTAACACTTAGGGATTCAATGTATACTCCAAAAAATGATGAGATTATCAGCCACTTTTACATGAACTGGTTCCACCATCCCGAAGATATACACGAATAACGTGCGCTCCATGCGGGGTTGCTAACCCAATGTAAAAGGTGAAAACCTTTAAACCTTAGGAAGATGTCAGATACCTTAACGTAGGCATAGGTGGCCAACCCTCTAATCTTCAAAGTTGTATCTTCACGATAGACTTGGAAAATTCTTAGGATGGACTATATACTAGACCATATTTTAGTAATTGTGAGATAATTTAAGAAAATGAAACGTAAGTAAGGATAGAAGTTTTCATACATCATATGTGATTATATTTAAGATGGATTGCATTCCAAGACCTTGGTAGAATTTCACCTTCCAAAGTTGAGAGCCAATATGCTCCTTTGCTAGCCTCGGAATCGATCAAGTATGGTCTTTCCCATTTACGAGCCAACTTACCATCACTTGGCTTGGTAGTGTTTTGGAAGGCTTTTCTTAGAACCAAATCTCTCACTTGGAATCTTTTTATTCTTATATTCTTATTGTATGCTTTGGCAATCCTCTGTTGATTGGTTGCCATCCTCAATTTTCAGCATTCCTAAGCTCATCCACTGTTTCAAGATCTTGTAGCAACGCTTCTGAATTGGTAGTTGCATCCTGAAGATGTCTTCTGGCTGTGGGCATTACCATTTCTGTTGGGAGCATTGCTTCTGTTCCAAAGACCAAGGAGAAAGGTGTTTGGCCAGTTGCATTCTTGGAGGTGGTTTTATCTGCCCAAAGTACAAATGGGAGCTCTTCTGCCCATTTTCCTTTCTTTTCTCCAAGCTTCTTCTTCAAGTTGTTGACGATGATCTTATTAGAAGATCCTGCTTGTCCATTAGCTTGAGGATGGACAGGTGTTGATGTTATCATTTTGATTCCCCAACTTTCACAAAAACTAGTAGTCCTTTTGCTGATGAACTGAGATCGATTGTCACATATAATCTCAGCTGGTACACCAAATCTTGTAAGGATGTTTCTCTTGATGAAGGATACTACTTCTTTGTCTCTAACTTGTACAAATGCTTCGACTTCTATCCACTTTGAGAAATAATCAGTCACGACCAACATGAACACTTTTCCACCAAGAGCTTTAGGTAGTTTTCCTTCTATATCCATCCCCCATTTCATGAAAGGCCATGGTGAGATAATGGGATGTAATGGTTCAGCAGGCTGGTGTAGGATGTTGCTATGTCTTTGACATGCATCACATTTATGAGAATATAGCATGGCATCCTTCTTCATGGTTGGCCAGAAGTATCCAGTCCTTAGGGTCTTTGAATATAAAGTTCTTCCTCATGTGTGATTTCCACAATCTCCTTCGTGGATATCCTTGAGAACTTCTTTTGCTTCTTCCTTGTCAAGATATCTTAGTATAAAAGGTTTACAATTCAAGTGTCATGGACCATTCAAGGCAAATATGGAAAAACACGTAAGTACACAATACGGGTCAAAATCAAACTTCTTATGTGACAAATTTAATACATTAACAATGACCTAGGACTTCCCACCACCATAGATACATTCCACTAGGTGAGTTGTCAATTCAAATAGCGCTATCCATTGTTAAACTTGGCTTGTACGGAGTTAATGATTTTGTAATGATTAAAAATGATAAAAACAGCAAAAACAACTATTTTCTAGGAAAATAAATTTTATATCAGTTTATCATACTTAGAAATAATTAATTAAATATGATTAAAACAATTTAAATTTATAAAATTATGAAAATAAGATATTTTCCAAAAACTAAAATTATGATAATTTTCTATGAGGTGCCAAGATACTACACCTAAACTTTCATGATTTTTGGAGCAAAAATGAATTTATTATGGATTTTTTTAAAGATTTACACATATAATATAAATAAATAAATGAAATAAATAAAAAAATAAAAAAAATCGAACTGAAGGGCTTGTGGCTGGGGATCGAACCTGGTCCTTTCAGTTTGCACAACACCACCACCACCATTACACTACAAGATCAATATGTTAATAAGTTTGAATAAAGTTATATTTATATAATAAAAACAACTTCATCTCCAAATACAAACCCTAACCCTAGATTTCTATAATCATCAATTCATCAACAATGGAGCCCGATTATAGAGGGCTTTTAAAGAGGAATGTATAAGGAACAAAATGGCAACAAAAATTTGAACTTACAAGCTCATTTAATGGTCGAATAATAAGCTTCAAGAACCGACACAATAATGCTCGATTACACAGATTTCAAGCGCGTTTTTCATGATGTTTTTATGGGTTTGGAACATGTTTAAGTGCAGAAAACTAATGGTATACTTGGTCTATATATTGGACGATTCAAAGACGAGTTTTAAAGTGTTTAAAGATTCCGCCGTTTCACCATTAAACCCAGATTAAAAGTCGATCAATCACGCGTTAATAGCCGATTAAATCATTTGAATTTGTTTAATTTGAAAGCAGAAACGTATGGGGATCAATTTCGACCATTAAAACGCGTTAAAACATCAATAATCAAGCTCGCCGGAATTTCGCCGGAGCTTCGCCGGAAAAACATGTATTGCAGATTTTTTTTTTCAAACTAGAACTTTCCAAAAAAAAAAAAATGTTTAACTAAAAGTCTTTTTTATCTTTTATAAGCTTCCTGCTCAAAGCTTTAACGTTTCTCCAAACTTTTCTGTCGAGTTTATTATACACGTTCAACTTATAAATCTTTTCGCGAAAATCTATATAATAATATTAGTGTATGTCCCGAAATAACACGATATCAAGTAACACAACGGATTGGCGGAATCAAAACGTTGTGTGATTCAATAAACAAGATGAAACAAATATTAAGCTTTCTCTATTGCATACGGTTTCAATGGAACCGTCTGATACAAAGAGAATTCTTTGATAAAACCAAACCGCTAGTTACAAATGAACCACAAAACAACTTTAAATATGTGGAAGATTTCTCAAATGGGCAAACATGGCCTTAGCCCTTCCACAGCCCAATCCACTAGTTAAAGCCCAAATACTAACAAACTGAGAACTAATAACTGCGAACTACTCAACTGTCCGAGAACCTTAGTGTTCTCGGTCCTAAATAGTAAAACACCTATATGGATCACCAATATGTATTTGATAGCGTCAGTCTCACTAATATGGACCCAACAATTAGAATTTAAAATGATGAAACTCACTCAAACGTCCAAGCATAATACGTTTAAGTTACGATACGTTTACGATTAATAACGACATACAACCAAACAATGATATAACGATCAACGAAGTTTGAGGTTTTATTAGAATTCAAAACGATTAAAGTACAAGGACTAAAAATGCAAATATATTAAAGTTTAGGAAACGACTGCGTATACATAGACGAACTATTTCTTATACTTTTTATTTTAATTTAAGGTGCACATGATCTTTTGGTGGCTGACTACTTTGTTGACGATTGCGTATACATAGATGAACTATTTAAGTGTCGCTTTCGAATGAGTCGCCGATTGTTCCAACGAATTGCCAATGACTTGACTTTATGATGAGTTTTTCATACTATGATATGATCCTAGAAGAAAACGAGATTATACGACGCTGCAAAAATACACTTCTGCACTTCGTCAGTTGGCGTACGGGACTGCTAGTGATTCATGGGATGAATACTTAAGGATGCCTGCTAGATTGAGTCGGGAGTGCTTGTATCGGTTTTGCGAAGATGTCGTCAAGTTATATAGCAAAGTTTACCTGCGTAGGCCAACGAAGAAGGACATTGAAAAGATCTACGCACACCATGCAGAGAGACACGACTTTCCTCGCATGCTTGGAAGCATCGATTGCACGCATTGGCCAAGGAGTAATTGCCCCACTGCATGGAAAGGGCAGTTTATGCGGGGTGATGTGGGAGAGCCTTTAATCATTCACAAATTTGTTTGCTCACAAGACCTTTGGATTTGGCATTCATTCTTCGAAGTTGCTGGTTCATATAACGATTTTAATGTTCTAGCAAGATCCATGGTTTTCGACCCCATGATTAGAGGTACCGGTCCTGATGATTCTTTCGTGCTCAATGGGTAGAATATAAGCATGAGTATTATCTAGCGGACGGTATATACCCAAGTTATGCATCTCTTGTGAAAATGATCCAAATTCCCAAGGATGAGAAAAGGAAAAGTTTGCAAAGTGCCAAGAATCGGCGAGAAAAGACGTCGAACGGTTATTCGGTATTTTAAAGGGGAAATGGCATGTAATTGGGCGACCCGCACGTGCATGGCATCTAGGAAACTTGAGATATATTATGTACGCTTATACGAAACTACATAATATGATAATCGAAGATAAAGGACGTGCGATATGTGAGTATGACCCGGATTACGTTGAAGAGAATATCGAGTCGGTTGACGAGGCACAACAACAATCGAACAGGTGGGCATTAGAGGATAGTACTGTGCACGCCAACCTTTGCTCGAATTTAATCGAACATGTTTGGAACAATTTTCGTGTCGATGATGATCTTAACGAGTAGTTTGTATTTTTTTAGTTTCTTTAGGTTTGTATTTTTTTAATTTAATATCGTTTTTATGTATTATTCGGGTTTTTTTAATTTATATGTAATTTGATTTTTAATTTTAATGAAAAAAATATTAATGAAATATAAAATCTATAAATAAATAAAAAAGTAAAATAATAAAAAAAAGGGAAGGGGGAAGGGGGAACCATTTCCCCTAGAAGGGGAGGGGAAGGGAGAAGATGACGTGACGCTGATATGGACAAGAGGGAGGGAGTGTGAAAGGGTTTCACACCCTATAGCCTAATATATAGAAAGAGATATTCACATCTCGATTGGAAAATTGACGGTTGCAGAAAGAAAAAGAAAAACCATCAATATCTTGTTTCATAGAATCATCCAAATCCAATTCCAGCAAGAGAAATATTTGTCTAATCCGATAAATCATTACGTGTAACCCGTAAATAAGTTTATTTGATAGTTCTCATACGATTTAGAGATTAATTCAAGTTTCACTCAAATTATTTGAATATCTATTCAATTTCCAGGTTTGTTTTATGTTTGAATTCAATGTTATAGACCACAAATAACTGACAAAGATAAACCTATTTAGGGTTCAATTTCGTTGGCTTTGATTTTAATCAAGTTCACGAATTGAGAATATACTAGTAAATACATAAATAGATTTGAATAATCATCGGATGAGGTGCACTCTCTTTCCAAAATAAAGTAAAATTTGATATACTTTTTATTATTATAAGTAGTTTTTATCCCGAAGGCGTCTCGGCTTAAAATATTTAATATAACATAATAAAATATTTAATATGACAACATAATTAATGACTTGCCAATATATAATTAATAAATATTATTATTATTATTTATTTTAAATAAATCTCTGCCATAAGTTATCATATTCTAATCTAAAAAAAAAAAAACGAATCTCTGCGCCGGGTATAAATCTAGTGCCATTACAAATGAATTCGAAAGTTTGTAATCGATCATTGTAAAAATAACTAACATGAAATAAGAAAAAAAAAGTTAATTATTGAAATATCGAACGCATTAGTCTAAGGGTTATGTGGTGCGTTAAAAAATCCATGGGTATATGATCGGGTATATAGTTCGGGTATTTGGGTATGTTGTTTCGGGTAATCGGGTCGGATATCACCTAATCCCAGACCCGGCCCAAACCCACAATTTTTTTTAAACTAATCCCAAACTCAACACAATACCTGTCGGGTTACAAAAAAATAGTCATTTTTTTCTCCGTTTTTTATATATCACTATGGTACTCGTTGGAAAGATAATAAAACGCTCGTTAATTTGGTGTAATTTTTTTCTTTGAAAAATCTTGTATATAAAAGATATTAACGTTTAAAAGTTATGGGAGGAAACATGAGAGAAAAAATAATAAACTTTTAATATTTAGATTTAGTTTTTTTTTTGAAAGGTTAATTTCTTTTAAATCCTGTGGTTTGTGGGACTTGAACCCAAGACCTTCCACAACCGAGGTGTTTTAAAGGCTTTGCCAATGGACCACCACCCCATTGGTTAATATTTAGATTTAGTAGATTAGGTATTTAATAGATTAGGTTAAATCATATTTATTCCTGTTTTTAATTGGTTTACACTTGCCACATCACATCATATGTGGCATCTCTCAAAAGAGAGATTGCATAAGAGTATGACATGTAGGATTAATCTCTTTGCAATATATATATATATATATATATATATATATATATATATATATATATATATATATATAAATAGATATCAAAATATTCATTGTGTCCTCCAAACTCTCTATTCATAGTCTTCATTACAGGCGAACAACTACCACTACCACATATTATCTAACATCAATCCAACCTCTACCATATGTCCATCTCCAATCTAGAAAACTCTTGCTAGCCACAAATCGTTCGATTGAAGAGGAAGATGGTTGTTGGAAGCTGCCGATTCACTTTGATTGATGTAGCGTGGCATGATCACTAAGCCAGCCCGACCGTGGTGTGTATATAATATATAATTTTCGTGGTCTGTGGTAAAGAAGTCAAGGAGAAACACTTCTTTGTATCTTTCAATTTTCTATACGGTTGTCTTCTTTTGATCTTTTCTGGCGTGTAATACTAGTCAAAGTATTATTTGTTCTAACATTTTTTTGGCGTATAATTCTAGTCAAAGTATTATTTGTTCTAACATCGAATTAATTAGGCTTTGGCTTGCTTCAATAATTATGTCCCCAGCTATTCACCCCCCCCCCCCCCCCCCACTTCTATTTAACCTCCCAAAGCGCCTCGCTTTGGCCAAATCGTACGAGGTGGGAGAGGGGGGGGGGGGCAGAAAAAGCTGATCCAAAGCGCCGAGCTTAGGCCAAAGCGAGGCGCTTTGGATCAGAGTTTTAATTTTGGGTATTTTTTGGTGTTTTGAATTGGTTTTTTATTTTTTTTTAAATTTTTTTAATATAATTATTTTAAAAAGTTAAAATAAAATAAAAAACAAAGATCTTAACTCTAATCAAACGTCTATATAAGCGTTTTCGATTTCCAAATGAATCAACGAGTTAAACTTTACATCATCAACCACAAACAAAGGTCTTAACTCTAATCAAACGTCTATATATATGTTTTCGATTTCCAAATGAATCAACGACTTAAACTTGACATCATTAACCACGTATAGTCAAAGATTTTAACAAATATATTCAGTTAAGTACTAACGCAGACCTTGATCTGCAATATTTGAAAATTATCATTTCTTGACATGCTTGGTAACAGAGAGGAACACTTTCTTCTTTTGTTCTACAATATTTTGGTTAGTTGTTAATGTTTTTATAGTTTTTTCTACTTTTAGAAAAAATAAAAAACCACGTATAGTCGAATGCAGTATGCGCGTTAAATTTCATTAAATGAGTGAATGATCAAGGGATCCGCTTGGAGTTTAAAGCTTCGCGTGTCATCTCAAAGTATTCAATTCCGATAATCCACACCTTTCTCCTGAAGCAAAACCTCTCAGGTTTACCATCACCAAACGGAGTTCGTACATCTCCACCTATGGAACCGCCACAAACAAAACCAGACAAAACCATTTTCTTGTTACTGTTGAATAAAGCTTAGACCACATGCGCCTAGCTTTTGCCAAAGCGAGGCGCTTTGGCCTTTTTTTTAAAAAAAAATTTAACTTGTTTTAATTCATTTTAAATAGTTGTTATTGATTAAAAATTAATTTTAATTCATTTTAAAATGTTTTAGTTGTTCCCAATACAACAAAATTCGTTTGAGGCGTTACGGGTCGTTTATTGCTCGTTTGTGTGTTTTGGTTGAAACATCAAAGTTTGTTCAACTTTCATGAATCATTCTACTTGGTGCTCCGACTATACAGTCGATACCCATATTTTTTCAAAACACGATTTTTGCATGTCTAATCGACATGCTGGACTTCCGGTCTCTGTTTGACGCGTGTTTTTGAGATCGGTCCATATCTTCTTCCTCATTCCGGCAAGTCATCTTTGTGTGGGTGTTTATTTTTTTAAGCCGTGGTAAAATGGTGAGTTTCCCCACTGTTGAGGGTATTTATATAAAAATTTTGGGACGATTAGTTTTATAGAATTTAATAATTGGCACAATTTCCATGTACAAATTAAATTTTACTGGATGGTTACGAAGGTATTTAATTTTTTGAACGGTTTGATCAACGGTTTTAATGCTAATTTGACTTATTATGTGACCGTATAAATATTTAAATGGTGGTAAATTAAAAAAAAGTTTAGATATATATATATATATATATATATATATATATATATATATATATATAGGGGAAAGTTAATTTGAGAACACCTATATTTCGTGCGAACCGTGAGAACGGCATCTAAAACCATTCAAATTCCAAATTTCTTTTTACACTTGTCTTTATTACTAAAATTCCATCTCAAAAACACAAATTACGCGTAAAAATTCAAACGTATACGAAAATAATTTGTTTTTACACATGTGTAAATTTGCTGTTTATACATGTGTAAACTGTTTCATTTACACATGTGTAAAAAGTTAATTTAAAAGTGTTTTTGCAAGAAAAGATGACTTATTTGGAAAGAAAATTCATTTATTAATGTTGTATTTTGATTATAATGGGATTTGTATTAAAAAAAAAATTGATTTTGATTGATTTTTGTACTTGTTCTCACGGTTCTCACAATATTTAGCGTTCTCAAGATAACCCTCCCCTATATATATATATATGTGTAAATGAAAATAAATAAAAGAATCATATCAGTGCTGTCTCCAAAAAAGTGTTTCAATGAAGTAAATCACTAAGGTGATGTGCCAGTACAGGATTAGTTAAAATCAGTTAAGTGAACCCCTTCCTCATTATGAAATAATTGATAAAATATATACCACGTGTTATTAGTTACGGGTGTTTTTTATTCTTAAATTCACTAAAAGCTTTTTTATTCTTAAATTCACTGAACTTCCCGTTAGGTATTTCAATATGATGTTTTTTTCTCATATAGAAGTTTATTAAAAACTAGTAAGAAGACCGTGTGCGTTGTGGCGTGGATACACTGCAAATATCAAACGGATTAGTCCAAATATTACGTGGTGCATTCCACATATGAAAACGCACGTTTTAATACATTTGATTTAACTCAATAACATTGTGGTCGGATAATGGTTTTTAGTATAGATATATAATATAATATCTACTTTTTGGGTTGAAAAATAAGGTAACTTAATTTATACCGTCGAGTAGAAACGTATTATATTTGACCCTACTCGGTTTTGAATAAAATGAATGTGGAAACGTGGAAGAGCCAGAAAGTACACAAAATATTTCAGCTATTTTAAAACACCCGTAACTAATAGCACATGGCATATATTGTAAGAGAATGATTCAAGATGCTTTTCATTGAACTTTGTACAGGTATATATAGTACAAGAAATGATCCTAAATATATATACAATATTAATACAATATAGTCAAAAAGGCTAGTCAAAAGGCTAGTCACAAGGCAAGTCAAAAGGCTAAGATCATGCACTATTATACCCCCGCAGTTGAAGCGGGAGGAGACCGTATGCTGAGACTAGATCTGAAATCATCGAACAATACTTTTGGAAGGCCCTTGGTGAAGATATCCGCAATCTGATGACGAGTGGGAACATGAAGAACACGAACATTGCCACGTTGAACTTGCTCGCGCACGAATAGAATGTCGAGTTCAATGTGTTTGGTTCGTTGGTGTTGAACGGGATTGCCGGATAGATATATGGCATTGACGTTGTCACAGTAGACTAGAGTAGCTCGAGAGAGAGGCTGACGAAGTTCCAAGAGAAGGTTGCGTAGCCAACATATTTTAGCGACGACGTTGGCGACACCGCGATATTCAGCCTCGGCACTGGAGGTGGATGAGGAAATTGGACAAAGGAGGGTAGGATTATGGCGCAGGAAGGCAGTCAAGCGAAGAAGAAGAAGAAGAGGTATTTAGGATTGTATTTTTCTGGTGGTGCAGCAGAAACAATATAGAGCCTAGGCTGGCTCTGATACCATGTAAGAGAATGATTCAAAATGCTTTTCATTGAACTTTGTACGGGTATATATAGTACAAGAAATGATCCTAAATATGTATACAATATTAATACAATATAGTCAAAAAGGCTAGTCAAAAGACTAGTGACAAGGCAAGTCAAAAGGCTAAGATCATGCACTATTATACCCCCGCAGTCGAAGCGGGAGGAGACCGAATGCTGAGACTGGATCTGAAATCATCAAACGGTACTTTTGGAAGGCCCTTGGTGAAGATATCCGCAATCTGATGACGAGTGGGAACATGAAGAACACGAACATTGCCACGTTGAACTTGCTCGCGCACGAATAGAATGTCGAGTTCAATGTGTTTGGTTCGTTGGTGTTGAACGGGATTGCCGGATAGATATATGGCACTTACGTTGTCACAGTAGACTAGAGTAGCTCGAGAGAGAGGCTGACGGAGTTCCAAGAGAAGGTTGCGTAGCCAACATATTTCAGCGACGACGTTGGCGATACTGCGATATTCAGCCTCGGCACTGGAGGTGAATGAGGAAATTGGACAGAGGAGGGTAGGGTTATGGCGCATGAAGGCAGTCAAGCGAAGAAGAAGAAGAAGAGGTATTTAGGATTGTATTTTTCTGATGGTGCAGCGGAAACAGTATAGAGCCTAGGCTGGCTCTGATACCATGTAAGAGAATGATTGAAGATGCTTTTCATTGAACTTTGTACAGGTATATATAGTACAAGAAATGATCCTAAATATGTATACAATATTAATACAATATAGTCAAAAGGCTAGTCATCATGCACTATTATATATTTTGTCAATTATTTTATACTATAAATAACATAACCAAAATTTGTTAATACAAAAATCATATGTATCATGAATGCATGCTAGATTCGATGAACACAAAACGAGAGGGGAAAACAAATTTATGATAGGTAGACATTTAATGATAGATAGACATTTAATATACCAATTTAGTTAAACTTTAATGATAGGTAGACATTTAATGATAGATAGACATTTACATTATTATACTATTATTTATTATTTATATTACTATTTCCTATCTTTTTTTTATTTACAATTTTAAATTTTGTTGTACTATTATTAATAATATTAATACCAATATTAATAAAAAATAAATGGGATCTCGTTCCACTCTATCACTGGTTCGTTGTTTAAGTCAAATTCGAATGAACTATGCCTGGCAGGCTCCTTTTTGTCACACCTTTTTTGTTGCGCTTTCTTCAAACTTGGTCGTCCACGAGTTTTTCTTTCAACTTGAGGTTCAGACTCCTTTTTGACACCTTTTTTTTTGTGATTTCTTCAAGCTTGGTCGCCCACGAGTATTTTTTTGAACTTGAGGTTCCTGGATGTCGGTTTCACTTGGGCCGAATATATCTTTCAGTTTTCTTAACCAACTTTTCTTCCCATCTTTGGACTGCTTGTCAAAGTTTTCTTTAAAAAGTTGCAGTTCGTTATCACAATTAACATCGTCATTTTGCAAAGATGTCAATGGTGAAATATCTAGCTTCCTCCAAAAAATATCAATCGAATCCAAGGGAACATATTGATCTACATACAAATATAAATAAGTACTATTTTCTCTAAACTTTTAGAATGAAGAGTTTAAAACAATAAATTGTAAGTAGATAAAGTACTTACGTGAACTTATATACTTTGAAAGTTCGCAAGCACATGGTAACCCATGACTGGTGCGAGGTTGGCAATCACAGTCTACCCGCGGGCGATCCTTCCATCGTTCCCGATCTTCAAGAATTATTTTGAGAGCTTCTTTTGAAACATAACCACGCAATAGTGTGAAACATCGTAGATTATGTTGATGAATGCGGACAATTCTGCTACTTTCCAAGCTTTCTTTAATTGCTGTTTGTTGCGACTTCACGATTCGGTCAATACAACTCACAAATCTATCCAAACTAGAATTTGATCCCTCCAAATATTTTTTTAGCTTTGCATGCTGACTCTCTACTCTATTGGTTGTGTTATTTCCAAAGTTGAGATGCTGATCAATCCAGACAGACACAAACCTTTCCTTATATTCGTTCAACCAATTTTTATTTACATATTCTAAAACACCTGAAAATCAAAATAAACTGGTAAGAACTGTATATATATATAGGTATAGGTTCCTGTACAAAGTACATTTTTCGTACAAAGTGTGAGAAGTCTATATAGTCATTGTGTTTTAAAGTTTGGCTATAATGTTTTTGATTCCTTTTGCATTGATTTATATAGAAAAGCACCAAACGTTACAATTTAAAACACAATCAAATGTATTCTATATATTAAATTTAAAACACATTGATTACGTTCTTCGTAGGATGTTTTAGATTGCATGTCGAGAATACATTAAGTAGTGTTTTAAATTGTTAATTTTTGTGTTTTTCTATATAATACTATGCCAAAGGAACATAAAACATCATGCCTAAAATTTAAAACACAATGTCTATATAGACTTCTCACACTTTGTACGAAAAATGCACTTTGTACAGGAACCCCACCCTATATATATATATATATATAAGAAATATATATACACTTGTATGTGAATATAGAAGACATACGTGGATATTTTATCAACATTGATTCCAGTTGCTTGTAATTTTCTTTGTAAGATTCCAACGTTGTAGAATTTTTTAGTAACTTCCATAACGAAAGAAAATTTTCCCAAGCCTTTAATGACCTAAAAGATTGCCTGCATTTCTTAAAGAGGTTCTGCTCAATGTGCCACCGACAAAGCAAACGAGCAGCATCTGGAAAAACTTCTTTGCATGCATTCACTAGTGCCAGCTCTCTATCTGTGACTATAACACGTGGGTACATGCACTTGTCTAGCGTCAACTTTAAACAGTTTAAGACCCATGCATAGTTAATTGTCTTTTCATTATGCATAAAGGCAAAAGCTATGGAAAACGTATTGCTAGTTGAAGTTACACCAACAACCTGAAGGAAAGGAATATTATAGTGGTTCGTTTTGTAGGTGACATCTATAAGCAATACGTGTGGAAATCACGTGGCGCCACATTCATCCTTGTCAAATCTACAACCAAATTAAATTCATCTTTGGAAAGTCGCTTTACATATGGATGACCCTCCATATACAGTACAGGTTGATGGTTATGTTTATCACATATCACCCTTAAGGTCCAACAACCATATACATTTGAATATGTTCCTTCTAATTCGAATGGACAATTAGTTTTTTTTTTGTGTCGGTAACTTTACTTGATTCTTTAACTTTATATTCACCGCTACGATCACATTGGAACACAACCTTATACACGAAACCACATGGTCTTTTATTTGATCTTTTTTTCACGACGACAACACCAAGTGAGTATCCCAACTTTTGTACCCAATCCACCAATGCTTCACGAGATCCGAATGCCTAAAAATGAATTTTATTTGTGTTAACATTTATAAGTAGTTTTATATTTACCGTGTAAAATAATATATTTATCCAAATATATTTTTTTTTCTTTTGACGAAATTAAAAAAAAAAACACAGTTATTATAACTTTGTGAATGCCAAACACGAAGTTATATTATTTTATTTATTATATGCATTTAAATCATTCTTGGTAGATTACTAGCAGGAGTGGGTCTATGGTGGGGGTGAGGTAAAAGCAAAATCTTGATTGCTGTAAATCACAAAACAAGATACATACATGGTTTCTTTCTTTTCTTTTTGTTAATAATCTTGATCAGTGAAGTTGGTTCTCTCATTCTTCTAATCTGTTAGAAAAAGTTACGTATTTTTCTCAAAATAAAAGTTACGTATTCCTTTGACGAAATTATAGTTTTTAGACAAAGTTATATTTTTTCTCATAAAACTAAGTGAATGCAAAATAAAAGTTGAAATACCTCCTACATGAACATAAAACAATAATATAAAAGTTGGTACCTGATTAGTGACAAATTCAGGTGTCCTCATAAAAGAATCACCTCCTACGATTGAGTTGTTTTCTCTAGAAATCGACATCTACAAGAAATTATAATAAAAGTTTGTGGTTGTGGCCATAGTCATTGTACAAGTTGCTATTTATAAGAAGATTACTTATGTGCTTTTCAAAAAAAAATTAATAATAATAACTTTAATCCAACTAACCTATTTAATAAATTATGTGTTTTCAAAAAATAATTTTAATAAATTGATTGAAGAAGTGTGCATTGAAAAGTCAATAACATTTAATGTAAGTAAAATGTTTGACTAAGTTGGTATATTTAACAATACCCAATTTATTTTCTTTTGAAAGAGAACATGTTTACTTTTCATAGGCTTGTAAGTCTATAAATGCGTCCCTTATTCTCTTCAACAATCAACACCATCTAACTATCACACAATTTCCTTTAATATACATATCTTCCGCAATCCAGTTGTAGTTCCATGGCTAAGATGTCAACAGTCACCGGTATCGAGGTCGAATCCATCGCGTTTCCACCATACTTCAAACCTCCAGGAGCAACCAACACTTTATTCCTTGGAGGCGCGGGTATTTTATTCTCTTTAATTTGATGTAGGCCTTTATGGCTTTATTGTTAATCTATATCTATAGTACCTTATTAAGGAGGAGAGATAGGCAAAGTAGTCATTTTACCATCATTTTAAGATGGCATATGAAGGGTTTTGTGCTTTATACTCTACATGTCATGAAAGTTTTTCCAATGCTACCCTTGAATGCAAAAACAACGTGTACATCCCTCTTCCAAATCAATTAACAAGAATTCAATGATGGTTCAAGAATTAATGTTAATTTTAATTTACTCAATAGTTTGTACCCATTGTAACTCAATTAAAGGCCAGTTATAGAAACCTAAGTTTTCTATTGATCTGCACAGAAGAAGATGTCCAAAAAAATAAAAATATTCCTGCACAGATTATAAATCACTTATATATATATATATATATATATATATAATATGTATGTTGGAACCTGCAGTGTTTGTATTCCCTCGGCTGTTTAACAAAGCTGGATCGGGACCTGCAGTTGTTGTGTTTTGCTGGCCTTATTTAACACTTTGTAACCAGTAGGCTAAAGGTTCTTTGGTTCATGTGTGTAAATAAATGTTGCAAAAAAAAATCAAGCACAGATCGAATTGGATAAATGACAGTATGGTGTATAAAGTTTTGGCAATTTAAAATGTGAATAAAAATACATACCCGCAGCAACGCGCGGGCATTCCACTAGTCTTATCAATGTTACTATGTATTGGTGTTAACGTGAACAAAGTTTTTTATCGTGTGCACTAGGTGTGAGATGCGTGGAGATGGAAGGCAAGTTCGTAAAGGTGACGGTGATTGGGGTGTACTTGGAGGATAAAGCTATTCCATCGCTCGCGGTTAAGTGGAAAGGCAAAAGCGCTGAGGAGTTGAAGGGCTCCCTCGAGTTCTATAGGGACATCACTACCGGTAATCCTCAAATAATTTTCTTTAACAAATGAATAAACACGAACACACACAAACAAACATAGTGTTTATTTGAATCAGTTAGGATTTGAAAATGGCCGCTTGTTTATTCACGTTGGGTTATATTTCTATTTAATTTTCTTTCGGGTTATTCGAATCAATCCGGATTCGTATATTTCGAGTAATTTAAAGAAATATAAAAAAGACGTATAAAAGCAAGTAATAAATATGTATAACATAATTAAAAGTATATCCATTTTTATAAAGAAATAAATTTATTTGAATTCAAGCTACGCCTTTAAAGTTGTTAGGAGTAATGTAACAACTTTTAACTTATAAAAAAAACACAGTCAACAATAATCATCCATTCTTTAAAGAATTAGTTGATTTAGACTAGCCCCATGTGTTTTGAAAGAGTATTAGTTTAGAATAAAATTGATATATTAGAATAGAATTTGATTTATATACATTAATAAGAAAGATACACACATGTGACGAATATGATCCTTATGTTTACTCCCTATCCACAGGCTCCTTTGAAAAATGTGTTCAAGTGACAACGATACTTTCATTACTTGGTGAGCAATTCTCCCAAAAGGTATCCGAAAATAGTGTAGCGTTTTGGAAGACAAACGGGACATATACGAACGCGGATGACAAAATTATTAATAAGTTTCTTGAAGTTTTCAAGGGCCAAAAGTTCCCACCAGGCTCCTCTATTCTCTTGAGAGTGTCACCTGTTGGATCGTTAATGGTTAGTCTAATCGTAATCGTAGATATATGGTTGCAGAAAAGAATCATTATAGAATTTTTAGTAAAAACAAATATGTTATGTTAGAAGAGCAGACTAGTGAGTTTGGTTCATAATTTTTAATTTTACTTTTAATATGTGACAATTAGGTAAATTAAAATAGCCAAAACAATGTCATGATCATAATATCTCTACTTTATTTTATTTTTTTTAAATTATAAAAGACTTATGCGTCAAAAATAAAATTTAAATTTCAACCTATTTTAACCTTTGGACACAAGCAGTGGCGAAGCTTGAGAATTTCGACGGGGATCAAAAGTCACTAGTCATGGGGATCGTAACCGTATATACGAAAAAAAAATCATATATAAATATTATATAATCAAGATATTATATAATCAGAACTTCTGAGAAAATTTCGGGGAGTCGGGCGACACCCCCCTGTGAAGCTGCGCCACTGGACACAAGTCCAAATTTCTATCTCGTATATGCATGGGCGCTTCTTAGTGAAGGCCAGACCGGGCCTCGGCCCACCCAGTTTTTTCGTTTCGTAGTGTAAATTTTACCGAAAATTTCTGAAAATTTTTATATGTATTGAGCCCGACCCTACCAGATTTTTCGTTCAAGATCCGCCACTGCGTATATGAATTATGAACATACAAATACAACAACTAGTATAATATGACATTGATTTATTCAATATTTTGAAGTGTCTGATTGAAAGTGGTTTCTCTATTCTAGAGGATAAAGATAAGGTTGCCTACATTGGTAATTACCTAGACTTAACCGATAGCTTTGCTATAAATGAGATTTTACTAGAGTATGCATGGTTGTTATTGTTGTTGATTTTCTTCATATTTGTTTGAATGTAGATAAGCTTTTCAAAAGATGGCATTATACCGGAGGCTGCAAATGTTGTGTTAGAGATCGAAAAACTAGGACAAGCAATAACTGATATGGTGATAGGGAAGCATGGTGTTTCCCCTGAAGCCAAACAGTATTTGGCATCAAGACTATCTGATCTCATGAACTAGTTCGATAAGAAAAAAAGTAAGAAGATGAAATTATGAGAAAAGTTGGTTTGTTGAGGGTATTATCAAAATTTCCAATGTGCTAGATGTTAAGATCCATGAAATAAGATTTACGTGTTATATGTGCATTAAATAAGGTGTACTTTTATGATCAAAAAATAATAAGTTGTATTATTATTTTTTGGAATGAAAAATTCTTTCTTTTTTTTTTTTCTTTTTTTTTTTAAACTTATTGTGGGACTTGAACCCATGTCCTTCCCAATTTAGGTACTTCTATAAGGCTTATGGGTGTGTGTGTGTGGGGGGGGGGGGGGGGGGGGGATTGTCTGAGAGTCTGCCAGGACCGTTCGGAATGTCTCACACTGTCCCCGCGATGCTAGGATCAGCCAAAATGTCTAATTTCGAACGATTGAGACGGGCCAAAAAGAGAGAGAGAGAGAGAGAGATTCAGAGAAGGCCAAAAGAGGGGGGGGGGGGATAACTCGGCAAGGAGGACCAACCCCACACCATTAGCTAGCCCACTTGTAAAAGACTGCCCTATTGAAAGAAGTGAATGTGGAGAGTAGTCATCCTTTAGAGGTCTATTCACACACCAACCTACCTAAGCTTTGTTTCTTTTATTGAGCCACCAACCCTAATGGTTAAATCGTATTACTATTTAAAACCAACTTAGAATGATAAAATGTCGAATTATATTTTTCAAGTATGCAAGGGTTGGTGGCCATTTAAGGTTTTTTTTTTCTTTCTAATAATAGTTTATTATCATTATTTTGTTTTATAAAAAAAAATTCTCATCAAATTGGTTTTTCTATAGTACGTTTAACTTTAAATAAAACTAAATACATAATTACCTTTAATCTTTTTTCACCATCTTTTAACTACCCTATTCGTCACCATTTCACTCAACTAACCCGTTTAAAGTCCTTTTGATTCACACACATTACCTCAAAAAAAAAGTGGTGGAGTTTTGATTTGCATATAAGCCTATGATTGATGCTTGCCATCGGGTTGAATCCGAGTGATCACCCCCCAAAATAAAACCCGAGTGAACGAGAGTTAGTGAGGAAAAGGAATTGGGACACTTTAGGAGTGTTTAAGTAGCCTGATCACAAACCAAGCCTGAAACCCCGAGGATCTATTAAGTGTGACTCTTAGGAGGTAAGTTGAGCTCGGCACATCGAGTAAAACTTACAATTTTTATTTCAAAAAAATTTGCCAAGGTTTGGTTTGCTTGAGGACAAGCCAAGCAAACGCTTAAGTGTGAGGTGATATGATATGCCGATAATTTAACATGTTTTACATATATAATTATCCTCCTTTTTGCACATTTATTATGCTTTTATCTTTATAAAATATATCTAAATCGTCCCTATGAGATAAATGCAGGTTACTGAAAGGAAAAAGCAAAAAGGAAAGGAAAAGGCACATCTTGAGTGGAGAACAAGCTTCCAGGGGACAAAAGGGTACATGGTACAACAACCTTGTCTCCCATATACAAGTTTTGGAGCCCATGGATGAAAACGACACAATAGACAAGGAATTGAAGACTTTCAGAGCTGTTTCAGATGCAGCACGGTCGCGCTACAACTGTTCCGGGCCAACAAGTCAATATTTCCAAGTCAACAAAGGTCAAAATCAGCATTTTGAAGTGTGCACGGGCGTGCTTTACTTTAGCGTGTTCTCCAAGGCTAAAACCGACCAAAACTGACAACACGGTTACACGTATCGAAGAGCACGGGCCTGCAAGGTCTGAAGGGGGACAATTCTGCGCGGAAGGACTCTGCAACAGTACCTGTTGTCGAGCATGGGCATGCCAACACCTTAAGCACGGGCGTGCTTGGTCTGATTTGCCTATAAATAGAGGCCTCCACCCCATATTTTCACCATCCCTTCACCCATCCTTTCCACCCGAATCTCTCTTTCACTCCAGCCATCTTGGGGGTCTAATAAGTGACCTTTGGAGCTTGGGATCACTCCATAAACACTACTTATGTGAGAGCTTGAGAGAGATCACTATAAATCATCCAAAAATCCTCTCTAATCCTCAAAACAACCACTACTATGTGTTCTTCCAACACCCAATCTAAAGTGCATGTTGTAATGCCAATCTTTGGCTAGGATATTAGAGTGTTGCTAGGGTGAAGACTTTCTTGGTATGAATTATATAGTTTTTATTTGTTAAAGTGGTGTTGTGTTCTTGTTTAATTCTTTTTACTTAAAACTTTGTTTGATGAATTAACTAACTAATTACTTAGTCTTTGGTTTTGTGGGTGTCTTGATAGGCAGTGGGAGGACTTATGAGTGTACCTATGGTGTGTAACAACCCATGCACTCATAAGCTAACCTAATCCCGCGAGTAGTGATTAGCCCATTTGTGGGTAGAAATACACACACTTAGTGGCTTAATCCTCTACTATCAAAGATCTCACTTAGGGTCGGTACGGTCTTTATACTCGGTCCTGGTGATAAGTCAAGACTTAATTTTCCGACTTAGCCTCATTGTCTATGTGAAAGTTTTGGCGCAAGTTAAGGATTGGTGAACCGTGTTGGAAGGAAACGGTCTTTATTTCCTTTCATTATTATACTGCCGCACGGTTAATAATAGACCACTCACTTTTTAAAAAGGTTAATTAATTCTAGTAGGAGATGCACGTGTTCTGGTTAGTCACGACTCTTCTATGATGTCAAGTGGCAGCTTGTTCGGTCATGCTCCATCCACCGGCAAGTTGTCCATAAAAGTTTTAAATAATTAGATGTCTTTATCGCAACACTAGGAGGTGGATTCTTCGGGGTTAGGTTAACACAGTCTTGAGTAGTCCGTCACTAATTGTTGAGAGGTGAGCTTACCGGTTCGGGAGACCCTCAATTAAACAACAAGAATGCTGTTGCAACTCAATGTTAAGCATAAGTGCGCACTTGTACCCACCACTAAGTAATTAATATTAATCTGTCCCAAGAACAGTTGGATCCCGAAGCAGCACTTCTTTTGGTATTGATTTATACTCTGGTCATTCTCGCTCTCTCTCTCTCTCTCTCTCTTTTCTCTTATCCTTTACTTTTATTAAAAAGCAACTTAAGGCTGAGTAGGGGAAGTCGTGTCTTTGGGTTCGATACTCGGTACGTGCAGGAAGTCTATACTACACTCAATAGGTACACTTGCCTATTGTGTGGGTTTAGAAAAATTCGTAAATATCGTTTTATTTTATAAATTTAAAACTTGACAAAGTATTTTAACTTAAAGTTTTGACATAAAGTCCTTTTTGAACAAGTTTTGTCGCATCCGTCGGGGACTTGTTTCTTTTAAAAGAAAAGTAATTTAAGTCATTAAAACCTTTAATCCGCACGACATCACTTCATGACCCGGACTTCTCCGCTACAAATTCCTTAGCTACAGTTCTACCCAAGGCGAGATTTTCACTCGCAAATGAACTTACAGAGCGGAATATTGGGGATCCTATGGCGTACGCCATAGCCGGTTGTTAAAGTTGAACGTGCAAAGGTTTTACGGAAACACGGACCCGGTTAAAACTGAGGGTTTCCGTACCAAAAGCTACAATGATGTTATGATTGTTGATCCTCACCCTAATACACTCAAACTGGGCAGTTCTCCAGAGAAGGAGTAATTTTATTATTATTATTATTTTATTTATTTATTTTGTTATTCTTCTTTTAAGTTTGTTAGTTTTTTTACTCAAACAAAGCTTTTTGCAGGGAGGAAATTAAATATTTGGATGAGACTTTTAAAAAATACCGTGATGTGCCTTTCTCACGGTATAAAGGAGGAATGATTCATTTATTTCTCTCCCAATCAAGAGTGGATGATGTTCTTCTTGAAACCATTGCCACAAAGGCCTAAGCACATGGTCTTAAGATTGTTGTTAATGCTGAAGCCGTAGAGCTGCTTAGTGTAGAGTATCCAACTAAGGATCCCAAGAAAAAAAAAACAAACAAGAAGACTAAAGAGACTTATATAAAGCAGTATTTCTATTTTATATGGAGGGGTTGCAGGCCACAAGATAACTGAAATCTGGATATTTTATATTAATTAGGGTTATTTTGTTTATGAATGGTACGTTTAATATTTTGTATGAATGTTATCAGATATATGTTTTGTGTCATATTATATTAGGCATCTTTTGCTAGGACTTGAGTTTGTATGAATGTTATCAGGTATATGATTAAACTATGATTGTTATTTTATTGGTACTCGTGTGGATTAGTGATCGAACCATTTATTTAATAATTATAAATCCCTCAAGAAACACCCGTTATCTCATTTATTCACATTTATGGTCTGTCAGTACAAATAGAGATAAAGTTATAACAAAAATATCCCCCGGTATGGTATGGTGCATGTGTGATGCAATTTCACTCAACAATACCATCTTGAATATTTGAAACCCTAGATAGGAGTGAGTTATTGTTGTTATTAAATTGTGGAGTTAAATAAATAAAACGTGTTTTAAAAATTATATTATATAGGAGTTATTATATATTTATTTATATGGTTTCTAATATTTATCTCTATGCATAATTAATATTTTTAAAAAAGTAGGAGACCAAAAAAACGCTCCCTACGTGGGCGAACTTCGGCATGAGGGTAATCATTTAGCTGATCTAAGCCATGAAGACACGATTAAGTACTTTATCACTAATTTTCCAGAAAAATGTTGCGGCAAAGATTTGGAAGACCTTTTGAAAGGATACGGTTAGATTGCCAAGATTTATATCGTTAGGAAGAGGGACAAGGAAGGGAGAAGGTTCATATTCGTGACATTTGCCAATGTTAGAGATAAGGAAGATCTTGAGAATTACATGAGAAACCTGTGGATGGGAAGCTACAAACTTCGTCCAAATGTTGCAAGATTCATTGGTGAACAGATGTTGAATATGAACAAGAACATGAATGAGAAGAAGGCTGAGGAAAAGTTCGATTGTGATTTCAAAACAGGAGGTCAGGAACGTGCAGAGGATAACCACACGTCATCTTTCAAGGAGATACTCACAGGTTTAAAAGACGGTTCTAAAGAAGCGGAGTTGGTTTTAATCCCGGACAATATCAAAGAGTTTAGTGACCGACATGGCGAATCTTTGGTGGCAAGGTTACACAACATTGATAGATTGAAAAAGATTAAAGATTTAGTAATGGAGTTAGGCTGTGCAGGAGCGACGTGCTGACTGTCCTCCTCTGGAGTGGCATCAACGAGGTAGTCATCCTCGGAGTCAGAGAGTAGAGTGAGGTCAACGGAAATAGCCATAATCCCGTCAAATGCATGCGTATATATCAATGAACATGAATGTCAATGAAAGAACTACTATACCCCTGTGTCGTCGTGAAGTAGCTAGAGACTTGAGAGCTGCAAGGCGAGGTAATGTGGTACTTTGTGAAAACGTTTCGAAAATGTTTTGGTTATAAGTGACACAAAAGAATCTTAGTTCGTTATAACCTTATACTCTGATACCAATCTGTCACACCTCACCAAGGCGGAAACACGGTTGATTCGTAAGGTTTTCAAGGACAAGGTTCGGGCAACACATAAGATGCAAATCAAATAGATTCCATCAAAAGATAAACGTTGCCATAAATTATTAAAAATAATATAACATTGTCTTAAAACGAAATATTGTCTGAAATTTCATGGTTCAAATACCAAGACATAACGTAGCAAACACTACCCAACCAATGATGGTACCACATAGTGCATGCTCAAACCCTTCTCTCAAGTCTCCATCCCGCATGATTAATTACCTAAAAAACATGCATAAAAGATTTGTCAACATAATGTCGGTGAGTTCACAGCTTTTAATGTACTATGTAAAGTGCTCGTGAAATTCTTGTATGACCAATCATAGGCTAGCTAACTGAATGATTACTGTGTAAACAATGAGTCCCATAACCAAACCTCTTGCCTGTTGTGCCTCGCGCATTGTACAATAAAGACAACGTATGCATAGTGGAATACTAACACTCTTTTGTATGTAACCGGTAAGAGCGACTAACCAATAGTGGGGGTGTCAACCCAATAGATCTATTAAAGTGTTCCATGGCTTTTGATAGCTAATGGTTATAGTGTAAATGTAAGTACGAGGACTGTTGAGCTCATGAACCGAATGTCTCATTTTCCACATGGTAGTCATGATAGAATAACACATAAAATGAAATGTACTAAAATATAGCATGTTTATCCCCCAAAATGTAAAACAGTAAAATGGGGTCGTGAAACTCACCTAGTGACTAAAGATAAGGTCTAGTAAGGCAGAAAAGTGGAATAGTACTATCCCGACAAATGGTGCCCTATGATCATCAAGGACATAGTACGTTGTACATTCTTGTCGTTTACCATACAAGTTGTTCACCCGACTTGTGGACCCTTGTGTTAGTTATATGTGGGCCATATTTCGTGCACGTGACAATCATTACTTGTTTCATGTGTACTTTTGTAAAATGTATAGTTTTGTGAATCTCGGGCGTTTTATTGTAAAATTGTATCTATCGTGAACAAAACGGAGCCCACATGCCATAATGAGTTATGAATTGTTCCCAATCTAACATTTGTGGCCATTTTATGGCAAATCATGTGTTTTAACATACGTTTATGCCTTTTAATACCAAAAGATAGTACTAACACTTGTTATAGCTTTCTTAACACATGTTATTATGGTGTAGCCAAAAGCTTTCAATGATATTGGCCTCAAATCCGATCGTTTAATGTATCCAAAACAACTAGCTCGTGTTCATCAATATACAATTGAATGATTACAAGTGTGTGCTAGTTTGTTTTCAATGAAATTGTGTATATTATCCTCAAAATGTAGTGAAGTGCCGAGCATATATATATATGTATGCATGTTTGGTTCAAAATCGATTTCTTGACATAATTCAAAGCCGATAGAGGTTTATAAAACATGGCTCGCAACGTGGGTGTATGATGGGTGTCACCTATGCGTGTGGTTAGTTTATGTACGTGTGAACCATATGTGTGTGGCATGCATATAAGCGATTACATGTATAAGCAAACATGTGTATGTTTTTAATCGATACCCGTGATCCTAAACAAGATAATGTCGTTTAAAATCATTAACCTATGTATGTTATAGGGTTGATTACTAGGTGTTTAAAGGTCGAGGGTCGGGTAAACAAGAGGACCGATTATTATTAAGTCATAACTAATAATGAGGATGAGTTGGATAAGGTACCTAGTTGATACATAGAGATGATCGATTGCTTGGTCCTTCGGCTTCCTAAGTGAGTTTCCAACTCTTGATTATTATGGCTTGAATTGAAGAATGGTTATGGTGTTTTTGGGGTGGTGATCGGCCGAGACTTAGGGCCTATTGGTAGCCTCTTAATGAGGGTGATCTAGTGCTCTTATATAGTGGCCGACTGAAGTGGTGACAAAAACAAACAAGATAAGCTTAATCTTTTTGAAAGGTGTTATGTTTAAGGGATATTATCATGATTTGGTGATTATATGAAAACTCAATCACTTGTCCCTTTCTTGAAGTTTGGCCAATTGTTCATCACCTCAAAGAGGTTAGTTGCCATGCATGAGGGATGGTATGTGCACATTTGTCTTATTTCTATCTTGGTATAAAGAACATTAGTCATCCACGATGCAATCTTCCTTGTCCCTATCTTTCGGCTCTTATGAAGAAGAATTAAGGTAAAAATGGTAAGGAATCAAGCATTGGGATGATATGTTGGAAAAATCAAGGCCTAATCTAGTATAACTATGGTTATCAAGGTGATAATGATCCATGCTTGGGTCTTTGTTTTCGGCCGAGAACTATCAAATGGAAGAAGATTCATTTGTGTAAGTACAAGATATCACTATGTGTGTCATCATAGGTATGTCAAGTCT
This sequence comes from Ambrosia trifida, assembly GCA_028751855.1. NCBI lineage: Eukaryota > Viridiplantae > Streptophyta > Magnoliopsida > Asterales > Asteraceae > Ambrosia > Ambrosia trifida. Next base: position 2,355,908 of record CM054126.1, on the reverse strand, counting down.
CTATCAAGGATGATTGTTTGTTGTTTGTTTGTCTTGTAATCGACATCATCATCATCATCATCATCATCATTGTCTTGATCTTCGGCCGATGAGGTGTCCATACAAACAAGGAAGTCTAATGGTTAGTTATGGGGTAGAAGAGGGTTGACTGAACCAAATATGTGTAAGATTTGGACATTCTCTAGACAAGGACTTGTGAATGCTCCTTGGGGTTGGGTTCGGCCTAATAGAAAGCAAGGGAAAGGTTTTATATTTAAGTTAAGATCTCCTCATGGAAATGTGTAGTGTTAAGAACATAGGCTCCATATTTGTGCAAAGAAAAGACAAGGTATGGTTAAGTGTGTATGTATAGTCGTTTGTGTGTGTACATGTATGCTATAGGTGTTGTCCTAATCACAATGGTTTTGTTTGGTCACGTATACATAAGTTGTCTATTATATCACTTGATATGGAGTTATGGACATAGATAAGTGCAATGAATCGATTAGATGTATGCAGACATGATCTTATAAGCCAGTCGGTTAGGTTAAGTCGTGTATAGGTGTATCCATACTTATGTAAGCATGGCCGAGGCTTGTAGTGAAATTGTTATCTATCATCAATATAGAGCTTTGTTATTGAATAATATATACATATGTTATTGAGGGCATATAATGTGTTATGGAGTATTATAAACTTGTGGTAACACATGTTTGTTCTGGGAGCGTTACATGATTTGTGTGAGTGTTATCCTCATAAAACACGTTGTAAGTGTTCGGGTTCGAGTTGATTGTGTAGATTTCCACTTGGGCATTGTCACGTGTATTGTTGTTTTGTTCATGTGTAGTAATCGGGTATCCGGTTGCTCTCTGTTGAGCGTGTGATTGGCTTGACTGTTCAATGCTAATTACCTTGTATAGTCTGCATGTTGTATGCATAAACGGGTGATCTATTGAGTTTCCTCTGTAACTCAGGCTTTACTAGACTGGGGGTGGGGTATAGTGTGTGCAAAATGTATAATTATGTACATGAAATGACAATATTAAGCTAAATGTGTACGGATGTTGACTGGTGTCAGAACACACTTACGAATAACCCTTAAATAATGTGCACTTTGTTCACAAAGCTATAAATTTCCCTGTTAGGACTTCCCAAGTACGATGGTTGTCACCGGTTTGTTGACGGAATCTAGTCACAACCGTGCTCCAAAATGTTTTCGTAGTCTCATGTCCACCTTCCTGAAATATGGTAATATAACTGTTGACTAACGCAACTTATTCCCCCATGGTCCAATGTTGGACTGGGATTGAGTTTTGTGGGGCGGGATTGGGTTTAAATTTGGGTTTTGGTTTTTGCCATTTGGTGATTAATATAATAAAAAGAATGATAATATGAATGTATGTGGAGTGATTTGCTTTAAAAAAATGAAGTGGGTGAAGGTAAAATATATATAGAGAATAATTAATTTATTTATTTTTTAAATTTTTATCGTTTTCGCCAATGGTCAAATATTTTTCTTAACCAACGGTCAATTAATCCACGTTAGGTCGCTGGTGTTCGCTCTCGGCCATGTTCACGAGCGGTGGCTATGGTGTTCGCGAGCCACGTGGCTCGTGGGCTTGCTCGCGCACCACAACACATTGTCTTATGAACGAGATATTTACCAATTTATAAAATCATTTATTAAAACTAAATGTCATTTTTTTTAAACGGCAAATTATTTTCATTCATCACCCAAAATGTTACAATACAAAACCTAGCAAGATGCTAGACCAAACATTCCTCACCAAAATTATATACATAACACTTTAGCCTTTCATTATTTCTTCACCAAAAGCATTGAGGTACCAACCAATTCGCCCTAATGTCACTATGTCCTTTCACACCCTTTTGATTACAAAGCAAATGAAGTTGAACTTTAGTGCCATGGAGCATTAGAGTTCTTCCAACCCCCTTGTCCGTGTGTATAAGAATCATTATGACCATCTCCATCATGTCCCACAAAAAGCATTGATTCGAACTCCTTCTTGACCCATTAACCCTTTTTTTCCTTATTCGCAGTCTTACTAACTCAGCCTGCTTAAGCAATTCTAGTGTATTGTAACCATTTTCCAAGTCCTTTACGCTTTATAGCCTGCCCAATAAATGATGTCGCTGTTTCCTTTATACAATAGCTTTTGTCCAACTACACTAATGTCCAGCATCTATAACTTCTATATTAAGCTGCATTTTGTAGGCTGCACTTTTAGTCTTCAAATCCAGGAATCAGCTGCAAGAAAAATACCCTCGAGAAAAGAAGAGATAACACAAAATGAAATTATATACGCGAAAAGAATGTGTAAGAGCGGGAGAGTTAGCGCCTAACACTTATGTACCGCAATATCCCATTTTGCCACTCACACCGAAACGCACACAAGGCGCTAACCTACCCCTCCGGTGTACACATGTCACCAAACGCACACACACCAAAGGATTCTTTTTTTTATTCAGCCCTTGCCCCCACCCTTTTGACTAAGAAGTTTGAACTATAATGCAAGATATACCCAAAACGCCCCCAAGAAAAGAAAAGCCACACGGAATAAAACATAACACGAAACGAGTATGTAATGTTGGGATAGTTAGCAACTAACACCTAACAATTCATAACCCAAATGCCCAATTAAATCTCACACCAAACACACGCAAAAGTGCTAACTCCCCCCGCCCGACATACACACGCACACAAAATACACGTTTCAGGCCCTACCCCCGCCCCTTATCTTTGTATCTTGAACTCAATTTTCTAAGTTACCAATATTAAAACTCGCCCACTTGTCCCATTCCACCCTATTTCGCTTTGGCCTATGCTTAATCCACATGAAAGCCATTGCTTGCATTTCTCCACATACTTTCTCAATACTCACCCGTCTTCCGTCATTCATTACGCGCCTTCCATATAGCCCAACATGTCACCAATACTATTAATTGCACTATCTTCCTCATAGAGACCGAGCCTCGTATTGACTTACAAAAACTGAATAGCTCGTAAACATTATTAATAAGCAAAGGAGGGATATTGCACCAAATGCTAACCTTATACCAGATGGTTGTGGCAAAATGACAAGTTGTGAACAAGTGGTTCGCATCCTCCTCATGTTCTTCACACATCCTGCACTTAATAGACCCATGAACCACATTTCTCTTCTGTAAACTTTGCAAAGTAGGTAGACATTCCCTCCACCCAAAGATATTAACTTTCTTCGGAGCCACCGAGAATAACCCATCAGATGATGCTGTCCAGATCCATTTATCGCAGCCCAAGAACAAGGTAATTGATCCTAAACACTCACTGATCTGTGTCAATTGTTCCAGCTCCCGAGTTGTCACACAACCTCATCTGAACTGTAATGTTTTTATTGCTTTTGATTTTTATTTATTTATTTATTTTTTTTTTTGAAAATTGACTTTCATTAAAACCACACCCGACGAAGATCACCAAGACGGAGATAAACGCCGAAAGCCAAAAATACAAACCAACAATCACATTACATCAAATAAGCACCACCTATTCCAATCCACTACCCCTTGTTTAAACCTATACTTGTACCAAAGAAAACCCAAGGACTTTATATCCGCCACCATATCCACTACATTAGGATCCTTGCTTGAGAAAATCTTTTCATTCCTAGCTCGCCATATCCTCCAACTCGCAATAATGATAATACCTTGGAGAATCGATTGCTTATGCCCCATCACGCCACTATCTTTATGCAAATCCACCAAATCCTTGACATGAAAAACGAAAGGTCTAGGAACCTTGCACCAGACGGAGATCGCATTCCAAACACCCATGGAAATAATACATCCGGTTAGGAGATGTTCAATAATCTATCCAAAATCCGGGAATTGATCTTTCAAAGGCTGCTCTGCGCACTAATAATCTATCCAAAATCTTGCCAGTAACCCATTTCGTATCTCAGCTTTTAATAAATTTGGGAGCCGAATATCAAGCTCCTTTTCCAATCTGCAAATATTATTCCAGCCCCCTGTGATCCCGGTTTTAATTGGCAGTTGGCACCATAGATTATCACCTTCGGTCTTGAACCGCCACCACCATTTCAATAGAAGACTAATATTCATATCTTTTAACGACCCTAAACCGAGCCCTCCTTTTTCTTGTGGGCATTGCGCACCTCATCACAGTTTCTAACCTGTAGACAAACAAGTTAAACAAGGACGCAAGATAAAAACACAAAAAGAAAAAGCAAGTTCAAGTCAAACCTCAGGGATGTTGATTTGTAAATATAACTCTAGTATGTTTATGTTTATTATGAATGTTGAACTTATGTAAATGTATGTATTATGTATTATGTAGAACATTTATAGGTTTATTAGATTAGTTAAGTAGTATATAAAGTAAATGGGTCAAAACACATCGGATGAACTCGAAAAGATCAAGACTACACGGCTGCAAACAAAAGACTGATTCAAGACAGCAAACAAGCAGAAGCAGATCAGAATGAAGGCCAAGTTTCGAAGATTGTTTCAAGTATAAAATGCTGCAAAAAGGACGATAATACCCTTCCGGTTAATATGGTTATTTTCCCGCCAAAGCAACATAAAAACCGGTGGGACTAAAGAGACGCAACAGTTCAGAAAACACACATGCCTCTTCGAAACATATATATACAAGAAACAAAGGGCAAAATCAGTTATCAAGATTGTTCATACTTTTACAATCCTTTCACCGAACAAAACTTCCAGATTTCCGATAATTGTTCATTGTTCTTTGTATTATACTTCAATCATTCGATTAATAATATATATCAATTCGTGTTTGTGTCAAATATTTTTGTATACTTCTGTTAATCCGCTGCATATCTTGAATCTGGGCCAACAAACTGGTATCAGAGCAAGGTTATTTCATTCGATATCATCAAATCTGTGTTCATATTTCAGTGTCTGTGTTTCTTAATCTTTGTTCCTGTTCCGTTCTCTCGTATCAGTTTTTTGTTGATCATTATGTTCTAAGTGTCTAATATTGTTTACAATTGTCTTGTTTCAAATCAAGTCATCAACCATTATAGTTAGATTCACAAGTTGTACGGTTAATTGAAGTCTGCAAAGTTCGGTTACACAAGGAAACTTTCAGAGGCCTAGCAAAAGATTGAAAATATTTAAATTATAAATAAAATTGTTTAAAAAAGTAAACATCTGGCACAAAGTGTTAAGATATGTATAGTTTATTTCTTGGGTTACACTATCGGTTGATTGTAAAACTGGATTCACTTTGAGTGAGGGAATGCATACATGATCTTCTTCAACTTCAACATCACTCGTTTTTTATAAATATTGACTGCCAACGGTCATATACCCATGGCCAACATGGTTGGCGGCTCGTCCTCCCTAAGTAATTGGAAAATAAATAGTCCATATGTTCTAGTGGTGTGGCAATGGAAAAATGAAGATAAGAGCTTGAGGACATTAAGTCTCAAGTTCGAATCTGATCTAGAGGGGATTTACCGTAGTCGGCGGGGTTTCCCCCGAATCGGTTGCTTTGAAGACTTGGATTGCCTTTGTCCCGTAATAACCCACTTTCAGTTCATGTGATATCTAGTTTGCCGTTCAAAAAATGCTAATCATACAATTTAAGCTTTCATATAAGTAAATTTGGAAATAAATAAGCATATAGAAGTTTTGATCCGCATAGACACGTAATAACATTTAATCCGAACAAAATGACTAAATTTCAGCTTTTATTAATATGGCAAGCTGATAAAAAAATTAAATTCAAAAAAATTATTAGAATATGTTATAAAACAATTAATCAAATACAAAAATAAAAGGGTATCAATTGCAAAAAATGATGAAAACCTTGTACAATATCAAATAAAAAAAGTATTGCCCGACATTCTGAGCAAGACGTCTCATGCTCTCTCTCTCTCTCTTTTCTTCATCCCCACACAACAAACACTATATATATCACACTCCACACCATCTCCTCTTCTCCCAAAAAAAAAAAAAAAAAAACAAAACAAAACAAAACAAAACCTAACATAACCTAACCTAACCTTCAACTTCAAAATATGCAAACCTCAAAGCTTTCTACCGTAGCTACTACACTTGTTTACAAGATGAACATGCTGTTGAACAGCCGTCGCTTTTCCACACGAAGTGACACGAAACGTACATTGCCCGTTATTGATTCCATGAAAGACACGTTTGGCAGTGTGGGTGAAGCTTAACAGGTTCATATATGTTGACTAGGGGTGTTCAAAAATATCCGAATCCGAAAATCCGATCCGAAATATCCGATATCCGAATCCGAAACTACCCGAAAAACCGGATATCCGAAATTTCGGATATCCGAATTTTCGAATTCGGATTCGGAGAGTGATTTTGAAAATTTTCGGATATTCGGATATCCGAAAATATCCGAAAATTTATAAAAAAAATTTATCAGATATCCAAAATATCCAAATATCCGAAAATGTCCGAAAATTATCCGAAAATATCCGAAAATATCCGAAAAATATCCGAAAAATATCCGAAACTATCCAAAATATCCGAAAATTTATCTGAAGATAAGAGCTTGAGGCCATTTAGTCTCAAGTTCGAATCAGATCTAGAGGGGATTTATCGCAGTCGGCGGGGTTTCCCCCAAATTGGTTGCTTTGAAGACTTGGATTGCATTTGTCCAGTGCTAACCCACTATCAGTTCATGTGATATCTAGTTTGCGGTTCAAAAAATGCTAATCATACAATTTTAGCTTTCATATAAGTAATTTGAAAATAAATAAGTATAGAAGTTTTGATCTGCATAGGTACGTATCCAAACAAAATGACTAAATTTAAGCTTTTATCAATATGGCGAGCTGATAAAAATATTAAATTCAGTAAAATTATTAGAATATGTTAAAAACAATTAATCAAATACAAAAATAAAAGGGTATCAAATGTAAAAAAATGACGAAAACCTTGTACCATATCAAATAAAAAAAGTATTGCCCGACATTCTGAGCAAGGCGTCTCATGTCCCCATTCTCATTCTCACACACACACACACTCTCTCTCTCTCTCTCTCTCTCTCTCTCTCTCCCTCTCTCTCTCTCTCTCACGCACACACACACACACAAACTCTCTCTCATTTTTGTACTTTGTAAATAGTGGGTTTTTAAGTCCCAACTTTTAATGAAAGTTGTTTGTTACATCTTGTGTATTCTCGCGATAATTTCTGTTATACTTATTTAACCAAGTCATCACTCGGCGTGTATGTAGAAATTAGCGCTTGTGCACAACTTCGTAGTCGGTCGTTAAAATGTTAGATACTTTTTCCTTGAAGACTGTAGTATAACACAACTTGTGCCACCAGTTTGACTTAAGCGTTGGTGAGCCATGTCTTGAAGACTGTTGCACGTCGTATGTGGTGGATGCGCGGCGGCTAAGTCCGACATGTGTTAACATGTCTTGAAGACTAAGGCACGGCGCATATTCACATACGCGGCTTATTAGCTCGACAGGCAAACCTTGTCTTGAAGAATGTAGCGCGACGTATGTGGCTGGGCGCTTGTTATAAGTCCGACACGTATTAGACGTGTCTTGAAGACTGTTACGCGACCCGCTCCTGAATGCGCAGCTGTTTTAGTCCGACATAGGTGTTAGCTTAGTCTTGAAGACCTAGATGCGGCAAAACTAGTATAAGAGCAGATATAAGAAACAAACTTCATTGATTGAATAAGTACAATGGCGTGGGTAGCCGAAAATACAAATAAATTACAAGTAACATGCGCGTAGCTGTGCCACGTTCCAAGATCGTGGGATAGGGGTTCCGTGTAGTCTTTCTAGCTCGTAGGCGCCCTTCCCCAAGACTTCTTTAATCTTGTATGGTCCCTCCCAAGTTGGAGAGAGTTTTCCCAGCTTTTCAGCACCAGAAGCTTCGTTGTTGTGGAAAACGTAATCTCTGATCTTGAATGCACACTTTTTGACGCGCTGATTGTAGTAGCGCTCGAGCTGTGTCTTGTACTTTGCTTCCTTGATGGCCGCGAGATCGCGGCGTTCTTCAAGTAAGTCAAGATTTAAGCGAAGCTCTTTGTCATTGTTCCCTTTGTCGGCCATGAGAACTCTTGCAGAGGGACAACCTATTTCGTCGGGAATTACGGCTTCGGACCCGTAAGTTAAGCTAAACAGGGTTTCTCCATTGCTTGTTTTAGTTAAGGTGCGGTAGGTCCACAGGACATGTGGCAGTTCGTCTACCCATCCTGTGCGCCGTGTTCCTAGCCGCGCTTTTATGCCCTCTACAATGCTTCGGTTTGCTCTTTCGACTTGGCCATTGTCTTGCGGGTGCGAGACTGATGTGAAGATTTGTTGGACGCCCATTTGCGCTAACCATTCTTGTAGTGCTTGGTCCGCGAATTGCGTACCAAAAAAATATTTTATATGAGTTTGTTTTTCTTATAAAAATTATATTGTAGTGTAGATAAAAACAATAAAATGCCACATTTAAACTTTTTTATAAGATATTACATAGTAAAAATAAAAAAAAATCAAAATCAAATCTTTACGAAAACCAAAAAAATAATATTAAAAATTAAAAAATCAAAAACAAAATAGTTACATCACTTTGTCAGTGAAATATTGCCTTTATGATTTTTTTTAAGACCATAACGAGGGAATAATATTATATTGTGTTAAAGTTAAAAAAAAATCGGCCAATCACAGGCCTCCACGTGGCCTTCCTCCTCCCCCCACGTCAGTGACTCTCCCCCCTCCCTTCCCGCCCACTCCGGGTGGTCTAAACATAAGTTAGAGCATGCGTACACTAGAGCTATAGCTCAGTGGTACCACCAAAGGTGGTTGGGGGAGAATACCAGGGTTCGATACCTGGGAATAAGTAAAAAAATGGATGAAAATGTTTAGCCATTCAAAAAAAAAATGTTAGAGCATGCGTAGAAAGATCTTTTGTATGATTACACTAAAAACATGTAGTATTTTTTCTCTCTAATTTTCAATTAAATAATATTTTATTTATACTTTTATCATTACCTTTTATTTCTCTCTCATTCAAAACTACTTTCAAATAATTTTAAAAAATTATAGAAAATGACAAGTGCTTCTTCAAATTTATTGATATGCAGTAATTATTTTCCCTCCTACACTTACAACCATTACTACCACTTATAAAAATAACTTATAAAAATATGAAGATTTCCCACTTAACCAAATTTGAATGCTCTTGGGTGCTACCAAAACCACCAAACACCTATAATTTCTTCAATGATTAAACTCTTGATTTATATTTTGTCCTTATTATTACTAATACATTAATTCTAAATCATTAGCTCTTCTAGATTACTAAAATCACAAATACATAAATCCTTAACCACTACAATTACTTAAATTTAAAACATCAATACATAACAATATTATATTCATCACACTCAAACTTTTTCAATTATACCCATCCATAATAAACAATCGTTGCAATCTCTCCTTGTTTTAACCATTAAAAAAAAAAAAGACAACAATATCAAACCTAGATCTTTTGTTTCCATATTATTATTCTTTAAAACAGTCAAAATCTTAAAATCTTGTAATAAAATATACCAAATATTGTCACCCACTATGGTCTGGTTGTTGCCTCCAATACGCGTTTTAGCCAACCCTTCTTCTCACCCTCTCACAACCTTCCAAAATCTATAATGGGAAAGTGTTTTTCTCATAATATTTTGCTACCCATTTTTTTCTTTTTTATAAATCTTTTATTAATATTCATAGAGTTAAATGTCAATTTAGTCCCTGAGGTTTGTCAAAAATTGTCACTTTCATTCAAATCTTTTTTTTTTGTCAATTTAGTCCCTGTGGTTTCATTTTTTTGTCATTTTAGTCCCTGTAGACTAACAAGATTCAGATGAAAGTGGCAATTTTTGACAAAACTCAGGGACTAAAATGACAAAAAAATGAAACCATTGGGACTAAATTGACCAAAAAAAAGATTTGGATGAAAGTGACAATTTTTAACAAATCTCATGGACTAAATTGACAATTAACTCATATTCATATGAACCTTCGTATCTATCAACCAGTTGTCTGCTGGTTTCACATGAATTATTATGATCACTAGTGAGCCCCATTTATGTCAATTATATAGCTGTCTTCCTTTATCTTATCCTCATTTGTGGTATACCTTTTCTAATTCATGATTTTGATGTTTAAACAAACATCACTGGACCATTGACTATATACCCTTTTCATCTATAACACTTTTATGAATACCCATTTGTTATTATCAACAATTGAAGTTGTTAAGTTCTTCTGTTCAGTGATCACTTGTTCTTGCTTCTGCCCTCTCATAAAGTTTGGAACTTTAGGGATTAAAAGGTTTGTTCTTGATTATAGTTTGGAAGTTTAGGGATTAAAAGGTTTGTTCTTGATTGGTATTTGCTCATTCCTTTGTTTGTTATCAACATTATGGGGTTTGGTAGATATAGGTCTCTTCACTTTCTTGTATACGTTATGTCCACCATGTGTTTGATGAAATGCTCCTTAGAGTTCGACCCTAAAGATAACTATCTTGTTGATTGTGGGTCGTCTAGAAATAGCTCTGTAGGTGATAGGGTGTTTGTTCCTGATAGTTCTGGACCTTCTGGTTATCGGTTTCTTTCAAACCCTGATCAAGAAAACATAACTGCAGCCAACTTTGGACCAAGTTCATCCATTTATGGATCTTTATTGTATAGAACTGCTAGGATTCTTAATAGGACTTCCAACTTTACGTTTTCGATTAATCAACACGGGCGACACTTCGTTCGCCTGTACTTCTTTCCTTTCGATTCGGATCATCGAACCTATAACTTGAGTAGGTCTAAGTTCACTGTTTCTGCTCATGGTTTTACTTTGTTGAAAGATTATCAGCCAGATGTTACCCCTAGTGTTAAGGAGTATTCTATAAATGTTACCTCTGATGAATTGGTTATCACTTTTATGCCTTCTGGCAATTCGTTCGCCTTTGTAAATGCTTTAGAAGTTGTGTCTCAACCAGATGAACTCATTCCTGTTTCTGCCCGAACCGTTGAGGTTCCAGGAAACCATCATGGGTTGATCACACATGCATTAGAAACTGTGGCTAGGATTAACATGGGCAACCAATCAGTTTCTCCTGATAATGATACTCTATGGCGGGCTTGGAGTGCAGATGGTCCGTTTATAAAAATGAACAGTTTGGTTCGGTTTGTTACAAATTTAAGCGCAGTAAACTATATAGAAAACGGCCCTTCTGTTGATATTGCCCCAGTATCCGTTTATGGTAGTGCTACTAAACTAGATAATGAGCAGAACCCTAGCGCACGTCTGAATAACACTTGGTCATTCAATGTTGTCCCGGGGTTTTCCTACTTTGTCCGGTTTCATTTCTGTGATATATTCCCACGCTCATCTTCGGAATTGGTGCTCAATATTTATTTAAATTCAATGTCCGTCGCGAAGGATCTTAACATAGGTCAATCTACGTCGTACGTCCATGGTGCTCCGTTCTTCTTGGATGCTGTCACTAGGGTAAGTGGGAATGGCATGATAAATGTAAGTATAGGAACTAGCACTGCATATAATGTATTACCTGAAAGTTTTCTGAACGGGCTCGAGATTATGAAAATAAGCAATTCGAAAGGGAATTTTTATGAGACCGATAAGCCAAAGCAGAAAGTTTGGGTCATAGTCGCATCTGCTGCTGGAGCGTTGTTAGTTGTGGGCATTTTGGGATGTTTGTTCTTCATCTTGTGTAGAAGAAATCGAAGAAAATCATCAAATGGGGGCCGCTCTACACAAGAATACTCGAGTCCAGATGAAAGTACCATGTTCTCAAAGTCAAAGGTTGGATACCGTTTTCCATTAATAGCAATCCAAGAAGCTACTGATAAATTCAGTGAGAGTTTGGTAATCGGAATTGGCGGTTTTGGTAAAGTTTATAAAGGGACATTATTCGATGGTACAGTAGTGGCGGTGAAACGAGGGGCACCACAATCTCATCAAGGTTTAGCTGAGTTTAAAACTGAAATAGAAATGTTATCACAGTTTCGTCACCGCCATCTAGTGTCTTTAATAGGATACTGCGATGAAAGGAATGAAATGATAATCATATACGAGTATATGGAAAATGGGACTTTGAAAAACCATCTGTATGGTTCAGATCTCCCAAAACTGAAGTGGAGGCAAAGGCTCGAGATCTGCATAGGTGCAGCAAAAGGACTTCATTATCTACACACGAGTTCTGCAAAAGCAATCATTCATCGAGATGTTAAATCCGCTAACATATTGTTAGATGAAAATTTCATGGCTAAAGTTGCCGACTTTGGGCTTTCAAAGAACGGGCCAGAGTTTGACCAGTCTCATGTTAGCACTGCGGTCAAAGGAAGTTTTGGTTATCTTGATCCCGAATACATGACTAGACAACAACTGACTGAGAAATCCGATGTTTACTCTTTTGGGGTAGTTATGTTCGAGATTTTGTGTGGTAGGCCGGTTATTGACCCATCTCGTCCACGAGGAATGGTGAGTTTGGTCGAATGGGTCAAAGAGATGCAGAAACAAGGCGAATTGGAGAAAATTATCGACCCGTATCTTGTTGGAAAGATGAAAATGGAGTCTTTAAAGAAGTTTGTGGACATTGCTGATAAATGTTTAGCAGATGAAGGTATTGACAGGCCTACAATGGGAAGTGTTTTATGGAATCTAGAGTATGCACTTCAGCTTGAAGGAGTTGAAACAAAAACGGGTCAAACAGCGGTCAACGATTCTGCAAAAGATAATGTAGAGAATGCTGTTAGTAGCACATTGTTTACTGAAGGAAGTATGGGTGATCTTGATGGTGTCTCAATGAGCAGAGTGTTTTCAGAGATGGTTAAAGGTGACAAACATGAAATGAGGTGAAAAGTTGAAGCTTTTGTTGATTAGGGATATGTTTGTTTTTGTGTGTTTTTTTTTTTATTTTTTATTTTTTATTTTATTAAAGATCTTTCCAACTTGTGAGTTGATGTTTGATCACTAATTTGATGTGTTATTTGGTTGGTGATATATGAGTTGGTGTAAGTTCAACATTCAATTATTTCTCCTTTCTCCTAAAATATAGTTCACTTTGGACAATAATATAGATATAAGCAAAGTTTAAAAGAACGGAAACGAGCCTCGAGGCGTTTTCCCTTCGCCTCATGAGGCGTAAGCCTCGAGGCGAACTGAGGCGTAAGCTCGAGGCGCAGTCAAAAAATAAATATACCCTATTATTGTGAGTTTTTTTTAATCTTTCAAAAAAAAAAACATAATTAAGTAACCTACACAAATGTTCCCTATTTTATGTTCATATCCTTACACTATAGTAGTGGAATTTCCCTGCGTCTTACACCGGAAATTAGGTCAGTGTTGGTTTGGTTCATTATATTGTTTGTATGGTGCTGACACTCAACATAGCACCGGAAAGAGAAAATCCAAAAAATAAAATCGTGATATCCCCAGAAAAATATTTTTGAAAACCTTAAAAAATGAATGCTGGTTCCGATAATACATATACCCTACCGATTTGTGTTCGTTCATTATGGATCGAATAATATTAAAACTCACAAAGATGCAGATAAGTGCATTATTGATTTTGGACAATAACCTGTAATGCTTTTATTTTTACCATAACTTTTATAAAAATTGCTCAAATAATATATACTTTATTGCATGACTTAACACATCGAAAAACGATTTAAACCAAACGTTGAAAAAACTCCTTCATTTGGGCCCAAACAGGCCAAACAAGACAGGTGTTCAATTACAATTTTTTTTTTTTTTTTTTTTTTTTTTTTTTTTTTTTTTTTTTTTTGACTTGTTTCGGAGCCATGAATAAAAAACTTTTGTACATGAAGTAAGGAACACTAATTTGTCCAGAAACTAAGTTTGTATGAAAATAACTAAACCGACACAAGTCTCTTTAACCATTTAACATCATCTAGACTAAAATATAACCCTAAAACAAGTCTCTTTAATACTTTAGGTTATCATTGATAACCAAATATACATTCAAGAGCACGCAAAATCACATAAAGCATACAAGGTGAGAATAGAATCATAGGCCCTTTACTATTTTTCATATTTGGGGTGGAACATGTATCTATTCACATTATCTTTTTTATAGCACAAGCTCATAATAACAAGTGTTAGTCACAACTCATAATCATGATCTAAATTGAAACAAGGCACACTGAAGGGTTAATCACATCACAATGGGCATCTTGTTTGGGTTGTGCCATCTCATACGCTAATGTGTCACAAATATTCTTTTGTGTGCATCACAATGGTCAACCGGTTTGGGTTATGCCACATCAATATATTTGACAATCGGTTGGGTTTGTAAGTCGATGGTTAGTACATTATGGGCCTATAAGAGTGAAAGGCACAATCATTCTAGTACGTCTTGTGCTTGTTTAATTTGGTGTGCTTATGATGAACTTATTACGAATCTAATACTATATCTAATCTAAAAACCTATGATTTCTCACCAACTTTTTAGTTGACATATTTTCTACATTTTTCGAGATATCAAGCTTAGGGAATCAAGACAAGATCATGTAGGATGCCTAGATATCGATAAATAAGTTTTTGTTTTATTGTATTTGAACAAGTGCTCCATGTTTGATTGCTTTGTTAAGAACGAAAATGATGTAATCCTAATAATCTTAACTTAATAGTAGTATCGTTGTTTATGCTTATGCCTTGGTTCTTGCTATCAATCAACTAGTCACGTCCTTGAGATTTCGCCATGGGGGTGGGGTGTGACATGACCACACCTCATATGCCATAGCGATAGACTGTACGGTGTGGTCATATCCTTAATAGGGGCATGGACTGACATGTGGCATTCACATCAGCATTGGGGGCATGGAACAACAAGGGGCAAAATCAACGGGGTGGTGGCTTGGATGGTGGGCCTGGGGTGACTGCCAAGTTGTCGTTTTTTTATTTGTCTTTTATATAAACAAATAAATTAAGGCACGTTAGAGAATAAGCAATTCTTCCAAGCTCTCCAAATACTCCAACATGCAACATACGCTATAGATTGCACAAGTTTCCTTTTATGATCCTAGCCCGTTATATATTTGTGGATATCAAATAAGTCATGAATTGAGAAGGCGTAGATTAGAGGGATTTTGCACCACTTACTTAACTCTTACCATATATTATAGCCACATAACATGAATTGAGTTTATTTATTTGAATAAACACTTAGAAAACACAATAGTTTATATTGTTGTAATTAATTAAATAATTTTGTGTCAATTTTTCATAAATAACTACTCATTATTAACAAAACCTTAAATCCTTAATTTCAGACTACAAACCCTGCGTGCCTTAGATTTCTAGAAACCCTAGACTTTTAATTTCCAAATATTCATAGGCTTTACATATATTATTTAGGTCGAATTTCTTGGGATTCTCCTTGCTTTTATCTCACTACTACTTGGGAAATTATTGCTTAGCAAATAGTTATACCTATATAAATATACATACACTTTCAAATGCACATTTTTCAATTACAATTCATTTACGTGCCTTGTTACATTTATGCATATTTGCTTAGACATTAAACACAGTATACATACAAACTTTATGCAAAATCATTAACTCTATACAAGCCGACGGTAACGATGGATAACGCAATCTGGATTGACAACCAGCCTTGGTTGATTTACCCTTTTGAGGGGAGACCCTTGGTTATTGTTAGATGCGTACTAGACCTAACATGTGTTAGGGACTCTTTGTCAACTTTAAGGTTTGATTTTGTCCCTTATGTTTACTTACGGGTTTACATAATTGCTAGTTGTTTTCTTGGCCATGTGAATTGTATCTTTTCAAACTTATATATGTACAAAACCCTAAGTATGCTCACCAACATTTTTGTGTTAACAAAATTATTTTGTACATGTTTCAGGTATCGCATGTGGCTTCACATAGGACTTATATTATTATTATTATTATTATTATTATTATAAACGTGTGACGTGTGGGACGGTAAAGATTAACCCGACAATATTTAACCAAATAACGATAATAAACCAACTTATATATAGGTATATATATAAGTTGATATATGGATAATATATTTAGACTTGGGATATAATTATAATATTTTATTCTTTGAGTCACCTGAGCCAAGTTGTACGAGGTCAGCTTCTTGTAGGACATGAGTGCCAAGCTGTAATGGCCAGCTAGATTAGGATGTCCGTGTCTATATAAATCCCAAGTTTAGATTATTAAACGTGTATCAATTTATACTATATATGTATAGTGGAGAGTTCAAATGAGAAGAAGTTTTCATGTAAGAAGAAAACGAAGAAATTTAAACCAATAGAAATCTTCCATTTAGTTGTATTTAATGTTAAATAATTTTTTAAGTTTTTGTAACTCCCGTCAAACTAGTTAAATAAATGAAATCATAATTCTTTTTTAAATATATATCTTTAAAGAAAAGATAATTTATAGTGAAGGATAAATTTCGGTATGTGTAGGATGAATTTCTACATGTGTAGGATAAATCTTTTTTTTTTTTTTTTTTGAAAGGTGTGTTTCAGCGGAGAATCCAAACGACGCACAACCCCTTAACCCCAATTCGAATCCAGGCCAAACGCGGGTGTTGAATTTATCACCCCTTAGTGCGAGTGGGGGGACTCGAACCTGAGACCAAGCCCGGACGGGAACCTCCCTAAGGAGTAAACCCTCCCACCTCCGACCAGCTGGGCTGGACATCATTGGCATGTGTAGGATAAACCTAATAATATTTTTCGATATGTGTAGGATAAAAGTATGACAATTTCGATGTGTGTAGGATGAATTTTGATATGTGCAGGACAAGTTTTGATGTGTGTAAAATAAAATATTTAAATGTAATTAATTGAATAATTAATGTGAAATGAGTTAAAGTATTTAATTTTATTTCTTCTTTTTCTTCTCAAATGATCATCCCCCTATATGTATATACAAGAATATTAAATATCAAGAATAATAATAAAGGATTGTCCCCAACGTTATCACGTGCATAAATCCTGCACGCGCTAATGTCTATAAAATATAATAGGTACAATTTATCCGAATCATCCTAATAAGAGATAGAATACACGATCAGAAGAATATACTAAAGGTGAGTATCGTGAACTCCCCACTTTTATCGTTTTATTAAGTGTTTTCGGAGGAATACATGTCATTTATCAGAAAATATAGAAATGTTTTACATAATAGAAGTTCTATAATAGAAAGGGGACATAGAAACGACAAGGGTTGTACTGTCTGGTATTCCTCCATTTCCTTTCTTGTCCCAGGAGAGGGCAAGGCATAGAACCAATTATTAACCATTGACAAAGTGGTACCATCAATAGGAATTGCATATATAATAGAATTGATTTAATAGAATATCACAGAATAATTTCCCCTTACGATTAATATCTATAAAGCATGTTTTATTAAAAGAATGTTATTACATAATTGTCAATAAAAGAACTGTCCATTCACTTTATAAAATACACGACCTCACCAACTTTATGTTGACAAAAACTGTTTTGGGCATGTATTCAGGTAACCCACCAGAGGTAAAGAAAGATCGCCAGTCATGGATCCTGGGAAAGTAAAGATTGTTATCGAATCCGTTGCGCGGCTCTGGACCCCCCATTCATTACATCAATGTAGATCGCCGGCACAAAACCTCGGGAGGAGACTAATGCCCCTGCCTTTGTTATTATTATTAAGTATAAAAGTAGATGTTACAACTTTGGAAATGTGGTGAACGGTCGACTAAAGTAACAAAGAATGTTGTGTAAGTGTGTGTTAGTAGCAAAAGAGTGAAAGAATAGCAGAGTATATCTCCTATGATCGTTCCTTACACCCCTACTTTAGTAAGAGATTACAAATTCCATCCCGAGATATCCGGGATATCATGAACTAAAGCCGTTCAAGAGTCTTCCACATTCACACGAGCTCCAAACGGTCATCAACTAAGTCTTCGAGAATCAAGCAAGACTTGGTCAATTATTATACTCGTTCAACTATTACATGCATTTAAATAAAAATAATGTAAACTGTCAGCCCATCCTCAGGATGTACACAAGACAATACACAGTTATATCCTGAACCCAGAATTATCTTTAGTATCTTGAAGATGCACAATAAAAATGCAAGTAAATATTATCCTTAGAATTTCACCACCAACAATAGGTGTTGTAACAAAGAAACAAAACCCTAAACAGAGAAGATTTCAAGAAAACAACAGCTAAATCAAAGCAATTAACCTGCACGATTCATGCGTTCTTATTGCACTAAGAAATCTGGTTCATCGGACCTCCAGATTCAGCCACCGACGCTAGACACATGAACATCACCTGTGATTCAAATTGTCTTCTTCCCAAACCCCGTACATATAGATATGAAAACGTCATTGCTAAAATCTTAAAGTAGGATGCAATTGGTAAATGGAAGGGTGAAAAAATGATTGGTTAAAACCAATTAGGGATATCGAAACAAACGTAGTGATTGAAGATTTGATCGGTCACACCTAATGGAGGTTTAAAAGGATGAGTTTATGGAAAGGAGGTGAAGAGTTGTTTTTGCAATGGGGAGCCGAGGGAAAGGAGGTGAACGGTGAACCGGAAGAGATGTGGTCTATACATAGTTGGCGTCTTAACAATTAAAAGAACAAGCGTCTTAAAAAATGCATCAATAAAAAATATAAATATATATCAAAAACAAAAACAAAATCAATAAAAGAGATTATAATTATTTTCCCAATCTAATAAAATTACATTTTTGTCCATGTAGATAAATATGAAATGACAATTTCGCCTGTCCAGAATACATTATATAGTAGTATAGATATAGATATATAGGTAGATGAACTTGTAAGAAAATTGATTTTCGTGAGAAGTAAGAGAAGAATTAAGAATTGACATGTAGTCATCATGTTTTGAGTTTAGCAATGATGTTTTGGGTTATTTTGGCTTAACAACACTAAACACAACAATTTAAAACACAAAGCAATGCATTATAGTCATTAAATTTAAAACATAGCTAAAACGCACTAGTTAACACTTAAAACACATTGCTTAATGTTCTTGGTATGATGTTTTAAGTTTTAAACCTAAAATACATCGTTTTTTGTTTTTAATTGTTATGTTTGGTATTTTTCTAGGCATAATAATCCAAAACATTATGAATAAGTCCAAAAATGATGCATACATATCAAATTTTAATCCTTCTCCCATTTTTCACAAAACTTATTTTCCTAGAGGATCCCTACCCTATATAGGTATGTGTGTGTGTGTGTAGGGTTAGGATCATGTGGAAATCCTTATTATAGTGAAAACTCTGGAAACTTTGACTTCCCGAGCTTTTTTTTATATGAAAATTTTAGGGCATGTAATATACATGATTTTAAGCATGTTGGGCCAATAAAAAGCGCCGCACTTTTTTTAAAAATAAATAAACAAGTTTTCGACTAACACGTGTTAAGCGAAATTAACATGTATTAACAATGTGTTACCCGAAAACTTATTTATTTATTTTTTTAAAAAGTGTTCGGCGCTTTGTTGATTTTTTTGGCTCAAAATGCTTAAAATCATGTATATTACATACCCTAAAATTTTCATAAAAAAAGCTCGAAAATTCGGAGTTTCCAAAGTTTTCACTATAATAAGGATTTCCAATATAACCTTATACTATATATATTCATTATATAATTCCATTATATGTGTGTGTTTTATATAAAATAGTTTTTGAAGTTTTTTATGTATTAATTGAATTTTTAAATTTCATAAAATAGTTATATTTATGATTAGGTGTTTATTAGCTTCTTTAAAATGTATTTTAATTTAATACACAAAATATATAACTTACATGAGTAAATGACAAAGAGAATGCACATTTTAATGAGTATTATAGCCTATTAAGCAATGAAAATCAATTCTAGCATTTAATTTTTAAAATGGTATCTTACTAAAAGTTTATGTTAACATTTGGGTTATATATTACATAAATTTGTCATGGCCACGAACTTCTACAATATTCATATTTAACATTATATTTATTTTTCAGTAAAATAAGTGAAAAAAAAAAACCTTGAGATCAAAATCATTTATAATATCAATGGGTCTATTTAGTAAAATTATTTGGCTTTTATTACATTCTTGCTCTTTATCCTAACGTTTGATCAAACTATTGGGTTTACCCGCATGTTGCAGCGGGATCCATAAATGGGTTGCAATACAACATTATGATACTTAGGTTTTTTGCCGTAAATTACGCAAAAAGAATATAAATGTGCAAACTATGTTTTAACAAGTATTCATAGAAAGAAAGAAAAGAAATGTGCTCCTAACGTTTGATCAAATTAACCTGTAAAATTTGTTAAAAAAACATAGTGTTTTTTATTCAAGACTATCAAGAAAATTTAGGTGTTATGTAAAGAGCACGAACAATCATTTAAAAGAGGTCCATTCTTAGAGGACGAGGCTTCCTGTGTAGGCTACGAGTACCTTACAGTAATCTTACTACCACCATAGCAACATGGCCGCCCGTAGTGCTGGTATGGAATCCGTGAAGGCAAACCGTGTGTTTGATAACGGTTTTGGAACCGTGAGAATTAATTATTTTCATTTATTTTCAATTGTTTCCAATTAATTTCTATTTATTTCAATTGTCCAAACACATAAAACATAACTAAATAAAACACACAAAACATAAATATATTAATATTAAACATAAATAAATACAAAATATTAAAACATAATTAAAAAAACTTAAACATTAGGCAACAATTGTCATGCCTCGACATGGTCGAAATTGTTGCGGTATTGAGCCACATAGGCCACATGCATGAACTCGATTGCCAACTCCTCCTCAATACATGGGTGCTCCCTCAAGGTGTTTGCGTTGAGGGTGCTCCACTGATCACATTTATTGTTGAGATTGGTCTTGCGTTAGAGATTTTTGATCGTGCAATCGTTGTCACCAACTTGGCGCTTGAAGTCCACCAATACATGGTCCCAAATAAAATCCCCCACCAAGTGGCGGCGACAGGGTGATTGTTGTTGTAGGGTAGGGTCATTCCTTGTGTCTTGGTAGTACAGTACCAAGGCGATTTCTTCCTCCTCATTCTAACACATCATTTTTTTAGTGTTTACAGTGGTAACCGTGGGCAAGTGTGAAATTTTTGGGTACCCACAGTGGGTATTTATAGTTCAATTTTTTTGACTGTTTCAAAAAAATAAAATTACTTACAAAAATAAATTCTTTGATTTCTGCCACCGTCTGCCAGCGGTTTGAAATTTAAATGCAAAATTAAATTTGAAAAATAAATAAACATTTCAGTGAAGTGCTGCCTTTGAAATTGTGTTTTAGTAAAGTGAACTAGTGAACTAATGTGGAAGTGCACGATCTATAGAAATCAGTGAAGTTAAGAAAAAAAATTAGGTAGTGCCACTCCCCCCTTTTATTAAGAGAAGAAGACAAAAGTACACACATTATTTTACGGTCAAAGACGATTTAAAACCTAAGATATGGTGATGCTAAAGATAGAATATGTGATTCAATCAATCAACAAGTTAAGTTATCTATAAAGGGTAAAACAAAGGAGAAATGTAAGAAGAATACAAAACACATAACGTATCATAAAATACAACACGATGTCAAGAAATATCACACAACGTTGAGGAAAAATGACACAATAAAACGTAATAAATATACAATTACGAAAATAAAAAAAGACACGATTTCAAATAGAAAGACACAATAATTTAAAAAAATTGTAAAATCTACAAGCTAAAATCCAGAAAGCAGCGAAAATTTAAATTCTAAGATCTTATAGTTTGATGAGACGGCTATAATGCCCCTAAAATGAGTTTAATCAGAGTTTGTTTAGTTCTTACTGCTTTCTGTTTTTTGGAGACTATGTTTGAACCTCTTTTTATTATTATTATTATTATTATTATTATTATTATTATTATTATTATTATTATTATTATTATTATAACCTAATTAAAATGATTGTGATTATTTATATATACAAAAATTTCAAAATATTTATTCAAAAAGAATTTATCCCAGGGGCCTTAAAAAAACTAGATACTTATAATTTATATTATTAATTTATATTTTTTTATCTTTATATTTATTATTACTATATATATATATATATATATATATATATATTTCAAATGACTAAATCCTACATGATACTCATATAGCTATTCCCCCTCCTCCTTGAGAGTGTCATGTAAGATGTCATGTGGCATTATGTAATTTTAGGGGAAAAAAAGTTTAAAAACAAAATTGATTTTTTTTCTCTCATGTTTCCTTCCATAATTTTTAAACGTTAATATCTTTTATCTAGGAGATTTTTTAAAGAAAAAAATTACAACAAATTAACGAGCGTTTTATTATCTTTCCAACGAGTATCATAATGCTATATAAAAAAGGAGAAAAAACGGCTATTTTTTGTGGGTTTTTATCCATACAAGAAAAAAAAACACGTGTTCAGATAATTCATTAATCATGTATAGGCAAGTCACTTATTATATTCAAACCAGTAAATATGAATTTTATTTTCAACTAAAGCAGAATAGGTTACTAGAATTATACATTGTTTTAGGTTAGGTATCAATATTAGTATGTTAGAGTTGTACATTTTTTTTAGCCTTTAGGATAAGTGTTAATATTAGAGTTACATTAGAGTTATACAATTGTTTTAGGTTAGGTGTTAGCATTGGAGTTGTACATTGTTTTAGGTTAGGTATTAATACTAGAGTTATACACTGTTTTAGGTTAGATGATAACATTAGAATTATACATTGTTTAAGGTTAGGCGTTAACATTAGAGATACATTGTTAATTGTTTTAGGTTAGGTGCTACCTGAAGTTTTCCTGCATGTAACTGTAAAGCGCATCAGTCTATTTTATATGTAAAATTGATGTGTCATATTAGATTTCTTAACCCCGGGACGCTCTCGGGGTATAATCTAGTAATAAATATAAATCGTATGATTATCTTATTTCTCTCTCATACGAAATAATATTATTGAATCATAATTCCAGGTTTATCTCTTATTTATTTAATATTTATTTTCTTAAATAATTCTTAATAATTTTCTTTATATTTACGCTTATTAAAAACCATTTAATATTTTATCGATATAAAAGTTACACCTTCAAAACCACTGCACACCCTGCAGTGATTGCTTATGCCTTCGCATCTCATGCAAACATGCATTCTCTCTTTAATATACATTTTCATTCTTATTCACATGATTAAAATTATTGATTTCTCATATATAAGTAAATTAACTTCTATGCTACATCGTAACACATATTTTTTTTCTTAATATTAGATTTGTCTATCCAGGAAGATCCCGGGATATAACCTAGTAAGTAATATACATTTTTAGGGGCGAGATCTAATACACATGAAATTAACATATTAAGGGTGTGTTTGGGATTGCTTATTTAACTCTAAAAATGTTTTTTTTTTGTTAAAAGTGCTATTGACTTATGATTATTTCAAAGAAGCTTCTAACAAAGTGTTTAAATTAGATTTTGTGGTGCGAAAAGCCAATATGTCAATAATTTAATTTTTAAAAAGTGTTGGATTTAGCTTATTTGTGTAAAATGACCAAAAAGTGCAGATAAGATGTATTGAACGCAAAGAGGGGACAGGTATATCTGTAATATATATTCTAAAAGTCAAAAGCCAAAACAAAAAGTCAAAATTTCTAACTTTTTCAAAACAACTTTTTAACCAATATAAAAAAGCCAAAACATAAATAATTTCTACCAAAGCCAAACAGTTTATTCACTTATTGGCTTTTTGAAAAACTAAAAACCAATAAAGCAATAAGTTATTTTTAACTCAATCTCAAACACCCTCACATACAAATAAATAGAGTAATTATCATTAGTTTATAATTTTTCAACTATAGTAATTATTATTACCCTTTTTCATTTCATTTTTTTAGTGTAATTACTCTAGTTCAAATGTGTAAAGTAATAATAGTTATTTAGTTATTTGTATAGTTAGCATGTTAAAGTTATTTGTATTTAATTCTAAAATCACATTTTTATATTGATATCTTTTATATACTTTAATGTTATAATAAATTAAACAATTTTTTTTTTTTTTTGAATAAAGGCAAACAAATTAAATTTTGTAGCAATACTTGCTATTTCTTTTAATAATTCATGATATGCAACTTAAATAATATCAAACTTTGAATTAGTTAAAGACACGGTAGTTGGATAGTAAAGACAAATTCATTACTCATGATACAATAACTAAACTTGAATACTATTCAATTAACTGATCATATTATTTCTTTTCTTTAAATTTTCCAATGATCCATAAACATTGAGTTACATAATCACTAGGGACATCAACCAGATCTAAGCTTGTGGTGGTGCTATGACTGGCATAGTTGATGCCACCCTAACAACTAGGCTTCTTCTTCACATACTTCCGCGCCCAAACATGCTTCCCGTTAATGTAGTATTTTGATTTTCCCCCACGATCATCTCTTTCAACGATAATTTTCACCATCGAACGCGAGCAAGCAACCACTCGAGCATACAAAGGTTGCTTGTCTTGCCCAACATCGGGCATGTGAATCTCCTCAATGAAATCCCCAAAGTAACTAGTTATAAATCACTAGATAGAGTTAGAAAACATACATAATGTTATACTTTCACAATTTTGATTAAATTCAAATATAAATAAAAAAAATCATTTAAGAACTAGATATATACCTAGTGAAGTAGTCTTTAATTTCACTTTCCGAAATTGGATACCCTTTTGAAAATGTGAGGAATATGGTCCGATCATCAGGGGATATCTCATGTTCTTGCTCTAGTGGATTGAGCATAACACAATTTGCGTTTCCAAAGGGAACAATCGGCCAATATTGGTCTATCGCAATCCCTGTGTTGCGATGAAATTTAAGATAGTTGTATACATCATAAGTAGAAGGAACATTAGGACCTAGGCCACGTCTTGTAAACTGTTGCAAAATGTCGTCAAGCGCCTTAGCGGAAACATTATTAGCTATAGTCGACACCTCAGTGAAAATCCTATCGCAATTTTTATGTAACTCAAGTAAACATATTTTCTTTCGGTCCAAAATATTATTAAGGGTAAACATTTTATGTCCCTTGTTACTTTCCTCTAGGAGTAACTTGTTTTCTTTTTTCTCTATGAACTTTAAGCATAAAACCACATCATCAATGACCAAATCTATGAAGCCTGTGGACAACCAATTGACGATGGTTTTAACAAGATTTTTAGAGGTGTATCCTTCTCTCTCTAGCCATAGAAGAAAGCCCAACACGAGTAACGATTGAGCTATCTCTCGGCGTAGAACTACAATCAAGAGAGAAAATAATCGACGCTCGTTAAGGTAAAAGATATGGTAATCTTCTTTGGAGATGTTAGGGCAAGGAATTGCCATAGGAAAAAGGGAATTATCATTGGTATCCATTTTTCTTATAGAGTTCTCTTTGTGAGTTTTTGTGTGTTTATGGTGTAGTGAGCTTAGATACACATCTTGTATTTATACAAATATTGAGTGTAATATTTAGGTGTTCTAAAAACAAAATTACCCTTTTGAAGAGGCGCTATTCAATACATTTTTAGATGAACTAAAACTTTGAAAATGTTTTCATGTAATACCTTTTTTAGTTAAAAGTAACTATTAAAATGTTTTGTGTTTTTTCATTTAAGAGTTCTCTGCCCGTCTTCGAATCATTTGCATTTGTACTAGAGTTATGGATATTCAAATTACATTTGGAGGGCATTGGAAAAAAAAACTAAAAATAGGGATGACACTAATTGGATTGGCGGTATCAAGCTATCATTCTGCAACCCCACAGTGATGCCGCCAATTGAATTGGTGTAGTCTTTGATGCCGCCAAACGGATTAGAGGCATCATGTGCCTATTATATCCATTTTTTATTTTTAGCCCTTTTTGTTTTTAAATGTTTTCAAATTGTCCTCTCATGATATTATTTTTTATCAAATTGTCACTCCTAACTTTTTTTAAAGTAATTGTTTTAGAATAATAATGATTATATGAAAAGCGTTTCTCTGAATTAATTAATATATGGTCTATCATTTTTTATATGTTTTGGTATACGGATATATATTCTAGATATATTACAAATATTGTTTATTACATAAGCTAACATCAACTAATGTAATTAAAAAAAAAAAGTCATCAGTCATAATCATTCTTATACTTAACATATGCATTTTTAATGGGAATAGGATATAGTGTAAATATGGTGGTTTTTGATGTTGGGTAGTAGAAGGAAGGGGTATGACTATTTAATTATAGTTTTTTTTTTTTTTTTTTTTTTCATTATGTGTTTACATAAGGTAAAGTTAAAGTGATAGACAACTCATATATTTTTTATTCTCTTTAATTCTACTTATTGGCGATGATAGCTAGTTGAAAGTGAAATATTAAAACTTATGGGCTATAAAGAGTTAGATCGAGACTCTTGCTTCCAAAAACGCTAGGACAATCACATTGTTGCTTAAGTAAGTAGTTTCTATCATTTCACTACACTACTTTCGTTTTATTTATGTTATAATAATTATCGCCGTATTATGAGCCTTTTCTTTTTATTTATGTGATTGATGAGTTTATATGAGGTAGGGCCCGTGTTTTTTATGTCGCTGAGGGCCTAGGTTTTTTTTTTTTTTTTACATTTTCGGGGACAGCCCTGTATAAATTGAATTGTTGATGAACCAACTCGCCAACTGATCCCATTCACTTTGCTTCCTTCCGTATATAGACACCCTATACTCTGCCACCTGGTATTTACTCGCATCAAGATCGGATAGAACTTGCTTCGTAGAAAATGTGTTTCTTTCTAATTGGTTTACGGTTTCAGTCACACAGTTAGCAAGCAGGGATGTGAGTTATCCATTAGTAATAAAAATATAAAAAGTTATTGAAAATAATATAATATATAAGATTCGTAAAGAAAAATACCTTAAATTATCTAGAATAAATCGCAGAGAAACGCTTTTCATATAATCATTATTATTCTAAAACAATTACTTTAAAAAAAGTTAGGAGTGACAATTTGATAAAAAATATTATCATGAGAGGACAATTTGAAAACATTTAAAAACAAAAAGGGCTAAAAATAAAAAATGTATATAATAGGCACATGATGCCTCTAATCCATTTGGCGGCATCAAGGTAACCTCACATTGAATTGGCGGCATCAAGTGTGATGCCTCTATTCCGTTTGGCGGCATCAAAGACTACACCAATTCAATTGGCGGCATCACTGTGGGGTTGCAGAATGATAGCTTGATACCGCCAATCCAATTAGTGTCATCCCCATTTTTAGTTTTTTTCCCCAATGCCCACCAAATGTAATTTGAAAATTAAAATGTCTACTACTAATGCAAAGGATTCGCCCGTCTTCACTATTCAGAAAAAAAAATAATAAAAAAAAAAACATAACTCAAAATTTAGGTAAAAAAGTAGAGAATTAGTTCGGAGTTTTCCCTTTCCCACGTCATCACTATTTAGAAAAAAAAAGATTAATAAATAAATAAACCTAAAAAACGTTACTGCATATATGTAGTATAACCCAAATATCTAACCCTCAACCCAAAAACCTAATTCCACGCTACTCACCCCCCACTCACACCTAAAAACTTAAACCGCTCATCCAAAAACCTAAACCACCCATCCACCCCTATCCAAAAACTTAAATTCACCCCACTCTCAAAACCTAAACCTTAGAAGCTAAACTCAAAAAAAAACAAAAAAAACTAACATTAAAAGTTAGACTAAACCCAAAAACTAAACCCTAAAGCTTAACAAGAGATTTACAACATATGTGCATTCGAATTCATATTTTTTTATTTTTTTTCTAAACCTAAACCTTGGAGCTATGACTTTTTTATTATTAATTTTTTAATTTAAGTAGGAGTTTTCTTGGTCTGTCTTATACTATCAATTTTCTATTGAACCTTCCTCTCAATAAATATAAATATAGATATAACTATATTTATTTGAGTTCTAAAACTCTAAATTCTAAGAGTCTTTTTTTTTCTGTAAATTACCATAAATATTTGTAAAGCTCAATTTTTTTAGAATGATGTCTGCACAATGTGGCAAATAACACATGCACTTCTAAAGGTGTGTATGATTTAGTTTGGTTTGATTATTAATCTCAACCGAAACTAAAACCATCAGTTGATTGATCATAGGTTTGGTTTTTTGGTTAGATTGCAAGTTTGCAGTTCTATTTAGTTAATTTTGGTTCATAACCAAACTTTGGCTAAAATATTTACTTATAAGTTTATGAAATAGAGGTATAAATACATGAAATGTTCGTTTTGATTTAGTTAATTTTGATTTTGTTTCTTGTGTTTTTTGTTTAGTTTTGTTAACAATTCAATTATTGTTCACTTCTAGACATTGTTAATCATTTAACATATAAATCATTTAATTAAAAAGTAATAGAAATATTATATTCAAATTAAAGAGAATCATGCTCTTTAATGAAAATAAAATTTCGTTAACGTTTGGATATCTTAAACTTTCTTTTTGTATAGATATGAAAAACCCTAAAGCTCATGTGATAAACATGGAGGACCCGTTTGAGTTTGATGTATATTAATTATAATTGTCTGGCTATATAAAAGACTAAAGAGGGCTAGGGATCCATTCAGTTGTATTAGTTTTGGAGAAATCAGATTCATCTGAAACACCCCTTTATCGCCACCCATCACTGCCAGCCTAATTCAAGATGTGTATCTTTCTCCATCATCAACATAGCAAACTTATAAAAACTCACAAAGAGAACACTAGCTATAAGAAAAACAATTACCAATGTTGATATATTTGCTTCACCAAAACAATTACCATATGTTTTTTTTTTCGTAAAGAGCATTGATTATTTTCTCTTGATTGTAACTCTACATATAGAGATTACTAAATCAATATACGTGTTAGGTTATCATGTTCAAACCTTCCCCAAGCCATCATAGATTTGTTCATTCGTGAGGTGGCTACATGTTTCAGTCCCCTCTATAAGGGGAAGCAACGTCAAGGGACTTTAAATATTATCGCTTAATAATCTTCTGGAGTGAAAGGATATGTTTACTTGACTTCATCAAAATCATGAACGGATTTCATTGATGATACGGACCTGAAGATTGACCCCTACCCACGACCCGTAGTCGACCCGAGCTCCAGCAAAGGAACCGTGAACCAAGACCCAGTCAAGAAGACTAGGAGCTGTTTGGTTAATTAAGTACTGAATCATTAAGACGTCTGAATGATTCAGCTATGTACAAAGTCTGAATGGTTGAGCTCTTAACTATTCCATTCAGAGCCTTTTTAGGTTGTAACAAACAGTCTGAATTATAAACCATTCAGAGCTGAATAGTTCATTCAAAGCCTCATTAAGAGGCTACCACACAAGCCCTTAGTCAGGATTCACGGAGAATATTTGCAATTGGATTTAGGAACGTAGTGGAGATATTTCCCTTCCCCATGTTTACCTGTTTTTTCCTAATAAAGTGCATGTAGTGTTGGTTATGCATGTAGTGTAGGTTCTTTTCTATTTAAATGCATTGTTATTTGAATTAAAAAAATATGTAGAGAAAATTATTCCAAGATCTTGTTTTCCTTGGAGGTTGACCCACTTAAGGGTTGGTACAGATCAGTGGCGAATCTTGACCCGAAACTTCGAGGGATCGGAAGTCACTAGTTTCAGGGGGTTGAAACCTTATATACCAAAAACTTTCTATACGAATACTATATAATCGAAACCTCTGAGCGAAAATTCAGGGGGGTCGATTGCCCCTTAAAAGAATCGCCCCTGGTACAGATTCTCCAACACTCCGACAGTGGACTATCATCGTTAAGGATGGCATTGGCTGACGAACGGCTTCAAATTCACGTGGGTTGGTTTCGCCTTGTTAAATTAAGAGTAGATTATTTGTTTGAGAGCCTTGTAGAAAGTCTACATAGACGATCCATGCAACTAGATAAATATTATTAACTCGATACTAACCTTGAAATGACCGCGAATGTATTGCTAAGTAATACAACAATCCTAGAGCTAGGTCGTTAAAGATTTTAGATGTGGAAACCCTTAAGGTGTTATATAATTTCAAACTTCAAATATAAAATTCCTTTTGAACATTAAGGTAGAAAATAAATTAAATCAATCAATTCTTCGTATGCAATTTTGTCCAAGAATAATGATAGCACTTCTAGTGGAATCATCAAACAAAACAATTTCATTATCGTACAAAACGTCGCACCCTATATAAGCGAAAAAAATTGGACAAAACATGGCGTCTACACGCATGAACGGAAATCAAATAACGAAAGGGCATGTGGACATTGTTTAATGCAAGGAGCAGGGGTTTTCAAGAAGTCGCCCTGCCATGGGCGACAACTTAGTTTTCTAACCACATCACACGCGACTTATCATACTTTTATAGGCGTTTGACAGTGGCATGTGATTTCACCAAGGAAATCAGCCCCAATATGGGCGAGTCCTCATCCAACCATCACCTCACATCTGATTCTGCTGAGATATGCAGGGACACGCTTTTAGGTGAAGCCGCTACGCTACCATGGGCAACAACCCTCTTTGTGAAACAATAGCAAGAAACTACTTGGTTGTAAAACAGATAACGGATCCCAATTTCTTATTTTCTGAGAAAAAAATCAAGCTAAAAGGTTCATCTAGTTTTTGTTCTTGTTAAATGTTAATGAATACTGAAGTTATTTATTTATTAATAATATAACAATTTCATAAACTATATATCAAAGTAA
Organism: Ambrosia trifida; assembly: GCA_028751855.1. Lineage (NCBI taxonomy): Eukaryota > Viridiplantae > Streptophyta > Magnoliopsida > Asterales > Asteraceae > Ambrosia > Ambrosia trifida. The sequence goes on along the minus strand of CM054126.1, from coordinate 2,325,077 downwards.
ATTTAAAGACTGTTTTTTAACATAAAAATACATAGGTCTTATGTAACACGAATCATAGCAACAAAAGATGATATGCAAATTGCTGATCCACATATACACCAAGAGTGTTCGAGTTTTCAAGTGTAGTACTAGCATTACACATGTGATTGTGGGAAACCTGTCAAATGGGTTCGAGTCATAAAGGATTCACCTGTTATATAGGTTCCAATGGCGGCTGATGCTGGCGGCAGACATGGTAAAGCAAGCGCTTACATCCATCCACTATTTTTCAGTTAGACACTCTGACCTTAAAATTAAATACATACAACCTCGTCTGACACTCTGACCTTAAATATTATAGTAGAGGCTCAAACTAGACCTAATTTGAGCTAAAATATTATAGTAGAGGCTTAAACTAACCCAAATTTAATCGTTCTAGAATGTTTACAGATTCCTAATGGAATTATTATCCATATTTTACACCAAGCTTACAACTATTAACTAAGAACAATTATTCCAGACATCTTTATAAAGCATCTTCTATAAAGAATAAATATTTTAATTATGCATTTTTCAACGTAAAGAATGATAAACTTGTTCAAAAGGACCATTACCAAAGAATCATGCTGCGGCAGATCTTGTATCTTCATGATCATCAAGATTTAGAAGTTGAAGCAGTTTTGTCCATGATTCAGGTATTCCTCCTGGAAGATCAAACTCTAGTAACTTTCCTCGCTTGCGATAGAACTCTTCTACTGGCCGGCTCTGTAGATATCAAATTAAATATCGGTGGCAAAACGGGTGAGTTGGATCAAGAGTCGAAACAAGTAATTTTCTAGTATGTGTTGAAAGGGGCCAGGTCATGATGGACCAATGCGCAAACACTTTCTTAGTCACTCTTTTAAAATTTTAAATATTCAACGAGTGGATCAAGACTAAAAGAACATATTATTACTATAAAAATGTACAGCTATTTTTTATTAAACGCTTTATAGGGTTTTATGCTTGTGAATACATTTCAGACGACTTTCTGACCTGCTTGACTCTTCTCCCTACTAGGTTAACCCATTTTGACCCGTTAAAGATCATTGTTCTGATTCTTACATTTTTGTTTTTTTTTATACTAAAGCATCATCATCATCATACTCAGTTAATCCCACCTATAGCAAAGCTAAGGTAGGGTCTGAGGAGGGTAAGATGTAGACAGCCTTACCTCTACCCCTAAGAATAGAGAGGCTGCTTCCAGTGAGACCCCCGGCTCGATGTGGTTTGGTATCAAGCCTTGGACATAAGGCACAGAACACTTAGCAATCGGGACAAACCCGATCGGTGCATGTACCCCTTTGTCTTTTGGCCATCCACGCCACCACATGATGCATGATTAACTGTCTGTCGTTTTTAACGTTATTTTCACGAAATTAGTAAAATAATGTTAAAACTAGTGCAACTTTACTTTTGCCCCCCAAGGGCCACATATATATACATTATAGGCGCACACCGTAAGTGGGGCGTCAAGAAAATAACTTTAAACTGAAATATAAATTTTAATTTAGATTACACGCGAAGAAGAAAATATACCTTCTCATTATATATTCTCAAGCGTTCTTTTACAACTTCTTCAGTGTCATCAGCTCGTGTAATGAGTTTTGATGCACAATGTGAAGGTGGAAGAAGAGGAGGCATGTACATTGCAGGCTTTTCGTTATCAGCTTTAATGTCAATGCAAGCTACATTGTAATTCCCACCACATTGGCTACAAGTTCTTCTTCCCAGACATTTTGCAAGCAATGCTTCTTCCCTGAGTTTCAGGTTAATTACTAAGTCGATGTTTGTTACTCCCTCCAAAATTTCCTATGTTAATCAAGTAAATGAGCAATTTGAAAAGAACATAAAAAACGTAGCTATGTAAGAAGCAGATTGTGTATTAACCGTTGGATACATGTATAATGTATTTATCAATAAATACACTATAACCGCTGAAGATTCAAAAAGTGTATTCATCGGTGAATAAAATGGTCGCTAATTGTTCTCAAAGATTTAGTGGTTGTAAATATGAGAAATCAATAAACTAAGCAGTTAATGCGGTAAAATATCGGATATCGGCGAAGGACCGATATTTGAGATATAGGTTATCGCGGTGAGATATCGGTGGGATATCGGTAATTTTTATATCATGCAAAATACATACATGTAGCAATTTAACACTAACAATTCAATATACTCTCCTACCATTAACAAATTAACCTTTTACAACTTGCAAAACACTAACAATTGTAGCAAGTGGGAACTTGTTAAGACTTAAAACACTAATATTTAACACTAATTATTAACAATTAAGACTTAAAACAGTACTAACAACTATAAGAAGTAAGAAAAATGGAAGAACTAAGAAGAAAAACACCAATATCGGGAATATCGGTGATATATCGGTAAAATATCGGTCAAATATCGGCCAATATCGCCGATAATATCGGTACAAAATATCGGTACCAATATATCGGTTGATGACCGATAACCGAGATATCGGTGATATATCACCGATATATCGGCCGAGTTAACTACTTACCTATGACACTATTTAGAAGCACATCTATGAGCTACATGTTTCTTGTTATGTTGGAAGTGTGTTTCGAAGAACGTGTCATTTTGAATTTGATCGTGCTAGTAAATAATTTCCCACTTGCTCAATTTTGTTGAAACTATCTTTTATCTGTTAGTAAAAATGACACAAGAAGTAACTACAGATTAATAAGAACTGAAAACACACACCGCTTGTCTTATGGTTCGAGGGAAACCATCTAGAATAAAACCTGATTCACCCTTCGCTTCCCCAGCTTCAAGACGTTTGGACAATAGATCAATTATCAAATTATCTGAAACTAGCTTCCCTTGGTTAACTATCTCTGAAAGCTGTTAAAGAAAATTAAGCAGTAACATAATATTAGTTAAATATAACAAATGAGAACTAAGGTATACAAAATAATAGTATCAAAACTAGCTTTCAGAAGATGCAATTAAATATGATAATCATTGATGCCCAATGGTAAAGCGGCTTGCAGAGCGTTTACACTGTTGCTCATCAAAACTAAAATTTATTATCAACAAAGAACAAGTTATTCATAAAGGTGTGTTTTCAGGGTATGTCCGAATAGATACTCCAATCCAACCCAATTCACCAATTCGAAAAGAAAAACGAACATGAAAATATATCAACTAATTCAATCTCATACAATGGTTATGTATTCAAATGTCAAATCTAATGATTGTCTAGACATTGTTGTCAAAGCCCACCCAGACACGCGCCTAGGCCTGTAGGCCTACTATTCAGGCCGAGCATGGCCTTCTCACTTTGCTTCACAAACCTCACTTTCAGGTCCACAGGCGCATTTTTCATGCCAAGTTCCAATAATACTCCGGCCAAAAATCATCTAAACAATTATAAACAAGTCTAAAACCACTAAAACAACCTAAACTAGCTCTAAAAAAAGCCTAAAACATATCTAAAACCCGTAAAAATCATACTTTTAAACTATACGCCTCGCCTAAGAAAGCTCTTTTGCTCTATCAGCGCCATGCACTTACGCCCAAGGCTCATCCTTGGCTCGGGTCAATTAATTGATAAAAAAAAAAATATCAATTTAAAAACAACACCTAATTCTTCATCTTATCCATTAGTCAAACCCTTAAATTGAACATATCAATCAAGCAATCAAACATATTAAGTCTCCAACACAGATCTAAATTAACAAACTAATTAACCAACAAAAAACCTAAATAATATTCCACCTGTTCAGATAGCGGACCTTTGGAGCTAAGCTCATCACGAACAAGATCACCGGTGGCAATATGAGGAACATTTAACAGTTTCGACAGGCGGCTGGCGTAGGTGCCTTTTCCGACGCCGGGACAGCCGAGGAACACCCACTGGACGTTTGTTCCATCAGTAGGGTGTTTAAACGACGGTGACGGGGATGTGACGTCATTTTCCGGTGAAGAAAGGGGTGGTGACGTGGAGAAGGAGGATGAGAAGGTACGGAGGGTGTGGGATGTGAGTGGTCGGGTTCTGAGTAGACGGGAAAGTACAGACATTGATGTAGGTGAAGAAGAATATGACGAAGAAGAAAACACACAGTAAGTGTGTGTTTGAATGTTATTAATAATAAGTTGGTAGCTAACGTCATGAGAGACACCGACTGAGCTTGATATTTGATGGGCTAGAACACGTGGGTTAATTACTTTCAGTGGGTTCACTTTAAACCGTTGAGGTGGTCTTCTTCATGCCTAACATATTTAATGGGAATTGAAATTAAACAATCTAACTTTATTGTAGGAATGAGCATCGTACCGGTATCGAAATTTTTTAAAAGTGGGTACTGGTACCGAAAACAACCGGTATGGTACCGGTATTTAAGCATAAAAACCGGTACCGGTACCGAAAAACCAAAAATGTGGGTACCGGTAGTGGTACCGAAATTGATTCGGTACCGGGAATTCGGTACCGGTACCATTTCCTCATCCCTACTTTGTTGTGTTGGAAGACAATAATCTCAACTTGAAACTAGAATTTAACAAACTCAACTAATCTTGGTTTTTATGTTACTGAGTTAAACCCAGTTAGTTTTGGTCAAGTGAAATAAAAATTAGGCTTGTTAGATTTTAGTTTTCAAGTTGCGATTATTGTCTTCTATCAAGACAAAGTTGAGATTATTTAATTTCATCTCCCCTATATTTAAAGGTGGTTATCTTTATTATGCTTTTCAAACTTTTGATATAAAACGTGTTATAAATAAAACACGAATATAATCCATTGTATATGTTGTAAGCCTTGATTTTGCGGATATCGTTTGAGGACTCGCTCTTTTTGTTAATGAAGTTCACTTCTAAAAAGAAAAAAGAAAAAAGAAAAAGAAAGAAAGGAAGGAAGGTAAAAGGCTTGTTCTAGTCCCACAATCTCAAGTATAGGAGTTAGTATGGATGTCTTTCGACACAAATAAATAGTTGTGTTTGGGTTGACGTATTTTAACACGTTCAACTAAATAGATTGCGATCGGCTTCTATGTATTATATTTAATTTAATTTAATTTATTTTTTTGCACCACTCAAGTTATTCGATTAAACCAAAAGTAAAACCAAATTCAAACTTTCAAATTCGAATAACCCATAAAATGACCCGATAAACATGGACCGGTAGATAGTGATGACCGACAATGGTTACGGATAGGGGTGTTCAACGAATCAAATAACGATTTTTCGAATCATTCGAATCGAATTTTTCGAATTTTTAATATTTCAACCCGAATTTGTATTCGATTCGTATTCGCTTAAAATTCAATTTATTCGATTCGAATAAGAAACTCGAATTCGAATAAATTCGATTTAGTTCAAATTCACCATAAATAATAAATTGTTTTACTTTTAGTTCTAAAACTAATACAAACTCATTATTTTTAACATATAAAATACAAATCTACATACTTGATAAACAACAATATGTCAAATACATGAATAGTAAATATAGTAGAGAATATAGTTTGTTAGAGTTTTGTAATGTATAAGATAAATATGTAAAATATGGTCATGGTAAAAGTTGTGACGACTATGGGTTCTTAGAGTTTGACCAAAATTTATACGTTTTTTTTTTTCAATGTGTATATTTGTGTATATAATAATGTGTATGTGTGTATATATATTGAAAAAATACATGTACAGTTTTCATTCGAATTTCGAATCGAATCTAATTTAAAATCATAAATTCGTATTCGATTTACTGAACTCGAATTCGAATTGAATCGAATTCGAATTCTTATTAATCGAATCGAATTCTTGGTAATCGAATCGAATTAAGTCGAATTTTGAATTTTTCGAATCCGAATCGAATTCTGAACACCCCTAGTACGGAGATGTTGGCTCTTTTGACTCTTTATATAAATAGCCGATTTTGATTCCTAGTATAAATTAAGTAGACCCAGATTAACTCATTATATGATTTAAGTGGACCCAAATAAATCCTTAACCAAATTCTTTTACCCAAAGGCCAAATCAATGAATTTGTTGAAAAAATTAAACAAACATGTTTATAAGGATCAAGATTTAATAAACTTGTTTTTAAGATATTGAATTTTTGGTTCCAAATAAACTCAGAAAACTAATGAATTTTTGACATGCTTTAATTGGCTTTATAGATATGCTTCCATAAGCATCGTACACTGTAAATTCAGATGAAACCTACAAGATCTGGAATGCACAAGTCAAAACATTGTAGTTTTGATCCTAAAAACAAATTTTAAAATTCAGAATTGAGTCCTAATTGACTATAAATCTTGCTCTATTTGGTGTAAAAAAGTCAAAATTTACCCAATAGTATATAAAAACGTTTTTTTTGTCCTTCACGGGTAGCTCAGTTGGTGAATGGATCAGGGATCTCTCTTGAGGTCTCAGGTTCGATTCCCACGAAGGACACAATGAGAAATGATGGACGACTCATGGCCTATGGTCATGAGTTCAAGTCCTAATCTCGCCAGGTTTTACCGGTTCACTACTGTCGTGCCTTCGGACGGGTATGTGGGTCGGGTTTTCCCTGGATGTGGACTGTCAGGCGGGCTAGGGGCTTCGTGCGTCCGGGGTGGGCCGGGATGTGCCCCTGTCTTTGCCACTGGGAGGCCGCGTACGAAGTACCCGGCGTTGTTTAGTTGGCCGTTCAAATAAAAAGTATATAAAAACTTTAATCCGAAGTCAACCATACATAACAGTTAATTTAAGTATCTATCATAGGATATGGGTAAAGTTGCCTCATCTTCTACATTAGATGATGAATTCAGACCCACAACACAACAGTCTCATTTATATGACCACAAAATGCTAAGTTCTAATTCATATACAATATCATCACTTATTATCTACGGTAATCAGTTTACACTTCATACAAACAACACAAAATGTCGAAAAAAGTTGAGTTTTTATCTTGATTTAATGATCAATCAATATCAACACCACACACAAACAAAAAACATAAAAACAGAAGGTCAAAGTTTGCCACTAAATTACTGTTTTCGTATCAGAATAATTTTTTTAACTAGTTGCACCAAAGGCGCCAAAAGCACTCGCTAGGTGCAGCCAAATGCCTTGCGTCCATCGCAGTGCCTTAGCACAAAAACCTGGAAAAAACCCACCAAAATCTGCAAAACAAAACCCTGTTCCGAACCAGCCAAAACTAGTCAAAAACAACCTGAAACATGTCTAAAACTAAATTCTTCTGTTTATATTGTGAGTCTTTGCTTATTTAGGGCCCACGTTATTTATGCCTTGCGCCCGGGCGACATTGTCACCCTTTGCGCCAAGAGTGCCCCTTTGACTACGCAACCAGGTCATCAATTTTTCATCTAAAATCAATTATCAACAATAAGATTATATCCCAATTCTTGTATCATAACACAAATCACCCAAAACGTCAAAAGTCATGATTTTGTCTATAATCAACTATCTATCCTTAGTCCTTACACCCAACCTGTAGCAGCAGAACACCAATACAAACAAAACAAATCTTGTAACTGTAAAATTCAAAATATTAATTTCAAATTTAACAAAATTCTACACAACAACCCTGAGATCCAAATAAAAAATAAAAAAAAAAAAAAAAAAACCCTTACATTCCTCATTGCCCTGCTGCACCACCCTCTTTTCCGGTTCACATACGCATTCGGAGTCATAACCAACAATATGTGTGGCTTAGTTGTATCAAGGTATGCTTGAATTCTATTTATCAAACGTTCAAACTACCAGTTTAAACTAATAACACAAAACAACCGAAATGCTATGTTGTGAAAGGCGCTCACCTAAGCGCCCATGTGCAAAAAACTTGGAAAGAACTTGCCAATGTAATTAAAAAAAACCCTGGTCCAAACCGGCCTAAACTAATCTAAAAACAGCCTAAACCAGCCTAAAACAAGTCTAGAAACAGCTAAACGGTTTGTTAATACCGCGTGCCATGCTTATCTCAGAATCACGTTTTAAGCCCTTTGCACCTAGGCGACAAGTCTACCCTTTGCGCCTTCGAGCACCTAACCAGATTGTCAAATGTTCACCCCAAATGTCCAAGTTTCATTCAAATCAAGATCACAAGCCTATACATCAGAACATGCTTAAAAGTCATGACATTGTCCAAAAACTATCTATGCTTACATCCAACTTATAGGCTTATAGCAGCGCAACACCGACCAAAACAAAACAAATCATGAAATTATAAGTTTCGCTATTCAGAAAGGGGTGGCGGTGCAGCTTGTTGCCTGTCTGCCTATGATTATGTAATTTGTATTTTGTCCTTTGTTTTTTCCAGTGAAATGAAATTCCAATTTTTATTTAAAAAAATAAAAATATTGCAATAAATTACACAGAATTCTACACCATAACCCTGAAAATCATGCTGATTTAATAAAATCAATTAGCAATGACATGATCAAATCCCAATTATTGTATCATAAACCCAAATCACAAAAAATAACCATGTGTATACTAAAATCATGATCACAAGCTAATTAAATCAGAACACTATTTTTAAGGTATTAAGGAACCATGCACCCTATAATTGGGATTCATACACCCTGGCCCACATCACAGACCAACAGGAAGCTGCCACATACGCAGAATGTGATGTCATATATACCCTCAAATATGATGTCACATGGTGTATGAATCCTAGAACCCTTGGTTCTAGGATTCATACACCCCATGACATCATATTCTGGGGTGAGTGACATCATATTCTGGGGTGAGTGACATCACATTCTAGGTATGTGGCAGCCTCCTATTAGTGTGCGATGTGAGCCAGGGTGTATGAATCTTAATTAGAGGGTGTATGATTTCTAAATACCTTTTTAAACCAACGACAAATATGCTCAAAAGTCATTATTTTGTCTAGAACAAAATAATTTTTGTTATGCAGAGATAAAGATAGTCTAATAATCTAATATGTAGTTATATAACAACCTATGCAAAACACCTAAAAATCTAGAATAATAAATTAACAATATGTTTAAATACTGTTTTATCATACTACTAGTTTAATGCTAACAATGCAAGGCAACCAAAATGCAACATAGTCAAAGGCACAAAAGGCACTTGCTAGGCGCAGCCAAATGCCTTGCGCAAAATCTTGGGAAAAACCGACCCCCATCTGCAAAAAAAAGGCGGCTCTGAACTGGCTAAAACTAATCTAAAACAGTCTGAACTAGCAAGGTTGCAAAAGGCGCTAGGCAGGCGGTGAGGTCCAGCCTAGGGACTAGTCGGGACTAGGCGGAATTAGGCGTTTTGGTATTTTATACGTATTTTATATATATATATATATACACACAAATTTAGGTGTTTTTTTGAAAATATGTTAAGATATATACACATAATACTTAGATATATACACATAATACTAAGAAATACCTAGAAATACTTAGAAATTTAATTAAAAAAAAAATAAAAAAAAATAAAAAATACCACCGCCTAGGACCACCTAGGCCATGCCTAACTGCCGCCTAAAGGCCAAATCGCCCAGGAATCCGACTAGGGCTAAATTCCTAGTTTTTGTTCAGCCTAGCGCCTAGGCGCCGCCTAGGCCGCCTTCTGCAACAGTGTGAACTAGTCTAAAACATGTCTAGAACAGTTAAAATGGTTTGTTTATATTGTGAGCCGCTAAGCGTTGCTTATTTCGGGGCACTCGCTTATAAACAGACCGTCAATCGTTCAACTAAAACCAATTATCAACAATACGATTATATCCCAATTCTCGTATGATCATACCACAACTTATACTACCATCACAACACCAATCAAATCAAATCAAAACAAAACAAGGCATAAAATTACAAATTTCAACATATCAATTCCATAAACATCGAATCACATTATACAAAATTCTACAAAACAGTTATCCCAACTTACAATTCTCATTGCCCTGCACCACCTTCCTCTTCCAACTTCTTCACATACGCCTTCAACGTCATAACCAAATTCCTCGCAGGCGCCTGCAACGTCCCAACAACCGAAGTAGCCGGCCCCTTCAACCCGCCCAACAGTTTCGCGTAAACCTCGGCTCGGGTCGGCAAATTCTCCAACACCTTAACCTCATCAGGCCCATAAAACTTCCCTTCAAACACCGCCCCACTAAAATCATTCTCCTCAAGCTTCTTCTCCTTTTGAAACGTCCTATAGGGTTTAATCGCAGCTGGGATTTCTTCACTGTGGACAAAGAGCCAGGCGTTCATTCCTTTCATGCATGGTTTTAATGACTCCCATTGTGTGCCTTCGATTGCTTTGATGACTAGTGTGTTCTTGGCTACGATTAGTTTGGTTGAAGGTGGGAAGGTGGTACGGAGTTGTTGGAATTGTTGGACGGTGAAGCCTTTGTAGTTAATGCCGGCGATGAGGTGGCAGTTTTGGAGCTGTTGTTTGACGGTTTCGACGGTTTCTTCTTTCTTTGTGCGGCTGATGGCGGACCGGATGGTGGGTGGGTGGGTGGGTTTGCGGTGGTGGAGGGTGGTTGGGTGGTGGTGGTGGAGTAAAGGGTTGTGGAAATGGGATTTGAAGGATATGGTTGATGGTGGTGACAGGGTGAAGAGGGTTGCTTCCATTGTTTTTGTTTTTGTTTTTGTTGTTGTTGGTGTTGTTGGTTTAGGATTGGGGTATATGGTAAGGGTAATGTTGCTGCCTTGCCTTATCTTTTGCAGGGGGGATGTGGTGTGAAACGATGTCGTATTGTGTGAGATTTAACAAGACTAAAAGGAGTGGATTTTAATGGTGATTTGTTACTAGTTACTACTAACGAGAGACTATGAGTGTTTACGGTTCTTATTTTGGTTTCATATGTTCGTTTTTTATTTAACTTTTGCTTTCTTGGTTTCAAAGGTTTGGATTACGGTCAGTGGTGCAGCTTTACAGGGGCAGGGGTCGCCCGAACACCGAATTTTCGCTCAAAAGTTTCGCTTAAATAGTGCCTGTGTATAATTTTTTTTGTATATATGGTTTTGACCCCCGTTTTTTTAAAAGAAATTATATAAACCAAAACTAATGATATTTACGATACAAGGTTTCCAAATATCAATTGTTATACCGAATTTATCATTTTTTTTTATTTTTTTATTGTGGGCCTATTTTGAGAGGTACAACCCAATGTTTTTATTTTGCCTATTTTTTTTCTTAAGGGATAACCCAATTAAAACTCTAAACCCAAATAAAACTCTAAAAGCATATCAACATCTTACCCTCTATGTCTTTCGAGCTCGCAAAAGCAATTAAAACTCTAAATCCAAATAAAACTCCAAAAGCAATTAAAACTGTAAATCAAAATAAAACTCCAGAAGCATTTAAAACTCTAAAACCACCATTTGTCTCATTTTTAATGTTTTTAGTGTCTTTGTTTAATTGTTTGATAAACAATGTGTAGAACTTTGATATTTATTGTATTTAATGTTTGATTTGACCCGAACATATCACCTGAAACATAGCATGATACTGCGAAACACCGGCAAGCCCATTCAATCACGGCCGCAAACATTAAATCTCGTGATGTACATCACGACCGTTGGCTGGCAACGGTCAATTTTGACCAAATTTAAAAAAAAATTACCTATATATATATATATATATATATATATATACACACACACATACTCACACAAATTTATCCATTCAAACCCACATTCACAAATCTTCTTCTATACAAAAAAAAATCACCAAATTCAACTCATCATCCTCATCATGGTTACTTGGACGCAAGAGGAGGAAATTGCGTTAGTGATCACGTATGACACCGTACACCCCAATGACGCATCAACTAACACCGGTCGGGGTCGTTGTCGTGTTCGTGGACGGAGCAACGCTCCGAACTGGAAAAAACGTTTTAGCCGAGTTTAGTCAACTTGTCGGGGGAACACAACATTCGTGTGATTCAATCTCTCACAAGCACACGCGGACCTCCAATCGAAGTGTCAAAACTTCAAAATTTTATTTAAAAAAAACGGTGAATAATAACCCGAACGAAACAGAAGATGTGCAAGTTGACTTTGCTCAAATCGACTACGCGGTTGAGTTCGGGGATGATTTTCAACATGTTTCGGCGTGGCGAATGTTACGACCTAAATTTTATTAGGTTTTTACTAATGTTTGTTTTTTAGTAATTTTTATTTTATTTGTAGTAGTGTGTTTTTATTTTAATTTAATGTTTTTATTTTTTTTAAATGTAATGTTTGTAGTTTATATAAATTAAACCTATTAAATTATATAAAAACATTACATTTAAACAAAAACATTACATAAATTAAAACATTAACATAATTAAACTTAAATAATTAAACATTACATACATAATCCTAAATTACTTTTATTAAATTAACATTACAAATCCTAAACATAGATAATTAAACCTAAACCCCCACTACGGAGAATAATTATCCCAGTCCTTGAGTGTGTACTCCGGCGATGACACGGAACGATCACAATCACGACCGTCAGACCTGCCATCCTGGTGGATGCGGCAATACTCAGAAGTGGATAAATAGTATCGTTCCTAATCCATAGCAGCCCTAGCTGCTTCGTACTCCTCCTCGGTTGGCTCCCGAGCATGAGGGTTTGGGGTTCGGTTGGGTCTCCACCAACCGTAGCTGCCCCATTCCCCTTACAGCCATAACATATTCCAAAAACCAGACGCATTCTTCATCAGTGAAAGAAGCATCTGGGTATGGGGGAGTCTACCCTGGTAGTGGAGGAATGCGGAAGTGCAAAGGATGGGGAGTGGACAGTGGTTGAATAGGTGGAGGAGGAGAGAACATTGGTTGAGGAGGGGGAGGAGGAGGAGGAGAAGAGAACAGTGGTTGAGTAGGTGGAGGGGGAGAGAACATTGATTGAGGAGGAGGAGGAGGAGAAGAGAACATTAGTTGAGGAGGATGAGGAGAAGAGAACATTGGTTGAGGGGGAGGAGGTGATGAAAATGGTAGACGACATCTCCGGCGAGAGTATCACCGGAGATCGAAAGGTCCGACAGCTTCGTTAGGATAACCACCACCCATATCTTTGAATGTTTGAGTGATAATTGTGAATGAGAAGGAGGATTTGGTTTTGTATTTATAGCCGTTTGAATAATATTTTTTTTAAATATTTAAATATTTTTTTTATTAATTAAAATGTAATGTTTTTATTTAAAAAAAAAAGTTTAGTGATGAATTGTGATGGAATGTGATAGAATGAGATGGCACAAAATGATTGGGTGTGATAGTGTTATGGATGTGATAAAAAGTTTAACACCCATGTGCCCTTATAAGGGGGGACGGGGCACTACCCGTAAGTTTTTTCAACTTCACTGATTTCAACCAATCATATATTGCCACATCATTTCACTGAAACATTTTTTTGGTGGCAACACTTCACTAATTGTTTACCCACAATCAATGAGAGAGAGATAGAGACAAAGAGAGAGAAATCACGGGTACCAGCCCGTTAACTAGAACCAGAATTTGGTTCGCGGGACCACTACCAGCATGGGTGGCGGCGGTGTTACCGTGCTGGTAGTGGGGTACCCGTGACCAATTCTGGTGGCGCCCCGTCCCCCCTAAATATTAGCAAATAAATGATGTTTTTTTTCTTCAAAAGTATAACAGTAAGGTACTCAATTTAGAGATAAAAAAGACGCTCAATTTTATGGTATAGTTTTTTTTTTTATAAAAAAGATGATGTATAAAAAAGTTACAGATGTCTAAAAATGAGGGTGAAAATAACATTTGACTTGCATGCGCATATTTTTTCGATAAAATTACTCTTCCCACTTGTATATTTTTGGACACGTATCATTTTCTATTGGCTTGTCACCCTTCTCAATTTTTGTAACATTTGTAGAATAACTCAACCCTAGTATTTGAACATGTATGTTCTTTTATCGATATTGATATTCTCTTATTTTGTTATAAATATTAGGAAATTTATAAAATATATAAAACTTTCCAAAAATTAATTTATTTATAATTTACCATGTCCGAGTACTCTCGGTCTCCGCCTACATTAAGTACTCGCAATTCTCTAGTGAACTGACACGGGAACCTAGTGACTTCCACAACCTTACAGAAACACAACCACACCACATTGATTTAATTAGTATTTATTGATCCATATAATTTTGATATCATTCATCATGATTAATTACATTTTTCATTTGATAATTAGTACCACACATTAATCGATGTAAGTTAAGTTATAAAGTTTCTTTTTATGGTGTCCGAGGGACAAATTTCCGTGCCCAGACATGCTTCCCATTAATAACGTATTTTGATTTTCCATTCTGACCATCTTTCTCAATCACTGCTTTAAGCGAAGAGGGATTGCGAACCACAATCCTTGCAAAAAGTGGCTGAGTACCTGCTTCAACTGGTTGCATATGAAGTGACTCGATGATATCTCCAAACATCCTGATCAAGTTAAAAGAAACACATTAAAACAAACTAAAAAAAAAAACATACAATAATATAATATGAGTAAAGATCAAATACAAAGTGTTTTTCGGTAAAAACTGTGAGAATCAAAGGGGGTAAAAAAAAAATTTATTTTTTTTTTAGAATTTTTTTCACATGTGCTTAAACATACTTTCTAAATGAATAATACAAAAAAAAAAAAAATTAGTGTAATTACGTCATTAAAGTAAATACACTAGTTTACACTAGAGTAATTATGTAACAATATGGGGAAAAAAATTTCGAAAAAAAAAATAAAAAAAAATACCCATATTTGATTCTCACAGTTTTTACCAAAAAACACTTTGTACAGAATCTTTCCCGAATATAATATAACACAATAGTTACTGACTTGAAGATCTTTTATATATCTATACCTTTGGAAGTAATCTATTATTTCATTTTCTGAAAGTGGGTACCCTTTAGAAAAGGTTAGGAAGATGGTCCGATCATCTGGTGGCACTTCATCTGGATCTCTTTCGAGTACTAGTGGCGTATGATTAATATACATTCGGCTATTCGCATATGTATGGTTCTGGCCAATGTATGTAGACTGCCTCAAATCAGTCACACTAAGGGCCAGATCAACCATCGGTTGATGTTGGTATTGGTGTGCCAACTGATAGTTTGGCTTAAAGTTTGTAACCGAGGGACACATGTAGTTGAGATCATCAAAACCGTTGTGGTGAGGGTGCATTGGCGTCTCATTGTCGATGTAATGTTCTTCTAGAATATCATCAAGTGCTTTGACAGAAACATCGTTGGCTATGCAATACACCTCATTAGATATCCGATCCCTGTACTGATTAAGCTCATCAAGATTTATGTGTTTACGGTCAAGAAAACATTGAAGCTTTGATATGTTATAACCATTGCTGGTTCCTTCAGACATTAAGTTGCTTGATTTCTTTTGCAAGAGCTTAATGCATATAAGGACCTCATCAGCGACTTGGTTGATCGCTTTTGGGGACAAAAACTTGATGAGCATTTTACCAAGAGGGTTCGAGGTATACCCTCCTCTTTCTAGCCATAGTAGGAAGCCGATCACAAGTGTTGCCTCAACCACGTCACGGCGCAACAATAGAAGGAAGATTTTTAATAGGGCGCGCTCGTATTGGTAAAAAAGGCGGTAGTCATCTTTCGATAAGTTGAGGGTTGGAATCGTCGTCGGAAAGAGTGATGGTTGTTTAGATGAAGCAAAGGGGTTTGCCATAAGAGTTGGTTAATCTGCTTGGGAGGTCAGGTGTGTGTGTGTGTGATCAAGTGAGTGAAATGGGTTGTGGATTTATAGGGGTTTTGTAATGCAAGGTGATGGGTGTAAAAGACCAAAGTACCATATAGGTGATATTCTTTAAAATTAAGGCCAAAATATTAATGTAAGTAATCATCCTTGAAAAGGGGGAATTTATGACAATTATATCATTGTTATATCATTATTCTTACAATGTTATTTAAGAACTTATAAAAAGTTTATATTGAGTTTATTTAAGTTTTTTTTTTTTTTTTATGTTCAAAATATAATTTTTCATTAAACGAAAAACGAAACTTACATCACAATATAAGGTAGACGGGCAACAAGCTGCGCCGCCACCCTTTCTGAATTGCGAACCCTAGTCTATAAAAGACAAATCTCTACCCCTAGAGATGAGCTAGCACTCACTTTGTTACGGATTTGCTACGGATATTCGTAGATACAACTCTAGGCTCTAATTAATTTGACTACTGAATCCTATTTACAACGGATTCAAGCTATAAAACGAACCTCTATTTTTTATGTTTATATGTACTAACACTACATATTAAATTATTTTTACCCTCTTAGTTTTCCATGATTATTGTATTACCAATATTTATTTTGTCAATTCTTCTACGAACTTTCACTTTTGGAATTTCCTAAATTATTTAAAGTATTAATCTATTGGTTTTTGCTTGGTGCTTTATCATAAAATATCTAAAGTATTTTTTAAATATTATTTTTCTTAATTTTGTTACGGAATATACTAAAATAAAAACTAGATTGAGTTGAGAAAACTAAACAACTAACTTTATAACCACACATTTATTTTATTCAATAATAAATTTGTAGTTTTAAATTAAATCATAATAAAATATTAAATAAAATATTAATTTACTTATATGGTTTACATAAGTGTGGCCGTTTTTTTACACCAATATAAAACCGTTGTAAATATTTTTTTTTCATTTTTTTTTTGTGGCGGGGTTAGCCTTCTTACATCAGTGTGTAAAAAAATTAAAATTCACATTTTACGTCGGAGTTCTCACGCTTCTCATAACTCAAGTTGGTTCTCAAAAGATCTGAATCCTATATATATATAGGGCAACGATTAATACAAAACCTCAAAAATTTAAGGAAACTCTAAAAAACCCCTAGAAAAATCTACTTCCCAAGTTTTTTTTTTTTTTTTTAAATTTTAGCACATGTAATATACACATTTTTAAGAGTTTTGAGCAAAAAAAATCAAAAAAACGTTGATCGTTTTTTTTTTAAATAATAATAAGTTTTGCATCGTAACATATGTTACCAGTGTAAACATATGCTAACATATGTTACGATGCACAACTTATTTATTTAAAAAAAACAATCGGCGTTTTTTTGATTCTTTTGACTCAAAACTCTTAAAAACATGTATATTACATGCCCTAAAATTTTCAAATAAAAAAGCTCGGGAAGTAGGGTTTTTTAGGGTTTACTCAAAAAATCTGGGTTTCTACCGATACTTAGCCTATATATATATATATATATATATATATAGGGTCGAGTTCCTGTACAAATAGTGTTTTTTGTGAGAAGTGTAAGAAGTGTTTTGTGCCATTGGATCATCTTAATCAATGGTTGATATGTAATGAGTGGCAATTTTGTAAATAGTGTCTAATTATCACTAACCAAAAATAATTCACAAGGGTACTATAGTAACTTTGTTTTGTCATTTAATGAGCCGGTTGGATTGTTTTTAGAAACCGCTCAACATTCCTAAATTCTCGCTCCTTCTTTCCAAAAACAAACCCTCGAATTTTATGCAAAAAATCTCTCATTTATGGAGAATCAACGACGATTTGGGATAATCTACAAACGTGAGTGTGTTTTTTTTCTTTATCTCATCTGTTCGACTATTATTTTAAAGTGTTTTATGGTGGGTTGTATATGAAACATTTTGAGGTTATGGTGTTTTTTATAAATCTCTTGGTTGAAGTGTTTTGTGGTGTTTTGTTTATGAAACAGACTGTGGCTATAGTGTTTTTAATATACTATTGTTTTACAGTGTTTTATGGTGTCTTGTAGATGGAACATTTTGAGGGTATGGTGTTTTTAATAAATATCTTGGTTGATGTGTTTTGTGGTGTTTTGTATATGAAACAGACTGTTTTGTGGTGTTTTGTATATGAAACAGACTGCTTTTGTGGTGTTTTGTAGATGAAACATACTATTGGTATGGTGTTTTTTATAAACTCATGTTTATAGTGTTTTTTGTGCTTTTTTGCTGTATAAAAAACACTATATTGGTTTTTAGTGTTTTTTTGCGGATAAAACCATTTTGCTTCTATTATTTCGAATAAAACACTACACTATGATCGCTGTTTTTATTGATTCGATTTCAGTGAATGAAATAATGATATGCTGAATGTTTATAAATAATGAAGATAATATCGTTCAAAACACAACCAAAAATCCCTAAGAATCCTCCTAGTTAATTACGATATTAATTAGCATTATCTTCTAAAAATAACATAAGCAATACAATTTACATTGATGCCCTTCAAGATATAAAAATAGAATGCCATGTGTCACCCTATTATTGGTTCTCACATTTCTCACAAAAATTAGGTTTTGTACAGGAACCTAACACTATATATATATATATATATATATTAATCTTGTTATGGATTTCTTTGCGGCTAGATATATATATATATATATATATATATATATATATATATATATATATATATATATATATATATATATATACAGGGGAAAGTTAATTTGAGAACACCTATATTTCGTGCGAACCGTGAGAACGGCATCTAAAACCATTCAAATTCAAAATTTCTTTTTACACTTGTCTTTATTACTAAAATACAATCTCAAAAACACAATTTACTCGTAAAAATTCAAACGTATACGAAAATAATTTGTTTTTACACATGTGTAAATTTACTGTTTATACATGTGTAAACTGTTTCATTTACACATGTGTAAAAAGTTAATTTAAAAGTGTTTTTGCAAGAAAAGATGAATTATTTGGAAAGAAAATTCATTTATTAATGTTGTATTTTGATTATAATGAGGTTTGTATTAAAAAAATTTGATTTTGATTGATTTTTTTACTTGTTCTCACGGTTCTCACAATATTTAGCGTTCTCAAGATAACCCTCCCCTATATATATATATATATATATATATATATATAGGATCTGGATGAAATGAGAACTCATATGAGTTGTGAGAACTAGAGAACTCATCTGGACCAATCACCAAGTGACACACCCTAGTTATCACAACTCACATGAGTTCTCATATTATCCCTTCCCTATGTATGTGTGTGTGTGTGTGTGTGTATATATAGGGGATGGTTCCATGGCAAAATTTGTTCATAGAAAATCAATAGCTAATTTGTAGCAAAATGCACAACGTAGTTTTTTTTCGTTATGCTAAAAGTATTTGTATTATTAGAGCATTCACACTAGATACTTCATCTTCATCTCAATCATTACACTAAAAATCACTACATTTCCCTCTCATTTTCTATTTAATAATACTTATTCTATACCTTTATCATTACATTTTCTCTTTCCTTTACTCACAACTACTTTTAAAAATATTAAAAAAATTATAGAGGGCGAACAGTGTCTCCTCCAAATTTACTAATGAACAGTGTCTCCTCTATATATTTTCTCTCTCCTCTACTCACAACCACTTATACTCACTTTATATAATATAGAGGCTCCCCTCACACTAATATAGAGCATCTATTGTGAATGCTCTGAGTAGTGTTAAAAGTAAAGGATATATTTTCTTATATTATTTATTATTTAACATGGTTTTTTAACTAAGTGACAAATATGTATGGTCTTATAAGCAAGCATAACCCTTAAAGTTATACTTTTTCCAAAGCATAGTATTTCAAATAAATAAAATTAATTTTAAAAATGGCCAACATTATTTGTAACAAAATATCACGGGCAATACTAATCACATAAACATATAAACATGTAGAAGTCTAAAATTTGAACTTATTATTAGTATTTTCAGTTCTCCATTATTTTTATTTTTTTTCTTTTGAAAGCTTTCAAGTTTTCTGTTCATTATAATTTACAACGTTGCTCGGTTTTATAAACATTGTAACAACTGTCAACTTTAAGTATTAACATACTAAACATGAGAATTGAAGGAAGATATATATATATATATATATATTGAAATTATTTTCATGTGTTAAACATGTTTTGTAGATAAAAAAAAATACTTTTTTTTATAATTACTCTAGTAGAATACTTACACAGTTACACTGCATACTATAGAATTTTTCTAGAGTAATTACGATTTCTTTTTCTTTTGGATTTTCAGACTAAAGAACTTGCTTAACAAGAATGAGAAAAAAAAATTAACACAAAAAAAAAAAAAAAAAAAATATTCCTTCACTTCTTACGCTAATAATCATTTATAAGTTAGAATTCATTTGTACAATAATGTTACCCTACATTTGTAATAAGAGAGAGAGAGATTAAGTTGCCCCAAAGTAATTACAATAAATTATAATTTTAATTACCAAAAACTTTTTGTGCTCTTATGAAATGTATATAGTGACAAGAAAAAAGTTAGATTATTATTATTATTATATTTTTATTTCGGTTACATTTCACAAAATGACAAAGTGTTGTTGCTAATTCAAAGATTATTAATGCAGTGAAAACAAAACATTACATGAAATTTATGACAGCTTTAACAAGATTATATCATCATTCTTTCCGATATTTTTAAAACATTTCAATGTAATAGTTAAAAGTTAAACCCTTTTATAAAATATAACATATAAAATAGTATCCAACTTTTTTTTTAAGTTAGACTATGTGTAGTGGCTTACCTTGAGCATAAACTCTATCCTCTCGTATTATGACAACTGGAACGTGGCACCGGATAAAGGAAGTTGCTCACTCATCTGACCCTGTTATGGCTCACATTGACCTCCCATGCTAGCAGCAGTCAAAAGAGCCGTTGTTCTCCTCTCCTTCCCACGCTAACCCACGTGAGCACACTCACCCCCAGCTCGCTCGCAGCCTCCCTCACGCCACACCGTTGCCGGGTCCGTGAGCCACGTGGCTCGTCTGCTCGCACGCGCCTACTCGCTCGCACATCTTAACACATAGTGTTAGCTATCAGAACCATTGCTAAAATTTAAGGGCGTGTACTTAAATTGTCCTGAGCAATAGTAATTTTTTTTGTTAACGAATTGATGATTTATGTTAAAAAAAATAAAAATAAAAAAATTGATGATTTATTTGTATACATTCTGATATTGTTTTCAGTAATTGTAGTTCAATAAATTGCAATTAAAAGTGGAACACTAGTTTTACTGTTACGCTATCTGTTGTGGCCTGTGAACAAATGGTCGCAAGCCAGTCAACGAGCAATGTGGCTCATGAACACAACAACCACCTCACGTGAACGCACACCGCGAGCGAGCACACACGATCGTGCTTGCGTCCGCTAACGACGATATGACCGTTAGAAAAATCTTTTTTTTTATATCAATTTTCTTTTAATATATATATATATATACACACACACACACACTTAACCTTCCATTTTAACCATTTTTCTTCTTCTTCTTCAATATTCAACCTTCACTTTCTTCTACTATCACATTCAAAACTTCAATTTCTTCTTCTCCAACTCAAATCAAAACGATGGTGCAGTGGGCGGTGGAGGAAGAACTTGTGTTGATCATCGAGTACAACAACGTACACGACGATGGCGCTTCGACTAGTCGGCGTACTCGAAGTCGGGCTCCGCAATGGGCTAAAGTTATAGCTGAATTTGGTCAGCTTGTTGGGGGGGGGGGGGGGGGGGGGGGACAAGACGTAGTTGTGATTCAATCTCCCACAAGTATAGCGACCTCAAATCAAAGTGTCAAAAATTCGAAAGATTTTATAAAAAAAGTTCAAAACGAACTCCCAATGAAAAAGAAGACGGGTCATATCATTCACTCACGTGGAGTATGCTTCGGAGTCCGAGCACTATTTTAAGTATATTTTGGCATGACAAATGTTACGCCCAACATTACGTTAGGTTTATATTTTTTAAATGTTTAATGTCTATGTAATGTTTTTTTATTTAGTGTAATGTTTTTTTATTGAAACATTTTTTTTATTTATTGTAATGTTTTTTTATTTTTATCTAATGCAATGTTTTTTTTTATTTTATTTAATATAATATTTTAATTATATTAATGCTAATATTTTATTAAACAAAAAAAATTGAATAAAGCTTGTGCTCATCTTGAGCTACAAAAGTGAGTGACCTTAATTTTTATCCCATAGTCACGTTTGCATCCAGTTAACGTAATATAAGAGGATAAAGTTTGTACTTACCTTGAGCCACAACACACCCGTTCTAGTTACAAAACATAATGTACTTTTATGTAATTTAGTAAAAATGTTAATTATATGTTAATCTTCTGGATTTCGCTGCGTAGCATGTATGTTACGTTGTAATTTGTGACACTTTTGAACCAAATAATTAAAAAAGAATTTTAAATTAGCACTCCGATATCTTCTGTTTTTAATGTTTTGTGTTTTGTGAAATATGTATTTTCATTATGACATCATCCCTATGGTTTTCAAACGCTACACGTAAAACAACATTAACTTTACTAGTTAAGCTGGTGGGTGTGGGGATATCATCCTTTGCTAATCCTTCCTCTTATTTATTTATTTTTTTAATTTACATTCAAAGCAAAAAAATAAATATAAAGTTAAAATAAATACTAAAATTAATAAAATAAACTTAGAATAAAAAACATACACTTAACAAAATTAGATAAAATACAAGATTACATACCATTAAAAAAAGGAAAATCTAAATATTTTTAAAATTCAACTACTAAAAAAATTATAACGAAACTAGTCTCTGTGTTCGTTGTTCCAAATGTATTCAATCAAATCCGCTTGAAGATTTAGATATATGTGCTCGTTACGTAACAAGAATTCGTTTAACTATTGCTAAGTCGGGCCAACCGGAATAGTATTCTCATCCACCACGTTTTCGTCGAACTCACAAATAACTCTCCCTCCGTATTCGAAGATCATGTTATGCAACAAGATACAAGCATACGTATAATAACGTAATTTTTTTCGTTGAAAAGAACGTGCCGGGTTTTCAATGATGTGCCGTTGCAAACATGTGTTGAGTAATTTTGAGTGTAAAATTACTTCCAATTTGTTTTTTTAGCAACTTAGATGCTAGAATGAATTGTTTATCCCAATTGTAAAATGTAACTAGTATCACGATTAGTCAGTTTATACAATGAAGCGAATAATACTTGAAAGTCATGTAACTGTCTAATACTTGTAGTCCAGTTGGTTGAAGACCTAAATTTTCCTATGGAAAGCTTGGGTTCAATTCCCACTAGCTACATTTGGAGGACATTGGTGGAGGGGAAATGAGGGATGACCTGGCCATTGGCTTGGGTTCGAGTCCTGATCCCGGCCGGCTTTACCAATTATTTTACTGTCATGCCTTTAGGCGGGTGAGTGGTCGGGTTTTCCCGGGAATTGGTGACAATTGGTGGCCCGGGTACTCTCGAGTACCTGATTCGCCAAAAGGGTGCCCAAGAATGCTTGGAAATTGATTCGTTGGCCGTTCAAAAAAAAGAAAGCCATGTACTATTTATAGTTGGTTCGGGAACAATATGTTATGTTATTAATTGTTCTTTTTGTGATCATCAATGAACAGTGAACAAGTGAACAGTAAACCAAGAAACTGATTAACTACATCCATAGATCCCAAAAATTTCCAACTAGGACTGTTTTCAAGCAGCAGGAGGGGCGCCAAAAGCAGCCACGTCTATGTGGCACACTTTTTTCATATTTTCCATTCACTGGAACACATCTAATATAAGAAGATTATTATTGATGCACACAATGTCATGGGGATATCTATCTATAGTTTTAATGTAAGAGTAAACTCTTAACACAGCATTTCATTGAAAGCTAGATGAACTTGATGTTGAATCAAATTTGTGTAAACTAATTTATTAGACACTCCATCTGCAAATTTAAGTGAACTTTTTTTATCAGTTTAATTGAGCACAGCGTAAGCGTTTATTGTGAAATCCAATTTTCCATAACAAAATAGTGTTTCATGCTCATAAGTCGTAAGCGTTTATAGTAAAACCCGACCCAACACCCAACCTGTAAATTTGCTCATTGTTTCAAGGTAAGTTTACATAGAAATAGTACACCATCTAGTACACCCAACCTGCAACTTTGCCCCCTCTAGTTTATTAAACTTATAAAATCAAATAAAAAATCTAAATGTTCTTCAAGTGATACAACTATTTACTATGGAAGATAATTAAAAGATAACGCCACAAATAGAATGTAATTCGATTGCCGAGCCATCATCTCAGTTTATTCACATGGAGGCTTGTTTCCAGAAGTCTATGGGCTTTCGGTGCTAAAAGGAAAAGGCCAATATGAATCCTTAGCAATTAGCATAAAGCATTTTTCATACATCAAAGTAAATATGTATCATACTATCATGTCGCAATTTTGATCTATATTCTATATACGTATCATACTATCATGAATGGTTTACTCGGATTGTATTGTATCTTAAACGAGTCAAATCAAAACCTTTATTTAATATATCGGGTCAAAAGATTGAAAGCCAACCATGTCAATTGTTACTACATAAAACCTCCAAAACTGTTTTTATTAAATATTTACTCATTTGTAATAGCAAATTAGCAATTACTGAATTTTTCAATAATAAAACAGACAAAAAAAAGTGTTTCCAGGTCGATTTGTGCTAAAAGATGACTCGTTTAAAACCCAAACCAGTTGAAAATAGTTGCCCAACCCGCCTATGTTGCCAACACTAGGATCAAAATGACATAAAAACGGAACCTAGATGCACCAATAACAAAGATTTTACCTGGGAAATTGGCATCTTCGTTCTGACTGATTCAATCAGTGAAAAATCTATATCTGCAACAACAATCCCAGTCGAAGCTCTATCTGAAACACATAGTTTGAATGTGTGAATTAGTGCTAATTAAGTTGCATCACTAAGATAATTACTATCTTAAACCAGTAATTTAAATTCAGACATAGTTCATACCTGGTAAACGACCAATTACTGTCCCCCATGGATCAATAATCAGTGTATCACCAAAGCTTTCTCTTTTTTCGCTATGTTTCCCGCCTTGTGCAGCAGCTATCACCTGATTTAAGATTAAAAACTTCTTAGAAACACACAACAGCCATTGAGATTTATCACTTAAGTGCTCCACATAAAATGATAATATATAGACACACACACACACACATGAGATGGGAGAGTTCAGTAGCAAATATACATAACATTGTGTCTCTATGGCACGGGCACGAAGAAGAACCTCCCAATGTGCCTCACCAGTTACTTTTGTAAATGCAGCAGGGACTAACAAAACCTGCATATCAATTGAAAGATATCTCAACCCATTTACATATGAAGCCACCAACCAGATAATATAGGAAAAGTCAGTTCACAAAGGAATCAGGTAAATTTATTATTAATGCACACTAAAATAATGTTATTTTAGATAGCATAGTTGACACATTAAATTATAAAAAAAAATGGACAAAAAATTTCCAGGTCAACCTGGCCTAACCTGAATTGATATGCACCGACTATACACATTTTGACCTGTTACCCAACCAGTCCTGCCTATATATTTTGCCACCACTGGCTAAAAGCTATACAGAGTGAGAATTGCTTGAACCTGTGCTCCATGGTGGAACCGTAGCTGTTGATAAACCTCAGGGAACCTCAAATCATAACACACAGTTAGACCCAAACGTCCAAAGGGGCTATCCACAGCAACTATCTCCTTACCTGCAAGACTTTGAATTTAAATAATAAACATGTTGTACAACTTGAATCATAGATTAAATTCAATTCTGAACAATTGTCATATATTACATTTACACCATCCATCCCAAAGTAAAGAGAACGTTTTCCTTTTTGGCTAAGTTTCACCTTAAAACAAGCTCTTTGTGAATCAGTAAAAAAAGATAATTACAGAAGTACCATTAGCGTTGACTTTGATTAACAAGATAACCCTATTTTGTCACTATTTGAGGGGTATATAAGATAAGTAAGTAGTTGTAGTTCTGAAACGATTGTATCAAACCATGCTACAGTAACGAGTCGCATACCTGCTTCTGTAAAGCTGCTCTCCTTATAGACTGCACCGCCAGGAACATCCACATCAAACCTTCAAATATCAAGAAAAATCCATAAATAACGCACCTAATCATCTGGGACTTATACAACTGTCAAAAATAATTGGAGAAGTAAATGATAATCACTTTACTCCATTAACCCTAGTTAATTAAAGACTCAACGTGCACAAGGCGCGCCTGTCTCCTAGGGGCAAACATAGCGGCCACGTCTGTTCAGGCTGGTGCAGCCCTACTTTAGTCCCGTCCAGGCCATTACTGGCTTGTTTAGACAGCATTTTGACTGGTTTAGACCATTTGAAACTAAATTTGGCCTCATGCAGGTTTTTTCGGGTTCAGGCATGTTTTTTTGCGACTTTCGATGTTTCGGGCGCCTAGGGGTGTGTCTTAAGCGCTTTCTTACCACATAGCAATTAGCATAAAAAAAATACATAAAATTGCAAATGTCAAACATCTCACTCACAAGTGCATCTTCTTGTAACTACTTCTAATGTTACCAGCATCATCAATCAAAACATGTGTATTACACAAATGCGCATCATCTGACCCTCGTTCTTGAAACCCTCCGAGCGACAACCACATGCTCGACTCCCTACAATTAATCAAAACAAAAACCTAATCCTTATAACATTTCCACAAATAAGCAAATCAAATTATGCCAGCCTCACCTTGCAAGAGCACAATATCCTTTCATAATCGGTCCATCCAACGGTTCCGCAATTTTAAGACTTTCCCCATCCTTTGCACCAACAAATGAAAAGTTCTCAGGGAAGCATAGAAACTTCACCCCTGCAGAAGCTGCTTCCTACAAACCATAATTACTATATATTATTTAATAAAATTACAATCATACATTGAAACCCTAATTTCTACTAAACGCTAACAGATACAAACGTTCTGTTACTCTAAATAATAATGTTTAATTACACTGATTGCATAACTTACAATAAAAAGTATATAAATTATTAATTCAATCAATAATATTAACAGTTATTAATATTATTCAGCTAAAGGATATGAAAGAAAGGGGTAACCTTGACGAGACGAGCGCAGGTGTTGTAATTGGTGGCGAGATCATTGATGGAAGTCATCTGAGCGGCGGCGATACGGACGGAGTTGACCGCCATCGTTGACTTTTCCGGTGATCGTACGGTGGTGCGCTGGTAACGGGATTTATGATGAGCTGTGTTGGACTGAACTCACTGTCCAGTGAGATAGTTTCAAATAATGTTTTAAAAACCGGTTTTTTAGTAATGGGTTAACCAGGTGTACCTGTCGACCCATAATGGGTACACCGAGTGTATCGGATGGTTTAACCGAATCGGTTTTTAAAACATTGGTTTCAAACGGTTTTAGTTGTTGTAATTGTCCGATATGCACATGTTAACAACAATGTTTTCTGTTAAAAATTAAGTAAATTATAAATCAAGGTAAATGCAATACTTTATGATAGAAAGTTAATTCGAGATAGCTGATCTTCTAAGAAAAACATACAAACGAGACTAGATGTTTGTCGTTTATTCTGATATGTTTTATTGATGTTAAGACTACACGGTGTGGTGACGTGAAGACTGGAGAGAGGAGCGCAGAGCCCCTCCACGCTCCAACACCACCCTGCCCACTAAGCACCATAGGCGTTGCCCCCTTACACGGGGATATTCTCTTAGGAGTTACCCCCATTTTGTGTTGAAGCTTGATTTTTTTTTTTTCAAAAGTTCTCCAATCTCCATGCTCCAACACCACCCCATGCTTTTTGTGATGTGGAGAGAAAAGCTCATATAACCTACGTAGCGTCTACGTGATATGATGGGCTCATAACACCATGTTATATAACTAGGGCATTCTTAAATAACAAGAAATGAAAATAATTAAATAAAATAAACATTAAGAACATGGAAATTTAGAAATCATAAATTACATGGAATGAAAGAGAAGATGGGTTTAAAAGATGATTACTTTGACCGCTCAACTACAATGGTGAATTATAGGGGGTATTTTTCAAGGCAGAAACCCAAATTCAAATCTTGTTGACAGCAAACAAGTCAAGAGGTTTTTCAAAGCTAGTTCGGTTTTCCTGTGGAACGGTCTGGGCCATCCTCAAGCATCAAACTAACAACGGACGGTTGTAATTCCGTCTGAGGTATGGATATATACCTGGGCTATGAAGATACATGCTACTAAACCCGAATACGCTACCGTTCAAAGAAAAACTATAAATGGTGCACATATCAGTTTAGTGTCTTGCATGAAAATTGTAAAGTTAAAAACAAGGTTTTCAGAACCGGACCGGACGTCGAACCGGACCCTCGGGCGGTTCACCGGTCCAACCGGTCCGACCGGTTCGACCGGTCCAATGAACCGGGCCAAAAAATGCTTCGAAACCCAAAATATCAAAAAAATAATAAAAAAAACCGGTCCGACCACCGGTTTTCCGGTTCGACCGGCCGGTTTTCCGGTCCGACCGGCCGGTTTTCCGGTCCGCTGCAGAAACGGTCCAACCACCCGAACCGGACCGGTCCAGGTCCCGGAGCCCGGTCCGACCGGTCCGACCGGCCGGTCCGGTCCGGTTTTCAAAACAGTGGTTAAAAACCAAGAACGAGACTAGACGTTTGGCACTATTTATTAAATCTATATGGATAGAGTTAAAGGATAAAATTTGAATGCTCTAAAATTTATTAAATGCATGTTACTCTAGTTTATAGATTATTGTGCCGTCTAAGCCAAATTTTTGTCCCATATATACCAGCAAAATCCGTATGAGACCAATTTGAGAAAGAAGAACGTTTTAGTTTTTTTGTAAATGACCAATATACCAATTTTACCAACAAGTTTAAGTGATTGCGTGTGCCACAATATTTTACATATATTAACTAAGAAAATATACTAAAGAGTTAACTGCAATTTGAGTCCCTGTGGTTTAAAGGAGCTGGCACCTTGCATCTATTTTCGAAACCTTTTGCACTCTGAGCCACTATACTTGTATTTTCTTGCAGTTTGAGCCCAACCCTTAACTTTCCATCCACTTCAACGTTAAAAAAAATTGAAGTTACTAAAATACCCATCTTTCCCCATTATCATACTAATGCAATCAACCTATGAGCCCTAATTCTTTCCCCAATTCTTCCCTGCTCTAATCAACCCCAATTCTAATCGACCCAGTAATTTTATCCTATTTCTTTTAATGTAATTGCTCTTATAGAGAATTAATGGCGTACGTATGAAACTGGTTTTACAACTAATTAATTGCTCTTATTCACTTTACAAAGCACGTTGGGCTTTTGTCCTTTTGTTTATGCTTGATATCTATTAGAGTTTCATCATAATTAATCTCTTGATGTTGTTAGCCTGTTATTTACATTATATATAATAAGTTAATATGGGTCATGGAATGTTTGATATAATCTCTTGATGTTGTTAGCCTGTTATTTACATGGAATGGTTGCTACTAACAATCGAGCCTGATTACTGGGTCAAATATCAAACTTGCTGCTACAATCGAGCCTGATTACAGAGCTTGTAATGTCGTATTGTTCGTCGTCTTTGAGTTCACGAAGGTTCGATATGGCCGATGATAAAATGGGCTGATAATCTCGACTGTCCAAGATGTGAAAGGTTGATTCCCGCTTTGGTAAGGAGTCTCAACGACAAGAGGAAGAAGCCAAGGCGAAGACCAAGGAAGTGTGAAAATTGAAGATTGCAATAGGAATTTTAGTGATTTAGCTTGAAATGTGTTTTAGTTTAGATTTAGCTTTGTGAGTAAGTGTTGAAATGTGTCGTAGTCAAATGTGTTGTAGTCAACTCTTTATAATATTAATGACAACTTATTGTATGAAGTTTAGCATTGACAAGTCTTTGATTGAAATATTTCGCGCACTTCGGTTAGCTGTTAGTCATCAAGCTTCACAGTTTGTTGATGGTTGGAGCTCATTTTTGTGTATGAAAATATTAATTGGTGATATTATAATTTCATGAGAAATAGATGGTGTTTTAAAGGATGAATTGATATTATAACATTTATTGCATCGAACAAATTGTGGACCTGTAGCTTTTGACCCATATTAATTGGTGATATTATAATTTCATGCACTGTCTTTGTATTGCACTAGCTTTTGACCCATATTATAACAATGGATCTTATTTGACCCATATTACATGCACTGCATATTATAACAGTGGGTCAAACATGCCATTCTGAAACATTCCATTCAGTACATGAAACATGAAACATTCTATTCTGTCTTATTTAACCCAATATATATTTGACCCATGAAACATTCCATTCTGTGCAAAATCATATACCTCGTTACGAATCCTTAACATATGCGATTGTATTGAAATTTTTTTAGGTAAAAACGGTTCATAAACTTAAAGTATACGACGTTTGGGTTGAAAGCATCACCATCCTTACGAAACCTTAACATATGGGACTCCATTACTATAGCAGGTTAGGGTTAGTTTGTAAGATTAGTGAACGATTACTGTAGCATTACTCTTGAAAGATTACTGTAGCAGCTAGGGATTTTGTTTTAATCGATCATTTGTAAAAGAATGAGATTAATGTTAATTTGGTTGGAAAATTACAAATCTGACCTTGCATATAAAGTTGAAGTGGATGGAAAGTTAAGGGTTGGGCTCAAACTGCAAGAAAATACAAGTATAGTGGCTCAGAGTGCAAAAAGTTTCAAAAATGGATACAAGGTGCCAGCTCCACTAAACCACAGGGACTAAAATTGCAGTTAACTCTATACTAAATAAAAAATCAAGGTCACCGGAATAGTTTGGGTATCTTGAATGAAAATTGAAAACTTAAAAACTAAAGATACTTTTTTTTATGCCAATGAATAAGCATATTGTTAGACAAATTATAGTAAGAAAATAAAAGGTAAAAACTTTGCCCACATCAATTACAAAATACACAAAAAGAAAACAACTCCAAGTTAAAACTTCATCTTTTTTTGAAAGGCGAATTTTCTATGTTGTCGCAGAGAACATCACAACCCCTTAGAAGGGGAATCCCCTAGCCACTCTACATGGTCAGACTATGTTGTCTTAACTGGGCCCACGCTGACGCGAGAGTGGCCGGCCCACAAGCAAGTCGAGGCTGCGCATAAGAGGCATTAAGGCTTCCACCCGGAAAATTTTCCGTCACCTGCCACTTGACAGATGTTGCACCCTCCACAAGAGGCAAGCCTCTCTGGAGTAAATGCACGGTAGTTGAAAACCGGGGGGCCATCAGAATTAAACCTGACCCTTCCAAAGAGGGTAGGCCCAACCATCACTTGGCAAATATATCCCACCAAAGTGAATACAATGGGGATCGAACCTGGCTCTCACAAAGAGAAACCAAGCCTACCAACCACTGCGCCACTATGTTGGGATAGTTAAAACTTCATCTACATCACTTCCCGCATGTAAGTGCTTTTTGATGTTTGCTTTCTGCGTTTGTCATGGGCCTCCCGTGGGCATTGCCCTCTACTCCTCTTTTCATTCACTTTGTCTTTTTTAATCCCTTTGTCTTTGTCTCCTTGCCTTTCATCACCGCCTCCTTAATTTTTATGCTTTGCAGGGCAAAGTCCTTAAGGTCTACATGACGTTTATATGACAGGGCAATGCCCCCTTGCCCTTGCCTACCACTCCCTCTTAAAGACGACACTCAAAGAAGAAAACCAACACCAATCATCTAAAAAAATCAACCTTTCGCAATTTCTTAAGATAGCTACAAGCCTACAAGAATGTTCGAATGCTAGTTTCTTTCACAATTTTCACGCTCAAAGACCAAAATGTAGGCACATGCTTTAGACTATCCGTTATCGGCCGCTAGCGAGCAGGCGCGAGCCACAAACTTCACTCTCATGTAACCCGGTCGCTTGACCCCGTTGTGGCTGGGGGTGAGCACCGACGAGACCAAAGCACCTCTTTCTCCCATTAACGCACGTGACCACCGTCGCATGTGCTCACGTCACGGCTGTTCACGTGGGGCTATTGTGGCTGGGGGTGAGCACCAGGATGAAACCTCCCTCATGCTTGGAGCTCGCTCACGACTCACAACAGACAGTCTTATAAATAAATAAGGCCATACATAGGACCATAGACAGTCTTATAATAATAATAATAATAATAATAATAATAATAATAATAATAATAATAATAATAATAATAATAATAATAATAATAATAATAATAATAATAAAGACCAATGGGGTCATTTTATCATTTTTATTATTCCCTTTCACTTTTCAATTGTGTTTCGGGAGACAGGGTTCGTAGCTGGGCAAGCATCAAGAAAGGCGGAATCAAAGAAAGTAGATAAACATGCTAAAGCTTGTGCAGATAACCAACATGTCTTTATCCCTCTGGCTTTCGACACCTTTGGCTCTCTGGCGCCAGAAGCTATTCGTTTCTTGACCAGGGTCCAACGGGTTGTCCACAGCAATGTTTCATCCCCAGGGGGGCAAGGTTTTGTCTTTAGTAGACTAGGGTTTGCAATTCAAAAAGGCGTGGCGGCGCAGCTTGTTGCCCGTCTACCAGCTATTATGATGTAACTTCCGTATTTTGTTTTAATGAAATTTTATTTAACTAAAAAAAAAAAAAAAAAAAAAAATTGTGTTTCGTATAACAATATTAATTAATACCCTCAACAAATTCTGTTATATCGGATTAAAAAAACACACACACACACTAGCGGTTATTACTTATTTACTTTCACAATCATTTAGACATAAAAATTTAATCCATTAAAAAAACAATAAAAAAATTAAAAAAAAAAAAAAAATACAACAAACCCACATTTGAAAACTGCAAGTCTGTAACTTCCCCATGAACCATGCTATATATATATACATACACTGTTACGTAAAACCCTCTTCCATTCAACAATCATTCCATTTCCTTCAATTCAATAACACATTTCAACCAAGTTTATAAAAGATTCAAGGTGGGTTCTCTTAATATCCTTCAAGATCATTAACTGTGCTATAAATTTCAGTTAATATGTTTGATCAAGACTCTTGTTTTATTAATATCTTGAATTGTTTCTTGTTGTGCAGTTGTTAGATATTAATATGGGGTTTGATAAAAACAAAGATAAGATGAAGAAAGCACTGAAGAAAGTTGTTAGTTGTATGTTAACACCTAATGTGAAAGAAGATGATGATACTGTTAGAGAAAGGGTTGATATTGGTGGTCGGCCTGTGGAGGGGTTATGGTGGACTAGAGAGTTTGATGAGTTTTCGGTCGCTATGATCCAGGCGAATGCGGTGTTGGAGGATCAGTGTGAGGTTGTGTTTGGGAGTTTGAATTTGGATGAGAACGGGCCGAAAGGCGTGTTTGTTGGTGTTTATGATGGTCATGCTGGCCCTGAAGCTGCTTGGTTTATTAAAGATCGGTTGCTTGAGATTCTGAAGAGTAAGTGTTCTTGGATTGTTTCTTGTTGTTTTGTGATTGTTTGTTAAGAGATTTAATATTTTCTTGGATGTTTGTGTTGTTTGATTGGATGTATTGTGTTATGGACATATTGTGATGTTTTAAATGTCATCAAAGAGTGAAAATGTTAGGGAATAATTAATCTATGTTGATATTATTATTGATGATATGAATAATATGATTGTGGATTAATCTATGTTAGATGATTAAGATTTTCTTGGATATTGATTGGATATATTGTGTTATGGACATAATGTGATGTTTTAATGTATGTGGGTTAATCTATGTTAAAGTGCATTCGATTGATTCAATATTGATGAATCTTGAAAAGACTAATTAAGATTTTCTTGGATATTTGTGTTATCTGATTAGTTATATAGTTTTATGCACAATATGTAATGGTAATGTCATCATAGAATGAAAATATAAGGAAATAATGTATGCGGATTAATCTATGTTAGATGACTAGATTTTATTGGATATTAGTGTGTTATCGGATCAGATTTATTGTGTTATGGACATAATATGATGTTTTAAATGTCATCAAAGAATGAAAATGTAAGGGAATAATGTTGAATGTAATCAGAGCAGTATGTAATTTGATCTTGAAAGATTGTGAAGAAAGGGAATTGTTCATGGGATAAAGGGGTAATATTAGTGTGTTATTGGATCAGATATATTGGGTAAGGGGCGAAAACGTGTAACACAACGCTATTGTATTTGTAAAATATTTAGAAAAGATTTAGTGTGTCAATGTTATTAGAGAAACCGTGTTAGTTAGTTAGTTAGTTAGTGATGTTCTTGATTTGCATAAAATGATGTAGGAAGTTTGGTGCGTTACACTTTGGCCGACTTTTGACCCATTTCACTTCCTCTTTAGCTTTTCTTCCCTTACCCGTTTGACCCGTTAGAGATGAGGCATTACTAGAATTGACCCATTAAGTCCATGTGTAAGCCGCATTAAGTTGATATACCTGATCCTTTTGCATCCGTATGTCCGGTTAAATTAGTTGAAACTGCCCTCTTTGCATCCGTATAACTGATCAACTTTACATTTGTTATCAAAGTTGTCGATATTTGCATTAATAACTGCTGATAATAACAAACAAACATATCAATTGATGACGCAGGATACACATCTGAGATGGAAGAAATGTCAGCTGAGGTTATACGCCAGGCGTATTTGAAAACAGATCTGGATTTTCTTAAGTCAGTGGAAAGCGAATGGTTAGACAATCCGAAAATGGGCTCTGTTGGATCGTGCTGTTTGACTGGTGTGGTATGCAATGGAATGCTGTACATTGCAAATGCTGGAGACTCTCGCGCAGTATTGGGGACAAATGCATATGAATCTGGTGATGCATTAACAGCTGTTCGACTTTCAGAAGAACACAATGTTAATATTGAATCTGTCCGTAAGGAGTTACAAGAATCGCATCCAGGCGATCCTTCTGTAGCTGTTTTCAAGCAAGATATATGGCGTGTGAGGGGTCTTATCCAGGTAATATGCGCTATATATGATACACACATTTTATACTTTTGACATACTGATTTGTAAACAGTAAACAAAATATTGCAGGTTACTAGGGCTATTGGTGATGCGTATCTGAAGCGAGCCCATTTCAATAGAGCCCCGTTATTGCCGAAGTTTATGCAGTCTGTACCGTTCACTAAACCAATTTTAAAAGCTGAACCAGACATAAAAGTGCAGCAGCTCACTCCTGAAGATCAGTTTGTTATTTTTGCTTCTGATGGTTTATGGGATCATCTTAGTGATCAAGAGGCAGTTAATCTAGTTAAAAGTTCTCCACGCAATGTAAGATTCGTATTCTTTTACATGTTTTAAAATATGTTTGTGCTCTTAAATGAGGTGGCAGATTCGATCCATTTATTTTCTCTAACGGGTCAGAAACGGGTAAGCTATAATAAAAATTTAATTTGGCCAGAGGTTTTTTTAGTGGATAAAACCTTTTAAATCATTTAACTACAAAAGGTAAGATTATTATTTGAAATAATTTACTTTTGGTAATCATACTTTAACACACTATATATTTATAAAAAAAATATATATATCAAATTCTTGGATAGAACATGTTCCAGGTCAGTCAGGTCGACTTGCTTTGACCCGTACCAAAGTTAGTAAGTTACCCATCTTGACCCGTTTCCTAGCCCAAAAACCGATTATTGAGGAGAAATATGATTTTAACATTCTAATAAAATATTAAAAAATTTGCAGGGAATTGCGAGTGAACTTGTGAAGGCTGCACTTGCTGTAGCAGCAAGAAAGCAAGGAGTGAGATACTCAGATTTGGAACAACTAGACAAAGGGATAAGAAGACGCATTCATGATGATATCACAGTCATCGTTCTGTTTCTTAACTCTGATCCAGGAGCCCAAAGTTCTTCTGTTGCGCAAAGCTCTTCTTCTGCGCAAAGCTCTTCTGTTGCACAAAGTTCTTTTGCTGCGCAAAGTTCTTTTGCTGCGCAAAGCTCTTCTGCTGCGCAAAGTTCTTCTGCTGCGCAAAGCTCTTCTGGTGGGCCTGGGATGCTATCTGTCAAGAGTCCCATCGCGTTTTAGTTTCTGAAAATTGACTGAAAGATTTTTTCATATCGTTGTAATAAAAACAACGCTGATGATTATGCCAAGAAGATTCTCTGTAGATGTTCTAATGATTGGCATATGAAGCGGACTTGTACTTTTGTTAAAACTTGACTTCTAAGTCAAGAGACCATATCATGACTTTAGTAGACTACTTCATGTTTCTATAGATATTGATGGCATTTAGATTACGTTTAATCCATTGGATGTGTCAAATGAGGTTGTTTTGTACAGGCGAACGGGTCAGATGTGACAAACAGGAAAGTCACTCTTAAATTTGTCATGATATGATGAGGCTACTAGTATAACATCCTAAAGTACACAAAACATGATAAACTATAGTGTTAAAAGTAGCCAAGATGATTTCAGCATTTGCAATGTACAACAGCGAGTTGAATATACGACGGTCCAACTAAACAGCAAGACCCGAATGAAGCGATTTTTGGATTATTTAACCATTTGCTTCCAACCAACTTTGCCATATGTTGAAGAAGGCTTTGTACATCAAAGCTTATCAAATGTGTTACAGAAGATTGGATTATGTTGATGTGAAACTGCAAGGTTTATCAATGAACAATATTAGCATTATATATAGATTTGATTAGATAAAACAGTTTCTTACGCAACTGGGTTTTCGACTTTTTTTTTAAAAACTATTTATTGTGTTTTAGTCTTATGTTCATTGTGTCTTTAATATGTTGTCCATTGTGTTTTATTAGACTGTAGTATACAACATCACTCATTTTTTTTATAAACGTCTACGATTGTAGCACACTCCCTACCCTACACGTTATCTTTCAAGTTTATCTCAGCCCTAGCTTCATCGATGAAGGATCAACCATGTGGATCAATTGTTTGACATCCCTACTATGAGGTTATACTATTGTTTCTTCAATCATCTTTGTTGGTGCGAGAATCATAAATCAACAACACACAAGAAGCTTTACCCAATCGCTTACACGTTTATTAATTTCCTTATTTTCTCAATATGACATTTTGAGAAACCTGATGCTTAGGTTAGCACAATGATGCTGAAAGAAGTTACAGACTGCAATGGATATATAATTGTTAATGGATCGTGAATTGTGATTGTAAAAAGAATCAATTATAAGCATAATCATAATAGTTAATTTATTAAACACTAAAAATAGATGATATAAACAAGGGGAAATGGATTTAAATACTCCCAACTATCACTCGTTGACGGATAGCACTCCCAACTATCACTTTGGCGGATAGCACTCCAAACTTTCACCTTGTTGGATTTAATCACCCCCAAACTAACTGAGGTCTAACCCAGTTAATGTTTGTGGTCAAAATGTAAAAATCAAAACTTCTGTGTAGCCAAAATATAAAAACTAAAACATAAGGGGCATTTTTGAAACTTTATATTATTATTATTATTTAAAGTTCATAAACCCCCAACCCCCCCCCCCCCCCCCCATCTTCTTCTTCCTGCTAACAAACCCACCCCCACCCTTTTCTCTCTCTAGACCACCACCACTACCACCACCCTTCACCTTCATCCACCATCACCACCACCACTCTCTCTCTCTCTCTCTCTCTCTCTCTCACACACACACACAGAGTCAATCAGATCTTTCATAACAATATTATTATTATTATTATTATTATATCCTTATATCCTACACCTTAAAACAACACTTCACTCACATATCTTATCGGAAAATGAACCAGCGACCTGAATCTCAAACCAGCGACCCGAATCTCAATCAGCGACCTGAATCTCAATCAATCTAACAAACCAGCGACCTGAATCTCAATCAATCACCGGCGGCATTACTAACAAACCAGCGACCTGAATCTCAATCAATCACCGGCGGCCTGAATCTCAATCAATCACCGGCGGCATCTTATCGGAAAATGAAATCGACTGCCGGCGAACTCATTCGCCGGAAAAAGCTACTGAAACAGGTTCTGCTAGGCTTAATTATCTTACTAGCTTTGATTTGTTTGTAGTACCGGTAAGTATCACAACCGCCGCCGTCAACCCTAATCGGAACCCTAAACCCCTAAATCACTACCGGTGCTGTGTTGTTGTGTTGTCGTCGGAGCAGAGGAAGAGAGAGAAGCAGATGAGAGAGAGAGAGCTCGAAGGACAAAGGAGGAAGAAGACGGTGGTTGTTGGGGGTGACGAGGGAGACGGTGGTTGTAGGGATGATGGGGGAAATGATTGTTGTTGGGGGTGACGAGGGAGACGGTGGTTGTTGGGGAGGAGGTCGAAGAGGTGGTGGTGGGCGGAGGCGGGGTGGTGGTGGGGTGGCGGCAGATAGTGGTGGTGGTGAGTCTTTCTCTCTCTCTCTGAATTCCCTCTCTCTCTCTGTTATTACTAATAATAATAATAATAATAATAATAATAATAATAATAATAATAATAATAATAATAATAAAAAGTTTCAAAATGGTCCCTTAAGTTTTGATTTTTACATTTTGGCCACAAACACTAACTGGGTTAGACCCCAGTTAGTTTGGGGGTGATAAAATCCAACAAGTTGAAAGTTTGGAGTGCTATCCGCCAAAGTGATAGTTGGGAGTGCTATCCGTCAACGAGTGATAGTTGGGAGTATTTAAATCCATTTCCCCTATAAACAAAACCAAGAGTATATGACATAAAAAACATCCTAAATTTAAAACATAATATGAATATTGAAATTTAAGTATTAGCTATGATTATAATAACATAAACATAACAAAATTTTAATCATAATTTTTATTTCCGATCTTTATTAATCACATATAAATATCTGTAAAGCCATAGCATTTTATTTAAAACAAGAATTAACATCCACATTATGTTATATTTTATCTACATAATTTGTAAGTTGTAAAAATCAACAGTTGAGTAGTAAAAGTTGATAGATTATCAACTTACCTGCAAGGGATGCTTAGCAAATTAACAATTTTGATTGACGATTTCAAATGAACTAAGTTGCTACTACAACACCTTAGATTTTGATTTTAAATTGTAAAAAAGAATTGGAGCAAGAATGCAACAGAAGATAACTTTGATGATCGTGATTTTACGATTAAGGTGTACGGCTTTTCACCGTTATTACACGATTCGATTCGATTTCCATTCCTCACTTTCCTGCTTTCATTTTTGACCTAATCGTGTTGCCTCTTTTTGGAACGAGCTACAATTCAATTCTACATAAACAAGTTTGACACAAATATAAAATAACATTATAGAATGGGACCCCAAAAGGATGAGACACTAAGCCCATGCTTTAGTAGACTTATACTTTGGCCAAAGTTTAGTTTTGGTTATTAACAAAATTAGCTTAACCGGACTGAAAAACGACAATCTAATCAAATAAACTGAACCAATTAACCAATCGGTTAATAAGATTATTTAACCGTTGACTTTGGTTTTGGTTGAGGCTAATAACTAAATTGAACCGAATCATGCATACTCGTAAAAGTAGTTGTGTTCCCCGCCGCATCGCGTGGGCACACTACTAGTTGTCTTTTAAATCTTGTCCTAAATATCTTTTAGTCAGCGTTATCAAGTAAAATAAAAATAGTCATTTTTTCATGAGGTCAAGAGTTTCACTTTCACTATCGACAAACACTGTAACTTAGGGATGCCAGATGAGCTTGGTATCGAACCGGTCCCAATACCGAAAATATCGATACCGATTTTTAACAAAACTTGGTACCGATACCGAATATATACGGTACGATATCAGTTCAGTACGGCTATGTTACGATAAAATACCGCTACCAAACCCAACCGATACCAAACCGAAAATATCAATACCAATTTTCACCAAAACCTGGCACCGAAAATGAACCTGTATCGGTATTTTCAGTATCGAGATCCGTATTTTACTCTAACTTGAGAACCAAGATTAAATTATTACTAAAAAAAAAACCATCCCTTTGCAACGACGTCGTATAGTAGATGCCCATCCTCCTCCTACACCCCAACCAACTCATCTCAGATTCACAAAACAAAACCAAACAAAAAAAATGGAACCCCTTCAAAACGGCAACTCCACCGACGCCACCGTAACAACCTCTCTTCAAACCGCACCACCTTCTTCTTCTTCCAAACTCACCGAATCGTTAAAGCTAGACCATCAGTTCTTACGAGTCCCATTCGAACACTATAAAAAGACCATCCGTACTAATCACCGTATCGTCGAGAAAGAGGTCTCCTCTGTCATCTCCTCTTTACCCGATTCTCCAGATATCTCTCAATACGACGCCGTTCAGCATCTTAATTCACTTGTTTCCAGATTGCAAGGCCTCAAACGGAAAGTAATCCGTTTGTTATTATTATTTTTTACTTTTTACCTTTTTTTTTTTACTTTTTACTTTTTTTGTAAACGTAAATTGTAATTAGCGTGTGATTGTTATCATATTGATTGACTGATTGATTACGGAATTGGATGGAATGTATATTGCATTCCTTATGTTGTTTGTTTCGATGAAAGAAGGAATTGGAATTGAATACTATATACGGATGGGAATCTACAGAATGTTATTAGTTTGTTAGGGTTTGGATTTAGGTTATGTGAATGAAGAAGTTGATTGTTATTGTATTGATTGATTGGAGTACTAGAGTTTTTGATTGGAAAGTATTTTGTTAATTAGTGTGTGTTTAATATGAATTTAGTTTGATAGGGTTCCAATTGTTTAAATGCAGTATATGATTTGTTATTATATTGATTGATTGGAACTTTTGATCTGAGTATATATGGTGGATGAGTGTCTTTTAGTTTGGAATTAGTTTGCTAGGGTTCCGGTTATTTAAATGCAGTACTTGATTGTTTGATTGTTATTGTATTGATTACTTGATTGGAACACTAGAAATTTTTTATAGGAACATATGTGGTTGCTAGGGATCCAATTTTATATTTAGTTAATAAGTGTGTTTTTGTTTGCAACTAGTTCGCTAGGGTTTCAATGTTCTAAATGCAGTAATTGATCGTTTTTATTTTGTTGATTGATCGGAACACAAGGAATTTTTTGATCGGACAATATTTCGTTAATTTGTGTCTTTTAATTTGCATTTAGTTTGCTAGGGTTTCAGTTATTAAAATGCAGCACTTGATTGTTGTTACATTGTTTGATTGGAACTTTTGATCGGAAAATATTTAAATGATTAGTGTGTTTTGAATTTTGATTTACAACAAATCAGTTGGAAGATGGGAGTAGGGCTGAGCGTCTTCAAGCTCAACGGTGTCGGGCCAGACTTGAGCATTTGGAATCGGCTGATGGTGAGAATATATCAGAGTGGAACAACACGCGGTTGAAGCGAATTCTGGTGGACTATATGTTGCGAATGTCGTACTATGATACTGCCACAAAGCTTGCTGAAAGCAGTAACATACAGGTATTTGGTGATGAACTAGTGTTTTTTTATACTTTTGTTATGGCAATAGTTGGTACACATAAATATTCCATAGAGAGGAACTATCTAGGTTCCGAAAGCAACCTGTCTCCCGATAACAGGCATGGTTGATCTTGAGAAGTATTTCTTGATTCTCTGATATTTTTATTTGTTCCTTATATTTGACAGGATCTTGTTGATATTGATATATTTTATGAAGCCAAAAAGGTTATTGATGCTCTTCATAATAAGGAGGTAGCCCCTGCTCTAGCCTGGTGTGCTGATAACAAGTCTAGGTTAAAGAAATTCAAGGTACTTTTTTATACTTTTTTTTTTTTTGATATTGATATATGAAGGATGCACTAGGTTTGTTATTTAGTTGTTTCTTTATTGCATTTCGATATGTTTTGTTGAATATGTCACAACTTGAATTTTCCTTGGTTTCGTAATGAACAGTATTGACATCTGCACTAGTTAAAAGTTTAAATTATTAAATTTTGAAGAGTTGATAGTTTATAATTCTATATTTGATGCCAGTGCACCATTTATTGTTTAGTAAAGACGGTCTAAGTGATTTTTTTCATTATTATTATTTTCAATGTGGAACATGCTATTTTCATTTGCTCTTTTGATGTGGACGTATGGTCAGTTGGTTTAAACATCCTTATGAGAAACAGGGTCATTGTTTACGAGGACCAAAAACTTCATCAAGGTAGAATCTGTACAAATCTTTTGTTAAAATAAATAGTTGCTTACAGAAGCTCAGATGTCTTTTAAGAAAGGATGTTTCTCCTTTGGAGTTCAAATGTGTTACGTGGTTTAGTGGTTGTTGTTTATGCCAGTAAACCCTCAAAATGTGTTGCAATCGTACAGAACTGAAGGGTAGATGAGTCACTCTTAGCCCAATGTTCTAATAAGGAAATTGTTTTAGCATGTGAGACTGTTCATATTAGGATATCTCAAGTTAGTTTCTCATACGCTGAGTGTTGTGTTAAGGTTGATTGATTCTTCTGAGATCTGATGCGAGTCTACGATAACTCCCAGAAGTTGTATATGCTTTATAAGTTTTGTGGTTTCTAAACATGAAGTCTTTTTTTTTTCTTTTCTTTTTGCATTTTCTTGTTGAAGATTTAGCAATTTAAGGTGTAAGTTGAGGGACGAATTAAAGTATTATTCTTTTTATTCAAATTCAGTTTACTTTGTATCAATGGCTTGCCAAGGACTATTTGTTTGTAGTTTAGTACTTTAGTTGACGTTCCCATATTTCATCTAATAGTTGCATATTGTTGCATCAACATTGCTAATGTTGAATTTTTTATGACAGAGCAAATTTGAGTTTCAGTTAAGACTTCAGGAGTTCATTGAATTGGTGCGTAGTGAAAATAATATTCAGGCAGTTATTTATGCCCGGAAGTACCTTGCACCATGGGCAGCTACATATATGAAAGAGTTTCAGAAAGTTTTTGCAACACTGGCTTTTACAAGTAATACTGGATGTGAGATATACAAGGTTATTATTCTTACTTATACATGTCTTGTCAAATCAACGTTGAAAAATCATAACTTTAATCAGTATTAAGATGATGTTACTATATGACTGAGCAAATGTGTGTGTGTGTTGGTTAGCCTAATGTAATTACTCTAATTAAGCCCTGCTGACGGCTGTGAGCATTTAATGTATCATGTATGTATGTGTGGCCCTCCGGGGGAAAAAGTAAAGTTGCACTAATTTTAACATTATTCTACTAATTTTGTGAAAATAACGTTAAAAATGACGGACGGGGTTAATCATGCATCAGGTGGTGACGTTGATAGCCAAAAGACACGGGGGTACATGCACCAATCGGGTTTGCCCCGATTACTAAGTGTTATGTGCCTTGTGTCTAAGGCT
The DNA here is from genome assembly GCA_028751855.1 of Ambrosia trifida. Classification (NCBI taxonomy): domain Eukaryota; kingdom Viridiplantae; phylum Streptophyta; class Magnoliopsida; order Asterales; family Asteraceae; genus Ambrosia; species Ambrosia trifida. Next base: position 2,281,884 of record CM054126.1, on the reverse strand, counting down.
TGATACAAAACCACTATTGAGCCGGGGGTCTCACTGGAAGCAGCCTCTCTATTCCCACGGGGTAGAGGTAAGGCTGTCTACATCTTACCCTCCTCAGACCCTACCTTAACTTTTGCTATTGGTGGGATTAACTGAGTATGATGATGATGATGATGAAGTTTGCTTTTTCTGTGGCAGGTTTTATTTGAACCAAAGCAGTGGGATTATTTAATGGATCAATTCAAACAAGAATTTTGTAGGTTATATGGCATGACTCTGGAGCCTTTGTTGAATATTTATCTCCAAGCAGGCTTATCTGCACTGAAAACCCCGTATCCTAATGTGTGTAACATCACACACTTGCGTCACTGTTTTTCCTTAAAAAAATTTGATTACATTGTTTTCAAATCAATAAGATTTTTCTTCGTACATAAGTATGATATAAAAAGTAGCTAAGAATCCTATAAATGCTCTGTTTTTTTTTTTTTTTAAATAGATATCTTTAGTTTTTCCCTTGACCGCTTTAGATTCTGTTATGAGGATGATTGCACAAAAGAAGATCCTTTGTCTCAAGAAAGCTTTCGGAAGCTTGCTATGCCGTTGCCCTTCTCAAAGCAACACCATTCAAAGCTTGTCTGTTATATAACGAAAGAGCTAATGGATACAGAGAACCCGCCACTTGTCTTACCCAATGGTTATGTTTACAGCACTAAGGTTTGTTATCTACTATGAATCTATGATTACATAACTCTATTACTACAATAATAATCTACATGTTCAAAAAAGCAATTTAGGAGGCTGTATGCATTGTTGGGATAGTTGGATGAGTTTATAACCTGTTTGACTTTGACCCTTCAATTTATTTGACATGTTTCATTTGGGATAAAATCTTAACTCAAACTGACCCATTTGTTTGTGAAATTAGCAGGAAATTTTATTTTTATTATTATTATTTGTTTATTTTTTTAATGCAGGCTCTTGAAGAAATGGCTAGTAACAATAATGGAAAAATCACTTGTCCAAGAACAGGCTCGGTTTACAACTATACTGAAGTCACCAAAGCATTTATCTCATAATATATGTACTCATCTGAGTAGAGGTATGTCACAAGCCTCATTTCAAGAAAATGCATATATACATTATGTATGTATATATATGCTAATCACCTTCTGTCTATCTATCTTTGTAATTGTTGTTTGTACCTAAATTAACCATAAATCTCCTCTTCATTGGAAACATCTGTTTGAATGTCCAAATGTACAGTTTGTGCCAATCACTTGAAAATATATATATCCCTTTTACTGCAATCGCGTTTGATACAATAGTTTCTCATGTTGACATGACGTGATAAGCTGCTGTTATAAGTATGTGTTTTGTTTGTAGATTTTAGTAAACTACTTTCCGACCCCGAGCGCGACTTAAATGGTAAACACTAAACAGTCTGGTATGCAGTTCTTAAGAGCGAACATGGGTCGGTTCAGTTTTGAGCCAAAACCAAACGTATGTTTTGGTTTTTAGATCTTCAAATTGTAAAATTGTAATGGAACTTTTCTCACATATGAAATATAAAGGTGATGGTTAAAACTTGCAAATTGGTTTATTAAAAAATTAGATTATTAGTCAAGTAATCATGTCTATTAATCATTTTTGGCAATCGGCACTGGAAAAAAAAGTATAATACAAGTATCTAACCTATTTTAACCCGTGAGTAAGCTAGCGCGTTCATGTTGTCACCTTTATATTTATTATATGATTGAGTGTTCAAGTTGTCACCTATATGTTTATATGATTACATCCACTGATTTGATGTGGGTGATTATGAAGTGAATTGATATTCACTTTGGAATTTCCTTCACATACATGCTCTCTTGATGGGCTGCTATGTTGGGCTCATGATGGACTAATAATAATATGGTTCACTTAGATAAGTCATAGAACCTCTAAGAAAACATTACCATAATGCTCACACAATTAACAAAAGATATGCTAGGAATTAGGATGAAGAGATGCAATTTGAACAGAAAAGAAAACAGACTGCCTCATTGATTTGCGCTGTGTTACTGTACCTTTTAGCCGCGAGGGGAACCGGGTAAACAAAGTCGCGATCAGAATGAATGGTAGTTCGATGGGCCTGTTGCTCCCGGAGGCGCTGGTTCGAATCCAGTTCGTGACAACCAGAAAGCCTTTGATCATAGAATCTCTCGGAACCCTGCTGGTAAATACGGGGCTCTGGCAGATGCACTTTCTTTTTATTTTCTTGATGCATCGAATGATTCCTCTGCTTTCAGTAAAAATCCCATGATCGAGGCACTCGTTCTCTTAATTTGTTTGTGATTAGAGATGACCATGTGTTGGCCTGTTGGGTATTAGATGGGAAATTTAAAGTTTGCACAAATACTGCGAAATAAGGCGAATTGGATGTTTTAGATGTATATATGTGTGTACATCACGTTGCGAGATCAAACGTTTAGAAATTAGAGTGTGGGAAATGAGATTTAAATGTGTTAGAAATGAATTTTCTGAATTTGAACTACTATGGCCACTGATCAACCTTGACAGAGTTGCCTCTTGCTTGTTCAGTGCCTAGCAAATGCCAATATTCCATTTACTTATTATTATAGCCTCTGACCCAATATTCCATGTGGGGACAAAGATAATCAAAATTCATTCACTTCGTGAGAGAAAAAGCTTACTACAGTAATTGGATCACTGTGACAAAGTATGCTGAATTAAATGATCAACTAGCAGACGTATTTACATTTTACAAACTTTTTAATAAAAAGCACTCGGGTTAATTATATATGTAACAACCTTCGAGCCATAGATATATTCGCTCTAACTTGAGAGGAAGTGGTAGAATATATATTACGGTCATTAGCAATTAGACCCACTAGCTAAGCACATTACAATTTTTGGAACTCTTAAGTGTACATACGTGTACATTATGTTACAGTAATCATCTCAATAATATCTTTGTTTTACCTTCAAACTATTTTTTAAACACTTAAGTTGTTCACAGATACAATATTATATCCTGCTTACGATTACAGTGGCGGATCTAGAAACATTTTTCAGTAGTAACGTTTTTCATTTTTTTTTTCATTTTATTAGCAACGTTTTTCAAATTTCGTAAAAAAAACCAAATTTTCAACTAATTTTTCACTACGCGCGCGAAGTTGAGCCGCAACGTCCGCACCCCCTGGTTGTGCGCTGGATCCGCCCCTGCTTACGAATCATAACTTACATTACAACACGTTAAAAATTCTGTTTGATTTTAAGAGTTTGTATCTAACAAAAGTTGTGATCCGTCATTCCTCCTTAAAAGACTAGATATCGATGACATGCTTTTTAACGGTAGAATTGAAAAATGTATCACGTATAATTAGGAGAGATCTAAAGACCTATTTTTTTAACAACAATTAAAGTTATAAGAATATTCAAAGCAATTAGCAAAATCAAAGTATTAAAATCACATAATTTAATAGTTAACTGATAATTCATAAAAGCTCTCATAGTATTATTGATAAGTTTTAGGTATTGGGGCAATAAGTTATGATGTTTATTATCAGGCTAGATTTATTTTTAATTGTTAAGTACTGGACCAATAAGTTTTTAGGCTTTTTTATTTTAGAATTCTAAAATACTAGTCCACTACCTTTTTTTAACGGCTAATTTCTCACTCTTTAAATACACAATTTTTTTGCTTCTTATGAGACTTGAACTCCTAATCTCCGTTTTTAAAACTCCGACACTTTACCACTACACTGAACACTGGTCTAATACCTAAAAACTTAAACCTAAATATAAAAAAAATTTAAGCCCACTGAAAAAATGTGCGACTGGAAGACCGGCTCGCCCATTGCTTAAGCTGGCTTTGATATGAAGGTCACATGATTTTCTGTATTTTGATATATTAAAACTAGATAGTATTTCAAATATAGTTATCATCAGTGGTCTCATCATCTAGTGATAAAACAGATTATCAAGCAATGGTCCGAACCGACCACTTATAAATTTAAGCACGATATTTAAGAATGTAGTTATTTGTTTTTTTTTTTGGTAAGGATGAAAATCTAGGGGAAAGATCCGGTACAAATAGCTTTTTTGGTAAGAACTGTGAGAATCAAAGGAGGGTATTTTTTTTTAATTTTTTTTTTCAAATTTTTTTTCCCATATTGTTAAACATGTATTATAGTATTGAAAACTAAAAAAAAAAAAAAAAAAATTGGTGTAGAGTAATTATGTGTAGAGTAATTACATAATTACTCTAGTGTAAACTAATGTATTTACCTTAATGACGTAATTACACTAAAAAAATTTTTTTTTTTAATTTTTTTTTTTGTATTATTCATCTAGAAAGAATGTTTAAGCACATGAGAAAAAAAAATTCTAAAAAAAAAAAAAAAAACTTTTTTACCCCCTTTGATTCTCACAGTTCTTACAAAAAAACTATATGTATTTGATCTTTACTCTGAAAATCTAAAGCGAAAATGAATTAATGAATTATTCATTGTTATTTACAAGAGCAAATAAAAAAAACCTTTTCATGCGAAATAAAAACATAATGAAGTATACTATCATTTTGTGTTTGAAAAGATACTGGTGAGGAACCCGCACGTTACGGCAGAAACGTGACGAGAATTCAGTGAGTATCGGGGCACCTAATATAGTATAGATTGTTAAACCTTATAAATACATATATATGTGTAATATGTCAGTTTTTCTAGTATTTCTGAATGTTAAAAATAGTATCTCAGTTGTTCTTATCCATTGGTATAAACCTTTGTTTGAATAAATTTATGTTTTGTTAATGTTACCCTCAGGTCTTAATCATAACCGTTTATTGTTTATCGTATATTGTTTTTAGAGATATGGAAAGATATAGTTTGACATTTGAAATTCAAAATTCAAAATTCAAACAAACTACTTTACATATTCAAAATTGACATGTTTTTCACTAAGCATTGCAACACAAATGAACCACAAGAAGGGAAAAAAAACATTTACCTATGACAAGCATGTATTATTCAATAGTAAGTCTCTTGGTACAACTTTGAATAAAACATGATGTATATTTTAAAAAGGAAAAAAAACAATGAGCACCATAAAGAAAAACATGTGGAGGAACTTTTCTTACATGAAAGAACACTTGATAACATGTGGGTGGTATTCACAATGAATTTACAAACTCTTTTTCATGATTTCTTAATTGTATTAATTTCTTTATGGGTCTCGTACCAGCAAGAAAACTTCAGATTAAACCTAAACAGTCTCATCAAAGACCATCACCTACAAAAGCCAAAACATCCAAAAAGTTTACATAAATATAATCGTATTCATTTCTTTACAAGTGGGTCCCCAATTATATGACATAGGAAAATGAAGACGTCATCTTGGGTTCGATTTACTTTATAAGAACATAAACAAATGACTCGCAACATTCGATAACGGTTGCAAGTCTTTACTTCACTTGAAAAGAAACATGTCAGTGTATTATAGATATAGATTATAAATATAGATTAATGGTAATTGGAGGTTATGATAAAAGAATGTGTACAAGTAGATTTTGCGTGAAGGGTAGAAAGGAAAAAAAAGACATGACATTTGGGTTTTAAGCATGAGACTTTTTCTATGCTATCGTAAAATTCATATAAAATGACATTTGTAGATATATTTCTTCCTATATAGATTAGGATCTCCGGTGAACTTCCTATATCATTAAGCCTGTCGAGCTCGTTTAGTGAAACACATTAGCAAATATGTTGACAATTTCTGTTTAGATCTCAAATTAAGGTGTGTATGGTATATATGTTCCAACTTGAACATGTAGGGATGAACATTTGGTATCATGTACCTGTACTGACCGATAAATTCAGCTTTTGGGACCGTTTAAATTCAATTGCGATCATACCTAACATCATTCTGAAATCAATTTACTTGAGATAATTTGGAGTATTGTTGGCCCAGATAATTAGATCAAACAACACGAGATATTCAGGAGACAACCCCACAGCTCTTTTTTTGAACGGCAAGGAACGACGTGTCAACCACCGTGACATCGGGCGCTGTAGCCAAGGTCGACTACTCGACCGACGCCAGCCCCTTGGCTCTCCCAGATGCGTAGAAACTCGACCTTCACCGGCGACTCTTTTTATCTATACTATATTATAAAGCATGAGGGAAGGATTCCAACCAAATTTAAGTAATTACAACATATAATGCATATGATACACTAACTTAATGAAGTTAGTAAAGGGGTAAAGTTGTCTTTTTACATTAACAATTAAGTTGATTATGAAATAATAAAGTTATAAGTGACTATCCATGTTCCTAACTCATTTATGTCTATACCTTCTATTAGAGTCTATAAATAGTTGCCATTGTGTTGTTATTATATACATCTCAATGAAACAACTTTCTTATTTCTTATTCTCTTTATAATATTTGGTTTGTTAGTAGGCATTGTCACCGGCTTCTTTCTTCAATTTGTACCTTTATGAGACTTTATTCTTACTGATATCTTGTGGTTGCCTTCTACCATGAAAACAATTAATGAACCATTTTCTTTTGTTTTTGCAGATTCATGAGGGATTTTGTGTATGAGAGTATTGCACGTAACCGTTATGTTGTACTTGGTCGTTCAAAATTTTGTGAAATATAGGGTACTGATCTTAAGGTAACCTTTTGTTCACCATTAAAACAATATTCTTGCAAACGTTATATGTTTACACCCCCAACCAATTCACACTTTGTTGTTTTTATAATGTTTTATACAGTTAATGTCTAGGGTTGCATTTTTATATTTAGGAAGTTCATAAAAAAGAAATCGAATAATGTATTGATGCATGGAACTATCGTAGTCACTCATAGAATTGTTAGGTAAGGTACAAAAATTGATAGATAGATAAGGTAGAGTGAGATGGTTTTGTATGTTTGGGTTTGGCATGCATGAAAAACATGACCATATATATGGCCTTACTAATGGGTTAACGTATAGAAAACTTTTAGGGTCATTAGGTATTTTGTCATCGATATGTTCTCATAACATTCTCCTTGACAATGTAGGTTAAATTCCATTATCTTCATTCAAAGTTTCATGTTGTTTCAGATATTTAGCTTCCATGGGGATATTAGGGTTATTAGCTTATTTTGTCATTGATATGTTCTCACAACATTCTCCTTGATGATATAGGTTAAATGGTTTATTTGCATGCAGGAGTGATCAGGGAGGGTGACGACCCAAGGTCCAATCTCCCGGGGGCTTAAAGTTTTATTTTTTTAAGTTATATATTATTAAAAAAATATATTTTTTTTTTTAAAATATACATTATTTAACCTTTAAGCTATTATGATTTTTTTTTTTCAACAATTAAACCCAATTTATAAAGCCGCAAATTGTTTAAATGTTAAAGTCACATAAAAATAAGCCCAACCCAATTGTTTATTGAAAACGATATATAAGAGACAATTGATTATAAAAACTTGACTGAGAATTTGCTTCCAAAAATATTAAGAAATTAAGAGGGCTTCTCACTTCGCTTAAGTAGGTAAATTAGATGATTCTGTTTTTAGTTAGCTATGTTGATATTACATAACATAAAAGTTTCAAACATGTAACTAGGCACTAAAATCAATAATTCAGTTTATGTTAGACTATGTGTAATGGAGACGAGTTTTGGGCGTTTTTTTGGGGCAAAAAGCCCCGGCGTGATTGGAACCCCCCCCCCCCCTCCGGTGGTTTGGGGCGTTTTTTGAGGCCGGGCAAAATTTTAACGGCGTGGAATTGAAGAGATGGGCCAATCAGAAACAACTAGCCGTTGCTAGTGAACGTTATAATTTTTTTTTTTAATTCTTATTTAAACCCGCATTCCTTAACCATTTTATCATCTCCTACCTTTATTTTAAAAAAAAAACTCTCTAGTTTATAAATTTTCATTCAACCTTCACCCACAATGAATCCATTTCGCACCCCGTTCGGTGTTCCATCTCGACCAACTAACCCAAACGCCGTTCGACCAAACACAACGCAACCTTTACCAACCATCAACCCAAACGACCTCGACCTGAACACAATGGGTACAATGGGTTTCTCTCAACTCCTCAACATGCCCTATAATTTTTATGGAGGTCAAATGGGTTACGCGAGTAACATGTCATTTAATGTTGGTGGTATGTCGGGATCTCAAGCCAACAAAGAATCGGACGTTGAAATCGTGCCGGACACACAAAAGGAACCCGAACCCGAGCCGGAGCCGACCCGAAAAAAAAAACGGTCCCACAAAAAGAAGGGAGTGTCGAGTAAGCCAAAAGCAACCTACCTAAAGTGGACCAAAGACGAGGAGTTGCGCTCGCACGGGCGTGACTTGACATTTCGGAGAATCCCAAAGAAAGGTCGTAGCAAACGAAAAGTTTGTTGACATCCAAGATTCGAGGCAAATGGAAAAAGACATCGAATTTTTGTCTAAGTCGATCGACCACCTCACGGGAAACACGTTACGTTTGGCGCAAATGAAAAGGGAACAAATCCGCGAAAAATACAACCTCTAGACTGTCTCGTATTTTTATTCAATTTCGTGTTTTTTAACTATGTTTTTTTTTTGTATGGTATCGTAATCTTTTTTTTTAGTTTAATGAAAAACTTTTATGAAATATTATTTTTTTTTATTTTCAAAGTTTTATTAAATAAAAAAATAATTAATATTAAATGATGTCATGCAAGGTGAAAATTTTCACCTTATCACTACACCCCTATCCTAATTTGATTCTCTTAAAGGACTCACATGTCACATGTCGATTAATGCCCTATAGGGCTTGAAAATTTTCAGCTCCCACTACACATGGTTTTAACGTTGATTTGAAGATTTAAAATTTGAATTCTGAAAACTAAAGTATAGCTTTTGTTTGTTTTAAGTGCCTAACTCTTGAAGATAATATATATATATACACCAAATTAAAATAAAATAAAATTTTTTGTAAATACCTGTCCAAATAGTTTACCCATATTTACAAAAAGAAAACTATACGCTAACAAAAGGTAATAACAAGTTTCCAAGATCATTTCACATAACACCTAATCCATCACCATTTAATGTTTTCAACACACAAATTAAACCTTTAAAAACTTTACGTCCAAAATTGCTTTTGTAATCATTCACAAACCAAATCCAAAGTAAACAAACAAACAAATAAAATGTGTCGCATGATGTTTCAAGAAACAAGATTAGTCTTTATTGAAAAGGAAAGACAACTTAAAGATTGTATGTAACCTAATACATATAGTTCAAATTTGCGTATAAGTACATCAACTTTCATTGTTTTACACTTTAACTCCTCTTATTTTTACTTCCTACCAACAATGAGAAGTAAAATAGAACCCTAAACAAGAACCCACATGCAATAGTGATCCATAAGCAATTCCACTTGTTAAAAATAGTGATCCCTTGCTGGTTCAGCACATCCGCGCCAGTGGTAAAACACGTGGTGCCGGTGATGCTGAGTCCCAGCGAGGCACTCATGCTGTCCAGCATTTTCGTTTTCATGGATTCATCTAGTCCCTTGAGCGGGCTATTGTCGAAGATTTGAGTTCCTCGAACGTAACATTTACTAGGGTTTTGAAATTCGTTCATTAGAACCGCTTGGTACGGATATTTTACAAGAGAAATATAGTGAAACCAAATCCAATATACCTGAATTCGATCCGGATTGATAAAGAAACCGCTGAATAAGAGGTAGTACGCGAGCATCGCGACCATAATGGTGTATCCGATCATGACTTGTGGCACGACGCCTGATAGAAACGCGACGAATGAGCTACCGGACCAAAACGAGGAGAGGATGATGGAGAAGTAGAAGAGGAAGCCCGAGAACCCCCCGTCGAGGCCCACGGCCCAAAATGTAATCGCGGAGAACACAAATGACAGGAAGATGATGGACGGGGCCTCGACGATGGAGTGAGAGAGGACGTATGATGATCGACGATATGCGTTGTAGGCGGTTTCTCTTAAGAAGATGTTACGTTCTTGAAGAAAGACGGGTAACGCGTCCGTACATACATAGAACATTGTTGACATTGCGAATGCGAAGAACCCTAACCGTTCCTGAACGCCTTTTGGCGAGTCATCGAGGTTCCAGAAGACTGTAGCGAGGATGAATCCCGTTACCACAAGTGCACCTAATCGGGTGCCGAATCTTTCAGGCATTCTGCGTGAATTGGTGAATTGGCGGTTTGATAAAACCACAATTTCCATCAACATTGAGTTAGCAAACATAGGTACCAAGGAATTAGTGTTTGTGCCAGCGCCTGTTCCAGCGCTGGCCCCTGACACTAATTTCCCTCTAGATATACTTGCGCTTATCGCTTCTTTTAGCGATAAGCCATGTGTAGGCGTCTCGTTACAAGAAACCATGCCGTGGCGAGATCGCTTTAGGTTTTGCCATGATTTGTTAAACTCGACTAAGCTTTTGGTACCTCCCGGTGATCCTTCAAGTTCCCTAATCAAATCAAGTGCAAATTCGATTCGGTTTTCTTTATCCGGAATCGGATGACCGAAATCAGAGAAGTATAACGGCAGATTATCCGGCGAGCCGCTATAAACCGTCTGTCCACGAGACAGAAAGAGTAACCTACTTAACAAACCAAGAATACGGTAACTCGGCTGGTGGATAGACATAATAACAATGCTTCCACTCAATGCAATACGTTGTAACACCTTTACAACCATGTATGCACTCGTCGAATCAAGCCCGGATGTAGGTTCATCCAAAAGAAGAATAATCGGGTCATGAATAATATCAATCCCAATCGAAACACGACGACGTTCTCCACCAGAAACGCCTCGATGTCCTTCGTCACCAATAACGGTTTTGGCAGCGTTTCGTAGTCCTAATTGATCAACCAAGGCTTGAACTCTCAACTTCTTCTTCGCTTTTGATAGAGAACGAGGGAGGCGAAACTCGGCTGCGAACATGAGTGTTTCTTCCACGGTTAACATGGGAAACAATAGATCGTCTTGCATTACATAAGCCGATATCACCTTTAATAATCTAGACTCCAAATGTTCGCCATTCAAAGTTACTATCCCTTTCAAACTTCCTTTAGCGATTCGATTCGCTAAAGCGTCAATTAACGTAGATTTTCCTGATCCACTCGCGCCAAGGACGGCGAGTATCTCGCCGTCCCTAGCTTGACCAGATACATCATTCAACAAAACCTTATTCATACTAAATAACCGTTCTTCACTAAGAGCTAGCCCCTGCGTTGCTGAAGGACGGCTGAGGTTTAGCCGTCCTCTAAACAACGCAGGAATGGTCATCTTACTTTGAACTCTTACACTATACGTCAGATTATTAAATGACAAAACGAATGGCAGCGAGCGAGGCTCGCTGCTAGTTTCACTCGTTTCTAAAACACGATGGGACGGTGTTTCGTCTCCGTGTTTAGTACTATCTCCAATGTACTTCAAGAGCTCACCGAGAGTTGGGGAAGCCGCGGGTGCCACGGCTTCCCTTTGGGCGTATAAAGGTGAACTGTGTGACATTATCCTTGATGACATTGCGGAGGTGTCAAGGAAGGGGATAGTAGTTTTGGAGAAGGTAAGGAAGTTAAAGATGGAGATGATTATATATGTGTATACATGTATGTATATATATTGTGTGAGAGAGTGAAGAATTTGTGTTTAGATTTCTTTCTTGGAGAAGAAATGCATGGGGGATGACAAGTGAGATAAGTGTGTGATTATGGTTTTTGTATCTTTTTGTCACGAAAATTTGAGTTCTATGATAAAAGTAATCTAATCTCATATATTTTTTTATTTCTTTATCAAATTAAATTATTTCAAACTATGGTTTGATGATAATTGAAAATAAGCCGTGAGTAATGACTTCTAGTGTGGTGGCTAATTAGTGTAATCTCATTTAAAACTAAATGAACATTTTTTTTTTACTTTTAATCAGGGGAACAAAATGTTGAATAGAAGTAAGGTAAAATGGAATTACTTTTCAATAGTATGGAATGTTCTTAGCAAAGGAAAAAAAAAAATCAAAGTGTTATTGGTCACATTGGATTTACATATTGTCATTAGCCAATTAATAATAATTTGAACAATAAAATTCAATTTGTTTTTGGAAGTTATATCTTGTTTTCTTATTATTCACAATGAGAGGCGAAGCTTATTAGGAGTTGTGGGGTGCCCTGGTCCTTACCCATTTTTAGGTTTGGAGTGTAAATTTTCCTGATTTTATCCGAAATCTAACATATGAACTTCATATGAGTCTCTGTTCTCATGGTTTGGCCTATCACTAACTTATTATGTGATTCGCAATTAAATCTTATACTTTTGTTTTGAACATAGGTTGTATATATATTGATTAACTCCATGCCTTGGAGAACGAGATACTTCTTAATTAAAGTTTCAAGGAACATATATTAAACATATGATTTTGATTGTAAGTGTAACTATGATTATTCGAGCCACTATTTTAGTCGTGCATTTTAGCTCTTTCTTGTATATGCTTATGTTTTTTTTCCTCTGAGCAATACTTTTTGTGTTTATGTAATGCAATTTTAATTGTTTTTATCTAAGGTGACTCAGTTGATACCTGATGCAAAAGGAACTTCATGTAACCAACGATGGTAAAGTGTCAGTGAAATTGAACGCACACATTGATACGTGCCATTCATTGACTCCACGTTCACATCAAGCAGTTTTCTTATTGTTATTTCTTTATTTGCATGTTTTAGTGTTCAAGCCCATGTTCTCCTTCATTATAGGTAGTAGTTATTTTCCTTATACCTATTTATATTTTGTATGTTTTATTTGAAGAATTATGAATGAAAAATTAAAGAAAGCTTTGTGCTTTGATCCCTCTTTCATCTTGTTATTCTTGGAAGTTTTGTAGGTTTTTCTTTGTAAAACCTGTCAATTGGTGCTTTCATTGAGCCTTAGCCTCTATGGCTTTGGAAGCACTCAATGATTCCACTACTCTATATCGTTTCACCGGTTCGAATCCGGCCCGTTGGCTCTATGAGGTTGAATAATTCTTTCCGTTGTATGACATTTACGAGGAAGACCGGTTTGCTTACGTCGTTGAATACTTCGATGACGGACCTTTTTCTTGGTTCAATTCGTGGTATCGAGGGCCCGAACGCCTCAATTGGAAGTCCTTGACTACCGCAATGGTAATGACCTTCCCTCCGGTACAACAAACGCCAAAACCCGTGCCACATCGGGTGTCATTCACACCACAACTACCACCAACACACATCCTAATACAACCATCACCCACACCAACTACTCAAACACATATACTGTGCATTCCTTGTTGGATTGAGGAAGGGATTTTTCATAAGTGGATCTTAAGGTTTGTTGTGATAAATTAATATCCTAAATTATAATTTCCATACTTAGTGATGCATATAATGGAAGTAAGAACATCTATATCTTTTTTCTTTTTCTTTAAAGGTATATTTCACTAAACAACCAAACGGACTATATCCTAGATGGAGATATCCGCGACACAAACACACTTACATCGTATCAATCAAAAAAGAGTTCCAACTTATCCAATCGACAACCACATATTTACACCTACCTCTATACCAAAGAAAACTCAACGATTTAACATCCGAAACAACTTGATACACACTCCTAGTAATGTTAGAGAAAACCTTTTCGTTTCGCGCTTTCCAAATTCTCCAACATGTTATAATAAAAATACCGTGCATAATTTCTCTCCTAACCTTGGAACCTCCCACGTGATCGGCAGACTTAGTAATGTCATCGGTAGAGAAATCATCGGTGGAATCTCAATCCAAGAAGTAATACTATTCCACACTCCATCTGCAAACCTGCACACAGTGAATAAATGCTTTGCTGTCTCGTCTATCTCTTCACAAAATACACAACAAAAATTACCAACCGCTATATTCCTTCTTCGAAGTGTACATCTTGTAGGAATTCTATCAAGAAGAGCTCGCCACATAAAGATATTGCATTTACTTGGGATCCATTTACCCCAATCAAACTGTTTATTTCCATCCTATGAACTGGCGCCTTTTATCCAATCTTTGACCTCTTTCACCACATACTCATTTGAATCACCCACATTCCATATCCACGAATCTTCGGCCTGTGAAAACCGAGTCCCACAGATTAATCTATGACACTCAACTGCTTCGACCATCTCTTGATCTATTGCCGGATAACGTTTCCAATTCCATGTAAACAAAACGCCATCATTTTGCGACTCCATTCTATCCGCCAGATTGCACCATGAATCCGACTGAAGCTGAAACAGATTCGGAAAACGCTGTTTACGAGGCATATGATCAACCCAAGGATCGATCCAAAATCTGATGTTCGAACCATTCCCCACACAACCTTTGATCATACCTACAAACGGAATATCACCCACTTTAAAGTTACGGCCACATAAGACGATTTTAGACCAAGCTCCCGAAATTTTTTTTGTTACACGGGTACGTCTCCCATCGTCTACGAGACCCATGTATCACATCTATAACCTTCCTCCAAAGCACTTCACGATCTATACGATATCTCCACAACCACTTTAGAACCAAAGCATTGTTACTCACCTCAAGTCTATTAATGCCCAATCCGTCGTTTTTCTTAGAACGTGTGACTGTCTCCCATCCGACCCAATGAACTTTATTCACATCAACACTACCACCCCAAAGAAACTTCTTGATCAACGACTCCAATTATTCATTACCACCACTGGAGCTTTATATAAAGAAAAATAATAAGTCGGAAGGCTCTCCAACACCGACTTTATAAGAACAACCCTCCCGCCAATGCAAAGAACTTTAGCATTCCAGTTTGATAGCCATTTATTAAATACCTTCACCACCGGATCCTAGTTATTTATCCGACCCATGTTGGCCTCTACTTGAACACCCAAATACGTAAACAGAGTAGAGCCGCTCGACACCCCAACTCGGTAGCTTTTATACCCACCTCATCTAAATTCTTCCCAACCCCGAACAGAGTAGATTTATGGATGTTAATTCTCAACCCGGAGCACAAATGAAATATCCTCAAAATACGCCTCATCGTCCAAAAATTAAAGTCCGACCATTCGCCCATCACAATAGCGTCATCAGCAAACAAAAGATGAGAAAGCACCGGTTCTCCATTAGGTGGAGACACCCCATTGAAAGACCCAATATCACTCGCTTTTTTAATAAGCCCTGAAAGCGCTTCCATAATAATAAATAAAAACGGAGATATACGATCACCATGCTGAATACCTTTACCACAACCAAACTCAAATATCGGTGACCCGTTAACCAAAACTGACAAACAAGCAGAAGAAATAACTCCATATATCCATTTACACCATAACTCTGGGAAGTTAACGCGCCGCAAAACCATTATTAGAAAGCCCCAATTAATGTTATCATGTGCTTTCTCAAAGTCAATCTTAGAAAAGAAAAACTCTTTCCCACTTCGCCTCGCCCACGATAATATTTCGTTAATCAAAAGCGGGTCATCTAAAATATACCTCCACGAAATAAAAAACGATTGAGTTTCATTCGTGATACAGTTCATAACATTCTTCAATCTGTTCGCTAAGACTTTAGAGATAACTTTACTAATCACTCTAATCAAGTTAATAGGACGATATTCATCAAGCCCAATGAGATCATTCACCTTAGAGACCAAAGTGATGAACGAAGCGCCAACCACCAAAGTGATTAAAAACACTTACAAAATTATCGGCGAGGAGGCTCCAAAACTTTTTAATGAACCGAAAATTAAAACCACCTGGACCAGGTGCTTTAGAACTATCACAACCAAATACAACATCTTTGATTTCATCAACAGAAAACGGCCTAATAATGTCGATCCCTTGCTGCTCATTAAGCCGTTTAATACCATAGCAGATGAGAGCTGGCCGAGAATCCAAATCCTCCACAAATTTATCTCTAAAGAACCGAAACACTTCTCTCTTTACCTCGTTTGGTTTTGAAATCCAAACACCATTAACATGTAAACCTGGAATAGAGTTACTCACCCGTCGACTATTAATCATACCGTGGAAAAATTTGTATTCTCATCTCCATCTTTAGCCCAACGAATACGAGACTTCTGACGGAGATCTTTAACTTTGAAGCTATCGATTTCAAGAAACCGCTTCTTGGCTTCTATATACACCTAATGTTCCTCTTCCCTAAGATCTCTATTCTCCAAAGCAAACTCCAATTGTTGAACCTCAGTTTGTAAAGTCATCTCTTCGGCCTTCTCATCAGCCTTCATTTTATTCGCCCAAGTAGTAATAACCACCTTAAGCCTTCTAAGTTTGTTCAAAAGCACCATGTCAGGAGGGCCGTAACCTACAAAATTTTGTGTTCCATTTCGAACCACCTCCTCAAAACTATCCCTTTGTAACCAAGAATCGAAGAACCGAAATGGTTTAACACCAAAATTCCTATTCTCCACCTTTAGAAGCAAGGGACAATGATATGATTTGTCCCGATTGAGGGTCCGATACACCGCATTTGGCCACTCGTTAACAATATTCCAAGACACAAAAATTCTATCGATGTGACTAAGCTTAATTTAAAAACCGGTTTTTAAAACATTGATTGTGCCCCTAGTACCCTTAAACTTTCTTGTGAAACTTAATTCAAGACATCACTTATAAAGGTTTCTCATTTGCTAACAGGCCACTAGCTTCATTAGTTGTTAATATTATTGCTATTATGTAATTAAAAATAAAATATAAATAAAATGATTAATGGATTAATTTAAAATAATGTTTACATATTTATCTATTTTGTAGTATATAAATTATACTTTAAAAATGTGTTTCATGTGATGATCACACATGATTTGTGTTTTTGACATACGTTATTATGTTTGGTGTGATTGTTAGAGTAAGTTTACGTGTTTGTTAAACCCCTAACATATCTATAATCTATAATTTATAATAAAAGAATTAAGTTATTAAATGTGTGTGACATCATGTGAAGCTTTCTTTTAAATTTATTTATTTTGTACTAGCTGATTACCCCGGGAGTGTCCCGAGGTTGAAAAATCTATTATGACTTAATAAAAAATGATAAAAGAAGTAAACAGTCTCAACCACTTTTAATGCTAAAGAAAATTGTTCTAATGTTTATACTACGAAAAGGGGCTCTCATGCTGCGTTCCCAGCAGATTAAAAAAAAACTCAACCTCTTTTAATGCTAAGCATATCGTTATAGCACATGAACATGTTGAATTCATATATGTAATAGTAGGTTTAAAAACATATATACTATCATAACACGATTAGTACTTGCCTATATATGTTTAATAAATCACCTAAACACATGTATTTTTTTCCCGCATGAACAAAAACTCACTAAAAAAACATTTTTTTTTTTCGTTTTTTGTATAGCACTATGGTGCTCGTTGGAAAGATGTTAGAGTGTTTATGATGTTAGAGTGTTTAGCAATATTAAGCACCATGTAAAGAACGAGCATACCGTACGAGTGAGAAATAAATTGCACAGCAATATGTTCCTGCCTACAATCATCGTCACCACTTTTCACAGTAGCCTCAGTTGCTCACTAAAATTTGTCCAAAATATGTAAAACTGTCAGAATGCCATAAATACGGTGGCGCACTGTATTTCCATCTTTGGGGTCGAAAATCCACCCATGTGTGCATCCTTCGTAGTTAGTCTAGGCAAATCCACCCTGTGTTCCACGAATTAGATGTGGCTGCGTAGGCAAACCGGACGAAGAAATCACCCGCTGGAGTCAACCGCTGCGCTTATTCTCCAACACTAGTCTCACACATGACATGAAGAAGCATTGCATTCCAAATATAATCTAGTTAACAACATATTAAGATTATGGAATGAGTTAATTAATAACAATTTAATCTTTTGTCATCTTCATAAGATGAGCCGGCTCAGCAATTGCAACCTACTTACGAATGGGCCAGTTTTACTAGTTTAATCTTTTGTATAGCTTAGAAGAATTTATTTTGATCTTTGCAGAGGGTGTTGTTGACGCCGATTTGGTTCTTTTAGTGACCACAAGGACCACTTCTGGTAATACATTAGCATGGGCCGTAAGGTGTGAACGTGCTCAATGAGGTCGTGTGATTGCTAGTAATTTCTGTTCCAAAAATGCTCATTATCAAGAACTTTTATTTGAAAGGTGAAACCTAGATGACCTTATGCTGGATGGAACATCCGATTAATGTCAGATTTCGTTTTGAGATGCCAGATTTGAACCGGCGAATGTCAGATTGTCTTCTTCATAAGTTTATCTCATTATTAATTAACTCATTCCATAATCTTACGTTCGTAACACACAATACTAGACATATTTGGCATGTCTTGAATGCTTGTTCTTTTGCAGTGTCATGATAGGGTGTTAAGATCTGCTCCTGATGCAATGGGTCAGTTGTGGGATTAAATAGCAAGTTTGTTATGTCAGGTATCCGGTATACCCATTAGTTTGTTAAGAAATTCTTGTTGGGATTTACAAAAAAAAAATAAAAAAAAAATCAACTATAAAGGAAAACAAACGAGATGAAAGTTGCCTGAGGTGTAATTTTAAAGTAGTTTGAGTTGCTCTAGAAAAAAAAAATGGGTTCATATTTCCTTTGCGTACCAAAAATGTAAATAGGTTACAATTCTTGAGTTGCTCTAGAAAAAAGATGGGTTCAAATATCTAGTAACTTTAAGCTATGACAAATCAAACCTAAACTGATGTCGGCTTCAAGTTTGCAACTCCGCAAGTGTCTTCTCTTATCGGTTTTGAAACTTCACTGGATGGCAAGTACAAAATTTGATGGGAACGCTCGGGATTTTCATGAATGTATACCACTGAATATTTTTTCAAAAGGGGCAGCCGCACCCTTGCCAGAGCAGTAGGTCCGCTCTTGCCTATAGTGGCTAAACACTTAAGTTTTATGATAAATTTTTAAAATTGACAAAAATACCCTTTATAAAATAAAAGAAAATAGAGTGAATTACTATTTGTGTCCCTGTGTTATAGTGATTTTAACTACTTGAATTCAAAGTCCAAAACTTTAACTACTTAAGTCCCTAGCTAGAAATTAACTAACCATTTGAGTCCAAATTGCTAACTCCATCCATAAAGTCTGTTAGTTTTTATGAAAAGACAAAAATGTCCTTTTTATTTAAAAACAAAATAAAAATCTAATAAATAATTTACAAACCTACCAATAATGTGTCACCACTCAAACCTACCCCCTCCCTCACCACATGTGCCGAAATCTAGAAACATGTGAACAGCATGAATTTATCTACAATATATTAAAAAAGACGCAAATAAACCATCATTAGTTAGTACAGCCAAGCAGACACTCTTTTCCTCCTGATTTCAACCCAACTTTAGCAAGCAATTTACATGATTACAAAAACCCGGACCTTATCATATACATTTCTACCAGTATCACTATGTCCATCAAATTTCACTGCTTTCAAATCTAGGCTCACCTGAGATTGCATCTCTGCAAGCTCTCTCACTCTTAACAGAATTGGTGCATGTATCGGGATCGATGAGGTCTTCTTGGAATTTTGAACCTGCTTCAAGAATATAACTATATAATCAACCAACATTGGAGGCCCAATTTCATTACTTGCAAGCATAAAGGCTCATCAGCAACCAACATTTGGAAATCAAACCACAGGGTTTCGGTTATGTCTTATGGCGGAACTCTATCTACAGATCACATCATTCCTCATTTTACAACAATAACTATCATTCTTCTTTAATTAGGTGTCATTACTCTGGGTTTAGCTTCAATGGTTCAGTGGTAATGGTGGTGCGGTAGCTGTGTGGAAGTGGAGGCACAGTGGTGGAGGTACAGTGATGGTGGAGAGAGAGGGAGATAGAGAGTGGGGTGTCATAATGGGGTGGTGGGTGAAGTGCTATTCAGTGGCTAAGTGGTGGGTTGGTGCAGTGCAGTGGTGGTGTTGCAGGGTGTGGTGTAGTGGTGGGTTAGGTTAGTAGGAATGGTGTAGAGAGAAGAATAAGATGATATAAAGAAGGGTTAGGTGTGTGTGTGTGTCTGTGTGTGTGTGTGTATATATATATATCTTTTATTTTTTTTAATAAGTAGGTGCATTTTTGTCATTTAATACAGATTTAACAAACTTAGTTAACGGAGTTAGCAATTTGGACACAATAGGTTAGTTAATTTCCAGCTAGGGACTCAAGTAGTTAAAGTTTTGGACTTTAGATTCAAGTAGTTAAAACCACTATAACACAGGAACACAAACAATAATTTACTCAAGAAAATATTAAAGTGAGTAAACTGCACGGATGGTCCCTGTGGTTTTCCAAAATTTAAAGTATGCTCCTCAGCTTTTCAAAATTACACATATGGGATCTATGCTTTGTATTTTGTTGCATCGATGGTCCCTGACTTGAATGGAAGTTAAGTTTTTTAGTTAAGTCCATGTAAATTTACTAAATTACCCTCTTTAAAAAAACAAATATTATACCCCCTCTCTATATCTCTGTCTCTTTCAATCCCCACCACACCAAACCACCACCACCACCAAACCGTCAACCTCCACCACCCATACAACCGCCGACCTCCACCACCCATTCAACCGTCTGATTCTATATATAAAGAATAAAAGAAAGAGGGAGACATGAGGAAAGAGAGAGGGGGTCGATGTTCTCTTTCTAGCATATATAGAGGATCGTGAACTACAACCACCATTGGAAACCATCAAAACGACACCGCTGTGACGCTGTCCGATGCAATTGTGAACTCTTCAATTGGTGGTGGGTGAAGATGAAAACAACCAAAAACCCATCACAAAACAATTAAACACATACCCAAATTGTAATAATGAAACCATTGAGTTTCATTTCAACAATAGTGTGCGTTACGTGTCTTCTGCTTGGACCCCCTTCAACCAAAACCCTAAAACATTGAATCACACTGCACGACCTTCCATTTTTTTAATTCTTTTATCTTTTAATTCACAGTTGTCTCCTAACAATAAAACTTTACACCTTTTCATTCACTTGATCCAACGCTACTGTCCCCCACACACTTCTTTCCCCTTTCAATATCCAAGAAACTGATATGGGTCTGTCTAGTTTCTTGATCTTAAAACAAGACTTGATTTACCAGCTCCCATGTCTCCAAGTAAAAGCTGTAAAATCGTTACAATTTGAAGGGTTAGATAATATTTATATAAAATAATAATGAATTGGGGGTATTGAATGGAGTGTGGTTTACTAGTTTGGCGTTGAGATTATTGTGTCCGGTGGTGGCCATGGTGATGCAATCGATGTGGCTTTGCTTTGCTGAACAAAAAAGGGGGTTTTAGTTTTGCAAGGTAATAAGAGACGTAATAATAAGAGTAAACCACCAATGGTTCAGGTGACAGAGACGGTTCAGGTAGGGTGGTGGTGGTTGGAGGAGGAGGAGAAGGTGGTGTTGGTGGTTTGAAGAGGGGGTGGGGGTGGTGATGGTGATGGAGAAGGGGTTTTATTTATTATATGGTGAGGGTATTTTGCTCATTTTACATGACTTAACTAACAAAACTTAACAACGTTAGTTGGTAGGGACCAAAATGTTATAAAATGCCAACGTTGGGGACCATTGAAAATAGATGGGGGCATATGTGCAATTCATGCAAACCACAAAGACTATCCGTGCAATTTACTCTATTAAAATAAAAAAACAAAAAAACAAAGAACACCAAAAGATAACGACTTTTTTACATTTTTGGTGATACAGTTGAGTGTTTTTTTTTTTTTTTTTTTTTTTTTTGTGCAAATGGGGTCTGTCAGAAATGAAGTTGTGCAATAGGTGAAACCGCAAGTTGAACTTGCGGATTATGGTGAGTTGGACAAACCTCCAAACATGGCACATGTGACTGTTATGTGGACTAACAAAAAGTCACTCACATATACATATATAATTATATATAACAAGTGTGTGGGACAAACCAACCTCTCTCGTATGCATTCACCTTCTTGTCTTCACTCTCTCTCTCTCTCTCTCTCTCTCTCTCTCTCAATCTCTCTCTCTCTCTCTCTCTCTCTATTCTTGATCCAGTAGCATGGAAGGAAATGAGCATTCTTCACAAGCTCATATGAATCATGACAACATGGTTAACATGAACAAAATTAATCCATATATGTTGGATTACATGAGTATTACCCCAAACCCTTTGATTAATAATCCAATGTTTCAGTACCCTTCATCTTCGTCTTCTTCGGTTTTACCTCAGTTACCTATAACCATGAGTAGTGATCATAATTTGGATAATAATAATATTAGTTTGGAGAGCAGCAATGTGAACTAGGTTAGCCTTCTTTCTGGTTCAATGAATGGGGATCAAGGGGGAAGAAGGTTGTGTGAAGGAGATGAAAAGAAATCCATAAAAAGTGGGAGGGGTAAGAAGGTGACTCCATCTAGGGTTGCATTTCTTACATGAAACACCGAGGATATTCTTGATGATGCTTACAAATGGAGAAAATGTGGCCAAAAATCTGTCAAAAATAGTTTAACTTGCGGGCTTGTCCAATAAAATAACAACGCGTCTCATGTACTAGTCAAATAAAAAACATTTTCTAAAACCATGGAAGTTCAGAAAATGAACGACAACATTTTTTTTAGAATTAACTCATATGTCAAATAAATAATAATAATAAAATTACTCCTCTTGAGAACTGCCCAGTCTAAGGTTATTAGGGCGAGGATCAACAATCAAAACATCATTGTATTTTTCGGTACGGAAACCTTCAGTTTCAACTGGGTCTGTGATTCCATAAAACCTTTGCACGTTCTTCAACTTTACCAACCGGCCATGGCGTACGCTATATGATCCCCCAATACTCCCAACTTTAAGTTCATTTGCGAGTGAAAAATTCACTACGGGTAAAGCTGTAGCTAAGGCATTTGTAGCGGAGAGGTCGGGGTCATGAAGCACGAGGGCTTCACGCACACAGCTGAACTTGTCTTCCATGGTTTCAGTAACGGCCGGTGCACTTTTCGTGTCACTTCGAGTGGAAAAGCGATGCAGCACGTTCATGTTCATCTTGTAAACGAGTGTAGTAGCTAGGGTAGAAACTTTGAGGTTTGCATACTTTGAAGTTGCAGGTAAGGTTTTGTTTTGTTTGAACTATTGCTTCTTTGGACTGTCAATGCCTTGAAATTGCAAAGGTAGCTTTCTCCTCATTCAGTATTTATATTTTATACTTTTTCTACCGAACTGTTCTGGTTTACTTATTTATTTGTTATGCTAAACCATTCAAAAAACAACTATTGTTGGTTTGTTGAGATGCGCGAGTCAAAACTTAGTCAAAGTGGTTGAACCTGTATACAAGTCAAAACATTAGTTATATTGGCAATTTTGTTAACTAGTATTGTTAATTGGTTCCCCCACCCTTGTAATAGAGTGACGTGGGAAATGGTGGGTAGAGCATAGCCTCCTTGAGGTGTCAGGTTCGATCCTTGATCTCATCGGGTTTTACTGATTTTCCACTGTCGTGCTTTCGGGCTGGCGGGGTGTCTGGTTTTCCACGGAACTGGTGGCTTAGAGGGTTCTGGCTACCTAGCGCAACGTAAGGGCGGCCACCCAAGACGTGTCTTCACCCAGGGGCGTATGTAATGCTTTTGTAACCAATTGGTGGGTACCCCGAATAGTCGTGACAACGTTTGTTGGCCGTTAAAAAACCATTGTTAATTGGTGATTTGTGGATCTAGGACCCACTCTTGTTGCCGTTAACAGGCTGCATCTAGTTTTCATATTTATATAAAAGATATTCCTTTTTTCTTGTTACCTGCACACTCATACATAGGATAGTTAACTTCATATTTTAGCCTAAATAGAAGCATATGTATTAACACAAGTGCTATGTACAACAAAAATTAGCTGAAGATTTCTCATTTTTAATACAGAGAATTATGAAGCACTTTAAATAAAAGCATACCTATTTAATGATTTGCATAAGCATTCACTATTGAAGGTAAAGAACCAGAACTGAATGAGTACATGTTATGTGCTTGTCCACTGAAATGCCACTAATAATGTTGGCCTGCAGTAACCAACGTAAAAGTCTAGCCCAAAATATATACTAACCAATGTAAAAGACTACCTGTGAACACCACACAAAAGAACAAAAAGGTAAAATTTCATAAACAACCTTGTAGAAAGCAAATGGTCCGTAACAAACTTAGAAAAAGTAGCACATGTACTTTTTTTGTACAACTGTACAACATCACTTTCTTCTTTTTTTGTACAGTTGGTTATACAAGATTACAAAACTAACGGGCTACTGAAACTGATTTAGAATTTATAAACCAAGCATGAAACAAACATACATTTAGTTTCTAAATCAATGGACATACATTTTAGTCTTCTTATGAACAACTAACTGATTTGTTCATGGTGGGATTTGAATTGGATGAAAGTTTCGAATAGGGTATCTAAAAGGGCGAGCCCTATCCGAGGAACCATTTTCCTTGTTTCATTAAATGCAACACCAAGCGAAACACCATTTCTATAACACGAAATCTCATTAGTTTCTAAATCAATGGAACATCCAATTACATCACCAATGACCCATGACTAACCATATGGTTCAACATTTAGTTTCAATTTACAATAAACCCTAAATTAAATAGCTTATAGATCATGAATAGGTGAATGAAATCATACGGAGTGCAGGTTCTAGTGGTTGC
Organism: Ambrosia trifida; assembly: GCA_028751855.1. Classification (NCBI taxonomy): domain Eukaryota; kingdom Viridiplantae; phylum Streptophyta; class Magnoliopsida; order Asterales; family Asteraceae; genus Ambrosia; species Ambrosia trifida. Next base: position 2,257,203 of record CM054126.1, on the reverse strand, counting down.
GGTAGCTTTAGACGGTAGAGTGACGACAAACTAATTGGCAGAACAATATAAACATCACATAATTCGCAAAAGACTAAAAACAACCAAAATCCATATTGTACCTTGAGTGCAGGGCTGTATGTCTAGGTGATTAACTCTTAAGAAGTCGCCATATATAGATCAAGCATATGACTTTCTCATGTCAAATATTGAAGAGGATTAACCAAAACCTGGACATAGTAGTGGTGAAAGCTAAAATTGCTCTAAATCAAAAGTGGATCTATCTATGTCTTTGGCTTTGTCTATGTGTGAGGTACTAAATTAAAATTTGGTTTGAAAGGTTACTAAAGTGGCGTAGGAGATGAAACGATTCATTGAGAACCAGTTATGCTGCATCACATTGAAGAAATTGATGATTTCAATCGTTTAGAATACAGACAAGGGTATGAATGGAATAGGTTTTGAGGATGTGAGTATGGCATCATGGTAAATTTACTATAATAACCTTCTAAGCATCTTAATTTACACCTAAGTGACTAATCTACCCCTATCAACTAAGCTTTATTCTCTTGTATATGTTGCTTCAAAAGTTATACTCATGACAAAATTACAATATAGTACATCTCTCTTCCTTAATAAGATAATATCGATTAGGCACATAATTACATATATCGAAAGAATGCTAGCATCACTTAGGAAAAACCCATTTGATGTATTTAAATATAAAAAATGTTTTACAAAGCTACACAGGATGGGCTTGAAATATGAGACTCTTTTTACCAACATTTTATTATGTCACATCTGATTCCCATTTAACATAAGTCACATTCGTTAATTCATTAATCTCGAACATATCACACGTTAAACTATAATTACTTTAGGTCTGATTAATTAGTAGAAAACCTAACTTAGTCCACCACACATTAGACCATTTTAAATTGTTCACTAGCTAAAATTTTTACACACATTACTTATTAGTTAGCTTGACCCACTATACACACACCATAGCGATTGATTAGTCAACCTATGATCCAATTTATAAAAATATTATTACACCACTTTTTCACAAAGTGTTACACATGTCACATTTAACAATTTATTATTTAAAAACCCCACATTTACAAGTGCTTTAGTATACTAAAAAATTTTAATATCCTGCAAATCAATTATTCATAAATCAATTATTCACAACTTTGCTTTTTATAAAACAAATAATCAAATACTAAAAAACACCGTTATAAAATTATTGTTCACTTTTACAAAACACAAAATATCGACTCATCCATGTGACAAACTGGCAAATTCCGTACAACGTTGAATGTAATTCTAATCGTGTTTTTGAAGTAATTAACATGGTTTAAGGTTAATTTTAATCAATTGAACCATTACGACTCCTACGACGTCCTTCTCGAAGTTCGTGGACGCCTTGATGTTTTTTGGAAAGATTTGCATATATTTAACTTTAACGTACTCACATAAGTAAAAAATTTATCAAATTGGACCAACATAATACGACACGTATTTACTATTGATGCGATCGGATGTGAAATTGGCACGAAAAACAGTCAAAACGCAGAACTTTGGAAACACAAAAGGAACCGATGTGGGAATCAGACGTCGAAATGTGTGGTATTAACCGTAATCTTACTTTCGGAACCATTATTTATTATAAATAATATCATTTATTACATTTCGGAAGTTATCGGATCGTTTGTATGAAGGAAGTAGGGCTGGCAATTTAGTCACGAACACGATAACCTGACACGAACCCACACAATTTTAACAGGTTTCGTGTCTATAACAGGTCGACACGTTAAGGCCTGTTTATTTTCGTGTTGTGTTCGTGTTCACCTGCTTCGTGTTCGTGTCTTAACAGGTCTTGTCGTGTTTTATCGTGTTTCTTATCATGTCTTGTTATGTCTTATCGTGTCTTCTCGTGTCTTATTGTGTTAACTTATTTTACTAGGTGTTCCTTATCGTGTCTTGTCGTGTTAACCTGTTATACACAGGTTCGTGTTCGTGTTTAAAAAATGACACGATTAGATTTCGTGTCGTGTTCGTGTTTGCAAGTTTCGTGTTTACAAGTTTTGTGTTCGTGTCTTAACAGGTTCGTGTAGCCAGTTATGCCAGCCCTAGAAGGAAGGGAACACGACTTGAACTATTAACAGGATTTTAACGCGTATTTTAAAACAAGCATCTGGCAACGAAAATTTTATTTAAATGACTTGGTCTAGTTATGTTTTAGTGTAAGAACATAACCGACAAAAGTTTGTGACTAAATAAAGAACCTATTAATACACCGAGTCGTATTTCATTAAAACGGGTTCGTATACGCAGTAAGACCAAACCCTAGCTATATAAACTCACTTTCTCTACCTCCTCCCTAACTCTTGCATACCCTAGCCACCATTTTTCTCTGCTCTCCCTTTCTTTCTAGGCTAATCTCTCTCTCTCTCTACACACTCTCGTGGCCCTCTCCTCCCCTCTTCTAGCAGCAGCCGATGAGCGATGATATGTGGTTCGAGTTTGCTGTGTAGGTAGGTGTCTGGAGGGGTTCGGTTGTTAGGTGTGTGTAGGTCCGGATCTTTGTGGTGTTTGGTTGGTCCAACAGGTGTAGATGGTGGTTATAACGATGGTTGTGGTTATTTTTGGTGGTCTCATGTCTGGTCTAGATTCGGGTCACATTCGGTTTGGGTGACGGTCCCGGTCAGAGCAGGCTCAAGTCATTTAGAAAACCTAAGGCTATGGGGTGTGGAGACATGAAAAAAGGTCATGTCTCCATGCCACCTTGGATGCCACCTCACCATTTTGGTGTCTCAAGCATTTTGAGACATGAGTGGGGTGTGGAGACACCAACACTCCCATGTCTCAAGCATTTAAAAAAAAAGAAAAAAAGAAAAAGAAAAAATCTCATTGGAGAAACAAACATGCATTCCAAAAAAAAAGAAAAAATCTGATTGGTCAGTCCTTTTCGTTCTCAGAGGGACGTGGGGGACGGGGGTATAGTGGGACGGGGCAGGGGGCGGTGTGGGGGTGGGGGACGGGGCAGGGGGCGGTGTGGGGGTGGGGGACGGGGCAAAAAGTGAGGGACGGGGGGGGGGGGGGGGGGTGGGGCGTCTGCATACCTATCAGCCTAAAGCGAAATGAAAGTTTGGGGTTTTTTTCAGGTAATTTTTAACCTTACAAACTTTAAGCTTTGTAATCTGAAACAAAGAGATTAAAATTTAAAATCAGATTGCAACATTGTCAAAAAAAATCTACTTTGACCAAGTTTAGTATTTTTTATAAAATCTATTATCTATTATCTATTAATATATATAAAAGAATTGAACATTGCTGACGTGGCGTGCAATGGTGCCTTCAACCTCTCCATGAAACTGCCACGTGGCATTTTAGTGTTTTTGAATTATTTCCTTTTTTAATTAAAAAAAAGATAAACATAAAACTCTAAATTTATCTCTCTATCTCTCAATTCTCAATTACTAAAATTAAATTGAGTTATTTTAATAAAAAAGAATTTAAAAACAAATTTAATTTTTTCTCTCTTATGTTCCTCCCATAATTTTTAAACGTTAATATCTTTTATATTCGAGATTTTTTAAATTAAAAAATTACACCAAATTAACGAGCGTTTTATTATCTTTCCAACGAGTACTATAGTGCTATATAAAAAACGGAGAAAAAAACGACTATTTTTGTGGGGTTATGTTCATACAGAAAAAAAACACAAAGTGTTCAGATTATTCATTAAACATGTTTTTTCTTTTAAACCAGGTTCTTATCTACGATGTTGAAATTCAGCCAATCGTCATGCTATCATTGGAATTTTACTCTTCTAAAGATGGATAGGTATACTTCATCAAGAGAAACTAGGAGAAAGAATCGCGCAACACTGCAACACATGGTGTCACCTTATAGCAAAGTTATTTTTTTATTTATTTAATTACAAGAGTAATAATTATTACTATTAGTATTAGTATTATTAGAATGGTTATATTTTTCAACACTTATCATGAATTCTACATCTATATAAGTCAAAGTCAAATTGTAACATATTTTAAATTACGTGAAGATGATTATATGTTGAAGGTTATTCTTTTAATACTGTATTATGTTTAATATGGTTTATGCTTTTTATTTTTTTAACTTTTTAAATAAATGTTTTTTTAACTAAGATTGATTATGTTTAAGCTATTTACTCTTTTCGTGATTTGGATTTTCTTCTTTTATCATTTTTTATTAAATCATATTAAATTTTTCAACCCCGGGACCTTCCCGGGATAATCAGCTAGTTTACTTATATAATAACTATAACTGATTAATCAATTCCATAAAATTTTGAGTTTAAACGGAGAATGGGGCGCCAAGTTTACAAATAATATCATGCGAGATATTCAATAAATTGCAAAATCTTCTAATAAAAAAAAAGTAATCTATTTGTTAAAAGGCTCCCACTATTTGCACAAGGTTAGATTTTATTCACACAACCCTCTACGGCCCGTAGAGGCCTCTACGGGTCGTAGAGCCCATTTTTTACTTCTTCTACGGGCCGTAGAGGGTGTTCGCATTTATTACACTGACACCCTCTACGGCCCGTAGAGGGCTGTGCAAACTTACTTTTTGTTATTGTGTAAATAACATACCTCTTGTTAAAAATATCGAGTCAGAGATTCAGATCCGGTCAAACACGCAATCTAAGCGTTAGATCCGTTTTCATTTCAGTCAACGTGTTGATCGGAATGAGACGCACAAGAAATTGGTATAACTAGATTTCGTAATTATTTTTATGTTAAATGTTTATAAATAAGTGTGTATTTATAAATGATAAATATGAAAGATAATAAATATGTTAACTCACGAAACGAACCGAACAAATAATAAACGACACTAAAAATAGGATGTTTGGTATTATATATGTAAAGCGTGACCTAGAATTAATCGATATTGGACTAATTTGTTGGAGTCTATGTACATATATTATTATATATATAATTTCTATAAATAAGTATTATTTATACAAGTGTCGAAACGTGTAAATGTCTCGTTAATAGAAATTGCGGATAAATGGGATTAATTGTCTTGATTTGGTGTGTTTATTTTGGAAAAAATGCAGATAACGAGCGTTATCTGGTTTGTAGAAAATTATAACTTATAAGAAACTCTGCCTAAATTTTTATCAACAAATCTCTCCAGTGTTTTGATAAGTGTAATTTATTAAAAACTCAAATGTTTTCGCAAATGTTTATTTAAAGACATAGATAAATCCTAGACGTTATTTTCAAAACAAATAAAAATATAGTTTTTACCGAGCTTCAAGTATGACAAGTTTCCAAAGGTTTTTGATAACTATACAATGTTTATTGTTCTGATTTAAAGTACATAAACGTTCTATTATTGTGAACGATTTAATAGAAAAAAATGTTTTGAAACCGTTAAAACACTCGGATTTTGGGAAAAGAAATAACAAATGTAATTAAACGGATTTAATAACTATATTGTATTTCCTCAAAATGTATTTTCCTAAAAATAAGAATAGAAGACAATTACATTTATCTGATTTACGAAATGAGTTACGACTCAGGTTAAGTTATACGTTTCGATGTATTAGTCCAACGTAGTTTACGCACGAATAGTAACAAGTGCGCAACTTTGGTACTATGTCATATATAACACATGAAGTAAAAGAAGTAACGATTGGTTCCTCAAGTTAAAACACTTAACACTAGGGTTAGTACACACGAATCTCAATAGTTGGATAGACTATCGGGTAATCGAAAAATAAGGTAAACTTTTTTGTGTTAGATTTTTAAGCGTCTTTTTTGGTATTAGGGCTCGAGGAAGTTAGTTGTTCAAAGCTTTGGGCTTTGCTTGCTAGCTTTTGTAAGGAATTTAAAGTGAGTTCATGACCTTACTTTTTACTGTATTTGAAAATATTTACGGGGGAAGACATGCTTGTTTTATGAAAACTGATGAATTTAAAGCGTAACAAAGTTTTGAGAAAACGTTAAACTCATATTTTTTATTTCAACAAAAGAGGCAAATTACATAAGAATAGAAGGTAGTCGGGCAACAAGCTGCGCCGCCACCCCCTTCTGAATAGAGAACCCTAATCTAGAGAATACAAATCCTTGCCCCTGGGGAGTCGAGAAGTTGCTGTGGACCACCCGCTGGACTCTCGTCAGAAACCTGATCGCTTCCGGTGCCAATGAGCCAAAAGTGTCAAAAGCCAGAGGGACAAAAGCATGTTGGTTATCCTCGCACGCTTTAGCGTGCTTTGCCACCTTGTTCGACTCTGCTCTAAGTACCGCTTGCCCCGCCACGAACCCACTCTCCCTGAATCCCGCTAAAGGTGACACACCGGTAAGGTCCACGCATGCGTGTTTCCCACCTTCCCAACCAAACACTAGCAGGTCAGCCGGACGTAAAGTGGACCTCCCTTCTGTCGGGTCTGTAAGAAAGTTAACCGGGGCCTCTTTCTTTGCCGAGATCCCTGCTCGTCTAAGAATATCCATTAAAACGTCCCGAACGAAATCGTGCCTGTACTTAAACCCCGGTAACTCTCTACAATGGAGGGCATGTTCCCCATATTTATCCAAACACGCTTTACGGCAAACTGGACATGTTTCATCATCCGGGAAAATGGGAATCATCAAACGGTATTTAAGGATTGCTCTATATTCCACCGCTGACATTCGTTGCCCCAGTCCTTCGATAGGGATAACTGTTAGGAAATCTTGGGCGTGGGGCCTCTGTAAGCATTCCATGACGGCTTTCTGGCGTGGGGTCAAGCAAAAATCTTCCCTCAGACTTTGTGCAATTCGACAATAAAGAGCATTCGCCAAGGTTTTTTGTGGCTTTTTGGGGGCGGTGTCTTTATTGGAGAAACCGCCAAGATCAAAGTCAGGGAGATATTCATGCAGGCGTTCCAAAGCGCAAACATAATCCAGATCCGTGTTATCAACCCCGCTGTTACGTAAAATATGGTCTTGCAACCCCCAGGATTGAGATCTGGACGCCACAAAGGCATAAGTGGCTATATCTCGGGCCGAGAGAAGGCCCAACCCACCATGCCGCATCGGTAAGGTTGCGACCCGCCACTGGAGGTCCCCAAAATATGGCCCCCCACAAACTACAATATCTTCAATTGCCTCCCGGAGGCCTTTATCAAAACATGAGACAGCAGTGCCTACAAAGGGGGGCTGGCATGTTCGTAAGCCGAAAAGCAACTTTGCGACCCCCATACAGGATCTGAGCAAGAGGAGTTCGCTTTGAGGATCCCGTAGACGAGGGAGGAGCCCCATAAGATCCACAGCCCGTGACGCCCTTTTGGTAGACAAATCACAAATGAAGCTAGCATCGCGACTGACTGCCCCTCCTAGAAGTTTGACACCTCTCTCAGGCCGTCCAATATCACTGGGGAATAGCCCTGGCCTAGTCTTCACCCCATCGCAGGTTGGCCAAAAAATCTCTGTTTTCCTGATATTAAGGTTGAGCCCCAATGATGGTCCTTCTGAACTGATGATTTCCAAGGCCTTAGCAACCTGCACAGCGTCCCCGATGATCGTCCCATCATCTAAGTACCAAGCATGGAAGGGGAGGTTGCAGTTTTCCTGCACCTGGCGCACTAGGGGGTGTAAGGCAAGGGAAAAGAGCAAAGGTCCCAAAGGGTCCCCTTGTTGAACCCCCGTGAAGGCTCCAATGCGTTCATCCCTAACATATAACCTAGCTGGCTGGGCATACAAAAATTTGACCCACGGAAAAATGGAGGGGCAATGGACATGGACTTCCCGTAACAAAACAGATCGGTCAACTACGTTGAAGGCATTAGAAAAATCAACCGTGAGCATGGCCAAAGAGCCGTCTGCATGAAAGGAACTGAGGAACCTGTTAGCGCTGTGCAACACGGCCTCTGCCCCATTGGGTATTCCCACCCCGAATTGGTAGTCTCCCAGGTACTTAATAACTTCTTTACCAACTTTCTTCATGGCTACTTTGGAGACCAACCTTCTCCATATGGCCCCCACGGCAATGGGGCGAATCCCATTATCAGGCTTCAACAATGGGGTCAGGGGGGCTGAAGCAATAAATTCAGCGAGCACCCCGGGACATAACCCCCCTAACCACAGATTGACCACATCGGTGATAGCGGAAAGCAGCCCTGAAGCAGTCGCCGACCCCTCCCCGCTAAGGGCATCCAACAGGTGTTGAGCCCGTAAGCCGTCCCGACCACAAGATGTCCCTTTCGGGAATGACTTCACACACCTGTAAACGCAGTCTTCATCTACTGATAATGCAGTGTGAGGTAGAGGGCTGGACGGTAGGGTTGGCGGCGAAACAATGGGATGCTTGTCGATAAGGGCTTGCATTGTAGATTCCCCAGGTGGAGCTACCCCACTGGAGCACAACACCTTAACAGCGGCGGTGAAGTGCCCATCCCTGACTTTCCTAAGACATTGCTTGATATTTAGGTCAACTTCCTCGTCCCTTTCCCCCCTCCGTTGCGCTCCTCCACCATGCGAAACCTCTTCCCCCGTTGGGAAGAGCGACGTAACCAAGTCCTCAAAACCAGAGCCATCCTTCCATGTTGCTAAGGCCCGCATAATACTATCACATTGCAAGGACTTCCTGTTACCTGACCTCCGTTCCTGCCTAGAAGACGGAACGACCACCTTAAGAGTACATCGTGGTAAGAGTAAAAGTTTGACCCAACTTTCAACAGACCCAGGAGAAGCCACTACTTTACGAATGGCGCCCGTCAAAGCCTGAGCAAAAGCTAAACGACAACTTGGGGGAATACTTTTAACAGTCCGCACCGGAATAGAGAAAACCTGATCTAGGAGAGTGACATCCCCCACCACTCCTTGTTGGGACTTAAGATCACAACTCACCCTAGGATCCATAGGCCTTAGGATCCCCACAATAAAATCCTCATTAGAGCCAGACTTTCCAGAGAAGATTGAGACACCATCTGGGTGATGGCACCCCCTACTAAGGGCATGTGTCTTCATGCACCTCCCACACAACCAATATCCAAAAACCCGTAGGGTTTCCCCCACATTCGTAAACATTTCTAAATCGCTGGAAAGTGCGTTTCTAAAGAAATCCTTTCGATCATCTTTAAAATGGAACTGCTGTAAATGTGAGATTAACCTGTTATACCCAGAAAACCCAGGTTTGCCATCTTTACAGTCGTGGAAATTTCTGAGGGGGCATAGCCACACTCCATTAGACGAGGTGGGAGCAAGGCCCTCCCCAGAGGTGTCCCCACAAGCAACCTTAGAAGAGACCATACAAGAAAAAGGTGTCCACTGTCTCGAGATGAGAAGGAGACAAGGTACCACACCCCACCCAAAAGGACGAAAGAGGAGCAAAAGCAACCTATAGTTGCTCACGCCCCCCGGAAACCACTTTGAGAGGGGTAGTTAAGCCATTATTATTATTATTATTATTATTATTATTATTATTATTATTATTATTATTATTATAATAATCGTTATTATTAAATATTAATATTAATATTGAAATTGTTATTATTATGTTAACATTATCAAGAAGGGTCGAAGGAAACGGACAGAGGTGGAATATGGTCGAAGGAAATGGATTATGGTCAAAAGGGTTCCAAAAAATAAGAAAGAGTACGAATGGAAAGGAGCAAAGGGTCGAAAGGGAACGGAAGGGGACGAATGGGCTCCAAAAATTTAAAAATTGACCGTTTGAAGGGAGGGGGGAAAACAGAGATGAAGGGGAGGTTGTTCGGAGAGGAAAGGGCGGAGACGGAGATAAGGCGGAGGAGGTTTAGGACGGGTATCGGGTTTGGAGGTGGTCGGGTTAGGGTGGTGGTTGTTCGGAGCTGGTGGAAAACGTTTAAAGTTACAAATGCTTTAGTAATGTAAAGTCATACATGGATAAAAAGGAAATGAAAGGTGTTGCGTGAGTTTCACGGCTCCATTCTAAACTGTTTTATAAACTTTTTGGGAAAAGACATGTTTACCAAATTGTTGTAAATTCTTAGATATTTGGCACTTTTGTATATGCTTTGCCTTAGGTGTCTCAAAATTGTGCTTTATTAATGTTTTAGATCCTACAAAAATGCTGATTAGCAAATCTGGAACACCAATCCAACTAAATGACTAATTGAATAATAAAACCAGTAAGATATTATCCTATATATTAATTTGTGAACTTTCATGAACAGTGTTTTTCTTTGCTGTTTATAATGCTATATATGTTGTTTGGTTTGAATACTAAACAATTCTTTGCTGTTTATAATGCTATATATGTTGTTTGGTTTGAATACTAAACAAATAAATGTTTCGGTATAGATGGTGTAGTTGTTGTTGTGTTATCCAAACTGAGCGTGTTCGAGTCTTGCAGAGAAGCAATTTTTTTGGGTTTTTTTGTCCACGTGTTGCAATGACTCATGATTTTCTCTCATATAAACCCATTCCTTTCTCTCTCCTCACAACACTCTCTTTTTCTCTGCTTCCTCTCTCTAGAATCGAGGTCTCTCTTATAGTACAACATAAAACTGTATTTATCAATTGCTTTGATTGTGTTTCACATTTTTAGACAGAAGGTTTTCGTCGCGGTGAAGAGAGAGAGAGAGAGGGGGGGATTTCACGGCGGGGTAATCATGGCGGTTGTCAAGAGAGAGGGGTTTTCACGCTGCCGGCGCCTCCGCCGCCGTCGGCATCACTGCTATATAATGAAATGGGCAGCTCACAGATCCGGTTCCTACCATTTGATTCAAAACCTTTCTACCTTCCCAGCTTCTTTTTTTCTCTTTGCAGCAAGCAACTTCGACTGAACTGAAGCAGGTAGCCTGTTGTATTTTTTTTTTTCTTTTTCGCTGCATGTTTGTTACAGGCCTTCGATTGTAGGAAAAGTTTGAAGCTTTTCTTATTTTGTGGCCAAAAATTATAAATTTGTTTTAGTTTGTTTTTTAAAACCTGAGATGGTAAATTTTGTTGTCTTTACAGAGTCTTAGCTTTTCTGTTTTCTGTGTATTTTGCATTTGCAATTTATTTCTTGCGGTTTGAAATGTTGATGTATATTCATATTTGTCAAAGAGTTTTTATTGTTCTCTTCATATTTGTCGCTTGAAATGGTGAATCAAAAGGGGGAAGGGTTTGGTTATTTAGACATTTCAAATTTTTTAGTTATATCAGGAAGTTACTGCTATGTATTGGTTTTTGTTGTGTCTCATTTACGACATTTGGGTTGTGTTTTAAAGATTATGACCGTATCTAATCTGTTTAGGTTAAATTGTTTATCAGTGTGTAAAATTGTCGTTGATGGACTTTGGTTCGCTTATTTGAATCGTTGATTGTTGTTTACAGATTTCGTTGGTTGAATGTAGGTATTGATGATTTGGTGCTATATTGAGTCGTTGAGTAAGTTTTGCTTCGTGATGTGAATTATGTTATTGTTAGGTCGTTCTGATTTGCTGTTAATTTGAAATGTATATGTAATGAATTAGTTATTTTTGGTCGGAGGTTAAACGCTATATTGAGTCACTGATCAAGTTTTGTTTGCTGATTTAAGTTAGATTATTGTTAGGTTGTTCCAATTTGCTTTCAATGCTCGGCATAGTTGTCAAAGGCGTAAAGCGCACTCAAGGCGCTTTGGTACCGCCTGTGGCCTAGGCGAGAAGCGCAAAAAAAGCGTGGGCCTGAGAAAAAAAAAACGCAAATAAAAAAATGGGGAAAAATCACCAAAATCACTAAAAAATAACAACTATCAGCAGCACCATGATTAAAAACCACCAAAATATCCAAACAGCAAGTTGTTCATGCTTGAAAACCAAAAAATAGTTCAAAATGTAAAAAATAATAAAACTTCAAATCCAAAAGGGCATAGGGTTAGAGGTTGTTTATATAGATTAGAATGCATAACTTGTTTAAAAAATAAAAGATATGATTAGATATTACTAGTTTTAAAAAATCTGCTATAAAATGGTAAAGGGATAAAACTTTAAAAAAAAAATCATTGCTTTATTTATCTAGGAGAGAAAAGCGACCTAGGGTCGCTTCTAGGAAATTCATCGCCTAGGCGCCCTAGGCGCTCGCTTTTAACAACTGTGATGCTCGGATATGTTCCATTTGGGTAGATTGTTTATATGTGTAAAATTGTGGTTGATGGATGAGAATATGAGATGCTAGATTCATGCAATACTGAGATCAGATTGATTTTGAAACCGTCTATAAAGTGAAGCAATTTGATTTTAATTTGATGTCTTGATGTAATGAAATGGTTATTTTTATTCAGAGCCTAAGAGGTTTTAGCATAAAATTTAGGTTTTTGTTCTATGAGAAGGATTTGTTTTAATTTCAATAGTTAATGGTGGTATTGTTACTAGAATTATCAACAGAACTAAATGTCATCAAATTAGGGTTATTTGTAAATAGATCTGTTGATAGTCTGATGCCATTCGCCTAAGAAAATAGGCGCTTAGGCGAACCAAACGCCTAGGCGCATAAATGCCTATTCGCGTAAGCGCATAAGCGCCTAGATGGGTATTCAACGAAGTATTACGCGGATGGATGTTTAAGAATACTATTGCTGGGTGGGGGTTGTGGCAGGCTGCAGTTGATATTCGCCTAAGAAAATTGGCGCGTAGGCGAACCAAACGTCTAGGCGCATAAACGCCTAGACGCCTAAGCGCCTAGACGCCTAAACGCCTAGGCGCCTATTCGCTTAAGCGCGTAGGCGCATGTCATGTGGTGATGGTAACATGCCGAACGTGGTCTATTTGGCGCGGGTTAAAGTGGTCGGGTTGACCTTCTAGCTCCTTTTTGCTCTTACAAAATTTTATGTAGTCGTATGTTAACTTATAAGTTTTCTAATAAGATTTTGTGTATTTTAATAGTCATGTGTTAATTTGTCTCTTCTTTGGTTTCATGGATCATGGATCTACAAATTATGGCATCCTCTTCCATGTGTTGAATATGCAATTATCTGGTTTGTGAATGACGAATGATAAAAATGCAGATCTATCATTAACCATGCCACCATGTTCTTCACCTTTTGTAGTTATTTACTCTTCTTTTAAATATGGTATGTCCTCTTGATCAACTTATGTCCCCTAAAAATAATTAAACCATTTTAATTATCCTTCAAATTTCAAGATTTATAATGCTTTCAACCTGGCAAATCAGGTGGGTTGGGCCAGGTAAATTGTTGATACAGTTTCATGTAAAAAAATATGTCGTTTTATAACTATTAAACTATGAGTTTGCATGAGTAGATCTTAAATGTTTCTATATTTTTTGAGGAATTAGCTGATGAATAATAATAATAATTTGATAATTCTATAATTATGCATGTTAGGGGATGTTTTAAAACTGTTGAAACTTGTCATCCAAAACGAATAAGCTGTCCGCGTAATTCGTCGTTGAAACGCCTATTCGCCTAGACGCCTAAACACCTAGGCGCCTATTCGCTTAAGCGCGTAGGCGCCTATTCGCTTAAGCGCAAAGGCGCCTAGACGGGTATTCAATGACGAATTACGCGGATGGATGTTTGAGAATACTATTGTTGGATGGGGGTTGTGGCAGGCTGTAGTTGATATTCGCCTAAGAAAATAGGCGCGTAGGCGAACCAAACGCCTAGGCACATAAACGCCTATTCGCCTAGACCCCTTAACGCCTAGGCGCCTATTCGCTTAAGCGCATAGGCGTCTAGACGGGTATTCAACGACGAATTACGCGGACAACTTATTCGTTTTGGGTGACAAGTTTCAACAGGTCAGCTCGGTTTGGGTCAGAATTCGTAGAAAGTAGAAACTGCAACATTGGCCTTCAATCAAGAATATCTATATTGCACTCCTTTATTAAAGCCCATAAACTTTTTACAAACAATCAAAATTCACATCATCTCCAGATATGGTTAGCATTTTAATAACTTTAACTTTTGGTTTCAAAACTTAAATTTTAATGATATTCAACTTTTGTACAGAAGGTCACTAATTGTTTCATATATAGTGCCAACGTAAATTTTGTTGTACTTGTTGTAATTGTTTTATTAAATGGGTCAAAATTCCTTTAGTATGAATAGCTTCAATTTATGATTCCAAAGCTTCAAGTTAGTGGATATATAAGCATGATCTTGGTGCTCTAGGTGTGTTGTTTGAGGTTGGACCTGTTTTGATAGTTGTCCACTTAATGACTGCCATTTTTTTAGCAGAGCAAGTAAAGAAACAGCTACATTTATAAAAAGGAGCTATAAGTGATGATCAATATCAGGACGATGCCTTTATATCCATGGTCTTCTGGGAATTTGCAAGGTAAGTTTTGGTAGTTAAACCATGTTTATTTTCTTTATCGATAAATTCCTCATAAAAAAGGTCTTTTTTTTCAGGCAAGACTGCTGCAACAATCCTGATAGAGTCGAAGGTTTGTGCTGTAGTGATATTTTTTATCACGTCAGCTAGAGGTGGCAGGATCGGTGGGTTGGATAATATGTCAAAATGGGTCGAGTTGAACAGTATCACTGTTTGTATGGGTTAAATGTTGAAACATGTATTAGAGATTGTTTGAAATATTAATAAATTTTACTCGACTTTTAACCTGTTTCCCCATCCACGTCGAGCCGTTTACAAGAAAGTGGGTCAGAACCTTGACCCCGTTTTCTAGATAGTGGTCACAACCCAAGTTGACCCGTTTACAAGAAATTGGGTCGCAACCCAAGTTGACCTGTTTACATGAAAACGAATCACAGCAAAAAAAAAAAAAAAAAAAAATAGGTATGTTGGTCAGCAAAATAGCTTTAGCTTCCTGAGAAAATGATGGTTCATTAATAGGCATTTATGAGGAAGGGTACAATGTAAAGTAGGCTCTTCACTTACATAAGAAGCACATAATTTTAGTGGTGAGTTGTTCCAACCAAAAACAATCAGGTCTTTTGGGAGAGTTACAGCTTGATACCAGGTTAGTTGATTATTCAACAAGAATAATCCGGAGATTGTTTATTGATTATTTCTACTTAATTTCTCTTTTAATACAATAATATATAGATTAATATGTGTATTGATAGTGTTTATTCTTGAAATCCGCTTTTGTTCGCAACGGTATTGATATGTGGGTTTTTGACTATTTGAAAGAAATTTAATTGGAAACCTAAAATTCATAATGGGTACATTCTGGGGCTGTTGAAATCCGCTTTAATGTAGTATTAATTTGCGGCCATATGCTGAAGAAATGAAATTTTTTTGTTGAAGCTACCAAACCTATATGATTTTTAGTTTCATGGTTACATTTGTTTCTTAATTAGGTTAGTTAAGAGGTTTGATTTAAGATGTTTGTAGAGTTTGGACTTATTTGCGCACAATTGCTGTCACATTTGACCATCTGATTTTGGAGGCAGAGGCTTATGTAATACAAGAGGCAACATAATAACACAAGTATGGAAGCGCTAATGAAGTTCACTAAACTTGATGTACATTTTTATCGATATAGATCAACAAAAATACTATTTTCTTATCTCTTTTGTGCGTATTAGTGTAATTTCATGTTTGCCATATTGGAAATACGTAAAACCGGAAGGTTTATGAAATTATTTGCCATTTTGCAAACTATAAATGAGGAACTTGCAAAGTCATTTCTGCTGCAACTCTATTTACTCTGTTTGTTAGTAATGTATAGCTGTTAGTTAGTAATGTATGTCTGTCTTTTTTCCCCCATGTTATTTATCGCTTTCTCAATTCGTTCACAAACATGTTAAAAGGTTGCGCATCGCGCAACTTGGAATCCCACTAGTTTGTTTTATTTTGCAGCCTGGAACATTCGTATAGGAGCACCGGAAGTAAACACTCATGGAGCCTCATTTAATGTGCAACAACTAAGGGTTTTAACGACATTTAGCCATATATATAATAAGTAAATATAATATGTTACCTCAACGACAACAATTTTTTTAGAATTAACTCATATGTCAAATAAATAATAATAATAAAATTACTCCTCTTGAGAACTGCCTAGTCTAAGGTTATTAGGGTGAGGATCAACAATCAAAATATCATTGTATTTTTCGCTACGGAAACCCTCAGTTTCAACTGGGTCTGTGATTCCATAAAACCTTTGCACGTTCTTCAACTTTACCAACCGGCCATCGCGTACGCTATATGATCCCCCAATACTCCCAACTTTAAGTTAATTTGCGAGTCATTTGTAGCGGAGAGGTCGGGGTCATGAAGCACGAGGGCTTCACGCACACTGCCGAACTTGTCTTCCATGGTTTCAGTAACGGCCGGTGCACTTTTCGTGTCACTTCGAGTGGAAAAGCGACGCAGCACGTTCATGTTCATCTTGTAAACGAGTGTAGTAGCTAGGGTAGAAACTTTGAGGTTTGCATACTTTGAAGTTGCATACTTTGAAGTATGCAAAGTATGCAACTTCAAAGTATGCAAACCTCAAAGTTTCTACCCTAGCTACTACACTCGTTTACAAGATGAACATGAACGTGCTGCGTCGCTTTTCCACTCGAAGTGACACGAAAAGTGCACCGGCCATTACTGAAACCATGGAAGACAAGTTCGGCAGTGTGCGTGAACCCCTCGTGCTTCATGACCCCGACCTCTCCGCTACAAATGCCTTAGCTACAGCTTTACCCGAAGTGAGTTTTTCACTCGCAAATGAAATTAAAGTTGGGAGTATTGGGGGATCATATAGCGTACGGATCCCATACCACGTCCGACTCCTCCACTACCACTAACATGTCACACCCCGATTTTCCCGTCGGTTGTGAACGTTTGGCACCTTTACTACGCAACGAAATATTTCATCTAAGACTTCTACTTGTTCTGAACGCCTTTTTCTAAGCCTTCTAGGGTCTCAAATCCCAAGACATCGCTTAAATCCAACCATGTCGTTGCCAAATCTATACCTGAAAGACATGCTTAAAAAAGTCAGCATAAAGCCGGTGAGTTCATGGTTTTATGTTTATCGTTCATAACCCATTTTTCTTTCAAAACACTTGAGAAAGTATTTGCAAACGTTAATGAGAGTTTATTTTGTTTACGCAAAACATTGTTTGGGAAAATACATATAAAAAATCCCATTTTAAACCTTACCGGTTATTCCTTTCTTAACCTTCGACTCGACTCACTTTGCCATATATTTACCTCCCCATAAAGATAAATATACACAAGTTTCGTTGATCGAACATACATATAAAAAGTCTCTTTTACATTCTTGCAGGGTATTCCTTGACCTTCAACTCGACTCACTTTGCCATATATTTACCTCCCCATAAAGATAAATATATCCAAGTTTTATCGATCGAACCTTAAACCCAAAAGGAGACTTCCACAATAACTTTTGAAAAACTCACATTAATATGAAAACCATTTTTCACCCAGAATTACCCTCCGGGCAATCACATACGCCGAAAGTGGAAATGATTAAATAAAATAACCATTATTTAAAAAGTTAGTGTGCGTAACAAACATAAGAAATGTGCTACATAAAACTTAGGGTTGCAAATCCTAAAGTCGATGGCATCCCCATGAGCCCGTAACCAAAACCAGACTACTTACTTTTGCTCCGCACGTTGTTATAGTGGTAACAACAATTTTAGAATATCGTAACACCCCTTGGTCCATCCGAGTTGACGCTAATCAACCGGGGGTGGGTCCCCGTCGAGGACCGATAGTACTATCCCTATATTCTACGGCTACATCACTTTGTATTAATGGTTACAGTTAACTGCGGAGACTGCACGTCCCACTAGACTTTTCCGTTACCCATGTGCCCATCTTATGTACCATTTCAATTTTCTTAGTTACCGCACATTTTAATACTTTCTTGCTTACATAACTTTCATTTCCTTTTTTGCCCACGTACGATTTTATAAAAGCATTGTATCTTCACAAGATTTTCATAAACTTTGTTATGCTTTAAAATAAACAGGTTTTAAAAAACAAGCATGTCTCCCCCCCCCCCCCCCCTTCCCCGAAAACATTTACAAAACAGTAAAAAGTGGGGTCATGAACTCACCTTAATTTCCTTGCTTAGCTAGCAAACAAAGCCCGAAGCTTTGACCGACTTCCTCGTGCCCTATTACCAACAAAGGACACCTTAAAAGTCTATAACATATAAACCTAGCCTATTATCTGACTAAAAGATAGTTTATCCAACTATCTAGACTCGTGTGTGCTAACTCGAGTCTCATTATGCTTTAACTCGACGAACCGATCGTGACTTATCTTACTTACGTGTTAACACACGACATAGTACCCAAGTTGCGCACTTGTTCTATTCGCGTGTAACCCACGTTAGACTAATACTACGAAACGTATAACTTATCCTGAGCCGTAACTCGTCTCATTAGTCAGATACATGTATTTGTCTTGTACGTTTATTTTTTGGAAAATATACTTTGCAAAAATACGATTCTTGTTATTAATTCTGATTAAAAACATTTGTTACTTCCTTCCCAAAATCCGAACGTTTAAAGTATTCTAAACTTTTCTTTTCATAAAAGATTTCCAGTGAAATCGAACGTTTATATATTTTTGAATCCGAATAATAACATTTCAAAAACTCGTCATACTTGACGTTTGGAAAAACTACATATCTTCGTTTTGAAATATTGTCCGAGATTCACTTATTATTGCTACAAATATCTTTTGTCAAAACGTCGCGATTTTGTATCACACTTGGGAATTATTACAAAAACACACACGACCATGTTAGTTTTGTGACGCTTTGGATTTTATAAAATTTCGGCAGAGTTTCCTCTTTTTTTGTACGAACCAGACAACACAAGTCGTCTACAATATCCCAAAATCAATTATAAACGCAAGACAATACCTTTATCCGCATATTTCCAAATCAAATGAGATTTATACGTGTCGACACTTTATATAAATTATACTTAGTTATAAAAATATATAACAATACATTTACATATAGTCCAACAGTGTAGTCCAATATACAATATTATACAAGTCACGCAATTACCAATCTTTCCGATTATACTTTCCGTTTATGACTTTATCGGTTCGTTTCGTGAGTTAAAACTATTTCATTCGTAATTATATATTTATAAAAATATGATATTCAAACTTAATAAAATAATAAACAAGAATTTGTCATACCAAGATTACACACGTGTGCGTCTCGTACCACGCGTCTCGAACGTGTTGACCAACTCTTTTGACCGGGCTGACCTGTTGACCGATGTTGACTGGACCCGAACATGACCCGAGTGAATCCCGAGCCGGTTCCAGGTTGTCTGCTTGACCAGCTTGACCATTTAACCGGGTCTGACCTGTTAACTTGATTTTACCAGGCCCGATCCTGACCCGTAACAGAAACCAGCTTACCAGACCTAAATAGCTACTTCCGTCTTGAACCCACTTCGACTGGCCCAAAAACGAATGACAAAGGACAACATAATCAACAAACTAAGCCGACCATCTTCTACAACAAGCACAACAACGACCAGTTTCGTCATCGTTGTCGTCGAGACCCAGCTTCACCAACACCAATCGGAAACCCAACATCAAAACCATCAAAGCATCACATCCAAGTCAATCCTCAGCGGCAACCACAACACGACCCATCTACCTGCTGAACCAAAACCACCACAACCAACACAAACCCGACCCGTTCGAGTAAGCCACTGGACTTCTGATCCCAGAACCAACTCCGACCACCACCTATGTCGAGTCCCACCATGACAAGCCACCTGCTAACCGGTCAGCAAAGAACCACCATCGGATCAAGTACACATTGCCGTCACTTGTCTTTCCCCGAGCCAAAACCACCATCATCGGACCACCACAGCCATCCTTACCCACCCCTACACACCTCCGTTCAGCCGATCCTCCACACCATAGTCGTCTGCAACCATTACCACCACTCTGGTGGCCAGGACCAGTCATAACAGAGATGGAAGAGAGAGATCGCGAGGAGAGAGAGAGCAGGTAGAGGAGAGCCTTAGAGAGAGAGAGTGAGGGTTTGATTTGGGGGTGGCGGCTGCAATTGTGAGAAGAGGAGCTGGATGAGTGGTTTTTATAGCTAGGGTTCCTTGGTAGGTAGGCACAATGCATACGAACCCGCTTTAAACTTAAAATGTTTCGGTTTTATTCTAGCTCAATAATTAATAACGAAAGTTAGTCGGTTTTGCTCGTAATTATAAATAACACTAAACCGAGCAAAAATATAATTGTTTTCTTCGTCCAATGTGTTCTTTCAGAACACGCGTTAAAATCGCGTTAGTTGATTCGGTCATGGGTTCCTTCATTTAAACGATCGTTAACTTCCGAGATTTAATAAGTAACATTATTTATAATAAATAATTATTTCAAGAGCCCAATTACGGTTAAGACCACATCGGTCGTTAATCGGAATTTGCCGGTTGTCACATTCTCCCCCTGTTACAGAAATTTTGTCCCCAAAATTTAAGCTAGGATATCTTTTAAAGACTCAACAGAAGTTTCACAACAATCAATGAGTCAAGGTACCCGCCGGTACAAATGAGACAAGGTAGATTTTCAAAATCAACCGAAGACAAGGACATTAGGTAACAAATCACAAATGTTCCACTTGAGCGAGTCTCAAGGAAAATATATACATTTTCAATTTTCCACACGATTTGCAAATGTGTGGGCAATAACTTGAATGTTAGAATCAACCGCTTAATTTTTTTCTGGAAAACAAATATATCGGTGGAATGATTGTGGCAATTTAGGGACTACCAATAGTCCTCTACGATATACGTATACCATAACAGCTTTACAAAAGCAATGGCAAGACTCTCCAATGAGCCATGTTATGAGATCGAACAACTTGGTATTCCAACACTTGAAACAAAAGAAAGTGTTCATATACCCAATTAGTTTCAAATGGCCGATATAGGTGAAACAGTATTATTTGGCAATTTGTGGATAGGCAAGCTACGTTAGTTTGTCTGGTTCGCAAGACATCAACAAGATTATGATCAATGACATCCAAGATGAATTAACACGCGAAAGTGGCATCCAAGCGCCCAAATGTGCTATTAATAACTTTATCAACAATTATTGTTGGTGCACCTCAAGCGAAACAACGAGTTCACCAACCTTTCCACTACACGCCGCAAGGTGTGTTTGAATTTAAGAAAATAGCAAACACGTTGATGAAGAGAAATATGCCAATAAAAATCATCCACTATTAGAAATCGAATGAATATTCACCACGAAGTGCTGTATCAATTTCCAATAATTTGATTCAACCGAAGTGTCGATTTCAATGAAACTCATCGACGAATTATCAAAAGATTCATTGCCCACAATGGCCTGACGCATCAAGATCAGAATGCAAGCAGTACGAGCAACGTAATGATAACTAAATTATCAATGAAACCATCGTTCGATGTGAAGCCCTACAATGGACCTTCACAATTTAAAAATGCAAACATACGACAGTTGACACGTGTACCAAATACGTGTCCAGTTCTGTGAAAAGATAAGGAATCAACAAAATTAGATTCCTTTACGATAGTATGATGTTGAAAGCCACAAACACTAACGAAGAGAAATGTAAAACATACTCAAAAGATATAACCAGGTTCTTCAACATGAACTTCAAAAGCTCAAGAAACAAGATCATCAAGATCTTAAAATGGTTTAAGAAAACCGGAGTCACAATAATACGAACAGGGGAGAATCGACAGTCATGTCCACAACAACAAAAATAAATAACCTTTATGCCTTACATATATACCCTCACGATAGATTTTCTTAGGACTTTCGTGTGCCTGTAAATTCACAATAACGTGACGTCTGCGTTATCAAAAATTTACCTCACAAAATCATCCTATTAACCACCATCGAGAATTATATCATAAGCACCCATTGATTCACACAATCACCCTTATATATTACGTATAAATGTTAGTCGTGCGTGCCACCTTTCCCGGTGCCGTCCCCGACCACATTCCAGCTTGCGCAGTACCATATAATATTAGTCATGCGTGCCACCTTTCCCGGTGTCGTCCCCGACAACTTTTCAGTTTGCGCGGTACCGTCTTCAAGATGAGATGCCTCTTCACGATGTTTCGAAGCGAGCTTAACATAGAAGACGTAAGCGTACCCTGTTTCCTTGGGATGCAAGTCTGCAAATGCTTCAAACATTTTGTTTTGCATGTCAGCGTTGCCAACCTGTCAAGTTGCTTGTCATGAGTGCGCGTCCTCGCCACGTCCAAGCTAGTGTCGACATCCATTAGCGATACGTATTATTATTGAGGCATAGTTTTATACTTTACATATACTTACATACATTATATACTCAAATAAATTGTTCCTCATAACTAAGAAACAGTGACTCAGCTAAACTCTATGTGAATTAACATTTCGCTATCCATAGCGATGACTCGTCGGTCACTAGTGAGTTATACTTAGTCACTTCGTGCATTCTTACCTTTCTATATATACATATAGAATATACTCACTTAGTATTCACGTAAGGAAATGTTTCCTGCGTCGCAGAAACCTAAGCTGAGCTACTGTAATTCCATACACTAATATTCTTTCAACTTATTTAGCAACGGTTGGAATTTTTACTTCCTAGGAGTTCGTACTAAATTTTCAATCTTAGCACTTTCGGTCCCTAATTAAAACTCAGGTTAAAGCCTAGGTATTCCCTACTGACACCTAATTCGCTAAAACCTATAGCTCTGATACCAAACTGTCACACCCCGATTTTCCCGTCGGTTGTGAACGTTTGGCACCTTTACTACGCAGCGGAATATTTCAACTAAGACTTCTACTTGTTCTGAACGCCTTTTTCTAAGCCTTCTAGGGTCTCAAATCCCAAGACATCACTTAAATCCAACCATGTCGTTGCCAAATCTATACCTGAAAGACATGCTTAAAAAGGTCAGCATAAAGCCGGTGAGTTCATGGTTTTATGTTTATCGTTCATAACCCATTTTTCTTTCAAAACACTTGAGAAAGTATTTGCAAACGTTAATGAGAGTTTATTTTGTTTACGCAAAACATTGTTTGGGAAAATACATATAAAAAATCCCATTTTAAACCTTACCGGTTATTCCTTTCTTAACCTTCGACTCGACTCACTTTGCCATATATTTACCTCCCCATAAAGATAAATATATCCAAGTTTTGTCGATCGAACCTTAAACCCAAAAGGAGACTTCCACAATAACTTTTGAAAAACTCTCACATTAATATGAAAACCATTTTTCCCCCGGAATTACCCTCCGGGCAATCACGTATGCCGAAAGTGGAAATGATTAAATAAAATAACCATTATTTAAAAAGTTAGTGTGCGTAACAAACATAAGAAATGTGCTACATAAAACTTAGGGTTGCAAATCCTAAAGTCGATGGCATCCCCATGAGCCCGTAACCAAAACCAGACTACTTACTTTTGCTCCGCACGTTGTTATAGTGGTAACAACAATTTTAGAATATCGTAACACCCCCTGGTCCATCCGAGTTGACGCTAATCAACCGGGGGTGGGTCCCCGTCGAGGACCGATAGTACTATCCCCATATTCTACGGCTACATCACTTTGTATTAATGGTTACAGTTAACTGCGGAGACTGCATGTCCCACTAGACTTTTCCGTTACCCATGTGCCCATCTTATGTACCATTTCAATTTTCTCAGTTACCGCACATTTTAATACTTTCTTGCTTACATAACTTTCATTTCCCTTTTTGCCCACGTACGATTTTATAAAAGCATTGTATCTTCACAAGATTTTCATAAACTTTGTTATGCTTTAAAATAAACAGGTTTTCAAAAACAAGCATGTCTTCCCCCCCCCCCCCCCCCCGAAAACATTTACAAAACAGTAAAAAGTGGGGTCATGAACTCACCTTAATTTCCTTGCTTAGCTAGCAAACAAAGCCCGAAGCTTTGACCGACTTCCTCGTGCCCTATACCAACAAAGGACACCTTAAAAGTCTATGACATATAAACCTAGCCTATTATCTGGCTAAAAGATAGTTTATCCAACTATCTAGACTCGTGTGTGCTAACTCGAGTCTCATTATGCTTTAACTCGACGAACCGATCGTGACTTATCTTACTTACGTGTTAACACACGACATAGTATCCAAGTTGCGCACTTGTTCTATTTGCGTGTAACCCACGTTGGACTAATACTACGAAACGTATAACTTATCCTGAGCCGTAACTCGTCTCATTAGTCGGATACATGTATTTGTCTTGTACGTTTATTTTTTGGAAAATATACTTTGCAAAAATACAATTCTTGTTATTAATTCTGATTAATAACATTTGTTACTTCCTTCCCAAAATCCGAACGTTTAAAGTATTCAAAACTTTTCTTTTCATAAAAGATTTCCAAGTGAAATCGAACGTTTATATATTTTTGAATCCGAATAATAACATTTCAAAAACTCGTCATACTTGACGTTTGGAAAAACTACATATCTTCGTTTTGAAATATTGTCTGAGATTCACTTATTATTGCTACAAATATCTTTTGTCAAAACGTCGCGATTTTGTATAAATACATTTATTAAACACTTGGGAATTATTACAAAAACACACACGACCATGTTAGTGTGACAACCTGCCCCCTTCACTTTTCATAAATGTGCATAATTGGTTCCTCAACTATTTCAAAATTTTCATTTTTAACCCTCGTATTTTAATAGTACCAAAATTCACAATTTAATAAAACTTATAATTTTTATAAGTAAAAGTATGCACGTTTTATACTCACATCTACATCCGAGCACGTATGTTTCAGACCTTGATACTCAAAGCCCTTAATTTTCGGTCCTAAAACAACTTAGAAACAGAAGGAAATAAGTCTCTAACTTAAAATTGATTAAATTAGAAAAATTATTTTTTTTAGCCCTCGCGGTCCGCTAAGACAGTCTCAGTCAAAGTCCCAGTCAAAGTCTCAGTCAAAGTCCCAGTCAATGTCCTAGTCAAAGTCTTAGTCAAACAGTCAAAGTCCTAGTCAAATATTCAATTCATCACAAAACCTTACTTTATGGTGTTGACCAATTTTAATGGCTAATTGAATCCAAAACTAGTATAAAAACCCACCTATGACCCATTACACTTTGCACCTCTAATTCAATTGTTTCAATTTGATTAAACTCTCCCTCATACCTTTCTTCTAGAGTATATTACTTCTACATTTGCAGCTTTGATTATAAGCTCTTGTAATTGGCGAATTGGAAGCTTGATATTTTTTTTCCTATTCGGTTTCTTTTCTTCTAAATTGGACTAGTTTCGTTGTTGAACCTTTGGATTGCTCGCATTTTCACGCTCGCTTAGTCATCTAGTCATTTGGCGAATGTGAGTATTTCCTATCCCCTTTTTGCTTTTATTCATTTTTGGGGTGTTACATGTACACTTATACAAATTACAAATACAAGTTCACATTTTTACAATACAATTCTAGTACTATGTGCATTTGCTTACAAACATGCTTTATGCTTAGACATTACATGTAGAATACATTTGTACTTAGTGAAATCATTAACATTGTACAAGCCGACCTTAACATTGGATAGCGCTATTGGATTGACAACCCGCCTAGGTTGATTCTCCCCCTTTTTCATCGGAGAATCCATGGTCATTGTTAAGTTATTATCCATTTATTGGATAAGTACACCGCCGTTCATTTAGTACATTATACAGTCACAGGATTGATTTCGCTCATTTGTATGATACATAGTTTACATAATTGCATTGTAGCTTTGCACTTGAATTGTATACCATTTTTTTTTCAACTTACTATATGTATTAAAACTAGGAATGCTCACCAACATTTCTTATGTTGACAAAACCTATTTTGTACATGTTTCAGGTGCAGTTTGATCTTAGTTCCATAGCATTGGATTTTAGTGCTTGCTTTTAATAAGTTATTTCAATTTCCTGTTTTGTTCAGACTTTTGTATTTTTTTCCCATTTCATCCATGTAAGACAATTTAAATTATTCAATAATATATTTACATTTTAGTACCATGTGCTTTTGAACAATCGTCACTAAGTGACACCTCGATGATTCCGCCATCGGTTGGGGTGTTACAGTTAGTTTTGTGACGCTTTGGATTTTATAAAATTTCGGCAGAGTTTCCTCTTTTTTTGTACGAACCAGACAACACAAGTCGTCTACAATATCCCAAAATCAATTATAAACGCAAGACAATACCTTTATCCGCATATTTCCAAATCAAATGAGATTTATACGTTTCGACACTTTATATAAATTATACTTAGTTATAAAAATATATAACAATACATTTACATATAGTCCAACAGTGTAGTCCAATATACGATATTATACAAGTCACGCAATTACCAATCTTTCCGATTATACTTTCCGTTTATGACTTTATCGGTTCGTTTCGTGAGTTAAAACTATTTCATTCGTAATTATATATTTATAAAAATATGATATTCAAACTTAATAAAATAATAAACAAGAATTCGTTATACCAAGATTACACACGTGTGCGTCTCGTACCACGCGTCTCGAACGTGTTGACCGATTCTTTTGATCGGGCTGACCTGCTAACCCTCTCGGATCCCCGTTGTAACGCCCAGCTTTTATCGAATAATATAATAATAATATTTTATTTATAAAACGACTCGATAATTCATTAACAATAGTATCTCGTTAAAAATAAATACATTCTTATTCATTAATAAATTCAAGTATTTAAATTCGCCAAGTAACGCGTTGTAAGTAATAACATACTGGTAACCCGACCTATATCCTTGTAAATTTCTAAACGCGACTAAAAATATATTATAACAAATATATAGTCCAACCACTCGTTCGAAATCGTTTTATATAAATAAATAACGAGAAATAATTATTATAGTGGTTAAACAAAACTATGTAATTATCGAGATACGAAACGGTAACGGGTTCGTATACGCAGTACCCAACCACTTAACCCACACTAAACCCTACCTATTTAATCTCTCTTTCTCATTCTTCCTCCCCATTCTTACATCAATAATCCTAGCATCCATCTTATATCTCTTCCTCTGAACATCTTTCTCTAACACAAGTCCACCACTATCACACCTTTAACCTCCTCCTTTCACCTCTCTAGATGAGCAGCTGACAACAACCACCACCATCCAAGCGGCCGCCAACAACCACCATCATCCAAGCAGCCGCCAACAACTACCACCATCCGAGCCACCACTAAAAACCCACATCCTTCCTTCTGGAGCAGTGACAGGCACGCAAACCACCACCACTCGAACCCTATGGTACACCGTTTCCTTCTTCCTCTCTCACTCCAAGTGGCGCCGCCGCCACCCACCACCCGAACCCTACAATCACAACCCAACCCTCCTCATTCCTGAACTCACCTACCTTTTCCCTTCCTCCCTCACGTTAATCGGCCAGCCCTTTACTCCGGCCGCCGTGACGTGGCAGCATCACCCACAGCAATGACCAGAAAATCCGGTACCTTGGGCCTCTGTTTCAGGTATGTCTTGCTTTAACCAAGTGAGTTTCGGATGAGGTTAGTTTCCGGTTGGTTTTTGGGTTCAACGCTGATACTCGTTGGTGGTTCATGCTGGATGTCAGTTGAAGTGGATGTGGTGCTAGCCGTTCAAGGATCGGGCCAGGTTTAATGGGTTCCAGTCAAGCGGATTTGTTGGGTTGCTTGTTTGGATCTGTTTAGGTGACTTATTTCCTTTCGGATTTAATCGCTTCAAGTAGCTCGGGTTGTCGAGACTCTGGTCAACAGTCAACACCCAAGTCAAACCTGGTCAACATCGCTCAAGTTGGTCGACTGGGTCAGATCTGTCCGTACACAGTTGGTCGCTCAAGTTGTTTCTCTTCCAGAGAATATTGCGGGAAGGTATAACGCGTGCCATGTCCTTGTTTTAAATTACCTTGCCTTTTATTATTTATATATATAAATATAAATATAATTAGTGATGTATTTTCTTGGGTGTAGAACGAACCGAGTCGATTTTTAATGAAAACAATTTTTATTAAAAAGTTTGGGTGAATCGAGTAATGACTAACTCATGTAAATATATGTTGTTGCGTGGATTATCCAAATGGTGAACTACACAAATACATGTATTAATTGTCAAGGGGAATATTTCACTTTCGCTTTAGCTTTAGAAGGTTAATCATTTGTCGCGTATAAAAGACTAGTTAGATCATGATGCGTATTGTAAATTTTGGATGATTGATTGTTGGAAAAATATAGACAACATTAGTTGTTGGTTTTATACAAAAACAGAGGAAACTCTGTCCAAATTTTTATAAAATATAAGGAACATATCGGACTTTCCAATCTATAATTTTGTACAAGTGAAGCTACATTTTACCAGTAAGTTCTAACTCCCAAATCTTACATCGTCGAAATAAGAATATTGATATATATTATTAGGCATTCAAGACAAGCTAAAACGCGAATCAAGTTACATAGACATTTATCCTTGCTATTTTTAAATGTTTCCTTCTAACAAATTTCAAATCGCGAAATCTTATCATTATAAAGTATATAATTTAGAGTAAATGGCCAAATTCGTCCCTGAGGTTTGGTTAATATTGCTAGATCCACCCAAAATAAGAATTTTTGACACTTGAGCCACTAAGGTTTGAAATTTAGTGCTAAATCCGTCCAATTTGCAAACTCTGTTAAATATTAACATTAAATCAGGGGCATTTTGGTCATTTCCTATTTCTTAATTGCAAATTCGTCTTTGAGGCTTGTTCCAAATTGCTAGATCAGTCCAAAATAAAAATTTGTAATGAATTAGCATGTTGGGTTCGGGCCACGTGTCCATATTTTGATGTGGAATATTTCTTAGAACACAGCAACTAGTTTCCTTGTGCCTGCTTTTTGGTGCAAACCAACCATCATCTTTGCCCATTCCATGCACAAAGTCAAGAAAAATGGCAAATTGTTACATAAACTATACCTTAAAAGCAGAAAGTGAAAACAAAATGGCAAAGTGTTCTATTTTTTGATTTTCAAAATGAAAATGAAGTTGAAACTTGAAACAATGTTCAAATGTAGTGTGTATGGTTCACTTCTATTTAATTCAGTTATGCATATAAAATAGATCAAAAATGGAAAAAAAAAAAACGTTGGTTCGTTCAATTCGAACTAGGGATGAGCTCGGGACGGTATCGGTACCGAACTGATACCGATCCTGACAATACCGATACTGAAAAGTCCAAAAAACCAATACCGATAACGATACCGAACACATATGGTACGGTACGGTATCGGTATTTTACCTTAAAATACCGATACCATACCGATCTCGTACCGATACCGATAATACCGAAACCAAAAATCCATAAATATGGGTACCGATACCGATCCCAAAACCCCTCGTTTCGGTATCGGTTCGGTACGGTATCGGGATCGGGACGGGACGGGATCGGTATTCGGCCTTGTATGCTCATCCCTAATTCGAACCAATGGAATCCAAAATTTAGATATTTTCAAAGTGATAAAGTTTCTTCCTTGTCTGGTTCATGATCTAACTAGGTTGTTTTGATTAAGGTCATTCAATTCAATTATACATATCATAAAAGTTGGAAATACGTAAAAATTCCAAAATGTAAAAAAATCTTAAAATGATTCTGGTCAGGTTCATGTTTAAATCAATTTTCTTTGAAACTATTTTGTTTTGATTTAGTTCAGGTAGATATATAAAAATAAAATCATTGCTTTTTAGTTACCATATCAAGAACTTCAGTTCTTGTGTAAGCTTTATCAGATATTACGATAAAATCATCAACAATAGGCACATATACTTCTTCGTATTTACAAGCCAGAAGCATTGCTGTTATTCCAACAAGTTGAAGGTTCTTCCTTCCAACAGGTCCGCATGGCGCATGCCAAGAATCGGTCAACGAAATTCACAGTTAGATATAGAGTCTCCTCCATGAGTTCAAATTTGTAATGAACCTGTTGTTTTTCAATTTAATATGGCATCATAATCATAAGTTATTATAAACTTAAACTCTCATCTTTAATATTTAAATTTGGTCAATATTGCCTAATAAATTTGTAATTCATTACAAATTCTCATTTTGGACTGATCTAGCAATTTGGAACAAACCTCAGGGACGAATTTGCAATTAAGAAATAGGAAATGACCAAAATGCCCCTGATTTAGCGTTAATATTTAACAGAGTTTGCAAATTGGACGGATTTAGCACTAAATTTCAAACCTTAGTGGCTCAGGTGTCAAAAATTATTATTTTGGATGAATCTAGCAATATTAACCAAACCTCAATGACGAATTTGGCCATTTACTCTATAATTTATATAACTATACATTCACATATATTTTCGATAATCCAAATCAAGTTACTATCGGTTCGTTAAGTCATACACTCATTAAGACACGTATTGTGTACAATACGAGTCTAGGTAGTTGAATAAACTATCTTTACAACCAATAAACAAAATAAGTTCATTTGTATTAGAAATTAAGGCATCCTTTACTTGTAATAGGACACAAGAGATTCAGTCAATCCAGCTTCAGACATTGTTATTCTTTCATAATGCACTCTAGGTGAGTTCATACTTGTCCCCTTTTTACTCTTTATCACTTTTGGGGTGTAAACATGTATCATATGCAAAACACACTAATGCTTTCATAAACACACATGCTCAATCTATTAAACATACTTATATGCTACCTGCCATGCTTATGATTCTTAGATACTTAAACATAATTCATTAACTATTATTAGCCCACTTAACATGTATAGCGCTATAGGACTAGCACACCGCCCCCTTTATGGGTCATTGTTAAGATTTAAACGGCCTAACATGAATATGTTAGGTATACGCTATGGTACTCGCGGGTTTGAGTTATGTCTTTTGTATGATAAGTATGTGCAATGCTATAGTATGAGATTTGAGTAAACCATTCTAGAATACTATGTATGTAAACTAAAACTGGTATGCTCACCAATGCTTTATGTGTTGACGGATATTTTATACATGTTGCAGGAAAAGCTTGATGAGACGATACAAGAAACATCACTTAGGATTCGGCCTTAGAAACAAACAAAACAATCTTTATTTTACTTCATGCTTAAGTTAATGTATTTTTCTCATGTACAAATTGTATACTTGTTGAATCTTAGATACGAATGAAATCTATTTTAATCTATTGTCACAATCTAGTGTTATGAAGTCTTTGAACAATCTATCACAAGTCTCACCTCGATGTTTCCGCCATCGGTTGGGGTGTGACACCCGTTCCCAATATGCCGACTACTCCAACCGTGCCGTTACCAAAGTTTAAACCTGAAAGACATACTTAACAAGTCAACATAAAGCTGGTGAGTTCATAAGTTTCACAAAAGAGTTTCCATAAATTTGAAAAGATCATTCCCGTTAATACTATGTCATGAGAACGTTAGCTAGACGTTAAGTGTTTTTACTACTACGGTTGGGAACCCATTACTAAACATGTACCAAAAGATGAATCCAGCCCAGATTGACTGGGTTACCGATGCCTCGATAACCCGAGAGTTAGAGACAATATGCACCCGCCCGGCATCCCCGTCGTCGAGTGGGGTTTGTGAGGCCCAATAGATCTATCCACATTTCCCTCGTTGTGCATACCCGCACATTCATGGTTTCCCCCTGGGACTTTCTGTAAAAGCCGTATAGTAACATAAAGTGCCCATAGTATAACATGACCTTTAATAAGTTCGTAAGTAGCATGTTTCTCCCCCGAAAGCAAAACCAGTAAAAGTAAGGCCGTGACACTCACGCGCCCATTTCATTTTTCAAAAACTTGTTCGTTTGGAATTCCTTAGGTTTTCATAAAAGAAGCATGTCTTCCACCCCGAAAACATTTATAAAACAGTAAAAAGTGGGGTCATGAACTCACCTTAATTTCCTTGCTAAGCTAGCAAACAAAGCCTGAATCCTCGACCGACTTCCTTGTGCCCTAATACAACAAAGGACACCTTAAAGTCTAACACATATAAACCTAGCCTATTATCCGGCTAAAAGATAGTTTATCCAACTATCTAGACTTGTGTGTATTAACCCGAGTCTTAAGCATTTTAACTCGTCGAACCGATCGTGACTTAAATATGTTTTATGCGACTTAATACTCAAGTTAATCACTTGTTACTATTCGTGTATAAACCACGTTGGACCAATATTATGAAACGGATAACTTATCCCGAGCCGTAGCTCGTCTTATAATTATATTTCAGGAAAAGACTCTTTGATAATAATATAAGTATAGTTATTTAAATCCGATTAATAACAATATCGCTTCTTTTCCAAATCCGAACATTTAAATTATTCAAAACTTTGCTTGTTGTAAAAATAGTTCCCAAGTAAAATGTTTATATGTTTTTAAATCCAAACAATACACATTATTTAGATACCGAAAACCTTTCGAAACTCGTCATACTTGACGTTCGGCGAAACTATATATATATATATTTATGTTTTGAAAATATTGTCCGGGATTTACTTATTATTGCTAAACATATATTCTGTCAAAACGTCACTATTCTGCATAACTGCACTTATCATGACACTTAGGGAACTTCGTTTATAAAAATATGCGACAATTCTACTTTCGTTGCGCCGTGGATTTTATAAAAATTTGGGCAGAGTTTCCTCTGTTTTTGTACAAACCAGGCGACAAAAGTCGCCTACAATTTTCCCAAAAATCAATATCCAATACAAGACTTTATACGTTTCGACAACTTTTCATATAAACTACTTAGTTATATTTATATAAATACACGAAACAATATATATATTATAGTCCAACCAATTTAGTCCGATATCGATTTTATAAGTCACGCCTTTTATATCCAATACCAATCGTCCGATTTAATATAGTTACCGATTATTATTATTCGGTTCGTTCGCGAGTCAAAACTATTTTAAGAATATCAATATATTTATTTATATATATATACAATATCCACAACAATAATACAAATACGAATTAAAGTATACCGATTCGTACGCACGTGACCCGGAGCCACCTCAACTAGGCATAGACCGGAACCAAAGTTTGACCAGTTTGACCGCGCGTTGACCGAGGTTGACCAAATCCGACAGGATGCAAAACGAAACCCGGACCATCACGAACTTGTACCAAATCTGGCCCGAACATACAACTCAAACCAAACACAAACCCGATTCTAAATCTGACCCGTGTTGAATCTGACTCGAACCCAGACGTGAAACCGAATCTGGCGAACAAAGAACCCGGCTCACCCTCTTGCCTTGCTCACCCGAAACCTGGCTTGACCGGGTCTGACCCGAGTTGTCCAGACCCAAAACGAACCTGTATGACCCGTGACCCGAAACCCGAGCCGACCAGATCTGACCCGGAGCACACGAATCTGATCCGAGACACTTGACCCGAACAAGACCGCGGTACCCGACGAGCTCCAGCTTGAACTCGAGAACCTTGGCCAACAAATTGGAACTCAAAACCCACTAAAAACCGGGTCCGATCTGACGTGTCTGCACCCACACCACGAACCATCACGTGGAACCACCTCGACAGAAACCACCAAGCTACCACCCGTCACCAAGCTCAACCACCTGCCAAAACCCTCTCCAAACCGTCACCATCTGCCACCGTATGAACCACCACAGCAACCATCAGCTTCCATAAACTAACCGGAAACCACCACAACCGACCACCCAACTCGTCGAACCACCACACAATAACCCGACCTGTGACCAGCTTCCCTAAACCCAACCCGGACCACGGACTTAACACCACCACAGTCACCATCGGCCACCTCCACCCCAAAACCCGACCAAACACACCACTACCGGGACCATTACAGCCTGTTTTCTTTGGCTGGAGGCTTCACGCCGCCACCACATGCACTCGTGGTGGTGGCCGGTGCTTTAACAGGAGGAGGGGGAGAGACGAGGGAGGGAGAGGTGCTAGGGAGAGAGAGAGACCTGCGAGAGAGAGGGAGAGAGACGTGAGGAGAGAGAGTAGAGAGAGAGGGGGTTGGCGGCTGTTGAAAAATGAGAGGGAGGAGGAAGAAGAGGCCCTTTTATAGTTAGGGTTTAGGTTAGGTAGGTGTGCATCGCGTATCGAACCCGTTTTAACGTAAAATGCCTCGGTTTCTATTTAGGCTCCATAATTAATTATAAAAATTTGTTGTTTTCGTTTGAAATTAAAAATAATAATAAACCGAGCAAAAATATAAATATTTTCGTTACCCGATGTGTGCTTTCAGTTCGCGCGTTTAAATCACGTTAATTAAATCGGTCGCAGTTTCAATTGTAAAAACGGTCAGTAAACGTCCGAAACTTAATAATTAATAATATTTGTAATAAATATTTATTTTTAAATCATAAAAATCACGCAAGTGTAGATCGGAAGTTGCCGGGTGTCACATAACGTATTTTACACGAATACAATCGGCTGGTGGGTGGGTCTGACCGAACCATCGACTCACTTAGCCGTAAATGGAACGACTTGAACACGAAGTGCCAGCTCTTCAACGGGTACCACTATCGAACACTCAAGTGTTTCCTGCAGACATGCCGGAAGACGTCGCCATCATATATACCAAAGCAGAGTATCAATCAAAGCAGCGTAAAGAATTCAAACATGTGTCGGCTTGGCAAATGATGAGAGACCGTCTTAACGCGTAGTTATTTAACTTTTGTAATTTTATGTTTTTTTTATTAATCTTATATTTTTTATTAATCCAATGTATCTTATGTTTATATTTTATGTTTTTATTAATCTAAATACTACAAATATTAATTCAATGAATCTCTTATGTTTAAATATTTATGTTTTTATTAATCCAAATATTACAATATTACAATTTGTAACAGGACAAATATTACAAAAACTGAACTATTACACGAACAATACACAAACTCGTTGCACACGTCGTCCACCGAGACGTATCCGTTGCACACGTCGACCACAGAACGTAGTTAGCACTAGGGGAGGGGAAGTTACTTCCCAAATTTACTTGCTTTGAACCTTGTTTGAATGGTGTATGTGTTCTACATAGACAAAAAATTTCACTTTTTTGCACTTTTTAAAAGTTTATTTAGGGCTGTATATTTCTTAAGATATGGGGTGTATATTTCCAGCCTCCCAACATAATAGGAGTATTACATAGGTTATGGTTCCAACGCCAATATCTTTGAAAATCCAATTATTAGCGAACTAGTTTATCCTCCCGAGCGTATGAGATAAACAAATCTAATATAAAGTGACAAATTGTGTATACTATAAAAAAATATGCCATTTTTTAGATGCTTTTTTTTAAAGAATCAACACTCGTCTCGGTACGACTATCACTTTCTCAATACACTCTAAAATTGCGATTTGAAATGAGAACTAGGTTGAGTTGTGAGAACAATATGAACTTACTTATTAGTCACAAGTTTAGTTAACTATCAAATGAATTTGTGGTTATGATTAAAACATAATAAAAATTAAATAAAATATTAATTGTGTTACATCGGTGTATTCATTTTGTTACACCGGTGTAAGGACGACGTAAATTTTTGGCTTTTTTTTTATTTTTTTTGTATATTTCTTAATTAGTCATTTTTACATTATTGGGTAAAAAAATTTAGAGTGAATAACCAAAATCGTCCATGTGGTTTTGCCCAATTTGCTACTTCAGCCAAATCTTTTAAAAAGTGCATGAATACTCCTTGATCTTTTAAAAAATATGCCAAAACAATTCAACGACTTAACCCAGTTAACTTTTTTTCTTTAAGTCAGAAGCATTTTCATCAAATCAGGGGCAAAGTTACATTCTTCCCCAATTGTGTGTTTGTGTACCATCTTTCACCCTCTCTTCATCTTACGGGCCATGGATCTAACCTTGATGTGAGCGAATAATTATATCCTGTAAGGAACACGAGTAGTGACCCCTCGGTTATATCCTGAGTTATACTCATTGTTTCTTCGCATTGATCAGAACACCACCGTGTAAATGAACCCGTATAATTTCGTGCTTCTCATATTATTAATTGGTTAGCCATTTATTTATGGAAACAATAAATGGTTAAATTATCTACCTATATTATAAAAGAGTATCCATGGGTAAAGGTCTTGATAGCTACACAAGACTTGGTATATATCATAATAACCAAGCAAAAATCACAATATCAAATAATCCGGGGGCTTTTCTTTGTCATGGACCAATTTAAAGTGAGCAAAATTGGAATCAATAAGCATAATGCCAAATGGTATAAATGTATTCATCAAATTATCAGGTGTATTATCTTGTGTATCATTTAAAATATGGATAAGATCGGTATCATATCCGTACATGTATCCGTACCCGTGCCGAAAATACCGGTATCGAATTAGAACAAAAGTGGGTACCGATTACCGTACCGAATATATAGGTATGGTACGGGTATCGGTACCGGTATTTCGATACGGTACCCGTTTTGGTACCACTTTGTTATTTTTCCTTTTTAGCACTCGTACGAATACCAAATAGGTAAACCATTCCGAGAATCAATACTATACGGGCACCAAGTTGATAAAAATTGGTACGAGTACCAATATGGTACATGTACCAAATAGGTAAGATTGATACAAATTCCATAAATACCATAATACGAAGTAAAACATATTATCACATTCATTAGTATATAAAATTTGGTACCCGTACCATTTTTACCAGTACTCATACTCGTACCGATACCAAAAGTACCGAATACCGAAATCAATAAAAAGTGGGTACCGAATTACCGATACCTATACCGAGTACCCAAAACCGATACGAGTACCGGTATAGGTACATGTATAGGTACTCGTAAAAAAATGTCCATCCCTAATTTAAAGCATTCATTCTATCTATATTATCATATTCTTTTAAAATAATTATCATATGATGAGCAACATTAACAAATATTTATTACTTACCTAAAAAAAAAGTTAAACTGATGTGTTGTTGACTTGTTGCTAATCAGCCCAACTACTCTTTAAGCTTTGCAATATCTCCACCAAGTGGCGGATTTAGGAATTTTTTTAGGGGTTCACTTTTTTAATACGTCAGTTCTATATGACCAAACATATAAAATTTCCGGTCGGTTTAACGGTTCAGGTCGGGTAAAGTTCAAAAAATCATGAGTAACATCATATGACTTAGAATTTTGAAAGAGTTATTATAAAATATATTCGCAACTAATAAGTGAAGCCAAAATGAACAACTACATGTTCTTACTTTCACCTTTGTTTCAATTATTGCAGTATTAGAATTTTAAATAAGGCATCTTGCATTATAGCTAATTGTTAAGAAGATAGAGTGACTAATCTCATGGACCGAAGTCTATAAGCCCCCAAACCTGGCTCATTTCTTCTTGACCCTTCCACTTGCTAACCATTAACGACAAACAACCTCAATTTCAGATATGAACCTATAAGTAAATTTTTTAGTAAAATTAGCTTTTTTCACGCTTCAAAATGACAAACGATCCGGCATATAAAAATGCATTAAGGTTTAGCAGATTTATGTAATACCTTCCCCATGAAGAATCTAGGTATAGTCATCAAAATGTTCAAACTGCATTGTAATTCCCAATTGGCTTCCTCCATTTCTCCACCTCGTTATTCCTCAAAAAAGCATTTGGGTTCATGAAGTGGTGAACTGATGAAGTGGGGAGGAGAGGTGAGGGGTGTGATGTTTGAAGTAAACAAAACTAAACTTATTTAAACCCTAACTTTGCTTAAAAAAGGAATAAAAAAACAATGGAACAGGATTCGAACCTGGGCTTCGAAGGTTTGAAAGGGAGGGAATAACCATTGGAGCATTCACTTAAATTGGTTAAAGGTTCCTTTCAAATATATTTAGGGGTTCCTACATAATTTTCTATATATAATAACACTAAAAATTTTAAACCGAACGGGTTCCCGGGAACCCCCTCGAGAACCGTAGATCCGCCTCTGCACTCCACCTGGTGCAAACATTGGTGCTTGATGATTGATTTCATACTTGATAAACACTTTTTTGGCATAAGTTTTTATATCGCGAGTGGATAAGCTATCTATAACTGTCTAACAATAGCAAGAATATCATTTTAAATTCGCAAAATAATAATAATAATAAATAATAATATATGTCTGAATGTTTCTAGATTCTAAACTCTAAAGTACCTCACTACCTTGAAGGCTACAATAGCAAGAGCAATACATTAGGGACTTCGATACTCTCGCCGGGGACGCCGACTACCATTTTCATCTCCTCCTACTCCTGCACAACCTTCGTTCTATACTCCTCCTCCTGCAGAAATAACTCCTCCTGCTCCTACTCAAATAACTCCTCCCCCTCACTAGTACAAAACCTATTTTCAGAAGCGGTGGAAATGATTTTCAGAAGCGTTTTCTAACTGCTTCAAAAGATACAGCTGCAAAAGATAGTTATTTTAGGGAGCATTCTTAATATAGCTGCAAAAGATAGCTATTTTAGAGAGCATTCTTCAAAGGTTTTTTTTGCAGCTGTTTTAATTAAAATATAAATAAATAAAAAGGGACAAAAATACAATCTTTGGCAGCGGTCACGTACCTAAATTAAAAAATAATAAATGTTTTTTTATTTTTTGCAGCGGAGAAATATTATAGCATTTAATATATATTTTCAGCAAAAATTAATTTGCTAAAACCTGGAATTTTATTAACCCAACATTCAAACCAATCTAGGAATATAGCAATCAAGAGACAAAATTCACAAATTTACTAATTCAAAAGACCTCAAATTCAACAACATTGATTTAAAAAATCCAACAAAACATAAACTTCTACTAAGATATAAATCCATAAGAAAATAAAGAGTATCAACACCAAATCTATTAAAAAGGATAGCTCCAACTTGGAAACACTCTCGCAAAAAACCAAGGCATTATGATCCTTAGTAACTCGTCGATGTCCTTTTGTGTAGCAACTCTTGTTGTTCGCCAAATCTAGAAGAAAAAAAAGGGTTAGATTTAAACTATATCGACTTAGGAGAAAAATATTAGACATAACAAATCTAAAAAGACATAGCAAGAAAAAGTTACAGTTGAACTATATTAGGCTGGATTTTTAAACAAACAATTACATATATATACAACTAGTATTCAACCCTCGCGTTGCGGGTGTGGGATTTGTAAAACCATGCTAAGTTGTAAGCAAATGACAATCAAAATCGGAAAGTCGTAAACAAAACTACGAATTTATACCGCCACGTGACATCAAACATAAGTAAAGACAAAAGCAAACTTATAATGCGAGCCGGTAAAACATAAATAAACTCGAATTTATACTGAGAAAACTTTTACTTAAAGACATCCCAAATAAAAAAAACAAAACTTTAGCAAGATTACGTTACATACAAAAACAATAAAAGACAAAAAAAAATCAATAAAGACACAAAAAAATAAGAAAGGAAAAAAAGAAACAGTAACAGCAAAAAAAAAAAACATACTTTTAAATGAAAGGGCAAACTTTTTCCTAGTTAATGTTATATAGATAAATACAATCACATACTAACACGCATAACATATACATACCACCTATACATATGCATACACATACACATACACATACACATACAAGCAAATAACATACATATATACAAATACAAATAGACAAGGTATAAAATACTTACATTCGTGGGAAAATCTTTTTGGTAAGTCAAGACAAACTCCATCATAAATCCCAACACCATAAAGCCGCATTCCCATCCGCCTTTTTGTTGTTTACACTACAATAAGTTAAAAATTAATTATGTAAAATTTTAAAAACTCAAATTACCAAAAAACATGCCATATGTCATGCAATTGTCCCAATCGGTAACTCTCATGATCGAAATATTTGTGCCAAGGGAGCTGTGTTTTTTTTTTTTTTTTTTGATAAAAGTGTTGCATCCATGAGCCGTTAGACCCACCTAGGACCTGAACCATATGTACATTTACATGGTCGGTCTCGATTCTCACTTTCGTCATAATACATAGCTAGTAATTGTACACCGGTGCCTACTCCTTTAGCATCTTGCTAAGGGAGCTGTGTTTTTTTAGAAAATTGTTGCATTGAATGTTCAGAAAAGAAGTAACTAAGACACCCAATACATACCTCAACCATCGTCCATGTGAACTCTGTTCCCTTGAAAACATCTTCAATTACTTTTGAAAGAAGATAGCTGCTTTTGTCCTTCCTTCCCTTTAATGAATCCAAGATGAATACTTCTTTCTTTATAGGTGAAATGATAAATAATGACCAATGATCACTAGAAAAAGAAAGTTATTAAATAATTATGTAAATTATAATTAATAAAATAAATAAAAGTCAACTACAATAGAGCAAAAAGCAAAAAAATATATTACTTGGCTAAATATGGTGCAAGAAAATATTGTTTGTCCCTATGCAGCTCACATACACCAAGAATATGACCTTTAACTTCTTCGGGCTTACGTTGGCACATCTCACCATTGATCGAGTTTGGACCCAAGAAAGCGCATGGGTTGTCTTTTTCACCATCATTGGACACCGTATAAAAGAACCTTAAATAAAGAAAAAATAAATATGATGAGTTAATACATTGAATTATCTACAAATATTGTACCAAATATTAAATTCCAAACAACTTACGCCGCAAACCAATGTATGATGGTGATATCAACCCAGCCGTTGGCGAATACTTGTAACAACGCCTCAATTTCAATAAAGTCTTTTAAGATGTAGGGATACATACCCTCAGGCAAAGAAAATTCTATTGGAGCAGGAGGTAGATGATAATTACCAACATGTTTTTCTAACTCAGTAACCACCTCTTGAACCCATGCAGGTCTTTCTTTTATTACATTCAAGGCACTCTTTATTTTTTGAGCTTGTTTCTCTTGATCTGACTCTTCATTTTGTGGCCGCAGAATTTGATTAACTATGGGTATCGCCCACTAAAATAACATGACACCTATGGTTATAACACACTAAAATAACATAAAGTTGATTTTAGTATAGTTTAGTGATTAATTACCAAAGATTCGACAAAATCATCTGAATCAACAATATTGCTCGCATCGATTTGAACAGTAGACGACATTTGCTGTTGAACTTCATTCACTCCGGGCGTCACGAACTAAAATAATAAACAATTTGTTATAACATATAAAACAAAACAAACTAAAAGAATATAAACTAACTCAGGTATATAGGCTGAAGTACTATTTTCAATATCACAAGTGTGTGTTTGTTGGGAGGTTTGGAATTGCCTTGCAACACTATGACTCGGGGTCTTTCTCGAGGCACTAGTTGATTTGTGGGGTGCTTCGGTGTTCACAATCTACAATTAAACAAAAAAAAAATATTTTAGAACTAAGCATGAAATTCACATTAGGGAGTGGGGAAGCTGCAATTCAGAATAATAAGGACTAAATCAAGGATTGCAGAAAATGGTAATTTTAAAGTGTCATACAGGACACAAGCTTATCAATACAGGTCCAATTGTTATTGAAGCCCAAGCTGCTCATTACTGGTATAAAAATAACATAAGCC
The DNA here is from genome assembly GCA_028751855.1 of Ambrosia trifida. Lineage (NCBI taxonomy): Eukaryota > Viridiplantae > Streptophyta > Magnoliopsida > Asterales > Asteraceae > Ambrosia > Ambrosia trifida. The sequence continues at coordinate 2,215,741 of CM054126.1, read as the reverse complement.
GTTTAACTATAACAACAATTAGAACATCTAGAATAAAAAAAGATAATAGAATCAATACACAAAATAACAAACTACAAATGAAAAGGCTGCAGAAAAATATCACAAACACACAGAAGATAAACCAGCAACTAATTTATAACCCAGACCACTGATAGCAGAATACGCGCAGCAAAGAACCTAGGATACCAATATTCATAGCGCGCAACTGTTGAGCATGGTTGTCACCGAATAGAGATATCAAAAAATGTTGTTGCTTAAACGCTTTTGTTATATATGTTTTGTGAAAACAGAAAAGGGCAAAAGGCGCTAAACAGTACTTCCAGCAGCATAAAGAAAATTCATAGTAAACAAAGGCGCTAAAATTAGGATACCGACATTCATGAGCAGAACATAAAGGCGCAAGGCGCTAAAGTTAAGCGAAACGATAGTTATAAACATCCATGATAAAAAAAAGGCAACGTGGTTGTTTTGCTGCACGTATTCTGCTATCAGCGACTAATTGTATGGAATATGGGCCCACTATATATTTAAACCAGGGGGAGTGCTTGGTCACACCCCCTTGGGCCGCTTCATGCTAGTCTAGTACAAGAGAAGATAAAGTAACATAATTTTTAATGAACCGTATATATCTTTAGCGCGTTTCTTGGCCATTGAATAAAACCAGCAAGTGTGTCAACCATATGTTTAACTTCATCTTGGACAGTCTCTGGAGGGACATCTGTGTCCTCATAACCTGGTATGACGGTATCAACTTGTACTTTCACACAACCATCGGTTATGCGTTTCGAATGTAATGTCCTATTTCTAGTGGGATATGCCTGCCCCTTTGTAACATTCGCACTTAATAATTATACAAAACGACAAGTCTTATTATTATTCTTGGTGATATTTTGGACCCCAATACAATGATAATTATTCACACATATATATATATATATATATATATATATATATATATAAAGATTTATAATAATAATAATAATACATAAAAAAAAAAACTATAATGTGTTAACCCAACCCACCTGAGCCCATTTCAAATCTGCTGGCCCAATCACCCAGGCCCAGACCCCAAGCCCAACACCCGGCCCACTTGATAGGTGTTTTAAAAAAAAATAATGTTGGGGACGGGACTCGAACCTGAGTCCCTACCCGGTTCAACCTTGCAACACCAACACAGAAACCAACTGCTCCAGCCTTTATATTTGTTACAATCTGGATAAGATTTAATTATATACGAACATGAAAGCATCTCAGTTGACTTGCAAAGTCAACTGAGATCAATAGCCTTCCATAATCAAGACCTTTGACTCGTGATTGATGTGTAATTTGGCAAAGTAACGTGATTATCGGCCCTCATCAAGTCAAACACACAACGAATTGCCATCAATTCTTACCAATTTTGAGTTTTACACGTCAAACCTTAACAAACTCGGTCAACCATTTCCAAATCGAACACCAAGACAATTCCCTATAAATTGAAGACCCTCTAACCTACTACATTCACCGAAAATCTCAATCCAATCTCCAATTTTCCTAACTAAGCTGCTGTTCGTGTGTTTTCATCGAAGTTTGACTTCGAGCTTGACCGAGCAATCCACTAACAATCGCGTCTGTAAGTTGGTTTTTAATTATGGGTTTTGTTCATCGATTATCAACAAGCAATAACCCTATGATGAATCGGGTTATTGCTTGTTAATTTGTCTGATTGAAATTGTTAGGGTTCGAATTTGATAATTGGGGAAGAACACGTTTAGGCGTTGATATTTATTTAAACAGACAACCACCAAACACAAACCATGGTCTAGACCAGATGGTTGTGTTTGGTGCTTTCCATCCAAGCCACCCGGGTTCGAGTCCCGGCTATGGCGTCCTTTTGTCTCTTTTTTTTCTCATTTATCCTTTAAACAAGTCAATTAATTATATATAATACCTTTAATCTTATAAATTCATTTTAATTATTAAAACTCTTCTATAAATTCTAAAAAAAATTATTTTTAACAAATCTGATATAAATGTTTCACTTACAATTTTTAGTTTTTGAAAATTTATTTATTTAATATATATAATAAATAAATCAAGATTATTCTATTTTATTTATAAAAATCTATAAAAATATCAAAACGATCTTATTAATTTCCACAAAAATTATCTTGAGTTTTTATAACATTAAGCTTTTCAGAAATGATTTTTATTTCTGAAAAATCATTTATTTAATATTTTTAATCAATTTTTATTAGTTTTAATCATAATTAAATCATAATAAATCCAATTTTTGGTATTTTTGCACCAAAATTTTATACAAATTATTTCTGATTATTTGGAATAGAAATATAAATTTTAAACTAATAATTCTCTAATTTTAGTATTTTTAAATATTAAAGTTAAATTTTGACAATTTGTAATAAATAGATTTAATAATCCATTATTAAAGAAAATAATTTTATAAAAATTATTTTTACACTTTAAACACATTCTTGTGACTATCTTGGATTTAAAACTTATAAAAAGATTTTTGGTTATTTATTTACTAAATTTCTCTCTATTGTCGAATATTTTTAATAATAATCAAACGAGCAATTATCCCCAAATTCGAAGCCCTAGAAACTTATACATTTATAGACTTGGTAGACTTAGACATATATATTACCTCATTATAGGGTGATACTTGATACATTGGACAACACACTATTTTTCAAGAGATAACGTTTTGCTAAGGTGAGTTTACATAGCCCCTTTTTCTGTTTTACATTTTGGGGTGAAACATGTTTAAATATTTTATACACTATCATTTACTCATTCTTACATTATTGAAACTTGTGAATTCAATTACACTATCATTTACTCATTCTATCATTTGACTGTAACAAAAAGACACAGTACAATCATTAACAATGATCAAGCCGCCTGTTTAGATTATAGCGCTATAGGTCTGACAAACCCGTCCCCCGCATAGACTCAGGGATGATCGATAACAGTAATAACATTTAACTAACTTGCGAGTTAGTCATCAGTCGACACAAGGTTTGGTTGTACAAAGACGCATTGTTACATGTCGGTATCATACTCTATCATCATACAACTTTGAATGTTGTACAAACTATTGTTATCAATTATTTTCTAAAACCTATGTATTCTCACCAACCTTTGTTGACCCAAAATATTTTCAACTTAACATGTTTCAGGTTCTACTTGCTTGAAGAATTGCTTGAAGATATGTGCATAGTTTTATTCAATTTGATGTACGAATTCTTGTAGAACGATTGTATGTAATTTATTTAAATCAATTAATGAAATTTATTATTCACCATGAGCTACTGAACAATCATTAACACGTGACATCCCGATGTTTCCGCCATCGGTTGGGGTGTTACACCCTTGGCTATCGTTGTCTCTCTCGGCAAATCCTCGGGAGATAATAAATCACACTTACATATTTCCTGCAAAACCATATAACTTATTAAAGTTATAAATTTTACCGGGGTGTTGTCCCCTTTACACAAAAATGTAATAAAATGTGAATGAAAATGCGTGTGTTACATATATCACCTGAATATCTGGGTAGTTTATATATTGTTCATCCGGCGCACAACTATGAAAACCCGTGCTTGCGTCCACACATTGTGTATTTTGGTTCACATTCACCATCCCATTACTTCTTGTTTCCGTGCCATTCTGATTTTGTTGCTTATCACATTTATACAATCCCCCATGAACTTTGGTTTTGCCTATAAAGTCAATATTAAAAAATAAATGAATATATATGCAAATATGAAATATGCGGGGGGTAAGTGGGCCATGTTTTAGTGACATGTTTATTTGCTAAAGCCCATAGGTGGAAAGTAAGTGTGTGACAAAACATCCCTGTTGTTTATTTATTTTTGTTTCTGTAAAGGAGTTTTAAATCAAGGTAGGTGAGGTACCAGCTTTAAAGAAAAGGAAGAAGGCTATTAGAAGTGTGGTTATGACAACCTTAGGAATATTGTGGCTGCACAGGAATGATAAATTATTCAGGGGATGAAGCAGGTCAATTTGGTTATAAAGTAGAGGTAGAATTGGAACTTTGTCTTTAGGTGGTTGGATGTTGGTTGGAGCAAATGTAATAGTAGACTGAGGCTGTTTTGGTTGTATGTTCAATCTTGCTACTTGCTAGATGGTGTATGTTTATTATCTAATAAGACGACAAGCTTTTATGTTAAGAAAAAAGATATCTCATTTGACCAGCAAAAGTCAGATATTCACATTTTAATATATATATTTCATTACCTATGACGTATGATATTGTCCGTGTTCTGCCTCCATGCTCAGGCCCAAAACATCTAGTTAATGGATCTTCCCGCCCTTGATAATATGTACCATCCGCTTTCATTTCACTCTCAGCATGATCCTATAAAAAAATATGAATGTATAAAATTCAACTAATTCAACATACATATATGTATTTATAATTATTTACCAAAGCGTTGACTTTTTCTTGTATATCATCGACTTCATACAAGCCAGTTTGTTTCGAATTGCTCTACCCGCGACCCACACTTGAGAACGTTCATTTTGTAACCTTCGCGCAGAAGAATTACTATCTGAAACTTGTTTCCATCTACCATCAAACTTATCCTTTAGACCCCTATATCCGGTGCATCCCATGCGGTGATGGTCTTTATTCTGCAGTGCACTTGTTGTTGCTTTGGCACTTCTTTCCTACACATAAATTAATTAATAAACATTTGTCAACAGTATCAAATATATATATATATATGTATGTATAACACTGATGATGATGATGATAATAATAATAATAATAAACATACCAAAAATTTAGGATTATTTTTTAATGCAACAAACACTTGCCACTTTGATGGATCGAGATACTTATACTTGTCAAAAGGTTCTTCATTTTTTTTCACGTATTCTCTGTAAAGCTTACTTCTCCAATTGGTACAATTTAACTTGGCCTTTTTAAGGAAAACATCCTTTGGACCATCGTCTAGAATTCACTTTACTTAATACGGAAGTGTGGGTTTGTTTGCGGATGGTTTCTGAGTTGAGAGGTGGGTTCATTATATAATCAACAGCTCGTAAAATGTGGATTCGGTTTGCAACTAAAATACCTAAATTATGGGGATCGATATTCAGCTGGCCAAACACATTAAAAAGTCCGGATTTTATGTTAAATGGGTTCGAGATAAGGATTAGAAGGGTTAGATGTGTTGAAATTGTTATAATTATCACGATTTGGACGGCATTCGTTTGACCGGAAAATCTGGAAATCCGGCAATCGGATTTACTTGAAGAAGATGAGAATTTTAATGTTTTTGTTAATTGCACAAGTAGTCCTTGTACTTTTGATCTTTTAATAAAAGAAAGTCTCCAACTCCTCATCATTATTATTATTATATTTAATATTTTAAATTTGCAATTTATACAAATAAATATCCAAACATTAAATGTTATAACTTTCAACAAACTTGTTGAAATTTTATAACGCAATTAATATTTATTATTTTATAAACACACACAAATATATATGTACTAGCTTATACCCGGGAGCGTCCCGGGTTGAAAAATCTAAGTAAAGTGAATAAAACTAGAAATATATAAATTATAAAAATGACATCTATGTATCAACTTGCCAATATATGATTAATGAATATTATTATTATTATTATTATTATTATTATTATTATTATTATTATTATTATTATTATTATTATTAAAAGGGGTGGCGGCGCAGCTTGTTGCCCGTCTACCTGCTATTATGATGTAACTTGACAGATGTTGCACCCTCCACAAGAGGCAAACCTCTTTAGAGTAAATGCACGGTAGTAGAAAACCGGGGGGGACATCAGAATCGAACCTGACACCTACAAGTAGGCTAGTTTTGACCATTACTTGGCGAGTCCCTCAAATGCTTCTCGTGGGAATGGAACCCGGCTCCCCCAAGAGGAAACCGGTCCGTTCACCACTAGGCTACAAGTGAGGTTCGCGAATAGGTTAGCATTGGATTGGTGGTTCAAGATTTGGTTTTTATCTTAGTTTTGTCGGGATTTTGTTTGCCGGAAATCGGAAATCCGATGACCGAATTTAGGTGAAGTGTGAGAAAGGAGTTTGTATAAAACTTTTATCATTTGACAGGGTTGGTCCTTGTAAAGAGTGCTCACAAACTTTTCAAAAAATGTTTTTTTTTAATCTTTGTAAACTTGTTACTTCCACTAAAATATAGAGAAAAAATAATAATAAGTTATATATTTAATAAATTTCCATACGAAAATTAAAAAATATTTAAGAAATCGGGTTGAGAAAACAAGAGGATATTATGTATACGTTTGGGTTTTAATTTCTTTCCATTTCAAACAAAATTAATATATAACATTGAAAATATAAATTTGAAAAATCTCTATTTTTGGATATGCACACCGCTACTAAGACAAAATTTATATTAAAATATATTTTCCCTTTAAAATTTAATAACATAATTAAATTACACCGCTGCCGAAGATAATGCCTTTAAAATTTACAAATAAATATTAAATAAGAAATATCAACCGCTTCTAAAAAGATTAAAGAAAATCGCTTTTAATACAATTCTTTTTTTGTAGGGGTTATGATAAAAACCGCTTCTAAAAAAATTATAAGAGCGCTCCCAAAAATAACTTTTGTACTACTCCTACTCAAATAACTCCTCCTCCTGCTCCTACTCAAACCACTCCTCCCCCAACAGATGATGAGTTCAATGTAGATGAGTTGGTCTGGGTTGTGGATTATGCCATGGCTTTAAAGGATTTGGACCGTTTAAGGTTATCAGCACCCACCCCCCGGATGCAAGATAGTACACAGATCCCCCAAAACCAGGGTCCAGCCACCCCCCCCCACCACCACCACCAGCAGGCTACAGCAGCCCCAAACCCTCCTCCTCAGGATCCATATGAGGAGGAGTACCAAGTAATTTAGGATTATATTATGTGTTTATGTAAGCTTTAAATAAGTAAATTAGGAATAGGATTTATGTATTATGTGTTTATGTATTGGTCGTTATGTATTATGTGTATATGCACTTTTTTAAATTTGACTGGGAGCCCCAAAAATGGGAGCCTAGGCCGTTTTCAACATAGTGTGTTTTTTGAAAAATGACCTCCTAGCCGTTTTCGGGCCACCGGGATCAGGCCATGGAGACCCGAAAACGGCCCGGACTTCGTGCGAAACCCGTGTATTAGCCAAGGACAACGCGTCCAAAAGTCTGGCTACCTGACTGGTAGGCCCTGCCAGACTGTACAGAGGCCCAAAAATGGGAGCCTGGGCCGGTTTCAACATAGTGTGTTTTTTGAAAAATGACCTCCTAGCCGTTTTCGGGCCACCGGGATCAGGCCCCGGAGACCCGAAAACGGTCCGGACTTTGTGCGACACCCGTGTATTAGCCAAGGACAACGCGTCCGAAAGTCCGGTTACCTGACTGGTAGGCCCTGCCAGACTGTACAGAGGCCCAAAAATGGCAGCCTGGGCCGTTTTCAACATAGTGTGTTTTTTGAAAAATGATCTCCTAGCCGTTTTCGGGCCACCGGGATCAGGCCCCGGAGACCCGAAAACGGCCCAGACTTCGTGCGACACCCGTGTATTAGCCAAGGACAACGCGTCCGAAAGTCCGGTTACCTGACTGGGAGGCCCTGCCAGACAGTACAGAGGCCCAAAAATGGCAGCCTGGGCCGTTTTCAACATAGTGAGTTTTTTGAAAAATGACCAAACCTTTATGAGGCTTCATCTAGATGCCGCCAAACCAATAACGAGGCTTCATGCAGATGCCGCCAAACCATTATGAGGCTTCATCTACAAGCCGCCTTCATGTAGAAGCCGCCAAACCATTATGAGGCTTCATGTAGATGCCGCTGTCCCATTGTGAGGCATCAATGCCGCTGTCCCATTGTGAGGCATCAATGCCACTGTCCCATTACGAGGCTTCATGTAGATGCCGCCAAACCATTACGAGGCTTCACCTCTTCAAAAGCAGCTGATTCACAAACATGACTCACTCAACTTCTTTCTCTCTTACCAACTCGTATTTGAAATCTCTAAAAATGGAAAACAATGGAGAAGGCTTTTACTGTTCACAACCGGCTCCTAAAACGGTAAAATCGACCGAGCAAATTTGGAGGCGTTTACGCAAGCCATCAACAACATTCACGGCTGGTTCGTCTTCAAGTAACCCACAAGTGAAACCAGCCGAAAACGACCAAGACAGGCCCAAAGAAAACCCACAAGAAAACAAACAATGCAGAAATAACTAGTCTGCTGATGTTGTCGACTTTTATACAAACGGGGATGCCCCATTTTGCTACACTCGCTTCATTTCCGCCAAACTAGACAGAAATTTTTGGGGTACACTTCTAGGGTGCCAACCCAACAGGGCGCTATCCGCAACGGTAATCCTCACGTTAATTTATCTTGAAAGTAAATTGATTTGCTTAACTCAATAACGAACCTTATGCATTATTATGATTTCAGCACGTTGAAGCGTGGACGGTAAGACTGATGTGACTTAGACAAGCAAAGCTTTTAAGAGATCCTACTTCACAGCTACGTTGGACAGTGTTACCCCTTGCCTTCTATGATGAAATGAAGGACTCGAATTCTTCAGTTGCCCTCGACATGGCTGGAAGAATGGAACCCTACCCGCCATTCTGGGAGGTTGACCGCGTTTACATTCCTTTATCGATCGGGGTGGGAGACCGGCTGCTTATCCTAATTGATCTGAGAAACATGGTAATTACCCAGTATTGGACTGATAAGAGATGGAGAAACGAAAGGCGATACGAAGTTGCTCACTATATGGAGATGGTTAGTCTTTTTTTCGAATGGTTTCTAAAACGTATTCGTTACTGGCTGAAGTCTAATCGTGTGGACAAAACACCAATTTCTGTTGGTTTAGTTGAATTAGATGTGCCCCAAGACAACGGAAAGGTTGATAATGCAGGTGTCTTGGTTTGTATGATGATGGAGAGGCTTGTGAAAAAAAAAATCGTTGTCGTTAGAAATCGACGTCGAAGACGCTTGTGTGAATTATCGACGACACATGGCAGATGAGCTATACAAATGCTGTTGTGAAGCAACTTCTCGTCATGTTATATGATTATGTAATGTTGTTTTAGTGTTTAACGCTTGTGTTTGGATTTTAATTTTAGTGGTTGTTTCTCCTATCAATGTTTGAATCACATGTGGCTTAACGATTCATATATTCATATACATTCACCATTGCAAGTCTTTTGATTATTATTATTATTATTATTATTATTATTATTATTATTATTATTATTATTATTATTATTATTATTATTATTATTATCATCACCACTAACCACCATTTGATAAAGACACCAATAACACCATTACCTTGATTTGATTTGGCGGCATCAATGCCTAAATCTGGATTGGCGGTATCAAATGACGGCAACAATGGAAGCCCCTAAACCAATTAGCGGTATCAACATGAAGACAACATATGGTTTGGCGGCATCATTGATTCAAGTATATGGTTCGGCGGCATCACTGTATTGGGTTAGAATGTTTGTTTGATACCGCCAAATGGAACCAAGGCATCCCCATTTTTAGTTTTTCCCCTAATGCCTCCCAAATGTAATTTGTAAATGATATCTTCACCATTTATGCAAATGATTCATTTAAAAGTGGAATCAATAGTAATCTTATAACAAGCATGAATGAACTTTTAACCGACTAAGGCCATATTGACGATTCAGCATTCGGAAAATAAACAAACATTTGAAAATAAAGACAATAATAAGCTGCAAACTGTTGAAAATAAACTCAGGTGCAAAAGTCAAGCCGTTTTGGCAGGCGGTTTGTATGCAACGGTTCAGAACCGGACCGAACTGAACCGAACCGGATCGAACCGTGAACCGTTTATTCCAAAATATGAGAACCGGAACCGGAACCGATAATTACTAAACGGTTCGGTTCCAGAACCGGGTGAAACGGTTCTCATGAAACGGTTCTAGACCGGAACCGGTTGTCAATAAAATCCTAAAATTAACATTAACAATTAAATAAAAAAAATAAACAAAAACAATGATTTTTCTTTAAAAAATTATCAACAGTTTGTGGTTACTAAAAGTATAGCAGTTTACGTATCAAAATATGTTTTGTTCGTATCAGACCATTCTTTTTATACAGATTAAATGGTTCAGAACAAGCTGTGCTGACTGCTGACCATCACATAAGGCAATACTCTACATTCCTACCAAGTAAAACAATTTAAAAGTGTTAAGAACTATAAAGAAGGAAACAACACATTCTATTTCAAACTAATAATAGAATATTTAAATATTTAATTTAATTCAAAACGGTTCTTAACTAGACCCGTCGGTTCTAACCGGAACCGAACCGGGAACCGATTATGCCAAAATATGAGAACCGAAACCGGAACCTATAACATTAATTCGGTTCGGTTCTAGCGGTTCTGGGTCGGTTTCACGGTTTTCGCGGTTCGAAACCGTTTATTGCTCACCCCTAGGCAGATCCTCTTAGTAACCTTTTTCCAATCAGTAAATGTGTCTCTTCCTTGTATTTCATCTTCACAATCCTTGAAGATCACCCTCGTAGTACGCATTCTGTACTCATAACTTATCACATCGGGATCAGTATCATCACTAATAGCAGAGGTTTCCCTATAGTCGAGACTATGAAAATCTCCACCAGCATCGTTGGCCCACCTCACTGTCACCGTTCGACCATGCAACCACTGCATATTAATTATGTTATTAGTTTGAATTTAAGAGTATCCTAGCTATACTGTTCAAGGTATTTCGGATACTACTAAAACAGAAATAACCAAGAAAGTGAAATTACCCACTGATCCATGGTGTGGATTGCAATGTAAGCAGCGTCATAGTCGACGAAAGTAACAAATCCAAAACCTCTAGACCTGCCAGTTTTCCGATCCCTGATTACTCTAGCTGTTGCATATCATAAAAGAAAACTTTAATTTATAATAAGACATGTCCATATATATATATATATGTGTATACACAACACAACACAACGCAACGCAACGCAACGCAACGCAACGCAAGATACATAATTAAGTAACAACCTTGAGTGACTTTTCCATGCGTCCTAAAAGCTTTTCTCAAGCTTGCATCGTTTGTAGCCGGCCCCATTCCTGCAACCAGACTGACTTGTAAACTCAACATAATGGATGATCCTAGTGGGCATGTATTTATTATTTAATTACCTTTCACAAACACTTTATAATTCGACCAGCATCGGATCGTTTGAAGGATAAATGCACTTTCATTATTTATTACAGGCTGCCTTAGAATTTTACCAGCTCTGTTGAACAACGCCATGGTGTTACCACCTAAAACACAACAATGTTAAACCATGACAGTGTCATGCAATAAAATTGTTAAATCCAATTTACAAATGCACTCCCAATCATATCTACCGTTAAATGGAACTAAACAGATAAAAGATTTATAAAACACATGACCCAGCCATGTTATAGGTTCAGAAAACATGATAGACTCACACAAAATGGCATAAAAAACGCAGACTTGACGAGTAAACCCTAAAGGATGGTTTATGACATTTTTAAGGTAGGAGGTTTCAATCTGTACTCACCGTTGGATCGTACTTGGGAAATCTGCGCCGTCAATTCCGATGCGTGCACAACACGTTTGGAACTTACCCCATGTCACGAAAATTTTCGTTTTAAAAAGCAATTTCGTAACACAAAAAGATGCCACTCAATGAATATACAGGTATATTTGGCAAAGAGCTTTTAAAAGCTTTTAGAAGCTTTAAACTTTAAGCTTTTAAGAAAAAACTTCTACTTAATAAAAAGTCTTGTTTGGTTGAAGGAGCCGGAAGCTTTAAGGTTAAAGAAAAAACTTTATAGTGAAAAGCTACTAGTACTAACTTTTAAGAAAAATTTCTACTAGCTACAAGCTTTTAATTAGTAAATGACACAAATACACATTTTATTTTAAAAATAAAATAAAAACATTCTTTACAAGTTTTTCATTATACCCATTTTTGTCATTTTATACATTTTATTAAAAACTTCAGCTACTCTGTCAAACACCAAAATATATTTAAAAAGTTTATAGCTACCAGTTAACAACTTCCAGCCTCCAGCTATATATTTATAGGATTTGGTTCAAATGAGAACCTTTTCTCAAATTGAGAACTGTGAGAGCCATTATCGACCACAAATTTTCTCTAAGAAAAAAATAATAATACTAATTTTTTTTTGCTTTAATCGCTGCTTTATATGCAGAAAAAAAATTATTTTTTTTTTGTATTTTTTTTCGATATATACATGTGTATAATGCATGTATAATTGCATTATACACATATGTATAACTCAAATATACACACATGTATGGCTGAAAAATGCTATATACACATGTATAAATGAAAAAAAATTCAAAAAAAAAATAAAAAAAATTCTTGCATAAAAATGTGCGATTAATGCAAATGAAAATAAAATTGCCTTTATATGAAATGTGTGGCCCAGAATGGTTCTCTCAGATCTCGAATAGGGGTTGGTTCCCTTAGGATCCCTACCCTTTATGTAGAAACCCAGTAAACTTAATCTAGACCATTGATTTAAAGAGATCAATGGCCTAGATTGATTCTACATTATTTTAATACATTTATTTACGTAGATGACAAAAAAGGGCACAATGGTCAATTGCCATTTTTATGAAAAAGCACATATGACAAGTTGACCTCACACATGTCACATCATCTCTCTCATACTTTTGTGACCATTGTCCTAAATCTGTCAGGACGTCATGTTACATATGTAACATATGTAGTGTTGCATACGTTAAAATTGCACAGACTTTGGTCTCATATGTGATTTCTTGTTGCATAAGTTAAAATACATAGATTGTATAAAATCAATTAAAAACTTTACAAATAAAAAAAATATTCAAATGTACACAAGAATTGTTTATTACAAAGTGCTAAAAACAAATAAAACGGTCATTACAAATCAACAAATGCTAAAAAACTATCATAAATCAAAAAAATTGTCTACACTTCATTCTTGATAATCATCTTCATCTTTAATGCAAAAAAATATGCTCATCTGCAAAAATAAAACAAAAATCATCAATTTACATGTAAACCCCCCCCCCCCCCCCGGTCTTAACGTATGTTAACCATCTGGATTACAAAAAAAACATACGAAACTGATACAAACAAACATTGTTTTATCCATTTAGTTATCAAGATTATCAAACTTAACTTAGAAGGAATGTTATATAACTGCATAGATGTGTAACATATGCAACTTAGTTATGCTGTTACATACGAAACAGACGCAAACATATATTTGATCTCATGATTAGTGACTTTTGTTTTAAGTAATATATGGTAAAAAAAATCAGAAGCTAATTTATACCAACTTAGTTCTGCTGTTACATACGAAACAGACGCAACAAAGATTTTATCCCATATGTAACTGATGAAAGTCAAAAAATCAAACCTTTGTATCTGGTAAAAAAAATCAGAAACTAATTTATACCAACTTAGTTCTGCTGTTACATACGAAACAGACGCAACATATATTTCATCCCATGATTAGTGACTTTTGTTTATTAATATATAAAAAAAGGTTAATTAATATGTAAACCTACGTGTTAACGTATGCTACCTACGTGTAATCCAACACCAATAATATCACACTTTTTCAGGTGGATAACATATGTTAAGACATGATCCATATCTTAACAAAATGTGTACCATTACACACACTCCATATGAATTTACTTTTTGAAATTCCCTACTTTTTTATTCAAAAAAAAAAAAACTCATAATAATAATGATATTCACATAATGACCAATCTCGTCGTTCATTAAAAAACATACTAACCGATCCATCTCCAAACCGGGCTTAAACGAACCGGCGTTGTCCTTAGCGTATCCATACACAGTCGAGAAACAAACAACGAAATAGATCACAACTGTTTGCACAAAATCAAAATACTTCAGATGCTCTTCCCCTACATCCCTCTCTACCTACAAATTACACAACCAAAATATAAAAATATAAAATCACATCAATCAAAAAAAAAAAAGTAAAACAACCAGATCCTAATTACTACACCAATAAAACATATTAAAACCGTTGTGTAGACGTGAAGTGCTAAATAAAGCAATACGGCGTCATTTAAACTACAAATTAATTATTCATCTAGAAACACATCTATTAATAGATGAAAACTGTAGTTCACGACACATCTGCGTTTATATTTTTTAAATTAACAATGATTGAAAATAGGGAACCGAATTGTATGAATCATCAAAAGCCTTAAAGATTGAAAATAGCGAACCGGCGCAGCATATATATAAAATAATAATGGATTGATGTTTCCTTTGATTGTATGAATCATCGAAAAACATCAATTCAAACTTTCTTACCAACGAAATGTTGGTAATCAATTTTTCTTTGATTGTAAGAATCTTTCAAAAATTTGTGGAAAGACATTTGAAAGTAATATCAAAATATGGTGCATTTTAATTTCTTAATAATTTTTTTATTTTAGATTAAATTTTTATAAAATTAACCATTCTTGAAGATTTCACTGACCCTTAAAAGAGTGAAAGAAATTCAAAAATTGAAAATTCTAAAGGGAAATTACTCGGATATATATATATATATATATATATATATATATATATATATCTGAACGGCCAATTGGAATCACTTACGGACCATTGGAGTATCATCGTGCCACCAGTGATACCACGCAATCATATTCCACCACCAAGTCACCAATTCAGGAGGAAACTCATAATTATGAGAAAACCCCCTTTTTGTGAGATTCGAACCCAGGACCTTATAGTCCCTAAGTCTTATCCCACCACCAGGATGCCGCTAGGCTATAATATTCGGATGTATTAGGTGTTCATTTGAATACTGGATCCTCTGTTGCGTATAAATGTTTACTTACAAAATTATGAGAATTTACAGATTGATTCAAATCAACAGCCATGGGTTGATAAAAATGAAATGTTTCCGGTTGTTGACAAGCATGAAGCATCACAATGACAAGACGTATCCGAGTTAAAAGAACCTAATGTGACATATTCTGATAATGAAAGTACACATAAAGAAGTACATGTGCATGCACACATAAAGAAGTAAACGTTAACATACTTGAAAGAAAAAGATAGAAAAAATAAAAGATCTACTGAGAATCCTCCTCTCATTCTTTTTAGGAAGATTATCAAGCAAATGCTGATGATCAAAATGTGAATCTAACTATAAGATAAGAAGAAAAGACCCAAGTTTGAGAGTTTAGAATGAGGAACCTCAACTACACCAACACCACCCCAACAATCATATTTTTTTACGAAAATGTTGTTTGTTGGAAATGGTGATCGCCACGCTACATTCATATTATGAAGACCATTTTATAGTAATAGTCTAGGGGGAGATTGTAGCAACCAGATCATAGAGACTGACACAATCAAATAGATTAGTGTTAATGAGATCAAGGTTCTCGATTGTAGGTGATATTATCGTGAACTAGGTTCATGGTATAAAGGTGTAATACCAAGAACAAGGTGTTCTCGAGTGGGCTTAGTGTTTGTGTTTTAGGCCTTGGGCCAAGAACTGTATAAAACCTATATAATGTTTACTTTGTTACATTATTAGATTAGACGTCCAAAGCTGTTTCAGAGTTAGTTAGAACAAATAGAGAGTTAGCGGTTTTTGTTAGAGCTTATGTACCAGACGATTTATTGTCAATAAAATCGTGTGCACTAAAGTCTATTTTTCGGTGTTAATCTTCCTATTCTTGAGTCACACAACGATTGATTCTGCCAGTCCGTCGTACTAATTTGACATCGTGTTTGTTTTAGGACTCACAAGATCGGTGGTAGTGGTGGTGTCATGAAAAAGAAGATGTGGATAGGTCAGGGTTGTGTGTGTCATATATAACTTTTCTTTTAGTTTATGATTTCTCATTGAAAAAAGTGAAACTCATTTGTTTTTATCTTTGTTTTCTTAAAGTTAGGGTAACATAGACACGTTACCTAAACTTTAAACCAACCTAGAGCTATTAATGGATGCTACATGGAGTATGTATGTAATTTTAAACCAAATTTGTATGAACAAACCACATCGACCATCTTTATAAAAACATAACATATCGCTAACCTCATTTATAAAAACAAAGTTATGTAGTAAGTTATGTGTTTTTTTTTCTTTTATTTTTTTAATATAAATTTTAGTTTTAGTTCTCTTTTTGTTTGGTTTTTCCTATTTTGATTTTAAATTTTATTTTTTACCGCATCTTTTGGTTTTTCTCATTAACTGGTCGAGTTTTGGCTCGGTGAAGCGTAAGGCTATAAACGAGCCGAGCTGAACCAAGGTGGGCTCAGTTTAGCCCATTTATTTTAGCGAGCCTAAATGTTGGGCTCGGGCTAGGCTCGTTTAAAACCGAGTCTAGTCGAGTAGAGCCGACTCACGAGCCAACCAGTTTATTTTTATTTACAAATATTCATATTAATTATATAAGAATTTAATATTTTACTTTTGTATTTGTTTATGTTAAATCGTCTAACTATTAATGCGAAACAAATAGTTCGCGGACTATAATCATTTTTTATACTTATTTCTTCGCTGAAAAAAAAAATTGGTTATATAAAAATGAGTTATTCGGATACTTGACTCATTTTATATTTTGGCTAGATGTTATGAATGAGTTACAATTATAATTTAGGCTTTAATTTAAAAAGTGAACTGTCAAAAGCGTCCGCGAGGTTTAGACAATTTTGTCAAATCCATCAAAATAAGGTTTTTTTTTTTTTTTTTTTTTTTTATCTCAACGAGACCACTCAGGTATCACAAAAGTCGCCATATTCATCTATTTCTTTTACACCGTTAAAAGTTCATGTTAAATATTTTGAATGGATCTAACAAAAGTAAACACCATAGGGACGATTTTGGCAGTTTAGTTTTTAATGTTTTTATATGCCTTACTATATTCTTTGGAGGGGAAAAAAAACAGAGCCTTAATTAGTTTTACGTCAAATATTAAATTTAGATGAAAGTAACTACACCAAAATTCATAACATCATATTTTAATATGAAAGAAAAATAAAATTACATTGTTAAATAACAAATGGAAAAAATGACATACAAACAAGGTAGTCACAAATGAGGTGCCATGAACCTTGAATATATGTAAAAAAATTTATATTAGAAGCTGTAAAGAAAAAAAAAAGTTATATTTAATACAAAACCGAGTAGTAAGTTGAAAACAAAATTGTATGATGCAAGTAGTATAAGCCTTATTTTTGAAGTTTGAAATAAAAAAACCTAACCATTTTATTACTTGGCATAAAATAAAATATAAAAGTTTTACAATGGTTTGAATGCAGGCTGTTGGATGAAGTACATGCCTAACCAACTAACGAGCGAGCCACGAGTCAAACTTACTTTAGCTCATTTATAAACCGAGCTGAGCCGAGCTCGTTTTTAAACAGCCCTAGCGAAGCCCTCAAATTTGATTAATATATGTTGGACTTGAGAATCGGCCCACTAGGTCAGGAAGAATGAAGATGAGTATTTAAACCATGCCTTGTCCTCAAGATCAAGTCGTAACAATGTTGAGAATGAGGATGAATGGTTCCAGCTTCTACCGATTGACTAAACCAATGGTATTTCATCTTTTGAATTTATCATATTCATATTGTATCATGATTTATCTGCTATCTTCTTCTGTCATAGGGTTTAGATTTAAAATTGTAAGTCTTACTTAAATCGTTAATCTAATTTATGTACGCAGGGTTTATTTCATCGTCTTTTGAGGAGGCAGGATCTGACCGTTGCTGCTACTTCAGTTGAACCTGGGCCTGGATTACGTAATTTGGATAAAGCAGAACCATTTAGTTTACTCAACCCAATTTTTTTCCCAGATGTAAGGGGTAGCTGGAGAAATACTAGTGAACCTTGTTATAAAATACTTGGATCCGGAATGATTCTCCTAAAGAATTACATTTCCCTCCAGGGCCAGGTATTTGTTTATGTATGTATGTATGTATGTATGTATGTATGTATGTATGTATGTATGTATGTGTGTGTGTGTATGTGTGTATGTGTGTATGTGTGTATGTGTGTATGTGTGTATGTGTGTGTGTGTGTGTATGTGTGTATGCGTGTATGCGTGTATGTGTATGTTTGTGTGTGTGTGTTTGTGTGTGTGTGTATGTGTATGTGTGTATGTATGTATGTGTGTATGTATGTGTATGTGTATGTGTATGTGTATGTGTATGTGTATGTGTATGTGTATGTGTGTGTGTGTGTGTGTGTTATTTTGTACATTTAGACGGGGGTCTTGTTATTTAGGCTGACATAGTGGCTAAATGTCAAACATTGGGAGCGGATAGTGGGGGGTTTTACCAGCCTAAGAGTCGAAGTGGAGATAAACGTCGACTGCACCACATGACTTGTTTTGGTCGAAACTGGGATCCGGTAACAAGGTACGAGAATCCTTACAGAAATGATGGTTCTGAACCACCAGAGGTTCCACTTGAATTTATTCATTTTGCTAAAGTCGTGATTAAAGATGCTCAAGCCCATTTGGATGATGATCTTCCTTCAATGGTCCCAGATGTTTGTGTAGTCAATTACTATTCAAGCTCCAGCCGACTTAGCCTTCATCAGGTTAGCTTTTATACGCACACCACACCGCCTATGAACGTCATTGCCATTAAATAATCTAAGTGCTTAATTGCTTATATGAAGCAAGTATGTAATTCTAGATAAATGATTGTGTACGTACATTTTTGCAGGATCGCGATGAGAGCCCTAATAGTCTCGGAAGTGGACTGCCTGTGATATCTGTCTCTGTTGGCGACACTGCAGAATTCTGGTATGGCTATACTAGAGATGAAAATAAGTTAGAGAAGATCTTTTTGGATTCAGGTGATGTATTGGTGTTCGGTGGCAAGTCTAGACTTATATATCACGGAGTGAAGAAAATATATCCAATGACAGTTTCTTTGCCGGTTTATTTTGCAACAAGGCTTCGACCATGCCACCGTCTGAATCTTACTTTAAGACAATTTTGATCCTTTACCATGTTTATTTCAGCCGGTCTACTAATTTACCAACATATTTTGCAACAATGGTTTCCTTTGATAATATTCTTATGGGTTCCTTTTTTTCTATATACATTTACACTAAAAATTAGAAACCGAATGGGTTCCCGGAAACCTGCCAAGATGACTGTAAATCCGCCCCTGGTTGTGGGCGATGGCTACTTTAGGCTTTGAAGATTACATTGAACCACTCAAAGCTTAACGTTCATCTTTGGATTCAAATTACCACACATTGTTCAGTTTTTGTTAATCGTATAAATGTTATTCTCATAAAATAATTTTATGCAAGAGCAAGACACGACATTTCATTTTGAAAAATATTTAGAATACTGTATAAATGCTATCCTTTGAGCATTATGTTGTCAAAGGCACACAAGGCGTGCGTCTAGGCATTTGGGTGAGAGGATGATAAAAAAGAAAGAAACTTTAAGAGAGGAATCAATCAAACCAAGCTAGTTTATTCATCATATTAGGCATACATTTATACAATTGAGTCTCCCGCCTAACACTAGCTGATCAATTAACTTTCTAACCAACATTCAAACTATCTAACTATGACAGCTTTAGTCCCTGAACTATTACAAACTTATCATTAAGCCACTTATTACAATTTCATTCGTAACAAAAGCTATGTCTAACATACTGACGCTTCTGTTGGTTCATGTAACGACTAACGAAATAAAATTTATTAAAATAATATTGGGCCACCGTAAGGTGTAGCCCAATATACTTACCCGGTTATAATCTCTAGAGCCCATTAAGCCCAATTAAGAGTTTAGCTGGCCCAACTAAGGTAGTGGGCCGAGTCTTTAGGCCCGAACATTAAGATTTACCAAAAGATTAAATAAGTGGGCTAATCCAATAGATTAATGGGCCAATATAGAACCCGATTAAGATTATTTAATAGATCTTGGGGTAGGCCGAATAGTGGGCCTGATTATTAATACTTGGACTTAGTAATAAGAGGGTACAAGCCCATAGAAGATGAACCGGCCCCCTATGAAAATGAGTAATATGCCGCCATCTCTTAAATACCTCCACCTAGACACTCAATCTTACTAACCATCCAACACCTTTGCACCCTACAACTAGGAACATCATTACATGCAATCTTTTATAAATCCTTCAACCTAATCGGCTACCTAGATCCTCTCCCCAAACCACTTCCTCAACATGCAAACCACCCATCTTCATCCTTACACTCCCACCGTAGCTCACCTTATCATCTTCCTCTAAACCGTAGCTCACCTTATCATCTTCTTCTAAACCTTATACTAGTCATAAGCTTAAGCCTCATCCGTTCAAGAATAGGCTACGGTGTAATATAGAACCGGCCTATTACATAGATTAAATCCGGGTAAGTTTCTAAGCCTTAACTTGTAGAAATCACGAGTGCCAAGCTGTAATGGCCAGCTTACATACGTATTTATACACCTAAGCTGTAATGGTCAGCTAACTAACCTATAATCATATGTTTGTAAACGTATTTGTATGTATAACAGGTAGTCCGTGTAACTTCCGAGCAAGTCATCAATCTTAGTAATCAAGTGCAAGAACAACAAGTGAGTGTTTGTTACCCCATACTATCTTTTAAATATTTCGGGGTGGATGTATGTTGTGTTCTTATAAAGTGTCAATTGATCATGATCCAAATAGAAGTAATAGAAATCGGTCGAATAGAAACTACGTAGAGTGGATCCATTCGGTATCAAAGAGTATAGACCCGGGCCAATTAGAGGCTACGGGACCATACATAATCGAGCTATACTCGGAAATAGAAAGACCGAACGATTGCATGCATGTGTTGTAAATGATTATTAAAACTTGGCAAACACTCACTAGTTTCGACTAACGTATCTTAAACATGCATTTCAGGAGATTATCATGGAACCCGAGCTCAATTATGGTGTTAGTGAATGTACCGAGTGAAGTTGATGTTTATAAATAAAGTTGAATCATGTTGTAGTATGACGTTTTCTAAAATAAAGGTTGTAAGGCTTCGGCCGAACATGATGTACGTATGTTTTGATGTATAATATAAGTATGTTTGAAGTAAAATGATGGGTTGAGTTTTGGTCACTATAAACCGGTTTTAAATTAAAAAGATAAAAACCTAAGAAAACTAGTTAGATAACTAATTACCAATCAGTGACGACTCGGTGAAAATCGGGTCGTTACAGATTGGTATCAGAGCTCGGGTTCGGAAGGTAGTGGAGTTTATAGAACTAACTTGAAATTTGATTAATATGATTATGTGTAATAGAATGTCGAGCACCGGAGAACAAGCCGAAGTGGAAATGGAAATTGAAGAAGGAGAGATACCCAACCAAGAGGAAGTCATGGATAACGAGTCTCAAGAATTTCCAAGTACCCAAGACTTAATGGCCGAGATACCGGGGTTGAATTGGACAAGTAGCGGGTGGGATTTTAATTTGGAAAACATAGGAGTGATCGGCCCAATACCCGAGCCCGTGTTCACACCCTCCGAAACCATCTATTCATACCCCCAAGCTAACCCAATACCCCACTACTTCTATCCGAACCCATCTCCTAGTGAATGTTTTGGTACCTCTAGCAATATCTCCATAGAAGAATCTAGCTATAACCCGTTTACTACGGCTTATCCAATTCCTCCAACCATGCCACCGATGACTCCGGTGATTGACCCGTACCTAGAAGCTACTTTGGTTAATCGAGCAAATGGAGGGATATCGGAATTCGTAAGCCGTAAGGAATACTTGGAGTTGGTAGAAAGTTATTACCAAATGAAGACCCAGCGTGATCAAGCTCGCAACATGGTAGAAGAATTGAGGAAATTGGTGAGGAGGTTCGCATACCAATCAAGGCAAGTTTTGGAGGAGTCTAAGTATCCTCTAATGTTGTAAGGTGATGGTGCATGGTAACAAGATGATGGAAAGGTGAAGGGAAGGTAGAAGACTAGTATTAAATAAAAGGTGATGAAGTAGTAGTTATAATATTATGTGTTGTAAAAACTATGTGGTAGTATTAACTAGTTGTGTGTAAGTATGGATAATATGTGATATGTGGTAGAATATTAGAAGATATGATTATGGTGTAACATCTAGAAAATTTTCATATGATATAAAAATATATCTAGATGTTTATTTAAAGTTTTATGTCTAAATTATAAAGTTATAAAATGAATTAATACTAACCAAAATAAAAATTTCTAATATAGAAAATGCCGAGACGATCAGAAAGGAATCCGGGAAAAGAACCCGAAATCGAACCAACTAAGAAAAATAAAGCCTCTTCTTCCAAACCAACGGAACCCGTGGAAGAACCCATGAACGAAGAAACCCCTGTAGAAGAAGACATTCCTGTAACAAATGATATGAGCGAACTAGAAGAAAAAATGAGAAAGCTAGTTTTAGATAGTCTTCAAGACTCGATCCCAACCATTATGACCATGTTAGAAAAACCCTCAGGTTCCAAAAGTGTAGAGAAAAATCAAGATGAGGTCGTAATTAATTTAGAAGATAACATAAGGCCTCGATATTGTGATTATAAAACTTTTATGGCTTGTAGGCCAGAACCTTTTGATGGTAATACCGGAGCTGCTGGGGCAACTCGTTGGTTAGAAGAGATGGAATCTATATTAGAAATAAGTAACTGTGCCCCTAGAGACCAAGTAAAATTTGTAACTCACTCGTTAAAAGCTGAAGCGTTAAACTGGTGGAATATGATTAGACAGGTAAAGGGTAGAGATGTGGTAGCTTCCATGACCTGGTTAGAATTCCGAACCCTACTTACCGAAAAATATTGCCCCATGAATGAGATTGAGAAGATAGAAATGGAATTCTTAGGAATTGAAATGAAAGGCCTAGATTGTGTAGGCTATATCAACCGGTTCAATCAACTTGCTCGTTTAGTCCCTCATCAAGTAAGTCCTGAACCTAAAAGAATCCGAAGGTTCGTTTGGGGTTTAAATCCCCAGATTCAAGGAATAGTTAGAGGAGCCAAACCAATAAAATATGATACCGCCTGTGAGTTAGCCCTAAGTTTGACTGATGATATAATAAGACACAAAGAACGAGAAAGAACATCTGTAGGTAGTAAAAGAGGCTGGAATGAAACTCTTAGAACCACCCATTTTCATGCCTCCGGTAAAAATCCAGAATCATCAGGAGATCAAGAAAATCCCGAAAAACGACCTTACCGGGGAAATAATCCATTTTGTACGAAATGCAAATACTACCATACGGGTGAATGTCGAAGAAAATGTGATCGATGTGGCCGACTCCATCTTGGTAACTGCAAGGGACCTCATTGTCAAAATTGTAAAAAGATAGGACATGTGGCAAGAGACTGTAGATTTAATCCAGATCGTCCTAGAACCTGTTATGAATGTAAAGAAGCAGGCCACTACAAAGCCGATTGTCCCAAGCTCAAATCCCCGTCGAAGATCAATCAAGGAAGAGGAAGGGCATTTGTTATCAATGCAGAAGAAGCCCGAGAGGAACCGGATTTGGTCACGGGTATGTTCTATATTAATCAGTTACCCGTCTTTGTTTTATTTGATACTGGAGCTAACCTTAGTTTCGTCTCAAAAACCTTTATAGAAAAACTAAAAATACCCTCAGAACCTTTAAATAGAACCCATGAAATTGAGATAGCTGATGGAAAAATTTTAAAGGCTACCGAAGTTTTTAAAAATTTAACATTAACTATCGAGAATCAAGAATTTCTAATAGATCTCATTCCTATGAGTTTAGGGGAATTTGACGTTGTTATTGGAATGGATTGGTTAGCATTAAACCAAGTCGAAATTATTTGCAACGAAAAGATAGCAAAAATACCAGTGTCAAACCAGGAAACCCTAATCGTATATGGGGAAAAATCACAAGGAACCTTGAATTTAGTTTCCAGTATGAAGATGATGAATTACTGGAAAAAGGGACATCAACTCTTTTTGATACACTTGAATTCAGAAAAAGAAAACAAAGAAGAAATAGATACAATTAAAATAGTATCTGAATTCAAAGACGTTTTTCCAGAAGAATTACCAGGATTACCCCCATTCCGCCAGGTAGAATTTTCAATCGACCTAATTCCTGGAGCTGCACCTGTTGCTAGGACTCCATATAGGTTAGCTACAAATGAAATGAGAGAACTCACGAAGCAATTAGAAGAACTCATAAATCGAGGATTTATTAGACCAAGTACCTCTCCTTGGGGAGCACCGGTACTTTTTGTGAAGAAAAGGGACGGAACCATGAGAATGTGCATAGACTATAGGGAGCTTAATAAGCTAACTATTAAGAACAAATACCCATTACCTAGGATCGATGATCTCTTTGATCAATTACAAGGTGCCCAATATTTTTCCAAAATTGATCTTAGGTCAGGTTACCATCAAATCAGAATAAGAGATGAAGATGTTTTAAAAACTGCTTTTCGAACCAGATATGGCCACTATGAATTTTTGGTCATGCCATTTGGACTAACCAATGCCCCCGCAGTATTTATGGATTTGATGAATAGAATTTGTAGACCTTACTTAGATAAGTTTGTGATTGTCTTTTTAGACGACATTCTAATTTATTCTAAGAATGAAGAAGAACATCAACAACATTTAAGAGAAGTCCTGGAAACCCTTAGAAAAGAAAAGCTATATGCAAAACTTACTAAGTGTGAATTCTGGGTGAAGGAAATTAAATTTTTAGGACATGTAATCAATCAAGAAGGATTACAAGTAGATCCTACCAAAATAGAAGCTGTTCAAAGTTGGGAACCTCCAAAGAATCCTACCGAAGTTAGGCAATTTTTAGGGTTAGCTGGATATTACAGACGGTTTATCGAAAATTTTGCTAGATTAGCCCTACCCCTTACCACTCTAACTAAGCAAACTTCTAAGTTTGAATGGAAGGAAAAACAAGAACAAGCTTTTCAAAACCTAAAGAATAAATTGTGTGAAGCCCCGGTCTTAACCTTACCTGAAGAAGGAAAAACCTTTACTGTATATTGTGACGCTTCCCAACAAGGATTAGGCTGTGTTTTAATGCAAGATGATCAAGTAATAGCATATGCCTCCAGACAACTAAAGAAGCATGAACTAAATTATGTTACACATGATTTAGAATTAGGAGCTATAATATTTGCTTTAAAAGTTTGGAGACATTACTTATATGGAACTAGGTGCATTATTTATACAGATCATAAGGGCCTTCAGCACATTTTTGATCAAAAGCTCTTAAACAACCGACAGAGAAGATGGATAGAAACTCTAAGTGATTATGAATGTGACATAAGATATCATCCAGGTAAAGCGAATATTTTAGCTGATGCCTTGAGTCGAAAAGAAAGATCTCTAGGAAGTAAAGTTTTTAAGCTTACTTTAGTAAACGAATTCCTAAGTCATCTGAGGAATCATCAAAGAAAAGCTTTAGAACCTACCCTAATAGAACAAGAAGACCTTAACAAAGAAGAAGAAAGATTAATAGAAGGAACTGACGGAATTTTAAGACACCATGCAAGAATATGGATACCTCTATATGGTGATCTAAGAGAAATTATTTTAAAAGAAATTCACCATTCGAAGTATTCCATTCATCCTGGTAATCAAAAGATGTATAAGGATCTTAGAAAGAATTTTTGGTGGCCAAGCATGAAGAAGAATATAGGAGATTTTGTAGCCAAGTGCATAACCTGTGCAAAAATAAAAGCTGAACATCAGAAACCAAGCGGGTTATTAGTACAACCTGAAATTCCTGTCTGGAAGTGGGATCAACTCACTATGGATCTCATAACCAAGTTACCAAAATCCACAACTGGAAATGATGCCATTTGGGTGATAGTAGATAGACTAACCAAATCTGCCCATTTTCTACCCATACAAGAAAATTTTGGAGTAGAAAAACTAGCAAAGATCTATATCAAAGAAATAGTGACTAGGCATGGAATTCCCCTCTCCATCATCTCAGATCGTGATGGTCGTTTCACCTCTAGATTTTGGGGAAAATTCCAAAATGCTTTAGGATCTCAAATCAAGCTTAGTACTGCATATCACCCTCAGACGGACGGGCAAAGTGAAAGAACTATTCAAACCCTCGAAGATATGTTACGAGCTTGTGTTTTAGAATTCAGGGGAAGTTGGGACACTCATCTACCATTAATAGAATTCTCCTATAATAATAGTTACCACGCTTCTATTCAAGCTGCCCCTTTTGAAGCCCTATATGGTAGAAAGTGTAGATCTCCAATATGCTGGAATGAAATTGGAGAAACCCAACTTACCAAACCACAGGTCATTCAAGAAACCACCGATAAGATCATACAAATTAAGAAAAAGTTAGAAGAAGCCAGAAGTCGACAGAAAAGCTATGCCGATAATAGAAGAAGACCATTAGAATTTCAAGTAGGAGATTATGTCCTATTAAAAGTATCCCCATGGAAAGGTGTTATAAGGTTTCAAAAACGGGGAAAACTTAACCCACGTTATATAGGACCTTACCAAGTAACAGAAAGGATTGGACAAGTGGCTTACCGTCTAGAATTACCCCCAGAATTGAACGGGATTCATGATGTTTTTCATATCTCCAACCTCCGAAAATGCATAGTTGACACCCAAGCTATTATTCCTTTAGATGATATACAAGTAAGCCCCCAATTACAATTTACTGAGGAACCAATAGAAATTGTGTCACAACAAGAAAGAAGACTAAGAAGGGGAAAAATACCAATAGTGCAAGTTAAGTGGAGTGCTAGACGAGGTCCTGAGTTTACATTTGAACGTGAGGATATGATGAAAGCCAAATACCCCCATCTATTTATGAATCAGGTATAATTTAAAAACAATTTCGGGGACGAAATTGCCTAAGGGGGGGAGAATGTAACGACTAACGAAATAAAATTTATTAAAATAATATTGGGCCACCGTAAGGTGTAGCCCAATATACTTACCCGGTTATAATCTCTAGAGCCCATTAAGCCCAATTAAGAGTTTAGCTGGCCCAACTAAGGTAGTGGGCCGAGTCTTTAGGCCCGAACATTAAGATTTACCAAAAGATTAAATAAGTGGGCTAATCCAATAGATTAATGGGCCAATATAGAACCCGATTAAGATTATTTAATAGATCTTGGGGTAGGCCGAATAGTGGGCCTGATTATTAATACTTGGACTTAGTAATAAGAGGGTACAAGCCCATAGAAGATGAACCGGCCCCCTATGAAAATGAGTAATATGCCGCCATCTCTTAAATACCTCCACCTAGACACTCAATCTTACTAACCATCCAACACCTTTGCACCCTACAACTAGGAACATCATTACATGCAATCTTTTATAAATCCTTCAACCTAATCGGCTACCTAGATCCTCTCCCCAAACCACTTCCTCAACATGCAAACCACCCATCTTCATCCTTACACTCCCACCGTAGCTCACCTTATCATCTTCCTCTAAACCGTAGCTCACCTTATCATCTTCTTCTAAACCTTATACTAGTCATAAGCTTAAGCCTCATCCGTTCAAGAATAGGCTACGGTGTAATATAGAACCGGCCTATTACATAGATTAAATCCGGGTAAGTTTCTAAGCCTTAACTTGTAGAAATCACGAGTGCCAAGCTGTAATGGCCAGCTTACATACGTATTTATACACCTAAGCTGTAATGGTCAGCTAACTAACCTATAATCATATGTTTGTAAACGTATTTGTATGTATAACAGGTAGTCCGTGTAACTTCCGAGCAAGTCATCAATCTTAGTAATCAAGTGCAAGAACAACAAGTGAGTGTTTGTTACCCCATACTATCTTTTAAATATTTCGGGGTGGATGTATGTTGTGTTCTTATAAAGTGTCAATTGATCATGATCCAAATAGAAGTAATAGAAATCGGTCGAATAGAAACTACGTAGAGTGGATCCATTCGGTATCAAAGAGTATAGACCCGGGCCAATTAGAGGCTACGGGACCATACATAATCGAGCTATACTCGGAAATAGAAAGACCGAACGATTGCATGCATGTGTTGTAAATGATTATTAAAACTTGGCAAACACTCACTAGTTTCGACTAACGTATCTTAAACATGCATTTCAGGAGATTATCATGGAACCCGAGCTCAATTATGGTGTTAGTGAATGTACCGAGTGAAGTTGATGTTTATAAATAAAGTTGAATCATGTTGTAGTATGACGTTTTCTAAAATAAAGGTTGTAAGGCTTCGGCCGAACATGATGTACGTATGTTTTGATGTATAATATAAGTATGTTTGAAGTAAAATGATGGGTTGAGTTTTGGTCACTATAAACCGGTTTTAAATTAAAAAGATAAAAACCTAAGAAAACTAGTTAGATAACTAATTACCAATCAGTGACGACTCGGTGAAAATCGGGTCGTTACAGTTCAGGCCCCTCTCCACACACACTCACGTATGTATATGAAATGTATATCTCAAATATGAAGAAATGAAATACACGTAAATGTGCATAATGAAATAAATGGAAGGTTATTTTATTCAATGGACAAAAGACCAATATATATAGCCATACTCTAAACACACGTGATACCATGAAACTATAATAATAAAAAAATAATAAACAACCTAAAATCCTGCACATGACTTGTTCCACCTTTCCAACGTTCACAATAATAAGAGAAAATGACCAAAATGGTCCGTTAACCGGCCCATTTACGAGAATAGCCCCCGAAGACGTCTTGTGGAGACGGTTCACATTTCCCCGACCGTCTGAGGCGTCTCCCAAGACGGCTTGGGGTCCCAGCCAATAGTACAACGCCACATCTGCCCCACGTCTACCCATGACGTCTCCGGATTCGTCTCGTGGGTCCTGAGACGTCTCGGGTGTCTTCGTCTCCGGTGAGTCCCGAGACTTGCCCGATGGTTCAGTTGTCCACCTCCCCCCTATATACACCATTCTCCGTCCCAATCCCCGTCCGACTCCTCCACTACCACTACCACCACCGTCTCCATTAGATATACCACTATCGGACACTTCGAGCGGTACCTTCAGAGCTCTTCAATGGGTACCACTATCGGACACTTCGAGCGGTACCTTCAGACATGCCGGAAGACGTCGCCATCAGATATACCAAAAGAGAGTATCAATAAAAGCAGCGCAAAGAATTCAAACACGTGTCGGCTTGGCAAATGATGAGGGACCGTCTTAACGCGTAGCTTAATTAAACTTTTGTAATAATTTATGTATTTATTTTATGTTTTTATTAATCGAATGAATCTTATGTTTATTTTATGTTTTTATGCACGTTTATTTTATGTTTTCATGGTTTTTTTGTTGATTTGTTAAAAAAAAATTAAAAAAAAAACCCGTCTCTGGAGACGTGTCATTGTGCTATTGGTTGGGACCCCAAGCCGTCTCGGGAAATGCCTCAAACGGCTGGGGAAATGTGACGAGACGTCTCCGGAGGCTATTCTCGTAAATGGATCGATCAACGGGCCATTTTGATCATATTCCCCCATAATAACTCTCAGTCAAACGTTGACTCTTTCTTTATTCAAATGCACAAATAAAACCTTCATATCTCCAGCCATGCAACCTTTAGCCCTTGAAGTTTCCATGCACATAATTAAGCAACTTCATAACCATTTAAAATACTAACGCATGACCTGTACTCGACCCGTAAATGAACCGGTTAACCCAACAGTTTCTTTGTCTCCTTCTCCTGTTGGATGCTTGCGTGGAACAATGATTCCTGCAGTTAGAGGTGTGCGGCCTATCCTTGAGATCGTTTTCAATCAATTCATGTTAATATTCATTGAAGTTTGAATTGTTTGTTTAGTTCTAGAATCTAGATCATTCACTGCTGGCGCACATACATGTAATTATTAGGGTGATAGTAAGGGGTCTGCTAGGGGTGGAGATGGATCTAGGAGGAAAGATAATATTGAATCTCAACTTGCTTCTAATGCACAGGTGAGTTAAAGCAAGCCCCAGGCTTCATATTTTCACATCTTGCGAAATTTTTGGAAATTTTTGCTGATTTCATGACGTTGGATGTCTCATATACATACGACCTATGGTTTACATTATGATGTTATTGAGTTGGCAATTCTAGATTGTGGGAGTTTGGGCTGCATATTAGGAATTTCCTTCAACAATCTGTCAAATGTCTAGAATCCTGTTTGATTACGATAAGATAAGGAAACTCTCTGGATCCATAGTAATTGTTTTGATGAAAGTGGACTAATAAGTAGTATTTTATTTGGCATGAAAAACTAGTAAAACTAGTGGAATGCCCGCGTGTTGCCGCGGGTATGTATTTTTATTCACATTTTAAATTGCCAAAACTTTATACACCATACTGTCATTTATCCAATCCGATCCGTGCTTGATTTTTATTTGCAACATTTAGTTACACACATGAACCAAAGAGCCTTTAGTCTACTGGTTACAAAGTGTTAAATAAGGCTTAGCCTTTTCTTGTGGTTAGGGCTGTAAACAAACCAAACGTTCGGCGAACAGTTTGTGAACTGTTCGGCGGGAAGTTTGTTTGTGTTCGTTTGTTTAATAAATGAACGAACACAAACAAAAAATTCCGTTTGTTTAGCTAAACAAACGAACATGAACAGAGGTCGCGTTCGTTCGTTTATGTTCGTGAACGTTCGGTAACGTGTTCGTGTATGTTTGTTTTTGTTCGATATTTCATTAGGGTTTTTAATTTTTTATATATAATTAAAGTATTTCAAATTTTCTAGTTGTATATTATTTAACATGTATTAGTGTATCACAAATTAATATTACTTTAACTATTTTGATTAATGGTTATTTTTGGTGGATTAAACAAGGATTTCAAGTTTAATATGATACCTCTGTGTTTTTATAAGACATTATGTGATCAAGATTATGTCACGTATATTTGGATAATTGGATTAGTATATTCTGGGCGGACAATGTCAGCGTTGAAAAAATGCAAATTTTTAGAATTTAATGTATTAGTTTGTGCTCGATTTTGTTTAGTAATTCCTATTTGTGTTCGTTTACATTCATTTGTGTTTGTTTGTGTTCGATTTTGGCCGACACCTAAATTTAGCAAATAAATACAAGCGAACACGAACAAAAATCTCGTTCGGTAAGTGTTCATGAACAGTTCGTGAACACGTTATTTTCTTAACAAACGAACACGAACAAAAAATCTCGTTCGGTAAGTGTTCGTGAACAGTTCGCAAACACATTAATTCCTTAACAAACGAACATGAACAAGGCCTTGTTCGTGTTCGTTTGGTTCGTTTACAGCCTTACTTGTGGTGATAATTCAAATTCCATTGGTAACAAAAAGTTAATCCATTAAAAAAAAAGTTACATGAATTAATCTATTACTTGGTAATGGTTCTAGGAAACAAAAAGTTAATACATGAATTAGATGTATTAAATGGTGCAATTGATTTGTATTAGTAACTTGTACATAAGGGCATAGATGGAAGAAAATGGTAAAAATTAAAGATTTATGCATGAGACCTTTTGTATGCCATCTTAAAATGATGGTGAAATTACCTTCTTACCCATCTCTCCTCCTTAATAAGGTAGTAGAGATATATAATAGATACATCACAATTCACAAGTTTCACGACATTTGAACATTTCCGATTTAGTAATTATTGCCGTTTTCATTTGGCTTTCGGTATTAGTAGGATTTCTGTTGGTTACTGTTGTACTTTGAATGTCAAATGAACTACTTGCTAATTGCTATAATATAACATCGAGACTAATATTAAGCATGAAGCTAGGTGACATAACTTGAGTGAAATTCAATAAAAGTTCTCTTAAAATAAGCATCATAAACAAATGAATGTTAATTTTCAAACACTAAACAGGTTTAGTAAATTATAAAACAGGTTGTTATTGTTGGATCAAATAATCGGTAATGACACAATCGAACACTCAATATTTTTGTGGAACTCCTTATATTAATATAACTCTCTCTGTTGAGATTACAAAATAAATCTACCACTATATACAGGAAATATTACTTGGAGATAACTCTAAACAAATACTAAGCATAGGACTCCTAACTTTATGAAAATAAAACAAATAAACCGACTCAAATATAAAATAATTAATTAATACTAATATCTAATCTCGTTGCTTGATTTCTAAGGTATCGTGCGCATGGATTAACTCACAATTCATCCCCTTAATCATTGCGTTTTGTGCCACCCAAATCCACCACTCCAAGCAATTCTCTCATCTCCTCAAATTTCACTATTGGCAAGGCTTTAGTCAAAATATCCGCACGTTGTTCTTCTCCACTTATATGCTCCACACATACTTGTTCGCGTTCAATGCACTCCTTTATGAAATGAAATCTCGTATGTATATGTTTGCTCCGGCCATGAAAAACCGGATTTTTCATCAAGGCTATTGCGGATTTATTGTCAACTTGAAGCTTTACCACCTTTTCTTTCTCTCCGGTTAATTCGCTTAACAAGCCTCTTAGCCACAAGGCTTGACACGCTGCATCAGTGGCAGCCATAAATTCCGATTCGCAAGAAGATAGTGCTACCGTTTTTTGCTTTTGCGAACTCCATGAGACAATTGATTTGCCAAAATAAAACGCCAAACCTGTAGTACTTCTACCATCCACGGGATCCGTCCCATGACTACTATCGCTGAATCCGACCAATTCATAACTTTCATCCCATGTGTACACCAAACCATAATTAATGGTTCCTTTTACATACCTTAGGATTTGCTTGGCGAATTGCATGTGACTTCATTTAGGTTGTTGCATAAACCTGCTCAACACCCCTATCGAATAGTTTAGGTCGGGTCTTGTATGTGTGAGATACCGGAGACTACCAATTATGCGTCGATACTCCTTAGGATCAATCTCTACTCCGGCTGCATCTTTATCAATTTGTAACCGGGCTTCCATGGGAAATTTTGTTGGATTACATTCCAACATATGGCTGCTTTCAAGTATTTTCTTGGCATATGAGCTTTGTTTTAGAACAATTTTGTCTTTAGCTTGCAAAACTTCTATTCCCAAATAATAAGACAGTAAACCCAAATCTTGCATATCAAAATTTGACTCCATTTGATTTTTGAATTCATTAATTGCCTCTTGATTAGATCCAGTAACAACTAAGGGCCTGTTTGATAGCCTCTTAATCAGCCTCTTAACCATTCAGGTCTGAATCATTCAGCATTCAGACTGTTTGTTTCAGCATCTGAATGGAATGATTAAGTGCTGAACCATTAAGCTAATAAGGGATGCTGAATGATTCAACTCTTAACCATTCAGAGCCTCTTAACCATTCAGACTATCTTAATGATTCAGCACTTAATCAACCATACAGCCCCTAAGTCATCCACGTAGACTCCTACTATTATTAAATCAGCCTTTAACTTCTTCGTATAAATAGGTGGTTCTTGTGGACACTTCAAAAAACCAAGTTGCTTCAATGTTTTATCTAAACGTTCATTCAACGCACGAGGTGCTTGACGAAGCCCATATAATGCCTTGTGTAGCTTATACACAAGATTTTCTTTCCTGGGTACGGTAAATCCTTCGGGTTGTTTTACAAAAACAAGCTCCTTTAGCTCACCGTTCAAAAATGCCGATTTTACATCGAGATGAAACACCAACCACCCTTTTTTGCGGCTAAGGAAACAATCATAAGTATTGTTTCCATTCTAGCTACCGGAGCAAATACTTCTTCAAAATCCACCCCCGGTTGTTGTATGTAACCCTTAGCCACCAACCTTGCTTTATGTTTAATCACTGACCCGTTTGCATCTCGTTTCAATTTGAACACCCACTTTAAACCAATAGCTTTTGACCCGGTCGGCAAAGTTACGAGTTCCCATGTATTATTTTCTTCGATTGAAACCATCTCAGTTCTCATAGCATTTTTTTTCATTCACAATTCTCTTTAGCCTCTTCGTAACTCAATGGTTCATCATTCACCATCATGCATTCTTCTGTCATCATGACAAAGTCGTCAAAATGACTTGGTAGTTTAGTTTCTCTAGACGGTCTCCTTAGTTCCGGATTATTTTCATTGTTTTGGCCTTGATTATACATATCCACTTCTGATTCGAAGTCACTTTCTTCATCAGTTTCGGCCTGATAAGCCGGTTGGGCTCATTCATTCATTTGGGTCTGTTGCGAGGCGCTGGGCTGTTTAGCTATTACTTGCTGAGGCCTAATTTGATTTTGGACATCAACTTGGACCGAAAACTGAACCCATTCTGGTCCTCGGCCAACTTTCATAACTGTTTTACAATTTTCCCAATCAAAACTAGCCCTTTCTTCGAATCTCACATCTTGACTCACAAGGATTTTATTTTCACTTGGGTCATACAAACGATAAGCTTTAGACCCGGGTTCATTACCAATATAGACAACTAATTTACTACGATCATCAAGCTTGGCTAAATTAGTTGGAACCTTCATATAAGCTCTACACCCAAACACCCTAAGGTGTCTCACAGTTGGCTTTCTTCCGTTTAGTACTTCATATGGAGTGACATTTTTTAAGGCTTTTGTCGGAGCTCTATTTAGGATATAGACCGCATGATATACGGCTTCTCCCCATAAGTTTTGTGGGAATTTCATTGCCTTCGTCATACTCCTTGTAGTATTGAGAATTGTGCGATTCCATCTCTCAACCACTCCATTTTGTTGAGGAGTGTACGGTGCAGTGAAAAATCTTTTTATCCCAGTCTCATTACAAAACTTTGCAAACAACTTGTTTATGAATTCTCCACCTCTGTCACTTCGTAATGCCTTGATTTGTAGTGAAAGTTGAAGTTCCACTTGTTTAAAGTATTTGAATGTTTCCAAAGCATCCGATTTATTTTTGATTGTATATAACCACATGAAATGGGTATAATCATCAACAAATAGAATGAAATAATTATTTCCTCCTAAGGTAGGGGGTTTATTGGGCCACATAAATCAGTGTGAATAAGCTCTAAAGGCTTCGTGGCTCTGTACATGGCATGTTTTGGAATAACGTCTCGACTTTGTTTTCCGGGCATGCATCGCATACATGCTCTCCCGATTTGGTTTGTATTTTTCCATGTACCAAGCCTTTTGTTTTCATATCCGATATGGATTTGAAATTCATATGTCCGAGTCTGGCATGCCATAGCCATGCTCGGTCACTAATAACATTAAGAAAACATACCGGGGATCGACTTTAAGCGAAATATTATAGAGACGATTCTGGCCTCGAGGTACCTTCATCAACAATCGGCCTCCTTCTTCGTAAAGCCATAAGAGGTTGTCCTCCATCCATACTTTACAACCGTGTTCTGTGAGTTGACCGAGACTCAAGATGTTGCTACGTAGCTCAGGAATAAAGTACACATCGTCAATACCCCTTTGTACCCCATTCTTACATTCAAAAACAATTGAACCCTTACCTTTAATCTTTATCTTGGAGCCATCACCAAACCTAACAAAGCCCTCAATGCTTCTGTCTAAGTTTGTAAAGTGAGACAGGGTCCCAGTCATGTGATTAGAGACACCGTTGTCGAGATAATACACCGTATTGTCTTGTGAATCGTTAGCATATAGTTTAGGGTTAACCTTTTCCTCATTCAACAAGATCTTTCCATCGTCCAACTCCAGCGCCGCCATCATTAGTGCTGGTTCGTTTTCGTTGGTTGTGTTAAGGTTGGCTTCTTGATCAGGTTGTCTTGTGCATTCCCATGCATAGTGACCATTTATATTACAATTATAGCAACGTATGTTTTTCTTGTCTCGGTCCCGATTGTTATTGTCTCTAGCATGTTCAGTACTTTCTCTTTGATTATTTTCCCTTTGCTCATTATTTCGCTCATTGTTCCCCGATAATTTCCTCGTCCACGATTATATATTTATATCCCCTACCACAACCTCGTCCATGGCCTCTTCCTTGGTGATCCTTACCTCTTCCGCGACCACCATTATGAAAATATGATTCTCACTTCATGCAGCATGCACGTGGAGTTCTGTTTTGGTCAACCTAAGTTTCAGGCTTTTACTTGTTCTATATTAACGTTTGTTATTTGAATTCTAGTCAGTTAGATGGTCCTGATATTTTGCTATTTCTGTTATTAGCCGTTGTTCATGCTGCCTATATAAGTGCAGCCTTTGTTTCTTGTTTTGTATTAACAATAAGCAATAAGAAAGTCTAGAAGTTGATCAATATTCTATTCTCATTTAAAGTTTGTTGTGTATGCTCTTGATCCAACAGTGGTATCAGAGCTAAGGTCTCATTAATCCTGTTCCTCTCAATTTCTGTCCCTTCAAACACACACACACATGGCTGAACAAACCAGTACTCTTCCTACGGCTCCAACCCCAATCCCAGTCTTTAAGGGTGAGGGCTATGAGTATTGGAGTATCCGAATAAAAACCATTTTAAAATCCAGAGATCTGTGGGAGCTAGTCGAACAAGGGGTCAATGAAACTGAACCAGATGCTAACAAACTCAAGACTGCCAAAAAGAAAGATGCTCATGCTATGGCTATTATTCAACAAGCCACACATGATCAACTTTTTTCAAGAATTGCTGCTGCTGAATCATCCAAAGAATGTTGGGAGATCTTGAAGATGGAGTATCAAGGAGATGCTCAAGTAAAAGCTATTAAGTTGCAAGGATTAAGGAGAGATTTTGAGAATCTCTCAATGAAGGAGTCTGAAAGTGTTGGAGAGTATTTCTCCAGAGTGATGAGCATAGTCAGTCAGAAGAGATCTTATGGAGAAACTGTGTCAGATCAATCTGTTGTGGAAAAGATCCTGCGCAGCTTATCTCCAAGATTTGATTTCATTGTCCCCTCTATAGAGGTCTCTTTTGATCTAGCTCAATTAACACCTGTCAAGTTGATAGGGTCCTTGCAATCACAGGAAGAAAGGTTAAATAGTAGATCTCAAGAAAAGAGTGAGAAAACTGAAGAGCATGCTTTGCAGGTAGTAGAAAGCAATCGACCATTCAATCCACGTGGAAGAGGACGTGGTGGTGCCAGGGGTCGTGGGAGAGGTAGAGTCTTTGATAGAAGTAAAGTACCTCAGTGTTACACATGTAAGAAGTATGGTCATATGTCAAGAGATTGCTGGTACAATGAGGACCCACAAGTAAATGTTGCTGAAACTGCTGAACAAGGAGAGGACAATGAGGAGCAGCACCTATTTATGGCATTTACCAAATGTTGTAAGGCTTCTTTTTCATTAATGACTAACACAACTCCTGCTCATGAGGCAAACAACCTGTGGTTCTTGGACTCTGGTTGCTCTAACCACATGACAGGAGCTAAGTCAAGTTTTGTTGAATTGAATGAAAACTTTAGACTTGATGTTCAGTTGGGTAACAAAGAAATATTGGCTGTAAAAGGAAAAGGTGTTGTAAAAATTAAAACTGGTCCTACAACTCACAAGCTTCTATCAGATGTGTATTATGCTCCATCTTTGGAGTATAACCTGTTGAGTGTAGGTCAGCTTATGAGAAAAGGGTACACCTTGTTGTTTGAAGCTGGTAAATGCACAATCAGTGGCCAAGGAATGGAAGTCATGAAGATTCCTGTTGCAAGCAATAATATGTTTGTGGTTGATGCCTCAAAAGCTGAACATACCACTACTACTCAAGCTGATTCTGTGCAGATGTGGCACAAAAGATATGGCCACATCAATTGGGAAGATCTAAAGAAACTCTATGACAAGCAGATGGTGATAGGTATGCCAAGAATCAAAGGATCTAGTGTGTGTGAAGGATGCATCCTGGGCAAGCAAGTCAGGCAACCATTCAAATCAACCTCATGGAGGGCAACTCAAAGACTAGAGCTTGTTCATGCTGACTTGTGTGGGCCAATGCAGGTACCAAGTCTTGGTAAGAGTCTCTACTATTTTTTACTTATTGATGATGTGTCAAGGATGCGCTGGGTGTATTTTTTGGCTAAAAAATCTGATGCATATGAAAGATTCAAGGTGTTTAAAGCTCTAGTTGAGAAACAAAGCAAGTGTACCATTCAAGTGTTAAGAACTGATAGGGGGGTGAGTTCTGTTCAAAAGAGTTCAATTCTTATTGTGAAAAGCATGGCATAAGAAGAGAACTTTCTGAACCTCACACCCCTCAACACAATGGGGTTGTGAAAAAAAAAATAGAACAGTTATGGGGATGGTCAGAAGTATGCTGAAAGAAAGGAGCCTTCCTAATTACTTGTGGGCAGAAGCTGTTGCTACTGCCATTCACATCATTAATAGAGCCCCAACATCTGCAGTAGAAGGAAAGACACCATATCAGGTTTGGTATGGGCATAAACCTGATGTTACAAGATTTATAGTGTTTGGTTGCATAGCCTATGGGCATGAACTTGGAAATGGCAGAAGGAAACTTGATGATAGATCAAATAAAATGATCTTCATTGGGTATTCCACTAATGGTACAGATACAGATTGTTTAATCCCATCACCAAGAAGTTTGAAACAAGAAGGTTTGGAGATACTACAGTCATTGAAGACAATTCATAGGATTGGAAGGAGATTCATAAAGATGACAAGCAAGTGTATGATCGTATGTATGCAGACCCATTTCCTGAAGAATACAATGAAGCTCAGGTGGGAAGTGTAGAAGACCCTCAAAGTGAAGTTCATCCAGCATCACCTAGGGCTGTTCAAAATCAGATAATCCAAAATTCGAATCCGAAAAATCCGAAAATCCGAATCCGAATTATCCGAAATTTTGGATAATCCGATTTTCGGATATCCGAAAATCGGATTATCCGAAATTTCGGATTCGGATTCGGATCCTGATTTTGAAAATTTTCGGATAATCGGATTATCCGAATCCGAATATTAAAAATATATATATAAATATATAATATTATATACACTACATAACACAATACACAATCCTAAATCCTTAATCCTTCTAACTCTAAGTCCATACTCCTCTAATCCATAGCTGTTGCTCTCTCTTCTCTCCTCTATAACAGCCCCCGTCCACCTCGTATCCGACCTCCACAGCCCCCTTCCATCAAAATAATAAGTTTTTTTATATATTTGTTGTTCAAATTTCGTTTATCTAACTTCGATTTTTATTTTTTTTAATAGGTTCACGTTTTAGGCATAAAGGAGAACGTTTTTTATAGTTTTTTTTATTATTTATTATTATTTTTTTAATTTTTTTTTAAGTTTCGGATTATCCGTTGGATAATCCGAATCCGAATCCGAAATTTCGGATATCTGAATTTCGGATATCCGAAATTTCGGATTCGGATTCGGATCTCAATATTGACTATCCGAAATTTCGGATTATCCGAAATTCGGATATCCGAAATTCGGATTATCCGATTTTGAACACCCCTAGCATCACCTGTGATCTCTACATCACAGGAAAATTCAAGTCAGGAGGAGTCCAGTTCAGGGTCCACCTCTACACCAGTCAAGATCAGATCTCTCACAGATCTGTATGCAAATACTCAGGAAATGGGTGACATTCCTACTAATTATGTAAACTGTCAGTTTGCTTTGTCCATTGCAGATCCAGTGTGTTTTTCAGAGGCAGTCAAGAAGAAGGAATGGCATATAGCTATGCAAGAAGAGTTAGAGGCAATCAACAAAAACAACACATGGGAACTCATGACCTTGCCGAATGGAAAGAATCTTGTTAGGCTTAAATGGCTTTACAAGAGTAAATATGGCTCTAATGGGAAGCTGATCAAGTTCAAAGCAAGGCTGGTGGCCAAGGGCTATTCACAGAAATATGGAGTGGACTATGAAGAAACCTTTGCTCCTGTGGCAAGGTTTGAGACAATTCGAATTATCTTGGCTGTTGCAGCTCATAAAGGATGGTTAATTCACCAGATGGATGTGAAGTCTGCCTTCCTTAATGGTGATCTTGTTGAAGAAATTTATGTTGAACAGCCTGAGGGCTTTGAAGTTAAAGGTCAAGAAGAGAAGGTTTACAAGCTACACAAGGCTCTATATGGTTTAAAGCAGGCCCCAAGGACCTGGTATGCAAAGATTGAAGGCTATTTTGTTAGCAATGGGTACTCTAAAAGTCAAAATGAACCAACCTTATTTGTGAAACAAAGTGCTAGTAATATCATCTATGTGTGTCTATATGTAGATGATATTATATGCACTAGTTCAAGTGATGAGTTAATCACAGAATTCAAAACAGGAATGAAGAAGGTATTTGAAATGACTGATCTTGGTCTACTTCAGTACTTTCTGGGCTTAGAAGTAAAGCAGACACAAGAAGGAGTTTTTATTTCTCAACAGCAGTATGCTCTCAGTTTACTAACCAAGTTTGGAATGAATGAATGCAAGCATGAAGATGTTCCTATGTGTCCATATGATAAGCTTCTTGCTGAGGATGGTGAAGACAAGGTAGAAGAAACAAAGTATAGAAGCCTTGTAGGTGGATTAATTTATTTAACTCATACAAGGCCTGATTTGGGCTATGCTGTTGGGGTGCTATCAAGATATATGCAGTCCCCATCCAAGGTTCATGCTGGAGCTGCTAGAAGAGTGTTAAGATATGTAGCAGCCACTTATCAGGTTGGTATTTGGTACAAGAAGACTGATTACATAGAGTTGGTGGGGTATTCTGATAGTGATTGGGCAGCAAGCTTAGATGATCGAAAAAGTGTAAGTGCCTATGTGTTTTCTCTTGGTAATGGTGCTGTGTCATGGAGTTCCAAGAAGCAGAGTACTGTGGCCTTGTCCAGTACTGAAGCTGAATATATTTCAGCAACTGGAGCAGCCTGTCAAGGTATTTGGATTAGTAGAGTTCTTGCAGACCTGGGCATGTGTCAAGATTCAGCTGTTACAATCATGTGTGACAGTCAATCTGCTATAAACGTGTCTAAGAATCCAGGACAGCATGGAAAAGCAAAACACATTGAGTTGAAGTATCACTTTATAAGGGACATGGTGAATCAAGGAAGAGTTCAGTTAAAGTTTTGTAAAACTCAAGATCAAGTTGCTGATTGTCTTACTAAAGCACTTCCAAAAGAAAAGTTTGTTTATTTCAGGTTCAAGATGGGAGTGCAAGAGTTCGAATCAAGGGAGGGCATGATTCTCACTTCATACAGCATGCACGTGGAGTTCTGTTTTGGTCAACCTAAGTTTCAGGCTTTTACTTGTTCTATATTAACGTTTGTTATTTGAATTCTAGTCAGTTAGATGGTCCTGATATTTTGCTATTTCTGTTATTAGTCGTTGTTCATGCTGCCTATATAAGTGTAGCCTTTGTTTCTTGTTTTGTATTAACAATAAGCAATAAGAAAGCCTAGAAGTTGATCAATATTCTATTCTCATTTAAAGTTTGTTGTGTATGCTCTTGATCCAACAACCATAACTCCTACATTCTTGATCATTACCATTACTTCTGTTTTGAGAATCAACTCGGATGAAAAGTAATTTGCCATCTCTTTCGGCTATGGCTTCATGCCCTTTTATCCTTTCTTCAAAGGCTTTTAATCTACAAATACAATCTTCAAATGTCATGGTACTTAGGTTAGCGAATTGCTCAATTGTTGCAATTATTGTGATAAATTTTGGTGGCACACTATCAAGTAACTTTTTGTCGATAACGGTTTCCTCCAGAGTTGTTCCTAATGCATTGAACTTGCTCACGAATTCTGATACTTTCCCTGCAAGCTCTTCAACAATTTCTTTTTCACTCATCTTTAACTGCTCAAGTTCCCACCTCAAGGTTGCTAGACGTGCTTGTTGAACTCGATCTGCACCGAGGTACCTGACCCGTAATGCCTCCCAAATATCTTTTGCACTCCGGGTTGTCGCAACCTGCATTAGAACATTCTCTGGTTACGCTTGATAGATTATTGCTCTTGCCAACTTGTTTTTTCTTTCATCCACCGCATCTCCGGTTACTGGATCGATTGCTTCCCATAGCCCTTGGGCATCAAGATTAGCCTCCATCATCACTGTCCATGTGTTATAGTTGGTGCTTGTTAATTTAGGACAAGTTAACATTGATGTACTGGGCTCTCTTTGCTGAACAATGATTTGTTGAGGAGGGATTGCACCACCGCCTTCTGCCATGTTTCTGTTTTCGTCTTTTGGATGTGGTTATTCACCCCACGCCTTGATCTCATATCTGCGAAACCCGGTTGTACTTCTCGGATTGTAACGGCGCAGATCACAAGCCCCTACTTCGACGAACAGATTCTTCCTTGCAGGTTTTGATTACCGATCACGAGCACCTTAGGCTCTGATACCAATTGTTGGATCAAATAATCGGTAATGACACAATCGAACACTCAATATTTTTGTGGAACTCCCACGACACTTATATTAATATAACTCTCTCTGTTGAGATTACAAAATAAATCTACCACTATATATAGGAAATATTACTTGGAGATAACTCTAAACAAATACTAAGCATAGGACTCATAACTTTATGAAAATAAAATAAAAAACCGACTCAAATATAAAATAATAAATTAATACTAATATCTAATCTCAAACAACATACTTCAAAATTATTAACTCTAACAATAGGGGAAGGTTAATTTGAGAACACCTATATTTCGTGCGAACCGCGAGAACGCCATCTAAAACATTCAAATCAAAATTTTCTTTTTACACTTATCTTTATTACTAAAATACAATTCCAAAAACACAATTTACGCGTAAAAATTTTAACGTATACGGAAATAAATTGTTTTTACACATGTGTAAATTTGCTGTTTATGCATGTGTAAACTGTTTCATTTACACATGTGTAAAAAGTTAATTTGAAAGTGTTTTTGCAAGAAAAAATGAACTATTTGAAAAGAAAATTCGTTTTTTAATGTTGTATTTTGATTATAATTAGGTTTGTATTGAAAAAAAATGATTTTGATTGGTTTTCTCATTTGTTCTCACGGTTCTCGCAATATTTAATGTTGTATCTAATTCTCAAACATGTCAAACTAAAAAACTTAGCCAAAAATCCGAGACATAAGTTTTGATTCATTTATGTATACAAATAGAAATAGTCTACAACTAACATTTAAACAGCAAAATACTATAAATTTAAAATGACTAACAAACAATAACTTGTATTGGTCTATTAAAAACTCATTCATAAGCTAAATATAGATAACATAGTGCTGTGAAAAGCAATAAATTAAAAACGCATTTATAAGCTGGTAGATTGAACTTGTAA
Source organism: Ambrosia trifida (assembly GCA_028751855.1). NCBI lineage: Eukaryota > Viridiplantae > Streptophyta > Magnoliopsida > Asterales > Asteraceae > Ambrosia > Ambrosia trifida. Next base: position 2,172,503 of record CM054126.1, on the reverse strand, counting down.
AGTTGTAATGTTAATATAAGAAACCAAAGTGGACCAAACTAAGTTAGAGCATCAAATACTATATATGCTATTTGTGTATTTGTAGGGTATGTGAATGTTGCGCCACGTCACTTAATAGCATAAGTAGAAGCTTTACTTCAGCTACCCTCATACGTGAAGTGAGTTTTTCTTAATATGCGCGTATAACATTGGCGTGATGTGTGTGTGTGTTTTGTTTTTTCAGAATGGTTTTTGACAAGTTTAATGCTCTGCAAGGTGATGGATGTTATTGGGTTTGACAGACCCTCACGAGGCCTTCGCTCAGTTTAGATGAGAGAAAAAAAAGACGTCGCAGTAAGGTAGATACCATTGCTTTAAATGTCTTTATAGGTTATAGCAATTTGACCGATAGTTCATTTGGTTGACTCAGATTTTTACCACAAGTTTATGTTGTAAAACTTTGCAGATTACTGAACACATGATGCTTGGGAGGATGGTGACACAGGTCGTGTTGTTGCGCGTTGGTACACATTCGCAACATCATTAAGGCCTACGCGTATTGGAAAACAAAGGAGGAGTTTATTTTGAACCTTTTTTAAATACTGATCATCTATTATTACGGTGTGTGTTTTTAAAGTATACGTAGATTCCCCATCCAAATTTATAATTTTAGAGTTGTGTTCATGTTGTGTATGGAACACTAAGGAGAAAACAAAAATAGACAATTCTTTTTTATTAAGGATAATTAACGTATATTAATTTATCTTCCTTTCCAATAGGAACACCAGAAATAAACACTGATGGAGCCTCATTTAATGTGCGACAACCGAAGGAAGCGGCAAAGATAACCCATTTCTATAAAGTGGATCCACGGGAAGTTGCAATCGACTCTACCATCCGTGGTCCAGAGCTGAATCGGGAAATCGATGTGGTAGTGCATGTTCAACCCCGTGATCTGGATCCTAAGTTTACTTGTGCCAACAATTGAAAGGCACAAGGTCCTGGTGGATACCTTCCTTGACAACTCTGAGATGATATTCCCTGGAGAAATGCGGGGAGAGGCTCAACTCATTGAGATTACAAAGGGCCCACATAAAAAGTGGCCACCGGAGGAGCTTGCTGAAAAGCATGGTATGGAGCTACACGAAACATCTTTCCCTTGGGAGGGAAAAAAGTCTTCACGAATACTCTTTTATCAGGTTTATCAAAGCACCAAAATAGCCCCTCTGCAACACCGACCAACAAGCTTAGCAAGATGATGATTTTCTGCACTTTTTATTTTTATTTATGCATTAAACTTGTCAAAAACCTTTTTGAAAAAAAAAAGATTCTTGGTGCTTTGATAAACCTGATAAGAGAGTATTCATGAAGACCTTTTTTCCCTCCCCATGGGAAAGATGTTTCATGTAGCTTTATACCATGCTTTTCAGCAAGCTCCTCCAGTGGCCACTTTTTATATGGGCCCTTTGTAATGTCAAAGAGTTGAGCCTCTCCCTACATTTCTCCCGGGAATATCATCTCAGAGTTGTCAAGGAAGGTATCCACCAGGACCTTGTGCCTTTCAATTGTTGCATATGTCTAGTACACAAGTGATTTGTAGGTGCCATGGCTTTCTCTTTGTTGGTGCAGGTGTAAATTCCACCGCACTTTAAAAAGAATAGTGATTTAATGATGGTGTTAGTTTTATTTGTTGATGCTACAAGGGAATTGGTTGTACCAACCATTTAATGATTCTATATGGGTTTATTTGTTGGTGCAGTCAAATAATAATTTAAAATTAATTCAAGAGTCATATCTTTCTAATATATATTTAGAATTAAAACAACTAAATATATATATATATATATATATATATATATATATATTCTTCTTCATACCATTCAACCACTAACTTAAATCCAAGTTAATTGTTCTTATTCGATTTGCACTTTCATAAAAAATATAAGGTATTCACACATTTATTATGTGTGCGTGTACGTATATTTGAATACATATACAGTTAAAATAACTTTTTAGAGTATACTTGTCCAAGATTTATCTAATAGAGATAATTTTTTTATTGTATCCTTTGGGACTGCTTTTTGAATATTCTATCTCATTAGGATACGTATACATTTTAGACAGAACAAAATGTGTGTGTGTGTGGGGGGGGGGGGGGAAGTATCTTCAAGCCCAAAACACCACCCCTTGGTGACGTGGAAGAAGGCGGGAGCCCCCTAGGCGGGGAGATCTCCACTGGCGTGGGGAGAGGGGAAGAGGACGTGGGGCGATTTGATTGGCTCTCTCTCCTTCTCTCTCTGTTTTTTTTTTAAGTTTAACACACTAATAATAATAATAATAACAATAATAATAATAATCCTTTCACCCCTTCCCCCCATCTCCCCACAATTTTTACCCTTCAAACATGGTCCCCACACGTGCCACATGGCGCTTCACGCCCTTCTTCCCCCTCCCCTTCCACTCCTTATAGTCTTAAGGTGTTGACTGTTTAAGAAAATCAACAACTGTTTCTCCTACTTCTTTGGCTTTGCGTCATACGCATACTTGGGGAGTTAAGGGGCTGTAGCTCAGCACTCATCACTCTAATTCCAAAAGTAAAAGATCCATCCAATCTCAATGACTTTCGCCAATCAATCTCAATAGGTGCATTAGTAAAGTTATCTCTAAGGTACTTGCTAATAGACTCAAGATGGTGATCGGCTTTGTCATATCAGAAGAACAATCGGCAAATCTATCGAATAGAAATATACTTGACAGGCCACTTATAATAAAGTTAGATTATATCATGGGTGACACGTGCCAAAATCCGAGCATTCTTATTCAAGGTGGACTTTGGAAAAGCTTTTGATACTATAATTTGGGACTTTATCGACTCGGTATTTCACCAATTGAACTTACTTGATAAATGGAGGTGTTGGATCAAAGTATTCTCATGTCATCTCGGTCTTCAGTATTGGTTAATGGATAACCTAACCTTAATTTATGCATAGACTGATCACCTCTGCTTAAACTAGGTAGTGTTTTATGCAATTATGATGCGGAATCCACATACACATATTTACTTCTCGTTGGTTTGCCTCGGAGGCTTGGAGTAGGATTGCTAGATGGTGTAATTTAGACCCTATATAGTTTTTTGGCGGCGTCCTCGTCTTGAATACAAGACCGTTGGTGGGGAGAAATCGGAAAAAAAAAAATCATCCATGGCATTGTCCCGATTACTTGTTGGGTCACTTGGAAAGCGAGGAGTGATAGAAGATTCAATGGGAAGACTACTAAAGGCACTCGGGGCGGTCTGTGATGGACCAACCGTGATGGTCGTGACCATCACGACCACTGACCCCACCATTTAATCATGGCCGCGATAGTGATGGCGTGATGGATTTTCGTGACACACATCACATCCATAATTCTGCATTCTCTTTTTTTTTCCATCCTAGTCATCATCATCGTCGCCGACCACCATCCACCACCATCATCGACTCATCGTTGCCGCCGTATATGTTGTTGTTGGTTGTCATTGTCGTCATCACCACCACCACCCGTCATCACCACTACCATCATCATCTTCACCACCACCATCATCATCACCACCTGTCATCATCACCATCATCATCCTCACCACCACCATCATCATCACCACCTGTCATCACCACCACCTGTCATCACCACCACCCGTCATCATCACCATTATCATCCTTACCACCACCATCATCATCACCACCTGTCATCACCACTACCCATCATCACCACCACCATCATCATCTTCACCACCTGTTGCGGGGGTGATTTGTGGTCTTTGTTTATCTTGTGCGCCATGTGTGCTGTGTGGATGCGGACAGTTAGATGGCGCACGTCAGTGATTAATTTTTACATCAAAGCGGTCAGGGTTGTCAGTTGATGGGACAATTGGCAAGCCGAAAAGTCGCTTGGTGGTTTACTTTATCAGAGCGTGGTGGGGCCCGGCTATCGTATTGCCTGACGTATGTTTCTCTCTCTGTGACTTGGCACACCCTGATTGGTCGGACGTGCGGCACGACTGTACGGTTACCGAATGTTAAATCATTGTCGTTCTTTTGGTTAAAAAATAGATCGAGCCATAAATTTTTGATCTGGAAGGATAGGTATGAATATCCGGTGTACATGTTATAGTTTTTTGGCGGCGTCCTCGTCTTGAAGTTGCGCGCTTGTTTTAATGAAGTTATTTTCATAAAAAAAAAAAAAGAAAAGAAACCCCTCTTCAAAAGCTTTCAAAATTTTAGTTTCCCTTTGGTACCCGAATTTTTTCAATTTTTTCATATACCACTAAAACATTCCCTCCTTAAAACCCTTCAAAATTTTAGTTTCCCCCAAATTTTTTTCACCCCTAAATTTCCTTCCCACCATATCTTTATTAAACCCTAACCTTATTCCTCCTGGGTCAAATCCCCCACTCCAAAATAAAATCGTTCTGCTTTTTAATTATCATTCATCCTCATTCAATTGTCCTTTCTTTCTCGTTCAATAGCCCCTAAGGATGTTAGGTTCAAGAGGATTTATCGTTATGAAATGGCTATCTTATTTGTTGCCCTAATTCTTGAAGTTTCGTTTAATGTGTAGGTCAAAATCAAACTCTGTTTTTTCCATGGCTTCCAGCTTCGAATTTTCTTGGATGGTACGGTCATCTCTCTTTTCTGTCTATATATGATGTTGGCCTGAGGTAAAAGTTTCTCACTTTTTTGATTCATGGAGGTTTTGGGCCAGTTTACTGTTTGTTTTAATTTCCAGAATCAAAAAGATGATTAGTCTAGTTGTAAAGAAAATGTTAATAATTCCATTCAATTACAAAAAATACTCAGTTTTGTTGATGTAGTTTTAGTTCCAGAAAGTACCATGGTTGAGGTTATATTTGTAGAAAATAGAAATCAACCTTTGTTTAGTGGAATTTACATACTTTAGATAAGCATTTTTTGTTGCTGTCGTTGAAAAAAAAAAAATAATAGGTCCAAGTGGGATATGTTGATTCTTTGTATATTTAAATTCTCAATTAAATATGACAACATGTATAGTTTGTTAACTGTTTGTCACTCAATGACTCAAAATTAAGCTATTGTTTTGATTAACTCGACTGTTTGTCACTCGAAATTTATAACAAGGCATATTAATTGGTGATGACAACATGTATATTTTGTTAACTACAAAATTTGGCTTCCAAGGACAAATATGAATTATTTGAAGCAGTCAAAGAGCTGGATATGTTTTGACATAGGTATTTGAACAAATTGTTTAAAACCATAGATAAATGTTTGCCAGAATCATCTTTAGTTATGTGCGGATTGTTGCAGCAATACCTATAAATATAATGTCTGGACAATGACCCTGCAAACTTTGCTTTGCCGCAACAGGTTGTCATTATTAAACGTCAAATATAAAGCATATTTGATACCCCTCGTGCTGTAGTTAATTTTATTACATGTTTTTCCTTTCAGCCTTTGAACACGTGCCTTTTCCCGCGATCATCAACCTATAATTTTTTTTTGTATCATAGTCGATTGTAATATATTTAAACATCTAAGTGTTGCAGGGATTGTGGCATTCCCATCTAAGGTTTGTAGTGATTGTGGCACTGCCACAGTGCCTGCTGATGTTATGGCCTAGAAATTGGCGGTTTTCGTAAGGTTAGTGCAATGCCTAGAGTGCGCAACTCGCCTAACTTGCGCAGCCTTGGTGCTAGTTTCCAGACCAACAATACTAACCCAAATGTTGTGCAGGATTTTACATTGCATATGTTTTGTTGATGGTATCCATAGATTAGTATCATGTGTAGGCATCATAATTTATATAGTTACATGTGTCTTTTAACATTGGATAGTTTTTTTAAGCTTCATTTTGTTAATGTCACATTATTTTTTGTCAGGCGGTTTCTACGGATCGGGTTACAAGATTTGAAGAGTTCGACTTGGGTTGCAAAGTGTATCAAGTGAACGACTCAACATTTGGGTTGTAAATTTTTTTGTGTTTCATTATGAAAACATATTGTATACGTTTGTGTTCCATTCCGAAAACACGTATATTTTTGGAAAACTTAATTAATATTAGTTGGCTTTTTTGGTATGTTATTTTTAACTTTTGCCATATATATAAATGTTTGTGTGTTTTGGTGGTTAACTGGAAAGAAAAAAAAAATTCCTGGAAATTTTAAATTAGAATTTTTTTCCCTAAAACTCTTTGGTGATGCGGTTTATTGTTCCAGGTGGCATGAAGTTGTTGTAGTGAGGATGTCTATTTGTTAGTGCAGTTGAGAGTTTAATGAGGGTGGTTTAATTCAGCCGCATCATCAAAGAACCATTTTGTTGATGCGATATGTATTGATGCTGTTCATATATAGCATCTTTAAATCATATACACAGCACCATTTAAGCAATTCTGTATCTGCTCTTTCATGTTGGCACCAGTAAACTTAGGATCCAGATCACGAGGTTGAACATACACTACCACATCGAATACCCGATTCAGCTTTGGACCACAAATGGTAGAGTCGATTGCAACAACTCGTGGATCCACTTTATAGAAAAGGGTTATCTTTGCCGCTTCCTTCGGTTGTTGCACACTAAATGAGGCTCCATCAGTGTTTACTTCTACTGTTCTTATTGGAAAGAAGATAAATTAATATACGTTAATTATCCTTAATGAAAAATAATTATATCTATTTATGGATTAGAGCTTACCACATTCGTATCGTATGGTGTCGTAACTACAATTTTTTCACCACCAATAACTTTGGTGAGAACATTGGAGAAGTTTAAGTTTCATTCACCTAATATTAAGATTCTTTGTGCAAGTGTGTAGATACACATCTTTTTGAGTTTGTAGAGCGCTTTATGCTGCATCTCTCGGATCTTGTTATTTGCGTCCTTACGAAAGGACCCTCGTTGAAGAAGAAAAAAATTGGATGAGACATGATCAAGAAACAAGAAATGGCTAGATGAAGAAGACGATGAATGGGAATGGATGTCATATAGTGTTATATATATAAGATGCATGAGGGTGCCCATGCACTTTAAGCACCCACATATACATTAAGTGTACTTTTGGTTCTTAAGACCCATGTGTAGGTCTTAACCGCACACAAATACAATAAGGGTGGTTCTTATACTTAGGATGGGTTTGGTGCTTAAGACTATATACAAGCCGTTAAGCACCTACAATCATAATAAGGGTAGGTTTTGTACCTAAACCCACAAAGTATGAGTTATGCCACTCAATATATAAAGTAATATATATATATATATATATATATATATATATATATATATATATATAGGGCAATTCTAAAATGAAAACCATGATGAGATGAAGAAACCCAAGAAACCCATTCACAAGGCCCTCATTCAGCCATGTAGGTTACTTTGAAAATAATGCCAAGGTTATTTTTGGTATTGTGACAAAAAGTAAAAAAGTGTATCTCTCTCTCTCTCCCTAAACTCTTCTGCTATTTATCTCTTTCTCATTCCAAAAAACAAACCTTTCTCATAGTTAAACAAGTCTCTCTCTCTTCCTCTTTTCAATTTTTTCCCGATCTTTAGTCACAAAACAAAAGAGAAAATGTGATTTTTAGAGAGAACATGGTGGTGTAGTGGTGGTGAACGACGCGAATCCTCACATGAATCGAAACTGTTGCAATACCACCCCCTCACTTTCATCTAGATCTGGGTTTCACTAACCACCACCAACTCCATCTTTTCCTTCAATCTCTTCGATCTCGTGGGTATAACCCTCAATTCATCCGAATCCTCGTATGAATCAAAACTGAACGACGACCGTGTGAAGCTGTTGCTGTTTGTGGTCCGACGACCGTATGTTCTAACGATCCTGTTTTGTCTTACGATTTGGAACTATCATGTGATATAAGGAAGAATTTGAAGAAAAAAAAGTGAATTTTAGGGTTTTACGGTTTTTTAGACCTAATTTAGGGGTTTTTAGTTGATGTCGTAACTACAATTTTTTCTCCACCAATAACTTTGGTGAGCACGTTGGAGAAGTTAAAGTTTCGTTCACCTAATATTAAGATTCTTTGCTCAGGTGTGTAGATACCCATGTTTTTAAGTTTGTAGAGCGCTTTCTGTTGCATCTCCCCGATCTTGTTATTTGCGTCCTTACTAAAGGACCTTCGTTGAAGAAGAAAAGAAAGTGGATGAGACATGATGAAGAACAAGAAGTAGCTAGAGAAAGAAGGAGATGAATGGGAATGGATATCATATACTGCTATATATATATATATATATATATATATATATATATATATATATATATAAAAGATGCATGAGGGTGCCCATGCACTTTAAGCACCCACATATACATTAAGTGTACTTTTGGTCCTTAAGACCCATGTGTAGGTCTTAACCGCACACAAATACAAAATGGGTGGTTCTTATACTTAGGATGGGTTTGGTGCCTAAGACTATATACAAGCCGTTAAGCACCTACAATCACAATAAGGGTAGATTTTGTACCTAAACCCACAAAATATGAGTTATGCCACTCAATGTATAAGATAATATATATATATATATATATATATATATATATGGCAATTTTAAAATGAAAACCATGATGGGATGAAGAAGCCCAAAAACCCATTCACAAGGCCCTGATTCAGCCACGTAGGTTACTTTAAAAATAATACCAAGGTTATTTTTGGTATTGTGACAAAAGTAAAAAGTGTATCTCTCTCTCTCCTTAAACTCTTCTGATATTTCTCTCTTTCTCATTCTAAAAAACAAACCTTTCCCATAGTCAAACAAGTCTCTCTCTCTCTTCCTCTTTTCAATTTTTTTTCCTGATCTTTTGTGGCAAATCAAAATAGAAAACATGATTTTTAGAGAGAACATGGTGGTGTAGTGGTGGTGAACGACACGAATCCTAAGATGAATCAAAACTGTCACAATACCACCCCTCAGTTTCATCTAGATCTGGGTTTCACTCACCACCACCAACTCCTTCATCTTTTCCTTCAATCTCTTCGATCTCGTGGGTATAACCCTCAATTCACCAAAATCCTCATATGAATCAAAACTATACGACGACCGTATGAAGCTGTTGCTGTTAGTGGTCCGGCGACCGTATGTTCTAACGATCCTGTTTTGTCTTACGATTTGGAACTATCATGTGATATAAGGAAGAATTTTAGGTTTTTACGGTTTTTTAGACCTAATTTAGGGGTTTTTAGTTGATGTCGTAACTACAATTTTTTTCACCACCAATAACTTTGGTAAGCACGTTGGAGAAGTTGAAGTTTCGTTCACCTAATATTAAGATTCTTTACTCAGGTGTGTAGATACCTATCTTTTTAAGTTTGTAGAGCGCTTTCTGTTGCATCTCCCCGATCTTGTTATTTGCGTCCTTACTGAAGGACCTTTGTTGAAATAGAAAAGAAGTGGACAAGACATGACCAAGAACAAGAAGTAGCTAGATGAAGAAGACGATGAATGGGAATGGATGTCATATAGTGTTATATATATATATATATATATATATATATATATATATATATATATATATATATATATATATATATAAAAGATGCATGAGGGTGCCCATGCACTTTAAGCACTCACATATACATTAAGTGTACTTTTGGTCCTTAAGACCCATGTGTAGGTCTTAACCGCACACAATTAAAATAATGGTGGTTCTTATACTTAGGATGGGTTTGGTGCCTAAGACTATATACAAGCCGTTAAGCACCTACAATCACATTAAGGGTAGTTTTTGTACCTAAACCCATATTGTATGAGTTATGCCACTCAATATATAAAATAATATATATACAGGACAAATTTAAAATGAAAACCATGATGAGATGAGGAAGCCCAATAAACCCATTCACAGGGCCTTGATTATGCCACGTAGGTTACTTTGAAAATAATGCTAAGGTTATTTTTGGTATTGTGACAAAAAGTAAAAAGTGTATCTCTCTCTCTCTCTCCTTTAACTCTTCTGTTGTTTCTCTCTTTCTCATTGTAAAAAACAAACTTTTCTCATAGTCAAACAAGTCTCTCTCTCTTCCTCTTTTCAATTTTTTTCCGATCTTTTGTTGCAAATCAAAAGAGAAAACATGATTTTTAGAGAGAGCATGGTGGTGTAGTGGTGGTGAACGACGCGAATCCTTACATGAATCGAAAATGTCACAATACCACCCCTCACTTTCATCTAGATCTGGGTTTCACTCACCACCACCAACTCCTTCATTTTTTCCTTCAATCTCTTCGATCTCATAGGAATAACACTTAATTCACCCGAATCCTCATATGAATCAAAACTGTACGACGACCGTATTAAGTTGTTGCTGTTAGTGGTCCGACGACCGTATGTTCTAACGATCCAGTTTTGTCTTACGATTTGGAACTATCATGTGATATAAGGAAGAATTTGAAGAACAAAAAGTGAATTTTAGGGTTTTACGGTTTTTTAGACCTAATTTAGGGGTTTTTAGTTGATGTCGTGACTACAATTTTTTCACCACCAATAACTTTGGTAAGCACGTTGGAGAAGTTAGAAGTTTCGTTCACCTAATATTAAGATTCTTTGCTCAGGTGTGTAGATACCCATCTTTTTGAGTTTGTAGAGCGCTTTCTGTTGCATCTCCCCGATCTTGTTATTTGCGTCCTTACTGAAGGACCTTTGTTGAAGAAGAAAAGAAAGTGGACAAGACATGACCAAGAACAAGAAGTAGCTAGAAGAAGAAGATGATGAATGGGAATGGATGTCATGTAGTGTTATATATATATATATATATATAAGATGCATGAGGGTGCCCATGCACTTTAAGCACCCACATATACATTAAGTGTACTTTTGGTCCTTAAGACCCATGTGTAGGTCTTAACTGCACACAATTAAAATAAGGGTGGTTCTTATACTTAGGATGGGTTTGGTGCCTAAGACTATATACAAGCCGTTAAGCACCTACAATCACAATAAGGGTAGTTTTTGTACCTAAACCCATAATGTATGAGTTATGCCACTCAATATATAAAATAATATATATATATATATATATATATATATATATATAAAGGACAATTTTAAAATAAAAACCATGATGAGATGAGGAAGCCTATTAAACCCATTCACAAGGCCTTGATTATGCCACATAGGTTACTTTGAAAATAATGCCAAGGATATTTTTGGTATTGTGACAAAAAGTAAAAAGTGTATCTCTCTCTCTCCTTTAACTCTTCTGCTATTTCTCTCTTTCTCATTGTAAAAAACAAACCTTTCCCATAGTCAATCAAGTCTCTCTCTCTCTCTTCCTCTTTTCAATTTTTTTCCTGATCTTTTGTTGCAAATCAAAAGAGAAAACATGATTTTTAGAGAAAGCATGGTGGTGTAGTGGTGGTGAACGACGCGAATCCTCACATGAATCGAAACTGTCACAATACCACCCCTCACTTTCATCTAGATCTGGGTTTCACTCACCACCACCAACTCCTTCATTTTTTCCTTCAATCTCTTCGATCTCATGGGTATAACACTCAATTCACCCGAATCCTCATATAAATTAAAACTGTACAACGACCGTATGAAGCTGTTGCTGTTAGTGGTCCGACGACCGTATGTTCTAACGATCCTGTTTTGTCTTACGATTTGGAACTATCATGTGAGATAAGGAAAAATTTGAAGAACAAAAAGTGAATTTTATGGTTTTTTTAGACCTAATTTTGGGATTTTTAGTTGATGTCGAAACTAAAATTTTTTCACCACTAATAACTTTGGTGAGCACGTTGGAGAAGTTGAAGTTTCGTTTACCTAATATTAAGATTCTTTGCTCAGGTGTGTAGATACTCATCTTTTTGAGTTTGTAGAGCGCTTTGAGTTGCATTTCCTCGATCTTGTTATTTGCATCCTTATTAAAGGACCTTCGTTGAAGAAGAAAAGAAAGTGGACGAGACATGATCAAGAACAAGAAGTGGCTAGATGAAGAAGGAGATGAATGGGAATGGATGTCATATAGTTTTATACATATATTAGATGCATGAGGGTGCCCATGCACTTTAAGCACCCATGTGTAGGTCTTAACCGCACACAAATACAATAAGGGTGGTTCTTATACTTAGGATGGGTTTGGTGCCTAAGACTATATATAGACAAGCCGTTAAGCACCTACAATCACAATAAGGGTAGTTTTTGTACCTAAACCCACAAAGTATGAGTTATGCCACTCAATATATAAAATAATATACATAGGGCAATTCTAAAAGGAAAACCATGATGAAATGAAGAAACCCGACAAACCCATTCACAAGGACGTGATTCAGCCACATAGGTTACTTTGAAAATAATGCCAAGGTTATTTTTGGTATTGTGACAAAAAGTAAAAAGTGTATCTCTCTCTCTCCTTAAACTCTTTTGTTATTTCTCTCTTTCTCATTCTAAAAAACAAACCTTTCTCATAGTCAAACAAGTATCTCTCTCTCTCTCTTCCTTTTTTCAATTTTTTTCCCGATCTTTTGTTGCAAATCAAAAGAGAAAACATGTTTTTTAGAGAGAACATGGTGGTGTAGTGGTGGTGAACGACGCGAATCCTCACATGAATCGAAACTGTCACAATACCACCCCTCACTTTTATCTAGATCTAGGTTTCACTCACCACCACCAACTCCTTCATCTTTTCCTTCAATCTCTTCGATCTCGTGGGTATAACCCTTAATTCATCCGAATCCTCATATGAATCAAAACTGTACGACGACCGTATGAAGCTGTTGTTGTTAGTGGTCGACGACTGTATGTTTTAACGATCCTGTTTTGTCTTACGATTTGGAACTTTCATGTGAGATAAGGAAGAATTTGAAGAACAAAAAGTAAATTTTATGGTTTTTTTAGACCTAATTTTGGGATTTTTAGTTGATGTCGAAACTAAAAAATTTTCACCACCAATAACTTTGGTGAGCACGTTGGAGAAGTTGAAGCTTCGTTCACCTAATATTAAGATTCTTTGCTCAGGTGTGTAGATACTCATCTTTTTGAGTTTGTAGAGCGCTTTTTGTTGCATCTCCCCGATCTTGTTATTTGCGTCCTTACTAAAGGACCTTCGTTGAAGAAGAAAAGAAAGTAGACGAGACATGATCAAGAACAAGAAGTAGCTAGATGAAGAAGGTGATGAATGGGAATGGATGTTATATAGTGTTATATATATATATATATATATATATAAGATGCATGAGGGTGTCCATGCACTTTAAGCACCCACATATACAAGAAGTGTACTTTTGGTCCTTAAGACCCATGTGTAGGTTTTAACCGCACACAAATACAATAAGGGCGGTTCTTATTCTTAGGATGGGTTCGGTGCCTAAGACTATATACAAGCCGTTAAGCACCTACAATCACAATAAGGGTAGTTTTGTACCTAAACCCACAAAGTATGAGTTATGCCACCCAGTATATAATATATATATATATATATATATATATATATATATGGCAATTCTAAAATGAAAACCTTGATGAGATGAAGAAACCCAAGAAACCAATTCACAAGGCCCTGATTCAGCCACGTAGGTTACTTTGAAAATAATGTCAAGGTTATTTTTGGTATTGTGACAAAAAGTAAAAAGTGTATCTCCCTCTCCTTAAACTCTTCTGCTATTTCTCTTTTTCTCATTCTAAAAAACAAACCTTTCTCATAGTCAAACAAGTCTTTTTCTCTTCCACTTTTCAATTTTTTTCCCGAGCTTTTGTTGCAAATCAAAAGAGAAAACACGATTTTTAGAGAGAACATGATGGTGTGGTGGTGGTGAACGACGCGAATCCTCACATGAATCGAAACTGTCACAACACCACCCCTCACTTTCATCTAGATTAGGTTTCACTCACCACTACCAACTCCTTCATCTTTTCCTTCAATCTCTTCGATCTCGTGGGTATGACCCTCAATTCACCAGAATCCTCATATGAATCAAAACTGTACGACAGATGTATGTTTTAACGATCATGTTTTGTCTTACGATTTGGAAATATCATGTGAGATAAGGAAGAATTCGAAGAACAAAAAGTGAATTTTAGGGTTTTAGGGTTTTTTTAGACCTAATTTAGGGGTATTTTAGTTGATGTCGTAACAACAATTTTTTCACCACCAAAAACTTTGGTGAGCACGTTGGAGAAGTTCAAGTTTCGTTCGCCTAATATTAAGATTCTTTGCTCAGATGTGTAGATAACCATCTTTTTGAGTTTGTAGAGCGCTTTCTGTTGCATCTCCCCGATCTTGATATTTGCGTACTTACTAAAGGACCTTCGTTGAAGAAGAAAAGAAAGTGAACGAGACATGATCAAGAACAAGAAGTAGCTAGATGAAGAAGGAGATGAATAGGAATGGATGTCATGTAGTGTTATATATATATAAGATGCATGAGGGTGCCCATGCACTTTAAGCATCCACATATACATTAAGTGTACTTTTGGTCCTTAAGACCCATGTGTAGGTCTTAACCGCACACAAATACAATAAGGGTGGTTCTTATACTTAGGATGGGTTTGGTGCCTAAGACTATATACAAGCCGTTAAGCACCTACAATCACAATAAGGGTAGTTTTTGTACCTAAACCCATAAAGTATGAGTTATGCCACTCAATATATAAAATAATATATATAGGGCAATTCTAAAATGAAAACCATGATGAGATGAAGAACCCAACAAACCCATTCACAAGGCCCTGATTCAGCCACATTGGTTACTTTGAAAATAATGCCAAGTTTATTTTTGGTTTTGTGACAAAAAGTAAAAAATGTATCTCTCTCCCTCTCTTCTTAAACTCTTTTGTTATTTCTCTCTTTCTCATTCTAAAAAACAAACCTTTCTCATAGTCAAACAAGTCTCTCTCTTCCTTTTTTCAATTTTTTTCCCGATCGTTTGTTGCAAATCAAAAGAGAAAACATGTTTTTTAGAGAAATCATGGTGGTTTAGTGGTGGTGAACGACGCGAATCCTCACATGAATCGAAACTGTCACAATACCACCCCTCACTTTCATCTAGATCTGGGTTTCACTCACCACCACCAACTCCATCATCTTTTCCTTCAATCTCTTCGATCTCGTGGATATAACCCTCAATTCACTTGAATCCTCATATGAATCAAAACTGTATGACGACCGTATGAAGCTATTGCTGTTAGTGGTCCGACGACCGTATGTTCTAACGATCCTGTTTTGTCTTACGATTTGGAACTATCATGTGAGATAAGGAAGAATTTGAAGAGCAAAAAGTGAAGTTTAGGGTTTTAGGGTTTTTTTAGACCTAATTTGGGGGTTTTTAGTTGATGTCGTAACTACAATTTTTTCACCACCAGTAACTTTGGTGAGCACGTTGGAGAAGTTGAAGTTTCGTTCACCTAATATTAAGATTCTTTGCTCAAGTGTGTAGATACCCATCTTTTTGATTTTGTAGAGCGCTTTCTGTTTCATCTCCCAGATCTTGTAATTTGCGTCCTTACTAAAGGACCTTTGTTGAAGAAGAAAAGAAAGTGGACGAGATATGATCAAGAACAAGAAGTAGCTAGATGAAGAATGAGATGAATGGGAATGGATGTCATATAGTGTTATTTTTTTAGATAATAAACTTGATTCAGAAAATCTTCTGAACCAATAAAAAACTGCCAAGTGTTCGATTTTTTTAAATAGATAATGTTAGATTTTTTAGATAATGGGAAAAATATGAATGATTGTTAATATTTATTTTATATTAAAAATACATTTTTCAAAACGAACTATGTATTTAATAAAAGTTATACAAGCATGTTCATAAAAAAATTGATCAAGACTGCATTTTTATATATATTTTTTTTAAATGTTAATAATAGACGTTAGTAAAGAAAAACAAGTTTTATTTATAAAACAAATTAGGTTGAAATAAAAAAGAAAAATAAAAATTAAATATTTCCTATAACATTATGACACATGGCATGATAAGATTCACGAATTTGTTTGCAATCTTGGTTGTGGGAATGAGCAGGCCGTTAGTTTTCACCTTGTTTTTAATCCTAAATAATGCCACAATCTTCTCAAGATTACTAATGGGGATAGTCTAAGAGAGAATTATAGCTTTCTATTTAAGGCGGTTTCGCCATTGTCATATAAATAACCAAAGCTATACTAGTGTCAATGTTGCTAAGATGCCTCTAATGCTTTGTTAAGATGAGATGCTTTTGTTGCTTCTCAACAACACGATACTTATTTTTTTGTTATACAAGATTTAACCTTCTAGGGACTAATGACTTGTTATTACCCATTATACTTGAGGTTTTGAAGCACTAAATATAATTTGAGTCCCCAACAACAATCGTTTACTTGTCTCTTTTCGAAGGCTTAGTAAGTATATCATACAAGTCGTTACATCACTTTTTGATATCATAACAAACACTCATTAAGTATCTAGTCAAAGGCTTGTGAGTGCCCAAAGTGAAGCTAGCTTTCTATAATTGTGTCACGAAATTAAATTTCATAGTGGTTTTATATTAGATTAGAAATAATTTAACAATCTTAAGGGCGGCGCAGCTTGTTGCCCGCCTGCCCGTTATCTTGATATAATTTTCTTTGTCCGGGAATGAAAAAAGTTTTTAAAAAAAAAAAACAAAAAAAGCTAAGGGCCCGTTCGGTTTGTGGAATTTAATTGAACTGGAATTCCAAAACTTTCCATTAAAAATTGTGTTTGGTACTTTGGTTAGACAAGTAATGATTTCCGAATAGATTTTCGAGTTAAAGAACAATTTGCCATTTCACAGTAAAAATTAAAAACCATCGATGAACATGAATGATTTAAACAATTTTCCCTTCATTGGTAGATTAAACAATTTTCCCTTAAAATTAAACAATGAATTTACATGTCATATATATATAGTGAATGAGAAAACATGAATGAAAAAGAAAACACTGAATTTAAAAACTAAAAATAGATTCTCTTCATTTCAATGAAGTCACATTGAATAAGCGGGATAAAAAAACATATAATGATTACTGGTTGATTATGAAATGTATTATTAATTAATGAAGAGAATGATTAAAACCTTAAAATGAGCATAACGGTGAAGAATGATGAAGACAAAATCAATGGTGAAGAAGAATGGGGCAACTTTTCGTATGAAGTGCGTAAGAAACTAGAATCAACTAGGGATCGAATTGAACCAGAGGCAAAATTAATGACGAATACCATAAACCAAAGACATAGACCAATAACATATCTAATTGAATTTGGTGGTTGTTGAAGGAACAGCTAGCGATCAGTGGATAAGCTTGACTCAATATATAGGGGAGCCGAAAGTCACGAGACACTAAAATTAGGGGGCGGACTCATTAGTATAAAATTTTGGGATAAATATGTGTATATTACACTACTAAGCAAAAAAAAAATAAATAAAAATTTATAAACAGTTTCCTCATTTTTAACAACTTTTGTTTTCTTTAACTTCTGATTTTTCCAACGTAAGCCATGTCTTTCTTTTGGATTAGAGAGTCATATCAGGATGCTTACATGTCTTGTTGCGCGTTCGACAAGCTCAATTTTGCTACAATGGTTTAGGTTACACCGGACCATGTCGCGTTTTAGTATTGATAATATTAATCAGTTGACAAAACTTGGTTATATATATATATATAACAAATCAAAATTTCACCAAGTGACCAAACATATAACAAGTTATAACTTCAATAACTCATAATCTAATTCACTAGTTAATAAAACCATTTTATCTTTTCAAACATAGAATTCAAAGCATCAAATCATAACAACCCTTGATTTAACATTAAAATAATTTACTTACCAAACTTCTTTTTTGCTAAAGGAGTCCTTGAGCAAGGTGTACTATGCTCAGCAACAGCTGCAAGCTCAATAACCTCCAACTGTCTACTTAAACCATTGACTTGATCTTCAAAGCTACACACATTCTCCTTCTCGTCTTGAAACAAAACGCGATCATCTTTCTGTCTTCTTCGATCTAACTTTATCTTTAACCTCTCTTTGGGTGTTTGCACGTCGCACTTTAACTGGGATTTGTTTAGTTCGTTTTCATTAGGCAATGGACTCAGTCCCCCAAAGCTCTCTTGCATACTTTGGTTGATTGGCTTCTGTTAGTAAAATTTACAACAAAAGGTAAATGTAAGTTCATATAGTGTCCATTAGATGACAAGGCACATATGAAACATGACACGAATCGAGAAACTGAAACAAACTATAATCAAATCACTAACCTCATCAAAGAATCCGATCTTTGGAGATGGCATACGAAGACCTGAAGGTTTAATCTTTCGTTTTGGTCCACCAGAAAACAGGCCGGTTCCTATTGAGGATCTTGTGGCGTTTTGCCTAACAAACTTTCTTTCCTCAGAATGTTGAGACCGGAAATCTAGTAATGGTATGGTAGTTAAAGATAAAGACTCTGAGAGCCATCCATCAATAGAGCTAGCAGGAGATGTGTTAGAAGAACAAGTAGACGACAAAGGAAAATGGACCGAGGAAGGAGAGTTGACCAGTTTCATGTTTTTGGGATTGACTTTCCTTTTGATAGACTTAGATAAAGTCTTGGACGAAGAAGAACTAGAAGATGATTCATAGGAACGATGAAGTTTTGAATTCTTTTCGGCTGTAGGGGATGTAAAAGAGATTGATTTAGGAAGACCGAACAAGTCTACTGATCGAGACTTCTTGGACGCAGTCAAATCTTGTGCTGCATAATATAAAAAAAAACAAAAAAACAAATTCAGAATGTCAAAACTAGAAAACTAAATACAGACATACGACGACTCGCTTATCATTTTGAATCATACCTGTACCCGCCTTTCTGGTTTTGTTTCCCATTTTACCGCTATGTGATCCATCAACAGCTGCATTGTTGGTAGTCTGTCTAGATGAGACGGGCTTTGGAAGACTCGACACCTTGTCCTGTTTTATTACATCAAATACTCATCTAGTCAAATGGGTTGGCAGACAGTTATGCTTTACTTCTATTTGGTCAAACGGGTCGAAAGACAGTCAAAGTCTATTTTAATGCATAAAACCTCTTAACACAATTTCACTTAGAAAATTGGATTATTATTTCAGATAATCAATTTTATTTTTTAAATTGTTCTGATCAATCGAAATTCCAACATGCCATGCCCCAACCCGTACAACGCATACCCTTTGTTTCACCTCTAATGCAAATTACAAAATCGTCTCATGCTCCCACCACTTTATTAAGAAACATAGTTGTTAAATTAAAGGTATACCTGCATAACTTGATGGTCTGCAATTCTTGTTTTTGGCATACCATTTGTTCCTTGTAGATCGGGGCTCTTGCCCTTTCGAACTGATTTCACCTAAAATATTAAAAGATGGACAAATGCTTCAGTTATAACAAAAACGGTGAAATACCAATGGGGGTGAAAGGGAATACACACACCTTACTTTGAGGACAGATATTCATTTTGTTGCATGCTGATAAGAAGAAATCACATATTCAAGCTCAGTTTTATGGACAAGATATTCATAAATGCAAGTATGTTATTGATGCTGTCCTGATCATTAGTACTTACAGGATGCCTTTGCTTGGCTAGTGTTGGATGCAGCTTTTGATCTTTTGCCATCCTTTTGAGTTGTAGGAGATTCTGATTTCTTGAAGCCTTTATTTATCATAAACAACTCTTCATGATTCAACACACCTGCAATAATAAAAACATGTGGGATCTTAACCTTTTTTACATTAATAATAAATAGTCCCGTATGCTAAACTCAAACGCGGATCCCAAAAGCCTAATCTTTTCCCAAGACCAAATGTGAAAAATACAACTCTGTTACCTGCACTAGTAAAGAAGGCATTGTCCCACGCTAAGCTTTTACGCATGAAACTTTGTCTTCTTGGATCTACTGATTCGGATTGAGCATGAGTGTTACGCCCGTTCACATTATCAAATGATACTGCAACACAAGTTCCATCAATAATCACACTTAAGGTTATCAAATGATACTGCAACACAAGTTCCATCATATATTCAGATAAAATTCTAGTAAAAATTAAGGGTTAATCATCAAAATGTTTTTCCACGGAAACTTTTGGTCATATCTTTTTTCCTGAATCTTTAATTCAAACTACACAAAAACGTTTAATACAGAACGAGTTTTAAGTAGAAAACTGTGAAAACCGCATAACCACATTTACATATTGCTTTAATTGTGGTACATTAGGCGGTTTATGTAACCGCAACTCTTGAGCGCAATCTACAAGTACTTATACAAATTGATTGAAACAATATAGTTGTTATACACAGATGTTATACATCTGTATATAGTATACATATAACTGTATACACACATACCCTGTGCATCTAGAAATCGATTTAAAACTAGTGAAAACAATGATCAGAACAGAAACAGAAACATGACAATATAATCAACGATTCAACAGTCTCCTTGCATACTCAATTATCTCTAGTAAATAAACGCACCAGAAAGCCGAAGATCTTCAAGCGAATCGCGATAAGGAAACGCGATTAAATAATCATCTTCCACACAAAAATCAATGAGTTGTAGATTATCATCTCCAATTTGATTCATATCGTGTCGTAAATAGGTGAATTCAAATGAAATTGGATATGCAGAGACGGCACTTGTTGGTTGAGATGAAGAAGAGGAATAACATAAACATGAAAGAATTTAAAATTTTGAAATTTGATTGTGTTTAAAAGAGAGATATCAGAGAATCATTAATTATTTTGATGAGATTGGAATTGATTTGAATTTATTACTAAAAATACAATTAATTGTACAAAATTTGGAAACGCATGAAAGAATTTTGGACAAATATTGATAGCAATTGAATGGTAGACGCTCCTTAAAGACGCTTTCTAAACAAGCGGGAAATGTTTAATTCTTTTTTTAATATTTGGAAATAACTACAGGTGTAACTTTTTTATTATTATTATTATTATTTTTAATTTATATCTTACATTTATTAAAAGTCTAAGTATTAGCATAACCGCGGAAAATTACATCAAGATCGCGGGTAGGCGGGCAACAAGTTGCGCCGCCACCCCTTTCTGGACGGCAAACCATAACCTACTAAACACGAACCCATGCCCCCCGGAGTCGAAACACTGCCATGAATAAGCTGTTGGACTCTGGTCAGGAAGCGGATGGCTTCCAATGCCAAGGAGCCAAAGGTATCAAATGTCAGGGGTACAAAAACGTGTTGATTCTCACAATGTTACAAAAACCTGCCAAAGAGCCAAAGGTATCAAATGCTATTAATAATAACATTATTATTATTATTATTATTATTATTATTATTATTATTATTATTGATTTGACTAAAACTAAAAATGTTATTATTAATGGAAATTTATTTAACATTTGCATATCAAGAATACAAATTATATTTTTATTTAAAGAATTTTTACTTCACTATTATAGTATTATATATAACATCATAGTCGATGGTCTTCTAACCTATAGATACCATTTTATCTTATGAGGGTACGGGTTTCACAAAATAAAAGATGAGTGCATTTTAGAAGTAGATTTTAAGGAGTGTGTGTTTTTGTCATAAAATAGTATATTGTATATGGAAAATAAATGATTATATTCAAAACTAAAATAATTAACACCTACATAAAAGCAATTAAGTTTAAAAAAAGCTGAAGTTTTAAAAATATTAATATCACATTAAAGTCACATCAAGAATACAACTAACTTAAGGTCCCTTTCTCGTCCTATTTAACTTTTGTGGATCAATGGGTTTTAATATTTAATTTTATTTATTTATTAGAAAAATAAAATAAAATATTCTTTTTATTAAAAATATATGCAAATAATTAATTGTTTTATTGCACAATTTAATGTTGTATCCTTTTTGAACATATTGTCATTGTTTATTCAACATAAAAAGACAATTATTCATAATCAGATATGCAAAATTAGTTTCACACATCATTAATCCTCTCATGAACCTATCGAATGTTGCTTGATAAATTATTGGAACAAAAAGTCCATTGACTAAGCCGGTTCAAATATTAAAAAATGGAAAATAAATTAAGAGAATACTCTCTTTGAGTGTCATGTCATTAAAATGGCTTTGGTTTATTATATGTATAGATATAGATATAAATATAGATTAGTTTCACACATCATTGATCCTCTCATGAACCTATCGAATGTTGCTTGATAAATTATTGGAACAAAAAGTCCATTGACTAAGCCGGTTCAAATATTAAAAAAAGGTTGAAGTTTAGAGCTACATTCTCACTCCTATATATCAAAATTCGCTTAGCTCCTAGTCTCTCGAATTTTCTATTTGAAGTGCTATATACATGTGTTTTTTTTTTCCTAACAATTAAGTTGGATGTGGATGGGTGATTTGAAGTTTAACTTCGATTTATCTATTAGGCTCTAACAAGGAGAGCAAAGGTGAGAGGGGATAAGTCGTTAAACTAATAAGGTGAAAACAGCTTATAGACGCTATTAATCAAGAAAATAGAACAGCTTAATCTAATCTAATCTAAAGGCGTTTCAACTATCATTAACTATAAGAAATTTGATGATTAGTAAAAATAATGTATTCACATCTTTCATTAACTTTGCTACAGTTGATACATTTGGTTTGGTGAAGCAACTTCACTTTGACGGTTTGACCCGATAATTTTAGTTAACTTGTATTCATTTTAGTTATTTTTCATTTACATGTTTGATTTGTCAACGTTAAAACATAACTCGCGTTCACCCATCATATGTAAATCAGATAGTCATTCTTGTTGCTTATCACGCTAATAAAAAAAATTAGCTATACCATCAAAAGACACAATGTGTTTAAATAAACTAAGATGAGAAAAATTAGATCAATTTATGGTTAAACGAACTGATGTGGGTTATATCTAGGGGGGTGTAAATGAGCCGAGCCAAGCCCGGCTCATTATGCTTTTATGAAATTTGAGCTGGAGTTCTGCTAGGTTCGGTTCGAGCCTAATATTTTGGGCTCGAGTTCGGCTCAAAAACAAAACCCAAGGGCTCGAGCTCGGATCGGCCCAGCTCGAAATAACTTTACAACAATTTTAAATGAGCTAAAAACTTGGCTCGGCCTCGCTTCGATAGCTTAAACGAACCAAAGCTTAACTAGAGCTCGGCTCGCCAATTTTAAATAGTTGGTATATTATATATAAAATAATAATTATTATTATAATAATAATAATAATAATAATAATAATAATATAAAATTGTTTAGGGTTGGAAACCTAAACGGTCTTTGTATGAAAAGCTCAAGCTCGGACTCGATAACTATACGCGTCATATTTCAAACTCCAGCTCATTAAGACAAAACTCATTTGAGCTTTTTACTGATCTGATCCCGAATAGCTCTCGAGCCGTTACACATTTTTTTAATTTTTAGTTATGGCTAAAATAAAAACTGGCTGGAAAACTTTAAAAAGTTAAAACCTCGTGCCTTTTTATTCCAAAATTACATCAACAACGTAACGTTTATTTCAAATCTTCTCAACAATTAAAAAAACAAAACTTTTGTGGTCAAATCACAAACATCAAAACTTTCAAAACCTACACAGTCTTTTAACAGTCTCCATACACCCCAACAAACAAACACAACAATGACCACCACCACCACATCACCACCACAACCACCACCACCTTCCTCAATCACACAAACCCTAACCCAAATCCTCTCAACCCACACCAACCCAACCACCCTAACCACCTCCCTAACCACCTTCATCCCACACCTAACCCCACAAACCATCCACTCAATCCTCCAATCCAAACCCTTAAAATCCAACCCAAACACCCTCTTAACCTTCTTCATCTTCACCCAAACCCACATCCCACTCTTCAAACCCCCCTCCCCTTCCACTCTCCCTTCCCTCTTTTCCCTCCTCCAAACCCTATTCTCCCATAACAAATTCCCTGATGCCAAATCCCTCTTAACCAACTTCATCGCGGTCGATACCCGCAACCGCCTTCTCCATTCCCTCCTCCACCCGCCCCGCGCCTCCCCCCGTCATTCCAAAGCCCTGTTTGACACCTCAATTGGTGCTTATGTCCAATCAGGTAAACCACATTTAGCCTTAATTGTGTTTAGGAGAATGACTAGGCTTAGACTTTGCCCTAACTTAGTTACTTGTAATACTTTGATTAATTCATTGGTTAAACATAATCATAATCATAATCGTACCTCGCCCTGCTCGGTTAGTTATTGTAGGGAAGTGGTTGATAATGCTATTAAGTTAGGAGTTGTGCCTAATGTTAATATGTTTAATATTATGATTAAAGGTTATTGTTTGGAATATAAGTTTAGTGAAGCTAGGGATTTGGTTGATAAGATGAAGGAGTTTGATTGTGTGCCGGATAATGTGACGTATAATACTTTGTTGAACGGTTTGTGTAAGAAGGGGCGGTTGGGTGAGGTTAGGGAGATTTTGCTTGAAATGAAGGGTTACGGGTTGTATCCGAATCGGAACACGTATAATACTTTGATTCATGGGTATTGTTTAAGGAAAGGGTGTTTGAATGAAGCGGCTCGTGTTTTGGATTTGATGACGCAGAGTGATTTTTTGCCGGATGTTTGGACTTATAACACGTTGGTTAGTGGGCTTTGTGATGAAGGGGATGTTGACGAGGCGGTTAGGGTTGTTGAGAAGATGGAGAGTTTGAAGTTGCTGCCGGATGTGGTTACGTATAATACGTTGATTGACGGTTGTTTTAAGGCGGGGAATGGTTCCGAGGCGGTTAGGATTCTTGATTTGATGAGTGAAAGAGGTATTAATAGGAACGAGGTTACGTATAATATATTGGTTAAGTGGTATTGTAAAGAAGGGGATATGGATAAAGCTAGTGAAACCGTTGAGCATATGGAAGCTAGCGGATTTGTTCCGGATAGTGTGACGTATAATACTTTGATTAACGGTTATTGTAAAGCGGGTGATTTAAGAGAAGCGTTAAAGATTATGAAAGATATGATTGGGAGAGGTTTAAAGATGGATACTTTTACTGTTAATACTGTTCTGCACGCGTTGTGCGTAGAGAAGAAGGTAGATGAGGCGTACAGATTACTTCAAGATTGTAAAAACCGAGGTTATATTATTGACGAAGTAAGCTATGGAACCTTAATAGTCGCGTATTTTAAGAACGAGAATGCTGACAAGGCGGTAAAACTCTGGGATGAAATGAAAGAAAAGGATATCGTTCCCATTATTATTACTTATAACTCGATTATTGGAGGGTTATGCAAATCAGGTAAAACCGATCAAGCGATTATGAAGTTGAATGAGCTGCTTGAAAACGGGTTATCACCCGATGAAACAACGTACAATACAGTTATTCTCGGCTATTGTTGGGAGGGAGATGTTGAAAAAGCGTTTCAGTTTCATAACGACATGGTTAAGAACGATTTCAAACCCGATATTTATACATGTAACATTCTTCTACAAGGGCTTTGTAGTAAAGGGCTAGTGGAGAAGGCGTTTACTCTGTTCAACACATGGGTTTCAAACGGGAAAACCGTTGATGCAGTAACGTACAACACGTTGGTATCGTGTTTGTGTAAAGTCGGGAGATTTGAAGACGCGATGGATCTTATTACCGAAATGAAGAAAAGGAATCTAGGGCCCGATAAGTATACGTATAACGCGGTTCTTGGTACGCTTACGGATGGTGGAAAGCATCAAGAGGCAGAGGATCTGATGGCGAAGATGATCGAATGGGGGGATGTGTTTGATGACTCGGGTTCGATAGGGGTTAAAGAGGAATTAGATGCAAGTTCGGGGGCTTATTCGGAAAATATTGATAAGCTCTGTAGTGAAGGTAAATATAGGGATGCAATGAGAGTGTTTGGAGAGGTATCAGAGATGGGTATGGCTGTGAAGAAGTCTACTTGTATTAGTTTGATGTGTGCACTTGTTAAGAAAGAAATAAATAGGTCAAATGTTGTTTGACTGCAAAAAGTCAACGAATGTATTACCATAAAAAGAAAACATTTTGAGTTCATAAGATTCATGTTTTTGTTTAATGATATGGTGTCATCACTTGTAAACTTGGTTTTAAAAAGCGCGCTCGAGGCGCGCTTAAGCGCAAAGCGCACCTAGGCGCAACCCCGTGCGCCTTATGTAACCCTAGGCGAGCAGTGTGAAAAAAGCGCAAGAAAAGCGCAAAAAGCGCCCTAAAAGCGCAAAAAGCGCACGAAAAAAGCGCACTAAAAGCGCGCTTTTTGTACACATGCTATTTTTGTGCTTAAAATTGTTATACATGTAGCTAAAAAGGTTGTACATTCAAGTTAAATCATATCTATACCTTATTTGTATCTATATTTTGAGTAAATAATGTTAAAAACCTATAGCATATATAGAAAAAATTATATAATCGTCTTGCGCCTCGCGTACGAAAAGCCCACCGCTTTTGCGCTTCGCGCTTTGCGCCTCGGTTTTAGACCTCGTCGCTTTTGTGCGCTTCACGCTTTTTAAAACCAAGCTTGTAAATATGAGATTGTGAATTTAAATCTTTAAAATTACAGGATAAATGAAGATGAGGTTTAAAATTTTACCGTTAAAAAAAACTAAAAACACAAACCAATAATTACGCAAAGTTATGGGTTATGTGGATTAGAATTTATGAAGTTTCAAGTACCCTCGAGAATCAACAAAAACTTGTAGAAATTCATGTCTCCTGATGTTTCTAGAAACTACTCATTCATAACCTATCCCTATAAATCCAACATCTTAATCAATCATCATGCTGCAACACAACACAAAACAAATCTTAATTCTAAAACATATTCGATCTACAATTACACTCAAAGATTATATAAATAAATGGAATTCAGTTTAATGGGTCTGGACACCACATTCTCAACACAACCGACGAATACACAACAGGAAACAATTCAAGCAATGGCGGCAACACCAGCTGACGTGAAGGAGTACAAACAATGTGTTGGTGATAAGTGGAGAGAGAAAGAGGGAAGATGCTAATGAGGAAAAGGAAGGAGTGAAGTATGTGAGGATGGAGAGGAGAATGGGGAAGCTCATGAAGGCCTGAGAATGCGAATACTGATACGAAGAAGCCCAAGACGATCCAGGTGCAGGTTGCTTGAGGAGTATAATGGGAGATTGGGAGGGGTGTGTGTGGTAATGTTTGATGAATAATGGATAGGAGTGTAGTGGATTGTTCAATGTTATGTGATGATGATATGTTGTTTGCTACTAATCAACTTCAACTACATTGTTGTTTAATGTTTTGAGAGATGTGGTTTGTAGAATTGTTGGTTTACGGCCATTAATTCCCCTGTTTCCTTCAAAAATGTGACTAATAATACATTAAACTAAGCAGATGTAAGTAAATATAATTATTTTTGCAACCAATATGAGGCGAGTGAGATGACCTTCTTCCTTGGAGTGGTGAATGGGATGTTGGCAAGGGCGTAAATGAGGCGTGATGGCTCAAAAGCTACTCGGAATCGGATTGATAAAAAGCTTGAACGAGCCGAGATCAAGTTCAAGTCTGAAATATGACTCGTTTAGTTATCGAGCCCACTCAAGCTTTACATACAATGCTCGCAAGCCTAAACGAGCCCAAACAATGTTATGTTATTTTTTATGTACGCAAATTTTATCCATTTCAACATATTCAATTTTAACTAATAACAATGGTGAGCTGAGCTTGAGCCCTGTTTTTGCTCGTTTAAGCTATTGAAGCGAGCTCAAGCAGAGCTTTTTAGCTCGTTTAAAAGCCTGCCATTTTTGCGCCATGCACCTTGGTTTTAGAGCTCGTCGCTTTTGTGTGCCTCGTGCTTTATAAAACCAAGGTTAAGCATCAAAAGTTGAGACTGCATATCAATAAACTAATAAAAAGATGGGTCATAACTCATAATCCTAAATTCCTAATCCTAATCTTAATATAATACTTAATAATAAACTAAAAGAATTTATTGTTGCCCAAGTAATAACCTCATTCCTAAGTGTTAGAAATGTCAAATGGGAAACGTAAGCCAAGTAAATACACAGATCCAAAATTGAACTTAGTTATACCATAGCAATCCTGACAACAAAAGAAATAAAACCCAGATTCTAAAAACGTAAATTCTCAGCACAGTAATGTATCCAAATTTATTTCTAAGAGCTCGATATTTGAAATGCACCATCGGCCATCGCCATTTCACTCTAAAGGATCACAAAAGTAAATTAAATCATACCATACCGCATTGACATCACAAGTTCTTGAGAGCCGAATCTTGCGTCGCCTTTTCTGTTGGTGTTAATCTTGCTAAAAGGGCCTTGTTATGACAGTGTTCAGCATCAATAAAATAAAATTCGCCATTAGCCTTAAATGTCGCGAAAGGCCTGTTACTTTGCGGTGGCCTGATGTCAGAAAACTTGATAGTTTTAGTCACAAATGTTGCTAGCCACGTCATCATATCGGCCTCGAACGTGTCTGAACCAGGCTGCCACCTCAGCTTATGAATGTACGGACTCACAAACCAATGAAGAACCAAAGTAGTGGAAGCACTAAAGAATATAACCGATGATGCAACCGCACCTTTCAAGATCACGTTCATGTCGGGTGAGGTCATGAAGGTGATCACGGGTCCTAAAGATACAGAAAGGCAGCAGGTGGATAGTGAAAGAAGTTTGACTTTCTTTATGGTGTTTGATACTGGCCCGTAATAGACAACTCCTGAATCTTTATCATCCTTTTCTGAATCTCGGCCTTTAGGAGGTCCAATGGTGATCTTGCCGCTATCTTCAGTCGGGGCAGACTGAGACGCCCATCTTCTCTGCACGGCTGGAAGATGTTTTGCAGGAAGGAAGTCATGAGTGGCGGTTTGACTTTTCTGAGTCAAACATCTTCCTAATCCATGGGGATAGAAACCTGAAGAAATTGATAAGAATTATCAATGAAAGATGAAAAAAAATATTATACTCAAACTAAAAAGATCCAAATAAATCATCTATTTTCTAAACCTCTACACATTGCAATTTGCATTATTTTTCCTATTAATCACTCAAGAAAACGTTTAAATTTTACCAAAAATATTGACGTTCAGAATACAAAATCCAATTGTTCTCTGTCTAAGCCTCTACAAAATGCAATTTGGATTATTTTTCCTATTAAACACTCAAGAAAACGTTTAAATTTTACCAAAAATATTGGCGTTACAGAATACAAAATCCAATTGTTCTCTGTCTAAACCTCTACAAAATGCAATTTGGATTATTTTTCCTGGTAATCACTCAGGAATGCACTTAAATTTTACCAAAAAAATATTTGATGTTACAGAATACAAAATGCAATTGTTCCCTGTCTAAACCTCTACGAAATGCAATTTGCATTGTTTTTCCTGCTAATCACTCAGGAACACGTTTAGATTAACCAGAAAATATTGATGTAACAGAATTGCACAATCAGATTATTAGGTATATTATATATAAACATGAAAAAAAGTAATGCTATCATATGTTGATTCAGCAGTACTAAACCACACTGGCCAAAACGTAGAACCAAAATACAGTACAGATTGGTGACTAGCAACAACCTTGGTTTAGAAAAGCGTGTGTTGGAACATAGTTTAGCACATTATATCAATCTTAATACTATGTTTTATTATTTAAATATGTTGTGTAATAATAGAAATTATGTAACACCGAATTATAGCATAGTTTGGGGAGTTATAAACGGTTATGTCCCAACCGTCATGGCAGTTAGTTGGCGCCAAATCTGTAAGTATAAATACGGATCATTGAAAGACATTCTTATGTAATTCAGTTAATGTTGATTCTTAACATTCCCTCCAAATATCCTGCATTCATTCTAATAACCACAGCCGCCTGCATTCTCTATTTCGAACAGCGCGAAGCGCACAAAGGCGACAGAGGTCTAAAACCAAGGCGCAAAGCGCACAAAAGCGACAATGTCTAAAACCAAGGTGCTAAGTGGTAAGTGCACAAAAGTGACAGAGGTCTAAAACCAAGGCGCAAAGGGCACAAAAGCGGAAGAGGTCTAAAACCAAGGCGCAAAGCGCACAAAAGCAACAATGTCTAAAACCAAGGCGCAAAGGGCACAAAAGCGACAGAGGTCTAAAACCAAGGCGCAAAGCGCACAAGCGACGGGCTTTTCGTACCCGAGGCGCAAGGCAATTATATAATTTGTTTAATATGTCACATATGTTTTTAAATTCCCCTACCCAAAATATAGCTATGAAGAAGGTTTTTATATGATTTTACCTACATGTACAACATGTACAAGCCAAAAACCCAAGGTACAACAATTCATTGCACAATAACATCCAAGGTACAACAATTCGTTGAGCAGAGAAGCGTTACAGGTATATTATATAAACATAAAAAAGCAAGCAAAGCTACAACAGTAACGAACAAACTACATGAAACAAATTATCATATATGTAAACAGATAAACAATCAAGAGTGATGAAAATTTTCAGTATATTAGTTAAATCAGAAAATAAACTTCAGAAATGAACGGAGAAGAGTTACAGATATATCATATTTAAATATATCGTTACCAAATTAAAATAAACAGTGATTACGTTATGTAAAGAGATATATTATTATTATTATTATTATATAGGAAGGAACCTGTGAGGAGGTTAGAGGAGGTCCGGTTGTAGCTTCTTGTTTGTGATCGGATCAGCTGAAAAATAATTGATCTTGCCATTTTTGTATGAATTGAAAGACTGAACAAGATCTTGTTTCCTCAACGCTTATCTAGGGTTTTGTTCCAAGGGTTTTCCATTCAATAATATTTTTGTTTTTAATAAAATGGAAGATGTGTTAATGGTTAACAACAAATGGGCATTTGGTCTAGTGGTATGATTCTCGCTTAGGGTGCGAGAGGTCCCGAGTTCAATTCTCGGAATGCCCCTGTGTTTTTAAATAAATAGCTTTGTCTGCTTAATTTTTAAGGATTTACTAATTATAAGTGTACTGAAATTATCAACTTTCGGATAAATGTTTTAAATTGAAATACCAAGTGTCCAAGTTACATTGTTTTTATTTAAGGTATCAGTTAGTAATTGTGTTATTTCTTATATGTGTTTTGTAATTTTTGTTATCTTGTTAAAATATCTCATACATTGCAAAAGTTTATTGTTAGTTACGAAAATCCCGAAGATAAAGCGGAAGGTTTGGGTACCACTCAAATGTAAGGTTATGGTTTGGAGGGCGATGTTAAACCGGCTTTCTACAATTGCAAAGCTGATAAAACGTGGCGTTCGACCTCAACATACATGTTGTGCTTTCTGCCAAGCCGAAATGGAAACTGAGCTACACCTCTTCACGGGCTGTTTGGTTATTCAAGAAGTATGGTACCGACTTGAAAAATGGTGTCGTTTATCTCCGAACATCCTCTTTGACGTTGCAGACGTTATGAACATACCGGAAGCCCATTCATTGACCAAGAGACAGAAGAAGGTAATGAGAGGTATTGTTTATATGGCGATGTGGGTTATTTGGAATGAGCGCAACAATCGCATCTTTAACAACAAACATCGAAGGCCGATAGAGTTGTTTGAGACTATAAAGTTTACGACTTTCTTTTAGATTTTTAATAGGTCTAGATGGAAAGATGTAGATTGGTCTAGTTGGTATGTGTATCCCTTGGATTGAGATGTATTTCCGGGTCGCCGGTTGGTCCTTGCTTTGAGGACCAATTGTGCGTTTGTTTGTGTATGAAAGTTTCCTTTAAAAAAAAATCATCCGTTATAATATAAACTACTAAAAGACTTAATGATATAAACATAAAAATAAACAAACTTGTCTTTAAAATAAATTTGAGTTAAAGTTATTTTACAATTGTTTCAAGGATATTTTTTGATCCTAATAGTATGGGATTGATAACACATGTTGGGGGATCCACTGATGGAAGAATGAATTCGGATCACCGGTTCAAATCAAACGGTAAAAAAAAGGATAGATCTAACGGCTCGTTTGGATATAGATTCACCTCTTTTAAGAATGATCGATTACAAACTTCCGAATTCATTTGTAATGGCACTAGATTTATACCCTGGCGCAGAGATTTGTTTAAAATAATAATAATAATAATAATAATAATATATTTTATTATGTTATATTAAATATTTCAACTCGGGACGCTTCCGGGATAAAAACTAGGTATATTTTATATTGAGTAATTCTTTACTTCAATAAAGCCAATAAAATATCATATCAAAAAACGGAAAATCACACGGATTACAATCCGTGTACTCACTTAAGTCACAATCTCAACCGTTCCTTAAAAACCTCAGCAATCCAACGGCTCTAAATCACTCCCACCATTTCCCGCCAATATTTTCAAACACCTACAAATACAAACATATTCATCCCCAAAATTCGCACACCAATATCCATCAAAATCCAATCCAAATCCTAACAAAAATGGCCCGAACAAAGCAAACCGCCCGCAAATCGACAGGCGGAAAAGCGCCAAGGAAGCAATTGGCAACAAAAGCCGCTCGAAAATCAGCTCCCGCAACTGGGGGAGTGAAAAAACCGCATAGGTTCCGCCCAGGAACCGTTGCGTTAAGAGAGATCAGAAAGTACCAGAAGAGTACGGAGCTGTTGATCCGTAAACTACCGTTTCAGCGGTTAGTTAGAGAAATCGCCCAGGATTTTAAAACGGATTTGAGGTTTCAAAGCAGTGCGGTTGCAGCTCTTCAAGAGGCGTCCGAGGCGTATTTGGTTGGGTTGTTTGAGGATACGAATTTGTGTGCGATTCATGCGAAGAGGGTTACGATTATGCCTAAGGATATGCAGTTGGCTAGGAGGATTAGAGGGGAGAGAGCTTAGGGGTTTGAAGAAATGATTGTAATAACTGTTTTAGTTGGATGTTTATGATTTTATTGATTTGGATGAATTGTGTTTGTTAAATGGATTAAATTAAGAACATTTATTTTTGCAATGTTTTCATGATTGGAATGGGTTTAAGAATTGGATGAGTTCGTAAATATTATTAAAATAAATAAGGTAACCTGGTCTGTCCGGTTTTCAAAACATTGTAGTTTTGTCCAAATGTTGAACCTAATTACTAGTATAAGAATATTTGTTGTGGGCAGAGGTGAGTGAGGGATTTATTGAATAATATTTTGCCACATCAACGCTTACGTGACATTTAGTAGAGGCCGGTGGTTGCTCATGAGAAGGTGTTGTGGGTCAAGGTGAGTGGGTTTTTGAATTTCAAACATGAGCCAGCCTGCTAACGGACGCGAGCTAGCTCACGTACGGTTGCTCATGTCAGTCGTCATGTGGGTATGTTGTTGGCGCTAGCCACGTGGAAAAGGTTGTGGCTCGTGGGCCACAACGGACAGTCTAAGGACAACTCTATATGTTAATGCAGCATTAGCATTCTGCTACCAAGTTAAATTCATTTGGAGTTTGCACATGGGTTTATGCAAATTGGTTCCGAAATGTAATTACATTGCTTCATATCTTCATGTTTTCTAAGTTTTTATTTTCCCACCCTGATCCTTATTATCGACTTGGGTTGTAATAAGCCAAAGATTTGCGGCGGGCAACGATTTTTTTAGCACTCCCTTGCTTAATGCAAAGGCAATTTGTGTTGGGGGTGTAGATGTGGCGGAAAAATGTAAGGCTCGTTTTGACCATTTGTACATTAGTACACACATAAAATAATTTCGAAGAGATGATAAAAAATAAGCAAGTTTGCGTGGAAACGACAATACATTAGTATTCAACTAGTAAAAAAATAATGTCGCGAAGACAATAAATAATAAGTATTACTAAAGTTCAAGAATAGAACCATAAGTTGGTTAAAAAAGATTTAAAAAAAACTTGAATAAATTATAGGAGGTAAAACAAAAAGCGGTTTAAAAAAACAACTGGTGCATGTTAGCAAAGGGAGCTAGGTACACTTTACCAAAGAGAGTTAGAGGCACGTTAGCATAGGGTCACTATTAATATACATGATTCTATTTAGCTTTGGTGTTGGATTTTTTTTTATCTTTAACATGTATTTAGTGTTTCTTTCGAGTAATACATACATGGAAGTCTAGTTTTGTTAATAGAACCATACTATGGATTCTTTGTATATGTCAAGTTTCTTTGGGACACTTGCACCCCGATTGTAAAATTTATATATAATTTCTGGGTATAGGTTTTCTATCTCGAAACTTTTAGGTATAGGTACTCTATCTTGAAACCCAACCAAAAACTTTAACTAACACAACCGATCGGAACGTGTGAACTAGAAAACTAGCGAACTAATAACTGAACCACTTTTAATAATCGGGTCATTTACACGGCTGTGAAGGGTCAACGATTCCACTAGTTTGGTAGAGTTCTAAAGCTTGAAATGCATACTCATAAGAGCGCAATATGCAATAATGCGACCTTATAATCATATTCGCTACTATAATATGACCATCTAATATTCGCTACTATGATTCAACAGAGTCTAAGTTTCATATCCCACATTTATTTATTTTCAAACTAAAAGGACTCGTCTATTGTAACGAAATATCCCAAAAAAGTTTGATCCCCTACCACACAAACCACAAATCAATTATGGTTTCATTTTAGCTCACTTAAAACCATTGTTACAAGTTTGGTCAATTAAATCACCAATTTAACATTAGGGGTTAATTCAAGGCTAATATCATAATTTTACATTTTTCACTAAGGGTTGATATAAAGGCTAGGAATTTAACCCAAAACATTTTTAATGGTAATTTATAATCATGTTTGATCACTAGTAAGTTTTTTAACCCAATGTTTCACAAAAAAATAACTCAAGGTTGAAGTTGTTTAAGTTCATTAAGAAACCGCAATGTAACATCTCAAAATGTAGGTAAATACCTTGACATAGGAAAAATTCCCATTCAAATTATTTAGGAATGTAATTTAGTTACTAAAATTCTTCTGTCATAGGCTAATATTAGTATCACTACACATTCATCTTTGAAATTAACTTCGATAAGTTGTATCGACCTTACTAGTTTAGCGACCGATTTTCACAAAATAATGCCAAAGAAAGTTGTCGGTAAAGATGAATGGGTGATAACAAAGCTATTTATATATGCTTATATTGGTGGAGTGGTGGAAAGGCTTGCACTCACTTTATGTGATGGAGGTTCGATCCCCATTCCCATCATTTATGGGTGGATATTTTGTCAAGTGATGGTTGAGCCTACCCTCCTTGGAGCAGTCAGGTTCGATTCTGATGACCCCCCGGTTTTCTACTACCGTGCATTTACTCCAGAGATGCTTGCCTCTTGTGGAGGGTGCAAAATCTGTCAAGTGGCAGGTGGCGGGAAATTTTCCGGGTGGAAGCCTTAGGGGGTGTTTGGGATTGATTATTCAAAACAGATTATGCGTTTTGGAAAAGCAGGGGTGGAGCTGCTTATAGATTATTGCATTTTGGTAGCCTAAAAAACTGATTATCTGCGTTTTCAAAACACAATCCCAAACACTAAAAACTGATTGTCTGCGTTTTCAAGACGCAATAATCTAAAATTCAGATTCAAAACGCAATCCCAAACACCCTCTTAGTGCCCCTTATGCGCAGCCTCGACTCGCTTGTGGGCCGGCCAATCTCGCGTCAGCGTGGACCCGGTTAAGATAACATAGTCAGACCATTGTAGAGTGGCTAGGGGATCCCCTTCTGGAGAGTTGTGATGAACTCTGCCACAACATAAAAACCACCTAAAAGAAAAAAAACAAAGCTATTTATGCTCTACGTTAAATTGCTATGTGTTGACTAAAATGTACATGTGAGCACTCAATTCAAATGCGTTTGGGTTACTAAAATGTAGGGCTGTAAACGAACAAAACGAACATGAACAAGGTCGTGTTCGTGTTCGTTTGCTAAGAAAATAACGTGTTCACGAACTGTTCATGAACACTTCTCAAACGAGTTTTTTCTGTTTGTGTTTGTTTGTTAAGGAAATAACTTGTTCACGAACTGATCATGAACATTTACCGAACGACATTTTCTATTCGAGTGCGTTTTTTAAGGAAATGAACACGTTTTCGTTTGTGCTTTTTTGTTAAATTTTGGTGACGGACAAAAGCGAACGCAAACAAACACAAATTAATGTAAATGAACACAAACAATCACACATGAACAAAGCCGGTGTCAAACTAATGCATATTAAATTTTGAATAAAATCAACATTTTTATCACAAACATTGTCACCAAAATATAATAATCCAATTACCTAAACATACTTGACATAATATTGATCACATAATTACCATAACATAGTGTCTTATAAAAATTTAAATTCTCATATTAAACTTGAAATTTTCATTTAATCCACCCAACATATTAGTTATTAGTTAATCAAAATTGGTGAATTACTATATATTAATTTGCAAACTACTTTGAATAGTAGTTTGCAAATGAATAGTAATAATATTATTATTTTATTTATATTATTATTTTATTTCAAAACTTTATTATATTATAAACTATTAATATATTATATTATATACTATTAATATATTATACCGATCCCGACAATACCGATACCGAACGGTTCGGTATTGGTACGGTACCGGTATAGTATCGGTATTTTACCTTAAAATACCGATGTCATACCGATCCCGTGCCGATACCGATAATACCAAAATCGAAAATCCATAAATATGGGTACCGATACCGATCTCGAAACCACTCGGTTCGGTACGGGATCGGTATTGGGCCTTGTATGCTCATCCCTAATTAATATATTAAAAAATTTATTATATTATATACTGTTAATATAGATAACATAATCTTATGTAATTTCGTTACAAATTTCATGTGTTACCTTATGTGTAAATTTCTTTATTTTTTTTAACGTTTACAACTAAAATGGAATCTCGATTGTATAATTCGTTGATTGATTAGGCCATCAGGTGCACAGACGCCCCAACCCCCCGTCCCACCACTTTTTGCCATGTCTCAGACACAAACACCGCCCCCCTTCCATGTCCTCCCCCCGTCTCAAATGTCTTGCTTGGGACATAAAGGACGGTCCAATCCCCTTTTTTCCTTTTTTTTTTTTTTTTGATTTGAACTACTAGGTATTTTCCTTTTTATTGGATGGTTTAGAGCATTTGAGACATAACATTGTGGTGTCTCCACACCCTTGCCATGTCTCAACCAAGAGAACATGAGAGCCATCCTAGGTGGCATTGAGACATGAACATTCTCATGTCTGCACACCCCATAGCCTTAACACCTATCTAAATCTCGATTGTAAAACGCGCAGCGCGCGTGATTTTATACAACTAGTTGAAGTAATATTAATGTGTGACACTAATATATATTAAATAATCTACCAATGGGAAACCAATGGAAAATTTAAAGTACCTAAATTAAAAATAAAACGTTAAAAACCCTAATGAACAATCGGACACTAACAAACATAAACGAACATGTTACCGAACATTCACGAACATAAATGAACGAACGCGGCCTCGGTTCATATTCGTTTGTTTAACTAAACGAACATAATTTCTTGTTTGTGTTCGTTCATTTATTAGCCGAACGGACACAAACGAACTTCCCACCGAACAGTTCACAAACTGTTCGTTGAACGTTTGGTTTGTTTACAACCCTACTAAAATGTATATGCACCTCCATTTCTTTATTGGTGTCATGACAGTCATGCTATCTCCTTTTGGTAAGTTTATAATGTCATGTAATATCTATCACCTTTATAAACATCTCATCTCCGATGTGTTTGTATCACCATTATAGATTGAAAACAACTAAAGCACATTGCAGATCTCTCTATTATACTGTTATATGTGTTGTAAACTTATTACGTTATGTTTCAACTCCATACGTCAAATAAACATCCCTACACGAACACATTATAGAAGATACATGAACTTGACTCGTGATTGAAGACACATGCGTGTAAGCCGAGGGTAGTAGCCTCATGTTGAGGTGTATGTGTAGACACACTAGGTTAGACAAAATAAGAAACGAGGTTTTCAGAGAACGATTAGGGTGAGTGGGTGACTATTATATCAGATAAGATACGAGAGGACATGTTCGGAGGAGGAGACAAACACGAACATAGTTAAAATCGTGGAAACTCTCATTGTGGAAGGAAGAAGTAGTAGATGCAGACTGAGACTGAAACTGACTTGGGAGGAATAGAATATGAGGGATTTGCTATATTTGCACCTCCATGAGGACATGGTCGAGAACACGAGTTCATGAAAACGGCAGATTAATGTTAAGAACTCTTAGGAGTTTTGTATAAGGATCTTAGATATTTTTTTTTGGTGACCTAGCGTGTTATTGCTTTCATGAGCGTCTATATGAGGTGTTATCTATCACTATTATATGTTTTTATTTGTTCGGTAGCTTACTAAGAATAATTTTGTTTAATTTTTTGTTGTTTTTTGAGTAGTTTTGTGCATGTGTATGTTTTTGTATGACTCTTATGTCTTGATATGATTTTAAAGCCCACACTCAATAAAAGCAACCTCTTTATGTTATGGGATAGAGGTAAGACTTGTTTACATCTCATCAATCCCAGACCTTATATTTTTTTCTATACGTATTATCGTGCACTTTATGAGTTTTTTAACGTTTGATGGAAGAGAGAGATGTATACGTTAATTCATTTTTTTTAACAAACCAACAAATTATTTCATTCCACACCAAAAGACCATCTTCCTAGCAAGGTGCTAGAAAAGATAAGCCAAAGTATATCCGAATAAACCAAGAAAAAAAATAAAATAAATTTACATTGAATTTCAACTATTTATCTAGAGTTAAACTTTTCCAAGCTGTTTGAATCTTCAAGTTAAGGAACATATTGTCTTTTGTATCTTTTGTAAAACTCATCATGAGAGTAGATTAACCAACAAAAATTCTTTTATTCCTATCTTCCCAAATGCTAAAAAATTCATTGTTTTATTGATTCACCAATAAAATTTTATAACTGAATTTTAGAGTTAATCAGTTATAATTAACCAATCACCGTATGATGGAGTGACACCCTCCTTGCTTTCCTTATGGGAAGTGGGGAGTTCAAGTCCTACCGGTATCAAAATGCTGCTGGTGGGTTGAGTTTTACCGTGGTGGGCCTTCGGGCGGCGGGTTTTCTCAGGGAACTGATGTGAAATTACTGGTGGACCCGGGTTACTATCGGAGTACTTCTTTATCAAGTAAATACTTCGAGAGTGCTTAGGATTGATTTGTTGTCGGTTAAAAAAAATCAGTTATAATTAATAGATCTTTATTATCAATAAATATACTATTAATTAATTATTCAAATAGTAGTGTCTTAAATACTACGGAGTAATATTTTTTCTAGAAGAGTAAGATTTTTTTGTATCCACAAAAATGAAAAATCTGACAATAATTGTGGCAGCCACCAAATCCTCACCAATCAATCGTTCCAAGCCACATTTGTCAAACTTGGCTTGTGCCCAACACGACGTCGTTCCACGACTCTGGAGTGTGGTCACCATATTATTATTATTATTATTAAATATTATTATTGCCCCCTTTGTATTGTTGTTTCGTTCCACCTACTCTTCAATTCCCCTTTGATTCTTTCACCTCATTTCTTATCCAATAAATTAAATCTTATTAAACTCATCCGCGTTTCATTCCTCGACGTGTTGTAAGGTACGATTAGATCTGTTTATGTTCTTTATTCAATTGTTGATTGGATGTTGATGAAATTTCGATGAAATTGAGAACTAGGTTGACTTTTGGTGATTGATTGTGATTGTTTACACTTCTATGTGCTGCTTCGTTATAAAGTTTGATTAGGTTATATGATATATGATGATTTGTGTTGTTATGTTCATTTCTACATGCGTTTTTGTGTGGATTGCTGCTTTTGAATGGATTTTAGAACTGTGTTCGACGATTTGTGTTCATTTCTGCATGCATTTATGTGTGGATCGATGATTTTGATTGAATTTAGAACTAGGTTGAGTTGGATGGGGCTTTGATGCTAAAGTTCATAAGACTTGATTCGGTAAAACTTCGGTTTTTTTCGCTTTTCTTCGTAGTTTATGAAGGAATTACTTTTTTTTTGTGTGTGTGAATATGTAACTTGATTGTGTTGACTTTTGAATTTGGATGGGATTGTTGATGAGTTTTGATAAAATTGATAACTAGGTTGATTAGATGGTGTTTTGACTTTTGGTTTAGAAGTCGTAATTGGATATCTGATATGGTGAAATTGTTTGTTTTGGACCGCCGCGTTATATGTGTTTGTTAAGTTTTTGCAAGATATGTGATATAACTGAACTCTGGACTTTGTATATGTGAATTTCTAACTTGTCGGTGTTAACCTTGAGTTTTAGATTGAATTGCTGATGTACTTTTGATGAAATTGAAAACTAGGTTGAGTATATCTTTTGTAACGCTCATGGTTTAAAAAAACGGGTGAGGCGTACGCCTCGTGGTGCGCCTCAAGGCGATTCTATAAGAAAACGAATCTGAGGCGGCGCCTCAGGGTGTTATTTTGTACATACGCCTCATATAGCTGAGGCGGTAACAAAAATTGCGCCTCAGGTGCGCCTAAGGGGTTTTTGATGTATTGGACTTTTAGTGTCAATTTCAAGCATTCCATGTCTTTTTAGTGTGTGTATTTTTTGATGTTTTTGATGAATACGTAGATGAAATTACTTAGTATTTCAATTTTATAAGATATTTAATATTTATATTTATTTTTTAATTCCGCCTCGGGCTTACGCCTTTGTTCGCCTCGAGGCATGATTCCGTACTTTTAAACCTTGGTAACGCTAAAGTATGATGTTTGTTGATTTGGGAAAAAAACTCTATTTACTCTTCAAATAATCGTTTCTTCTTTTCCAGTCTAGTACTGTTTTTTGTGTATTAGGTATGTGTATTTATGATATCTTGACTATGTTGACTTTGAGTTCTATCTAAAATTAGTGTATGGGTTGAACGGGAGTATAAGTATGATTTGATGACTTCTGATGCTAGATATTGGAAGATTTGATTTTTATTGTTTGTAAAACGGCCTAGTTGTTATTATCAATTAAGAGCCCAGTTAGATTAAATCTATAGACGGGGTGTCTTTTGTATAGAATTTTGGTTATTATATCACATGGATGGGATTTGTGTTTTCATAGAATGAGTTAATATTCTAAGATGCGTGTATGTGCCTGTGTGCTTGATAACCGTGAGAACCTGTACCAGTAGACTCTTGGGCCCCCATAATACCATGCTAGTTAACCAGCTAAAACGTAGCTCATGCTGGGAAAGTGGCCGTGTGTACGTGTGTACGTGTTGTATTCATATAATTTTTTGACCTTTTATGTTTCTAAATGATAGTAAAAGTACCCTTTTTGACGCGTCTCCAAGCCCATTTTACCACATCTAATATGTAATATCATGTGTGTGGTCCGTGTAATGCTAATTTGCATATCTTCTATGTGCAGGGCATCCTGCTGTGAAAAGATGAATTTTTTCTGTAAGAATATGGCTGACGAATCTGCACCATCACAGCATGATATTGTTCGATGCCCATTTTTGCGCAATATTAATGAACCAACTAACTTCTCATTTTCTTCATCCATGACTTTCCCATTGCCCGTAAGTTTTTTATATCCCTTGTTGATTTCACTTGGATTGGCAAAAACGGGTCTAAACGTGTGGGTCGGGTTGGAGTGTCATGGGCTCCCACTTCATCATTGTTTTTTCCCAATATACAAGGGGATGAATAGTTGAAATGTTGATACTAAAAACGAGTATCCTGCATTCTCCCTGAAAGAAAAATTTATGCTTATGGACTAAATTTCTTCATCGTTTTCTTATCAGACTCGTGGAACCAAAGGTCCTATTTTTGAGGATGGGCCCAATTTTGATATGGCATTTAGGCTTTTCCATGGACAAAATGGAGTTGTCCCACTTTCTGAGGGAACGTTGCAATTTCCCCAGAAGGTGAAGCCCGAACAAGTGTCACAACAGTTTAATCCGTTAGCAGCAAAGGCTGCTACTATCAGTCTTTCGGGTTTAGGAGGGTCCTTCGGTTTTGATGCATTCAATGAAATGTTTAAGAATAAACAGAATAAGAACAAGAAAAATTCTTCTCAGGTATGGTAGAATCATTATAGATCTTCAGGAAGTTGCTGATTATTTTATTATCCCGTGATCATGTTTACAATGCATGAGGCTATAAAAGCTGCTGAATGAGGATCTCTGTTTAA
Organism: Ambrosia trifida; assembly: GCA_028751855.1. Lineage (NCBI taxonomy): Eukaryota > Viridiplantae > Streptophyta > Magnoliopsida > Asterales > Asteraceae > Ambrosia > Ambrosia trifida. The sequence continues at coordinate 2,130,355 of CM054126.1, read as the reverse complement.
TTTTTTTAAATGATGTTACAGAAAGGAGACTCGAACCATGAGGCAATGGGCGAGGAGTGGCTGAAAAGTGGGAACTGTCCTATTGCCAAGTCCTATAGGGCGGTGAGTAACGTTCTACCGCTTGTGACCAAGGCATTCAAACCACCATCAGGCTTTAAATACGAGTGCCCACCAGCAATCGTGGCAGCCCGGGCGGCTCTAGCACGTACCGCCTTTGCAAAGAATCTGAGACCACAACCCCTGCCTGCAAAGATACTAGCAATCGGGGTACTGGGCATGGCGGCTAATGTCCCATTAGGGATATGGCGAGAACATACTAAAAAATTCTCACCTTCTTGGTTTGTAGCCGTTCATGCAGCGGTTCCTTTTATAGCGATGCTCAGAAAGTCAGTTTTGATGCCAAAACACGCCATGGCATTTACAATTGCAGCCTCTGTTCTGGGACAGGTTATTGGATCTAGAGCTGAGCGGTACCGCCTGAAAGCTATTGTTGCCAGACCACCGATTGTGATGGAAACTTTTGTTAGCAGTGTTGACCCGGCAGCGGACAATGTAGGCGGGTCCCATTCGGGAGGTATTGCCAAGCATTGTGGTGAAGCTGTAGAGTGGAAATCATCCCATCTGCAGGTTGCTGGGCCATCTGCATAACATGTGTATTGTTGCTTCTTTGTTGAGCATGAGTTGAAAATAATAAAAGATATGCTGCATTTATATTATTAAAAAAATATTGCCAATTGCTTGTAAGGACTCGGCACATAATCTAATATCAGTAATATGGCGTGTTATTGGATACTAATCTAGCTCTGTTTGGCTTGTATTAAAGTTGGTTAGCCCAGGCCATAGTTGAAAATCTGGCCCATCTTGAAACAAGATCTCTGCAACTCTGTATAAGCTATGGGGCCGCTCAAAGAGCTGTTAGCTCGAAGCTCGTTCGAAACTTGCTCAAAAATAGTTTGGAAAGAGCTTGCTTGAAATTAACTCGTATAATTTTTGAGCCGAGTTGAACTAACACGTATAGATAAGAACACAAAATAGAGTTGTACGCAGTTATTTCAAGCTGGTCTAAGCTTGAGTTTGATTTGTTTAAATCAGTAGATGCGAGGCAAACTTGGAGGTTTTTATGATCATTCAAATTCTATCCCTTTTGTTTTTTAAAACGGCCAACTAAATTGATGCTTGACTATCCAGGGGTCGCCTGCCCCTCGGCAAAGGCACCTCAAATGCTCCCTGCAAACGTAGCGTTGGGTAGCTTAAGCCCCACAAAGTTCTCGAACCGGGGAAAACCCGCTCGTCAGAAGGCGCGCTGCGGTAAAACCCGGGTGGATCAGGAAATGAACCCATGAATTTAGATGATTACTTTTCGATTTATATCCCTTTTTAATATTATTTTATAAAATTTTAATATAACGTTAAAGTATAAAATCGATTTAAAATAAAGTTATATTAGCAACAAAATTTCATCACTAAAGTTAACCTTTCTATTTCGATAGTACAAACAACAGTTACCTAATGTTATCTATAATGTCCATCAAACCCTCAACGAAACAGACGCCCCCGCAGCGAAACGCGGGAACCTATAACACTAGCTAAGATTATGAAACAGCCACCAAATAAGATGAAGCAAATATACAACAACAGTTACCTAATGTTATCGATAGTACAAACAACAGTTACCTAATGTTATCTTTAATTTCCACCAAACCCTCAACAAAACAGACGCCCCCGCAGTGAAGCATGGGGAACCTATAACACTAGTTAAGATTATGAATGAGCCACCAAATAAGATGAAGCAAAATATACAACAACACACACTCTTGAATCAAGGTATGAAGTATGAAGTCGAACCAACTTGATTTTGTTTAAGATGAAAGCCACTCACAAATACGCTTACTTTAACATTTTAAGTAGACACATTTTATTTTAAGCTTCTTCTAAAATATACAAACACATATATATTTTTATTTACGCATGTGTGATGTTGTAGAGTACATTTATTTGGATCTAGATTGATAAATTGTACATACATACATTATCACATTTAAACTTATTTTATAGTCATACCTTTTATATCTATATTAGATCCAACTCAACTTTGATTTATACCAATTAAAATTATTTATATAAATTTTGGTTGACTTAATAAACAAATATTTTGTAGAAGGGCACTAGGCCCTTGTAACTTGTAAGGGTGAGGTGTACAAAACCGGATTTAAGCCTAAAGTAGTTCATCCATCCATAGTGGTGGAGTGGTGGAGATGCCTTATGTTCACCTAGGTGATGATGGGTTCAATTCCCACTTCCAACATTTATGGTTTGGTATCCGGGTAAAGATCGAATACGGGTGGCGCCGGTTCGAATCTGACGGGCGGCGAGGTTTTACCGAGTTCTATAACACTGTCGTGCCTTCGGGCGGGTGGGGCTCGGGTTTCCGCGCATCGGGAGAAGGCGTGGGCTGCTGGAGGTCGAGTAGTCGATTCTTGAGCACGGCGCCCCGCAAGGGTGGTTGCCACACAGTTGTTCGCCGATAAAAAAAAAGCCTAAAGTAGTTCAGTTAATAAAATAGCTCTATTTTTCCATCATGAACCTATCCAAATCGGTCTGGGTCATGTTCTAAACCGGTTCGGGCTAAAACCTATGCCCAAACCGATTCAACTTATGAACTGATTTTAGGTTGAATATCCCAAAGTGTTCCCAAACCACCGGGTTAGAGGTGCACACTTCATTTTCTTTTAAAAACCCGGTCGGTTTCGTACCGGTTTGGGCGACCTCGAATCAGTTTTTTACCCGTTTTTTTCGATTCCGGTTTCGTTTCGGTTTCATTCCGGTTCACATACCTACTTTTTAAAATCATATAAATCACATAAAACTTAACTTTTAGGTTTTTTTTCAAAGAAGAAAATTGAATTTTAATTAAAAACAAAGTTTTGTTTGTGTTTATGGCCAAAAATGTTTTTTTTTTCTTCAACCGGTTTTAGGGTTCGGTTTTTTCCTGTTTCAAACGGTTTTTAGCAGTACTGGTTTCGGATCGGGTTCACTTGACCGGTTTTAGCGTTGGTTTTTGCCCGATTTTCATTTTGGGATTTTTAGCACCAGTTCCAAGTGAAACGGTTTGGGTCGGTTTTACCGGTTTCGGTTTTCGAACCGTTTTTTTTTTCACCTCTACACCGGGTTAGGTTAGGGCTCAAACCGATATTTTCTCTGTGTACAGGGTCGGGCTGTGAACCGATATGTGGGCTCACGACTCATACCGGGCTTTTTTACACATCTAAACTAACCATTTTGTGGGCAGGCCCATTCCTAACCATAAATGTAGAAAACTCAGCCCAACAATTACGACCCTTTGTTGTCTCCTTAGCATTTGCATTGCATCATCAGCTGCTAACTTGACTTGAAAGAAAAATGTAATGTTTTCTGATATTCGATCTTACTATTTATATAATCTCAATCTTTGATCATCAGCGATGTTGTTTTTGATACTTAATCTGAATCTGTTTTTAATTTGTTCTCTGATTAAGAGTTAACCGGATGTATTTTGTTTTTAATTTATTTATTGTATTTTATTTATCGCTTTGTTTAAGGAAGTTAGACCTGTAGCAAGTACTTTCTAGGGTTTTTATTTGTGGCTGGATTGTGAATATTAGTTGTTGTTAGTTAATGTTGTTTGGTAGGGAGTTTAATTGCTTTGGTGTTGTTAGTTAATGTGAATGCTTAAGAGTTTATGATTTAATGAACTAAACTGTTGGAAGATGTGATGTATGTTTGTGTTGTTGGCTGTTTAAGAAGCTCGCGACGCGCTTGAAAGAAGATAATAAAACTCAATTTGAAACGACCTGAGCCAATCCGGCTTATTTTGTAACCGAGCCAAGCTCGACTCGTTTATAGCCACTTGTTGTTTGTTTGCCTATGATTCAAATTTAATAATTCTCAATATTTGTGCTGCCTTGTTTCCTTTTACAAGACGCTTCAACTCCGATGTCTTTAACCTTTTTACCACCGAATTAACCAGCTTTAACAATCGCTGCAACAGTAAATACTACACTAAGTAATTCTGCAATACCTTTAGGTTTTAACGCATCTATTTCAGGCAGAGGTATTGTCAACTCAACATCTGTTTGTGGTTTTAAAAAACGGTTGAGGCACGTGCCTCAAGGAGATTTGGTAAGAAAACGAGTCTGAGGCGACACCTCAGGGTGTTTATATTGTACCTGCGCCTCATAGAGCAGAGGCGGTAACAAAAACTGCGCCTCAGGGGCTAAGCAGTTAATTGCGGTGATATATCGGTAGAATCTCGGTTATCGGTGGTCAGGGTCTATATCGGTTTAAAATCTCGGTGATAATATCGGGACCGATAATATCGACCCCGAGATACACATTTCAAATATCGGTCTTATCACCGAGAATATCGTTTTCTGTTTTGTTTTGTGGCCCATTTGATATATAACTCATATAACCACTAAACATTTAAATCAGCCCAATATAAACAATTAACTATAGCCCAATAGAACCCCTAAACTCCTAAAACCCTGCAACAGATCGATGTACTGCTGCATATTGTTAATACACACACAAAAAAAAAACTCTAACCTAAAAGACCAAGAACAGAGTTGAACAGCTGCTCTGCACAACAATCAGCTGCTGCTCGGCCCCTGTTCCCCTCTGCTCCTCAATCGGCCGGCCCCTATTCTCAGTAAGTTAAGTTCAATTCAATTGATATTTTATAGTTTGATATTTGACATTGTGACAATATTTGACTTGGTTTATATGGTATCAAGAGCCAACATGCTCCCTTGAGCCTTTTTTTTTTTTCGATCCCTTCATCACTCAACAGCCTCCTGTTCGCCACTGCTGTTCTTTTTTTTTCGACAGACCCATTGTCCGACTTCCACTGCTGTTCCTTCTTTCAACACCAATGGCCAAACCGATTACTCCCATCACTGCCGCCACCTAAGCAGTCAATCTCGGCGCAATATCGGTGCTATATCGGTTTTATCTCGGTTATCGGTCAGCAAGGTCTATCTCGGTCCCAAATATCGGTAAGTATATCGGAGCCGATAATCTCGGCCGATATGACCGATATACCGGCCGATATCCATATCTTTTATATCGTTCTGTAAACCGAGATAGCGTTTTTGTCTGGGTTTAGGCGCTGTGCTGCTTCACTCTGAAAGTAGGATGAAGAAGAAAGCCAATGGAGGGAGAAGAAGATGAAGTAGCGGCGGCTGTAGAGAAAAATGGGTATAGACTTAAGCTTTTTAGGGTATAATAAGTCTATGAATGTAAACATATACCCCTCCACTTTTCAATAGTTTACATTTAACTCCTCCACCTTTCAATATTTTATATAAAAAGTGTAAGTTAATATTATACATATAATATAAACTATAAATAGCTATTTTTTTGTTTCTTAATTTTTCTACCGATATCCCACCGATATCTCACCGCGATAACCGATATATCAAATATCAGTCCTTGACCGATAACCGATATTTTACCGCATTAACTGCTTAGGCCGCCACTCATTTCCCAATCAAACTAACTCCTCAAAACTTTCCCTCATGGCGTACCCAAGTCACTGCCACTCTTATTGGCCTTGAACTTGACCATCACATTATCGGCACTGAGCAACCACCGGCTGAAACAGTTCTGGACGGACAGACCTCAAAACCGAACCCCGACTACACTCGTTGGTTTCGCCAAGACCAAATGATAATTAGTGCTCTCCTTGGCAGCTGTTCTGAACAGATTCAGCCTATTGTTTCGTCTGCCAAAACAGCCCGTCAGGCTTGGGATCTCTTAAACTCAAGCTACGCGAGTCGTTCCCGCTCTCGCATTATTTCTCTCAAGTCACGGCTGGCCAAAAATCCAAAAGGAACCAGATCAATTTCTGAGTATCTACATGAAATGAAGTCCATCTTTGACGAACTTGCAATTGCTGGAAGTCCTATGTCCGAGGAAGACCTTGTTGTCCATGTCATGAATCAACTAGGCGACGACTATTCTAACCTTGTCGCCTCCTTTCGTACCCGTGACACCACAATTTCCTTTGCCGATCTCTTTGAAAAATTACTCGACCACGAACGAACTCTCAAAGACACCCAAGCCGAACCCATCCTTACTACTGTGAACCACACCTCCCGCAACTCTCCTCGTCCTAATACAAACCGACCACCCACAACCTATGACAACCGCTCATTCCGAAGTTCAAATCAGCCCAATAATCGACCCCAATGGTCTCCTCGGCCCAACCATAACACAAATCGCCCAACTAGAAATAACAACACCTATTGCTACTATTGCAACATTCCTGGACATGACACTAAGGAATGTCGAAAACTTGGCCGCTTCTTAAGAGAACACAATGTTTCTCCAAGCAACAACCACCCGATGGTTAACTATACAGCCCCTCAACATACGGCTCCAAACCCACCTTGGATGTGGGACACCGGTGCATCCAACACCACCGCGAACAACAATCAACAATTCCCCGTTCTGTCCGAATACGGAGGCCCCGATGAGATCGTGCTAGGTGATGGTAAAACTCTCCCTATAACTCATATTGCTCAAACAATTATTCCGACCAACTCACGTCCGCTTTTTTTAAATAACATTTTAATTGCTCCAACCATTCGAAATAATCTTATTTCCGTTGCTAAAGTTTGTCGTACTAATCGTGTTTCTGTTGAATTTTTTCCTTATCATTTTTTTGTCAAGGATCTAAGCACGGGGGCGCCTCTCATGCGGGGAGTGAACGTAAATGATGTCTACTATGGACCAATCTCCTCACCACCTCAAGTCAACACCACTCAAGCAAACTCTCTTCTCATGTGGCACCACATACTTGGACACCCATCGTTTCAAGTGTTTAAATCTTTAATTTCTAAGTTAGGACTTTATTGTAATAAGGTGACCCATGACTCTTTTCATTGTACGTCGTGTTCCTTAAATAAAAGCCACAAATTACCTTTTGGCAAAAATTCTTTTGTTGCTACACAACCCCTCCAACTCCTCTATTCGGATGTTTGGGGTCCGGTAAAAACGTCCATTGATGGTTTCAAATACTATGTCATTTTCGTTGACTATTTTTCCAAATACATTTGGCTATATCCCATTAAACGCAAATCGGATGTTAAAATTCTTTTTCCACAATTTAAATCTCTTGTTGAAAAATTTTTTAACACCACCATTATTTCATTATTTACCGACAATGGGGGTGAGTACGTGGGTCTTTCCGCTTATCTTACCTCCCAAGGTATCTCTCATTTTACAACACCACCTCACACACCGGAACAAAACGGTACTGCCGAACGACGTCATCGTCATGTCGTTGAAACCGGCCTTGCTCTACTTCACTACTCCCACTTACCACAACATTTTTGGTCACATGCATTTCAAACCGCGACCCACTTAATAAACCGCTTGCCAACACCCATCCTTCACAACAAATCACCCTATGATATCTTGTTCAAAACCACTCCCACCTACTCCAAACTCAAACCGTTTGGTTGTCTTTGCTACCCATGGTTACGACCATATGCCACCTCCAAACTCCACTCCCGTTCATCGGCATGCATATTTCTTGGGTATTCATCCTCCAAATCGGCATTTAAATGCTATGACCCCACCACTAACAAATTATACCATTCTCGTCATGTTGAGTTTATCCCACATATTTTCCCATCCCAAACTATCAACTCCCACCCCAAAGACATGACCTTTGAAACTTTCCTGTGCACATCTCAACCGGTCCCACCAGCTCCATATAATATACCTCAAACACCTCCTATAACTCCCTCTCCAGTACCGAACACTATCCCTCAGCCGTTACCCACTCCCTCAACAGCCCAACCTACCTCATCATCTCAGCAGGCCCAAGGCCCAACTCCATCCAACATATCTAATCCATCCTCCCCTACCCCAAATACAATACCAAACAGCCACATGCAACCCACTGTACCCCTCGGCCCAACAGCCCAACCCACTACTACCCCATCAGAAACCGAACCAACCACCCAGCCCACCAACAGTAACCCATCCGGTCCTTCCTCAAGTTCCTCCTCACCCCCTCCTCAACCATCTCGACGCCAACCGAAACCCAATCCGAAATATTACAACCCCAATTTTGTCAACTCTACCACCACTCACCCTCTACCCGTCTCTCTCGAACCATCCACCTACACACAAGCCTTAAAAGACCCGGATTGGCGCAACGCCATGGACCTTGAGTACAACGCCCTTCTTCATAACAACACATGGGACCTTGTTCCTCACACAACCCAAAAACCCATTGGTTGCAAATGGGTATTTCGAGTCAAACGCAAACCCGACGGGACCATTGACAAATACAAAGCCCGTCTAGTTGCCAAAGGGTTTCATCAACAATATGGCAAAGACTATCATGAGACTTTTAGTCCGGTCACTAAACCCGTTACCATTCGCACCGTTCTCTCTATTGCCCTTTCCAAAGATTGGTCCATACGACAACTAGACGTCAATAATGCGTTTCTTCATGGGACCCTCCACGAAGATGTCTTTATGGTACAACCTCCCGGGTTTACCAACACGGACTTCCCTCATCACATTTGCAAACTCAAGAAATCTCTATATGGCCTTAAGCAAGCACCGCGTGCTTGGTACCTTGAACTCACCAACTTTCTCGTTCGCTTTGGCTTCAAAAAATGTCTCTCTGACTCCTCTCTTTTTGTCTACAATCTTCACAATATCACCTGCTACCTCCTTGTATACGTCGATGACATTATCCTTACCGGCAATCACAATCCCTTCATGGATTCCTTTGTTCAAGCCCTAAGCAACCAATTCTCTATCAAAGACTTAGGCCCCCTTCATCACTTTCTAGGAATCGAAGTCATTCCTACGCCCAATGGTCTTTTTCTCTCTCAACATCGTCACATTCAAGATATTCTCACCACCTTCAAAATGGATGGTGCTAAAGAGGTTCTCACTCCCTTAAGCACTTCCGAATCACTCTCCTCATTTGACTCCTCTCCCCCAGTTGATCCCACTCCCTACCGCCAACTGGTAGGTACCTTGCAGTACCTTGCCTTCACACGTCCCGACATCTCTTTTGCTGTCAATAAATTATCTCAGTTCATGCACTCACCTAAACAATCACACTGGCAAGCTCTCAAACGGGTACTCCGCTATTTGAAAGGAACGGTCCATCATGGGTTGTTCTTGAAACGCAATACTAACCTTAATTTGCAGGCCTTTTCGGACTCAGACTGGGGCGGTATTAATGATGGGGGACGGTCCACTACAGCTTATCTAATATATCTTGGGTCAAATCTCATCTCTTGGAAATCGGCTAAACAGAAAAGTGTGTCCAGATCATCTACCGAAGCGGAGTACAAAGCTCTCGCTAATGCTGCAGCAGAACTATCTTGGGTAAAAAATCTACTCGGTGAACTTGGGCTCCCAATTATGAGCACCCCATCCGGGCTTTTTTACAAATCTAAAATATCCATTTGTGGCCAGGCCCATTTCTAACAATAAATGTAGAAAACTCAGCCCAACAATTACGACCCTTTGTTGTCTCCTTTGCATTTGCATTTGCATTGCATCATCAGCTGCTAACTTGACTTGAAAGAAAAATGTAATGTTTTCTGATATTCGATCTTACTCTTTATATAATCTCAATCTTTGATCATCAGCGATGTTGTTTTTGATACTTAATCTGAATCTGTTTTTAATTTGATCTCTGATTAAGAGTTAACCGGATGTATTTTGTTTTTAATTTATTTATTGTATTTTATTTATCGCTTTGTTTAAGGAAGTTAGACCTGTAGCAAGTACTTTCTAGGGTTTTTATTTGGGGCTGGATTGTGAATATTAGTTGGTGTTGTTAGTTAATGTTGTTTGGTAGGGAGTTTAATTGCTTTGGTGTTGTTAGTTAATGTGAATGCTTAAGAGTGTATGATTTAATGAACTAAACTGTTGGAAGATGTGATGTATGTGTTGTTGGCTGTTTAAGAAGCTCGCGACGCGCTTGAAAGAAGATAATAAAACTCAATTTGAAACGACCTGAGCCAATCCGGCTTATTTTGTAACCGAGCCAAGCTTGACTCGTTTATAGCCACTTGTTGTTTGTTTGCCTATGATTCAAATTTAATAATTCTCAATATTTAACCGAGCCAAGTCCGATGTCTTTAACCTTTTTACCACCGAATTAACAAGTTTTAACACTCGCTTCCTTTTACTAGATGCTTCAAGTCCAATATCTTTGAAAGTTTTTTTACCACCGAATTAACCAGCTTTAACAATCGCTGCAACGGTAAATACTACACTAAGTAATTCTGCAATACCTTTAGGTTTTAACGCATCTATTTCAGGCAGAGGTATTGTCAACTCAACATCTGTTTGTGGTTTTAAAAAACGGTTGAGGCACGTGCCTCAAGGAGATTTGGTAAGAAAACGAGTCTGAGGCGGCACCTCAGGGTGTTATATTGTACCTGCGCCTCATAGAGCAGAGGCGGTAACAAAAACTGCGCCTCAGAGGCTAAGCAGTTAATTGCGGCGATATATCTGTAGAATCTCGGTTATCGGTGGTCAGGGTCTATATCGGTTTAAAATCTCGGTGATAATATCGGGACCGATAATATCGACCCCGAGATACACATTTCAAATATCGGTCTTATCACCGAGAATATCGTTTTCTGTTTTGTTTTGTGCCCATTTGATATATAACTCATATAACCACTAAACATTTAAATCAGCCCAATATAAACAATTAACTATAACCCAATAGAACCCCTAAACTCCTAAAACCCTGCAACAGATCGATGTACTGCTGCATATTGTTAACACACACAAAAAAAAAAACTCTAACCTAAAAGACCAAGAACAGAGTCGAACAGCTGCTCTGCACAACAATCAGCTGCTGCTCGGCCCCTGTTCCCCTCTGCTCCTCAATCGGCCGGCCCCTATTCTCAGTAAGTTAAGTTCAATTCAATTGATATTTTATAGTTTGATATTTGACATTGTGACAATATTTGTAAGTATGGTTGATAGTTTGGTAACTTTGTATTTGATTATTTTTATGGTTGTATATTATTTAGAAGAAGTTCAAATGTTTGAATAATAGAATCAGTTAATGTTAATTATTTGTATGACTGAAAATTGTATATATACAAATCTGTTAAACAATTGGATGGCTTGGTTGATGTGGACTCGGAGGACGATTGCATGGCTTACGATTAGCTTATGTTGACACTTAAATTTTAAGCCTCTTGACTATTGATCTCTAATTCTCTATTATTATTACTATATAGGTTTTAGTGTTTATATACACACACATATTATAAAACTACCGATATCTCACCGCGAAAACCGATATATCAAATATCGGTCCTTGACCGATAACCGATATTTTCCCGCATTAACTGCTTAGCTCAGGGGTTTGTTATGTTTATTTTTAACGTTTTAGACTTTGTTTCGGTTTCAAGCATTCCATGTTTTTTAATGTGTGTTTTTGATGCATATGATGATGGCATTAGTTAGGATTCCGTCTTTTTATAAGATATATAATATTTATTTTTTGATTCCGCCTCGGGTACGCCTCGAGTCCCCAGTGGAAAGAAGTTTTTAGCTCCTCCCCTAGGACACGTTAGTTATAAAAATACAGAAAACTGTAAAGTATACCTAGCAATTTTTATAATGTTAATACTTGAACATAGAGACATCAGGCGATTCAAACAATATATAATTGATAAAATTAATTTACAAAATGTAAAATCAATGTATAAACAACAGTCTAGGTTGTTCAAATACTGATTTGCTGCATTAGGTTGCATCGTCACATCACCTGCGCTTTATGGAATTGCAATTGCATCAACTGCCTAATGTGCACATTTTTAAACCATGCTTACTAGTTACAACAAATGCAATACATATGCTTAAATTGTTTTAGTCGTTTGTGATTACCGTCTGTTTTTTAATTTGCTTGAGTTTATTTGTAACAAGGTCTGATGCGCAATGTTGGATTATATAGATACTGATGTATTGTTTTATTTTTTTTTTAATTTCTTTCGGTTGCAGTTGTAAGAGACACTTGTGAGAAGATCATCACTGCCACTGCCTTGGTGTTGCATTTAATAAGGTGTATGTTTAGCTTTTTCTGTCTCCTTTGCTTGGTTTTAAAAAGCGCGAAGCGCACTAAAGCGACGAGGTCCAAAACCGAGGCGCAAAGCACAAAAGCGGTGGGATTTTCGTACGCGAAGCGCAAGACGATTATATAATTTTTTTTTATATATGCTATAGGTTTTTAGCATAATTTGCCCAAAATATAGATACAAATAAAGTTTATATATGATTTAAGTTAAATATACAACCCTTTTAGCTACATATATAACAATTTTTAGCATAAAACACCCCCCCCCTACGAAAAGCGCGCGCCTCAGGGGCTTTTTTGGCCAAAAAATCGCGCTTTTCCTGCGCTTTCTGTACGATGTACGCCTAGGGTTACATAAGGCGCCAAGCTCTGCGCCTAGGTGCGCTTCGCGCTTAAGAGCGCACTTTTTAAAACACGGCTCCCTTGTTTGTGGAGGATACATTTTTATATATGGAACTTCATAAAACAATTTTTTTATAATAAAAGCAACATATATAAAGCTTACGTGTGTACAACTGACGGGTTTATAACTTTTATTGTTTGTTTTAAAAACTCTAGCTATCTTAACATCTCAACAATGGATTTTGACCCACATGCATCAACTATCGAATCAAATTCTGCTGATGGTATAGTTCACGAGGTTCAGAATTTGGGGATTAATGAAGACTCTAGTACCAATATCACATGTTTCTCCGACGTCTTTAACGACATTCCCATCCATTTCCAAATCATTTGTTTCCCCAAACAGGTTTGTTGTACTAACGTTATCAGTGTTTATATGAAAATTGATTTAAGTCAGCAACTCAGCATGTTTCTATATATAATATGGTGTTCTTGAGGAGTTTTCTTAAATGGTAAATGCCTAAATTGCTGATACTGATCGTAGATATATGCATGGATTGGTTGTCAAACTGCTAGATTTGGAAGTTTGTATGCTGCTGCATCCACTAGACCGGTGAGTTTTACTTTTGATTTTTTATCTTTTGCCGTTCAAGTTAACAGTTACACCGTTCTCATGGGTTGTGACGGATGTACATAGTGCATACTGCATACATAGCTTGAAAAATAAAAGACAGCTGCCGTTTTGAACAATAATATTGTAAAAATCTGTATAAATATTTCATTTCACTAACTATTTAACAATGGTAAAAAGTAGTGGTGTTCACAGACCGTTTAACCGACAGAACTGCCCGAACCAAAGCAAGTAAGCTGGTTCGCCTAGAGTGAGATTTTTTACATTTTGGTTTAGGGGTTAATGCTCTAGGCGACTCTAGCTGACATATTGGAACTTGGTACTGGCTTTATAGTTGGTCAACCTTATTATATTGTTTTGATTTATAAATGTATATTTAGAATATGCAGTTGTGTATGTGTATTATTTACATGAATCATTTTAATACAAACTAAAATTTTGGAAACAAAATTGTTTAAAGCGCCAAAGCAATAAAACAAAGTCTGAGACCGCCTGCTTTGGTTTGTCGTTTTCCAGAACCGTACTTAGTGGGTCGACCCATATTTTCGTTAAAATCTGGCTGAATCGGACTGTGAACATGGCTGAGATCCCTGATCCCTCTTGTCAGCTCTCTGCCAGTCCATGTTGAATCTCAATGTCTTCTCTTTTTTCATCCGCTCAGTGATCTAATGGCTTTTTTTTTTAACTCACACCTGTAAAAAAGTTAGTTACTCGGATGTTTTATTTTCAGAATAACGTAGTTAGTGTGACTTCTTTGCTTGGTGGAAGCTCTGATAATACGGGATCTGGTATTGCTCGTCGAATTGGTACGCATTATATGTTTTAGAATCATTTGAATTATTTCTTTTTGTCCATGGGCTGACTTGCACTCTTACTTGTAGTTCTGAAGACCGGTGTTCCTGTAACGTTAGCCTGTAATATTCCAAAAGATAGCCCTATGCTCGAGGTCTCTCTCTCTTTCTCTCTTACACACACCACACACAAATACACAATCACAAACATAAAGTGACACTACTATGCATCTTTTTTATGGTTTGATATCTTGGTTTTAAAAAGTGCGAAGCGCACAAAAGCGATGGGGTCTAAAACCGAGGCGCAAAGCGCAAAAGCGGTGGGCTTTTCGTACGCAAGGCACAAGACGAATATATATATATATATATATATATATATATATATATATATATATTTAGCATCATTTACCCAAAATATAGATACAAATAAGGTTTATATATGATTTAACTTAAATGTACAACATTTTTAGCTACATGTATAACAATTTTAAGAACAAAAACACCTCGTGTACGAAAAGCGCGCTTTTATTGCGCTTTTCGTACGATGCTCGCCTAGTGTTACATAAGGCGCACGGATTGGCGCCTAGATGCGCTTCGCGCTTAAGCACGCCTCGAGCGCGCTTTTTAAAACCAATTTTTATATACTCTTATAGTTTTTATAATAAACTCTGGTCATTTTAATTGGGCATTTTAGGCACATGTTGAAAAGAAGCTGATACAAAAGCTAATCTTTCTTGGATACACAAAGTCAAAACCTCAAGCAGTAACTTCATAGGGAAAAGGTTAGATACATTCATGACCAGGTTAATATATGTAGCCATTGCTCTATGTTTGTAGAAGACAGTTTCTGAAACATGGTATCTTCATATACTACTCAACTTTGCCCTTTATAATTCATGCAATATTTTTTGATATACTTTTAAATATTGTTTTAGAAGGCATTTTTATTTTCAATTACTCATGATGCTACTCTTTGTTCATAAAAGTATACATTGTTTATCTATTCCATGTAAGTATGACTCAATACTTACATATGCCCGCGGCCTGCGTAACAATTGAAAAAAACCCTAAATGAAACCGCGCCTAACTATTGTAAAAACCTTAAATGAAATCACGTCTCACGTTCTCCCTCTCTCAGTCCCCCTCAATCTCATCATCAATCATATTCACGACCCGTCAATTAATGACAACCTAACCGTCCACGTCCCCGTCGCCCGTCTCCTCTACCGTGTGTCACTCCTCCCTTTATTGAAACTTAACTAGAGTTTGGGATTTAACACTTAATGTGTTCATAAACATGTTTGAAATTATTATTTGTTTATTAAAAAAATTATGATCATATTGAGTTGTAGTTGTTACTAATTTGTATTAATAGGAAGAGTATCATGGTTTTGCTTGGAGACATGAAATTGATTCAACAACATATTAGTTTTGTTGTTAATTTTGTGACTTTTATGTTGTGCATTTATAGCCTCAATTAGAGTTGCACACTTCGGGTTTTTTAATACCAGGTTTGAGTATGTTTAAAGTGGTTAATAACAAAGTTCTCTAATAACCAGGTCGGGTCGGGGTATTGAGGAAAACACCCAACTCTATGTCACCATGTTCGTTGGCAACTTCATTTCGGTTCAAAGAAACGGTGGACCTAATCAAAGAATATACTTTCACGTGGATATGTCATTGTTCCAAACTCCCGAGTCCGTCTTGGGAAGATTGGTGTATGTTTAATATATGATGTCGCTATGTGTTAGTCTTCTTTTGCTTTGGTGATTGGTGTTTGTATTTTCCTAGCCTCTGGCTGACCTTTTATATTTAAATATAAAGTGATTTCCGTTAAAAAAATTATTAAATAGTTCTTGTGTAAACTCTTTCTAAAGTCCAAATACTTATTAAAATTATTCAAAAAAACCCAAGATACATATACGTTCAAACCCTAATTCAAAATTATAATGAAATTCTAAACCCCATTCTCAATTTATTAATAAGTTAACAAATTGTCAAATTAAGCAGGGTTGTAAATGAGCCGAGCCTGAGCTCAAACAAAGTCTAGATGGCTTGACTTGTTCACCTTAACGATTTGAAAAGTTAACTTGAACTCAACTTGTAAAAACCCCAAGAGAACTCATTTAATTACAAAAAATCTGAAATTGGTACTTTTAACATATTTAGATACACACATATACATATATGATAGGGCTGGGGAGAGAGAAATGCCGTGTTTGTATATATATGTATAAATATACACACATATTAGAGTAAATTATCAAAGCGGTCAATGTGGTTTGGTTTTATATGGACAAATTGACAATAATGTAAAGTGGCAATTTAACACAAAAAGTTAACCAAATTAATGATTTGGAGTAAGAGTGTAATCAAATACAAAATGTTTGGACTATTTAAAAAAGGTTGAGCGGCTAAAGCCGTAATTTAGATCTAACCACAAGATCATTTTTGTATTTACTCCATACTAAAACTAAGTTAGAAACTAATGTGTTATACAAGTTGAATAAAATAAGGAATAATCTCCTATTGACTATTGGCCAATAACAGTCTCAACTACGAAAATTACCAATAGTGGTCCCAACTTTCGACATATTGGAATATAATGAACCCAAACTAATGGAGGTCTAACTTCGTTAGTGTGGTGCTGACGTGACATCCTAGGAGAGGTCATGGGTTCAAGTCTCACAAGAAAATGTTTTTTTTTTTTTAAATTAGAAAAAGAAGATGTTTTTTTTTTTTTTTTTTGAAAATTAGAAAAAGAAGATGTTGGGCTTAGGAAATTGTGATGTGTGCCACAACAAGTGATTTATTTATCAAATATTAGATATATGTTATGAGTCATTGGGGTTGGTAGTTTAATGGTAAAAACAAAGCTTTTAGGAACACCTAAAGGAGAGGTTATGGGTTCAAGTCTCACAAGAACAAATTTGTCGTTCAAAAAAAAAAAAAAGATATGTGTTTTGATTTAAACCAGACAAATGAGCGAGCTTATCTTAATTTAGTTTAGAGCATGTTTGAGATTAAGTTTGGAAACAACTTATTGACTTATTAACTTTTTGAAAAAGCCGATAAGTCATTTTGAAAAGCCAGGATTTGATGCTTTTCCAAATAACTTATTGACTTATTGGATTTTCAAAAAGTTAATAAGTCAATAAGTCATTTTTCAACTCAATCCCAAACACTCCGTTAGTCCGATCCTGCCTCATCTGCAAACACACGGATTTCAAGCTAGCATTTTTCGAATGAGTATTAACCACTAGATTTCAAAGAAGCATTTTTCAAATGAGTATTAACCACTAGCTTTTTAAAAGAGCCTTACTATATAAAAAGCTAAATTAAAACGCTAATAACTTGTGTCCATGAATCATCTGACCCACATAATCGCTTGCATCCATAAAACTTTAGAAAGCACCTCCCCCAAACCATCTACATCTAAGGTTTTTCAAAGTCCAAAACGTGTCCCAATAGAGCCTTCCATTTAGACCGTTATTGAGTATATCAGTCTAACTTTCATTGACAAATTCAAGGTGACTTTTATTCCCACATTGTTATTTGTTG
Source organism: Ambrosia trifida (assembly GCA_028751855.1). Lineage (NCBI taxonomy): Eukaryota > Viridiplantae > Streptophyta > Magnoliopsida > Asterales > Asteraceae > Ambrosia > Ambrosia trifida. The sequence continues at coordinate 2,112,906 of CM054126.1, read as the reverse complement.
AAAGTCTCCATAAAGATAGGATTCTTATCTATATATAAACCGCCGAATCAACGTCCCCTTCACATACTCATTCTTCTTTTGGAAAAAAAATATTACAAAAAAAACCTATAGCAACAACAATAAATAATAAATGAGTTCACTATTTTATTAAAACAATAATAAAATTATATATAATAACGATGTTTTCGTTATTTGTAAGAAATATAAAGTATAATACTATTTACAAAACTAAATAAATAAAATAAGATACTACAAAATATACAGAATTGAAATTCACGCTGATGTCTTCAGAAAACTTCAACCAATCATCTTGTGTAATTCTTTGCTGCAATAATAAACAAACTTGTCGTTGACGGTTTTGGTCGAGGATCGTGTTTGACACGATGCCCTTAAAACAGATTCCGCGTCTCCTCTGAGACGATCTGTCTCCCAGGGTACAACAATTGGGACAGTAGTCGTACTGCCGGAGATGGCTCTTAATAATGTGTCTTATGTGTAAGGAAAAAGACGAAGATGTCAAAAGAACTTAGAGAGGGTACTCATCTTCTAATATTCTTTTTGCCAAAGAGATTTTTATGTATGTGAGCATATTTCATTACACTTATAATGAACTATCAAGTTCATTCTTATACTCACCTATGAGTGAAAACTCCTTAATCTATTTAATCTTTTAATTATGTTTAATCAGATAATTAATCGTGCCACAAGATGCGGACCAGGGGCGCTACCGTCATCCCGCATGCCAACCAGACCCGCACTACTCATGTGCGACTTGTAGTTTACAAGTGTGCGGAGTGCGCCATCAAAGCGTCATGTTGCGCCCACACCACGTGCACAAGCCTGTGCGAGTGCGAGTTGAGGTTCACAACCTTTAGGATCTTCATTAGTGTTTGACTCAAGCTAAAAAATATACGATGAGTGTTCCTCCTTATAAACCACTTCATGTTTTGTCATACCACCAATGTGGGACGAGTGACAAAAGTTAATTCATTTTTCTCATCTTTGGTTGTTCCAGCCTACAACTTTCAAGCTTCGATATCTCATTCATCTTAGCTCAATTTTGGACGTGGTTTGGTTTGTTGTTGTCACACCCCGCCTAGGCGGAAACATGGGATGCAACCACGAAAGGTTTTCAAGCACAAGATTCGAGCAAACATTCATATTTATTTAATAATAAAAGTACCAAAAATGTTTAACGACAACAACCATGACAAAATACAGTTTAAAACCCATCACGGGATCAAAAGTTTTGAAAACACCGAAATTGATAGTCGTGAATGAATGCCCAAACATGTCCCAAGTTACATCCATAGCTTAGTTACCTGAAAAACATGCATGAAAACTTTGTCAACAAAATGTTGGTGAGTTCACGGGTTTTGAAATAAACGAAAATGTAAAGTTTAATGAAATCCTTAAATGACCCATCATTGTCTAGCTAAGATCAATGATAATAAACCATCATGAGTCCATAACCAAACCTTGACGAGTGGTGCCTCGCACATCGCACAATAAAGGTAATGTATCATCATAAAAGAAATACAAGCACTCTTTTGTCGTATATATCCGGATTAGAGCGACTAACCAAGAGTGGGGGTGTCAACCCAATAGATCTATTCATGCGTTTCTTGGCTAAATCCATAGCTAATGGTTACGGTAAACTAAATATACGAGGGCTTTAGTGAGTACTCTAAACATATTGTCTCATATACACCGGTCTGCTAGGAATTCATTCTAAAACTAGTAAACAACAAGGTTTTGCATGACCATTCGTCAACCGTGTTGGTATGATTGTTATTTTTGTGTTAATATGCCTATTTCATTTAAAAAAATGATTTAAAAAAAATTATACGTGTCTTTCCAGACTGTGCCAAAGGCCATGAACAAATTTTTGTTATCTAAAAACATCATATGCAATGACGTTACAGTTGCCACATACGAAGGACAATCTTGGTTGGTCCGATTAGAGTTGATAGATGATGTTTTTTGTTTTACAAATGGTTGGTCTTGATTGCAATTAATAAAATTTATTCATTTTTAATGTATTTTTATTATGTTAGAATTAATGTTATTTATTAACATTAATAATAATTGACCGAATTTAATGTTATTTATTATGACTTTTTAATCTCATTTATTTATATTATTAATACGAAATTATGTTTAATCTATTTTTTCGAAATTATGTTTAATATTATTTATTACATTAATAATAATTGACCGAATTTAATGTTATTTATTAAAAGTTTTAATCTCATTTATTTATATTATTGTTTTTTCGAATTTATGTTTAATATTATAGACCGAATTTAATTTTTTTATATTATGACTTTCCTTTAATCAATTCTTATTAAACAATAATCATCAAAATCATTTCAATAGTAATGTGCTTATTATAAGATGTCAATAATAATTTGTCTATAATTGGTAAATCAATTTCAAACGCGGATGTTTTTAATATAATGGATTTGAATTTTTTATTACGATTTTGAGGTTCTTTATTAAGATTTTTAATCTCATTTATTTATATTACTATTTTTACGAATTATGATTGGTATTGATTGCAATTAATAAGATTTATTCATTTTTAATGTTATTTATTATGATTTTTAATGTTATTTATTGTCATTAATAATAATTGACCGGATTTAAAGTTATTTATTACGATTTTTAATCTCATTTATTTATTATTGACCGAATTAAATTACGAATATATTACTAATACTAATACTAATACTAATATTACGATTTTTAATCTTATTTATTTATTATTGACCAAATTAAATTACGAATATATTACTAATACTAAAACTAATATTACGATTTTTAATTTTAATCTCATTTATATCTTATTGACCGAATTAAAATTTTTTATTACCATTTTTACGAATATATTACTAATACTAATACTAATATTACGATTTTTAGGTTATTGGTTATGAGTCAAACCGTCAAAACTGTTCAGGGTCTTCTGGATATATTTACCTTAAATTCTTGATGATAATACAGTTACAATGCCAAATGTCTTTCTTTTCCTCACCAGAGTTTTTTTTTGACAAATTTTAATGTTTTGTTATTCTATTGGTTCAGGGATCCTATTAGTGGACATAAATTCTTTTCAAAGCCACAAGTTCCAAATCGTCTTGCCATATCAAAACGTGTTATAGAAGCTAAAATAATTTCAGGGAGTAACATTGGAATGCGAACTTTTATCCAAAGAATTAGGTTGTCCCCACCTGTATTTGAAATATCTTGTTTTTATACATAGGCAGTTGTATGTTGCTACCAAGTGACAAGAGTAGAGATGACCTCAAGATACTAATATTCGATAAAGATGACAACGTTAATATTAAATAGCAAATGTTGTTTATAAAAAAATATTTTGAAGTTTGTGAATAAGTATGCGATCATATTTTGCATAAATCGTTTATTTTTTTATATTTTTTTTGGTTGTATGATTTGTTAAACTACATTTATATATTTTGAATTTAATTTTCATTTGCATGTCGTTACAATAAATATATGTTTATTCATTTCATTATTTTTTTTTAAATCACGTCAAATCACACATTTGTTGATTCATATATCTGTTATTGGGTAGCATTAAACTTTTTTATGATAATTTACAATCAACCAAAATTCATACGAATTGTATTACGTAACTTTCAATAAATAAAATTTGCATACTACAATCTTTATAGATTTTTTTTTCATTTGACATGGACATGTACCGCGTGTACATGCGGGGATCTAACCTAGTATTAAATAAGCTAGTAATTTTTCCCAATTGATGAGATGCGACACATGTATATCCAAACCTAAGCCGTTTATTTACATAACATGTGCACCAAATAATCTATCTATTATATATTACTAGCAGGAACCCGCGCGTTGCGGCGGGGCTGCACTCATAAACTTTTTTTTTACATATATAATAATTTTAAACTAAAAGTCATAAGGTCTTTATGGACGATTCATTATGGTGATACTAAGTATGAAAGAAGCAACAACCTAATATTTAGTTATAAATTATTTAGTATCCATGAATTCTTGAGTACCTTGAATAAGTTTGTAAAACTACAGTTGGATACTTTATATAGCTGTATGATATTTCGACATTTATAAAACTATGTTTTATATAAACAAAGCTTTATAACATAGATTTTTAAAATGTAATACAGAGTTAAAAATGATGCAGTCAAAAAATTCATCTCCTAGTAAGTTCTATAGTTTTTTTTCATTGTATGTAGTTTATTTAACAAGTATTGTGTTTGTTATGTTCAACCGGTTGGTTGTTTCCGCAAACTGAAATTAATTATGTTAATAAATTGAATTAAATTGATAAGAATTGGGACCACCAATATTAAACTGACCCGAGTCCATTTAGACTAAACCCTACCTAAAATTTTTGTGTTGGATTGATGGCGTGTTAATTCACACCCCTAGCTCCATGCCCTGATCATATAGTTCTGATTAAAAGCAAAACAAAAAAATGAGCCTTTGTGCCAAATCCAATTGTTAAAAAGGTTTGCACATGTACCGACTTATAGAAAGTTATTTGGAAAATACTATATAGTTAGATTGAAGCCATACTTGGTGTTTAGGAGGAATAAGATAATTAAATCAAATATCTAGTATTAATAAAAAGGATATAAAACCCCAAAAGCTACATGATAAGATTAGCGAGTCTTAGGGCAAAGATAACATTAGATACAACACGAATGTCCAATATCAATTAAGTTGATGCATCTATTTCAAAACACATTCTCTTTAAATCTCTCATTGTTTTAATTTCCTACATAGAAATTTTTACTTAACAATAATAGAAGACCGAAACTCGAGCAAAAAAAAAAAGAGCAGGCCATTAGATTGGATAAATAATGCCATACCATATTGTTCAACCATCTCTAGTCCCTGACTTGGCTATCTCCTTTGGGTCCTACAAAAGATCATCAACAAAGAAACTTCACGATAATTAATTTAAATCTCAAATATTTTACAATTTATCAAATGAAGTTACTGAGCCAATACAAAGTAAAAGCGTATGCCAAAGTTCAATATTTTATTGGGAAAAAATAATGCAATACATACCGTTTTAGGCTGATGACCCAGGCAGAAAGCTTTCGTCTTTGTCTCCTTTTCACAAATCATAAATCGTTCCATCTCACGCTCGACATGCTTGAGCGCATCCATTAAAGCCTGCTAGTAAGAGGCACTAACCTATGTCCACATGCTTGGTCCTCCCTTTTCAAAGATAAATTGGAAGAATATTCTATTTCTCTATGGTTGGAGATGAGAAGAATGGAAAGCATGTAATTTTTGAGACATAAGAAGGTAAGGATACATATACACTTCATGTACACTCAAAGGTCTTAATATTAAGCATTCAATTAAGATTTATTGTGTTTTAAGAGGGTGAGTTACATCTTGAGATGGATATAAAGTATGTCTTAGATACATATACAATTGGCATTGAATGTTGTACAAGAGGGCATAAAAGGAAGAAATTGGACAAAAATTATAGATTTATACTAAGACTCTTGATATGCCATCTTAAAAAAGATGTAAATTTACTTTCTTAGCCATCAAGCACCCATTATATAGTAGTATAGATTTATTATATATAATAAATCAATATAAGCTTGGATACGTGTCATTGACTAGAGCCATTTGTTTTTGGCTTTCCCTACTTTTTTTTCACATATTTAATTGTTAATACCTATATTTTAATTAAAGATGTTATTTCTTTGTATCTTATTAAATTATAGATAATTATTTGTTTAATAAAATATAGCTATTAATTTTAAATAAATATACTATAACATTAGTTATTAATACTTTAAACAAACATATATATTTTTACATACGAACCTTCACCAGTTTAAATTTATGTTTGCTAAAATACAAAAAATGAAAAATAATGAAGATAAATGTATATCTATATCTATATCTATATATATTAATAAAACAAAGCACTAAATCTTATATGGTACTCAAAGAGGCCATCATCCCCTTTTGAGTGTGTCATGTGGCAAATTGTGAGAATTTAAAAAAAAAATCCTATCACATATATAAACTTTCTTCTCTCACCCAAACCCTAAAAATCCCTCCCCTCCCCTCCTCTGTGACACTCGCAAACCCTTTCTCAATCAGAATCATCAATACAAGCTTCTCTCATCTTGATTTGAAGTTTTATAATCAAATCGTTTACTTTATAAACGTTATCTTCGTACGCATTTCACTTATTATTGTCATATTATGTGCATATTTGGACATTTTTACACACACTCTACCCCCCTCCCCAGTCTAGTTAAGCATGAGTTATTCAGACAACTTAAACAAAGTTCATCCGTTTATGAAAATAATACCCACACGACCCGTGAAATAAACATATGTTGCCCTTTTTACACTAAAGGCTTGTTAACACATGATAAGCCTTCATCTAACATATGTATACCCACAAACACGATTTAAAAATCTTGAACATGAAATGTGGGAAGAATGATACATGTTGATATCGTCATCAGGCGTCATGAAACCTAACTAACACCCAACAATATGATCCTCGAATAGATATTCCTATATCAAGGGTGACTAGAGGCTATCCAAACAAACTAACTAGACATTGTGTAGGTATATGTTATCGACCACAAATATTTGCATGTGTCGACTAACCCACGAGATCTCACCACCATTTCTAACACACATTTGATAAGTAATGAAATCTATAACTAAGTAAACTTATCATGGATTTCAGAAAACAATAACCACACACACACATGTATACACCCACATCATTATATATATATATATATACAAACATATACACCCACTCGACTACATATACATACACATACATGACTAGTCTCTTTCTTGACACCTTCCTTATAATTGGCCGATGCATCACAAGCAAACAGGAGGTCCTTTTCAAACATGATACTTATACCAAATTAGTAAACCTTGCATATTCCCATGTATGATCATGAGCCTAATCTTCTTGAAGCACACTAGCCGATTTCGAGGCCATGACAAGTCCCTATCATCCTAAACTTGCACCAATTTGGTTAAGTATAATCTCACACCAATCACCTAAGACTACTACCATCCCCCTAACTAGAAAGAGACAAACATTCCTATTCTACTTGTGTTTTGCGGCCGATAGTGACACATCAAGGGACACATGGAGACAAGCATTGATCATAGAAGAGTCACCATATATCCTAACACCTAGGAAGGCACTTGGACGATTCTATGCAAGCAACAAGGACAACTCGGCTACAACTCATGTTATGTAATCAACCTAGAAGGTTAATGAGGTAATCATTTGCACACATTTGGGAAACAAGACAAGTATGGCAATTCATCACCCTAGTCAACCACTTCACTATTAATATACTATCCTAGAAATCGGTTAGGACAAAGGCTATGCATGCCACTCCATATTTTGCACCTTTTTGTGATCTAAAATATAAGAGAATACACTATCCAAGGTGACAAACCTTTCCCTTTGTGATTTTGTCCTCACATTGGCCGATCCTATATAAAGGGAGCCCCAAAGCTTGTAAACAATCACACAAATACTCCCATTACTCTCCTGATAACCCTCGGCCTCACCAAGATCATCACTGAAGGCTCGAAGCAAGAAGAGAAGCAAGGAGGCCGGTTCCACATTGGATCAAACTAGGTATGTTATCCAACCCACCCCCTCCTTCGAAACTCTAATCTTTCAGCCCTATTGTGAACCCAAACCCAAGCCCTTTTCTTTGTTTAAGCGACTCCTAACCAAGCTTAGACTAGTGGTGATAATCGGCTATCAATGAGGTGTAGTCTAGTTCCTCAATGTTAATCTTAGAAACACTATGCACACACTTACTTATAATCGGCTATTAATGATCACATTGTCGAGAAACATCACTTGATTGATATCAATCGGTTATGAGAAAGCAAGAAATGTTTTTGGGATCTAAACCTCACATAAATTATCATGTAGAAACCGATTTTCATAACTAGAAGTTGTTTGGTATATGTCAAAGCTAAAGGTCTTTGATCAAGGTGTTATAATCGGTTTTAATCACAAATACACCTTATAATGGATCGAAGGTACTTTTATAAGCTTTGATTCATCGATTTTAATCCTTTAATTAATCAATTTTCGAAGCTACAATATGTGTTAACTTCGGCTATTACTTGATAACACATGTTAATAAGACTCAAACACATGTTAGCACAAACTTGAGTTTATCACCGGCCTAAACGTATGTTAAAACACTCGTTTTTATCACAAATCAACCACACATGGTAGATTTGAGACAACATGTGGCCCATGACAATGCGTGGGGCCCATATGGATCCACTCCACATGACAGTTTACTGTAAAACTACGTACACAAGAACATGATCCACCCCTACCAATGCTACGGTTCACAATAACGGGTGCCCAATTTGAATAATAAACATAAACGAGAATGTACAACTTACTATGTCCCTAATAATCATAGGACAATCTCTATCCGGACGATAGTTGCTTCACACTTCAACTTCACTAAGACCACACATGACTCTATCAGGTGAGTTTTTACGGCCCCATTTTACTATTTTTACCTTTTTGGGGGAACAAACTTGCTACAATTGGCTCAACACCGTTTTGTGTGTGCATTCTATCGTGACTGCCATGTGGAACATGAGACATTTGGTTCATGAGCTCAACAGTCCTCGTATTTACATTACACTGTAACCATTATCTATCAAAAGCCATGGAACACTTTAATAGATCTATTGGGTTGACACCCCCACTCTTGGTTAGTCACTCTAACCAGTTACATACAAAAGAGTGTTAGTATTCTACCATACATACATTGTCTTTAGTGTACAATGCGCGAGGCACAACAGTCAAGAGGTTTGGTTACGGGACTCATGGTTTGCATAGTAATCATTCGCTTAGCTAGCCTATGATTGGTCATACATGAATTACACGAACGTTTTACTTGTTACACTCAAACCTGTGAACTCACCAACATTATTGTTGACAAATCTTTTATGCATGTTTTTCAGGTAATTGATGACGAGTAGCAAGGGTTTGAGAGAAGGGTTTGAGCACACACTTGGTGTTACCACTTTGGAATGGGTTTTGTCAGTCCTGTGATGTTTTCGTTTCAATTTCATGAATTTCAAACACCTTCTTAAATACAAACCCTTGGTTCCTTTTTTGAATCACAAAGCCTATTCTACTAAATACAAACCCTTGGTTCTTTGGGCTCTATGAGTCATTGTGGATCACCTTCTGCACCCGCTTCAAAAACCGAACCGCCTGAGGGGCTAGGGATCCAAATGTGTCGAAGGCAAACGGATAAACACGTGTTGATTCTCTAAACATGCTGCCACGTGCTTAGCAACCTTCCTAGCTTCCGCCCTCATAACTGCATGTCCCGTAACGAAGCCACTGTCTCTCAGCCCCACCAATGGGGACACCCTAGTGAGGTCGACGCGCGCGTGCTTAACCCTCGCCCGGCCAATACAAGGACGTCAGCAGGGCGCAGGGTAGATCTTCCCTCTCGCGGATCAGTCAGAAAGTTAACAGGTGCTTCTTTCTTGGCTAAGATTTCGGCACGCCTAAGCACATCCCACATAACATCTATAATCCAGTCATGGTGATACTTGAACCCCGGTAATTCCTTACAGTGGAGGGCATGCTCGCCAAATCTATCCAAACAGGCTTTTTTGCAAAGGGGGCATGATTCGTCTAGAAGGAAAAAAGGAATCATGAGCCGGTATTTGAAGATGACCATGTATTCAACTGCTGACATCCGTTACCCAAGACCTTCAATAGGCACAACATTTAAATCCTGGGCATGAGCCCCCTGAGACAAGCAAAAACTGCCTTTTGACGTGGGGTCATATCGAACCGCTTTTTCATATCCTGTACGCATGGTCGGCCCTTGGGTGGGCCGGGGAGGCAACCAGCCAGGGCCTGGAAATATCGGGGGCACATAAAAAAATCCTATATATATGTATATGTATATTTTTTTAAACACATCTTTAAACATTTAAACTCGAGCCTATTAAACACATATTTTAAATTATAAAAGAACCCAAATACTAGTAACCCATAACAAGTTTAAAAACTCATTACTCATTTAATTTAACTAAATAAAAAAAAAACAAAAAGAATAGAAGAAACTTGCGACACACAGAAGCAAACAAACTTTCCCCCCAACTAATTCAAAAGCTTTGGGCTAAAAAGAATGTTAAAGAAGCTTCATTCAGCCTTGGTTACCTATTCGCTTAATAAAGTATGTCATTAACTCATTGTAATATTTTAATCGTCGTTTAAAGAAAATAGTTTACGTTATTTATTTCGTCAAGGCTTAATGGTAAGAGGCATATTTTTCGTGGCTTGGCCCAGGCACCTAAATTCTCAGGGACGGCCCTGCCTGTACATGTTTACTATAAATAGCACTCGCCAAAGTATGTTGAGATTTTTTGAGGGCCGTCTCCTTATCAGTAGAACCGCTTAGAAAACTTAGAATAAAATAAATTATTTCATTATATTAAATTAAAAACTTTAGACAGTAGGAAAGATTTTAAAAACTTGTTTTTCTTAAAAAAAAAAAAAAAAAAACTAATTCTTTCGGTGGTGTGAATTAATTTTCAAGTCGATACAAAGCGCCGGCAATATTAAACGACTAAACGTGTAACCCCACCCGAAACCCGTGACACATATTAGAATTTTGTTCAATATTTTAAATTCGGTAACTATCCAATGGTTTTCAATATCACGAAAGTATATTTCTTTGTATGTCAATAAGACTATATGGTGTGGAGAGCAACTTATCTAAGGGTATGTTTGGTAAAATTAGCTGGAGGCTAGTAGCTGGAAACTGGTAGCTGGTAGCTGCAAACTGATAGTTGGAAGTTTTTTAAATATATTTTAGTATTTGGCAGAGTAGCTGGAGATTTTAATAAAATATATAAAATGACTAAAATGACCATAATTAAAAGCTTGTAAATAAGGTTTTTATTTTATTTTTAAAATAGAATGGGTATTTGTGTTATTTACTAATTAAAAGCTTGTAGCTAGTAGAGTTTTTTCTTAAAAGCTACTACTAGTAGCTTTTCACTGTAGAGCTTTTTCTTTAACCTAAAAGCTTCCAGCCCTTTTAACCAAACAAGACTTTTTATTAAGTATGAGTTTTTTCCTAAAAGCTTGAAGCTCCTAAAAGCTCTTAAAAGCTCCTTGCCAAACATACACTAACTCTCCCAAATGTCACATCAGCGTCTTTATTTTCCTCCTTTCTTCTCCCAAAATTTGAAAATGGTATTCCCACAATTCTCCCAACCCCCTTAATTTTTAAAAAAATAGGCCAATCATATTACTCGGCACCATCGGTGGTTATCCACCGTTTTCACCAAAAATCGGGGGGGGGGGGGGGGGGGGGGGGGTATTGCTGAACGGTGAGGTGGTCAGCCCCCGATCATTCCCACCGATTCCACACCGTTTGGTCTAACTTATTAATTAACGTGTTGCAAAATTCTGAAAAAGTAACATTAATCTTATATTAAGATTAGCTAAGTTTCACCATATTAAATGTAGATATAACAAAATTTGTCTCTGACTTATTCCACCATATCTGTTGTCTTTCAAAAATATATTCCTCCATATACACATTGATCGGTTTAGTAATTGAATTTGAATATAATATATAAGCACCAATAAGTCTACATGATCACTCCCCTGTATGCGACCTCTTTGACTAGTTTGTTAACTATTTAAATCTTATTAACGTATCATATACATAAACAACTATAATTTAAAAGCAATTTTTACCATAAACCAAATTATGTATCCACATATGTGAACATATAGGGTCACCAGAATTAGTCCACATCAATTTTTCTTGACTTACTTAAATATTATTAACGTCTGTAATACATTAAAAAAATCATCTTAAAGCAAGTCACATTATGTGAATCAATTAAGGTATCCATATATGGGTTCTATATGTTAAAGGTACAACATATGCTGATATACTTGCTTGGAAACCTATAGTAAGAGTATCTCCAACCTTGGTCATAAATCACTATAAAAAGCCACGTGAGCATTCCAAATCAAACCCCACTTTTTTCCTCCAACCTCAAACCATTCCAAACATCCACATCATATCCACATAATCACTTACTTTTCCTCTTTATTTAACCTTTGTCTATACTTTTATTATTTTATTAAATAAATAAAATTATTTAGATTGAAATGATAATGATGAGTGAAAATTTGATTGGGTTGGGTTTGCTATTTAAGGTTGTAAAATAGGTTAATTTATTTTTTAAAAGAAATTTAAGAGTACAACCTTGGCAACAATGGATCGATCGACTAAGTGTTACAATCGGTAAGTGTGTTATGAATGAAGAAAATAAGCAATAACCGAAAGTATAAAGCATAAAGTGTCCTAAGTGCTCGATCATAGTCCCTTTTTATACTTAAAAATGAAACAACATCCCAAGATAACTGGGATTGCATATACTAAGTCCAAATAGTCGTTGCAAGTCTTCCTCGTTCACACGTCTTCTAACGGGTATCAACTGATGCACCGAGAGTTAACCAAGACCAAGCCTTTAGCTAGTTAGTTTGGATTGACCTGCACAAAGGATTTTATTCAACGAGGACCGTTAGTCATTAATGTATAATTGGAAATGGCAAATTGGTAAGAATGTATACGGATCCTAACCTGTGAATCTGGCGGGCGTCACACAATGTGACGCTTTAATGGCGCATTTTGCACTTCACATCACCGTGAGCCGCCTTAGTAATTTTGAAGGTTGGTTCGAGTGACGTGAGTCATGTATGTCACATGTTTTGCGTTTTGATTTAAATTTAATGGAAAAATTTGGTATGTAATATAATTTAATCAAACGATGCATCGAATTAAAATTTAATCAACTAGCACGTCAAATTTATTCATGTTTTTAGTAACAGCCATTACATTGAGTTTAAACATACCATTTTAGGCATAACCCTTACCAACAAACGTACCACGCTTACTCAAAACAAACTTGTTACTCTCAAAGAGCAAACGGAAGTCAAACTTGTTAAGCAACCAACCTGACATAAGACTTCTACGTAAGTCGGGAACATAAAGCACATTAGTTAAAGTGGGCTCTTTCCCAGAAGTCCATTTCAAGATCACATGACCTACACCCTTGATATCTATTGTAGCATCATTCCCCATGTAAAGCTTTTCATCTCCCATCGGCTCTCTAAACATATGAAAGAGGGTCTTGTCTGTGCAAACATGGCGTGTAGCCCTAGTGCAACCCACCACCCTTTTGGTTTGTTAGACACAAAAATTACCTCCTCCATTATGGCAGTAAGGTCTGAAATCGTGGCCACTAAATGTTGGGAATCTGGGTATTTGTTTCAAATTTATTTTATAAAAGCACTATTTTATATTTATATAAATCAAATAACAATTATTTATTTATTTAATGTGCGGAAGCGTGGCAAATCACAAAACAGGTGATATCCCATAACAGTCATGCAGTTACACGTTAATCAGACAGTTAATAAAAGCAACCATATATTGTTTGAGATTTATACCTTTAGACGAACACAAAAAAAAAAAAAAACCCACACTCCAGATGTTGGAGGCGGTTCCGCTAGTAACCATGTCATAAAGTCCCCAACACCCTTAGAGATCCAAACTGAACAACGCGTAATTGATCTAATTCGAAATGTCGCACCCTCAAATTCCACCTGCAGGGTTGTACCACGAGGCATACGACATACTAGGATCCAAGTCATTGATCATGTTGAACGACCATGATATGAGTTTGAAAATAACATTTATCATTCAACATGAGTTTAAATTAGTTTGAAATATGTTACAGCGGAAGCAAAGTAAGTTTAACAATGTGAAAAGTATATATTTGCACAACATGTGCAAACTCTACTAAAATTAACTAATATTGAAGTGCTTGAAATCTTGGATAGGCAATGCATAATACTCTCCAACGGCATCCTAGCCCAAATGTTCCTTAACAATCATGAGAAAACATACTAAAATGTGTCAACAATTAAGTTAGTGAGCACACAAGTTTTAATGAATGTAAAGCTATTTTTTTTTTACCATATTCACATAAGTTTACTATTATATGCAATGCTAGCTAGATATGTATACAAGTTACTAAGCGTTATGAAACCAAGATGATTGTTGGTAGTTTTAGTTTGTCTTCCACCCTCGTTCATCACAACGTTGGGAAGAGTTAAGGATAATATACGTTCGCTCGACCGCCAGTCGACATAGGTAGGGCTTATCGGACCTAATAGATCTATCCACATTTCCTCTCTGTGATACACATACTAATAGTTCATATTGTAAGGACTTTTACGAAGAAATACTCTAAACTAAACAAGTGATATAAATGTATTATGTAATATAAAAGTGTTTGTAAGTTCATAGTATGTTTATCCCCTAACAGGAAAACAAGTAAAATGGGTCGTGAAACTCACCTTAAGTTGTATGCTTATAAAGTACCAGGCGTGCATATGAAAAGGTGTCATGACTACTAACCTATCATACAATAGCATATAAGTGTTTGTTTGAGTTTTGGGTTTGTCCAACTGACCCATTGAATCCAAACAATGTTTGTTTTTAGGAAAACTATGAACGGTCTTTTAAAATTTTGTGTCAATTGTAGCACAACTATTCATAAAATATTATAAAAACACTTTTATTAATTTAAACAGAAGCAAATTACAATAGATAAAAAGAAAATAAGGCAGTAAATAGATTACAAACGAAAATAAGAGAAATAACTAGAAAAGGAAACCAGTGTTGGCTGAGGATTTTTGTTGAACAACGTTCCCTTAAAAAAGATTTCGGGCTACCTAAAATTACCCATCTATCTTCCAGGGTATACCATCCTAAGCAGATTATACTGTCGGAAGTAACCTAGCACCTAAAATGAGATCTTACAAGTATGAAAAGTTTGGGAAATTGTCACAGATTGCGTGTGAGTTTGCCAACACTCGTTTTCTGTATGTTTCAACAAGGCGTCCTTGCATTTAAACAAAAACCAGAACCAGTTAATTAAAAATTTTGAATTCAATTTATAATTATTGTCGTAATTAAATTCGTAATTACTGGCGGAATAAATTCAGTTTTCAAATGAAATGAATTCTTGTAACTACTAGAATTTGAATAGTTTTATGTTGATAAGTTAACCGCACCATTTATTCGAGCCACACCACATACTAGAACCGCACCTAATCTACGTCCATTGCCCCATCCGGTCCCAATTCAAAGTGCGACGGGTGTTTCGCATCCTCATGGTTGCCACCGATTGCCTCTTGCTACATAAGAGAACATTCCTATACAAAATCCTACTTATAAATCAACACATATATTAATCACAAACTTACTTTTCTATAACAATAAAGTTCCATCACACAAACTTACAACTTAGATCTTTCATTCATCTTAACTTTACAATCAAATAAAAAGCTATATTAATCTCAAATATAATGACTATTTAATAAATTTCCAACATGTGTCATGTGTAGAATTGTCTAGAATATACATGTTTTAGATAGTTCGAGTAGTATAAATACTGGCTGACATATTTAACAACGCATTTGACTGTAATCTAAATAGTAATGTTCTATGAGTCGTGAGATCTAGTGAACACAGTACGATATCAAGGTTTTTTTAACGTCAAAACTAAAAATTAGAGTAACTTATTCAATAATAAAAAAAAAACCTAGAACGCTAGGAGCAAAGTAGGGTTTATACACTACATATTTTTGGCATTTTCCAATTGGCACTATTTGATAAAGGAACTCCAGAAACATGAATGAAGACTTGATCAACCAGATTTAAAAGTTTAATTTATTAAACCCTCGTGGCCCTTTAATTCCTATTAATTATTAGAACTATTGCTGGAAAAAGAATTGTTCAAAGATTAATTATTATATAGCAAAACTAGTTTATACCCGGGAGCGTTCCGGGGTTGAAAAATCTAATATGACGTAACCAAATCTTTAATATATGATTTGCACAAACTCAACCAAATATGGCTGCAAAGAAAAACTACCATTTCGACTGTTACTGTATCCCATAACCGCCTAATACGCTACCATCTCAATTATATTGGTCCCCTATGGATTTATTCCTATATTAGCCACTGATAATTACAATAGAATACCCATTGATGTTATTTGCTTAATTCTAAAATGGTGATTAGAATTACGTATAGTAATCAACATATATGTGGTGATTCATATTGCAAGCTTAAATGTTATCTATCCATTCACTAGAGCTGTGCAAATGGTACCCGACCCGGACCCACCAGAACCGTATATCGTTTTATTCTTGAAATTAGGAACCACGAACCGAACCTTAAAAGGCTATGTGGTTCCGGGTCCTAAAGGTTCTGATGGGTTGGATAAAAGGGTCTGACCCTCTAGAACCTTTTAATGTAATAGCCACTTTTAGATGATTACATATTCGGTATTCTTATTCTTTTACCATGCTTGTAAAAGAATTCCTCCATATGGTTCTAACAATAGCCCATAAGTTTCTTTTTTAAGTCACTTTTCGTTTCTCGACTTATGTTTTCGTAACAATTTTGTCATTCTCATCATTCGAAACATTATGTGAATCTGTTATGTATACATAATAAAAACACACACACATCAAAGCGACATATATAAATATTTACTTCAAATTTGGATATAATATATATTATATAATATATCACATCTATGCATATCCATCAAGCCAAAAAATATTTCAAGAAAAATACATTGTTATTATTATAAATAATATTTTTAATATTGTATTAACATTACATGAAATCGATTACCATAACACGTAAAAACGAATAGTGAAAAGACTAAAAAAGATTATTATTTTTTTTAATTAAAATACAAACGGTTCTTGTGGTTCTTATATTAGAACCGTGGGTTTGGAACCGACATGACTCGGAACCGATAATTCATATAAATCTAGAACTGGAAACCGACCCATATATTTAAAAAGGTTCAAGTCGAAGGTTCTTACGGGTCGGGTCTAAGGTTCCTGTGGGTCCGAACCACGAAATGCTCACCCCTACCATTCACATTTAAACATAAATGAAACTAAGAAATCACCTGAGGATGACGCATAGCAAGTTTGGTTCTTTCCCGTATCTTCTCCCGAGTTGCTACAAACATCTTGACGTTAGAATAACCAACTAATTTAGACAAAAAAAAAAGGTTGAATCACTACCTGGGTTGCCATGTGCTTGGGATTAGAAAAATCATTTTCGCCATCATTTCTATGAGATGTTCTCTGTTGAGGAGGTGGAGCCTAAAAATGGAAGCAGAAAGAATCCCATAAGAACACAACATAGCGAAATCAAGAAATCAGAGCTTGATATGTGTCTCACCGTCAGATCTATTTCAAATTTTGCATCTTTGTTATTTTGAGTCTCCAGATTAGCTAGTTTTCTACAAAAAAAAAAAAAACACTCAAAAGATCATCATAGGGCAGGACGAAGATAAATTAAATACACACCACCAAACACAACTAAAGCATCAGATTACTAAATTTACTCACAAATTTGTCACTGGGTATTGTTTTCCAAATTAGGAGAAGATATATTTGTCTTTGGAGAGTGGTGACGCTGCTGATGATCAATCTCGGTTTTTATTGAAGAAGAAACCGGATTTTCCGATACTTGCCTTGGTCTCTTCCTCTTTGATGATGTCAAGTCATTATAAAAATTGAAACTTAACATTATTATCAATTAGAAACATAGAATAAGATTGAGCAGATGTAAATGACAGATAAATCTATCCTACTAACGGTTGACAAAGACGTCGAATTTTGCAGTAGAGCCGTCGAGTTCGAGATAGGAGATGAAACTCTAGATTTGGTATCACTGTTAGACTTAGTATTCGAATCGATTTTTCTTAGATGGATAAATATTTTCACATTTAAGATCTCTATGGATAACAGGAGGATCATGGCTATGGAGATAAAGAAGGCCTTTCAAGATCTGTCTACACCAATGTTTGATTGCTCTTATATTAACCCTCCTATGTTTCTGCCTATACGTAATCATTCATCATCAAAATTCATAATCAAGCTAAACTAAATCAGATCAACAACAACAAGAACAAACTAAAGCTAAAATGAACTTACTGTCAAGTGTACCAAAAGTAAACAACTCAGTAACAAAATTCATGTTCCTGTTAGCTGTATCAACCTAAGAAGTATAAAACTTCATAATATTCTTCCAGGGATTTCTTTGTCATTTGCTGGTCGGGATGGGTTCCTGTTAAATGTAATGTTTTTGCGTGGAGAGCGGAAATGGGTCAGATTCCTACCCGAACGGAATTGCACAAGCGAAACATTCATGTGGGAAGTGTAGAGTGCGCTCTGTGTGATTGGGGCAGCGAGTCTCCCAATCATTTGTTTTCAGGCTGCATGGTTGCGTAGGAAGTGTGGGCGGCCATTATTAATTGGTGTGGCTTAAATCCCATCTTTGCTTTTAAGAGTTCGGGACCTTTTAATGATCCATACAGCATTGGATGGAAACAAATCGAGGAAGAAAATTATTCATGGCGTCATCATTGTGGCGACCTGGTGTATTTGGCTTGCTAGGATTGAGAAAATTTTCAACAATAAAATGGCAAATGGTAGATGCATTATGGCTAATATTAAGAGTTTGTCGTTTCTTTGGTTCTCCAATAGATCTAGATTCAAGGACTTGGTTTGGGTAGAGTGGCAGAAATAGCATTTGGATATGATGTAGTCTTTCCGGCAGTCCTCGTTTTGAGGACTTGTTGTGGTGTTTGAACGAAAGTTAATCTTAAAAAAACATATTTTATCAATGAATTAAGAGTTTCATTTATTTAAATAGTTTAGGGGAGTTATAAAAAATTAATAATTTAGTTAACATTAAATACACCTATTAAATAAAAAAAAAAACATATTTTATCAATGAATTATGAGTTTCATTTATTTATGCGTTTTGAGGACTTGTAGTGGCATTCATAGCCAAAATACAAGGAGGTACATGCACCAATCGGGCATGCCCCGTTTGATGGAAAACCACTATTGAGTCGGGGGGTCTCATTTGAAGTAGTCTCTCTACTCTCACGAGGTAGAGGTAAGATTGTTTACATTTTATTTTTCTCAAACCCTACCTTAGCTTTGTTATTGGTTGGATTAGTATAATGATGTATGATGTTGATATATATATATGTGTGTTATTTTTGTATTGTTATGGAAATCAAGAATGTATGTTTTGAGATCACTCCATCTAACCCGGTTCACCACATAAAAAGAATATCTGCTTTTGATACACAAATAAAATCCACCAAAAATGTAGAAAACATGACAGCATGGATGTCCTTTTCCATCCTTTGCCCCAATTGCACCATATGAACAGTAGTGGTTTCATCCAAATCAACACATTCCACCAATGAACCTGTCGATTTGTAAACGACCAACACATTCCACCAAACGGACTTGTTTTGTTGTAACTTTGGTTTTGCTGTTTGAATTTTTCTTTCCGGTTTCTTTCTGAGCTCTATATATAGATGTTTTGTTGTAACTTTGGTTTTGCTAATCGAATTCTTCTTTCCGGTTTCTTTCTGAGCTCTATATAAAAACATAAGTGTGACGATTTCCGATCGATTAGTTCATTTTGGATTTGCCTACTTTTCTATTGAAAAATCAAACGCCCATTTTGCTAATCCTGATGGTCAATATGCCTATTTTGCATGGTAATTTCCCTATATAAAACATTATAGTAAAAGTTAGAGAAATAATTGTTAAACTCTTCTTTACAAATCTGCTTTTATTTAGATACCCATTGTGCTTATTATATCTGACATTTAACCTATCTATCCTATTGGCTTTTGAAAGTTATCTTATAACCATCAAGGCTGACTAACTCAATCATTGCATTAAACAGAATTACGTAAAATAGAAAGCCTAACTAAGTTCCCAGAAAATTGGTTCAACTATGCGACCAAGTCATGATAATGATTGGCTCTTTGGTGCAACTAGTTTTGCTTTGCCAATGGTTGGTTATTTTTTATTCTTGTATATGTATAGATAAAGTAAAGTCCAAGTCAATGACATTTGTCATAATACCGACTTAAATATTCTTGGATAAGTATATATACAACGCCAACATCTTTCCATTTCTTCACATCAAAACTTACACAACTATATTTTTTTTACCACCCAACTCACAACTCTTCCATCAGTTCTAACAAGAAAGAGAACTGAAGGGAAGTAAAAGAGAGAGAGAGATAGGACCGAGCGAGATATATTTATATACGCGTTCATCGTACAAAATACATATAGATAGTAAATAAAGAGAGGGGGAGAGTGTTAGATACAAGGAAAGAGAACAATGGAAGGTGTGGACTATGAAAGGAAAAAAGAAAGATCACTAGAGATAACACCATCATGGGCAGTAGCAGTGGTGGTGTTTTTTATACTTGCCATTTCAATTGCTCTTGAATACATCCTTCATTACATTGGCCATGTATGTTTTTTTTTTTGGTCTTTCTCTCTTCAATTCTCATACAAATTTAGATGATACAAAATGTTTTTACAAAACTCAATCTTTGTTACTAGTTATTAATTACAACAAAACATATCATATATATATGTCTCTCAAATTATTCCACAAAACTTTTTTATAATTTGTATAATCTTTTGATTAAGTTACTTAAAATATTAAATTAACACAAATAAACTCTAACTAAAGTTTTTTGTTTCCTAAATTCCACAGTGGTTACATAAAAAACACAAGAAATCACTCCATGAAGCACTTGAAAAGATTAAAGCAGGTAAATTATTAATATTTTTGACTTGTGATCTTATTCCTTTATATTATTAAACTTGTTCAATATGTTTATATATGTTGTTTTCTTGAATTTTGCTTCTAGAGTTGATGCTTCTAGGGTTCATATCATTGCTACTAACAGTGGGTCAAGGACCAATATCCGATATATGTATTCCAAGTAGTGTTGCTAGAACATGGCACCCTTGTAACAAGGACAAACCCGACGATTATTACTATGATCCTTGTCTTAAAAAGGTACGTATGACTTTCTGTACATAATAATAAAGAAAATGGTGCATGTATATTATATATGTACATAAGTTACGCTATATGTGTACATCTCGTCGTTTTGGTGTCTAGCAATGTTAAATGATCAAACGTCTTAAGCTTGTCGAATTTTGTTCAGGGAAAGGTGCAAATGGTGTCAAACTATGGGATACACCAACTCCACATATTTATATTTGTGTTGGCTGTGATTCATGTCTCATATTGTATTCTTACTTTGATCTTGGGTAGACTCAAGGTACAATTAATCTTGAATTGTTTTCTATGTATATTTATCCGCGCACACGCACATATATTACTTTTAAATAATGCGATCAGCTTAGAACCGATTGATAAAAATCTTTGTAGATGAGGAAGTGGAAGGCTTGGGAAGATGAAACGAAGACGGTTGAATACCAATACCATCACGGTAAGAGTATTATATTTAAGCTCAAAGTGTTTTGATCTACAATTTCGACTAAGTAAGTTAAATATATAGATAGACTTATATACGTGTTCACTTCAGATCCTGAAAGATTTAGATTTGCAAGAGAGACAACATTTGGACGTAGGCACTTGAGATTTTGGAGCGACTCGACAATTCTTCTATGGATCGTAAGCACTCATTAAGACTCTAATAAAAACCAAGTTGATACCCAGATTCATGAAAACATTAATGTTAGTTTATTTATAATTTATTTTAATTTGATATCATCATCTTATACATAAGAAGTCAAAATATTACTCGTGTCCTCTAAAACAAATGTTATCTGCACATTATTGGTTTTTAAGATAATCTTAATAATTTCCCAAAATCAACCATAAGTATATTTTTTTTTTCTTATTTTTTTTTTTTTGTATTAAAATTCACAAATATAAACGAAAAATGATGATAAATCAAAAGTATTACACATGTGCATTGTGCATTGTGCATTGTGTTCACAAGTTGACTTTTTAACTATCAAAGAAAATACCTTAGAATGTAGACATTCCAAAACTGAAACACCACCACAAACAAGGGCCACTTGCAGTTTTTATTTAATAATATATGTACTGCTGGAAATAAATATTGGTTTGACCACTTCTTTAAATAGGAAGTTGACAAAAACATTGTATTTATAAAACTTTAGAAAAACAAAAATATAATTAAAACGTTTCTAGTACATTTTGGTTTATTTATTTGGTACATGTCACATATCATTAATCAATTATTTGACAAAAATTGATTTTGACTATTTTTTTAATTTGAATTACTACTAATCAATAGTCGGTCACCGCTAAAATAATGATACATTAGTCCCTTCATCCCGAAAAGTAGGATGTTTGACTTGTAAATTATTATTTTTTGAAAATTATAACTTTATAACAAGTTTATTTAACAATAAAATATAAATAGATGTATTACATAAAAAATGGTTGATTAATTATGTTGACATGCTTCTGAATTTTTTTAAACCTATTTTTTATTTATAAAAACTCATAATATTAATTTGCTTTTCTTGGTAAAATATAGGGGTGTTTTTCGAGACAGTTCTTGACATCAGTAGCAAAGGTTGATTACCTTACCCTTAGACATGGGTTCATCAATGTAAGTACCAAAACCAAATACACTCTAAGTTTATTAAGTCCGTTCATTTATTAAAGAAAACATTATTTGGACTCATTTTTTTGTTACTTTTAATTTATTTTATTTAACTTTGCGTACAGACACATTTAACTCCGGAAAGTCAACATCAGTTTGATTTCCATAAATATATTAGTAGATCCCTTGAAGAAGATTTCAAAGTTGTAGTTGGAATAAGGTAATTTGTTTTTTGTTTAAATATATTATGTATTATATTATATTAGATTTAAAATGAAATTAATAACACATTACATTTTTGTATATGCAGTCCTATTGTGTGGTTTTTTGCTGTTTTGCTTCTTCTCACCAACACCCATGGTACACATATCCGTTTACTAATTACAGTTTTTTTTATAAAATATAAATATTTATTTACTTACAAGTTTATAAAGTAGTAGGGGCGTTTAGAATTCGATTTGGATATGAAAAATTTGTAATTCGAATCAGTTCGATTAGACTATTAATAATTTGATTCGACTAGCAAGAAATCAAATTCGATTCGATTCGAATTCAAGTCTAATAAATCGAATACAACTTTATGATTTTAATAAATGCAATTCGGTTCAAAATTCGAATTCATACTATATACACACACATTGAAACAAACTTTTAAATTTGGATCAAATTCTAAAAGCACATAGTCTCTACTAATTTTACTATAGTAGTATTTTACATATTTACATTATACATCACAAAATTCTAAAATGTCATAGTCCCTACTACTTTTACCATTCCACATGCATTTGACATATTATTGTTTATTAATTCTGTAGATTAAAAATAATGAGTTTATAATAGTTTTAAAATTAGAAGTAAAACAATTTATTATTTATAGTGAATCTAAATTAAATCGAATTTATTCGAATTCGAGTTACAAATACAAATTGAATATGAATTGAATAAATTGAATCTTAATCGAAAAATTCGTTACTTGATTACACCGCTACTTTAAATAAATATAAAATATTTTTTAACTTTTTTTTATTTATATATTGACAGACTGGTATGCATACCTATGGCTGCCCTTCATCCCACTAGTTGTAAGTACTATTCTTATCATCGTCCTCACACTATTTGTCAAACGAATATTTAGAGCATTTTAATATATCAACGGTTGGTTATATTCACATGTCCTCTATATTTGATTTGATTGATTCTGACTTTAACAACTCTTTTAAGGACTCTTTACTCTTTAGTTATAGTTTTTTAAACATCCGGCTACACTTCTAAACACATGTATCTGTATCAAACAGTCAGTGAGACATTTAGTACGCAATGATGGTGACAAACCCACTGAGGGGGGTTTGATCCTGAGCGTCACCCTATTTTAATCCGGCTGTTACTTCAGTGAGTCAACTCGTGTGAAGGCAGTACGGTTTCGGAGGGAAAGCCACCAAGGCCGATAATCCTGCACGAGGCCCGATAGAACATCATTAAGCCAGCCTTGGCGGGCTGTCGGTTCAAAAACGGACCGACAGAGTAACAATTGGTCACTCATAACGAAAGTCACCTTCCAAAAAAAAGGGATAGGTTCTTATTTTTTAAACACCTATTTAAGAACATGTTCCAATTTTTAAACACACGTTTTAGAACATGTTCCGATATCTAAACGTCCTTTTAAGGACAGGTTTTGATTATAAACACAGTTTAAGGACGGGTTCCAAACTTTAAACGCCCATTTTAGCGACATGTTTCAATTTTTAAACCATTTTCTACATTTTAAACGACTATGTAAGGACATGTTCCAATTTTTAAATACTTATTTAAGGATATCTTCCAAATGTTAAACGTCCGTTTAAGGACATGTTCCAATTTTTAAACGCCAGTTTGATGGGGGTACGTTTAGCACAACCTTGTCTCAAACGCATGAAGTACATGAAGCGCTGTATCAATAATATTTTGATCAATATTTCATGATAATAACCAATTATGTTAACAATGCAGATAATCCTGTTGGTTGGAGCCAAGTTACAAGTGATCATTACAAAAATGGGGAGAAGGACTCATGAAATGGCAGATGTGGTTAAGGGTACACCCATGGTTCAGCCAGGTGATGATCTCTTCTGGTTCGGTCGACCGCGACTCATACTCCTCTTGATCAACTTTGTCCTCTTTCAGGTTCACAAATGCACCAACTTTTATTACCTTTCCCACAATGGTTTACCATTGTTGACATTGTGTTCTAATCTGTTATTTTTTTAATTTACAGAATGCATTTCAACTGGCATTCATCTTGTGGAGTTGGGTAAGTATTTTTCACCTTTTGATTGATCATTTTGCTTGTTATGGTACTAAGTAGTTGTTTGTTGTTCTTGTTTGCAGTACACGTTTGGGTTTAAGTCGTGTTTCCATCATCGTAACGAAGATATAATAATCAGGATTACAATGGCGTAAGTTACAGTTACTTAAGTGTGTCGTATAATGTTAAGCCTGGCCAGTGACGAATCTTGACCCGAAACTTCGGGGGGTCGGAAGTCACCGGGGGGCGGAAGTCACTAGTTTTGGGGGATCGAAAACCAGTTTCGGGGGGTCGAAACCTTATACACCAAAAAATTTCTATTCGAATACTATATAATCAGAACATCTGAGCGAAAATTCGGGGAGGAGGGGGGGAGGGGGGCGGCCGCCCCTTAAAAGAATTTCCCCTAAGCCTGGCTAAGTAGGCGGGGCGGGTAGGGTAATGGAGCAAAACATATCGTTTATAAAGTACCAAATTCGTCCAGTTTTAAGTTAACAAGTTTTTGACAGTGATCCACTTTAACCCGTTGTATAGTTTTTAGGGCTGTCAATCGTGTCAGGTTGGCGGGTTGCGTGTTGGTAGCTTGGTTTGTTCAACCAGAACATGACCCATAATTTTATCCATGTCAAAACCTCAACCTTAATGTTTAACAACTAGTGTGCCATCAAACCATCTGTAACAGCAATATAACATTACTTTGTTGCACATTTTCAGGGTCGTGATACAGTTTCTATGCAGTTACGTGACACTCCCTTTATACGCGTTAGTAACGCAGGTAATGTGTCCGCTCTGCTTTACCTCTAGTTCATAACATCGCCAAAAGCACGATCGCATTTTTAACTCTTTCGGATATTTGTTTGACTTTTCAACAGATGGGTTCAAGAATGAGAACAACCATATTCAGTGAAAATGTAGCAAAAGCCTTAAAAACATGGCACCACACAGCGAAAAAGAACATCAAGCATGGCCACCATTCGAGTCCAAACTCGCCATTCTCAAGCAGACCAGGCACCCCACTTCATGGAAGCACATCCCCATTGCATCTGTTGCATAGACACCCTGACAATAGTCTTGACAGCCTTTCAAACTCTCCAAAACGCTTGGGTTACGAGCATGAAGGTTGGGCTAACGAGTCTTCTTCAAACTACCATTACAAATATAGAGAACCCGAAAACTTCACAAGAGAAGAGGTGCCTGATATTGAAGAAGGCGAGATTGAAGAGCCGGTCCCTAGCTCGACCAGAGTGCAGCTTGAAACGAGACCGGTTAGGACTCAACATGAGGTTGATATGGGTGATTTTTCATTTGGTCAGAATAAATAACTATGGTACTTATAAATACTATCACAGCTATACATACCATTGTTTTCGATTTGTTTAACATGTAAGTTTGAACTTAAGTCAATTGATAATACGCGAAACAGTTTATTCAAACTCAAAAATAGTTCAAATGAGTGCTAGAATCGGCACCATATCATATAGAGTAGTGTTAATGGTCTGATTCGACTAGTTTTATGAAACTTTTAGGCCAAAATCGCAAACTACAGTTCGGAAAATGACAAACTAAACCGGCCATGGGCTGTCCGGACCAGCTGATAAAGATATTCCTAACTCTGCATATGCCATGAATGAAATGTAAAAAAATGAAAAGGCTTACATTGAATGCTCCAAAAGTCCAAACCATCATTAAACTGTCAAACCGTCAAAACAGAACATGGATCTCAAAACAGCCGATGTGCTTTGGCTTGGAAAGATCGGTCATATGCACGGTAATATACAAAACCACAGAGATTACACCATGCAAGTGATTCATTTAAATAAAAATGATAATATTCATAAAGTGTAAATGGATCAGAAGTTACTACTTACTAATGCCTATAGTCGCAACATTGCAAAACTGTCCAAAGGAGACGAAACAGAAAACTAATATCTTTCTTGCTATACGGGGCCCATAACCCGAGGTCTCTGAGCTAAAAATATAACTTTGTGATCCGAAAGGGTCCAAAACCGAAAGAAACAGATGAATAGTTAGTTACACATACACAAAATCAACAAGCTCCGGGTTTCAGAATATAATCACTAAACATTGTCAGCTGCGTCTCTTTCGGGTTCATCAGTCTTGCTCTTTGCTCCTGCAGCAGTCAACCTCTCTGTTGCCAATCTTTCCTCCAAAGCTCGGGCACCTCTTTCCCTGCGTTTTTTTATCAACTCTTATCATTATTATAGCAGTCCATGTTGCCTCTTTCTCTGATGGCAATTTAGATGCACTTACATATGAACATGCCATTTCTATGTTTTATCGCTAACGTTTCAGATTGGTAAATCAGAAAGTTCAACTAAAAGGGAAATTGATCAAACAAGCTAAAAGTTGCCAAACCAAAGTGCACTTTTAATGCATAGAACCTAGTCAACCTACTAAATATTGTTGTGATAAAATCTAGTATTTGTAATCATACTTTACGCATGATAAAACACGATGCAGCACATACCAAAAAATTACAATTTTTGACCCGAAACTGTTTTGACTTTTGACTCACACCCAACTTACCAGACCTGTCCTGTCCATTTTGCCACACCCCTAAAGAAAACGTACTACTTTCGAGTTGCATACCCTTATATGTTGAAATTAATAATAATTGATTAGTGTATCGATTTGTTGAGCCTATGTAACTTGCATATATGAATAGGAGCGGTTAGTTACCTTCTCCTAGTTGCCTCAATGGGATCAGAACCAGGCAATGAAGCATTGCCAACAGTGTAGCCCCTAGCATCATTGGATGCTTCAGATCTTCCACAAAGCATACGATCAAATATTGAAGCCATTGGATCAATCACTGGTCTGCAAAACCAACAAGTTAAGATAGATTTTAGCTCAAATGGAAATGGACCGAACCGGTTAACTGGTTAAAATCGATACATATTGTGCTGTAATTTGTAAATGCAAAAAACATCTTAAATCGTATTCAGCACGTTCACTGGCTATAGAACATATAAAAAACATAGAATTGTTGATGGGATGGGTCAACCCCATCAAGCTCATTTCAACCCATATTGAAGTTATTCTTTAACATATTACCAACTTGCCTCATTTTGCCACCTATCATTTTACATTACTTTAGTTAATAAATTTTAGTAAAACACTTCACTGAAAGTATAAAATCCTATCAAGCAATGAATTTTCTTAATGAAGATGGGGAGTGTAACCTTGAAATGTCCAATTTGCACCAACTCAAATTTTGATACTGTTTTAGTCTTTTAGATCCAAGTCCAACGATGTATTTTCACATTGTGGTCATGATGAAAAACAGTTAGTATTTCATTGGGACCACAACATCTGTCACTGTTGATAGATTTAAACATTTAACCAAATATTCCACGAATTTCGAAAAATATACACCCTGTTAAAGGTTTCATTGATCATGTGACGGAGGCAGTGTAACACAGGGAAAATTACTTCATATGCTCTCCAAACAGATCTACTTTCAGTGAAAATAAAAGAAAGCCGACAAAGGTCTTGCATTACCTTAAGAATTCTGGGAAGAAGGTGGAGAAGGCAAATTCATCACTCGGGTCACCCTTAAACCCTGTTTCCTGTTTCCTTTGAAAGTATCTGAGGTAAATCCAGCCGATATATGTGCCAAACATCAAGATTGGAAGGTATGCTGCTGGCTCTATTGTAAAGAAGCTTGCAACAATAGCCAACAATAACACGATGGATGGCAACCACTGCATAGCACAAAAACAAAGATGTGCAAGAAAAGTTAAGATTCATTGATAAAGGAGGTATTATGATCTCAAGACTCAAACAGTCAAACGTTGCATTCTGGCAAGGCAACAAATTGAGTCCTTTCATATCAGAGGTAACGAAATGGGCAGGTTGAGTCAAGGTGGCCCAAAACACTTTTGTCCAAAATTTTAGCTATTTTCATTATTAGCTTACATTATTCCGATAATAAAATCCTTTTTATATAAAAAGAGTTGGATATTTTTATGATATAAAAATACACTTTGGGCAACTTTCATTTAGTTGAACCTGTCTCCTTTTAAGCTGGCTTTTTTACATAATGTGTGACTCGTTAAAGATAAAACATAAGCTGAAGTGACTCATTCATAAGTAGATGAGGTGAAATTGCCACCTTCATTTCGAATACTTTCATACCTTTGCTTTAATTTTCAATGGAGAAATTTCTTGATCAGGAATTAGTTGCTTGACACCAACTAAGAGCCCTAAAAGTACTCCACTGAATCCAGAAAGAGGCATGTAACTACCAAAGAAAGAACAAATTTATCAAACGTTCCATCTATCAAGTAGACATCTAAGTGGAAAACCAATAGAACACAAATGTAAAGTCGGGTAAAAGGATGTCCACATTACATACAGATAACTTTCCTGCATTGTTATATAGTACAAGGAGATGGCTGTAATGAAAACAAACACAGAAGTCATGAAATTGACAATGAAAATGAACTTCAAGAATTCTCTAGAGCCCCAGATAGGCTCAAGAAGCTTCCCAATGAAAAGAAGACCAATTGTGCTGCTAAGAACCTGTTTGACACATGAAGCACACAGAAGTCAAAAACCGGTCCTACTATGTTTTATATTTCTTAGGTACAAAAATGGTTCATACCCCATGTACTGTCTGTTCTACATAACCAGCCGTTATGAGATTCCAACCAAAAGGAATTGTCCTGTGATTTATAAAACGCACAATATGGGAATATAAGTGACAGACTGATAGTAATTAGATTGTAAATAGAAATTAATGAGATTAACAATTGTATCTGCTTTTGCAAATTCTGTGAACTGATGCAAAGAATTGAAAATCATTGACTTCATATGTAGTTAAGGGAAGTTCATAAACAAAATCAATTTAATAATTTAAATTGTCACAGATTTAGGTTCTGAATTTTGAAGAATACCATGTGGTTTTCCACTATAAATTGAATAGTTTGTTAATTACAGTTGATCAGGAGGAAGAAGTGCCCATGTCTGACCTTTAAGATATATGTCTTCCAGAACTAGTTTATGTACCTAGGATGAGGATCGTTCTAAGAACTAGTATATGTGAGTAGATGATGAACTAGCTAAAAATGCCAAGTTCCTTTTCAGGTCAAAATTAAGTGCTGAATCAAATCAAATGAATTTAGTAAAAGTTAAAGCCTATCATGTTTAAGCCACTTATACCACACAAGTATGACACAGTTCAAAGCGTGTTCAAAGACTTCAAGATACAATCTTTTATATATACATGTTTATTCATTAGTAACACTGTAAGATATTGAAATATGGATATGGGCCATATGGCTTAGGGATGAGCATACAAGGCCGAATACCGATCCCGTCCCGATCCCAATACCGTACCGAACCGATACCGAACCGAGGGGTTTCGGGATCGGTATCGGTACCCATATTTATGGATTTTCGGTTTCGGTATTATCGGGATCGGTATGGTATCGGTATTTTAAGGTAAAATACCGATACCATACCGGTACCGTACCGATACCAAACCGATACTGTACCGTATGTGTTCGGTATCGGTATTGGTTTTTTGGACTTTTCGGTATCGGTATTGTCGGAATCGGTATCGCTTCGGTACCGATACCGTCCCGAGCTCATCCCTAATATGGCTTATAAATTATTCATTAGAATTACAAACGCTCCAATCAATCCATGTAGTAAGTCATGCATGTAAGTTGCAACTGCAACAAAATCAAGATCAATGGACCTTGAAGGAAAAAAAATGCGGACTTAGGAGATCAAAACTCACAAAGCTGTATGCATGAGTCGTAAATCGTAATAAACTAAAAGTCAAAAGATGCCCTAAAGGCTAGTAGTTACCCTAGTAGGCTTCTTACAGTCACAGGCATGCACACAGCATACCAAAGAAGTTTAGTTGTAAAATAGTGCTTACTGTGAATAAGTCCAACTACATCCAAGGCGATGCTAATGTGGATACTGGATACCACTCCAAATCCTAAACGCATCCATGCCCATAATTCTATATTGGTACGCATATGTGAGGTAGAACCAAATCATTTGAGCAATAACAATACCACCAAAAGAAGACTCGGTCATTAACCATTCAAAACAATTGTAGGCGCTAGGCGGGGGTAAATAGTCTAATAAGGACCTAGTCGGAATCCTAGGCCTTTTGGGCATTAGGCGGTCCTAGGCGGTGATTTTTTATTTTATTTTTTTTTATTTTAAATTACACAAATTTCTAAGTATTTGTTAGTATTATGTGTATATACCTTAACATATTTTCAAAAAACACCTATATTTGTGTGTGTGTGTGTGTATAAATAAAATACGTATAAAAATACCAAAACGCCTAATTCCGCTAATTCCTCCTAGTCCCTAGACTAGATCTCACCGCCTGCCTAGCGCCTTCTACAACCTTCTACAACCTTGTCTAAATTTCAAGAAACTATCATTAATATCCTTTAGCATAACTTCCTCAACACCTAGTGCTGAAAAAACAGTGTGAATGCCCCCAAAGTCTTTCACTATCCCTATACCAACCATCTAACCCATAATAACATGTCCATTCTCACAGATCGCCGAGCCACGAAAGACTTATCCTAACCCTAACCCTAACCCTATGCACATCACACTTCAATAATGTTTAATTTATTGCAATCAAAATTGACTTATTGACTTATCGGGTCGAAAGTTCGATAGAACAATCGAATTCGAAGAAATGAAGAAATACCTGGCAGGAATGAGTGCAACATAAGTAAGGAGAGAAGGAAAGATCTGAACAGCAATGTATCCAGAAAGAAGCACAGCCACTAAACCCTTACATAGCCTCGTGAATCCCGTAAACATGCTCGCACCCTACCAAACAAGACTAGATTCATTACTGACTTGAATTAGGTTAAATGTAGGACGAATAATAATAATAATAATAATAATAATAATATATAAATGGATGAGATTTGTAGAGGGGACTTACTGCAGGAGAGCTCATGATGGTGGGTGTGATGGAAAGATTTGGTGTGAGAGGAAGAGTAGATCTTGAAGCTAAATTAAATGAGGGGAGTTATTGTCAAGTTCAATGTTAATTAAGGGTTTTGGAAGAAATAAAGAGATGCTTCAAGGTTAAGTTTAATGGGATAGCTTGTGGAGTTTTTGATATTTCTAAATTGGGATAATTTGTTGTAACAAATTGGAATGATGGAAAGAGTGTTTTGATTGGTTATGTATAAAATTGTATTTGTTTTGTTTTTTTTTTTTAGTTTGTTTGGAGATAGATGAAGTATGTTAGGGACATATTCTTGAGTAGGGTTGAGCATAGGTCATGTATGGGATTGATTGGGTACATGATCGAATTAAGCTAAAACTAAGAAAGCCGAAGAAAGTGGGGTTGTGAACCGAACTTGTAGTTGCAATCGAGTTTTGGTAGGTTGGGTGATGTGTAGATGACAAAGACCGATATAGTGAAATGAATGAGTGAACAAAGTTGTATGATCCGTGGAATTTAGGAATTTGACTTTTGATCTCTACGTGTGTTGTGGTGTAGCTTATATGGTATCGAGTCGGTTTTGTTGCACTTGTGAGTTTTATGTAGTTTAATGTTAAAATAAGTCTTGGTTTTCTTAAATGGCTAAATTATTTTACACATGTGCACAAGTTTGCAACACCCTAATCTCTAAGGTTGGGCGTTGAAGGGGTGATGTAAAGCCCTTCCATGCCACCAACACCACCCTATGCCCGGCGTTTTCATGGCATGGGGGCAACCAGGGTGAAGATCTCCATGGGTGTGGGGCAGATGATCATGGTCACGTTACGACAAGTGATTGGTTTGAACCCACCTCCCCCCCCCCCCCCAATCTCTTTCTTTATCTCTCTCACTTTCCCTCCCTTCCCTCTCCCACGCCATCACCACTTCGGGGTTTTTTTAGGCTTGGAGAAGACATCACCCTTTACTGGCGTGGCTGCCACATGTCGTTCCATGGCCCATTTACCCCTGTGACCACATGTGTAGTCTAAGATGGTTGGAGTTGTCTTATATGTTTGATTTATTATATATATATATATATTTTTTTTTTGTCAATGTGAGAAATGTATCCATGTTTTTTAGAAAGTTCTCTTTTAATGTTTTTGTTGTTGTTAGTTGATCTCACCCATTTGCTATTATTACTATCTATCAGTGTCACCCTTTATGGTTAGGCTCCTACTATATTGGTTATCACCGTACGGGTTCCTCAGGTCATGTTATTGATAATAAATTTTAACAAGTAAAGTCAAAGCATTCAGAATGGGTATCCGGGCATATGGATTGGGTAAATGATTAGTTTTAATTCAAAGCTACTGGACCGAACAACGTTGTTTGATGATTACATATATGTAATGTTGAAATAGCGTTATGGGTTTAATTACATGCATGTAAATTTTGGATTGGTTTTGAGTTTTTAGTCTGGATCATGTATGACTTTCGACTTTGTTTTGGTTGTTTTAAAAGATTACTCAAAGTAAGTTTCTGTCAAGTCTACTTACAATCAAATGGAACATCAAATAAACTCAAACCCTAGACCTTTGGTACAACCATGTAAAATCTAGCTGCTCATGGCGATGTGAATGATGCTGAAATGTGAGTTTCGAAAGTGAAAAACATGATTGGGATAATAGAAAAGCTTTGTCGCTAAGTTTCCTCCTCTTTAGTTGTCTCTTAGCAACTCAATATGACTAATGATTGTCCAAGGGAAAATACACCATAAACCCATAAAAAAAGTATTGAAAACCCCTATTGATTGTGGGATAGGCATATTAGTACGTTGGCTTGTGCTAAACTCCTTGTTTGTGTGGTAATACATTTGGATACACTAAGTGTAAATAAGTATCTTCTATGTAATTTCTAACAATTACAATTATTCATGGCTTTTTTTGGAACACCTAACTTAGACTCTCTTATCCAATCATTAATATTCACTCTTTTATGCTAATAGCAAAAAATTTCATCAAAATTATAAAGAAACCCTGTACTATTAAGTTTATGAGTTGTGCAACAATTATACACTCTTGGTTTTAAAAAGCACGAAGCGCACAAAAGCGACGAGGTCTAAAACGAGGCGCAAGGCGCAAAATGCAAAAGCGGTGGGCTTTTCGTACGCGAGGCGCAAGACGAATATATATATTTTTTATATATGTTATAGGTTTTTAGCATCAATTACCGAAAATATATATACAAATAAGCTTTATATACAATTTAACTTAAATGTACAACATTTTTAGCTACATGCATAACAATTTTAAACACAAAAACACCTTATGTACGAAAAGCGTGCTTTTATTGCGCTTTTTGTACGATGCTCGCCTAGGCTTACATAAAGCGCACATATTGGCGCCTAGAGCGCGCTTTTCAAAACCAAGTATACACTTATTCAAGTTTTTAGAAATCATATAATTGTTTTAGAACAACTAACTCACACACTAACTAATTCTACTATTAAATTTATACATTAATCCACAAATGAGACTAAAATTATCTTGTGCTAAAAACTTTTAAGTTTTAACTAATGAACATAAACAAACAAATCTGAACGGATATAAACGAACTAACATAAACAAGCACACTGTCGAACGTTCACGAACGCAATCGAACGGACAAGACCTTTGTTTATTTTTGTTTGTTTAGCTAATCGAACGAAATCTCTTGTTCGTGTTCATTCATTTATCAAACAAACGGATATAAACGAACCTACCGCTAAACAGTTTACGAACCGCTCACCGAACGTTTTGTTTGTTTACCGCCCTTGTATCCAAGTCTCCAACCCTTGTAAATAAGGATCGAGACAAACCTTAAATCCATGCCATTTTCGATTCTGTTTCATTTTTTCACGGTATGCTTTCTTCTTCTTCCCTAAATTCATCGATTTCTTTACTTATGCTGCATATTATAAACCCTAAATTAACCTTAACCGTAGCTTCAATGAATTTGCTATTTTAATTGATTTTTTATTATCCTATAATTATGCATACAAATGCAATTTGGATTATTATGTACTGAAAAAGTATTGGATACATGTAAACCCTAACCTGTGAAAATACTTGAAGCTGAATCATAAGAGTCACCCTTTTATAATTTATATATATCTAATAACTTTTAAACAAATTGTTTTTGTTATGAATTTGTCTGCATCTGTGTGTGATTCTTCAATAACTTTTAATTGTTCATGAGTAAAGTAGACTGATGGTCCCTGCGGTTTACCAAAATTTTGG
Source organism: Ambrosia trifida (assembly GCA_028751855.1). Taxonomy (NCBI): domain Eukaryota; kingdom Viridiplantae; phylum Streptophyta; class Magnoliopsida; order Asterales; family Asteraceae; genus Ambrosia; species Ambrosia trifida. The sequence goes on along the minus strand of CM054126.1, from coordinate 2,077,717 downwards.
ATTTGGTCCCTAGCTTTCCAAAAGTATACGATGGTCCCTATGGTTGCCGATAAATCTAAAGGTTTCGGTAGGTTCAAGTTAGGGGCTAAATGCATTACAAAGTGCAAACCACGTGGACCATCCGTGGACTTTTGGAAAAGTTGGGGACTAAATTCGTTACAAGGTGAAAACACCTTGGACCATCGGTGTACTTTTAGAAAGTTAGGGTCTTAGGGACCAGATACAAAATTTTGGTAAACCACTGAGACTGTCCGTTTATTTTACTCATTGTTCAAATGTTGATCATGAATTCCTATTAGCGGATGTAAACAGGTGAATCCTCCTACTGAAATTTAAAACCATCGTTTATGTGTAATTAGGGGTGGGAATATCTGGCACGACGCGTATCAATGCGAAATTTAGGGGTTTGGGTTTAGTTTAAATGGGTTCGGGTCAGTTTTAGGTTGAACTTGTGAACACATTTAGCTACATGTGTCGTACTAATGGATTCACGGATTGACTCAATAACTTGTTTGTTTTAGTAAATTTTGATAAAATGTGTTTAAAAACTGGTTTTTGGAGCCGGGGGTATGAGATAGAAATAAGGTTTGCCTTCATCACACTCTCCCTAGACCCTGTCGATAGCTATTACTATGAGTGGGATCATATTAAGTATTTTTTGTTTTTGTTGAGTCATACATTAAACTGGTTGGGAATTTTATGCCAATTCTTAGAAGTTAAAAGCGCAACAGACATTAGGTTTTGCAGTTTAAGAGTTATTGTTTTATACATTTTTGTAATATTTTGATTGTAAATTTCTTAATTCTAGAGTATAATATGCAAAAAGTACAATAAATTTATTTTCAGGTTAAAACGGGTTGTGTTTGTGTCAACCCGCTAAACGCATGTTTTGTTTGGGTTCATGTGTCTTGCATGATTTTCAGGTTAATGTCACGCGTGTAAACTTTTTGGGACTGTGTTTCGAGTTTCGACATACCAAGCTGCTAACAGGTTGTGTTTAGCACCACTATATGTAATAATGAACCTTAAAGCTCTTTTGCAGGGTTCTTCATGTCATGAAAGCAACTGGTAATCCTCAGCCCCTTAAACTAGCCTACTATATTCAGCATGTCAGAATATAACATACCAAATCCAGATTTACCCGACGATATCATAACCGACATTCTTTCTAGACTCCCGGTTAAATCCTTGTTGCGATTCAGGCGTGTATCAAAGCATTTTAAAGATTTGATTTCCGACACCCGTTTCATCAAATCACATCTTAAAAAAGCCGAATCTTTATCAACTCATCATCGAATCCTTGTTCCGGCTTACCCTCTTCTTTCCTTGAACTATAATTTATCATCAGACGAGGTCAATGCATCGATAGCGCTTAGTTGCCCATTTCTAAGCCCAAGAAATGTGATCAAGATTTTGGGTTCTTGCAATGGGTTGGTATGCATAATCGACGAGTCAAGAGATCTGACCATCTACAACCCGTCAACTAGAAGATATTTCAAGCCGTTTCAGTCGCCACAACAAGTTCTTTCTGGTCCAAATGAATCAAGTAAGACGGAATACGTGTATGGTTTTGGTTATGGGTCAAACCCGAGTGATCTAAGAGTGGTTAGAATTCCACGGTTTGGTCGTGACTCTGGACACATTAGATATAGTATATATGATTTCATCGATACAGCAGGTACTTTCTTGAACGGGTCGCTTCATTGGTTAGCCCGTCATAGCAACATCGAGAATCAAAATCGAGTGATAGCTTCATTTGATGTATCTAAACAGACGTTTAGGGACGTTTCTCTGCCCCCTCAAGATCCAAATCTACCATATTACATGTTGGGTGTTTTAAAAGGATGTCTTTATGCACTTCGCGATGGTGTATACCATACAGAAGTTGAGGTATGGTTGATGAAGGAGTACGGGGCGGTCAACTCTTGGTCAAAGTTCGTCAAAATTCCAGTTGATACATGGACAGGCAACATTTCATATATGAGGCCTTTGGGATCTGTAAATGATGATGAAATTGTTGTGGAGATTGATTTGCAGTCGTATGCGGTATATGATACTAAAAGGAAGGCGTTTAGGCGTGTTAAAGGCGTAGGTCATATGAAGTGGTTCGGGGATGCTACGGTTTATGTGGAGAGCTTGGTTTCACCTCAAGTCTCATGTATGTTGTACTGATCTCAGTTTCTTGAATTTGATCATTTGCTTTAGTTTATTTGGTTGTATTGCAACTTTTATTCGTGATATAATACTCGATGTATGCGTTATTTTCCCCACATGCGTTTGGTTAGTAGAATATCGCATACATTGGTGTGTTTACGCATCCTTAGGTTCGTGTGGGATAACCTTATTGTGATTCTTGTGTGGTGAGTCTGTATCATAAGCGTCCGATAGCTTGTTGTGTCCGAATTTTCCGATTATACCGTTGCATAGTTGAATCAAAACACAATAATGATTTACCAATCACATGTATATTAAATAATTTAATTGCAGAAATATTCATTCTTTACAACTATGCGTAAACCACATAGGTACCGTTGTTCGACCAGGACACAGAACGCAACGGTTAGCCCGAGCATTTGAATTCTGAACCCACCTATTCTCAACCATCTTCATTCTTCATGTATTCATATACTACAAGAATAGTCAAAGCATTAGCTACTCACTGCAAGTTTCTTACGAGTGAATGATAAACGACCCAGGTAAGCCTCGGATAGAGAAACAAGCAAACGGTGACAAGCCAAAGCCGATGCTGTAACAAATGTCACAAAGCTAACCCAGCATAACTGGGCCATCAGAACCGGGTTTTTTCTTCCAGATTCCAAGACTTTGAGGATAACGACTTTGAGTCGTCGGTTTTTCACAAGGGACTGGTAGTTAATGGCGGATGTTGAAGATGGTGTGTAAATGGCACCAAATCTGGCAACTATGAAGGTTTTGCCTAAGGCTGCACACATAGATTGGTATAGCATATCTGCGATGAGTTTGCAGACCTGATGTCGAAAAGGACCTGCTTGTTTTGAAACGATGCCCCGGATTACTGAAGTCCCGTCCTGTTCAACAACAAAAAAATGTATTTATTATTAATATATGGTCACGTTAATTTTGACCCAGTTACTTATGAATGGGTCAGTTTGAGTTATACTATATCTCTAATGGGTCAAGGAGTAGAACAAAAAATCGGTTAAAAAGATTGAAATCGCCAGAAATGCATTTTCCATGAATAGAACTACCTAATCTGCTTTAGTATTTGTAAGCTTATGTAACACTAATTATTTACATATTTTTTTAGTAAGTTTGGACAAAACGTCTTTGTGTGTCAAGCCAACCCGTAACAAAAGGACCCACGTCCATTTTTTATTTGTTACCAACTCGCTCATTTTGTCAGCCATACACTACTGTAAAATCAAGACGTATATAAAAAGTTACGTTAAAAGGAATATGTGATGGAGTATGTTACTTACAGCAGTCATCACAAGTCGTCTCACCACTGTACCATCTTTTGAGAGCAGAAGTTTAAGGGCTAAGTTTACAGTATCCGATACCCTATTGGAGGGCTCCTCCACAGAGGTTCCGCTTTTTGACGCCAGTTGCAATCCTTTGCTGAAAGAAGAAGTCACAGTAAAAAAAACTATGCTCATAACAAAAGACGTGGTGAAAGAGTGACGTGGTAAAATAGAGACATATATTGCATCATATAAACATAGAGTATAGACATAAATACAGGGTGCGAGTGTAGGACTATACTAAGTATGGTGGCTGTTGTTGTAGACATAAATACTAAAAGACAATCACATGCAAAATCCACCTAAAGTGATTGTCTTTAGCATACTAATTACAAATAAATTTAGAAAAATATGATTGCGGGAAGCCACCCCGCCCCAGCTAGTTTGCACCCCCCCCCCCCCCCCCCCCCCCCCCCAAAAAAAAAAAAAAAAAAAAGATAATGCAACTACGTACCAAACGAAATAAACTTTTAAGTAAAACTAAAACTATGCGCAACCCAAAAGAGAACTGAATGTACATGATAAATCTCAAGCTAACGAACAATAGTTCCAGGCAGACGAAACACATCAAATGAGGTCACTAAAACTGAACCAAATGACATAACCACATACCTTGTTGCCCCAACTCTCAAGAAAAAAGCGATCTTCTCCCATTGAAGTTCTTTTCTTTTGTTTAGCACAACCTAAAGAGGAAAGTATGAAATCATATAAAGTGATTGATGACAATAGGGTATATCATGATAAATTTAAGTGTCACATACCGCGAGCAGAATCTTCCTTGTATCAGGTGAATTATCTGTGAGAAGTTTACGAACGACATATGGGTATGAATCTTCAAAAGTATTAAAATTTGGATCTCCAGCCATCGCCAATCCTGAGTTACAAAGAAATAAAGTTGGAAATAAGTGAAGTCTATACATGATTGGACACCAAAAAAATAATTAGATAAATGACAAGTATACCTTCAAAGGAAGCAAGAGATCGGTAGAAGGAGGGTATAATACGGTGGCATGCGAAAATGATACTTGAGGGCTATTGACCAAACCTTACCCAGAACCTGCAGAAGAAATTGAAAATGTCAATATAGTGAATACAACCACAAGGCAATAATTAGCAGGGAAGTAGATATTAACAATTTCTCACCTTACTAAATCTGACATCAGGGATTCCATCCTTGAATTCCACCTCATCCATGGCATTCTCTAGTTCCTAAACAACCAATTTCATAAGACAAGACTTACTAAGGTGGACTCTATATGCCTTCATAGCAATAAGCTAGAGATTACAATTAGTCGATTCGGGTTATTCTTTTTATGGGGCCAAGGCCAACTGTGTAAAATGAAATTAAAGGAAACAGAAAATAGAACATATTATTTAATTATTTTATTCAAAAACCTAGATTATTATTGATACAAATTACAATATAATTTTTTTGTTATGATATTTGACAAGTTGACAACTAGTTATTTACAAAAGGTTTGGGCAAAAACTATTACAGACCAACTAAACACGAAACATACCAAAAATTGCCCATTTTGGCCAGATAATAAATCCGACCAAATTGCCATCCCTACAACAAGCTAATGAAAAGGAAGCTAACCTTCGGAAGTTATTGCTAAAGACCTTAAAATAATTTTAGTTAAGAAAGCATAAACTCGTGTCCTAAATCAAACTTTATCAATTAAGGAGGTATTACCATGGTAACTCGTGAGAGATTAGTTCCCGGCCTGACGACATCCATTTCAGAAAGGGATCCAACAAGGGATGCCCAGTCACCATTTACTATGTGAATAATAGATCCAAGCATGGCAAACTTGTGTTTCTTTTCCATCCGACATATTAATCCAAAATCAAGAAACCTAACAGGAAATCACTGAAAAATGTTAAAATAAAACCATAGATTGAGATAACCTAAAGTAATATATACAGTGATAAGAAGATACCCTATTTGCCCAGATGGTAAATATAACATATTTCCAGGATGTGGATCAGCATGCAATAAGCCAGTTTCAATAAGCTGAACTAAACATGCCTCAACTCCTTTGTTAACCTACAACATCCAAAGGGCGACAATCATGAATAATGGTTAATGAATAATAAATAAAGAAATTCTCTGGATTTATACTATTAAATAATTTAGAAATATAAGTGTTTAATGCAGACCAGATCAAGAAGATGCCTCCTAGCTTCAATTCTCTGCTTCTCTGAATATTGAGACTGCTGTTCAAAATTGTTGCTATTGCATATGGAGAGTAATTCTTTAGGATTTTCACCCGACATCCACTCCATAGTTAGGACCCTCTTTTGAGTCAAACTTTGGAACACTTTTGGAACACGAATAGAAGGAAAGGGGGAATGAGCTTCCTGAAAAAAAAAATGCACATTTGCATTGAGAAGTCATTCCACTATCACAAAACTGACCATCACACTGGAAGCAGTAAAAATCAATTACACGTAATCAAAAACCAAGGTTGATTTGACATTACTATTCTGCTATTTAACACTTCTTTCTAAGCACATAATTACAAGTGAAGTTATGAGGCATCAGTTAAGAAGGATGATCAGATGCATATATGGTTTGATTTCTCGATTCAAGTAACAGTTTTCATTTCCTGAATGTGCCACAACTGTTATCATCCAGAAACTGAGAAATCCAACTGAACTTCATAAATTATTCATTAACATACTCTTTACACTATCTGTCCATTTTGCAAAATTTTGAATAAGGAATGTGTATAATAGGTTAGATTTTTTTATCTATAAAATACATTCACCAAGGTCTTAGCAAATCTGAATTCATATCCATGATGTAAAACAATTAAAAAAAAATAGTTCAACAACAAGATCATATCTTTTTACCCATATCACTTCCTGCAATAACAGTGCTACCATATAGTAAAGGAGCATATGGTAAAGTTTGATTAATAATATACCATAAACTCTACAGCATTTGCAGCCTCCATAGTATAGTCTAACTCCCCCACCAATCCCTTTCCGAGTTCATCAGCATAAAGGCGTAGATCACTTTTCCTTTTAGTCACTTGTTGCAAAATGTCCAGCTGTACCAGTTCATGCATCATAAGTTATTCAGACTAAAGACTTAGATAAATGTACTGAATTCAACAACGGAAACAATTTTACAGACCCCAACTCGCATGATATAAATATCCCGAAACACAACATGTCGCAGATTAGGTCGTTGAACTTTCACAGCAACATCATGACCATCCACTGTTTTTGCCCTGTAGACCTAGGTACAACGAATAAAATTATAAAGAATGACTAATAAATACATAACTATTAGATGTAACAATTTCAACCCATTTACTTACAAATGGGTCAATTAGGGTTATGTGTTATCTTTTAAGGGCCAATTGGTTGATCACGATTCAGTTAAAAGGAAACGATTCAAATGGTTGAACATCGTGCAAAGTGTGTTTTTAATGATCACAATTGGGCTTAAAGGAAACGATTTAAATGGTTGAACAAGTTGAATGTTGCCCAAATTGTGTTATTAATACATTCGACCTTCTATATCATTCTAGTATCAATATAGCTTAGGTAATATTATTTATCATAAAAGTAACTTTTCATGGTACTTATCACTGAACGGAGCGTACCTGACCAAATGATGCTGCAGCTACTGCTTCCTCTGAAATGTAACTGAAGAATGTTTCCACAGGGGAACCAAACTCTTCCTCTATGATTTTCATGGCTAAAGCCCGTGGGAAAGGGGGGATCTGATCATGGAGCTCACTTAACGCCTGCAATCACAGGAAAACCATAACACAACATTATTCAATGAGTGAAAGCTCAACACGTGAAAACCTACAAAACTAGTACAGAGATATGGTAGTACCAAATTCTAGAATTAGTATTTACTTTCTTCCAGAAAAATGTACAAGTTATGGTAACTGACAACATGCAACTTTTAATCTGACTTCATCTAACAAAGTGCTTGTAAAAGTTCGTTACTCCTGTGGGTATTAATATCATTCCAGAAAAAATTCAATAGGAAAGCCTATGATGTGACTTTTAAAGTTTTAGAATGAGAAAGGGTATGAGGTGAACATTTTGAAAACCCCAGATAAATCTTGGTTTGATCATTACCCAAGGTGCCTTAAACCCACCCTATGTTAATGTATTACAAGTTTATAGAAAATTGTTTGGACTTCACTAGAGATAGTTCAATAGCATTTATGATGTAGGGGCACGTGTTCTATTATTCTATATAGTTCCAACTATTTAAACTGCAACAACGAACCATGAGGATTTAGAAAAATAACTTCATTTCCACCAACCTTAGATATTGGAAAACCAATAATATCTGGCCTTGTAGAAAGGGACTGGCCAACTGCATCAGCAACCAAAAGCATGTCACAATGAATATTGAAGACCTAACACGAGCATGAAGAAATCCAAGAGTCTAACAAACTGGATATTAGAAATATGCAGCAAAAAAGACAATGGAGATTAAACCCATCTACAGCTGTACCTTTGATAAAAGTAGGACCCAGGTTTAACATTGTTTCTTTCAACACCATTCCAAAGTTATACTGGGAATCGTATTCATCAACCTCTGAACTCCCACTTGAGTTTTTCGACCTATTAATCCCATCTACTCTGATTTTGATGGCAGCTGAAGCAAAGGATCCAAAAACCTTCCAAAACACAGCATTGTCAATGCAACATAATTTAAAGAGAATGACATGTTGCATTTCGTGATGTTCATATATGTTTTAGGCCACACATTGCTGGAAGCACACGCTAAGAACTACATTTGTAACAGTTACGTAAAATCTGAAAAAAACATATGTGCCTACCATAGAAGGAAACAAACTTTGTACTGTAGTTCAATAATACAATTACATTATCTGCACAAGTACCATCATGCAAAATGAAGGGTAAAATCTACCTCAATAAGTCGAAGGGCCACTATATGAGGCCGGCATTTGAAATAAATATCAGCTTCTTCTGCATTGTAAACTTCTGGAAGTGGCTTGGTCCACATTTTAGACAATTGATAATAATAAAGTATATATGCCTCCAGGCTTTAATATCAGCCATGATCAGATCTCTGCCAGAGAGTTCTGTAAAAGGAAAATAAAATAATGTCAACAGATGCAGCATTTCTTGTTTGAAGCAAAAATCAACTTTCTAGTGGATATGCTTTATAAAATAGTAGTTATGGTTTAATATTCTTCCTTCATTTATATTATGTCTGGAAAATTAGGTCGATAGAGACTCACACCCGAACAGATAACACAGACTGGACACGCGAGCTGCTAGTCCCCCTTTCATTTTGGATATAACGTATCTATACAAATCAACACTCTCACATATACAAAACACTAATTTCAATTCTCGTTTAGCATCTATCAACATATTAACTCACACAAAACAATTTAATATTATACAAATCTGTTTTCAATCGAACTATAACTTCTACACAAGAGCATCAGTGATTAAGAGTTTCAAACCAAGACCAAAATAACATACATAAATCCAATTTCTACACAAGAGCGCAGCTAATTTCAATACTCCTTTAGCATCCATCAACATATTAACTTAATAAAACAACTTAGGTAGCTCTCGTTTCACACAATGAAATGGAATTGGAATTTGAAATGTATATTTCATTTCTTATATTGTTCGTTTCAACAAAAATTGAAGAACAACAAACCAAAGGGAATCCATATTCCAATTCCATCCATATTCCACCCCATTCTGTGAAACGACCACACCTACATTCCAAATCAAATTCCAGTACCCGAGCGAATTCCAATTCCGTTACATTCAAACTAAAACTAAATTATATACTCAAATCATAAACATTAATCCATCTCCTAACTTGAATAAACACAACAAAACATTAAAAAAATTAAACAATAAAAAACACTAAATCTCATTAATAAAAAAAACCTGGATAACATGGCTGAGGCCAATCAGGAGGCTGAAACTCGTCAACATACTTAGGATCTTCAACATTCCGTAACCAAACAACTTCATCCACCTTCTTCACAACCTCAGGTAATCCTAATACCTTACTCGTCCACTTAACACCTGCACTTACATTCCTCTTCACAAAATCCACATCCTTCTTCACTACCTCCACAAAATGCCCCAAGTTTCCAGCTACTGCACGGCACTTGCTTCTATATCCTTTATTATTATTACGATTTCTTCTACTTATTATTAAGTTTGATTGAGTCGGTGATAATATTACGGACGCCGGAATTGACGCTACCGCGGCGGCGGCGTCGATCATTGGAGAGGGATAAGGGAAAGATTATTATTATTATTAATATTATTGTTATTATTCCGGTGAGTTTTGGTTGGGGGTATGGGAAGAGAAATGAGAGGTGGGGAAAGGTGAAGCGTGTGATTATTTGTTGTTGTTTCATGGGTACGTCATGATAAAGGTGGATACGCCTTTTGTTTTGGCGCCCAACTACGTCATGTTGTTAGACTATATTTAGTGCCACATTTTTTATTGGTCTACGTGACAGCTGAGTCAGCATAGAGAGAAAAACTGAAAAAAAGGTTTAGTGATAGAGACTTTATAAATAAAGCATCTATTAATATTTTATTATATTTTTAAAGTAAAAAAATAATAAGAGAGAAAGAGAGAGTATGATGTGGCATGATGTGATTGGGTGGGGGATAATTGTTCCGGCGCCATTTCCATAACGCCAAACAAACTTTTTGAAAAATAAAGCCACCCGGTAGCGGTGTGGGGAGCTTTATTTTGTAATATAGTGCCCTTTTATTTGCCCACTACGGTGGGTCTTAGACCAGGCAGTTAATGGGGTGTTAAAGGGGTGTCCCTTTCACGCGGGGGGGGGGGGGGGGGGGGGGGGGGGGGGGGGGCATGTTAAAGGTTTATTTCTATGCATTTTGGGAGATTTAGAAAACACGTTGGACTACTTCAAGCAAAAGCTGGATGCGAGAGGGGCGCTTGGATTTACCGCAATTCAAAAGTGTACTTCAGCGCTACGTATTCTTGCGTACAGTAACACGACCGACATAATAAACGACGAATACTTAAAGTTGGCCGAGAAAACGACACGTGACACCTTCGAGCATTTTTGTCAAGGTACACTACAATTTATTATATAATTTATTTATTTATGTTATTTAAAGTTTATTTATTTATTTAAGTTATTTTTTAAAGGAATAATACATTTGTACGGGGCGCGTTACCTAAGACGACCAAGCTGGTACGATCTACAAAAGATATATGAGATTCATTCAAATGACCATGGTTTACCAGAAATGCTTGGGAGCATTGATTGTCGTCATTGGCCGTGGAATAATTGTCCAACGGCATGGCGAGGTTAACACACACGAGGTGAACAGGGAGAGCCAACGGTAATTCTTCAGGCGATGGCTTTACATGACCATTGGGTTTGGTCGGCTTACTTTGGTGTCGCGAGGTCATGCAATGACATAAATGTGTTTCACCCGTCGCCCCTTTTCGAAGATTTCATTTCTGGTAGAGCACCAACGACATCTTTTTATGCTAATGGAACGTACTACCCACACGAATACTTTTTGGCCGATGGAATATATCCTAAGTATTCGATTATCGTGAAGACGTTCACTAATTCGTTTGATGAAAAAAAAGCATATTTTAAGAAAGTGCAAGAGTCTTCGCGAAAGGACATTGAGAGATGCTTTGGGCTGCTTCAACAGCATTGGCATTATATTAAAAATCCGACTCGTGCATGGACCAAAGAAAAAATGAGAGATGTTATGTATGCGTGTATAACCATGCATAAAATGATTCTAGAAGACGAAGGAAAGACAATGTGTCAAAATTATGTACCAGTCGCACCAACGGAATTGCCACAAGTGACACCGGCGGAGAGAATCCTCAACTCGCATGAGGTGCGTAACGAGGATACACATAACGCTTTAGCGTTGGATTTGATAAAACATGCATGGTCGGTTCGATATATTCCACACGAGGGTGACGAAGAAGAGGAAGAGGAAGATGAGAATGACGACGAAGAAGAATTTGACGAAACCGATGAATTGTAGCTTTATTATTTTTCGTATTTTTTTTTATTTTAGGATGATCGTTTTTTTCGTATTTTTTTAATTTTAGGTAATTTAGTGAATTAATGTAATTTTTTTTATGTTTATTCTACTTAAATATTTGAATTAAATAATAGTTTGTTTATTTAAATTTTTAAAAAAATAATATAAAATGCCATGTGGCCCACATGTCAAAAAATGCTCCACACCAAATTTTACCCACCATTACACCTCTTGCCCCTTTAATGCCCCTTTCACCCACCAAAGTAGGAAGAAATGGAGAATTGTGTTGTGGAGAATGGAAAGAAAAAAAACTGTTTATATACTTCAATTTTGGAGCTCCATTTCTCGGTTGGATCCATAAGGACCCTCTCTAAGGCCTTCATTCGACCTGAATCAACTCTTTTATTATATAGATAGATTTTATTCCTCATAAAAGCTCCATATAACCCCATGAAACCCACTACACGTGCTTGCCCTGATTAATAAGACCATGTGTAATGATGGGTGAAATTTGTTGGGTGAAAGAGACATTTTTTGACACTTGGCATGTGATGCCAAACAAACCTTTCTATCCTCCTTCATCTTTTATAATTTGTTGATTCTCCACAACCGATTCAAGGTAATCATCGATCCTACTGTTCTAATGTTAATTCCTATTATTATTTTCGCTTCATTTTTTATTCTTAACGTTATTACAAAGAAGTTAATTGGATTTAACAGTGATATTCATTCGGCCAGAGTATTGAATCGGTCATTTGATATTTTTTAAAAGTGATATTCATTCATTTCAATCATCATTCTATATTTCTTAACAGTGATGTTCATTAAGATTGAATATTTAATCGTTTTTTTAAATACGATGATGAGGATTTATTCATTTGATGTGGATTTTTTTAACCAATTAAATCAATCTGATTTATTCTGATTCATTCATTTGAATGATAAAAATATCGATTTTGTTAAGAAAATAATATAATCATCTAATAAAAGCCGAATGAAATATCGATTTTGTTATATACGATTATGAGGATTTATTCATTTGATGAGGATTTTTTTAACTAATTAATTTAATCTGATTTATTCTGATTCATTCATTTGAATGATAAAATATCGATTTTGTTAAGAAAATAATATAATCATCTAATAAAAGCCGAATGAATAGCATTGTTAAGAAATATCGAAGCAAAAATAATATAATCATTCATTCGTGTGTTTCAAGAAGTTTATCAATATGATTTATTCGGTTTTAATAATTCTTTTGCAATACCGATTTTTTTTAAATACGGATTTTTTAGATATATATTGAATCGGATTTAATCATTCTATGTTTTAACATTTAAAAAACACGATTTCATCCAAACACACAAACGCTATTATGTCTTATCTCAATGGTTCTCAATTCGTCATACCAATTTTAACAACGAAATTAAATGATAACATAAATTTCAAAATGTTACTTTATGGTAAATAATTATATTACTTCAATCACAACTAATAATGATTACTAAAGATGTCAATAATAATTTGTAGATAATTGGTAAGGCAAGTTAAACACGGATGTTTTATGACCAATAGGGAGCTTCTCTAGTCAGGATGATGAACAACCTTCTCAATACTTTACTCAACGAATTGGAAGTTTCTCTAGTTGTATGACCAATAGGGAACAACTTTACAGTAGAGAATCTCATATCACATTAAAAAACGATTTGATTAATCCCATATGGTAAAAGTTTGGCGATGATGAATAATTATGTAGTTTGTATTATTTATAAGCGTAATTTTATATGTCATGCAACAACTATAATTTGGTTTATCTATTTAATTAAGTACGTCTAATGAATATAAATTTTTTTTTTTCATTTTTTAATATTTTTAAATTAAACAACTTAATTTTTAAAAAATAATTTAACTATTTTTATATTTCGAATAAGTTTTAATAAATAACCAAAAACATAAATTACATTTATTTATTTTATAAAATATTGTGAAAGTTGGGTTATTAATGAGAATGGAAAATTAGGTTTGGTTGGGTTGGGTTGTGTAGGTGGAAGAGAGAAGTTTTTTTTTTATTTTATTAAAAAGTTGGATTGGGTTGTTTATAAATGTGGATAGACGATGGAAGAAGGTTGATAGGTACGTAATTAAACAAAAAAGAAGATGCGCTGAGTGCAGAGGAAGTACATGTACTAAAAAGTTAGTAAGGTTTGGTCAATGATAAATTGACGCATTTGCCCTTCAAGGATGTAGTAGGTATTGCTAGGTGTCAAATTGTGAATGTGTGTCTGGTAGGGATCCTGTATGAAAATATGTTTTTGTGAAAAATGTGAGAAGGATTAAAAATTAATATGTATGCATCATTTTTGGGACTTACTCATGATGTTTTGGATTGTTTTGTCTAGAAAAACACCAACCATAATAATTAAAAACCAAAAACAGTGTATTTTAGGCTTAAACTTAAAAACACTATGCCAAGAACATTAACCAGTGTGTTTTAAGTGTTTACTAGTGTGTTTTATCCATGTTTTAAATTTAATGACTATAATACATTGAATTGTGTTTTAAATTGTTGTGTGTAGTGTTTTTCAAGTCAAAACTAAACATCATATCTAAATCCAAAACATAATGGCTACATGTCAATTCTTAATCCTTCTTACATTTCTCACAAAAACCAATTTTCTCACAAAAACCAATTTACACATGCGTAAAAACAATTTATTTTCGTATACGTTTAAATTTTTACGCGTAAATTGTGTTTTTGAGATTGTATTTTAATAATAAAGACAAATATAAAAAAGAAATTTTGAATTTGAATGGTTCTAGATAGCGTTCTCACGGTTCGCACGAAATATATGCGATCTCAAGTTAACTTTCCCCTATATATATGTGTATATATATAGGGGAGGGTTATCTTGAGAACGCTAAATATTGTGAGAACCGTGAGAACAAGTACAAAAATCAATCAAAATCAATTTTTTTTAATACAAATCCCATTATAATCAAAATACAACATTAATAAATAAATTTTCTTTCCAAATAAGTCATCTTTTCTTGCAAAAACACTTTTAAATTAACTTTTTACACATGTGTAAATGAAACAGTTTACACATGTATAAACAGCAAATTTACACATGTGTAAAAACAAATTATTTCCGTATACGTTTGAATTTTTACGCGTAATTTGTGTTTTTGAGATGGAATTTTAGTAATAAAGACAAGTGTAAAAAGAAATTTGGAATTTGAATGGTTTTAGATGCTGTTCTCACGGTTCACACGAAATATAGGTGTTCTCAAATTAACTTTCCCCTATATATATATATATATATTCGGTTTTACTTATCATGGACTTTTACTTTTTTTTATTGATTGGTTTCGTCCCTTTCTCTTTACTAATTTTTTTTTGAACGTTAACTTTCATTAAAAAACACACGGGGGGTCCTCAAAGAAAGGACGAACACCCCTAAATTACAACATATACAAAGGGTTATTACACCAATCCTCCCAAACGATGTCTCTAAATTTAGACCTATGTTTCAACCATAAAAACGACATTGATTTAATACTACCCACCACTCGCGGCACCTTAGGCTCCCTACCCTTGAAAATTTTGTCGTTCCTAGAAATCCAAATCAACCAAAGAGAAGCCAAAATAATGCCCTGCACAATCTTCTTACCCCACTTCCCTCCTGAGGCCTGATTATGTAACTCCAAAATATCCTTTGTGTGAAAGACAAAAACTGTATTTAAGCCGCACCAGTTCCAAATGTTGACCCAAACCCCATGCGAGAAACCACAACCCGAAAAAAGGTGGTCCATCGTTTCCATGACCACCTCACAAAGAGTACACCTATCATTTGGAAGAATCACATTTCTTTTGGCTAAGGCTTCGACCGTGGGAATCCTATCCATCTCCACCCTCCAAGCAAAAATATTACACTTCAACGGAACCCACCCAACCCAATCGAACTTGAAATAATTACCAAAGTCCCGAGCATCGTTGACCTTTCTCTTCACCTCAGCCACGGAGAAGGCTTTAGAATCGGCCCATTCCCAATCGTCCTTTGCTTCTGAGATGTGGGCCTGTTCCAGCAGAGTAGATAGCCCAATCCATTCTCCCACTTGATTGATGTCCATCAGCGAAGAAAATTCCACAGGAGACCACATATCGTTGTACCTGCAATCACAAATCATCCTTCTTTTTGTATTTGTTGAACGGTATAGAAGAGGGTATTTGTACATCAATGGGACGTCCAAAAGCCAAGGGTCTTCCCAGAACCGAATGCGGCTACCATCCCCTAATATCCCTCTCATAAGATCAAGAAAAAACTTATCGCCACATTTGAAACGTTCACAATTTTTAACAATGTTCGACCAAACCCCTCGTTTTCCTGATATACGAGGGAGACCGGACCAAGAACTCCTACCATTATGACATGCTTCTCTTTACTAATAATAAACCATAAAATTTAGTCTCTAGTAGAGCTTTGGCATAGAACATATTATAAAGTGTTAAGTCATTATTTTGTGGAAAAAATGTGCATGCGACTTGGAAGTTAATGTATTTATGAGCAAGTGGAAAATAGAAGTAAAAAATTAAAATAAACATGCACCTGACAAAAATAAGATAAAAATAGTTTCGTTGTTATGAATTGTAAATCTTTACTTTTTTTTTTTTTTTTACAGAATGTTCTTTTTACCTAAATTTGAGATTTTTAACTAATATAATGGATTTATTGCACAAGGACGACGATTGCAAAATCTGTGATTTGATGACGGTTTTAATATTATTTTTAATATATTGAAAAACTAAGGAAAACGAGTAGCCTGTTGTAATAAGTTGTTGCCGCCGCAGTATAGCGCGGGTTTCGTACTAGATGTTGATTTAAAAAAACAGCCTTTTTTTACAAGCTTTTAATTATGTCCATTTTGATTATTTTATACATTTTATTAAAAGTTCCAGCTACTCTGTCAAACACCAAAATATATTTAAAAAGCTTCCAGCTACCAGCTACCATCCTCCAGCTAGTTTTGCCAAACATACCCTATAATGTCACATTAATTTTGTGTAGGGCCACTGTTATTAATTACTTCCGTGTTTGTGATTTTGTGTATATAGAGGCATTGGCGGATCTTCCTACGGGCCAGACGAGGCCCTGACCTGTCCAGCTTTTTCTGTTCGTAGTGTAAATTTTTTTTAGTAGGCCATGGGGTGTATTCTAACATATGTGGCGTTAACAGTGACATGGCATGTGAACTGATGTTTTACACCACTCCCCTTTTGTGTTAAGGGGCGTTAAAAGGATTATATGTTAACATAGTGTTAAGAAATTTAATTAATTTTGTTTTCTTTTTAAATCAAAAACCACTAAAACAATAGTATTAAATGGAGTTAATAGAATTAAACCATTTTCTTGAGGTAAGGTGGAGTGAAATGGAAGAAAGTGAGTGATATGGAGCCTATGTGGAGTTGAGGTGGGTTAAAGTATACCCAAAGGCCTAAGGATTATGTGGAAAATAACTTTAATTAAGTGGTTAAGTAGCATTTTAACATTCATTGTACACCACTCCATTCCCGTGTTAAGGGGCGTTAAAATGGTCATAGGTTAACATGTTAACAAGGATCAAAAGAGAGAAAATTAAGGGATGAGGTAGAGTTAAAGAGTGTTAAACCATTTTCTTGAAGTGAAATAGTGTGAAAAGGGAAAAGGTAGAGGATTTAACATCTAGGTGGAGTTAAAGTATACCCCATGACCTAGTGGTTAAGTGGCTAAAGCAAAAGAAAAACGGATAATACACTTAAAGTTGGTTATTATGATGGCAGGGTAAACATAACACAAAAGGGCTAACACATGGGTGTAATTCCTAGGTTTTCCATATAAAAACGTTTTTATAGTTTGTAAAATTATGTAAGACTTCAAATCAAGTGTATAGACTACTACTTTAAGAACACTCTATTTTATAAAACTAGTTCTTGTGTACCACTTAAGCAAATGATATTCAAACAGTAAATACATTAATTAAAATTTAAACATTATATATGCTTTATATGAATCACTATAATCACTAGCAATGTACTATACACAACGTTATTAACATTCGTTGTTAACTTGATTGGTTTTGAACATTGAAACATAAAACGAATTAAATTACAAGCATCCAATTCTCTAATAATTACAAGTTGAGCCATGTAGTATCTATCTTTGAAAACAATGACTTAGAATTCTAAGAATAAACCTAACTAGAAGTAAATGTTAAATCAAACCACATGGACATAAACATGAAAGATTCTATAATCTATCAAGCGTCTAAGAGCGTTATTGTTACATCATTAACATGAAAGACTAGACAATCTATCGAGCGTCTAAGAGCGTTATTGTTACATCATTAACAATAAAGACTAGACAATCTATCGAGCGTCTAAGAGCGATATTGTTGCTTCATTAATCGATTTATGTGTGTGGGTAGTCGAAAGAGCTTTGGTTGTAGACAACTCCACTTCAGTGAAAAAGGCTGGTTGTTTTGGTGGAGGCAATGTGATGTTCTGATCCAACATCACAACTACAAATGACATAGTTGGTCTATCATCTACATGATGTTGCACACATAACAAACCAATATGTATTGATCGTAGTATTTCAGAGTCAGCACATGTACCCCTTAATTCTGAACTAGCAAGCTCTAGCGATCTGTCTTCTTTATAAAGTCTCCATGCCTAAACAATGTCATTATCCGAGTACAATACAATCATAATTACAAGGAATTCTTTCAGAATAAAAATTTGTGCTTGGCTAATTTTAAAAGATCACTTTTAACTTACTTTGAAGGGAAAAGGCCAAAGATCAATTTCTACACAAATTTGCCCACTAACATTATGTCTATATATGTAATTTGTTGTGAAGAAAAAAGGTTCAATAGGTTTTATCAGGGGTATGTATGACCGATTCAAACTAAGTTATTAGAGCATGCTTGGCTCTCCTTCTCCTTTTCTCCTTATGAATTTTGCCACCTCAAAAGTTGCTTAATCTCATAAGTCATAAATTGTGACTTATGACTTTTCCCTTCATTTCTCCTTTTCAAAGCACAAATTCTTCGATAAGTTCCTTTTCAAACAATTACCCAAACACTTTTGTTTTAACTTTTGACTTATTGAATAAGTCATAAGTTAAAAGGAGGGGAAAAAATGGACAGCCAAACACCCTCTTAGTTTAGTTTCGTTGACATTTTTAAAAGAAACCAGGAGTTTACATTCCAAACCGGTTCGAATGATTTGTTTTACGGTGTAGATAAATAATTGTTTCAGAAGAAAATAACAATGTTTTTTACTTGAGGATGATGATAAGCTAAATATTTTATGTACTTTCAATTATATATTAAATTATGTTTTAAAAAGTGAAAATAAGTTGATTCAACTTACATGTCCTAGAAGGTTATCACTATGTTCTTCATGAGTGAAGTCTCGGTTTTTCTTCCCACTCACTAGTTCCAACACCAATACTCCAAAGCTGAATACATCTGACTTAACCGAGTAATGTCCGTGCACTGCATATTCGGGAGAAATGTAACCGCTGCAAATTAAGAAGTTATCTGATCAACAGTAATAAAGATGCACAGTAAGGACATTTGATTGTGCATATAAGGAACTGTACAACTATATATTAAATATCTTATGGACCCAACATGCATTGTCAATCTTCCCCAAATTATTATGGTTACCATATATAATTGTTTTTATTGTTCTTACTATGTTCCAACAACTTTGTTCGTATTGGCTGCAGTCTCATAGCCTACAAATCTTCTAGCAAGACCAAAGTCTGATATTTTAGGGTTCATATCATTATCCAACAAAATATTTGCAGCTTTCAAATCTCTGTGAATAATTCGAAGGCGAGAATCCTGATGTAGATACATAAGCCCTCGAGCAATCCCGTGGATAATATGGAACCGTTGGGTCCAATCAAGCATTGACCTCGAGCATACGTCTACAAGATTAACTATCTGATTAGTTTCTGCATAGTAAATCTATGTTTGTGAAGAGACTGAAAGCATCACATGATAAACTAACCAGAATATCAAACGAATGTAGTTAGACATTTAAAATTTAAACAACCAACACACTTCAAGCGTAGCAAAAGTAAAGCAGTACAACTGTAAAAATCATCAAATGATATGACAATGTCTGGTGTTTGGAGTGTTGTATTAGCCATCCTACACTACCGGTACATTCTATTTCAACATTTTCATAGTAGCATTGATTGTCATAACGAATCCGTTGAGCCGTGTGTTGATCTTTCATGCATAAAAATATACTGCCTATTTTGCCAATAATACTAACATGCGCAATTGACATGTTACATTATCTGGGAATGGAATGCCAGATTGTTTGCACAAAATTTAAATACTATGGTTCACATGAAAATTTACTAGTAAAAGTGCATCTAATGAGATTGTATTATTAATTTGACCGGAGGAGAGTCGTACCAAAGATTGTTAGATCCAAACTTTTGTTTGCCATGTACTCATAAATCAACATTGTTTCGTCTCCTTCAATGCAATATCCTAAAAGCTTCACAAGATTTCGATGCTGAAGTTTGGCAATACATCTAACTTCATTCTTAAACTCATCAAGCCCTTGTCTTGAAGATTTTGACAATCGCTTGACAGCTATTTCTCGACCATCATCCAACATACCCTAAGGATTTCCAAAAAGCAAAATATTATTCGATTTAAATAATTCAAGTTGTTAAGTTGTTAAGGCTAAGTAATTAACTTTTACAACCTTTGGAATGCTAGAATTTTCATCACATAGAGCAAGAGGATATGACTTTTAATGTGGAGGTTGTGAATTATCATCTGTTCTTAGCTGCCAAAAGGTTGTAATAGTAATGTTCATCCTCTAATGGTGATTGATTTTATTATCCTTTATTAGAAAAGTAAAATAAAATATTAAAACTGCCCAAAAGGCCAAAATCAAAGAGAGCAAGTCACGTGTAATAAAACACCATAGGGTAAACATTTTCTTCTTGAACAAGTTAATCTTCGCCAAACTATTTTTACCTCATGATTCAAGTCACGTAACCAAAACTACAAAAATATTGTATGTGGACCACATGGTAGGCTGCCACAATCTCATCCACAACATTGCTATTAGTGGACCACATGAAAAATGCAACTATGTTATTGGATATTATAAGCATACCTACATGTTTCTCATTCAAGATTATAATCATGCATATACACTTTCCATTCTTTCGCATTGTAGGTCTAACGTCATTGTATTCTGTAAGGTCATGAGGCTCTATAGAAGGAACGAGTCATCACCTTATAGATATCATTAATTATTTCACATTTACTCAAGCACCTCTAGTATTATTCATTTCCGACTCGAGCGTTGGAGTGGTTTTGAGGTCTAACCCCTATTAAAACCAATTCTTACATCCTTAGCACTCATTCATATCCCTCACATGCACATATAGAACAAAAGCTATTAGTCTCATTTCATACCTTTGAAGTATATCACACTCATATACTTGAGAAAAAAAAAACACTTCCATGTTCACACTTACATATAGAACAAAAGCTATTAGTCTCATGTCACACTCAAATAGAAAGATAAAGTTAGCTAGATGGAAAAGTCAATATTTGAACAAATCATAATAAATCTCTGTTAAAAATCAACAAAAACTTTAAGAAGTATATCTATAATTTCTGAATATATCATGTTTACCTTGTAGACGGGACCAAATCCACCTTCTCCAAGCTTATTGGTTGTTGCAAAGTTACTTGTAGACTTAACAATCGTAGACAAGCTAAAACATGGTAAATCAACATCTTCCTTTGAACCATCACCAATAGTATCTTCGTTGAAGTCATGCACTGAGTCACATATGAAACAATGTTTGAAATTGTATTTGGAAAGTTGTCTATAGATTGTACTTAAAAACATAAATTTCGAAGCACACTCTAGACAATTTTACAAGTCTCATGTTAAGACTAAGGCAAAACTAGCTTTCAATAACCATGCCTTACCTTGTCCTTTCCTATAAGACCTATTCTTCTTCATACTTGCATACACCACAAGCGTTAAAACTATGAGAACCAAACATATCAAAGTTGACGTAACTGCTATGATCATATTTTTCTTCTTGGTGGAAGCAGATGCAAGAGTTGTAAAACCTTGAACACATAAACAATATATTAGAGTTAAATAACTGAATAACCATTGAAAAAATGAAATGTATAATAAAGATTGTTACAAAAATCATTTGCTAATAAAGAATGCTTACTTGCTAATTCAGAGAGGGCCATTCTAATGTAAAGATCTTGAGTCTCATCAGCTTCTCTAATGTCCATTAGATTATCAAACCATAGTAAACATCCACTTCCTGTAACATATAAATTTGCGTACGCGGTACAACCACAATGCCGCCTGCACTCCATCTCACATTCCCATAGATTCATACTCAAATTATACCATGAACTTCGGGTATCCGGGAGTTTCACACCTGAAACTCTGTTAAACCCAGTGGCATTCCATTCCCCGCATTCCAAACGAGTTCTCAGTACACACCCACTTGACCAGTCGGCCCGCTTTCCAATCCTCAGCGCGTTTGGGCACAAAACCATCCAGACAACTACAAATAGGGTAGTTTTTACTGTTACAGGTTCCATATGGACCACATAGTCCATATGGTGAACAACTATCTGTGGGTGCTGCAGCCAAAATCGAAAGCCAGCTTTGGGTGCGATCAACCCATATCAAGCGTGTCACAACACCTTCAGGGTTCAAATACATCCGCATAACAACCGAACTATCAATTTCTTCAAGTTGATAATATATCTCCTTCTCGTTGATAACAAAATTCTTTCGAAGTTTCGGGTCTCTCAAACTAGGCATGCCACTATATCTATCCCCATTCCATGGTCCATACCTCATGTGCAAAACAGAACCCCGTTTCTCGAATATTTGTGGAAATCCATTTGTATCCATCCATATTACATACTGACCAGGAGAAGGATCATCAAGGCTCTTCCATGATGTCCATTGCCTATCTATGCCTGTAATCAAGTCCTTTCCGACTTTCATACCCGGGAGATAGGTGTCTCCAGGATAATCAAAACTTTGCCATATGATCCTACTTCCCTCCCTTATAACAAGATTTCCATTATCTAAAAGTTGCGCGACTACTGTGTTAATAGTTTTATTTGTAGATAAAGAAGACGATGACCAGATAGTGGAATTAGTATTACCAACCGAAACAAGTTGAAGGATCCTGTTGCTACTGACTTTGAGGAAGCCTGAAGTATTGTAAAGCGGTTTATCTCTATTCGCAACCCAGACAACGGTGCCATTTGAAACCTTCTTGTACCATATTCCCAAATATCGGTTCTTGGAGTTACCCAGGTTGAAAAATCCCATTGCAAACATTCCACCAGATGAAACAATGGTATCACCATCTCTCATGTGTTCGGTTGGGGACAATGTGTCTACTGCAATATAACCTTTTAACATAGAACACAAAGCAGTAAACAATAACAAAAGTATTGCAAGGCTCTTCATTTCGGTGTTCTTTGATCACTATCTCAAAGAAATTGTTATTCAGCTTTATGAAATTTATTCAATTAGCATTGAAAGGGGGTACGTATACATCATCTGCCATATTGATATTCAACATTAGGATATTTTAAAAGTATGCCCCGTTGAATAGTCATCACTTACTCATTCCCTATTTTCCTTTTATTATTATTATTATTATTATTATTATTATTATTATTATTATTATTATTATTATTATTTATGATGTTGATGTGGATTCTTATTGATATAAGTGTAGGCTTTGTATTTTGTAATTGACATGGATAACTTTCTACGGTACCAAATCTTAATAGAATAATTTAAAAGGTTCAACAAGAGAAAGTTAGAATTTTTGTGTGAATAAAGATTAAAGATCTTCCTTATATAGTTAGGGAACCATTAGAGTGCTTAAGTTGAAAATTGAAATGACACAACCTCTCATCCTAATTCTATAAGTATTACTAAAAAAGTGTTTGGACCTTAAAAAAAAATTGCCCTTCCCTTGTTTTGAACCTGAGACCTCAAACAATACAAATGCACCACAAACCACTCCACCACCAAGCCATGTTGTGACTTATTATGAAATTATATATATTTATTTATAAATAAGTGTTTGTAAAAAATAAAAAAAAAACAAAAATCCCATGTTTCGAACCAGAGACCTCAAACCACACAAATGCACCACAAACCACTCCACCACTAAACCATTTTGTGACTTATTATGGAATCATATTTATATATTAATAAATAAATAAGTGTTGGTAAAAAAAAAACAAAAGAGAAAAAGAAAAAGGACAAATGCAATTAATACTTACCGTTCAATTTCTTTTGTGTTAATAATAATAATAATAATAATAATAATAATAATAATAATAATAATAATTCAAAGAGTATTTAGTTACTCATTTTAGGGGTGACACGAGTAAAGAAAATTGAGTTTTTGGACGTATTAGACTTATTCTAGGGACGACTTCAGGTCAATGAATATGATTGACGCAAAATCTATAAACTGGTGTTGGAATGTAAAGAGTTGTAACATCACAAGAATCTTGACAGTAGGTTCAAACACGCATACAGAACAAATATCTGTCTAATTTATTTGATTATTGCAAAACTAAAAGGTAACTTAGTTAAATAAAACTAGTTTTACTCCCCGCGCTTATACGGTTGTTATCAGTTTGGCTTGTTGAATAAAACATCAAAATAAAAAAAAAGGGTCTGCCAAATTGATGTGTTGCTAAATGCGTCACATTTATTTGACGGTTTTGCGTTGTTTTTAAGTCTTTTATCATGTGTTTAGTGTTTGATCAGTGCATTTTAGATTTACCCTACTTGATATTAATTATAGTATAGATACACTAATATTAGTAACAAAACATAGTAGTTTAAAAGATTCATATGTTTGATAGGTTTCAAAATAAAACGTAGTAAATGAGCTACTATTGATGAAATTAATTAAGTTTTGTGCTATCAAGGGTTAATGGAGAGGAAGGAGATTGTCGTATGATTCCAAATTGTCATAATTGTAATTTAATATTTTCTTGGAGTTGAATTGGTTCGTGCAAAAATTTATCTAGACTTATTATTTTCTTTTGAAGGTAGGAAACAAGAATATGTGGTGGAATTGGATCGTAAAATGGGTCAGAAAATAAACGTCTTGGGCTGGCAATACATTGTTGTTTGGCCCATAAAAGTATAGTGGGAAAGGTTCAACATGGGCTGGGAATTATGGTGACAAGAGGCCACAAAGAGAAGTCGGTGACACATAAAAGAGGAATATTCTTTGACGGCGGATAATATATTTTGAAGGGCACATAACAGAGGGGGGGGGGGGGGGGTGGTTATTCGACGAAGCAGCAGCCTTTTGGCTGGCTAGGGACGCACCAAGAAATAAAGAAGATGAAGGCTTCTACCATAACCATGAGCGGTTAAGTTATTCGTGATTTCCCCGGGTGAATCTTTGTATTGATTTTATATTCTGAATTCGTTTTAATTATCTATGAACTAGTATTTTTACTACTTGTGTTGGATTGAATAAACCTTGCTTATATTTGAATCAATTTATCTATTAACTGTGATTTCTGGCATCATAGGGAGGTTGGTTGATATTTGTATAGGGATAGCTAGGCGTACGGTTTACGTTGAAAACATGTCCCTAGTTATTATTTCAATCTGAATAGTTATTGTGACAGGATAGCTAGTTATTGTGACAGGATAACCAAGGCCATCTCTATGTGGTGTTCTTGTAGTTAAATCGAATAGGTTGCAAGATTATACAAATAGGATCCCGGGTGGAAGTTACATTTATCTTTATTATTTATTTAGATTATTTTGTTATCATTTCAGCATTTTTATAAAACAAACAAAAAGATAAAACTAGCAAACTTCATAATTGTATTTGGTATATTTATTTTGGTAACTAGCTTAGACAAATAAACAACCATTGTGACGCTAACCACATGCTCCTCGTGGATTCGATATTCCCTACTTACCCTGGCTACCTAGGTTATTTAGGTTTTGTATGACCCTTGACGACAGACGGTCATCAAATGGCGCCGTTGCCGGGGAATCGGTGCGCTTAGTTAGATAGTTTTGTTTTAGTTTTTATTTCTTTTCTTAGAAAAAAAAAATTAAAAAAAAACCAAAAATATTTTCTTTTTCTAGTCTTTTAGTTTAAGTTTTGTTTTGTTTTGTTTAGTTCAGTATTACACGTGGTTTGCTTGTTTGTGTCTGTGCAGGTACTTTAGTTGCATGCATCATACACGTTATTCGGGCAAAACTTCACCGTTAATTTACGATCCGGAAATTGAAAAGACAGCTAGAAAGAACAGAGCCATTCATCAAACCCGACCAACACCAAACATGAGCCATCATAGTAACCAAGATAACCAACCTCCACCGAACCAACCTGACCCAATACCACCACAACCAAACCCATTGGGCAATATGCCTCCACGACCATTTCAAACAGCATCAACTCCAAGACAACAACAACCATTCCCACAATTTAACCCAGATCCGAACGCTGGTGGTTCTAGACAATTTCAGCAAGGCCATCAAGAGCATGACGAGTGGGACGAACATTATGAAAATGATCAAGCTTTTGAGGCCCCACAACAGCAACAACAACCCAACCAACCATTAGCCTTAAATCGACAACCACCACAAAACCGAAACCCAAGATCTAACAGTAATAGAGCAACGGATTCACTTCATGGAGATGACAGTATGCACGGTACAGCGGGCACTTTTAATGGTAGAGTTGCTGATTGGGATGGAGGAGTTGCTGATGATGGATACTACATGAATCAGGATCAGTTCGACTATGAGGAGCATGATGAGTTTGGTCCGCAATATCAGCAGCAACATCAGCGAGGGTTTAATATCAGGGGAAATAATCAGGGACAGAGAGGGGTCCCTCAGAATCAACCAAGAAATCAAGTGCGAGGGAATGGGCAGCGGCAATATGTAGATGGAGTACCTCGGGTGAACTACAGACCTCCTGTAAATGGCGTTGGGAGCCATTTTATTCCGGTGGCCACCGAGCACACTTCACCTGTAGTACCACCACATCAGAATGGAAGGAGCTTTGAGGTTAGACCACAATATTTGAACCACCTTCCGAGTTTCTATGGTAAGGCAACAGAGGAACCCTATCTACACATTGCAGAGTTTGTGAGTATTTGTAACACCATTGGGGGCCATGGGTTTAGTCCGGATGAAGTGAAGTTGATGATGTTTCAGTTCACCCTCAAAGATCAAGCGAAGTTGTGGTACCATTCATTGCCTGCTGGGAGTATATTCACATGGCAAGAGCTTCAACAGCAGTTCTTAGAGGAATATTATACTATGACTCGCACTACTGATGCTCGGGAGGCTATCAGAACTTTCCAACAACACTCGGGGGAACCATTTCATGAAGCCTTCACGAGGTTTAAGGAGTTGTTAAGGAAGTGTCCACATCATGATATACCTATGTGGGAACTGATTAAGTCGTTTTATGACGGCTTATTACCCGAGGATGTGAGAGATTTAAACGCTAACAGTAATGGTACCTTTTTGACTAACCATGAGGATGTGGATTGGGAGTACATGGAGAGGTTGGCAGTGACATCGAAGAGACAGGCTCGTGCTAGTAGAAGAAGCAGAACAGGTGCAGCTAGGGGTGTTGATGCAGAGGCCGAAAAGAGAATAGCAAGCTTAGAGCGACAGATTGCACAGTTGACAGCTGGTAGAGGCGCAGGAAGGAGTGATGGAGCAAAGGCAGCTAATTCTTTTACAATTTGCTCCATTTGTGATGATCTGGGACACATGGATGCTGATTGTCCTACTCAACAAGGGAAATCTGAAGAAGTAAATCAGCTTTATGGACAGCGAAAGCCATATGATATGAATTCTAATTCATATCACCCAGGTTTGCGAAATCACCCTAATTTTAGTTACAGTAATACTTCTAACCAGTTGAATCCTCCATCACAGGTACCTAATCAAAACAATCAAAGAGGATATTCAGGCCAAGGGAACTACAACAATCAAAGAAACTACCAGCAAGGATCTGGAAGCAATCAAGGGAGTTCTCAAGGCAACTGGAGAAGTCAAGGCAATCAACAGGGTGGCTCTTCGGGACATGATGGATCAGTGAGAGAGATGTTAACTGAGTTTATGAAGTCAACAGGAGAATTCATGAAGTCAACGGGCGATTTCATGAAGGAGATTAGGAAGGACAACGAAATCAGGGACAAGGAGTACAAGGCCCTTTCGAAGCAAGTTGGCCAAATTGCTGAAGAGATGTCCATCATGCGTCGAGATCCAGGTAAGTTGCCTAGCACCACTGCAGTGAATCCAGCACAT
This sequence comes from Ambrosia trifida, assembly GCA_028751855.1. Lineage (NCBI taxonomy): Eukaryota > Viridiplantae > Streptophyta > Magnoliopsida > Asterales > Asteraceae > Ambrosia > Ambrosia trifida. The sequence continues at coordinate 2,049,754 of CM054126.1, read as the reverse complement.
CAGGCGTCAACCACAAAGAATGTGCACATCAACGCGGTAAGTATTCTCTCCAATTCTGAAGATGAGCAGGAAACGTTTTCACAATCAAACATTAAAGTTAAAAATTTGAAAAAAAGGTTTTGTGAAAAGTTTTTTGAGGAAAATGTGGATGCGGCCAAGGATAAGTGTGGGAAAGTAAAAATTGCACCATTCCCTTCGGCCTTATTAGCACCAGAAAAAATAAGGGCTTTAAGTAAACGGGACCCATCGAAGGACGAGGGGTGGGAAACCTTTAAACCAGTTAAAATTAATTTACCATTACTTAATGTCATTCAAGAAAGTCCTGGTCATGCTGAAAATTTAAAAGAATTAAGCACCCAAAATCGGCATAACAAGCTGCCAAAACAGTTTGTCTTACCGGCGCATGTGCGTGCCGCGTTATCGGGTACAGTTCCACCTAAGCGCCAAGATCCGGGAGCGCCCCTTATTTCAATACAAATAGGGGAGCTTAAGGTTGATCGGGCACTTCTAGATCATGGAGCTTGTGTTAGCATTCTCCCGGGAAGTATGTATGATCAACATGAATTTGGTCTATTACAAAAAGTTGATACCACAGTGGTGTTGGCTAATCAAAAACCCATACGTCCCAGGGGAATGTTAACTGATGTGATAGTTAAGGTGGAAGACTGTTATTACCCGGTGGATTTCTTGGTGCTAGATTGTGAGAAAAATGTTAAGAGTACACCACACACAGTTATTCTTGGTAGACCGTTTTTAGCAACTGCTCATGCAGTAATCAACTGTGCTGATGGAATGGTAAGTATGAGTTTTGGTGATAAGAAATTGAGTTTAAATGTGTTTTCAACTGTTACTGACCCAAAAACCGAGGAGGTGTGTTGTATGGTTGATAGGAAGGCAGAGATTGGTGAGAAGCCAAAGAAGAAGAAGAAGGTTATGAAACCGCCTGAATTGGAACAAGAAAATAACGGGTCAACAAAAGAGGATTCAATGCTGAACATAAGTTATGACTCATATGAGTACAAGCAGAATATGTGCTTGGAAGCTGAGGGAGGCAAGCATCCCGTTCGACCACCATAAAAGCTATATCAGGTACAAGTCTGGCTGAAGACTCATAAACTTAGCGCTACCGGGAGGCAGCCCGGAGTTTTTATGTTATTATTTGCATTTTATTTTTAGTGTTTTTTATTTATTTATGTGTTTTGGGATGTTAGTCCACCTGGGTTGGTAACATTGAAACTTGAGCATGTTGAGTGAGAGAGGTTTTGAAAAGCATGAAACACCATACATTGGGGACAATGTATCCCAAGTGTGGGGATGGGAGACCCGAGGGAAGTAAGGTGGAGTACTTACCTTTGCAAGAAAAATGTGGAATTTTGAAAATTTTTAATGAAAAAAAAAAAAAATTCTTGCAAAGTTGTCCATTTTTCTGCTTAATCAGACATAAAAGCCAAATTTTCAATCACCAAAGAGTCTTTTGCCAAACATGAAAGTACGAGATCCCCAATCATGGTTGTCCCTTTAAGTTTCATGAGAGTGTTTCTGGTGAGCGTTTTTAGAGGAAATGAAAAGAGATGCCTAACTAGGGGTAACATGCTTATAGGACTTGCATATGCTACATGTCGGCAGCCCATTTCTCTACATTGCGAGACCTTGAGCCTATTAGATATTTAGTGATATAAACGTTTCGTTTCATGAGAGTAGGCCAAATGCTTCTTAGTTGCAGAATTTGTATAATTCGATACATGCTAAAGCTTTAGGCAAAATGTGCATAGATGAGAAAGGCAATGTAGGAACCCATTCGTTTGTTGATACCCTTGTGTTGTTTGTGTTGACCTGTTTGTTAAACATTACCATTAGTAAACCATGTTGAGCCTAAACCTTTCAATTGTTAGACCTACATGATCACCCAAATTGACCCGTTTACCTTGTTGAATAAAAATGTTGACATCCAATGTGTTCGTAATGCTTATTGTTTGAGTTACCCAATATTGAAAAAAACAAAGAAAAAAAAAAGAGAGAGAAAAAGAAAAAAATATATATGAAAGAAAAAAAATGAAAAAAAATATAGAAGTTATTGTTATGGGTCGATTTTGCCCAAGTTTGTGTGTTAGTATGTTTGTGTGATTTGTGAATAAGGATGTCAAACAATTGTGTTAAATCCATTGTTTCCAAGCCATCTGTGAACCAAATCTATCCTACCTTTACCCGAAGCCCAAAACCCGTAAGTCCTTTTGATATGTGCACGGTTTATAGCTTATGTGTGATTGTTATACAAACCTATGATAACGAAGTCGCATTCTTGGTTTTATGAGTGTTATATACTAGCACATTATACGCTAGTCCAGATATTAAACCGAGAGGAGCGAACATTGTGAGGGGTGTGTAGCATATGTAGATGATAATAAGCATGTTAGTTTTGGATAGGCAAGTCTTGTTTTGAAACTGCGCAACACTTGCTCGCCAGATTGTCAATCTCGATTGTGTAAGTCTATGGGACGGGTATGATTGGGGACCTTGGAAAATCGATAGGTGAAGGAATTGGAGGTGATTTGTTAAGTAGGTGAGTCGTGTTTTGAGATGGTTTGATTGGGGACAATCAAAGGTAAGTGTGGGAATGTGATGGGTGGATGTTTAACCATGTGTTAGTATGTGTAACTAGGTGTTTTTAAGTGGTTTATATCATAAAACATAGTTACTTTGAGAATGATTGGGATTTGCAGGTACTTGAGGCTTAATGAAGTTAATTGGAGCTTAATATGAAGGTTTTGGAAGCTAGACAAGAGGTTGGAAGTTTATGGATGCAATCCCAAGTGAAAGTGTGAAGAAAAGAAGGAATTTCGAGTTGGAGCGCAAGGTAAAATGCCTTTGAGCGCAGGTGCTCTGATCCCGGCGCAGCACAGAAAGTTTGGGAAATTTGGTGCTCCCCAGCGCAAGCTGAGAAGGGTACCAGCGCAAGGTGCGCTGGTCTTGTCTGACCTTGCGCCCCTGCCAGCATAAGTTACGAATTTAATGGTTTAAACCCTATAAATAGATAATTATGCTCCCAAACGTAGGGGGACTTAACCCTAGCCGTTTTTAATCATTCCCAAGGTGTTTTTCCCTCAATTAATCATTCCTAATCATCATCTTAATCATAAAATCATGCATTCAATCTCCAACAACACATCAATTGAAGATCTTGCAATGGAGATGAGTGGCTAAACATCTTTGTAACCACCTCCGGGTGTAAGGTTTATTTGTGAAACTTTAACTCTTGTTTACTTTGGTTTATGGATTGTCTTTTAATCATTTGAAAGATATTTGTGGTTTGAGTTATTTAAACAAGTCACGTTTGTGCAATTGCTTATCTTTTAGTCATTCGCATTCGGTTTTCTTGCATCGTGAGCAGTTTGATTAACGGGAGGGTAGTTGTTATTCGTGGGTTGGTAATTAAATTGTACGAGTTATTATTAAAAACTTGTGTTTGATTATCACTTAACTTAAACCGTTCAACAAAACTATGTCTATGTGGTATCCAATCATCTAAACAAGGGTTGGGTGAATCATTGAACCGGAAACCTGGAGGGGGTTACTTCTTTCTCATTATTGTTACAACTTCTTAAATCCGTTTTCTTAATTCAAAACTAAAACAAAACAAAGTAATTAGATTTTAATTTACTAGTTAACTTACAAAACTACTCTTTCCACCAATTCCCTGTGGAGACGACTCAACTTCCACTTTACTACTTATTTTCATTATTTTTGACCGACCAAACGACATCGATCAAAATGGTTACGAATTTAATGGTTTAAACCCTATAAATAGATAATTATGCTCCCAAACGTAGGGGGACTTAACCCTAGCCGTTTTTAATCATTCCCAAGGTGTTTTTCCCTCAATTAATCATTCCTAATCATCATCTTAATCATAAAATCATGCATTCAATCTCCAACAACACATCAATTGAAGATCTTGCAATGGAGATGAGTGGCTAAACATCTTTGTAACCACCTCCGGGTGTAAGGTTTATTTGTGAAACTTTAACTCTTGTTTACTTTGGTTTATGGATTGTCTTTTAATCATTTGAAAGATATTTGTGGTTTGAGTTATTTAAACAAGTCACGTTTGTGCAATTGCTTATCTTTTAGTCATTCGCATTCGGTTTTCTTGCATCGTGAGCAGTTTGATTAACGGGAGGGTAGTTGTTATTCGTGGGTTGGTAATTAAATTGTACGAGTTATTATTAAAAACTTGTGTTTGATTATCACTTAACTTAAACCGTTCAACAAAACTATGTCTATGTGGTATCCAATCATCTAAACAAGGGTTGGGTGAATCATTGAACCGGAAACCTGGAGGGGGTTACTTCTTTCTCATTATTGTTACAACTTCTTAAATCCGTTTTCTTAATTCAAAACTAAAACAAAACAAAGTAATTAGATTTTAATTTACTAGTTAACTTACAAAACTACTCTTTCCACCAATTCCCTGTGGAGACGACTCAACTTCCACTTTACTACTTATTTTCATTATTTTTGACCGACCAAACGACATCGATCAAAATGGCGCCGTTGCCGGGGAGCTAGTGCGCTTAGTATTACATTGCTTGTTTGTTTGTATTTTTTTTAGTGTTTTGAAAAAAAAAATAAAAAAAATAGAAAATCTATAAAAAAAAAACAAATTTTTTTTTATATAAAAGTGTTATTTAATTTTATTAGATTTCACTTTGGGTGTTCTAGTTGTGCAGGTTTTTCTTTTACAGGTGTAGAACACCATGAATTGGGTTGATGAAGACAATGAACCATGCTATAGTTGTGGAAGTTTCGCTCACTGGACTGAAGATTGTAAAGATTGTCCAAAGCCCTTACCATCAGTAGATCCTTATTGTTTTTGTTGCGGACAAATACATAGGGATAAAGACTGCACAATATTTTGGAGTGATCCAGAATATTGGGATGAAATGTGGAAGTCGGGATACCGGGCAACTCCATGTCAAGAAGATTATCATAGTTACTCTAACTATGAACCTAAAGAGGCACCTTTCTCAGGTAACCGGGAGAATTATTACTATTATGAAAACTCACAATCATGTTTTTCTCCAGGTTACTACCAAGATCAATATCTAATTCCTCCCGATGAAGATGAATGTGCAGAGATGACATATCAAACCGAGGAGGAAAATAACCTTGCTCGAGCAGAAACGATGTTATCCAAGATAGAGGAATTTTTATCAACATGCAACCTCTCAATTCAACAACGAATTGAGTACTTAACTTTGAAATGTGAGGTGTTATCGGCAAGGATAGATATAGCAGAGTCTGTGTCTCCTTTACCTGATGATATCAGAAACTATTCTCAAGTTAAGGACGAGGTTGTGGAGACTAATACCACACCAAATCCTTCACTTGTTGAAGAGTTACAGGTAGAAAAGGTTGTTGTTGCTATTGATGCAGGTGTCACAAGTCTTTCTCAAGATTCTCACAGCTCTCATCCCGCACTGATTACCTTCATAAACAAGGTTCGGGATGAAGATCCAAAGATAAATATTAGGAATGTGAGATTACAAGACATCGGGCAAAGGCGAGTGAGATGGTTCTTCCACATCAACAAAAAGCGCCCAATTCACATGCCAATCTTTAAACATCTGTTTATTTGGCATGTAAACTACCGAGCATACATTGGAAACTCGGTAGGCAAGTGCGAGCTTAGACCACCTTGATACCCAGGTATGATTTTTGTACAATTTGTATATTAATTTATTTATTTTGTTTTATTTTATTTTTCTTTTATTTTTAGTTTTTTTTAGTCTCTTTTGATTTCTGGGAATGCTTGGAGTTTAACTCTGCAATCAGATAACCTCGCCTGTACTCAATCTCCATTCAGGCGGGATAGATCTGTACACCATCGGTGTATAAGGCATCCCAGAATTTTATGTTTTTATTTTTTTTCTTGTGAGTCTTAGTTTCAGGTATGTTATCGGCCGCGAATGAAATGCTATACGGCTTGATTGGGAGGAACTGCAAAGGTTCATGCGCACACTGCCTATATCCAGGGGAGTCTGTTCCTTTTTATTGTTGTTATACATATTTTTATTTCTGATTTATTTTATTTCCTATCTTACATTGAGGACAATGTGTCGTTCAAGTGTGGGGGTGGGGAAACTTCGTTTTTATTTATTCTTGAGTAAAAAAAAATTGAAAAATTGAAAATGTCTTGAAAATTGTTCTTAAAAAGCATTCTAATCGAACATAAAGCAGCTATTTCAGTACATACCAGTTGTTTCTTGATTGATTTTGGCAGTAGATCCTTAGTCATGGTCTAATTTATGAAAAAGTAATATGAACCGTTTTCAGCAGGTGTTTTTAAGAAAAGAAAAAAAAAGTTTAGAATTACCTGACTAGGTTTAACAAGCTATTGGTAATAAATCCATGCACACATCGGCAACCCATTTCCCCACTTTTGTGAGATCTTGAGCCTACTAGATGATAGATTGACTTATATATATATTTTTATTTGTTGAGAGTAGGCCAGATGTTTCTCTGTTGCAGAACTTGTGTGATTTGATACATGCTGAGGTTGTAGACTATATATGCACGTAGATGATAAAGGCGATTTAGGATTCCCTTTTTGTTTGACACCTTTTATTTGTTTTGTGTTAACCGGTTTACCCAAATATTACCATTAGTAGCCAACTTTGAGCCTTATACCCTTTCGTTTGCTAAACCACATAATCACTCAAATAAACCAATACCTTTACCAAGTGTTGATGACATCCAAAGTGTTAAGTGATTGTATTTATGTTAGAAAAAAATATATATGTGAAAAAAAATGAAAAAAAAAAAAAAGAAAAGAAAAAAAAAAGAGAAAAAAAATATATACAAAAATGGAAGTATGTGTTTTGGGTCAAATATGCCCAAAGTTGTGTTTATTTATGTGTATTGTGAATAAGGATTGTCAATCATGTTGGTGTCACCATTTTATTTTAGCCACTTCGAGCCAAATCTATCCTACCTTTACCCTAAGCCCAAAACCCGTAAGTCCTTTAGATACGTGCATTGTCGACAGCTGAGGTGTGATTGTTATACAAGCCTATGATAACAGAGTTACATTTATGGTTTTGAGTGAATAATACTAGCGCATTACATGCTAGTCCAGATATGAAACCGAGTGGAGTGAAAAATTGTGAGAGGTGTGTTGCATGAAAATAAAAACCGAAAGCATGTTAGGTTTAGTCAGATTAATTCTGTTTTTAAATGGAAATCAATTTGACTTGCTGAATTAACACATCTAATGCTGATCTGTAAATGGAATATGACTTTGGACCTTAGCTAAGGTATGATGGGGCGACTGGAGTGCTAGTCTGTGATAATGTCTTGAGCAGAGTATATATATAAGTTTTTTTTTTCGAGACGAAAAAAGATAAGTGTGGGGGTGTGATGTGTTGCTAAATGCGTCACATTTATTTGACGGTTTTGCGTTGTTTTTAAGTCTTTTATCATGTGTTTAGTGTTTGATCAGTGCATTTTAGATTTACCCTACTTGATATTAATTATAGTATAGATACACTAATATTAGTAACAAAACATAGTAGTTTAAAAGATTCATATGTTTGATAGGTTTCAAAATAAAACGTAGTAAATGAGCTACTATTGATGAAATTAATTAAGTTTTGTGCTATCAAGGGTTAATGGAGAGGAAGGAGATTGTCGTATGATTCCAAATTGTCATAATTGTAATTTAATATTTTCTTGGAGTTGAATTGGTTCGTGCAAAAATTTATCTAGACTTATTATTTTCTTTTGAAGGTAGGAAACAAGAATATGTGGTGGAATTGGATCGTAAAATGGGTCAGAAAATAAACGTCTTGGGCTGGCAATACATTGTTGTTTGGCCCATAAAAGTATAGTGGGAAAGGTTCAACATGGGCTGGGAATTATGGTGACAAGAGGCCACAAAGAGAAGTCGGTGACACATAAAAGAGGAATATTCTTTGACGGCGGATAATATATTTTGAAGGGCACATAACAGAGGGGGGGGGGGGGGGTGGTTATTCGACGAAGCAGCAGCCTTTTGGCTGGCTAGGGACGCACCAAGAAATAAAGAAGATGAAGGCTTCTACCATAACCATGAGCGGTTAAGTTATTCGTGATTTCCCCGGGTGAATCTTTGTATTGATTTTATATTCTGAATTCGTTTTAATTATCTATGAACTAGTATTTTTACTACTTGTGTTGGATTGAATAAACCTTGCTTATATTTGAATCAATTTATCTATTAACTGTGATTTCTGGCATCATAGGGAGGTTGGTTGATATTTGTATAGGGATAGCTAGGCGTACGGTTTACGTTGAAAACATGTCCCTAGTTATTATTTCAATCTGAATAGTTATTGTGACAGGATAGCTAGTTATTGTGACAGGATAACCAAGGCCATCTCTATGTGGTGTTCTTGTAGTTAAATCGAATAGGTTGCAAGATTATACAAATAGGATCCCGGGTGGAAGTTACATTTATCTTTATTATTTATTTAGATTATTTTGTTATCATTTCAGCATTTTTATAAAACAAACAAAAAGATAAAACTAGCAAACTTCATAATTGTATTTGGTATATTTATTTTGGTAACTAGCTTAGACAAATAAACAACCATTGTGACGCTAACCACATGCTCCTCGTGGATTCGATATTCCCTACTTACCCTGGCTACCTAGGTTATTTAGGTTTTGTATGACCCTTGACGACAGACGGTCATCACAAATCGAACCCACAACTTGCACAATCAGTCGCAAAATGTTTTAATAACCTAAAAGACAAATTATTACAGCTAACCCTTTACAATGCAAAAAAATAAAATATGCTACATGATGATAGTTGCAACCGATCTTCAATCTGAGCATTTACAACTTAACTTCTAAACCGTTACATCTGACAAAAACTTTTGAACTGTTACAACCGACCAAACTCCAGGTGGTGATCAGATCCACGAAATGTCGCCTGCAAGTTGACCAAAAACCATTTCTCATGGAAAGAAAAAGAACCACATATGCTTTTGAGTATCGGCCACAAAAACTTCTTGGTAGTTGCTTCTGAATGGCTTACTTCTACTAAAGATCAATTGCTTGATGTAAGTACATGCAAAATGTAGAATGCAATCTAAGCCATGGGAAACTGACCTGTAAACTCCCACAATGTTTGATTCACCCCTTGTATATCATGTGATGCACACATTTAAAACCAAAATTCACCCAGAAGGGATAGCAAGTACACATTATGTTTATGTCAACTCAATTGTCAAACACAAAGTAGAAAATAAAATTTGTCATATGTGGTTATACAAGGTTACATGTGCACCAATCAAAAGACCTTGGTTTAATATCTCTAAGAAGAACATGTTTCCCATGACAACATTTAAGAGACCTCGATAAGGAAGCAATATATTGTTGTAAAAAAGATTAATATTATTAGTTAACCATTTACATCAATTTGTTGGTCTATCATTATATCTCAAGTAAATAAAATCCACAATAACACTGTTTTCTACGCAAATAAGATGAGTTGACAAAACTAATAGCAATATGAAAGACTTACAGTAGCATCACGTCCCAGTATTGACTGGTTCAACTTCGTCGAACTTCGCATAGACGACACAAACAAAACGCATGCAACATTGTACACCTGACCTCGTGCAACACAACAGAACCCGACTAGTTCGGTTTGGTTTTGCGTTGACTTTGGCTGATGAAGTCAGGACCCTAGGTGGTGACCTAAGGCGTTGGGCCGAGGACGACAAAAACCCTAAACGGTTGGGCAGGGCGTGCGTCGGAGAGAGTGGGTCACGGGAGGAGAAAAGGCAGCGGCAGAGAACTCTGCAGCGGCGGCGCACAGGGATGGTGGAGGAGGCGGTGATTGGCGGTTGTGTGCTATCAATCAGGTACGTGTTCTTCTTCTCTTATGCCTGCCCTCCGCCGACCCGACACACCCGCCGGCGGAGGCGATCTTCTCAGGACCTAGGCTCTGATACCAGTTGTTAGGATCGTAGAACACACACGCACACGAACACGAAGATTAACGTGGTTCAGTCTAAGCTGACCTACGTCTACGGGGAAATTGGGGTTTTCTTATTGTTGAGTGATACAAAGATTACAAGTACAAGGGATATATTTATTGGCACTTATTAGGTTAAACCCTATGCTAAACTTAATCACCAAGTTAATCATACTAGGCCGGGCCTATATATGGGCTGACGAAGACAACATCTCCAACAAGAATGGCTAACACATCGGTGTAGTTCCTAGTTTTCCCATTTAGAAATGTTTTTAAATTTTGTAAAATTATGTAAGACTTCAAATCAAGTGTATAGACAACTTTAAAAACACTCTATTTTAGATTCTATTTTATAAAACTAGTCCCTATACCACTTAAGCAAATGATATACAAATATATGTAAATTCCATGGGATTGAAAAGCCCATTCATGCTAAACATTAAATCCATTAATTTAATTTAAAATACATTATATATGGTTTATATGAATCACTAAAATCTCTAGCAATGTACTATACACAACGTTAACAACCATTAAGTTGATTGGTTTTGAACATCGAAACATTATAACGAATTTAATTACATGCATCCAATTCCCTAATATTACAAGTTAACCCATATATGATAAATCTATTTTTGAAAAAATATAAATAAATCTAATTAGAAGGAAATGTTAAATCAAGTCATATTGAAATAGACATGAAGATTAGATAATCTATCGAGCATCTAAGAGCGTTATTGTTACATCATTGACCGAATTATGTGCGTGGGTAGATGAAAGAGCTTTGGTTATAGGCAAGTTCACTCCAGTGAAAAACGCAGGTTGTTTTGGTGGAGGCAGTGTGATATTGTGATCCAACATCACAACTACAAATGACATAGTTGGTCTATCTTCTACATGATGTTGCACACATAACAAACCAATATGTATTGATCGTAATATTTCAGAGTCAGCATGTGTACCCTTTAATTCTGAACTAGCAAGCTCTAGCGATCTGTCTTCTTTATAAAGTCTCCATGCCTAAATAATATCATTATTTGAGTACAATACAATTATAACAACAAGGAATTCTTTTAGAATAAAATTTGTGCTTGGCTATTTCTAAAAGATCACTTTTGCCTAATTACCTAACTTTTAAGGGCAAAGGCCAAATATCAATTTGTCCACCAACATTATGTATATTTATTTAATTTGCTAGAATGAAGAAAAAAGGTTCAATAGGTTTTATTAGGGGTATTTATGACCGATAAGTTATTAGTTTAGTTTAGTTGACATTTTTTTTTTCTAAAAAGAAGCCATGTGTTTAAATTCTAAACTGGATCGAATGATTTGATTTACAGTGTAGATAAATAATTGTTTGAGAAGAAAATAACAATGTTTTTTACTTGAGGATGATGATAAACTAAATATTTTATGTACTTTAAATCATATATTAAATTCTGTTTAAAAAAATGAAAATATGTTGATTCAACTTACATGTCCAAGAAGATTATCATTGTGTTGTTCATGAGTGAAGTCTCGGTTTTTCTTCCCACTCACTATTTCCAACACCAATACTCCAAAGCTGAATACATCTGATTTAACTGAGTAACGTCCGTGCACTGCATATTCTGGAGCGATGTAACCGCTGCAAATTAAAAAGTTATTTGATCAACAGCAATAAACATGCACAGTAAGGACATTTGATTGTGCATATAGTTCTAAGGAATTGTAAAACTATATATTATCTTATGGACGCAACATGCTTTGTCAAACTTCCCCAAATTATTATGGTTACCGTATGTAATTGTTTTTTTTGTTCTTACTATGTTCCAACAACTTTGTTGGTATTGGCTGCAGTTTCGTAGCCTACAAATCTTCTAGCAAGACCAAAGTCTGATATTTTAGGGTTCATATCATTATCCAACAAAATATTTGAAGCTTTCAAATCTCTGTGAATAATTCGAAGTCAAGAATCTTGATGTAGATACATAAGCCCTCGAGCAATCCCGTGGATAATATGGAACCGTTGGGTCCAATCAAGCAATGATGTCGAGCATACGTCTACAAAATTAACTATCTGATTAGTTTCTGCATAGTAAATCTATGGTTGTGAAGAGACCGAAAGCATCACCTGATAAACTAATTAGCATATGTAGTAGATATTTAAAATCTAAACAACCAACGTAGTTCAAGCATAGCAAGAGTAAAACTGTACAGCTAAAAAAGTCATCAAATTATAGGAAAATGTACGAGTGTTTGGAGTGTTGTAGTAGCCATCCTACACTTCATGCACATTCTATTTCAACATTTTCATAGGAGGGTTGTTAGAACGAATCCATTGAGCCGAGTGTTGATCTTTCATGCATAAAAATAAATTGCCTATTTCAACATTTTCGAGATTGTATTGTTAATTTCATGGGAAGAGAGTCGTACCAAAGATAGTTAAATCCAAGCTTCTGTTTGCCATGAATTCATATATCAACATTGTTTCGTCTCCTTCAATGCAATATCCTAAAAGCTTCACAAGATTTCGATGCTGAAGTTTGGCAATACATCTAACTTCATTCTTAAACTCATCAAGCCCTTGTCTTGAAGATTTTGACAATCGCTTGACAGCTATCTCTCGACCATCATCCAACACACCCTTAGGATTTCCAAAAGCAAATTATTGTCTAATTCAAATAATGCAATTTGTTAAGAGTAAGTGATTAGCTTTTACAACGGTTGGAATGCTAAAATTTTCGTCAGATAGAGCAGAAAGATGTGACTTTTAATGTGGAGGTTGTGAATTATCATCTGTTGTAAGCCAAAAGGTTGCAATAGTAATCTTCATCCTCTAAAGGGTGATTGATGTTATTATCCTTTATTAGATAAATAAAATAAAATAAAATAAAATATTAAAACTGCCCGAAAGGCCAAAATCCAAAAGTGCTAGTCACATGTAATAACACACTATAAGGTAAATATTTTCTCCTTGAGCAAGTTCATCTATGCCTAACTATTTTACCTCGTGAATTCGTGATGCAAGTCGCGTAACTAAAACTACAAAAATATTGTATGTGAACATGGAAGGTTGCTACAATCTCATCCACAACATTCCTATTAGTGGACCACATGAAAACTACAACTATGTTATTGGACATTATAAGCATACCTACTTGTTTCTCATTCAAAATTATAATAATGCCTATACACTTCCATTCTTTCGCCATGTAAGCCAAATGCCACTGTATTCTGTAAGGTCATGAGGCGGCGCTATAGAAGGAACGAGTCATGGCCTTACAGGTAACATTAACTATTACTCATTTACTCAAGCACTTCTAATATTATTCATTTCCGACTCGAGCGTTGGAGTGGTTTTGTGAGTCAATCATCTAGGACTAACCCCGATTATCTCTGTCAGGGTTTTGAGAGAAACCTCCCTATTAAAACCAATTCTTACATCCTTAGCCCTCATTCATATCCCTCACATGCACATATAGAGTTTTAATCTTCCTAACACAAAAGCTATTAATCTCATTTCATACCTTTGAAGGATGAAAATTTATTCCATGAATTTCAACCTATCATATTATTGAAATTTTCAAAGTATATCACACTCATATACTTGAGAAAAAACACTTCCATGTTCACACCCATTGTCATATCAGTCTCACTCAAATAGAAAGCTAAAGTTAACTAGATAGAAAAGTCAATACTTGAACAAATCATAATAAATCTTTGTTAAAAATCAACAAAAACTTTAAGAAGTATATCTATAATTTCTGAATATATCTATTTTACCTTGTAAACGGGACCAAATCCGCCTTCTCCAAGCTTATTGGCTGTTGAAAAGTTACTTGTAGACTTAACAATCGTAGACAAGCTAAAAGATGGTAAATCAACATCTTCCTTTGGACCGTCCCTAATAGTATCTTCGTTGAAGTCATGCACTGAGTCACATATGAAACAATGTTTGAAATTGTATTTGGAAAATTGTCTATAGATTGTACTTCACAACATATATAAATTTTGAAGTACACTCTAGACAATTGATAACAAGTCTCGTGTTAAGACTAAAGCAAAACTAGAGATTAAAAAATGGAAGGTTTAGTAAAGGTTTGATGCTACAATTCACAACAAATCTTACTTTCAATAAACATGCCTTACCTCGGCCTTTCATATAAGACCTATTCTTCTTCATACTTGCATACACCGCAAGCGTTAGACCAACGAGAACCAAACATATCAAGGTTGACACAACTGCTATGATCATATTTTTCTTCTTGTTGGAACCATATTCAGGAGTTGTAAACCCTTGAACACATAAACAGAATATATAAAATTAAATAACTGAATAACCATTGAAAAGGTGAAATGAATAATAAAGATTGTTACAAAAATCATTTGCTCATAAAGAGTGCTTACTTGGTAACTCAGAGAGAGCCATTCTAATGTAAAGATCTTGAGTCTCATCAGCTTCTCTGATGTCCATTAGATTATCAAACCATAGTAAACATCCACTTCCTGTAACATATAAATTTGCATACGCAGTACACCCACAATGCCGCCTGCACTCCATCTCACATTCCATTAGATTCATACTCAAATTATACCTTGAACTTCGGGTGTCCGGGAGTTTCACACCTGAAACTCTGTTAAACCCAATGGCATTCCCATCCCCACATTCCAAAAGAGTTCTCAGTACACACCCACTTGACCAGTCGCCTGCTTTCCAATCCTCAACGCGTTTTGGCACAAAACCATCTAGACAACTACAAACAGGGAAGTTTTTACTGTTACAGGTTCCATATGGACCACATAGTCCATATGGTGAACAACTATCCGTGGGTGCTGCAGCCAAAATCGAAAGCCAACTTTGGGTGCGATCAATCCATATCATGCGTGTCACAACACCTTCAGGGTTCAAATACATCCGCATAACAACCGAACTATCAATTTCTTCAAGTTGATAATATATCTCTCTCTCGTTAATAACAAACTTATTTCCAAATGTCGGGCTTTCTCTCAAACTAGGCATGCCACTATATCTAACCCCATTCCATGGTCCAAACCTCATGTGCAAAGCAGAACCCCGTTTCTCGAATATTTGTGGAAATCCATTTGTATCCATCCGTATTACATACTGACCAGGAGAAGGATCATCAAGGCTCTTCCATGATGTCCATTGCCTGTCTATGCCTCTACTCAAGTCACTACCGATTTTCATACCCGGGAGATAGGTGTCTCCAGGATAATCAAAACTTTGCCATATGATCCTACTTCCCTCCCTTATTACAAGATTTCCATTATCTAAAAGTTGTGCGACTGTATTAATAGTTTTATTTGTAGATAAAGAAGATGATGACCAGATAGTGGAATTAGTATTACCAACAGAAAC
Organism: Ambrosia trifida; assembly: GCA_028751855.1. Lineage (NCBI taxonomy): Eukaryota > Viridiplantae > Streptophyta > Magnoliopsida > Asterales > Asteraceae > Ambrosia > Ambrosia trifida. The sequence continues at coordinate 2,034,368 of CM054126.1, read as the reverse complement.
AAGTTGCAGGATCCCGTTGCTACTGACTTTGAGGAAGCCTGAAGTAGTACTGTTAAGCGCTCTATCTCTATTCGCAACCCAGACAACGGTGCCATTTGAAACCTTCTTGAACCATATTCCCAAATATCGGTTCTTGGAGTTACCCGGGTTGAAAAATCCCATTGCAAACATTCCACCAGATGAAACAATGGTATCACCATCTCTCATGTGTTTGGTTGGGGACAATGTGTCTACTGCAATAGAACCTTTTAACATAGAACAAAAAGCACTAAACAATAACAAAAGTATTGTAACACTCTTCATTTTGGTGTTCTTTGATCACTGTCTCAAAGATATTGTTATTCAACTTTCTGAAATTTATTCAATTAGAAAGAGGGTACGTATACATCATCTTTTTTTTTTTTTTAAAGGTAACGTATACATTATTGCCATATTGATATTCAACATTTGAATATTTCAAAGGTCAACTATTTTCCTATTTTCCTCTTTGTTGCATTATTATTATTATTATTATTTATGATGTTGATGTGGATAATAAGTGTAGGCTGTGTATTTTGTAATTGCCATGGACAACTTTTCTAAGAGACATGTTTATCCTCATATTTTACGGTACCAAAGCTTAATAGGATAATTCAAAAAGTTCAACAAGAACAAGTTCGATTTTTTTTTTTTTTTTTTTTTTTTTTTTTTTTTTTTTTTTTTGTGAATAAAGAGCAAGTTAGAAATTTTGTGTGAATAAAGGTCAAAGATCTTCCTTATATAGTTAGGGAACCATTAGAATGCTTAAGTTGAAATGACGCAACACTTCATCCTAATTCCTAAGTTGTATCAAATGGCGGTTAAAACATATAGCGTTCATTTCAACATTTCGTTACAACGAGTTCAATGGGAGACAAAATAGAATGGACTAGGTGAGGAAATGAAAAAGAAAAACCGTGATTAGATGTTCAATGGAATAGAATAACATATTACACAAGTTCATTCAATCCACCTTCTTGTTTTTCTTTCCATTCCATTATCTTTTTCAACTTCGTCACTTCCACTGCCACTAAGAGCACCCACAATGCTAGTCAAACAAATCACTCCAAACCGCCATGTCACCATATCACATCATTTCAAACAATTCCTAACCACACCCTACTTTTTTCCTCTAACCCAAACCATTCCAAAGCTCAATCTCATCACCTACTTTTCCTTTTATTTAATTTATACTTCACACACAAAAAAAAAACTTTTTTTATTTAATATCACCATGCGGGGCCCACCTCAAACCCCATTGGACCGGTCCATTGCACCGGACGGACCTAATGTTTTCAACCCTTTCCAATGCTTCAAACCTTGTGCTTGGTCCGTCTGCTCAGTTCGGACCGTCCGAACAATGAGCATTGTGGATGCTCTAACAACCACCCGTGGACTTATTATTCCATCCACCCCATGAATTTTAATATTTATAGTAACAATAATGTTTTAGGGTACAAGATCTTTTAAATTTATAATAATCATAATAATTCAAAGAGTATTTAGTTAAGGAAAATTGAGTTTCCAATGGACGTATTAGACTTATTCTTGGGACGACTTCAAGGTCAATGAATACGATTGACAAAAATCTATTAATTGGTGTTGGAATGAAAAGAGACGGAACATCACAAGAACCTTAAAAGTAGGTTCAAACATGCATAAAATTTATTTGAATATCGCTAAACTAAAAAGTATCTTAGTTAAATAAAATTTGTGGGGTAATAATTATGAATTTCCTTCTGAATTGGTGACTTGGTGGTGGAATATGATCGCGTGGCAACATTGGTGGCACGATGATACTCCAGTGTTCCGTGAGTGATTCCAATTTGTTGGCCGTTCAAAAAAAAAAAAAAGTTAAATAAAATTTGTAAAGAACAAAATACAACATAAACACATTTAGCATAGGAAAAAAAATATCTCTGTATGGAAATTTATAAGGAACAAAATACAACTTAAACATAATTTTTCAATATTTGTCTAGATTAGTTGTGAGGATGCATGCTGACACCTAGTTTCATTTTTCTACTCTCAGAAAAAAAAAATGTCATTTTATGGTCAAGAAAGGGGGCTCTTAGAATAGTCTACAAATAAATGGAAGGTTTTCATATTACTGACACGCGGTCCAAAGAAAAGAGAAATAACCTTAAAATTTAGAGGGAATTTCAGGACTATCGGCTAATATAATATGGGTGATGTTATTTAGACATCTCCAAAAAAAACCCTAAACATCCCCTATGACGGACCATGGAGGCCACAATGGGTCGTGGAGGCCAAAAAAGTAAAAAACGACGGACTGTGGGAGGCCCCCACCGACCCCTCTCTTTCTCAGGTATTTTTTTTCTGAGGTATTATTATTGTAATTATTATTGTTGTTGATGATCTTCTTGTTGTAGTTTAGGCGAAAATTGGTTGGATGGTTATTTTAGTTTAGGCGAAAATTGGTTGGATGGTTCTTAATGCTTTATATAGTTTAGGCAATTATATATGAGGTTATGTTTATGCGATTATAGTTTAGTTGAAAATATTGTGAATTTGGAAGTCTTTGTGGCGTTAAACATAAGTGGCGTTTTATGTTAAACATTAGGCGCGTCTTATTTTCAACATAAGGCGCGCCTTATGTTTAAACATAAGTGGTGTTTTATGTTTAAACATTGTTTAGATAGTTTGTATCTGCTTAGAATTGATTGTTTTGGGATATTGTAGATGACTTGTGTTGTCTGGTTCGTACAAAAACAAAGGAAACTCTGCTGAAATTTTTATAAAAATCCAAAGCGTTTTAGGTGTTTTTGTAGATTATTGATTGTTTTTGTGATAATGATCTTTGTTTTGTCTTGTTTTGCATATATGGCAAACGCTAACCAGCCTAATGGGGATCCTCTAGCATTGGATAATATGAAAGGCTAGGTATACAGGCTCGACCACAATCCTTATGAGGTGGCCCGCTGGAACAAGATGGTCGAGCATCCGGTACACCCATTGCGCGGAGTTTCCAAACATTCATATTCACATCTCTAACCCATCTTAAACACCCACACTACACTTCTTTTTCACAACTCCCACTCAATACCAATCATTGCCAATCATTGGGAAGTATATAGGGCCCGTGGAGATCCCCACGGCTCGTCTTTTTTCCCATTTTGGCCCTCCACGTCCCGTGGAGGCCTCCACGGCCCGTGGAGGGGATGTCTGAATAAAATGCACCCATGTTTGAATATCCCAAGCCTATAATATATAGCCTACACAAAGCATGTAAACACAAAGGAAATAACATGGTACACTAAACCCAATAACACTTAATTTACTGCTAACTTACTCAACTACAATACATGGACATAAAGGAATGGAGACATAAGACCCAGGTTGCATGGGATATGGGGATGGAGACGTGGTAATGAGGAGGTGTGGCTCCCATGGAAAGGTAAGAAGTTTCGAGTGTGGGTGATGGAGGAGATAGGAGAGCAGATACCAGTACTCCTAAGTCAAGGTTAGGGTTCAGCATAAACAAAGGATAGGTAGCAGTTCATTTTGTTCAACCGGAGAAAGAAACAGAGAAACTAACTTCGCTGGCGATGGAAACTAATACAAGTTTAGAAACATAGGCTAATTTTGATAATGAAGATACGCATTTATTGGAGGAGGATAAGTTGGAGGTGCGCATAATATTAGGGAAAATTTGGCAGAGGACAGTATTGATAACAAGGTGGAGATCATGGGAGTTAAGGAAGTTTTTTTTGGGTGGGGGGGGGGGGGGGGGATCTTTGGATAGTGTCAAATTGAAGGCCGTAATGAGGGAATAAAACCTGTCTTTTATTTTTCTCATAATGGCTCTAATAAAAAAATCAAAGCTCAGGAAAAAGTGGGCCTTGCCTGTAATATATTTGTGAGTAGTAGTGGGGTGAGGCCCAATGGAGGTAAAACACCATGAATAGATTATCCTTTTAGGCTTAACAAGATAACGAGCCTAAAGTAGGATGAGGTGACCGATGGTGTTGAGCCAAATAATAATAATGATATAATGGGGAGCCCAATAATATGCGATCTTAACTCACAATAATTTGGGGACAAAGGTAAAGTTTCGCAAGAAGAAACAAATAATGTTTTGGAAGAAAGTGAAGTTATATATAATCATAATGTCGAGGAGGAAATGTTATTAGATAGAGAGGTCGGTGATGCGGTGAGCCTAGGCATCAAGGTCGGAGCACAACTTCAAAGTTTTAAGGAGATGGTTAAGGAAATGATTCATCAAGAAGGTATTCAACTTGGTAAACTATGATTTTTCTATCAATAAATATTAGAAGGCATTGAGGTGGATGGTAAGGCGGGTTGGATAAAAGGATAATGGAGGCTTTAGGGGGTGGCATTTCTGGCCATGCAAGAAACACAGTATTCCGATGTACAGGTTTTGATTTTTCCAGATTTTGGCGTGGGGACGGGTTCAAGGCTGATTGGGTGGAGGCTAATGGTTAGTTTGTGGATCTGAAAATTAACAAGAAGGTGTGTTTGGTAAAAAAAAAAATAATTCACATTAAAATAAAGGTAGATTTGGTAAAATGTGTTAAATGTATATACAACAATCGTACCCAGTATATTCCACAAATAACAAAGTTGTTTGTAGGGTAAGTAGAGGGTAAAATGTAGGCAAACCTTACCTCTATCTGTCAGGGTAGAGAGGTTGCTTCAAAAGAAACCCTCATCTAAAAAATGATAGCATGCAAACAAAAGAACCTAACAAACAAAAACAACCTAACACTACAGAGAAAGGAAGCTATTAAAGAGCGAAAATGGGTCAAAGAGTATCCTAGTTAAATAGAAAAGGGAACCGTTATAACATTATTCAACAAATAGACTTAGAAAATGTAAAAACACATCATATGTTGAGTCCACCTTAAGTTTGAGAATGTCAAAGACCTATGAACAATGCTAAGCCACAAACGTATCAATCGTCGAAAGTCCTTAACCTTGATCTTACATTTCCACAAATTCCTATATTGGATCATGTCCTCGGAGAGGGATAACTCTATCAAATCTTGTCTAACCCGCTCGTCCCAACTCAAATTGGGTCGGCCTCTACTGCTTCTCCCTTCCATAATGATGGTTTCAACTACTCTAATCGGTGATGTCATATGCTCTCCTCTTCACATGTCCTAACCATCTCAATCTCCATTCCCTTATCTTAGCGGATATACCAGCCACTCCTAACCTTCCCATAAAGACCGCATTTCTTATTTGATCTAACCGTGTGTGGCCACACATCCACCTCAATATCCTATTTCTGCTACCTCCATCTTGTGATTTGAGACCTCTTAATGGCCCACCAGTTTGCCCCATATAACATAGAAGGTCTAACTGCAAAACTATAAAATTTCCCCTTTGGTTTAGTTGGTAACCTTTTATCGCACAATACAACAGGAGCTGTTCTACACCCACACCAGCCTGCACGGATGTGGTGTGCTACATCGCTATCTATCTCCCCATCATCCTGAACAAACGAGCCCAAGTACTTGAACTTAGCTAGTTGTGAATCCACTTGACCGTCGATGGGGATCTAAGTGTCCTCCACGTTGCTTGTACCACTAAAATCATAGTAAAGATACTCCATCATAGAACTGCTAGTTCTTAAACCTTTTTCCTCTGAAGCCTCTCATCACTCCTCTAGCCTCGTGTTCAAACATTGTTCGGTAGCTGTCACTAACACAATATCATCTGCATAAAGCATGCACCATGGCGCTGTCTCATGAATCATCATTGACAAGTCATCCAAGACCACCACAAAATGAAATGGACTCAACACAGACCCTTAGTGCACTCCTACCTCAATAGGGAAGAAATCGGTATCCCCTGCAAGCGCACGGACACTATTTGTTTGTCCAATCATACATATACCTAAATATGTTAATGTACTTAACAAGGACTTCTCTACCCTCTAAACGATCCCAAATTAGTTACATGTCACACTATCATTGCCTTTTCCATGTCAATGGAAACCAAGTGCCCAAAGAAGAGTGGATAAAAGTAGGTTATGGGTGGAAATCTTATGGTTTAATAATTACTATCAGGCTTGGTGGATTGAGACGGGGGATTCGGCATGGTGTGGTGTGAGGAAGAACGAAAAATACAAAGTTTGAATCGGTTAGTGCATGGGATTTCTAGGAATTTAGTAGGGAAGCGGGGCTTGGGGAGTATGCTATATGGGGAAAGGTTTACATTCCTCATTAGTAATGGTGGCGGAAATAAACTTAGTTAGATTGATAGGGTGTTGGTGTGCTCGGAATTTTTTTAATGAGTGGCCAGGAGCGTGCCTAAGGGCTTTACATAGGGAGTTTTCTTATCATTGTCTGTTGGTTTTAACGATGGTGGATGCTAATTTATGTCTGAATCCATTTAGATGGTTTAATGCATGGTTGGACAGGGAGGGGGTGTGAAGAGGTGGTAAAGAAGACTTTATTTGGGTGCCATTTTTCGGTCCCTAAGATATTAATTTACATAATAAATTAAATACTTTGAGGTGAGTTGAGAAAATGGATTAAAGATTTAATTAGAAAGGATGGGGAGGATGAAGAGTGAATAAAACTGGAGAAGGAAAGATTAGAACAGGTTATGGAGGCAAGAGAGTTAGAGGGAGAATAATTTTGGGTGTGGTCTAAGTGTAGAAAAGGCATTCAGGACATCGAAAACATAGAATTAAATATTTGAAACAAAAATCTCGGCTACATGGGCTATGCAAGGGGATGAGAATACATATTTTTTTCCATGGAGTTATAAATGGCTGAAAGGCTAAAAATGTTATTCCGGGTTTAGTGGTGGAAAGGGATGGATTTCTAGACCGACTTTAGTCATGAAGGAAGCTTTAAAACATTATATGAAGCAATACAAAAAAGGGTATAGAGATAGATTGAGGCTCATTTTTGATGATTTGAAGACTATAGTGATGGATATAAGAGAGGAGTTGACTGCTAATTTTTCCAAGAAAGAAATAAAAGAGGCTGTACTTGATTGTGGGTTAGATAAGGCGCCAGGACCAGATCGGTTCAATTTCAGGTTTTTAAGCAATTCTGGGATCTCTTTGAAGATGTATTTACCTTATTTTATCACAGTTTCACAAGTCGGGGATAACTAATAGAGGTTGTAGTTCCTGTTTCGTAACATTAACTTTGAAAGCAAAAATAACATGTCGGGGGTTAAAAGATCAAATGGCCTAATTGTTTTAAATTGGAAAGACAAAAGTGGTACGGGAGAGCAGATATGGTTACTGTCTCAGACTGGGGGGAACTTGGTATGGGATTGGTCGCATGCCCTAAATACTCATGCGAAGTTAAAGGAATGGCATCAATGCAGCGATAAGTTGGATAGGATTCGGTTTAGGGGAGGAAGTGATACGTGGAAATGGGAGGGGGATAAATTAGGTAAGTTTTCAGTTGGATCCGCAAAAATGGTTATATAAGATGGCATTGCTCACCAGTAATTATTTTTGTATGAAATGGGCCTCACGGGGGCCTTTAATGTGCAATATTATGGTTTCGAGGGTGGAAATGAATCAAGTTTCAACCAAGGTGGAATTTGAAGACCTTATGTTCACCTTGATACTCTTATGTGCACCTTGTGTAAGTACGATCGGAATCCTCGGTTCACTTATCACTGCTTTTATAGCCGCGGATGAGGTTTGGGACCGGGTGGGCATTTGGTGTAACATGGGACCATTTTTTATTTTTGAAGTTCGAGATCTTTAGAAGCATCATGAGGGGGTTGAATTTCCTTAAATGGGAAAGAAAATTATACATGGTATTATTATAGTGGCGTGTTGGTGTCTATGGAAAGCTAGGAATGCCAAGATGTTTAAAGGCAAAGATATTAAGGATTTGGGGACAGTGGATAACATAAAGTCTATGTCTTTTTTTTGGTTAAAGCATAGTTCTAGATTTAATAATCTAGTTTGGAGACACTGGGATACATTTCCTTTATGTATACTGTAACTGTTTTTTTTTTCCTGCAGCCCTTGCTTTGAGGATGGGCAAGTGGCCTGCAGTCCTTCCATTAAGAGCATAATTGGACCTATTTATAATGTAAATGTTACACCTAAAAGTGTTAATGGTATATTGATTTCGTGAAAATACAATAGCAATATGATCGCTTTATATACGGGTAGATACAAGAAACTCTAGCACCCTCTAAGGAAGGGATAATCATCCCTTGCAGATAGACATTGGTTTCCCTTATTAAAGCAAAAGCTTCTTTGCATGAATTTGAACAAAGCTTTAAAAGGGATTCCCGTGAAACCTGTGATAATGTAGAGTTAGATAAAGATCCCTCAAAAGCCATTAAGGTAAAGTTCTTTCTACCATTATCTGGTTCTCCCTAGTTGATGTCAAAGACCTTGTTGTCAGCATCTTGCCTGCACTCCGATGTGTTATATGGGGGGCTGCTCCAATCAACATACCCAGAGGTAAAAAGACTTTGTTGACTGGGTTGTTGAGGTTGTGGAGGTTGAGCAGAAGCAGTGGAAGGCATTTGCTATTGGTGTTGGCCCTGTTGCTGAATGGGCTTCTGAACATACTGAATCTGAGGCACTTATTGGATTTGTGGAGATTGTGCCTGAGATTGTATGTAGTTTGGTGTGGAGGCAAAGTGAGCACTTCCTTGTAATCCTTGATTTCTATTGTAACTGGAGCTTGGTTGCTTTCTAGTTTGTGGTTAGTTGTAGCTAGAGCTTCTACACTCTCTAGCAAAGTGTCCCAACTTCTGACACTTATGACATCTCAGTTTAGATTTGTCAAAACCAACTTTTGTTTGATTGTTTAATGCTGGAAATTTTCTACCTGACCTTTTATAAAGTTTGTTAGTTTTAATACTTAACATGGCCAGTTGGTGCAGAACATCCATTTCCTCTAAATCATCACTACTGAAATTTTTTAAGTCATCAAGTATAAAACACATGTTATAAGTAGTTTGATTTTCATCATTGTCATAAGATAAATAGGATCTTTTTGATGAGATCCCTGCTGTGATGTCAATGTTATCAAAAGAACCAAAATCATTTGAACAAGATGAGGAATCTTGTCCCAACAAAGCTATACTACCAGGAACATAGTCATCAGCAGTTTTACCAAAACTTTGTAACCTTTTCTTTTGATTAATTTCTCTTTCAAATGTTAACAATCTCCCATGTAATTTTGTGAGTGTTAGGGAGTCATAATCTAAACTTGACCCGAGACCTATGGAGTAAGTTTCCCATTTTTCTGGCAGAGACCTTAAAAATCTATGTAACATTGATGTATTTGTGTAGGTCTATCCATTTAGTTTCAACTCAGAAATAAGTGAAGAAAATCTTTCAAATTGTTGTGTTAAACTTTCTCCAATTACATGAGTAAAAGTTTCATATTGTTGAGCTAAGATTTCTCTGGTGTTGGCAATCACCTCATTAATTCCTTCAAACTGTTCTTTTAGACTATCCCAAAGCTCTTTGGCACTCTCACAATGTAAGAGCCCAACATATATTTCATTTAGGAGATCCATTGCCAACATAGAGAAATCTTTAGCATCAAGCTCAAGTTTTAGGAAATCTTCTTTTGTGTAGTCTTTTGGTTCTCTGACTTTATCTATTTTAGTTTCTAGATCAATAATCACTGGTTTATGGAGTCCATGCATGACCGATTTCCAATAACCAGTGTTCTGCTGTGATAAAGTATGTGCCATCCTTCTTTGCTAGATATCGTATTCATTTCTTACTAGAGGCTTATTAGCATATCCAGATTATGAGGATCCATTTTCAAGGAGATTGATTGATTAGCAATTTCTTAAAGTGATGGATTAAAAAATAAAAGGAACTATAGACTTTGATTGAATATCTATAAGAGCCTATGTCTAATTTCAGTTTGTTAGATTGATATTTATCAGATAAACCAGATGCGCTTATACCAATTGTTGGATCTATATGTGTTTAGCAGATTCTTAAAGAACAATTTAATACATGAAGTAAATGCAGCGGAATAGTAATTGTTCTAAGTTAATAGTTCACTTTTTATATAAGTAAATGCTCCCCCTCAATGTATAAACCAAAATAAAACAAGTGTATATATGAAACAGAATAGAAAATGATAAAACAGTTGTGTTTTCTTGAATGGTTCACATATATTAGAAAGTGGAAATCTGTCTAAGTATGTCTATAATAGATGGTGTGAACCCATCTATTTATAGATAGAAGTAACCGTACATGGGAAGTATAAATCTAATACTAAAATACTACAACATACTGTAGTATTGGAACTTGTACAAAAAGGAATCAAAAACTAATATAATACTAAACGGCTGAAGTTAAGGGCGGCTGGGAGCTTCTATTGGAATTGCTGAAGAGTAAACAACTTCTGATGAGTAAATCATCAAAGTTGTTCTTCAGATGTTTGTCTGGTTCATCTTCAGGACTTTAGTCTTCAGCACTTTCATTCAGCTTCTTTTCTTCATCAGAACTTTCCCTTACTTCTTCAGCACTTGTCTATTAGCAAAAGTTGCAGAGAGGATATTAGACTAAGGTTGAATGGCTTGTCAATCCTCTTTGACCCAACAACCCTCAGCATCAATACTCAAGAAAGTCACCTAGACCAAGTATATTGTTTGCGAATTCAACCGGCAAGCTCAGAAGAATTACAACCAGGTCAATTATATATGCCAATGTGAAGTCGACAATGTAATGCACTGCAGCCTTGTAGCATCAGTACTCAGGGATGTCATCTTGACCAAGTACATCACACGCAATCCAATAAGACAACTGCTGTAACATTGTGTATTTTCCACGATTTTTTTAATAAATAAAAATTTCAATCTTTATTCCATTTGTACCTTGTTCACAACTGTCAAAAATAACATTACCTCGTTTGTACCTATTACACCACGAAATTCTAACAATTATTGTATTTCCTACTTTTATTTTATCATTCAATTGTTATATAATTAAAATGTAGTGTGTTTTTAATATATAAAAAATGTTTGAAGCAAGGGTAGAACTCGGGTCCCAAACTGGTTCAACCTTATCACACAACACACACACCACTCGACCAAGTAAGGTTATTGATTGAAATATACCGACAATCGACATTCAAATTCAAGCTCGTTTTCTATGTTTGGCAACAATTTCAGCATTCATTTTGACTGACTAACAATCCTCGGCCAATTAATATGATTAATTTTAATTATATCATACCAAATTTGTTTCCAGACGTGGACCCAATTGTGCCCTTTTAAACCACCATCAATCAGACGAATTTACATTGAATCGGTTATAATTCCAAACACATAACCTATTTTCGACACCCTCTACCTTGTTCTTGAACCACAAATATCGTGTCAACGCATTTAATTTAAATCCTAAAATCACGGCAATCAACACCTGTTTTCCTATCTTGTGTGTCGGTGATCGTTACTATAAATTGAAGCCACATTTCAGAGCAGGACCGGTGCGAAAACAATTTCCCACGCCCAATTCCTTTTCACATTACCTTAGTTGTCTGAGTTATAGATACCGATGTATAGGGCTGTGCAAAGGGTCAGGAACCGACCCGACCTGATCTGGACCCACAAGAACCATATACCCTTTTATTGTTGAAATTAGGAACCATGAACCGAAGCTTAAAAGGCTATGTGGTTCCAAGTCCTAAAGGTTCTTATGGGTCGGGTAAAGGGTCTCACTCTCTAGAACCTTTTAATGTAATATGCTTTTAGAGGGTTACATATTCCTGTTCTTTTACCATTCTCGTAAAAGAGTTCATCCATATGGTTCTAACAATAGCTCACGAGTTGCCTTTTTTAGTCATTTTTCGTTTCTTGACTTATGTTTTGGTAACAATTTTGTCATTCTCATCACTCAAAACATTATGTGAATATGTTATGTATACATCACAAATACACACACACATCAGAGCGACATACATAAATATTTACTTCAATTTTGTTCAAGCCGAATTATATTTCAAGAAAAATACATTGTTAGTTTTATAAATAATATTTTTTTAATATTGTATTAACATTATGTAAAATTGATTGCAATAACATGTAAAAAAGAATAATGAAAAGACTAAAAAAGAGCATTGTTTTATTTTTCTGTTAACAATACATATCTATTAGATCATTTTTATAAATTATTATTTTTTCATAAATTATTAATCTATTAATAAGTCATGTTCTAAATAAAATACAAACGGTTCTTGTGGTTCTTATATTAGAACCGTGGGTTTGGAACCGACTTGACCCGGAACCGATAATTCATATAAATCTAGAACCGTGAACCGACCCATATATTTAAAAAGGTTTGGATCCAAGGTTCTCGCGGGTCGGGTCTAAGGTTCTTGTGGGTTCGAACCACGAAATGCTCACCCTTACCGATGTACGTGCTTTCCGGCCATCCTCCACCTTCTCTCGGCCTTCCTGTGACACCTTCGAGTCCACGAGCCACAACTCGTAACCACAACGAAACCCACCAGCACCAGCCCGCAACATCACGGTTTCCTCCAACCCCGACCATTTTCGGCATTCGGAAGCCCGACGAGTAATACCACCAAAAGCAACCACTAGCCCACCAACATAAATGAGCTCTGGTGACTTTGTATTATGGCGATTACATTTCTGTCTGACTCGAAGTATCGGCTTCGAACCAATCGAGCGCTTAGTGCGGGTCTATTGGTTCGCCTATTCTAATGTACAACGAACCACCAAGATCGCCACCATATTTCTTAACTATTAGGTTGACCGAAGCCGCTGCATATAGTTGAATAACTTCCTGCTCGAACCCACTGTTATCATTCGAACACGGAACCTTTGCCATACTTCTAGACGATCACAGTTGAATATTCATTACAATTATTGACTACCCTTCTTGATCCAAGGTATTGCTATTAGTTCATTTTGCATCGTCATGTTTCTTAAAAAAGGGAGGGGCAAGTGCAAGTGAGTTCTATACTTGCAAGATGATGAAATGTTAGAATGGTTGGTTAGCTTGTACTGAACCACTCACTTGCATGTTGCAAATCATGTTTATTTCTTTTATAAAAAAAACTAATACCGCCATTATATATATATAGATAATTCTAAACTTTCAATTTTGAGAAAACTAATACTAATGTTATATTATATTTATATAAATCTCGAAACTCTCTAAACATACATGTCAAGTTTAAATTACCATGAATGTTGCTTTTGAAAAATTCTAATAATGTAACAATAACAACAAAATAGATAAATTAAAAGCGATACATTTTGCACAAGCACTATAACAATAGATACTAAAACAGCACCTTTAATTAGGTCTAAGCAAATTTCGTTGATTCCTGTTGACTTTCTAGCAAGCCCACTACAATCAAGGTGAGTTTATATAGCCCCTTTTTACTATTTTACATTTTTGGGTGAAACATGTTACATTCTCATATACAATTCAACATAAGTGCCTATGTGTGATTTCTATGTTGCATTGTGTCTTAAACAATACTTTGGTAAACACAATTAGACTCGCGTAATCATTAACTCCGTACAAGCCTACGATACACAATGATAGATCTATTGGATTGACAAGCCCACCCGGATACGTGTACCCCCGGATATGGGTAACGTGGGTGATTGTTATCGATTACATAAACACAAATGAGTGAACCATATGCGTATGGGATGGACCACAATAAACATGTCACAAGGGTTGATTATGCAAACGCTTTACCTAGTAGTTTGTTTTCGCATATGGACTAGATTTGCCATGATACTAGAATTGCACAAGTTTTTATACTCATGATACAATATTCAAACCTATGTATTTTCACCAACTTTTGTTGACCCAACATATTTTTCCAACTTAACACGTTTCAGGTTATAGCTTTGCTTGAAGATTAGAGTTAATGCTTGAAGATTTATATTTAGTGTTTCTCTTTTGATGTACAAATTCCTTTTAGAACAATTGTATGTAATTCATTTAATTGATTATTGAAACTTATCATTTACCATGAGCTACTGAACAATCGTCATTACATGGCACCCCGATGTTTCCGCCATCGGTTGGGGTGTTACAACTGCTAACTGAATTCCATAAAGACAGACTAGATATTCAACATAACACGTAGGTACCACCACTAAGTTATATCTTCTACCTAAACTTTTCCATGCAAAACTCTTCACATTGACTGGAGAAACTCATACTATCGGTACAATCAGTAAAGATTCTCAAATGTAATTCTCTGCAAAACAATCCACTCAGATACTTGTATTTTTATTAACAATCCTTATCTGAATTGACTTGAGAGTGCATTAAAAATCTCTTTCTAAACAAATTCCTTCTACAAAATTGAACTGGGTTATTTTTTCACAACTGTGGAATAAAATCTCTCTTCTTGGCCCATAATAGTCATCCGAATCGGATCATCGTACCTCGGTACTCTTGATTCAAGTTACTACCACACATTTTTAATATAAAAACCATCTTATCACCATAACAAACTAATTAGTAACAAAACCAATAACACTCAATAGAGCTCTCAATATCTCAGTGATTAGCAAGAACCTATTCATTATAAGATCCGTTTGAATTCGAAGTATTATGTCATTCATACGTAAAAAATATGAACCCTTTCTAAATCCATATCTCTCAATAATGAGAATGTTCATAATATTAATTTCATTCGTGTAATATTTGTCATGATCTCACTGTGAATGAACTATTATAAGCACGAATGAACATCACATGTTATCGATTAACCGTATGAGCATATGAGTCATCTCATTCGTTCAATTTTCCATACGAACGAGCACTAGTTAATGTGAATGAGTCATAGTAATATCCATTCGTGTAAACCCAAAATTCATTCGCCTAAACTCCTATTCTCATTCTTATCTACACCAAAAACTTATTCATCAAACCCTTTGCATCTGGAGATCGATCCAAAAACCTCAATTACTTCAAATTAGATGATTAAACTTATGCAGAAAGTTGTGCACATGAAAACCTAACGTCACAACGCCATCCACGTCATGCGATAAGACGCAAAGAGGACATTGAATGCGCAAAGCGATGAGCTGTCATATACTCAAAGCTCAAGTTACTGAATCCAACATCCCTTCCACGTCTCTATTCAATAGGCGTAGAAGATACGTTGGACTGGGGGACTTGAAGGGATTTTGTACCAAATCATGACATGGATCGGCCCAACCCGAATTCTACATACACGTGGACAAGACCATGCGGGTCTCCTCATTTGCGCACTACAACGTATGAATGTGCATGGGTGCGTGCATGGCACACCGATATGACGCGTGGCAAGTCAGCGACCAAGATCTTGTCGGGTGCAATGGAGACAACAAGTACATCAACGACATTCTCCACCTACTACCACTTAAAGGGCGACATGTGTCACAAGGTTAAGGCAGTACACGTTCCTATTTCCTTATTAATTGGTTTATCATTAAATGTCATACTAATTTAGGTTTGAGTAGTGGAGATAACCCTATTCAGGCCTGGGACCAGACTGATTAGGGTTTGATGATGTCGGCATATGTCAACCCTATATAAGGAGGTCTCACCTCCTTAGGGTGCACACTTTTGGCGACCCTAAAAGCTATCGCTATAGTATTCCACATCTCCCTACCCACAATCTTGTTTCATCTTGTCAGGTTTCTACGTCCCTAGAGTCACTAGTGAAAGATCGTTTCTGTGGATCAGTGGTCTAGTCATCCCTTACAGGAGGTTAGATCTATTGCTTCTTCAATACTTTTTTTGTGGTCTTGATCTATCATTGATTGTATATCTTAATAATGTAAATTGTAAAACAGTTTGAAAAGTCTAGTATCATTTATTTAAATATGTAAAACCTTTTAATGTTGTATCTAAAAAATATTCAAGTCATTAGTGTAAGGCAATCGGTGTTATTCATATAGAAAATAATACAAGACTGTTTATCGGTTATTCCGATTTGTAGTTTTATTATGGATGGTTTTTTTTAATTTAGGGCACTCAATGTGACAATTGAGGAAGTTCGTGATGCACTTTTAGAAGGTAACTTTGCTTAAATTCTACAAAAGTTTACTTTTTTATATATATATTTTTTTATTATAGTTTTTGTTTGATTAACTGCTTTGTAACTGCGTAATCGTATAGACAATGCGGATATGCTAGGGATCGAGCTGCTTGAGAGTTTGTTGAAAATAGCTCTGACTAAAGAAGAAGAAAGGAAGTTAAAAGAGTACAAAGCTGACACCCCTAAGCCTGTCAAGCTTGGTCCGGGTGTGAGTCCGATGTCGCGTACCTTAAACGCTCTTTTTAAACTCTTGAGGTATCTTTTCTTGCTTTAGCTTTGTTTCTGGTTGTGTATTGGATTCTTTCAAAGAGTGAACTGCTCTTTCTCTTCGTTGTCGACATTAGGATGAACTAAGCTGTATGGAATGCGAGTTATCTAGGGTAGTTGTAGGTGGCAAGATGGCTGAATTTTATTCATAAATGCTGAGTATTCCTCATCACTTCTGCTTCCGTATTCTTATCATATCGTCATTCAATCATGGGTTCAGGTCATATTTTCCTTATTCAATGCTTCAGATATTTCTCACACATAAATTATTATTATTGACCTAACTCGCTAATACGATCACCTGATAATTTGTACTTTACCAAAGCAGTTTCATATTCATTAAGCCTTTTCAAACCACATTTAAGTTTATCACGTCATATTAGATTTGTCAATCCCGAAACGCTCCCAGAGTTATACTAATATTAATAAAAAAATATGAGGAGATCATTGTAATGTTGGTTAGACTTGATAAGAAAATTAAGTGTATATTTCGAAATGAAATTTTAACTTGTATGCAAAATATATATATTAATTTTTTGTTTGCGATTAGTTGGGTCTTTTACAAAGATACTCCAATCTTTTCACAATTGACCCTTTTAAGTTTTACAAAGGTGTTAGAATTTGGATTTTTTTTCATTTTAAGCCTCCTAGATGTAATTAAATTATTACAAAAATCATGAGTGTCACAGCTAACATCACCCTTTTGAACAAGATGAGAATTACATGAAAGCTATATGAATCACCGTAATTCAACCCTCTATATAAAAGTTGAATCCCGCATTATCTATATTAGAAAAAAATATTTGAATATAGCATAAACATATTTAAAAGTAAAGGATGTTATTTAATCTATATATGCTACAATATAAATGGGAGACATAGGCAAATATGTTCAAATTGTCAAAGTTAATATATTATTTGAAAAGACACATGCTTTAAACCTGTAATGTCATATAAGTCTTTTCCATATTACCCCTTGATGCATTGTTACTTTTACATTCATTGCCTTCACTCTTTATTTTACATGAATTTTAAGATAGCATAAATGTCATGCAGGGGCGGATCTAGGTGTATTCGGGTGGGTTCCCAGGAACCCAGTCGGTTTGTAATTTTTAGTGTTAACGTATATAGAAAAATAGAAAGGAACCCATAAGAAAAATGATTTAGGAACCCATTACTAAAAGTTGAAGGTGGTGTAGCGGATGAAACCCGCCCTCACATCCACAAAGTTCCAGGTTCGATTTCTCCTGCAAGCGTTTAATTTTTGGTTTCTATTTTTTTTTAGTTCAAATCTAGGGTAAAAGTGTAAAACCCAAACCCCTTCCAAACTAAAACATAGAACACAGCTGAGCAGCCAACAGCACCCCCCCAACCCTCCTCCCCCTGACCTCTGCTCTCCCCCTCCCGCCTTCCTCCTCCGCCGTTCCGTCCGCCTCCTGCCCTCCTCCTCCTCCTCTGCGTCTAATTGTTCAGTGAACTTATGGAGCCTAAACAATGTAATTCTCTTCTGACTATTTGGTAGTTCTTTGACACAACTCAGATTTACAAAACTTTTTTTAGACATTCTATAGAATCAATATCCAAATAAAAAGAGCACTTTAATTTTGATGAAGATACTCATAGAACATGTGTAAAAGCATACGCACACTTTATGTCAATATTTTTTCTTTGAAACTTGTAAGTGTTTGAAATATAATTTAATTTTCCTTTCCCAGTTATGGCTTAAAAGTCCCATATGGCGTAAATCAATAAAGAGGCAAATGTATAATTATGAATTATATTGTACAGAAAACCTCAACATGTACAATCAGAAGTGGTGCCAATGTGTGCTGTGTTCAATTTGTGGTAGTTATTATTTTTGTTTAATTAAGTTAATTTTAATGACTAATGTTAAAGATAATGATTATGGGTTGTATATTATTAGTTCATGAATTTGAGTTGGTATTTCTGAGATTTGGGATTCAATTTGTGGTAATATTAAGTTATGATTATTAGGGTTTCATCTCTAACTAGTTTGATATAGTAAAAAGTATTAGCTTAAAAGGAAACGAGGGATATGTAGGAACATTCAATTTGTGTTATATTCATAGTTTATTCTTATCCGACACGAACTAACAAACTGACCCGAACCCTTGAACCGACCCAAAATTTTTATGTTTGGTCATATGAAATTGAAACACCTAAAAAAAAGGAACCCAGTGAAAAAAATTTCTGAATCCGCCACTGATGTCATGTAATTTTTTTCTTTTCTACCTTTCATGCAAAACTACTTGTACATATTCTTTTATCATAACCTTCAATTACCATTAATCTATATCTATAATATCCTTATGTCTATGTTTGTACCACAAAAAACTACACGATTTCACCTCCGCGATGATATCCACCACAATTTCATGTTTATTTAGAAAGATAGTTTTCGGTTGTAGTATAGACGGACTTGTGCCATATGACCACACATCATGTTTTAAGAAAAATGTTTTTAAAGTGGAATTACTATATATGGTGTATGAAAAAATATTAACAAATTTCACATAAACAATGCATTTACTTACATACTTTGTTGGTTTTAAAAATATATATTACACAAAATCTGCTTTCGACGGCGTTTAAAAGTTTCATAAATAACCTATATTTATGAGTTACACCCTACTTATACGTTGTTGCTTACTACTTAGTTAACATCATTGTAATGGATCACCCATAAACACCACAAACCCCGACAACATCTACGAGGCAACAAAACATACGTAGCCGCCGCAACACGCGGGCATTCCCACTAGTAGAAATGAAAGACAAGGAATCTATCGAGCAACTAAAGCCGTTATTGTAACCTTATTAATTGAATTTTGTATTGCGTTTAGTGAACAAGCGTTGATTTCCGGCTCTTCCACTTCAGTAAAAAATGCAGGCTGTTTTGGTTGAGGCAATGTACTATCCTGATCCAACATTACAACCACAGATGACATTGTTGGTCTATCTTCTGGGTTATTTTGCACACACAATAAACCAATATGTATCGATCGAAGTATTGCAGAGTCAACATTTGTATCCCTTAGTTGAGAATCAGCAAGTTCCAGTGATCTGTCTTCTTTATATAATCTCCATGCCTAAAAAGTGTCATAAATTACAAATCACATAATTCTTTTATAAATAAGTTATGATTGGTTCATAATGAACATTACTTATCTCTAGTTATTTAACATTTAGGACAATGTCCCCGGTAGTTTTTTAGTATATTTCAGAAAATCCATTTGCGATGGACATTTGACCGAATGAGTCATTTATTGATGGCTTTGTCAATAATATTCTCTTTGCGGCTGGGTTTTGCTACACAAATGACGTTGTGACAGATATTGATCTGCATCATCAAAAGCCATTATAGATAGTTCCAATGAACCAATAACAAAAATCGAAACACGAGGTACAAATATTAACTTACAAATTATATAATAAACTAGCATTAAGCCCCATGTTATAGCAGGGACGTAAAACTATGCCATTTAGTACCAATGGCAATCACCATCAGTCATCACAAACATTAAAAAAACTCGTATTAAACAAAAGAAAAAAAAGGAAATCTAACCGAATGAAAATTAGACGTAAAAATGTTCAACCACTGAAGTGAGACGTAAAGCATAGAAAAAATAACTAAGTTGATCTAGGACTAGCGTATCATGACGGGGGCGTTAGACGATAAAAATAGACGTGAAAACATTGAATCACATACGCACGTTGTGGCGTGTTGACTCGTAAAATTTAGACCTAAATGTAGAACAAAAAAAAAGAATGGTTTTTGGTGGAGAAGGGATAGAACCATCGACATAGCCAATGAGTTCTTGGTTTTCGAGTAAGGGAAGCATTTGATTGTGCTAATAAAGGTAGTTAGAGGAGGAGAGTTTGAGAGTTATCATGTGCATAATGGTTGCCATAGGAAGCTTGGTTCCGGTTGTAGGAGTGGTGGTCATGGTGAAGTCGCAGGAAACAAACAGGAAAGAAAAAAAGGTTGAACAGGAAGGCAGGAGCACGAAGGAGATGAAGGAGTAAGGTCCAGGATGGTTTAGCTCGATACCATATTAGTCAATGAATTCTCTCTTGAATTTTAGAGAGATGGAATTATCATTATATACTTGATTACAAAGTTAGTCATAAGGAGAAGCTTAAGCTATTGACTATTGACTATACATTAATACAAAGTATTGACTATTGACTATACATTAAGTCAAAGTATTTACAATAATGAGAAGAGTAAGTTTAGGATTGATGATTGTGATGATGTTGAGTGTTAGTAATCACATTTATAACAAATTTGTTTGAAACCCGAAATGGGTGGTGGTTCGTTATAGATATCATAATTGAATCTGATATCAGTTGAGACACCCGCTGCAATGCGCGGGTATTCCCACTAGTTTCATAAAGTGATTGTACCTTATTCATTAAATAAAAAAAAATTCTTAATTTTTTAAATGCATTATAAATTAGTGTTTTGAGTTTGTTTTGAAGTGGGTCAATAATATTCTTGTTTTTAATGGATAGTGGATTTTGTTTTGTTCAAGTTAAGTCTTTGATTTCACTTAGTAAAAATGAGTCGATCTTGCTGGATCAAAAGATGTGCTTTTTTTTCGTTCTAGTTTTTCGCTCTAATACAAGTTTTCGTAACCTAATGAACTATATGATTTTTAGGCTTCAAAAACAAAGTAGAACTTTCATTTATATCGTTATGAATATTGTTCATGATTTGGTAATGTTTCTGATGCTTTGGTAGCTATGGTTTTTAAATCGTGTGAAAAAAATTAAATTTAAATCTGCATTTATTTATTTAAAAGAAAAATAAATAAATGATTCGTTGAAGTGCTGCCTTAAAAAACAGTTTCAGTAAACTAAACCATTGAACTGATGTGACAGTGCAGAATTGATATAAATTAGTAAAGTTAAAAAAATGAGTTGAGTGCCCCGCCACCAAAAGTTGACAAAATATTGATATGCATGGTTCGGTTTAGTTAGGTTATTAGCCTCAACTGAAATCGAAATTGAAACCAAAACCGAAGTCATAAGTTAATTGATCTTATTAATCAATTAACTAA
Organism: Ambrosia trifida; assembly: GCA_028751855.1. Lineage (NCBI taxonomy): Eukaryota > Viridiplantae > Streptophyta > Magnoliopsida > Asterales > Asteraceae > Ambrosia > Ambrosia trifida. The sequence goes on along the minus strand of CM054126.1, from coordinate 2,012,962 downwards.
TCGGATAATTGGTTTGGTTTATTGGTTAGATTGTTGGTATTTTAGTTCGGTTCAATTAGTTTTGGTTAATAACTAAAACCAAACTTCGGCTAAATTTTTTTTCTTAAAAGTACATGAAATGGAGGTATAAAAGATAAAAGTATACGAATACATGAAAGGTTTGTTTCTGTTTGGTTAGTTACAGCTCAATTTCGTCTGTTTTTTGTTTTCGTTCGGTTAACAGTTCAATTAATGATCGCCCACAAACATTGTTAATCACGTAACATATCATTTTTTTAATTTAAAAATATAGAAATACTATACTCAAATTAAAGAGAATTAAATGGTCGTTTTTTTGTGGTGTGTGTGTGTGTTTTTTTTTTTTTTTTAAGATGGGGGAATTAAAGTGTAATGAAGATAATTAGTGTTTAAAATACTTAATTACCCTCATTTTAAGGTTGTACCTTATGTATTAAAGTGCAAATTTTCTTAGGTATCATACATACATACATACATACATACATACATACATACATATGATTAAGATCCTATGAGAACAAGCTTGAGTTGAGAGAACCGTGAGAACTCCAACGTAAAATGTGAATTTTAAAAAACAAATTATACGCTGATGTAAAAACGGGTAACTCCGTCGTAAAAAAACATGAAAAAAAATTATTTACGATAGTTTAACATTGGTGTAAACTAACAGGGACATTGATGTAAACCATATAAGTAAATTGATTTTTTATTCAATATTTTATTATGCTTTAATTTACAACCACAAATTCATTATCGAATAAATTAAGTGTGTGGTTATAAAGTGAGTTCATTAGTTCTCTCAACTCAACCTTGTTCTTGTTTTACCTTTTCCCTATATATATATATATATATATATATATATATATATATATATATATATATATATAAAGGTTTGGGTTAAAAAGCCATATTCTATGAGAATGATCAAGAATTGACATGTAGGCATCATGTTTTTGATTTACGTATGATGTTTTGGGTTGATTTTGCTAGAAAAATACCAAACACAATAATTTAAAATACAATTCAATGTATTATAGCCATGAAATTTAAAACATACCTAAAACACACAACTAAAACATAAAAATTTAGAACATATGTCCTTGGAATGATGTTTTAAGTTTTTAAGCCTAAAATAAATTGTTTTATGTTTTTAGTTATTATGTTTGGTGTTATTTTAGCTTAACAATCCAACACATCATGAATAAGTCCAAAAATGATGTATACATAAGAATTTTTAATCCTTCTCACACTTCGCACGAAATATGACTATTATACCCTAACCCCACCTATATATACAGTGGAGGGTTCAAATGAAAAAAAATGTCTTGTTAGAATTAAAGAATAAATTTAAACCAATAAAAATACTTAAAAAATAACAAATAAATTTACACCGAATTGCACCACTGTAAAGGATTTTTACCTCTATGCAAGTATATTAATATTTTATTCAATATTTTATTATTGTTTAATTTTGGACCACATATTCATTTTTTATTAAAATAAGTTTGTGGTTATAAAGTGAGTTCCTATGGTTCTCACAACTCATAGAAGTTCTCAAATGATCTCAATCCTATATATATTTTTATGAGAACAAGATGATTAAACTTACATGTCCTAGAAGAGTGTCACTATGTTGTTCATGAGAGAAGCCTCGATTTTTCTTCCCACTAACTATTTCCAGCACCAAGACTCCAAAGCTGAATGTGTCAGATTTAATTGAGAAAGTCCCATGCGTCGCGTATTCTGGAGAGATGTAACCACTGCAATTTAAGAAGTTTTAGTTATGCTTATAAATATGCCAGGTTTTTATTTTTATTTTTTAAACGACCAACTTATTAAAGAAAACCAAGCTTGTACGAAACTAAAAGGTACGGGACAAAATTACAAAATGACCCAGAAAGCAACCTAAAAACAAGGAACCGAGCACAAGATAAGGTCCAAAGTGAATGATACGACAACATGCTCCTAAAAAAACGAAACGAAAAACCCACTGCACTATACGTCTATACCACTGATACAAAGTAACGTAACCGCCATCCTGTAAAGTGTAAATTATATGGATACTATGTTTTTTTTTTGTTTTTTTGTTTTTTTTTTTTGGATTGATCTCCATAACTTTAGACCATAGGAAAGTAATCGATCCATTTACATAACTTTTTTTTGAACGGCCAACGAAACCCTCCAAACCAGAGTACTTGCGAAATTCCCCTGATCGAGATATGCCTCGTTGAGCCGACCCCGGATGTGCAGGAACCCCCTGGAATGGGTAAACCCTCGTCTCTCGTTGGACTCGAACCTGGGTTAAATCCCGAGCCGAGGCTTCACCCGGATGTCACAGCCACTGCGCTGCAGATGAAGGACATCCATTTACGTATGTGACTTAGAAGATAATGGAAAACCATATTTTTCCTTTTTAGATCTTTATAGAGGATATATTCTCTGATTCTGCTGAAAAAGCATTATCATACCCGACAACTTTTCACTTCCTTTGATTCCAATAAGTTGGTAGAAAACGGTTCCATATGATGTGTATTAAGAAATAGATCCCACCCCACCCACCACGTTTCCTTTATCAGTCTGTTTCCGATAGAGTATTAACATATAATACAACTACCATATTTGATTTTATTAGTTCTGAATAAGGTTAATATTAGTCCTTACTAGGTTCCAACCACTTTGTTGGTATTAGCTTCAGTCTCATAGCCTTTAAATCTTCTAGCAAGACCAAAGTCAGATATTTTAGGGTTCATGTCATTATCCAACAAAACATTTGCAGCTTTCAAATCTCTGTGAATAACCCGAAGCCGAGAATCATGATGTAGATAAAGAAGCCCTCTAGCTATCCCATGGATAATATTGAACCGTTGGGTCCAATTAAGCATTAAACTCCGACTTAGATCTACAATATTAAGTATTGATTAGTTTCTTATATGTTATTAGGAAATTGAAAGCATCACTAGATAAAGCAACTAATTGCAATCTAAAACCATTGTTAGATATTTTAAATTTGCGAAACTAACAAACCTCTAGCAATGAAGAAAATCAATCAATTTATAAAAAAATCTCAATAGATAGTGGTAGTTGTAAAAACAGATTGGTTGATTGGATTTTTTTATATTTAATGCAAAAAAAAAAAAAAAAAAAAAAAAAAAAGCCGATGATTAAAAGGTGAAAATGTTGACTCATTTTTTCATGAATGGGGTGATCCGCCACACTTATCATACTAATCATTTTCTTGAATTTAATAGTATAGGTCTAAGAAACGTAGAAATTTGGACTTCCTAGCCATCGATCACCAAAAACACACACCTGGCCTTTTATTGCAAGCCAACAATCATGTGTGTAAAACTGCCCACGAAAATGTAATTATGAAAAGTGGAAATTTATATTTGGCAAATATTAACTACTTATTTCATTTTATCTTTTTTCTTTTGACATAAAATGACTCCTTGTTGCATAAAATTATTAATTTATGGAAACTAATAGTAATATGTTGTGAATTTAATAAAAGAAAGCCGAACCGAATATAGTTAAATCCAAACTTCTGTTGGGCATGTATTCATAAATCAACATCATTTCTTCTCCTTGAACACAACAACCCAAAAGCTTCACAAGATTTCGATGTTGAAGCTTGGCAATACATCTAACTTCGTTCTTGAACTCATCAAGTCCCTGTCTTGAAGATTTTGACAGTCTCTTAACAGCTATTTCTCGACCATCATCCAACACACCCTAAAGATTAGCCATTAGCAACCAGTGTAATACGCCAATTTACAAAACGACTCTTAGAGAAAAAGATGTGTGTGGTACATTGTTTAACTTCTAAGGAGAGTGAATGTTAAAGTTTATTATTTTTTATTAGATATTTTTTCCCCTTTCAACTATAACCACAGTCATCTACTTAAGTAAAAGAACACAAATTTAATCAAGGATTTCCCAATAGTTGTTACCTTGTAGACCGAACCGAAGCCACCTTGTCCAAGTTTATTAGTGATGGAAAAGTTGCAAGTAGACTTAGCAATCATGGACAAGCTAAAAAATGGTAAATCAATATCTTCCTTCCGACCATCAGAAATAGAGTCTTCATTGAATTCTGATACCAAGTCACAAACAATGAGTAGTATGAAATTTATTTTGGGAAACATATATATAAACAACACGAAAACCATTTAGAAAGCAGCCTATGGATTGTACTTCAAGACTCTCTTTTAAAGCAAAATTTAAACAAGTGGTGAACCAATTTTGTCTCAAGACTGCAGAAAACACTAGATATCACAAAATTGATGGGTTGGGTACTGGATTAAATCTTTGTAAATGTTCATTATATACAAATTTAATTTGTTAGAAAAATAATTTCAATATTAGTGTAATACTTCAAGATACTATTAAGGGGGTGTTATAACATGTTATGCGAGAGGCATCCTGTCCTGCTAATTTTTTTTTGTGTCTAATAGAGATAAAACTTTACCCGTATAGATTTGCCTTACCTTGTCTTTTCATGTACGATCTTTTCTTCTTGATCCTTGTGTACAACCCAAGAGTTAGAGCTACCAAAACCAAACATATTGTTGTTGGCACAACCACAATAATTATGATTTTATTTTTGCTGGAAGTAGAGCCCCCGGTTGTAAGACCTTGAATTCACGAAGAAATATATAAAATTAAACAAAGAAATCGTCGGAATAGTACTTGTATGTATACCCTCATTGATTACACAACCACGAATTTCGTGTTAGGTTTATATCGTGTTTTCGGGTCGTGTCAGAAATTCACACACCTAACAAAAATGGACACCATAGAAAACAATATATATATATATACACACACACACTATTATATAATACATATGGATGTGCAAGATGGTAATTTTAACAATTTTCTTAAAATTTTAACATGTACAACTCTTTATGCATCCAATACAATACATGAAGCAGGTAGAATTTTAAAACGTGATCTGGTGGTTTTGACTCTCAGTGCAAATATTAAAAAGGTTTATAGAAGGAGAAAAGGAGAGATCCCCACTTCCGTTTTTTGTTGGGTGATGCTATCTATACAACCTCCAAAAAAACCCTAAACAACCTCTCTACGGACCGTCGAGGTCCCCATGGACCGTTGTGGCCAAATCAGGGAAAAACGACCGGTCGTGGGGCGTCCACCAGTCAGCAGGGTGGGGCGCCCACCAATCAGCAGGGTGGGGCGTCCACCAGTCAGCCGGGTGGGTCGGATCAGCCGGACGGGTCGGGTCCTTAGTTTGTTTATTTGGATATTGTATTTTGAATAGTATCGTTTCTTTATTTGAACAACATGTTTTATTTTGTATGTAAACGTTTAAATATTATGCTTTATTTTGTTTTATTGTTCGTATCTTTGGTTTTGTTTAGTTCGGCAACATAAACGTTAATAAAAACCAAACATTCATATTCACATCCATGTAAAAAAAATCATATTATACAAATAAAAAAATAACATTTATAAAAAACCAAACATTTATATTCACATCTCTAACCCATCTTAAACACCCACACTACACTTACAAAAAACCAAACAATCATCACTCAATCATTGCCAATGATTACCAATGATTGGTAATTATTTAGGGTTAGGGTTAGGGTCGTGGGGGCCTTGACGGGTCGTCGTTTTTGACGGGTGGTGTCTTTACGGGCCGTTGAGGCCTTGACAGGCCATGTAGGGTCGTGCAAATAAAAAACCCTAATGTGCAGATATCCCAAGCTTTTTTGTTTTAAATCATTCAAAACTAGCCTCTCAAACCCTAATCCTCCCCACCGTCATTTTGTGCAGCCGTGATAACGAAAGTGAAGATTATGTCGACGATTGAAGATAAGGATTTTTCAAAGCTGATCGATTTGAAGATGCTTCCATCTACGTTGGCTCATAGAGCTGACACCGGTAATCCAGTTGAGTTTCATAATTTTTTCTAGATAATCGATTTTGAACTTTTTACATTTCAACTTAAACCCTAATACGTGTTTACTGATTTATTTACTTCTACTTCAACGTCTTACCTTGCAATGGAGTAGCAGAGCAACCATCGAAGATAAATCTGATGTTTGTGTTGAAACAAAAGGTAAAGTTAATGTCATCATTTTTTTCCTGACAACTTCGCTTCAGTTAACCTAGATCCCTGTAATATATGCCGTCTCTTGTTGATTGTTACTTCTTGAGATTTAAATGGGACTATTTAAAACCTGATGGAATAAACTGTTTTCTGACATTTTATGCATGACTTTTTTTTATCCATAAATTTAGAAGATGAAGAATATAACATGTTATCTAGTCACGTAGATGGTTTTGCTTCTTACATAAAGTTTATGTCCTCACATTCATCTTACAAGGCTTTTAAATCACATTATGTTGCTTGCATATAAATCTCTATTGCCTTTATACTTATATGTTGTTCAAAACACAAGTTTTACCAAGAGTGGAGTACCAGCAGTGTTTTAAGCTATGGCTGCTAATGCTAGATTTGAATCACCTTCAGCCAGTCAGAATGGCCCCAATTCGGATACGTCTAGTAGCTTTTGAGAGGTTGCGAAGACTGGGATGTTTGGTTCAGGGTTTGTTGTAACACGAAAGGGGGAAAGTGGAAGTAGCACATCAGCATCAGCATGGGCTTTACCACCATTGTATCAATGTTTGCCCCTTGAGGTGATTCAGATGGGTGAGTGGAAAAGTGATCAGTTAGTTTTGTTGAAATGTAACTCAATTCCCGAATCTCATGCATGCATGCACGTGGTGGTTTAGAAGATCAAGTCAAATAAGGCTGTTGCCAAGGTTGTTTGATGAGTCCGAGTCTTCTGGTTATTTCTGATTTCTAGTTTATAGCTGTTTAAGTTTTTGTTATTTAAGTTGATCATTGTTGCACTTTCCATTTTATGTACTCTCTCAATTACTCTTAATAAAATCAGTGAATCTTGTGAGTGTTCATCATTTGTGCGAGGTTTATTATAACAGCTCAATTCCAACACGTGGTATCAGAGCTTGGTGCTCTTGTTTCAATTAGTGTGATCAACGACTGAAGCAACGAATCCAAACAACTCCAGTCTCACCTCCATTCCAGTGTTCAAAGGTGATGGCTATGAGCACTGGAGTGTGAGAATGAGAACTATCCTGAGATCCAAAGATCTGTGGGATATTGTCAACCTTGGAGTCACTGATCATGGAGATAATGTAGAAGCCAATAGAAGAGAAATGAAGAAGGATGAACAACCAATGGTTGTGATTCAACAAGGTGTCCATGACACTTTGTTCTCACGGATTGTTGGTGCAGACTCATCTCAGGAAACCTGGGAGATCCTTAAAATGGAGTTTCAAGGGGACACTCAAGTCCAGACTGTAAAACTTCAAGGCCTACAAAGGGAATTTGGAAACTTATGCATGAAAGAAGGGGAGGTAGTTGGAGATTACTTCTCAAGAGTAATGGCAATTGTGAGCCAACAAAGATCCTATGGAGAGGATGTTCCAGATCAGAAGATAGTTGAAAAAATATTAAGGAGCCTAACAGCAAAATATGATTTTGTGGTGCCATCCATAGAGGTGGCATATGATTTGAGTAGATTAACTCCTGTGAAGTTAATGGGCTGCCTGCAATCCCAAGAAGAAAGGATGAATGTGAGATCTGGTGAACACAAAACAAGTGATAAGGAAAAGTCTGATGAACAAGCCCTACAAGTTATGCAGTCTAATAGAAGATTCAATAATGATCAGACCGGAAGAGGACGTGGACGTGGTTCTTATAGAGGAAGAGGCAGAGGAAGGATGACTGATGAAAGAAATAGAGGTCCACAATGCTATTTGTGTAATAGATTTGGTCATGTGAAAAGGGAATGTTGGTACAATGAAGAGGGACAAGGTCAAGCCAAAGTGGCTGCTGATGAAGATCAAAATGCTGATGTTGAAACTCTATACTTGTTTATGGCAATGGGTTCATGTGAATCAGAAAATCCAAGTCTATGGTTCATAGACTCTGGATGTTCAAATCACATGACCAGTGTCAAAGCAAGCTTTACTATTCTAGATGAAACATTCAAGTTGGCGGTTAAACTTGGGGATAAGAAGAATCTGAATTTGGAAGGAAAGGGAACAGTCAAGATCAAAATGAATGATGGTACATTTAAATACTTAGATGATGTTTATTATGCTCCTAACCTTGAATACAATTTGATGAGTGTTGGACAGTTGATGAGAAAAGGTTATGCCTTGCTATTTGATGATGATTGCTGTACAATTGTCTACAAAGAAACTCAATCTGAACTAATGAAGGTGGGATTGGCAGCTAACAACATGTTCCCTCTTGATGCTTTCAAAGTCAAGACCGGAGGTCCTTCTCATGGCCATGAGACTACTAAGTTGTGGCATTACAGATTTGGACACTTACATGCTCAGGCATTACAACAGCTGCGCAATAATAAGATGATTCAGGGCCTTCCACAAATGAAAGAGTATGGGAAATGTGAAGGGTGTGCACTTGGAAAGCAACACAAACTGCCTTTTCACTCCAGCACCAGAAGGGCAACTAAACTGCTGGAAATCATTCACACAGATGTGTGTGGACCCATGCCAGTCAATAACCTTGGAGGAAACAGGTATTTTCTATTGTTTATAGATGATTTCTCAAGAATGACTTGGGTCTATTTTCTTGAAAAAAAGTCTGAAGTGTTCTCTAAGTTTAAAATCTTCAAGGCACATGTTGAGAAACAAAGTGAAAAGTTTATTAAAATTTTGAGAAGTGATAGAGGTGGGGAATACACTTCAAATGAATTTAATGCATTTTGTGAAGTCCATGGAATAAAAAGACAACTCACTGCTCCTTACACCCCAGAACTGTAGTTGAAATGGCCCAATGCATGCTTTTTGCTAAAAACATGCCAAGTTTCTTTTGGGTAGAAGCTGTGTCAACAGCTGTGCAGATTCTGAACATGTCACCTACCAAGGCAGTTGATGCCAAAACACCTTTTCAGCTTTGGTCAGGGGAAAAACCTGATGCACAAGACTTAAAAGTATTTGGAAGTATTGCATATGGGTTAAAACCATCTCTCCTTAAACATAAATTTGAATACACCTCTGCAAAGTGTATTCTGATTGGATGTTTTACTCCTACCAAGGGGTTTAGACTATATAATCCAATTACTAAACAAATAATAACAAGGAGAGATATAAGGTGTTTTGAGGAGTTGGCATGGGACTGGACTCGGGTAAAGAATAACAAAAATGAACACTTATGGGATTTAAGTGTATTTGACATATTTGTGGAGGACAATTCTGCCCCTGAGTCCACAGGGCTGGATGAAACCCCTCCAAGTTCAAGTAATGACTCCCTTCCAAGCAGTAGCTCAAGCCAACAAGACTCAAGTGTCCAGTCCAACAACAACAACAGTGTAAGTGAATCAGGATCTGTCACCCCACCTGTGAAGACCAAGAGTGTGCAAGAGTTATATGAAGTTACCAATCCTATGGAAGAATACATGGTTTGTGAATTTGCCCTAAAGACAAGTGACCCTATGTTGTATGAAGAAGCTGCTGTCAAAAGAGAATGGCAGAAGGCCATGGAAGAGGAGATCAAAGCTATTGAAAAGAATGAAACATGGAAACTTGTTGCAGCTCCCTCAGGTAAGAATATTGTTGGCTTAAAATGATTGTTTAAAACCAAGCTTGGTCCAAGTGGAGAAGTATTGAGGCATAAGGCTCAGCTTGTAGCCAAGGGGTATTCTCAAAGAAAAGGGGTTGATTTTCAGGACACATTTGCCCCTGTACCCAACTCATCAAAACCTTTAGGGCCCGGAACCACATAGCCGTTTAAGGTTCGGTTCGTGGTTCCCAATTTCAATAGGGCATACGGTTTTGGTGTGTCCGAGCTGTTCGGTTCCGACCCTTTGCACGACCCTAGTTTTAATACATAAAGGATGATTCTGGTCCATTTTATAGTTAAAGGGCAACCACTAAAAACGATGTAAACATAAAAGGCAATTTCTGTAATTTTTCATTTTTTTTCAAAAATATAACAATACGATACTCATATTAAAAATAAAAAGACACTAGATTTTATGGTATAATTTTCTTATAAAAAAAGATGATGTATAAAAAGTTAAGGACGTTTAAAAAATTGAGGTGGGAATAACATGTGACTTGAATCTGCATATTCTTTTTTTTTTCTTTTGACAAAATTATCATTCCTGCTTGTTTATTCCTTGAACATATGCTACTCTGTAGTAACTTCTCACCATTCTCGTTTTTTTTTTAGCCTTTGTAGGATAACTCAGACCATATAAATATAATGCAAGATCGACACATATTGGCTAATAAATTCTAACAAAGAGTGCTTACTTGTTACTTCAGAGCTGGCCATTCTAATGTAAAGATTTTGAGTTTCATTGTATTCTCTGACATCCGTTAGCTCATCAAACCATAGCAGGCATCCACTTCCACCATTTGTAATATTTGAATTTGCATACGCGGTGCACGAACAATTCTTCCTGCACTCCTTCTCACAGTCCCATAGATTCATACTCAAATCATACCATGAACTTTTGGTATCTGGCATTTTCACACCTGATACTGATTTAAACCCATTCTCATTCCCATTGTCACAATCCAAAGGAGTTCTCCTTACACACCCACTTGACCAGGAACCCGCATTCCATTCCTCTGGGCGTTTGGGCACAAAACCTTCCATACAACTACAAATAGGAAAGTTTCTCGTATTACAGGTTCCATATGGACCGCATAGCGCATATGGCGAACAACTATCAGTACGTACAGCAGCCAAAATATTAAGCCAACTTTGGGTGCGGTCAACCCAAATCATATGCGTCACTTCACCTTCAGGGTTCAGATATATCCTTGAAACGGTGGAATTATCCGCTTCAATCATATAGTATATCTCCTTCTTGGTGATAACAAACTCGTTTATTGATGTCCACCTAGACCCCGTCAAACTAGGCATGCCACTAAACCTTAGCCCATTCCATGGTCCAAACCTTGTGTACACAACACCACCACGATTCACAAATACCTGTGGGAATCCGTTTGTATCCATCAATACTGCATACTGGCCCGGAGAAGGATCATCAAGGCCCTTCGATGATACCCATTGCCTGTCTATGCCTGTGGTCAAGTCCTTACCAAGTTTCATACCCGGGAGATAGGTGTCTCCAGGGTAATCAAAACTTTGCCATATAATCCTGTTTTTCTCCCTTATAACAAGATTTCCATTATCTAAAAGTTGTGCCACAGGATTACTAATATTATTTAAAGATGCAAAAGAAGATGACCAGATAGTAATATTAGTATTACCAACAGAAACAAGTTGCAGGATCCCATTGCTACTAAATTTGAGGAGGCCTGAAGTGGTGTTAAGCGGAGTATCTCTATTTGCAACCCAGACAACAGTGCCATTTGAAACCTTTTTGTACCACATTCCAAAATATCGGTTCTTGGAGCTACCAGGGTTGAAAAATCCCAGTTCAAACATTCCACCAGATGAAATAATGGTATCACCATCTCGGATGATTTGAGTTGAGGACAAAGTGTCTACTGCAATTGATTTTGTGAACAGGGTACATAAACCACTAGAGAATAACAATAGTAGGGCAAGACCCTCCATTATTGTGTTCTTCCCTAGCTCTAAAAAAATGTTCAACTAGTTTTTCAATCTTTCTAAACTTATACATCTGCCCGTTTGAAATTCAACCTAGACAATTTCATATGTATTATTTTAAGACTACCTACTCAATCTGACCGAAGGATATTTGTTTAATGTTTAACATGAGAAATAGATTATTTATCACTTGATCCTTTTTAGTTTTCGTATTATTTTTTTCATAAATTTTATGTTGTGAGCATAATCAGATGTGAATTTTTATTTTTATATTGATATAAAGCAATAATAATAATAATAATAATAATAATAATAATAATAATAATAATAATAATAATAATAATAATAATAATGGAATTGGTTCAAATGAGAACCTTTTCTCAAATTAAGAACTGAGAGAACCATTCTGGAACACAAATTTTCTCTAAGACGTTTTTTTTTTTTTTTTTTTTTGCTTTAATCGCTGCTTTATATGTAGGATTTTTTTTTTTTTTTTGTATTTTTTTTAATATACACATGTGTATAATTGGCAGGGGTGCAAATGAGCCGAGTAGCTCGCGAGCTACTTGAGCTTGAGCCTAAAACAAAGCTCGTTTATTTAACGAGCTCGAGCCCGAGCCTGTCATGTGAAGCTCGTTAGGCTCGTCGAGCCTTATCGAGCCTAGTATAATATTAGTTTTTTTAATATTTAATACTAATATTTACCATTCATTTAAAGTTATTTAGTAAACGAGCTCCGAGCTCGAGCTTCACTTATCGAGCTTACGAGCCTAAATGAACTATTATTTATATTATTTTTTTAACATATTAACTAATAAATACTAAACGAGCCGAGCCCGAGCCGAGCTCGAGCTTGAGAAATTACAAATGAGCCGAGCTCGAGCTCTTATAACCTAATCGAGCTCGAGTTCGAGCCTGGTCGAGCTCGGGCTCAGCTCAGCTCGTTTGCACCCCTAATAATTGCAATATACACATATGTATAGCTGAAAAATATAATATACACATATGTATAAATGAAAAAAAATACAAAAAAAAAAAATTCTTTGCATAAAAATGTGCGATTAAAAAAATTGTCTTTATAAGAAATTTGTGGCTCAGAATGGTTCTCTCAGTTCTCAAATGGGGTAGGTTCTCTTAGGATCCCTACCCTGAATGCGTGTGTGTATATATATATATATATATATTATTATTATTATCTCTATATTATTTTTACGACACTTTAACAGTGTCTTATCACTAAAATGAGCATGTCAATGGTTCATAACAAAGAAAGCATAAGATACAATATGATGATGCACTATAAACTTTTCATTTGCACACAATTAATATATATATATATATATATATATATAGGTTTAGGATCCTGTACAAAGTATATTTTTCGTGAGAAGTGTGAGAAGGACTAAGAATTGATATGTAGATATCATTTTTTGGATTTAGGAATGATTTTTTAGGTTGTTTAAACTTGAAAAACACCAAACACAACAATTTAAAACACAATACAATGTATTATAGTCATTAAATTTAAAAAAACAGCTAAAACACACTACTTAACGCTTAAAACACACTGCTAATGTTCTTAGCATGGTGTTTTAAGTTTTAAGCCTAAAATATATTGTTTTCGGTTTTTAATTTTTATGTTTGGTGTTTTTATAGGCAAAACAATCCAAAACATCACGACTAAGTTCAAAAATGATACCTAAGTATCATTTTTTAATACTTCTCACAAAAAAAAAACACTTTGTACACGATCTTGACTCTAGATATATATTATATTATATTAAAACAACGAGTGTCGTTGTTTTAATATATGTACTGTATTGGTCACTAACTTGTAGGTTAACTTTATTTTCTTCCAATTTAACCACCAAACTTTTAGTTTTTATAATTTATAACTTTGGCCACTAATTTTTACCTTAACTTTATTTTCTTTCAGTTTGGCCACCAAACTTTTCAAACTTTGACCATCCAACTTTTTAAACTTACATTGCACTTTGGCCAAACTTTTAGCTTTTAAGATTTCAAACTTTGACCACCAAATTTTTAGCTTTTAGCCGCGAGTATTTTTTGAAGCCCATACGGGAATAACAATCACTTAATATTATATTTTATGTCCACGAAACCCTCCACGCAACAGGAGCTGCCACAACGACGCACGATCTTTAATGTCCACCAAACCCTCAACGCAATAGGAGCTCCCGCCGCGAAGCACGGGGTAATAGTGTCCTTCTTTTAATATATATATTGACCACTAACTTTTAGCTTAACTTTATTTTCTGCCACTAACTTTTAGGTTAACTTTATTTTCTTTCAATTTGACCACCAAACTTTTATCTTTTAGGATTTAAAACTTTGGCCATTAACTTTTAACTTAACTTTATTTTCTTCTAATTTGACCACCAAACTTTGACTATCAAACTTTTAGCTTTTAGGATTCCAAACTTTTAGCTTTTAGGATTTCAAACTTTGACCACCCAACTTTGGCCACTAACTTTCTTACTAACTTATGTACTTTATTTTCTTTCAATTTGACCACCAAACTTTGAGCTTTTAGGATTTCAAACAGTTACCACCAAACTTTTAGCTTTTAGGATTTCAAACTTTGACCACCCAACTTTGGCCATTAACTTTCTTACTAACTTATGTATTTTCTTTTCTTCCAATTTGACCACCAAACTTTTAGCTTTTAGGATTTCAAACTTTGACCACCAAACTTTTAGCTTTTAGGCGCGAGTATTTTTTTGAAGCCCACGCGACAATAACAGTCACTTAATATTATCTTTTATGTTCACGAAACCGTCCACAATTACGCGAAAGAATGCAGGAAAATCGTTGCCCGTAGTGCTACTAAACACTTCTGCACAACAAACGTGTCCCGCCGCTTTGCGGCGGGTTAACAAAAACCCTAGTTAGACAATTAAAACATGGCTCAAATAAAAACCGAAATTAATGTTAGAATTGTAGGAAATTAAATGATCTCTAAACAATTTGGATTCTAGAAGGTGTCAACACAATGGAAAGACTTGGATGGTTGAGAGAGAATGGAAAAAGCCAACCACGATTGACTGTTTACCTGTCTTAACATTTTTTAATAACTGAAAGAACCTTTATACAATTTAAAATATTTTCATTATAACTATACTATAAAATAAATTTTTTGCTAACCTGTAATATAAGTATACTATATATCATATAAACCTTATTAGAAAATACTTTTTTCTTAAAAGATTGACGCGTAATTATGTAACATAATGCGTAAGTATAATACTAGATTGTGTAGCAACACATTTATATATGTTGTGTAATAGGTTGCATAATTAGAAAAGTACATTTCGTAATTATCGAAAAATAGGTTGTGCAACGTGTTCGCGTAATTTGTGTGTGCTTATCTAACATTGTGCATAGTTATGGCGCGGGTGCATATATCCCTCCACTAAAACGTGTGTACCATGCTAAAATTCCATTGTATGATAACCTACCTCCACATTATTACATAACTTCAAGAAATATTTTTATGTTCTAATTGATTTCGTTATTAGTTATAACGAGTTTAGATGTTCGTAGAATATGTTGATAATAGGGATGGGATCGGTACATAACTTATACCCGTACCGGTATCGAAAAGCTGGCACTGAGTTTAAACAAAAATAAGTCCTGAATATATTGGTACGGTTCAGGTATAAGTTTTGGTATGGTACTGAAGGGATAGGGTATCTAATCCTGGCGCGGATAGCAGCCCTATCCTATAAAATGCACCAACTACAAGAACTCCGTGGAATTCCAATCCGCGGATAGGAACTTGTAGATGATCGGATTGTAAGAAATCAACTACGTAATCATACAAATGAAGTAATTCAGGTGCGGGATCCCTGAATCACATGCAAAATGATAGAAAACAAATCAGAACACGATTAAATCCTTTTCAATAAACATTTTCATTCATAAACATTCAAATATTCCTGATAGAGGTTGGGTTTACAATGAATAATGACAATCAGAAAGTTCTAGACCTTAGAGAGAACACAGACACAAGACCTAGACAAAATGACCAACTATTCATCCTGAAAATAAAATCAAAACTATATATAGGCATGCTCATTCGACCCATTGCATTGGTCGAATGAACCATTCGGCCTTGACACAAGTTCGAACCAAAAGATATAAACACTAAAGTCTTCATTCGACCTCCAATTTGTTCCTTCGACCTCACGGCTGGTCGAACCTGTCTTCAACTCATCAATATCTTTATAACAAATGCCATATTATGTAAATCCAAAGCGATAGTCACATTCGTGCACCTACAGACTCCTCCTTGACTATTGCTTGGATTGTTGTCTTTGATAATCAAGCGTCTTGTTCATCAGTTTGATTCTCAGATTCTTCTTTTGCTTCATGCTCATTTCAGGTTCTAATTTGCGTTTGTGCGAAACTTTTTTCACTTCCTGAACTTTCACATACTTTCCCAGCTTTTTGTTATAATCACAACCCGGATTCACATCCCATGCGAAACAGAAACACACCAATCTATAAAACTTCATAGCCTGTTCCACATCTTGAACTTCAAAGTGTATAGGATTGAAATACAACATATTGATATCTTCACTTGAGCAATTAATCATCCACATAGGATCAAATATGCGTATTTTCTTGAATTCAATCTTCAAATCTTTATCTTTCAACACGATCACTGCTTCAGCTGTCTTCCAATCATAATACCAGAATACGAAATCATTACTGAAATGTTGTTGAATAGGCATCAATGGTATCTTCATGACAACAGGAGGCTTATACTTCAATGAAACTCTCTTCATGCCGGTAATGGGATCAATATCTCTATGAACAATACGTTTAGGATATTGAGGCCTAAACAAATCCCATTTAGTTCTGCTTTCTCTTGACATCTTCTTAGCAAACCATCCAACAACATCATTATTTATAGAAGCACCACTCATCAAGTGTCTACAAACATCTCTAACAGCCCAATACGGTAAAGTCTTAATGTCATGGAATCTATAGAAGTACAGAATTCCTCTTTCCCACTTCACACCTATACACCGTAGCTGTCTCAAATATTTCCATCCCAACGCTTTTCCTTTGAAAACCTCGTTGTGATATTTGTAGAACCCTCCTTGCACTTCTACAATAGGTCTATTAGCCTCTTTTTCTTTCAACTTCCTCAACAACTCTTTCAGCTCATCAGATTGTTGATACGTCTGTTTTTTATTAGCATCTTTTCCAAGCACTTCATCAATAATTTTCTTTCTTTTCTGCTTAGCAATCTTTTCAGCTTCATCAAGTGTTTTTTCATTTATCTCAGGAATCACTACATCCTCTTTCTGTTTGAAATATTCTGCATATTCTTCATGTGTAATATCTTCAATCTCAATATCTTCAAACACAGGAGTATCTCGATCATCCGAGTGATTACCTGCTTCTCTAACTTGAATGTTAGGAATCTCATTATCATTCATAATCTCTTCTAGAGACTTCCCAACCTGCATGGCTATACCATCTAAAATCTCTTAAGATACAGCAGCAAAAACTTCCCCATCTTCAAGATCTGGATCGTTGTAATCAATCTCAAACCTCATATCATCGTTCTCAAATATCTCGGGGAATTTTCTAGTCAATTCAATCGTCCACACATTCTTCTCAAACATTTGACGATATAATCTTTTATCCTCTTCAGATAAAGTTTTAATCTTCTCATTCTAGAAGATACTATCATCATCATCAACGTTCTCACCGGGTGTCTTCTTCGAACTAGACTCACCTGTTTCACCTTTATCTGTATCTCTTTTGTCAAATGAAAACTGTTCAGCATCTTGATCATCATCATTATCATCTGTACTTTCATCATCATTCTTATTTCCACCTTTACCTCCTGCATCATCATCATCATCAGAAGTATCTTCAAACTCATCATCATCACCCTCCTCAGCAGATTCTTCATAATCAACCTGTTCTTCTTCTTTATCCTCCTCTTCCTCTTCAGTTCCTTTTAACTGTGGGGCTTTTGATTACAAATAATCAATAAGATTCCTCATATCTTAGTTTTGAGCCTTGATTCCTTTGTTTTCAATCTGAAGTAGTATGATCTTCTTTGTATTTCTTTTTCCACGAGTAATCAACATTTGGTTTTGAGTTTCAAGATGTTTCACTTTTGCTTCGAGTTCTTCTTGATTAGCCTTATAGAATAAAACAATCTGGAACATCGTCTTTTCATGTTCTTTCATCTCTTTGATCTCAGCTTGTTGTTGATTAAATGCTTTCATCACACTAGCTATCTGACGATTTACAGCTTCCATTACTTCATTAGAAACTGTAACCTGTTGAGTAGATGATTCAGCAACCGGTGTAGCAGCAGATTTTGTTGTTTTTTTTCTGAACTTGTTCTAAAACTTTCTTTAGTAATGCAGAAAAGTTTTCAGGTTCAACATGAGATAATGGAACAGTTGTAGTAACCTCTTGAACAACTTTCTTTTTCTTCATAGCTGGGGATGTGATTGGTGTTGTAGCTTTTGAGCTTCCAATCTCTGGGATTTTCTTTCCAACTAATAACAAGTCAATCTCCCTATCTCTTTCTTCTTGGGAGCTTCTTTCTTCACCATTGTTTTTCCTCTACCTTTCTTTGACTTAATACCAACAATAGGAGAACCTTGAAAGTCAAGATTATCACAAGTCAAATTATAATCCTCATCTTCTAACACTCTGGTTCTCTGTTCTTCAACAACTTTTTCTAAACCTTCAATTTCACCAACCTCAGTGGCCTTGGGTTTGGTTACTCTTGCTATTTCAGCATCTGAATCTACAGACTCTTCATCAACAAGTAAGGTCATTGCTTTACCCTTACCTTTCACAGTTTTCTTCTTCTTCTCTACCTCAACCACTTGTTGCTTACCCTTCCCAGACTTAGCACCTTTATTAATAACTTGACGCTTCCGTTTGGCAGTCTTATCAACCAGACATAAAGGGCTATCAAAGTTAGAATCACTATTCACATTCCTTGCTTTATCGTTTCCTGGATCTTTATAACCAACAGTACTCAAATGTCCAAACAAATTCTTGTGTGGTGGTTGTTGATCAGCAGGAACTCCTTTATAAATCTTCATCCTTCCCAAAGTAGTCTGATTCATGTGTACTTGATTAACAATCTGTACTAGATCTCTAACCAAATCAGGATACTTATTATCAAACACCATATGTAAAAATATTGGATACACCAAGAATTTGTCCTCCCTCAATCCTTGTAACACTTCCATCATGTGTTTGAAAATCATTCCAGATACGTTAAATGGTTTATTCAGCACTAAAGCAACCACCAACGAGCACAAACTCTTTCTCAAAACATCATATCCTCCACTGACTGGTCCAAATACATGTAGAACTACATGTAAAAGATACTTGAACTGTGGACACAGTTTGGCTTTATGTAACAAGCAGTCTGTAATAGGAGTGTTATACTTCATTCTCATAAAACACTTCCACTGCTCCGTCTAGGATAACTCTGTAGGATGTGTAGGAGAATCTGTAAGCTGCAAGGCCTCTCTAATGTCCTGTTTAATTCACTAACGAGCACCCTTTGACCTTGTTTCCTACTCTCAATCACAGACTTGTTTTCCCAAAACGTAATCACTGCTTTTTCCCAGAAGCTAACATGATGATCTTTGTAAATAGTCTTCGATGTAGCAAGAGCATAGACAACTCTGCTTCTCTTCAGAAAGTCTAAAATACCATAAAACTCCTCATACTTTCCAACTTCTCCAAGGTACGCACAGCAGTTATGGACTTGTTCAAAGTTCAGTGGTTTTGGTTGTTTTTGCTGCTCTGCAACCGGCACTTCCTACTCTGGAATCTCTTGTTCAGCCATAATATTCTGCAAAACAAACAAACAAATATGAAAATTCATTAATTCGAATAAATTTGAAATTTTGGTGAAAAAGAATGTTCATTCAACCCAATCGTGGGTTCGAATAGAAAAATGTTAAGTCGAATGAAGAACATAAAGTTCCATTCGACCTTGTTTTTGTTCATTCGACTTTTTAAATTGGTCGAATGAGACATGTTTTAGTTCAAATTTACCAAACATCAAATTAACCATGATTATCATCGCTTTTTGCTTGTAAAAGATCCTAACAAGGTCGAATAACATTTCCCAATGATCAATTTTACCAATTAAACAGTTATTGATGGTTTTTACACAATATCTAGGGTTTCATAAGGTTTAACAATCCATTCTGTTCATTATCAGATTTAAACACTGTATTTTGGATTTATCTCCCCCTAAAACCATCGATAAGCGTTTAGCAATAATCAATTGACGGTTAAAAACAGTTATACTGCCCCAATTCAAGTTCTAGGGTTCGTGAACTAAAATCAAGGATTCTGGCTTGTTCTGCAATTTTGATATGGAAATGATCACAAAGTCACAAGGAACAATAATCCAAGATGAAAAAGAAATGAGCAACAAGGGTTTGGTATGATCAGATTTTTAAAATTTTTTGGAATGAGGTTCGAATGAGCAGATGGCAATATATAGACAATTTCATTCGACCCTTACAGGGGTTCGAATGAGAAATTTTCTTGTTCATTCGACCTAGTTAAAGGTTCAAATGGAAAAGAAAAGGCTCGAATGACAAATTATTAGTCAAACACTCCCATTCGACCTTATTTTAAGGTTCGAATCAAACGCACAAAATTCTATTCGTCCTAACGAAAGGTCGAATGAGAACTTGGATAAATGAAATTTTTACCAAATATCAAATTCGAATCCCGTTTTTTCATTATAGACCAGTTAAACCTTCAAACATTCATCATTTCACAATTAAATGATACAAAACCCAAATTGGTTTGTCAAACTTTAGAAAATGATCATTAATCACCATCGGTTATCAAAAATAACGCAGAAATGTAAAATCTTTTGGATTTTCTGAAATTTATGTTAAAACACACCAAAAATCTTTTTGAGTTTTTGTATATATGAACTAAATCAACAAAAAGCAATAGACGTTTTGTGATTTTCCGGTAAGAGGATCATATCAGTGTATGAGAGATCACATCACACCGTTGTTCTATTACATTTTAAAACGATACTATTACTTGAAATTTAGAGGGAATTTCAGGACTATCGGCTAATATAATATATAGCCTACACAAGCATGTAAACACAAAGGAAATTATAACATGGTACACTAAACCCACTAACGCTTAATTTACTGCTACCAACTTACTCAACTACAATACATGGACACAAAGGAATGGAGACATAAGACCCAGGTTGCATGGGATTTGGGGATGGTGACGTGGTAATGAGGAGGTGGTGCTCCAATGGAATGGTAAGAAATTTTGAGTGTGGGTGATGGAGGAGATAGGAGAGCAGATACTAGAACTCCTAAGTCAAGGTTAGGGTTCAGCATAAACAAAGGAAAGGTTGCAGTTGTTCATTTTGTTCAACCGGAGAAAGAAACAGAGAAACTAACTTCGCTGGCGATGGAAACTGATACAAGTTTAGAAACATAGGCTAATTTTGATAATGAAGATACGCATTTATTGGAGGAGGATAAGTTGGAGGTGCGCATAATATTAGGGAAAATTTGGCGGAGGACAGTAATGATAACGAGGTGGAGATCATGGGAGTTAAGGAAGTTTTGGGGGTAGAATCTTTGGATAGTGTCAAATTGAAGGCCGTAATGAGGGAGTCAAACCTGTTTTTTATTTTTCTCATAATGGCTATAATAAAAAAAATCAAAGCTTAGAAAAAACTGGGCCTTGCCCATAATATATTTGTGAGTAGTAGTGGGGTGAGGCCCAATGGAGGTAAAACACCAAGAATAGATTATCCTTTTAGGCTTAACAAGATAATAGGCCTAAAGGAGGATGAGGTGAGCGATGGTGTTGAGCCAAATAATAATAATGATATAATGGGGAGCCCAATAATATTCGATCTTAACTCAGAATCATTTGGGAAAAAATGTAAAGTTTCGCAAGAAGAAACAAATAATGTTTTGGAAGAAAGTGAAGTTATATATAATCAGAATGTCGAGGAGGAAATGTTATTAGATAGAGAGGTCAGCGATGCGGTAAGCCTAGGCATCAAGGTCGGAGCACAACTTCAAAGTTTTAAGGAGATGGTTAAAGAAATGATTCATCAAGAAGGTATTCAACTTGGTAAACTATGATTTTTCTATCATTAAATATTATAAGGCATTGATGTGGATGGTAAGGCGGGTTGGATAAAAGGATAAAGGAGGCTTAGGGGGCGGCATTTCTGGCCATGCAAGAAACACAGTATTCGGATGTATAGGTTTTGATTTTTCCAGATTTTGGCGTGGGGACGGGTTCAAGGCTGACCGGATGGAGACTAATGGTTAGTTTGTGGATCCGAAAATTTACAAGAAGGTGTGTTTGGTAAAAAAAAATAATTCACATTAAAAGAAAGGTAGATTTGGTCAAATGTGTTAAATGTATATACAACAATCGTACCCAGTATATTCCACAAATAACAAAGTTGTTTGTAGGGTCAGTAGAGGGTAAGATGTAGGCAAACCTTACCTCTATCTGTCAGGGTAGAGAGGTTGCTTCTAAAGAGACCCTCGTCTAAAAAATGATAGCATGCAAACAAAACAACCTAACACTATAGAGAAAGGAAGCTATTAAAGATCGAAAATGGGTCAAAGAGTAACCTAGTTAAATAGAAAACGGAACCGTTATAACATTATTTAACAAATAGACTTAGAAAATGTAAAAGCACATCATATGTTGAGTCCACCTTAAGTTTGAGAAAGTCAAAGACCTGTAAACAATGCTAAGCCACAAACGTATATCAATCGTCGAAAGTCCTTAACCTTGATCTTACATTTCCACAAATTCCTATATTGGATCATGTCCTCTGAGAGGGATAACTCTAGCAAATCTTGTCTAACCCGCTCATCCCAACTCAAATTGGGTCCGCCTCTACTGCGTCTCCCTTCTATAATGATGGTTTCCACTACTCTAACCGGTGATGTCATATGCTCTCCTCTTCACATGTCCAAACCATCTCAATCTTCATTCCCTTATCTTAACAGATATACCAACCACTCCTAACCTTCCCATAAAGACTGCATTTCTTATTTGATCTAACCTTGTGTGGCCACACATCCACCTCAATATCCTCATCTCTGCTACCTCCATCTTGTGAATTGAGACCTCTTAATGGCCCACCAGTCTGTCCCATATAACATAGAAGGTCTAATTGCAGCACTATAAAATTTCCCCTTTGATTTAGTTGGTAACTTTTTATCGCACAATACAAAAGGAGCAATTCTACACCCACACCAGCCTGCACGGAAGTGGTGTGCTACATCGCTATCTATCTCCCCATCATCCTGAACAAACGAGCCCAAGTACTTGAACTTAGCTAGTTGCGAATCCACTTGACCGTCGACGGTGATCTAAGTGTTCGCCACGTTGCTTGTACCACTAAAATCACAGTAAAGATACTCCATCGTAGAACTGCTAATTCTTAAACCTTTTTCCTCTAAAGCTGCTCATCACTCCTCTAGCCTCGACTTCAAACATTGTTTGGTAGCTGTGACTGACACAATATCATTTGCAAAAAGCATGCACCATGGCATTGTCTCATGAATCATCATTTATAAGTCATCCAAGACCACCACAAAATGAAATGGACTCAACACAGACCCTTAATGTTGTCCTACCTCAATAGGGAAGAAATCGGTATCCTCTGCAAGCGCACAGACACTATTTTTTGTCCAATCATACATATACCTAAATATGTTAATGTACTTAGCAGGGACCTCTCTACCCTCTAAATGATCCTAAACCAGTTTACGTGTCACACTATCATTGCCTTTTCCAAGTCAATGGAAACCAAGTGCCCAAAAAACAGTGGATAAAAGTAGGTTATGGGCGGAAATCTTACGGTTTAATAATTCCTATCAGGCTTGGTGGATTGTGACGGGGGATTCGGCATGGTAAGGTGTGAGGAAGAACGAAAAATACAAAGTTTGAATCGGTTAGTGCATGGGATTTCAAGGAATTTATTAGGGAAGCGGGGCTTGGGGAGTATGCTATGTGGGGAAAGGTTTACATTCCTCGTTAGCAAAGGTGGCGGAAATAAACTCAGTAAGATTGATAGGGTGTTGGTGTGCTTGGAATTTTTTAATGAGTGGCCAGGAGCGTGCCTTAGGGCTTTACATAGGGAGTTTTCTTATCATTGTCTGTTGGTTTTAACGATGGTGGATGCTAATTTATGTCCGAATCCGTTTAGAAGGTTTAATGCATGGTTGGATAGGGAGGGGGTGTGAAGAGGTGGTAAAGAAGACTTTATTTGGGTCACATTTTTCGGTCCCAAGATCTTAATTTACATAATAAATTAAATACTTTGAGGTGAGTTGAAAAAATGGATTAAAGATTTAATTATAAAGGATGGGGAGGATGAAGAGTGGATAAAACTAGAGAAGGAAAGATTAGAACAGGTTATGGAGGCAAGAGAGTTAGAGGAAGAATAATTTTGGGTGTGATCTAAGTGTAGAAAAGGCATCCTGGACATCGAAAACATAGAATTAAATATTTGAAACAAAAATCTCGGGTACATGGGCTATGCAAGGGGATGAGAATACATATATTTTTTCCATGGAGTTATAAATGGCTGAAAGGCCAGAATTGCTATTCCGGCTTTAGTGGTGGAAAGGGATGGATTTCTAGACCGAATTTAGTCATGAAGGAAGCTTTAAAACATTTTATGAAGCAATTCAAATAAGGGTATATAGATAGATTGAGGCTCATTTTTGATGATGTGAAGACTATACTGATGGATATAAGAGAGGAGTTGACTACTAATTTTTCCAAGAAAGAAATCAAAGAGGCGGTACTTGATTGTGGGTTTGATAAGGCGCCAAGACCAGATAGGTTCAATTTCAGGTTTTTAAGAAATCCTAGGATCTCTTTGAAGATGTATTTACCTTATTTTATCACAGTTTCACAAGTCGGGGATAACTAATAGAGGTTGTAGCTCCTCTTTAGTAACGTTAACTTTGAAAGCAAAAAAAAAAAAAACCATCGGGGTTAAAAGATCAAATGGCCTAATGGTTTTAAATTGGAAAGACAAAAGTGGCACATGAGAGCAGATAGTGTTACTGTTTCAGACTTGGGGGAACTTGGTATGGGATTGGTCGCATGCCCCAAATACTCATGCGAAGTTGGAGGAATGGCATCAATGCAGGGATAAGTTGGATGGGATTCGGTTTAGGGGAGGAAGTGATACGTGGAAATGGGAGGGGGATAAATCGGGTATGTTTTCAGTTGGATCTGCAAAAATGGTTATATGAGATGGCATTGCTCACCAGTAATTATTTTTGTATGAAATGGGCATCGTGGGTGCCTCTTATGTGCAATATTATGGTTTCGAGGGTGGAATGAATCAAGTTGCAACCAAGGTGGAATTTGAAGACCTTATGTCCACCTTGATACTCTTATGTGCAACTTGTGTAAGTACGATCGGTCGGTTCACTTATCACCGCTTTTATAGTCGCGGATGAGGTTTAGGACCGGGTGGGCATTTGGTGTAACATGGGACCACTTTTTATTTTTGAAGTTCAAAATCTTTAGAAGCATCATGAGGGGGTTGAATTTCCTTAAATGGGATAGAAAATTATACATGGTATTATTATAGTGGCGTGTTGGTGTCTATGGAAAGCTAGGAACGCCAAGATGTTCAAAGGCAAAGATATTAAGGATTTGGGGACAGTCAATAACGTAAAGTCTATGTCGTTTTTTTTTTTGTTAAAGCATAGTTCTAGATTTAATAATCTAGTTTGGAGAGACTGGGATACATTTCCTTTATGTATACAACTGGGGAAGTTTAGATTGTTACAGGTTCCATATTATTTTGTTAATTGTCATGTTTATTGCTATAACATTGATCGTACATCAAATTCAGTTTAAATTATTTAATTTGTTAAAGTCTAGAGGACATATTATTTAACGGTTCACATATAGCACATAAATTCTCGGAAACGGCCCTGGGTGTGGTACTTCATAGGAAAAACGACCGTGGGTGATTTATATTATCCAAGTAAAAACCATGGGCTATGGATAATCTACAAATCGATCAACTTTTGTTCTTTCTTCGGGCCTTAACTGTATTGGGCCTAATTAGTTCGTATCCCGAAATATGTCATAAGCTGATTTTCGAAGAAAAAAACCTACAGAACGTTATTTTCACATAAAAGCTTTGGCCAGAATAAAGCTTAAAAGAGATTTAAGATAAAATGGTGGCATAGAAATATATCGTTATTCATAAGTTTTTTTTCTTTTACGGATGTATAACAGTTTTCAAATAGATTATTTCAATCCTTGCATTTTTAAAACTCTGGTTCAAATACTCAATGCTATAAAATAATATACAAGTACGTGAATATTATTATAGAATATTGGATAAATATGTATGTGAATAGTCCAAATACTTTAATAATTTTAATGTTCAACTTTTTTTTAAATGGCATTAATCAATTTATAGTTGAGTATAAAGAGCCAGCACACAACTGAAAAGTACAACACGCCAAAAACAAAACCGAAAATCATATGAATAAGGCTAGTCAAAACAGGCCCAATCGGCCAATGAAATAATGTTAAACTTCTAAAACATATAAGAGATGCATAATACATTTTTAGTATTATATAGTGATAATCATTATATATGTGTGTGGATTGGTTGTAACAATGGGCACGTTTATAGAAAAAGAAGAGCATGCTTTGGTAGAATGTCTTTTTTGATGATTAAAATGCCATACATATCCCCATAAAACACCAACACACATACCTAAAAGGTTAAAACATACACCATAATATATTAAATGTGTAGATTTGGCGTTTTAAAGGGAAAATTGGGAGTTTAAGCTTCATAAGGGAAAAAATTGTATATCTAAAAAGGAATGAAAAAGTGTAATAAAGAGTTTGAAAAAAGAGAAATAAATTAATCGTTAAAAAAAATAAATTTGTAGATTTCAATTCAGGTTTATTAATTTTATGGTTTATAAACATCTAAGAGTTTCTTTCAAAAAAAAAATAAACATCTAAGAGAGTGGGTGGGGTGTGTGTGTGTTAGGGGGGGGGGGGGGGGGGGGGGGGGAGGGGGGAGGGGGTAGTTCCACTTAACTTAACTGATTTACTTCATTGAAACAAAGTTTTGAAGGCAGCACTATCCTGAATCACTACACTAAAATGCTTTTTTTTTTCCTTTTTTTTAATTATTGTTTTAAATAAAACAAGCATTTTAATTAATACATGAAAACTTAAAAATTAAAATAAAAAAACCCAAATTAAAACCCAGTCTTATTTCATCTTCTAATTTTTTTTTCTAAAAAAACAGATTTAAATTAATAAGAATTAAAACCCAAATTTAATTAATTAATTAAAAATAAAATAAAACTCAACTTCCAATCTTTTCATCTTCTTCCACCCACAAAATCCCAAAATCTCTAAACTCTAAAATAATAATAAAAAAAAGTAAAAAACCAAAATCCCATCTTCTTTCACGTGGTTCCAATCTCTACACCATAAATCCACCTTAAATTAAAAAAAAAAAAAAAAAAAAACCAATATCCCATTTGTTGGCTACCAACGGTGAAAGGTACCTAGAACTCACTACCCGTGCTACAGACGATAATATTTCCATGGTGATAGTAGGGTGCCCGTGGCCTTCACGGATTGCACGCCGCCCCCTAACAAGCTATTGGTGATGGTAATTTTGATATAGATATATTTTAATATAATATTTTGATATAGATATATTTTCAATGAATCAAAATATGTAACACCTTATTCAAGTATTTTTTTTTCATAGGTATTCAAACATCATTGGATATGATTTTAGTAGGATTTAGCATCAACATATCAAAATACCTACTTCGATTAATCTATGTGTAAACTTAAAAAAATAGTTCAAAGGTTTGAATACTTGCACACCATGTGTTAGGGATAACAAGGAGTTGTGTCCAAATGAAATGAAATTGTTAACACGATCCTAAATACATATTCGGTTTTGGATGTGGTATCTAAGCGAAAGTGGGTTGCGCTTTTGTTCTGTTTTCGGTTTCAATATTGTGACACCCGGCAAACTCAGGTTAATAGTTTTTACAAACATATAAGTCTACCTTAGCGAAACATTCATAAAACGTAGCTAACCGGATTAGTTGAGTCGGTTCGATGATTCGGGGAATCATCGGGAGTCTGTGTATAAACATATGTTCAAGGGTTGGTGATTCGGAGAATCACGACAGTTGGTTTACACTCACATAATGTCCATGGTCTAATAATTCGGGGAATCGTTAGGGGAACACACACATACACACAAGTCTTGAGTCCCGTGGTTGGTGAAATTACATGATTGGGGTAACTTATCAAGTATTATATGTTATATAATCAATTAACAACTTTTGAATGCATGTTTATGTGAATTGATATGATAATATACGTTCCAAGTGACTTTTGGGGTTGTAGGTGCGAATGAGAGCCAAAATCTCTCATTGGCATAGATAAAGGTATGAATGAGAGAAATAAACTCTCATTCGCATATTCAAAAGTGCGAAAGAGAGATATAAACTCTCATTCGCATATTCAAATGTGCGAATGAGAGCAGCCTATTTAAGCATCTCTTTGCCTCATTTTCACCATTTCATAACCCTAACTCGCCCCAAGTGCTCTCTTACAAACCCCAACCTGTAGAAACAAGTTTTTGCCCTTATTTTTTAGATACTTAAGCCAAATCAAGTTTATAAACAATATCAAATGAAGATTCAAGGTGTGTTAACCATCTCAACCCTTTTCATTTCATTTTTATGTATTTTTTATAAACCCCAAATGTCCAGATCTGATTTCAAAGTGTTTTCTTAAATAAAAATCTTTCTAAACTAGATCTAGACATAAATAATGAGTTTCTTATAATAACACAAGTTTAGATGATTTTGGTGACCAAATAATTGGGGTGTTCGTGTTTAGGTGATGATTTGTATGATTAAATGAAGTTTTGTGAACTTTGACCCATTTTGGAGGTTTATGTTATAGATCTAGGGCTTGTAATATGAGTATGATGATAATAACATGAATAAGAATACATTAGAATGATCTAATCTATGTTTAATAATCTAGAAATGAAGTTTTTAGAGTCAATTCAATACTTTACTTTTTGGATAAAGTTTTCATGCAATTGATGTGACATCTCCATAATTTGCTATTTCGGAAAATATGTGATTTGATATGCAAAATGAACAAATTGATGACTAAATCAGGTGTGATAACATGCTATTAGGTTAGATAGATGCTACTGTAGGGTTTGGTTATGATTCAATGGGTTTTCAATCGGATTTGAAGGGTTTTTGTTCGTTGAAATGGTTTACCATCTGAACTGTGCGAATGGGATCCCATTCGCATGATCGATGGTGCGAATGAGAAAAAAGTCATCTCACTCGCATGGTCGATTTGTGTGAATGAGAGGAAATATTCCTCATTCGCACAAACGTGAAAATTTATGGATCTTTTGTATAAACCAAGTGTTTTATACGCATTAATTGTATGAGAACTATATATGCTTGTCAAACTGAAATAACGGGTCACCAACGGGATGTCGAGTCTTATGTGGTCGTGTCAAACGTCAAATACTTTCACAAACAAACAAAATCAAGGTCTTGGACAACTAAGGGTTATTAAACAAACATGTCATCGGTTTAACACTTATAGGTTATCTATGGTAGGTTTCCAGTAGTCGAGACTACCATAGCACGCCTGGCTATTTACTTACCTAGAAGACGTAACCTAAAGTGAATTTCACAGCCCCACTTTTACTTTTTTCCGTTGGGGGAGATATATGTTGGATAAACTCTAACTTTTTTTTTACCATAGTATTACATTACATCACATGGGTACTAGGCGACTTTTCATCTTAAGTCTTTTCTAACTTGTGAACTATGAATATGTGGATACATAGAAGGGAAAGTGTGAATAGATCTATTGGGCCTGGCAAGCCCCACTCAGGTCGACTGGAGGTCGGACGGGTGCATATTTGTCCTATCTAACTTACGACACCGAGTAATGACCGGTGGCGGGTATTAAAGGCACCTTATGAACGTTCAGCAATGGTTCATAACGCTTTAGTATCATGTAACGATGTCTAGCTAGCATCAGGTATAGATGTAAGGATTGTTTGGTCTGGTTTTCATACGTTTACTTACTTTTGCAAACATAAAACACTGTGAACTCACCAGCACTTTACGTGTTGACTAACATAGCATGTTTTCTCATATCGCTAAGGTAGCAACACAGATTAGGCGTATGGGGCCGCATTGTGTCTCATCCAGTTCATGCATCTTGTTAAACACTATTTCAAACTTCTTGAACTATTTACTTTTGGTTTATGGATTGTAACTTTTAAAACTGCTTCCGCTGTATTTCTTTGGTGTAACTTTTAAACTGCTTGATTGATTATTACGTTGTTTTCATTTCATATAATTGTCGTTTATTGTGACCGTTGAGATAAAGCTAGAACTCCTTGCCAGAACAACTCCTCTATCATGATAATTCTCCGATAAACGCTGCGAACCAGTTAAATTTTTTCGAAAAATTATTATCACCAAACTTTTTCTCCAAGAATATCTCCTTATTCTAATCATCCAGAAAAAAAATCCATGCAATAAAATTTTTCCGGATTCCAGAGTTTTTTTTGTCCTTGGAGTTAGACGAACTCATCTGTGCAGACCAATCTGACCAGTTCACCTCCGATAATCTTCTACGATCCAAAAGAAGATACTTAATGAAGATGCTTTAGAAAAGATGATTAAGGAAAATGCCCCTACAAATGAAGATACCCACAAGCGAAGATACCCATCAACGAATATGCTAAAAAACGAAGATACCTAACTAACGAAGATGCCACCAATTCAAACGAAGATAGCTAACTTCGTTTTTAAGTTCGTTTTTCTGTCTGATATGAACCCTGATAAAAAAATTTCACCCGAACACATCAGAAATCTTCAGATTTGGTTGAAAATCACATAGAAGGCTATAGGAACTTCTGATCAAACAATCGTTTTTAACATCTCTTATGAGTTTTAGCGGAATTAAAACCCAAAATCAAGAGCAACTGAAAATGAGTTTTAGTGAATCGAGAGACGGTTAGACCTTCTGATTCGTAACCATGCTCTGATACCATTGTTCACTCATGTTGGACCGATCAGAAACGATAGCTCATGATTATATATGAGACGTCAAACATAAAGAGTATGCATGTAATAACCGAATCTTTCTTTATTGATAGATAAAACGAATCAACACAGATTCTTCATACATACAACATACGTTGTTGAATAGGACGCCGGCCTGAGGTGAGCTCAACCCAGGCCAACCTGGACTAGACCACACACAGTAGTCTTCTCCTAAGAACTGTTGCAACTCTTCTCCCAGATACCCTAAGTTTAACACACCTATATATAGGCTTATGGTGGAATATTCTCACTGGGCTGGCCCTCAGGCGAAGTTGCACATCTTCGCCTGGGTCACCACAAGTTCGCCTAGTGCCATATTCGCTCTATACTATTTCCGCTTAAGGACATGCTCGCCTATATACTGAATTGCATAGCAACAGTCACAAACTTGCACTAACACTATTGTCGTGTGTTATACTTATAACATATTACAGGGAATGATCTCGCGGATGAGAACGCAGATGTTGCTGGAAATGAACCTCCTGTTTCAAGCCATCCTTCAATTGAACTGGATAAAGGAACAAACATAAACAATAACAAAGAAGGACATGGTAATTAGGTTTTATACTTCTGTTATCATGATATGTGTTAAACTATCTTCTTAGAATTTCAATAATTATAACGATAGGTTCTTGATTTATTAGTAGGTGTTCTATATGCTTTACTGTAAAAGAGTAATACGTATAATCCCCAAAAGTGTTGTGTACTTTCTGTAATATGTTGAGGGTTTTTTTTTTGGCTCAATAGATAAGTATAAAAACTAGGTTGTTTTCATTAAGCTTTATTTGATGAATTTTATGGCTCAATAGTCTCTTTCCAATTTATTTCTGACCCAAGAAAACCTGTTTTGACACATGTTAGAGATGCAAAGGAGTTTATTTAAGGTTCAGTTTTATTCCCGACCTGACCACACCTATTTAAACCTGATAAAATACAAAGTTGTTCCTCCTCACTGAAACCAAAACCAATTTCACATCAAAATTTGTTAAGAAGAAGCATCACGGGGGTTTTCGATACTTGTGGTCTTTGTGAAAACGGGGCAGATATTGTAAATCATCTGTTTTTTTTTTTTTTCGTGCTTAGTGGCTACGGTGGTTTGGAATTTCTTATGTATTTGGTGTAGGCTTCCCCCAATGTTTGTTTTCTTCTTTATAGACTTAATGAAGCTCCATAAAATATCTGGATTAATGAAAAGGGACGTAGAGGTTGTTCATGAGTTGATTATTATCGCTTGTTGGGGCATCTAAAAGGGAAGAAAAGAGGTCTTTTTAACAAGAATTGTTTTTTTTTTTTTAACGACAAATTTCTACTCCTTATGGGACTTGAACCCATGACCCCCCTTAGATGTTCCTAGAAGCTTTGCTCCTACCATTGGACCACTAATATTATCGCGGATATTATATCGGTTTGTTTTCTTTGGTTAAAGTAGAGTCTAAATACAAATCTCTCCGTTAGTGTGAGTAATGTAAATCCCCTTGGATATGTGCAGTTTGTAGTCTTGCTGTTGTTGCCCCTATCGTCTTTTTAGCATAGTGCTTGTGTGAATTAAAGTTACTTTAAATAAAATACTCATTTTTTTTAAGAAAAAATAAATGAGAAAATAGAAAAGTAATGTTATGTGTATAAAAGAGACCGTGAGAGAATATTTCGAGAAGCGGAGTAACGGATGCACGCTCACGCTTGTTTTCTCCAAATCATCGCCATCATATTTTCCACTAATTCGTAATTACCATGCATGTCCCTACCCTACCCTACCCTACCCTATTACTTATAACTCTGTTACGACTACCAACAACATATATTCTTTTCATCATATCCATACTTCAAATATTAAATAACTTAATAACTTTTCTATTATATTTAATGTTTGGTCCCTCCAAATCTATTTTAACACCTTTCTACAGCCCATATGTTCCATGTCGAATAGTATGAAGCATATGGTTGGCGAATATATGTTTTACATCTGCTAATACAGAGGGTATTGGTGATCTCTAAAAGTTAACTTGACCTAGAGTTCTTTTTTTTTCTTTCTTTTTATAGTGTAGCAAAAACTCTATATATTGCCTAACATGGAGCATAGAGATATGGGGTGTGCCAAATTAAAGACCCTTTATTATTCACTTTCTTTAACGGCTAATTTTTAACATTCGTTTTTTATACCTTTTACACCCTTTTGCATATTTTTTTGCACACCCTTAGAGTTGAACTTCAAACCCCACGCAAAAAACAATTTCCTCTCTACCACCAGACAATAACCTAAGTGGTACCTTTATTATTCACATAACCTTACATATTATAATTTATGTCAAATAAGCATTTTATATGGACCTTTCTAATTACCCCCCCCCCCCCCCCCCCTCTAATTAAACTCCCTAAGCTAAGCGCCTCGCTTTGGGCAAAGCGAGCCGCCTGGGTTAATTTGTTCAGGGAATCTCAGGCTTTGTGTCTAATCAGCCTGCCAATCTTCTCCTAAGTTTTTGCACCAGATAAGGAGATCACAAACTCATGTAATTTCTATTAGAAAATCTATATAATTAGTTTAGAAAAAAAGGATACAGTTACAAATTTGAAAAGTGTTTGTAAAATGTCTTGTAGTGGTTGGTGGTATTGGGCAATATGGGAGTGGTTAATGTATGCGTGGAGAATTTTGACTTTTCTCTTGTTCCTATGTAGATAACTAGGGCTGGCAATGGGTAACCTGTTAAGACACGATAAGACCTGTTTGACTGAAAAGTACACTATTTGATTTTTTGACTTTTTTTAATACTTAGAATTAAGAGGCAAAAATCTTTCATTTCCCTTTTTTGGTACACAAAACATAAAACTGTGTTATAAACATGAGATATAAATGAGTTAAACGAGTCGTGTTCATGTTTAGAACTTGATTGTTCGCGCGCGTCAGAGACCTGTTAACCTGTTAGGGACACGATTTGCCAGCCCTATAGATAACAACGATCTCACTTTGACATTCCCCTCACTGCTCAACTTTTTATCCAATCACGAAAATCTCTTTCTCATTGGCTAACCAACGAAGTGTGTACACGGGAGCTTATATTAACACCCCCACTTCTATTCCCACCCTCCAAAGCGCCTCGCTTTGGCCTAAGCGAGGCGTTTTGGCAGTGTCGGTCATGAGGATTCAAGTGCCATGTACGAGCCGAAAAAAAAAGCCCTTAGGCCCTAATGAAATCAGTCTCGCATGTTGTGTTTAGGGGGAGCTCCGTCGGTTTTGTTTTAGTTGCTATAGTATACCGGAAAAAAATATATAAACGAAATATGACCGAAATTGAATTTATATAATAATGGTTTACGAGGTTTAAGGCTGCATGTGTGGCACAATGATAAATTAATATACATATTTTAATCTTTTAAAGAAAACATATTTTCCTAGTTTATGAATTCTAAGATCATTACATGTTATTATTTTGAAATTAAATTTATTAAGTGGTTATAAAAAAAAAGTAGTAAATAGCGTTGTAAAATAAATATTAAATTATCAATAAATAGAGTTTTTTATAAGTTTACTGAAATTAATAGCATTTAATGACGTCTTGTTTCCTTATCTGTAGGTAAATAATGCTAGAACAAATGGATTAAAAAAAAGGCTAACGAAAGTTGAACCCTTGACTAAGTTGTAGGGTTGCAATCGCCTTTGCCACTAGGCCAAATCATAACTTGTAGTCGGTATATTTATATATACAATATATATAAGAAAAAAAACAAATTTTAGGTCCCAGGAAAAAACGGGTCTCGGCCAGGGGTGCGGCTCGGGGGCCGGCTCTGCGCTTTGGTTACTTTTTAACTACCTCGGTCCGAGGTAAGTTATTCTGATTTGACCTTAGACACCTCGCTTTAGTCTAAGCGAGGCGCTTCGAATCCAACTTTTATTTTTGTTGTATTTTTGTCTTTTGAATTGGTTTTTTATTATTTTTTTAATTTTTAATATAATTATTGTAAAAAATTTATAAAAATTAAAAAACAAAATAATAACCACCAACTTTTATCGACATTGCTCCAACATAGCTAATCATTGCTCCAACTCAACTCAACAAGATGTTTAAGCCGAAGACATTTTCCATCCAACACAAGTTCACTAACCTTTTTTCCCAAATATGTTGCAAAATATGAAATGGCATGCAAATATGTTGCAAAACGGTATATTACAATGATCAGATTTCTCATGATCCAACACCAAATCTCATTATCTGTCAACGATGAAGACAACCTTAAACAACCAGATGGTTGGTAGCTCTAGGTAAGAACATTGTGGATGAGGATTGTTTACCTTCCCATTGATTTCAAGTATGTTACCTTCATCGTTTACAGATATCTCTCTGACAACAACTGAATTTTACTTGCTTGCCTGAACATTTTGAAAATAGCGATGGATGATATCGATCAAATTGCCAGAGGGTCATTGGTCTTCAGAGTTTTCAGCCTTTTGCAGAGGGTCACTATTCATATATAAAGAACATTAACTAACCAATTGCCAAAGGGTCACTATTCATCAGAGTTTCCAACCACTAGGAAATATATCTACTAACAGTGGTGTGGTCTACCTTTTTGCTTATGATCCAACACCAAATCTCATTATCTGTCAACGATGAAGGCAACCTGAAAACAACCGGATGGTTGGTAGCTCTAGGTAAGAAGGATTGTTTACCTTCCCATTGATTTCAAGTATGTTGCCTTCATCGTTGACATATATCTCTCGGACAACAACTGAATTTTACTTGCTTGCCTGAAAGCGGTCCAAATACCATTGTTGTTGGAGGTTCATGTGAGAATGCATAGTACAAAGTTCTTTTGACAAACGTCTGGCTGACCTGAAGTTCCTTTGCAACCTAGTTCCTTTTAATTATAAACAACATTAAAGAGGGAGCTAGATATTCCTCATGATGAGCAGGAATTGTTTACCTTCCCATTGAAAGATTAAAAAGTCACTATTCAACGATGAAGTTGTTTTCAGAGAGATATCTGTCAACGATGAAGGCAACCTGGAACTAGGTGATGGCCATACCGACGTGAGGGTAGTCCATTGGTATTAATGGCAAAGTGATTGTAAGGGAAGAAGAAGAGAATGTTATATAATGTGACGGAGAATGATCAGGTGTGATTAGCGTCTTTTGCAGCAAGATATGTTGCCTTCATACCTTTACAGAGGTTTGCCAGGGGGTCATTGGTCTTCAGAGTTTCCAACCCCTAATACCATACAAAAAAGACCATCTCTTTGTTAGTCACCCTCATAGGGAAATCTACTCTCACACTTATGCGTAGATCAAGGATATTCATGTGAGAATGCATACTACAAAATTCTTTTGACAAACGTCTGGCTGATATCCAGGTGTTGGAATTTTTTTCCTTCCCATTGATTTCAAGTATGTTTGCCTTCATCGTTGATAGATATCTCTCGGACAACAACTGAATTTTACCAATTAAAACCCCCACCTTCTATTTAAAGCTAGGTGCCTCAGGTCAAATCATACGAGGTGGCATAATTTTACCCTCCAATTGATTTCAAGTATGTTGCCTTCATCGTTGACTAATATCTCTCTGACAATAACTGAATTTTACTTGCTTGCCTGAACATTTTGAAAATAGCGATGGATGATATCGATCAAATTGCCAGAGGGTCATTGGTCTTTAGAGTTTCCAACCCCTAATACCATACAAATGACCGTGTTTGAAAAACGGAGAGTTCTTATGGAAGTTGTTAAAATAGTTAAACAAATGTATTTGTGAATAATACATTCATCAAAAAAGACCATCTCTTTGTTAGTCATTCTCATAGGGAAATCTACTCTCACACTTATGCGTAGATCAAGGATATTCATGTGAGAATGCATAGCACAAAATTCTTTTGACAAACGTCTGGCTGATATCCAGGTGCTGGAATTGTTTACCTTCCCATTGATTTCAAGTATGTTTGCCTTCATCGTTGACCGATATCTCTCGGACAACAACTGAATTTTACTTGCTTGCCTGAAAATGTTTACCTTCCCATTCATTTAAGTCGGATCGGCAATTTTGTTTACCCTCCCATTGATCAGAGAGATTTAAGCTAATCAAACTCATATCTCAAGCCGGTTTGCTGTAGGACTGGCACCCTGTATGGCCCAATTGAAATGACACATGCAAAATGTAATGTCATGCACAATGTGTACTCACAGTGACATTGAACACTTTATAAGAGTTTGATTAGCTTGAATCTCTCTGATCCATGGTATCCACTAACGGTAGCGATTATCGAAAGATTTATTTTAGGAATTGTTTGAGAATATATTTTCTGATCAAATGATCCATAACTGAACAGTTATTTGGAATGTTCCTGATCATTACAGTAACGATCGCTTTACAATGCCGAAAACGACTATCATCACTTTGTATGGGTTGCTTGTTACCGCTGATCCTACTGTCGATTTCTTTCCACAACCATTGCTCCAACATAACTTACACTTGCTTTTGACAAATGTCTGGTTGACCTAAAGTTCCTTTGCAACCTGGTAGAAAGGAACTAGGTTGCAAATATAATAATAATTTAAATAATTATAATAATTTGAAATTATAAAAATCCATCACATCATGATTTTGCATCCAGGCAATAATGAGTAACCTACTAACCTCTATTCTTAGACTTCATTTATTTCTTCATCTTCTTCTACTTGAAGTGCAGTGTGATAACTAACCCTCCATCTTCTCTGTTTAAAGTCCTAACAAAATGTAAACTAAAAGAACAAGGCTTCAAACACAACTTTTTGCTCAAGGTAATATTATTGTAATATAATATTTCAGCTGTATTGGTTGTCGAAAGAAATCGACACTAGGATCGACGCTAACAAGCAACCCATACTGAGTTCGTTGTACTGGTTGCGAAAGAAATCGAGTGATGATAGTCGTTTTCGGCGTTGTAAAGCGATCGTTACTGTAATGATCAGGAACATTCCAAATAACTGTTCACCTGAAGCTTTACTTTCCTACCTCTGTTTTGAATTTGTTACTTTATAAAGTGTTCGATGTCACTGTGAGTAGGTATTCTCGTCAGAGGTGACGTGTCGTGAGATAGAGACTTTCCCGGTGATTGATTTCAGACATCGGTAGCCCCTAAAATCTGGTGCATACCCCAAAAAAATGCAACGGGTGGAACGGGTGTGGAGTTTATGAGGTTGAGTGTCTGAGGTGTTCGGGTAACAGGCACAACCGAACACCCGAAGGTGATCATAAGTAGGGTAGCAGAGGTAAAGGGCAAAGGTAGGGGTAAAGTAGTTGAGGCGTTTGGTGGGGAGAATGTTGTGGAGATAGGTGGCGGTATGAAGGGCTTCCACCCAAAAGGCGGGTGGTAAGTGAGCATGGATAAGAAGTGATCGAATGATGTCGTTTAGGCGACGAATCATTCGCTCAGCGCGGCCATTTTGAGACGACGTTTGAGGACACGAAAATCGAAATAAAAGACCATGCTGGAAGGCGAAGGTTTTGAATGCATTGTTATCGAACTCGCCTCCTAGATCACACTAAAAGGTTTTAATGTTTTTTGTTGAATTTTGTTTGAATTAAGCGGTGAAATTTAGCAAATGTGAAAAGGGTTTCTGACTTGTATTTTAATGGATAGACCCATATGAAGTGTGAAAAATTATCAATAAGCACCATATAATATTTGTACCTAGATTCACTAAGGATGGGTGACGTCCATAGATCACAATGAATAATATCAAATGGAGAAAAAGTAAATGAGTTGGAAGCATAAAAAGGTAAACGTTTACTGTTTGATAACTGACACGAGTGACAAATACTAGATTTGTTCTTATTACAATGAAAATTGAAAGTACGACTTAACACATCTAAGACTTGGTTGCCAGGATGGCCAAATCACTCATGCCAAGGTAGAGAAGTGGTTGTGATGAAAGAAGCTTGGATAGGTAGTTCTGGTGGTGTGATGGGATAAAGATCTCTAGTGCTATTGTAGTGGGAAAGAAGGCGGTCAGTTTGAAGATCCTTCAAAGAAAAACCTTATGGATCAAATTCAATAGAAACACTGTTATCGCGGGTGAACCGCCTAACAGAAAGTAACTTTTTGATTATTTGAGGACAATAAAGGATGTGGGGTAAGACATAGGTCCGGTTAAGGAGTTGAAGATACCCTGTTCCAGACCCATGAATTGGTAGGGACGCGCTATTACCGACTAATAATTTACTAGTAATAGGAAAAGAGTCAGGAGATTCAATCATACCTTACTCATCTGGAGAGTTGATGTTCATGGCGGACATAGAAGCACTGAGATCGGACGGGCACAAGGCATTCAGTCCCGTCTGATATTGCGAAGTCGTGTAATTGGCCTGGGCTGGGCCGAATCCAGGTGGATAGGGGCTGATGGTGGTGGGTTGATTTGGGTGGTTTGGGCCGGTTAAGGGTATGTTTGTGTTTGGGCCGGGTAGTTATTGTAGGAATAATGGGCCGATGGGTAGGTTGGTAGGTTTTGTGAAAAAGGTGTCATAGGCCGGTTGTTGGATTGGGTTGGGTAAGGGCAAGGTGGAGTATTCCACCAGGCCCATTAGGGATAAGGATTGTTAGGTGGGTTTCAAGATGGTTGGTAGGAAGGTTGGTAAGATGGTTGACCACGACCGGAACCTCGACCTCAACCTCGGACACCTCGGGAATTGGGAACACGGCCTCGGCCCCGGTTGCAGTTGTAGTAGGTGGTTTTGTTTTGGGTTTGGTTATAGTATTGAGGAGGCTGGGTAGGATATTGGTTTTGGTTTTATTGTTCGTTGGTTTGTGCCATCAAAACCGTGTTGGAAGACTTTTTGGGAGCCTCCAAGTGGATGACTTCATCTTGGAGCATGCTACGGGCCAGATCCCAATCGACGTTGTTGGCATTAATGAGTGCTGCGGTGGTGTCATATTCTGTGGGTAAGCCACGAACAAACTGGAGGACCAAATGATCTTCAGTAACTGGGTGATCAGGATCTGCAAGTTGGTTAGAGGGCTCCTTAAGTTTTTGGCAATAATCGTCCAAGGAAGAACACGCGACAAGGGTCATGTTGCAAAATTGTGTTTCAAGGGCACTGGCCCTGGCCTTCTTATTGCTAAGAAAAATATTCTCGAGTTTGATCCAAGCTTGGTAAGTCGTTACTGCA
This sequence comes from Ambrosia trifida, assembly GCA_028751855.1. Lineage (NCBI taxonomy): Eukaryota > Viridiplantae > Streptophyta > Magnoliopsida > Asterales > Asteraceae > Ambrosia > Ambrosia trifida. The sequence goes on along the minus strand of CM054126.1, from coordinate 1,972,939 downwards.
TCATCAATAATACGGGACAGGTTGTCATCTGAGACGGTGCTGAAAATCCACTGAAGAACCAAAGCATCAATCTCGTGCCAAGCAGCATACTCGGCTGAGTTTGCAGCAGGTGGTTCGGTTCCATCAATATGGCCGATCACCTGGTATGCGATGGCATGAAGCTTAAACAATTTTATCAATGAGGTATAGGTGACTTTCTTGTCGTCCAAGGTTCTAATCTTGGACTGCACGTTAGTCACCGAATAGGCAGGGTGAAATGAGATTTTGCGGTTTTGTCGGATGATTCTGGGATTTCAGTTTTGCCATCGGTAGTCATGACCGAAACGATTAAAAACTGTTGGGTGTAATCGGATGAAACAGAAGTATTAACAAGAATAAACAGAAGTGATGATGTTACAAGTCTAGCAAATCTGATGCAAAGGCTGGAATCATATTGCATAATAATTTTGGGAAGTTGGTTTCATGGTATGATAACGAGTGGATCAGTTACTGGTATTTTCTTTTTCTTATAGCTCACATAATGATCGGTTCCATTGATAAATATAGTAAATGTTTTACTATGGAGTTTCGGTGTGGTTGATCTGGTCATTCACATTATGTGTATTATCGTAATTCAATGATTTATGTTTTTCTTGCTTCTGATGTTATGCATCTCATATATACCGTGATAATGCAAGTTGATATAGGTAGGAGAAGTATAGATATGAATATTGAGCACCATTCAGTGTTAAGACCTCAAAAAGTGTTTGGTTTGATTATTAACACTAGAATTCTGAATTAAGAAGCTTACTTTAATATCCACAACAGGTCTATCATTTTATCAGGAACAAATATAGATTATACCTTTTGATTTTATGCGTTGTTATTTTGTGTCATAATAATGTTCAATCTTCCCTCATTATTGTATTCGTTAAGAATGATAAAAATGTGTCATGCTAATTAATTACAAACCGTCAATAAAATCACTTACAACTTTTGATAGGTGATTCAGTAATGTGTGGCTTTTCTTTATTTGCCAGTTGTAGCAGAATTGATTCTCAAAAATGAACTTGGTTTATAAGCATTGCTTAATGTAACAACCCCTTTAACATTATGGTCAGTTATACGAGTTTGTTCACAAGACAACAAAAAACTAACTTGGTAGGCAAGGGTCTAGATAATTCGTATCTAGGTCATAGGAATAGTTTAGCATTTTTTTTTTTGGTTAATTTATTTTGGTGGTGTTTTTGGGTTTCTCATTAATGAGACCAAAATATGTTCTTTAACATACAACAAAACATGTCTTTTGTGATATTAGTTTATTTGGTCATAAGACTACATAATTTGTTTTTATTGATCTCAACTTCCATATCTTGTGGGTTTTATAATTTTTCTTTCATCATCATCTTTATGTATGAAAATTACCATAATGCTCAATTACAACTTACCAGCCACCTCCCAAGCGTGGCGGAATTATCTCATGAGGTAATCGTTTTTGAGATATTAACAACTGTCCCTATGAAGGCTGTTGTCCAATCTAAGAGTGTTTGCAACCAATGTATACCAAAAGGGATGTGACATGTAATTTTGTGGATCCATTATATACTTGCTAACATTCTTTATTTCTTTTAAATATTATATATACTAGCTACTATACTTTATTATCTTTTAAATATTGTGTAACTTATCAGATAAAGTCCAGATTAGAGAATGTGTTGAAAGGGAAAACAGAAACATTCCAACAAATTAATCAAGAAACATGTGTGTAAGTGGATCCAGTATATACCTTGCTTACACGAGAGTTAGAAAGTCAACCGGTAAAGAAAGTGGTTGCAAAAGTAGTGACGTTTTTCAATTCATCAAGACTATATACATTGAATAAAATAACATTTTCGCAAAAATAACGTTCTCTAGAAGGTATGTATAAGTTTTCAGATGAACTTACTAGAAGCACGACATTTGTACTATTAAATCAACTTTTTACGTTTTGTACGTTATCACAAATGTTGTATTGCAACATGTTTTTAAATCCCGCCGCAACACGCATGTAAATCTACTATTACTATATTCAAGAAACTTGATGGATATAAAGGTAATTTTACCCATATTTTAAGATGGCATGTGAAGAGTTTCTTGCTTCACACCCAAAATGTCATGAAAATCTTTCAAATGTTACCCCTCCTTGCAAAATCCACTTGTACATTATTATCATAGTCCTAAATTTGTGGATTCAATGCTTTCATCTTGAACGACAACTCTTCATGACCCAATGAAAACCAAAAGGAAGCTCTTATAACTTCATTATAACCAACGACTCTTCATGACCCAATGAAAACCAAAAGGCAGCTCTTATGACTTCATTATAACCAACGAACAATTTAATTCCAAAATCATGAATTTCAATCGGCCCACCCAAGATTTATTCCAGTTTCAAATCATATCTCTCCTACAATATATATTATGAATTATACAATCTGTGTTTTTCATCTACGCAAACGGTGAACCGAAAGAAGTGCTTGGGAGCTGTATCACATATTAATGTTTTCACCCTTTTATACGGATATGAAGATTTTGTGTGACAACTTGCACCCTTCACTTTTCATAAATGTGCATAATTGGTTCCTCAACTATTTCAAAATTTTCATTTTTAACCCTCATATTTTAATAGGACCAAAATTCACAATTTAATAAACTTATAATTTTTATAAGTAAAAGTATGCACGTTTTATACTCACATCTACACCCGAGCACGTATGTTTCAGACCTTGATACTCAAAGCCCTTAATTTTCGTTCCTAAAACAACTTAGAAACAGAAGGAAACAGGTATAGAACTTAAAATTGATTAAATTAGAAAAATCATTTTTTTTAGCCCTTGCGGTCCGCTGAGACAGTCAAACAGTCAAAGTCTCAGTCAAAGTCCTAGTCAAAGTCTCAGTCAAAATCCTAGTCAAAGTCCTAGTCAAATAGTCAATTCATCTTAAAACCTTACTTTATTGTGTTGACCAATTTTAAAGCCTAATTGAATCCAAAACTAGTATAAAAACCCACCTATGACCCATTACACTTTGCACCTCTAAATCAATTGTTTCAATTCGATTAAACTCTCCCTCATACCTTTCTTCTAGAGTATATTACTTCTACATTTGAAGCTTTGATTATAAGCCCTTGTAATTGGCGAATTGGAAGCTTGATATATTTTCCTATTCGGTTTCTTTTCTTCTAAGTTGGACTAGTTTCGTTGTTGAACCTTTGGATTGCTCGCATTTTCACGCTCGCTTAGTCATCTAGTCATTTGGCGAAAGTGAGTATTTCCTATCCCCTTTTTGCTTTTATTCACTTTTGGGGTGTTACATGTACACTTATACAAATTTCAAATACAAGTTCACATTTTTACACTACAATTCTAGTACATTGTGCATTTGCTTACATATGTGCTTTATGCTTAGACATTACATGTAGAATACATTTGTACTTAGTGAAATCATTAACCATGTACAAGCCGACCTTAACATTGGATAGCGCTATTGGATTGACAACCCGCCTAGGTTGATTCTCCCCCTTTTTCATCGGAGAATCCGTGGTCATTGTTAAGTTATTTTCCATTTATTGGATAAGTACACCGCCGTTCATTTAGTACATTATACAGTCACAGGATTGATTTCGCTCATTTGTATGATACATAGTTTACATATTTGCACTGTAGCTTGCACTTGAATTGTATAACATTTTTCCAACTTACTATATGTATTAAAACTAGGAATGCTCACTAACATTTCATATGTTGACAAAACTTATTTTGTACATGTTTCAGGTGCAGTTTGATCTTAGTTCCATAGCATTGGATTTTAGTGCTTGCTTTTAATAATTTATTTCAAATTTCATGTTTTGTTTAGACTTATGTATTTTTCCCATTTCATCCATGTAAGACAATTTAAATTATTCAATAACATATTTACATTTTAGTACCATGTGCTTTTGAACAATCGTCACTACGTGACACCTCGATGATTTCGCCATCGGTTGGGGTGTTACAGATTGGTATCAGAGCCATGGTTATAGGGAATTAGGTTATTAGAATGCCTTTTAGCCTAGTCTATAACCAAGCTTACATTCACGAGTCCTCTCGTGTTTATTTCTCTTTATCCTATTATTTTCTTTCAAGATATTTTCGCTATGGTTCTTTCTCGTTATTTTTTTTCGGTGTGTTTTTAAAGAAGAAGATTCTCGTATTTCACAAATGAAACGATATCACCAAGTTAGGAGTGACATCCATACCTTGGTGATTAGTTTCACTCCTCTATATGTTATTTATCTTAGGAATATATCTTTGAGATAGGAGTGATATCCACACCTCAAAGAGTATTTCTTTCAAAAAAAAAAAAAAAAAAAAAGAGGAAACTTAACTACTAGGCTGGGAGTGATATCCTTAACTTAGTGATTGGTTTCATTCCACAATAGTTTTCAACTTTTAAATACATCTTTGAGTTAGGAGTGAAATCTACATCTCAAGGATCTATTTCTGCATCTCGTTTTTAATCTCGTTAAAGTTTTGGAATACACTAGTGATGGGGCACATGCAATCTGGAAGGGTGAGCGCCTGTATCCTGATTTTTTTCTGTCTAGGCCTGGTATTTCGTATAAATCCCAATCAGACGAGGGACCCGTATACCTACCTGGGAACTCTTGGGATGAGCATTCACTTATAGGCTAAAGTACGCCCCCACAAATCACTAGAAAATTTCAAATATTTGAGTTAGTCAAAGTTTCCTATGGAAATAATTCAAATGTTTTATAACATTGATATTTATGTTTGTTTATCATTTGAAGACTCAATTTAATCACTTGTTGTTTCATATGCTATTATTCATTGATCATTCGCTTTTGGATTCCTTATAATCATTATTAAAACTTTTTGTTCGTTATATTATCGCATTAAAGCTTACACTATTCCACTTATGCTTTTTGACTTTTACGCTATAAGGTATTACTCTTTTTGAGTTAAAACATTTTTACCCACGACTTAAGTTTTAAACTCTGTGTTTAACTTCAACCACATCCTGATTTTAGGAATATTGCGTCATTATACAGTTAAAAATAAACATGTTTTCCCAAAACTTATTATTCCACCTGTCTTATATCTTCATGTTTACAAACTTACTTGATCGAAGTCACAGTATATCCTTAAATTATAACTTTTGTATCCGTTTATACAGCCACAATACTTTCAAGACAATATATTCTGATATATCTAATACTAATATAGCCACACCCAGCCGTCTAAGCCATAACCAACTACCATTAGTTAGCACTTCTTAGTCAGACTAAACTCATACGTAAATGCCTACCTACATGATACGCACTAGTACACAACTCTCTAAAATGATTAATTTGACAACTTATTCTATAAATCTTTTCACAAAGCCTATTCGCCAAATTAGAACACACTTTTCACACCTTGTGCCTTGAAACAAATAGCCCGCTATGAGCCTAAAGAGATGCCTTAACGATCCTGCAAATAAATGATCTTTCAATGTATAAATTTCGTAAAAGTTTGAAAATTTAAAATGTTTCAAGTTTACCCGGTCTTAACGGGTAACACTTCGATTTTCTCAACATTTCATAACAATTAAAAATTTCCGACTTTTCAACCCACAAGTTAAAGAAATGTTTAAATACAGAAAATTTTATTTCCAAAATTCGTCAAGGCATCTGGGATCATTCACAACCTTCACATCATTTTAAATCTTGGTCTTTCGAAACACATTAGATTTGCACACACTTCATGAAATGGTTTCATCTTTCATTTTATAAACTTGCATTGCATATTTTACAAATCAAATGTAAATCTGCATGTTTTCATATAACGTATCCAATATATGTTTTCAGGAGGAATTTGCAACTAATAATATACCTTATAACACTTTTCAAATTCGACTTCTCGTAAACACATGAAAATGTGTACCTACGAAATCTTTTCAAGTGAACCTGTTTTGAAATTAAAACATTCTTCGGTTTCCAAAAAGTTATCCTCATACCAGTAGACTATACGTCTGTTCTACGCACTTTCATATACAGTAAATTTCATTATTTTTTTACACCATTCTATTTATAGTTACGTTCGTACATTATCTTATTATTTTTGTATTATTCTTTTGTTGGTAGTTATTTTCACGCGTTATTCGCAACTATTCTCGCACTACTTATTAGTAGTTATTCTTACAACACTACTTTTGAGCATTAATTTAACTCGTTTACTTTCATTTTGTGCAAATTGTGCGATTTACTCGATTACGTTATGCTATTCTATGCTATGCTTATATACTTACATGAACGCATATTTGGTATGCATATTTTTTTTGTTGTGAGCAAAACCCTGTTATACTTTACATTATTTTGTTCATCATCATGGCCAACAAACATACTAATTGATAGCTCGTATGAGATCTATGCTAGTTCCCATGTACGACTCGGTTGAGAGTATTCCTATAACCCGAGGGGAACGGTGTAATCCTCATAGTTTATCAATATGGTTGTTTAGAGCCCAATGATGTGAACAGAAATTTACCGGTTAAGGGTGAACCCGAAAGGTGAAGAACCCCTAATCATGTCTTATACTTACACATTAATCTCATTACGGTTAAAAGGTGAACCTGAAAGGGGAAGAACCTCTGACCGCATCTTATACTTGAGCAGTATCTACTATTTAACACATTTTGGTTGTACGCATTGTTTCTTGTATTACTTATGTTAGTGTTATCGAAAAGCATAGCACCCTAGTGTAAGGTAAATCTATGATTACGGTCCAGAACGCAATCATGGGTTTACAGGTACATGAGGGTGGTGTGTAATTCTATTTAGGCTATTGGTAGACAATCAGTACGAGTCCAAAGTATCGGGAGTGTGGTGGGTTAGCTGCGGTACACCCTATATATAAGCATAAACGATACTGCGGGAGCGGACTAGGAGTCTGACCAAGAACCTACCCCTTACTACCTCTTCAATAGGTCGCTGACTAATAGCTAGCATTTTTGATAAAAGAATATTTTACATAAGCTCCAATTAGTTTTGTTGGAGCCTTCCTTGTTGACCACCTCTACAGAAAACCTTAAACTTTGTATACTCTTACACTCTCTGTTAGTCGAAATCCTGTTGCATGTCCTTAATAAAGTTCGGTCAAAAACTTCTTTAAAGTAAGGGAAGCTACTATAACACTGCCCTACCCTCACCAGTTACATACTTTTCCCAAACCTTGCTCATTATAAACTCTTAATTCTCTAACCTTGGGTCAAACTTTAAGGATTTTAAAACTCTTATTTTGGGTATTAAATAACTACTTCAAACTTTGTCAAATCATGGCTGATGCATTTCTTAAAATCTAATTGCTTTTTTTTACAAATGTCTTTTGTTTCATAGAAACCTTCACTTGAAAGTAATTTCGGGATGAAATTTTCTAAAGTAGGGGAGACTGTGACAACTTGCACCCTTCACTTTTCATAAATGTGCATAATTGGTTCCTCAACTATTTCAAAATTTTTATTTTTAACCCTCGTATTTTAATAGGACCAAAATTCACAATTTAATAAAACTTATAATTTTTATAAGTAAAAGTATGCACGTTTTATACTCACATCTACACCCGAGCACGTATGTTTCAGACCTTGATACTCAAAGCCCTTAATTTTCGGTCCTAAAACAACTTATAAACAGAAGGAAACATGTATAGAACTTAAAATTGATTAAATTAGAAAAATTATTTTTTTAGCCCTCGCGGTCCGCTGAGACAGTCAAACAGTCAAAGTCTCAGTCAAAGTCCTAGTCAAAGTCTCAGTCAAAATCCTAGTCAAAGTCCTAGTCAAATAGTCAATTCATCTTAAAACCTTACTTTATTGTGTTGACCAATTTTAAAGCCTAATTGAATCCAAAACTAGTATAAAAACCCACCTATGACCCATTACACTTTGCACCTCTAAATCAATTGTTTCAATTCGATTAAACTCTCCCTCATACCTTTCTTCTAGAGTATATTACTTCTACATTTGAAGCTTTGATTATAAGCCCTTGTAATTGGCGAATTGGAAGCTTGATATATTTTCCTATTCGGTTTCTTTTCTTCTAAGTTGGACTAGTTTCGTTGTTGAACCTTTGGATTGCTCGCATTTTCACGCTCGCTTAGTCATCTAGTCATTTGGCGAAAGTGAGTATTTCCTATCCCCTTTTTGCTTTTATTCACTTTTGGGGTGTTACATGTACACTTATACAAATTTCAAATACAAGTTCACATTTTTACACTACAATTCTAGTACATTGTGCATTTGCTTACATATGTGCTTTATGCTTAGACATTACATGTAGAATACATTTGTACTTAGTGAAATCATTAACCATGTACAAGCCGACCTTAACATTGGATAGCGCTATTGGATTGACAACCCGCCTAGGTTGATTCTCCCCCTTTTTCATCGGAGAATCCGTGGTCATTGTTAAGTTATTTTCCATTTATTGGATAAGTACACCGCCGTTCATTTAGTACATTATACAGTCACAGGATTGATTTCGCTCATTTGTATGATACATAGTTTACATATTTGCACTGTAGCTTGCACTTGAATTGTATAACATTTTTCCAACTTACTATATGTATTAAAACTAGGAATGCTCACCAACATTTCATATGTTGACAAAACTTATTTTGTACATGTTTCAGGTGCAGTTTGATCTTAGTTCCATAGCATTGGATTTTAGTGCTTGCTTTTAATAATTTATTTCAAATTTCATGTTTTGTTTAGACTTATGTATTTTTCCCATTTCATCCATGTAAGACAATTTAAATTATTCGATAATATATTTACATTTTAGTACCATGTGCTTTTGAACAATCGTCACTACGTAACACCTCGATGATTCTGCCATCGGTTGGGGTGTTACATTTTGTAGATGTTCTAATACTTTCGTGGTTGTGATGTTATCAAGTGTTTGCATTTGTAGTTGTAGATGAAACAATTGTGAGTTTAATCACCTTGATTTGGTTTATGTTTGTGCTATAAGCTTTATCATATGGAAAGATATTTAAGGTTTTAAAAGATTACGGACTCCAACAAAATCAGGATCTTCGAACTAGAAATAGGTTATCGAAAGTGAAATGCACAGAGAAATGTATTCAATATAATGATTTTAGTATACACATGACACATTACATTTTTGAAGATAAATGTATGTCTTTTAAAAATTATGTTCTGAGTTGAAAATCAAGATTTCATTTCATTTTGACATCCATTTTTTAATGTTATTATTCTTATTTCCATATGTTATAATGTTATATCATAATTGTGTTGAAAGATTGAGACAATGTTGACTAAATGCATGCATTTAGATGACTGAAAAAATAAATAAATTAGTCAAGATTTTTTTGAAAGATTTTATATATTCATGTGCATCAATACAGATAAATAACGGTTAGGTGGTGACAAGAGCTTTGCGTATACATAACAGTTGCGGGTTCATTTGCACAGGTACTATCTTTTATTTGTTGTTGATTGTTAGTTTATTTATTTATTGTTATTTTCTAACAGTCATATATTGAAGTTGGCTTTTGGCTTCACAGAGAATGTTTCTACTAAAGGTTGTTCTAACAGCAGCTAACATATGTTTTGGTTGATAACTTGATATAACTAAACGGATCAAAATATGTTGGCAATAATAACAGGTTGAAAAGAATCACGCCATATTGTTCAATAGTCTAATGGGTAACAAATGCTTTGGCACAACTCAGTCATCACATGACACTGCAAACACGCAGGTAAAATTGCTTGCTCTTAATAATTAGGAAGTCAAATTTTCTATTTCAATTTTGTTATAGAAAATTTCAACCGCATTTTCAATTGAAAATTACCTCTTGCATATTTGAGTCAATATCCGGTTTTCAAAGTCTTTTAAAGCGAAGGCTTATTAGTATAAAATATCCTAATCTAACTCATAATATATGTGTAGGTATCCATTAAAGTAAGTGGACATTATTATAAATATATATATATATATATATATATATATATATATAAACAATTATGCTAATGGATATTTTTAGCAGCATGTTTCATAGATAAAAGAGCTACCGGTTCAATTTTGTTTATGCATTGTTCATCATTGTTGACTATTATCATGTTCATGGAACCCTTTAACAATTACTATTTTAAATATAATTATATATACCTATTTCATGTTGAACCATATTCCTTGATAAGTGAAATTTGTAGGTTGTAAACGACTAAATATAGTTTGGGCACATGAACCGGTTGATGCGTTTCTTTGTTATTGCTCATTTACGCGTAACTAATAATTGAGATTAGTATAGACGTGTAGCCTAATAGATTGAATATACTTTGCAGCATAATAACTTAAACATTGATGACATATGAGCCATAAAGATAGCGACTTGAAGTCCGTATGTGTTGTTCATGAGCTGTGGTTTTTTTGTACACTTGTTTAGTCGATTTGTTAAACTACAAAATTAGAAAGTGATTGTGTGGTTTTAATGTTTATTTTATAAGGGTTTATGGTAGGCTTAAACAAAGGTATTAGTCATCATATTTCTAAATTGTTAATTTCTGATTGTTTTAAGTCATTCATAACCAAACATAAAACAAACGACTCACAAACAAACACTACAAGTAGTTGACTACGTCGTAACGTGCGGGTCCCCCACTATAGAAAAGACATAAGTATATTCTGGTATTCGAGTACATAAGAGAATCAACAGCTTAAAATGACATAGAAATTAACTGTAATCATACAAATAATGGAAGTTACTTAAATTGATAATCGGTTTGAAGGTTGTAAGAACAATAAAGCATACGTACACACGACAACCCGCGGGCATTCCCTCTATATATATATATATGAATTTAGAAGATTTATTGTATCAAAATAAGAATAATAATAATGAAAGAAACAAATAGCATACATAACACATGAATGAGAGAAACCAGAAAATGCTAATTTACCAAATTTAAAACTTGATCTAATAAAACATAAAAAAAAAAAAACTAATAAAATATCATATATAAACTAGAAGAGAACAAAATTCAAAAATGAAAAGCTTTTTTAAATAGGCACAATCTAAAAATTCGCCAATGAAGTTGGATTTGATTGCATGGGTCCCATTTAGTTTCAACATTATTCTAAAGAGAATTTGTGTTCAGTTAAAGGGTATAATTTTGACCAGCTATTGTTTTGTTTGTTAAGTTAGGGTCCATTCATAATATTTTAATTTCAAAACTTTGACCAACTTTTCTATGTACACATCTCTAACCTCCAAATTGCAAACTTTAACTTGAAGTTTCTAATTTCAATTATTACTTCTTGATCATGTTTTTTTATTAGTTTTGTGCTTTTCTCAGGTTCAAAGAATGTAGTGCTTTAATATTCTAATGTGAAAAGCTTCTATATAAATGGGGAATGTGACGAACCTACTATTCAAAATGCTCCAGCTATTCACATTCATCTCCTTCTATTTCAATCTTTCAGAAGCGTCTCGCTATGGTCAAAACGAGACGCTTCTGGTCAAATCAAACGAGAAGGTACGAGGTTGCAGAAAAACCTGAATTTTTTATCCAAAGCATCTCGCTATCGCCAAAGCGAGGCGCTTTGGATCTGGGGTTTAATTTGGGTTGTTTTTTATGTTTTGAAGTGTATTTTTTTATTTATTTAATAAAATATCAATATTGAAATTTAGAAAGGGGAAAGACGCGGTAAGGAGAAACCAGGTCTTAGAGAGTACACTCATGCGAACAAGGTCTGCATGAGTATTATTAATAAAAGAGAGTATGTGTTGAACAATAGATTCAAGAAGCTGTGAAATCCGATCCATCTCACAAGCTAACTACAAAAACATTATTATAAGAATTATACAAACAGTGACAAAACATTATTATTTATTTATTTAATTATTGAAAAAAAATTATAAAAAAATTGAAAACAAATTAATAACCCTAATTAAACTATCATTAAAAACTTTAAAAGTGTTTATTTATTTTTTATATTCATTACTTCCGGGAAAGATACAACATTAATCTTCGTTATCCTTTTATCATCTCTAATATACCATTGTTAAGTATTAATAAAGACCTTGATCTGCAATATTTGAAAATTATCATTTCTTGACATGCTTGGTAACAGAGAGGAACAATTTCTTCTTTTGTTCTACAATATTTGTTAGTTGTTAATGTTGTTCTAGTTTTTTCTACTTTTAGAAAAAAAATAAAAAAACCAATTCGAATGCGGTATGCGTGTTAAATTCCATTAAATAAGTGAAAAAGGCGAATTGATCAAACTTTGTAGAGGCCTATGTTCTACGGGAGGTGAGTTGGCAATCAAGGGATCCGCTTGGAGTCTAAAGCTTTGCGTGTCATCTTGGTCGAACTCATGTTACAACATTTGTCTCGTGCGTGTTAGGGTCCGAAATTTTAGGGCTTCTTAGTGTGTTTTTCCAAGACTTCATCCTTGTGCTTTGTAAGGGATTTACGAGGAATGGGTTGGATGTTGTAACACCCCAACCGATGGCGGAAACATCGAGGTGTCACGTAATGACGATTGTTCAAAAGCTCATGGTACTAAAGTGTAAATATTATTTAAATTCATGATTAAAGTCATACATCAAAGTCAAACCAATACATCAAGTTTCAAAGCAATATGATACAACAAGCTTGTTTATTATGCCTAAGTCCAAGCCTAAGTGACAATCATCAAGCGTACCCTGAAACATGTATAAAAATAAAACGTCAACAATAATGCCGGTGAGTACACTTAATTTGTATACGTATAATATAGGTATTAAAGTGTTTTACAATTAAAGTGTCATGATTCATTCAAGGCAATATGGTAAACACGTAAGCACACAATGCAAATCAAAATCAAACCACAATAATGACAAAGTCTAAGAATAACCTAGGAGTTCCCACACGCATAGGTACTTTCCTTCCCACATGCATAGGTACAGTCCACTAGGCGGGACCTAGGACTTCCCTCTCACATTGGTGTACCTTTCCCACATGCTTAGGCACTTTCCGCTAGGTTCCCAAATGTATATGAATATATTTTCATTTACATTTATGAATATGTAATGATCACAAGTATACTACGTCTATGTCTAAGCATAAAGCACAAGAATACAAAACATAACATGTATATGAATTGTATGTAAAAATGTTTATGACTATGTGGAAGTGTAAGTTTCATAGGTGTACATGTTTCACCCCAAAAGTGTAAGAAAACAAAACGGGGATAAGTATACTCACAGTTTTGCTAAGCGCAATAAATCCAAACAAAATTCGTCACAAGATAAGACTTGGGAATTTTCGAAGAGCACAACCTATACGTATAAGAATACTAATAAGGGAGATGCTGCTTGATTCCCATGGACGCGAGCCATTCTCGCAGATGCTGATCTGCAAACTGCGTTCCATTATCATTTACAACTTCCATTGCGAGGCCAAAACTGCATATTATGAACTCCCATATGAACTTCTTGATACTGTGGTCGTCGATTGTGTCCAATGTCTTGGCTTCTACCCATTTCGTAAAGTAGTAAATTGCCACGACCAAGTACCTGACATTTCCTGGCACGGTGAGGAAAGGACCCACAAGGTCAATTGCCCACTTTTGGAAAGGCCATATCACCGTTACTGGTACCAGGTTGTTCTCTAGCCAAAGGGGTTCCTGGTTCGTGCCTCTTAAAAGAGTTACACTTTCGCAATTCTGCCACCGCGTCCACATGCATGCCTTGCCAGTAGTAGCGCGCATTCATTAACTTGGCGACCACCATTCTCGGGCCTGCGTTTGCCCAGTTTGGACAATATTGACTTGCCTTTAGGGTAAAGACGGATGATTCAGCACTTCAACGCGAACCTCTTTAACCATCTGTTCAAACACTGTGGAAGCCACGTTGCTTAGCGCATCTGTTTGCTTGTTCTGGCTTCATTTGATGTGGCTAACTTTACAGTAATCGAAATCCCTCATTAATTCTCTGGCTTGTTCCACATATAGGATTATCGAAGGCTCTATATCCTCATAAGAACCATCAATGTGATTGGCTACGAGCATGGATTCTATGTGAGCCTCAACATGGTGAGCTCCCATCTTTTTTCGCAATGCGTAGGCCTGCTAACAAGGCCTCATACTCTGCCTCATTGTTTGTTGTTGGGAAATCCAGGCGTATGGCATAGGTGAATTACTTTTCGTCCGGGGTGATTAAACGCAACCCCGCGCCTGCGCCATCGCCGTTGCACGCGCCATCCGTAAACAATTCCTACTTCTTGGACTCATCCTTGGGTGTGGGTGGTTCCATTTCCATTTGACATTTCGCTATATTGTTAACGGGAACTTCTATGGCGAAGTCCGCGATGATTTGTCCTTTGAAGGATGGATGTTTTTTGTTTGTGATAGAGTGTTCTCCCAGCTCAATGGCCCATTTAGCCAACCATCCCGATAATTCTGGTTTATGCAGAACGTCGCTGATCTTGTAGTCTGTCAAGACATTAATTGGATGTCCCCGGAAGTATCTGCGTAAATGCTTTGAAGCATGTATTAGTGAAATGACCATCTTCTCCATTATTGAATATCTGGTCTTCGTATCTAGTAGTGTTCGGCTGACATAATAGATTGGAGTTTGAACTCCTTTTCGGTTGACCATCAAGACTGCTCCCACCGCCTTGTCAAATACGGATAGATAAAGTGTAAGTTGCTTTCCAGGCAGGGGCGTGGTGAGGGTTGGTAGATGTATTAAACATTCTTTCATGTCCTTGAAGGCCTTTTCTGTTTCCGCTGTCCAGCGAACATTTAATTTCTTCAAACAGTTCTTTAGAGTGTCTAAAAAAGGGAAAGATTTGGATGCATAGTTTGATAGAAAATGATTTAGGGCCACCAGACGACCAATCAATGTTTGCACTTCCTTCACCAATGAAGGTGACGGCATCTACCCAATTGCTTGTATTTTTTTATGGTTTGCGCGGAACACGTCTTTTGTGACAATCACTCCCAAGAATTTTCCCTCTTCCATTCCAAAAGAGCACTTACTCGGGTTTAGTTTCATTTTGACACTGCAGAGCTAGTCGAAGGTCTTCTGGATGTCGAGCAGCATCTGATCTTCCTCTTTGCTTTTGATGACCAGGTCATCCACGTACACTTCTAAGTTGACTCCGATCTGCTTGACAAAAGTTGTGCACATTAGACGTTAATAAGTAGCTCCCGCATTTTTAAGCTCGAACGACATCTCTGTGTAGTAGAATATTCCCATCTCAGTGCGGAAAAGTTATTTTATCATTGTCCTCCTTAGCCATGTGTATCTCAAAAAGAACTCAAATATCAATTCGATGAACATATATAGTAGAGAACAATACTTACTTTCAGAGAGTTATCTACCATTAAATTAAATAAATTCACTTTCGTTACACTATGGACCAGCTTGTGCCTTACCACACGTTCATCAACATCAATCGACGGCATTGTGACCTTCGCTTTCTAGGCCTAAAGCAGTGCAGTCTTTTCGTAAACGAATATTGAAAATTAAAAACAATAAAATGAAAGTTTCAGTGGAAATTGTTTTACTGATTAAAAAGGTCAATAAAATAATCTAACATGAAATATATTTAAAAAAAAATATGCAAGTTGTACTTATTGTAAACCAAAAAACAGTAACCAAAACCACAAAGTCATCCCATCCGATAGTTTCGAGTGTATCCCAGCCACTCACGCATCTGGTTATTATTTAGAAACTCACTAATCCTACACGGCCAAATCCATGTATTAAACTTATTTAAACTATCTCTTAATTGTTGAAATAACATAATAGACCGATTTGTTTAGTTTATATTACGTCTCCATTTTAATAATAATTTTTTTTCTTAAAACTAATATTTTCATTCCATGAGTGAGAAAATTACATCAAGATAACGGGTAGACGGATAACAAGTTGCGCTGCCACCCCTTTTTGAATGGCAAACCCTAATCTGCTAAAAACGTAACATTGCCCACCCGGAGCCGAGACACTACTATGAATAACTCGTTGCAACCTGGTCAGGAAATGGGTAGCCCTCCGGTGCCAATTAGTCAAATGGTATATTAACTCGCCTACAGGGGCGGACCTAGGTGTCGCGCCCGCTGCCACTTGTTCGCGCGCGTAGTGGAATTTTTTTTGTTTTTTACGATTTTTCGAAAACATTACTACTAAAATAAAATTTACGTTACTACTAAAATTTAATATACGTTACTACAAAATGAAATTACACTTTACCACGTTACGTCACTCGAACAAATATTTATTGAACTCGAGTAATAATAACCAAAAAAATTAACTAATCTAATTATCTAAACAAGCTCAGCCCACCCCACCCCACCCCACTTTCACCTTCACAGATAAAAAGAAAGTAAAAACAATGTTTGGGACTTTCTTTTTATTCAGATAATAGCAACCATTCAACAAGAAATCAAAAAACCCTACCCCGCCCTCCACCGTCTCACTTCCCTTCCTTCCTCCGCCTCCCATCGGCCAAGCCAGGCAGCGCCGGCGCCGCCCCTGCAGGCTCTGCTGGGACTTCTTTCTTTGAAGCCCCACCCTCCACCAAATTGTGAGTTATTTTTTTTAATTTAATTGAATTGCTCGTGTGTTTTATAATTTGTGAAGACTTTTGTTAATTGAATTGCTCATGTGTTTTAGGGAATTAACTTGATTATTGTTAATGTTGAATGTGCGGTATGTTTGGAACTTGGTAACTTACCAAGTCTATGTGCTTTAGGAATTTATTAATTATAAATTGGGTTTGGCTCGATATATAGCTATATACAATTATATTTATAGAAACTAGCTCAGTCAACTCAATGATAACTTAACAGTAAGTTTAATTGTAAAATCCTTAGTTGTGAAAAGACATGTTTGACTTTCTATTCCTACACTACTAGAAAACTGGGCCTACAACTACACTTTTTCTAAAACTACCCTGCCACACTTTCAATTAAAAGAAACAAAACTAGTAAGTATAAATATTTTATCGTCAATTACATCCAATGATGGCCAATTGAATTCAATGATGGTCAATTAGGCCCAAAGATGGCCAGGTAGATTCAATCATGGTCACTTAGACCCAATGAAGGTCATTTAGACCCAATGATAGTCAATTAGGCCCGATGATGGTCAATTAGGCCCGTTGATGGTCAAATAGAACTAATGATCGTCAATAAGATCCAATGGTGGCTACAGAGCAATTGCTACCATTATGTGACCGAAAATGTGGTGACAAAAACCCAATTCTCTAGTAGTGCTATTAGTTGTCCGGCATCAATCGTCTCCCGCTATTACCCTATGCCGTAATGCGACAATTGCTCTCTGTAGTATGCTCATCGCCTCAACGGCTTCAACCTGAGCCTCATTCTCGGACAATTGGACCTCAGACTTAGTGTCATCCTTGGAAGGTCAAACCTCAATCATCGCTAGGAAGCGAGAACATTAAAGGAAACATCCCAAATTTATGACTGTCTGAAAAACTCGTCGTTTGTCGCTCGCTCGATGCTTGCTCGAAAAAATGTGTGCTCGAAAAATGCTCGCTCGGTTTTCGGCTCGGTTCGGTTTGTAAATGAGCCAAGCATGAGCAAAGGTCCAATTGGTTCAGCTCGGCTTGTGAACAGCCTTAATGTTGTACAACCTTAAAAGCTTGTTGTACAACATTCTATTGCACAAATAAGGGCAATGTACTTGAGGCGCGCACCTTAGGCCAATTTTTGTCACGAAGCGCTCCTCAGCTGCACTTCATGTATGTCGTGCACCTCAGGTCACAACGCCTGAGGCGTGCTTTTTTTAAAACCAATATTATATGAAACAACTGCGGTAAAAAAACAAAAATTAAACATTACTCCTAACAGAATTTTCTATATCCGCCACTATTCACCTATTTAAATATTACATGGTGAAGAATTGCGAAATCCTCTTTTTTCATCTACACACTACATATCATTAACATTTCTGTTGATTAAGATATGGTCAAGACTCAAAAGCTACTTTGATCATGGTTAACCCAACAAATCCAAGACATAATTATTATCTTTTACATATATCGGCTATATTTTAAATAAACAGACAGACAACGACCAAAGTCATATGATGTAAGTTTAGTACTAAGTTGCACTCACATCACACAACAACTTGCATCATAACATAATTTGCTTTTCAATTTTCATGGTGACTTTTCGAAAAGCTAAAGGCAAAGTAGATGGTAAATATATTATAGTTGGCATATATTAACAAAATTAGAGATAATTACAAATTAATCCCATGTTTTAAGTTTTAACCCAAATATTTGCATTTGCATATATATATATATATATATATATATATATATATATATATATTTAATATTAATAGATTTTGCATATATTAATATGACATAAAGTATTGTAAAAGCCTATATGTGGGATTCGTTTCGTTTCTTAGAAAAAATTATGAATTGGACCTCATATATAGTTGCAACAACTAGAGAAAGATTTTTATTATCACTATGATCCATAGGTTCTTATTCCACCAGTAATTTTGAAAACAGACTTATGCATAGCTCTCTCTCCCTCCCTCTCTCCCAATGGCCGGCCCTTAAGGGGTGCGGGGAAGACTCCCGGTCCGGACCCAATTTCTCGGGGGCATATTCACCCTCCGGTAATCCATGTTTTCTTAATGGTGATGTCCTTAATTCGATGGATTTTTGTATGTTTGGGCCCCAAAATTGTTAATCAAGTATTAATCAAAGTGAATGGTAGTTTATATAAAACATAAAGTAAAGAAATGTTGAGAGATGTTAAAAATTAAAGGAGAAAATGAAATGGTTTGAGAAATAAAAATTGCAGGTTTATTAATGAGTGTAGGACTAGAGAGGATGAAGAAGATGAAATGAAGAGGTCTCACACTTATTTGTTTTTGCTTTTTACCGGTTGGTTTTGACTTCCTTTTTAACTTTTATTTTTGTTATGAAACAATTTTTTTTAATCGCCAAACTTTCACCGATTTATATTTTCACCTTTGTAGGATTCGAACTCCCAACTTCCCCCAAGAGGATTTGTTCCCTCTACCATTAGAATACAACCTAAGTGGGAAATAAAATTTGATCTATCAATTTGATATTACTTTAATCGTAGCTTAAAAAAATAGTTTACATTATTTATTTCGTTAAGGCCTAAGGGGCACAACTTTTGCAGCTCAGCCCGAACACCTGAATTTTCAGGGACGGCCCTGCTCCCTCCCTCCCTCTATTTATTTATTTTTTTACTATTGGAAGATCTAAAACAATGAAATTAGAAGGAAGAAAATACTTAAGATATGTGTACGTAATATTATTTTTAACTATTGCTTACATATAGAAATCACTATTTCAGTTATTTAATCTTATTAAATTGGATGAAAGTAATCTTGATGATATGGTTCTAACATTATTAATATATAGATGGCAAATTTTTACTTGTAACTAAAGATCATTAAGAATATAATGATTTCAAGTATAGTCAAAAAGTTTAAACAATGAGAAATGTTGCACCAACATTGGGTTGATGTAATCATGAATCGATTTATTTTGTCTCCTTCACTCCGCTTCGTTTGCTTCCATTGAACCATCATATGGAGTGCCTTTGAAGAGGAAGCTTTGTTGCAAAATTCAACTATGGGTATGTTCGGCAAATTAGCTGGTGGCTGAAAGCTGTTAGCTGTAGTTTTTTAAATATATTTTTGTGTTTGACAGAGTAGCTGGAGCTTTTAATAAAATGTATAGAATGACCAAAATTGGCATTAACTAAAAGCTTGTATGCATGTTTGTTTATTATTTTTTTATTATAGAATGGATATTTGTGTGATTTACTCATTAAAAGTTTGTAGATAGTATGAGCGTTCTCTTAAACGCTAGTACTGGTAGCTATTGAATATAGAGTTTTTTCTCCTAACCTAAAAGCTTCAAACTCTTTCAACCAAACAAAGCTTTTTATTGAGTAGGACCTTTTTCTTAAGAGCTTAAAGCTTAAATCTCATAAAAGCTCATTGCCAAACATACCCATAAAATGACCAAAATGGACAATAACTAAGGTAGCGTTTGGTATGAAGGAATCAAAGGTGGAATGGAATGAATCATTCCCATGGAATGAAATTAAACATGTTTGGTTACCATGTAGTAATGGAATGGATCATTCCATAAGGAATGTGATTCCTTCCATTTTAAGAATTTTCATTCCTTGGTAAGGTGGTGTTTTTTTTTTCATTCCTTCAAGGAATGAAAACAAATATATTATTATTATTATTATTATTACAACCCACCATCGCTGTTATCATCCAACCACCACCGCCTATTGCCGCCACCCACAACCATTGCTACCATCGTCGTAACCCACCATTGTCACCACCGTCTAACCACCACCACCTGCGTCACTACCACCCACTACCTCCACCACTGTCATTGCCACCACCACCCACCGTCACCGCTGCAACCCACCATTGTCGTTGTCGCCCACCCACCATCGTCACCGCCATCGCCCACTGCCACCACCACCGTTGCCGCCGCCACCCACCACCACCGTCACTACTGCCACCCACCACTCACCATTGATTTTATATTTTCGTTTTTTCTTACATACCAAATAACACAAAGTAAGAATTCATTCCATTCACACATGATAACCAAACAAGACATGGAATGGTAATGATCTATTCCATTACCTCTCCCATTCCATTACCTCTTCCATTCCATTCCCTCTCTCATTTCATTACCCCATACCAAACAGACCCTAAAAGCTTGTATGCATGTTTTTTTTATGATAAATGCTTGGTGTTTGTCTACTTATTTATCTATAGTGTGTGTTTGACATCGAGCTAGGGGTCTCTCTGGAAGCAGCCTCTCTATCTCTAACGATGGGGGTAAGGTTTACCTACATCTCACCCTCCCCAGACCCTACTAATAGCAGTCACTATTCGTGGGATTTCCTGGGTTCGGTTGTTGTTGTTGTATTCATAAATAAATCAAAAATTCTAAAAATATAACTAAACAATTTTATAAATTTCCACAAAAATTATTTTAGACTTATAAACTTATAAACTTTATAAAACTAAATTTTATTTTCGGAAAAAGACTTATTAATTATTTTTAATCAATTTATTCTATTTTAATTCATAATAATTTCATTTTCCAACGTTTTTGCACCATAATTTCACATAAATTATTTTTATTAAACTAGATCAGAAATATAAATTTATAACCTGAAATTTATGAAATGTAATATATTTAACATGTTTTGATTAATAAGTTATATTATATTATTTACACTTAATTATGAAAATAATTTTATAAAAATTATTTTTCTCACTATAATATTTTAGTACAACCACCCTTGATCAAGATCTTATGAAAATCCTTTTTATTTATTTATTTTCTTAATTTCTTTATTATTTAACTAACAGATATTTTAAATCAATTAATAACGATCGTCAATCCCCCAAATTAGGAACCCTATAATACCTTTAGACTAGAAAACTTAGACTTTTAAGTTTTCCCAACACTTATTTTATTACCTTGAACTTAGGGTGATACTTGTAAACATTTGGATCACATCTAGATTATCTCAAAGGATTCAATACTTTTGTTAAGGTGAGTTTACATATCCCAACTCTTATACAATTTTTCAATGCTTTTTGGTGTGAAACATTTTAAACACTTATACTCAACGTATACAATTCTATTACGTGTCTTGTGTGATTTCTATGTTGCATTATGTCTTAAACAATACTTTGGTAAACACAATTAGACTCGCGTAATCATTAACTCCGTACAAGCCGACGATACACAATGATAGATCTATTGGATTGACAACCCCACCCGGATACGTGTGCCCCCGGATATGGGTAACGTGGGTGATTGTTATCGATCACATAACACAAACGAGTGAACCATATGCGTATGGGATGGACCACAATAAACATGTCACAAGGGTTGATTATGCAATCGCTTTACCTAGTAGTTTGTTTTCACATATGGACTAGATTTGCCATGATGCCATAATTGTACAAGTTTTATGCTCATGATACAATATTCAAACCTATGTAATTCTCACCAACTTTTGTTGACCCAAAATATTTTCCAACTTAACATGTTTCAGGTTATAGTGTTGCTTGGAGGTTAGAGTTCATGCTTGAAGATTTATATTTAGTGTTTCTCATTTGATGTACAAATTCTTTTAGAACAATTGTATGTAATTCATTTAATTGTTTATTGAAACTTATTATTTACCATGACTACTAAACAATCATCAATACGTGACATCCCGATGTTTCCGCCATCGGTTGGGGTGTTACACGATGATTCCCAAAAATCACCGTAATGACTCCCTATGATTCTCCGAATTATCAAATCGACTCAACTAAACCATTTAAGTATGTTTTAAGAATGTTTTGCTAGGGTAGACTTATAAGTTTAATAAAAATAATTAACCCGAGTTTGCCTAGTTTCACAGTTTTGGCCGCACTTGAGAAAAAAAAAAAAATCATGCAGTGAAAAACACATATCATTTTTTTTGTAGCCCGAGACCTTGACGTGGTGTAATGGTCATCGGTTATTTGCTTATTATCTATAACTAAATTATTCGTAAAAACAACTTATCAAATACATACCTTCCCTGGTTAATAAAATAAAATAAAATTATAGTTCCTTATGTTTATTCGACACCTTTAGTCAATATACAACTTTACATTATAGTTTATACCATTTTATACGAATTATAAATAATTCGAAAATGTTATAAATTAGTTTTTGATGTTCAAACATAATGTAATCATGCATACTTCTCTTGTTATTGATATAAAGCCTTCTGTAACTATACATATTTTGAATATTTTTTTATGTTACTTTTTAACGGCTAATGTTAGAAAACTACCACTCACTCCCTACTAAGTGAGCAAACTTCAAGCTAATTAAGTTACTATTAGAAGTTTAGAACTTACAAAATACATCCATATATCCTAATAATAGTGCTTTTGCTGCTTTGCATTATAGCCATATATTTGGAAGGATTGATATTTCCTTATATGATGGCAAAGACATATATATTTATTTTCTTCATTTCATTTGAAGTACGTTTGCACCAATTTATTTGATAAGATTGACTTTGGATTGGATTTAGGTTTGTTTGGTGTCAACCACTATAGTCCAATACTCCAATCAGTATGATCACCGTTTGTTGGTTCATCTCTAATTCTCATCATCAGTTTCTGTTTAGGAACAATTTGATTTTTTTTTTGTACGTCATCATGAAAAACATAATCCTGCTCTTTTAATGTGTTTGCTATTTGAAAAAAAAAAAAGCTATTACTAATATAGTGTAATTTAAAAATCGTATTATTTTAGTGCACAAATCAATATTTATGTCATATGCATTTTTACAAAAATTATCTTAACGATTTCTGCCATTCTTTTATGTATATTCACTTTTATAGAAAGAAAAAAAGAACTAAGTGGATTAGGAAAGGAAATACAATATTATAATTTTAAAAACAAAAGGTAAATGTTTTGTATATGATATTACTTTTATCATGTAAATAAACTAGATTGTTGCCGTAGGCCGCGCGTTGCTGCGGCGACACTTAAATTTTTTATAGGTGGTGGCACGTCATGTGATGCGTTAACTATATGAAAATGCACAATAACTCGATTTTATACTGTCGAATGAAAACATTTTATATTTGAGCCTACTCGTCTCGAGAAACAATTTACATCAAAAACGTAGACCAACCGAAATCGCATGTAAAAATATGAATGAAAACGTATTATATTTGACTAAATTCATTTTCGAAAAAACCTTATGTTAATACATGAATATATAATCTATACAAAAAAAAGTACGGCAAAACTTAAAACATTCGAACACATACATAAAAATAAGAATTAAAACATGTTTTTAACCCGATTTATTGTTGTGGTTTTTGTCCTCTTTTAATTACCAATTATGTGTTCTACATAGTCAAGGAATTAAGAAAAAATAAAGAAAAAAAGAATCTTTACATTACGTATAATAATATTGTTAAGGGGTAAATATTGTCATTTCATAAAAGTTTTGGGTAAGTAATTAAAAAAGAAAGCAAGGTCACCGACCATGCTATTTAATATATATATAATTTAACAATAGTACATGTGTTAACATATAATTATAGCTGATCGTTACCAACATTAGATAAGTTCGAGAACGAGCAATCAAGCAAGTAAGAGAATTTATCAATTTATTTAATTTTTTTTAACGGCCAACGAATCAATTTCCGAGCACTCTCGGGCACCCTTTTGGCGAATCAGGTACTCGAGAGTACCCGGGCCACCAATTGCCACCAATTCCCGGGAAAACCCGACCACTCACCTGCCCGAAGACACGACAGTGAAATAATCAGTAAAACCGGTTGGGATCAGGACTCGAACCCAAGCCAATGGTCGGGTCATCCCTCATTTCCCCTCCACCAATGTCCTCTAAATGTAGCTAATGAGAATTGAACCCAAACCCCCCATAAGAAACTTTAGACCCTCAACCAACTGAGCTACAATTGTACATATCAATTTATTTTAAAATACACTTTTTTTGAAAAACATTTAATGTTGTACCAATTATAAGAGATCTCAAATAAACTTAAGCTAATGGGTGTGAACACAATCGAAATGAGTTGTTCTCCTTGCCACGTCCACATAAGCAAAGTGAGTGGAGACAACCTAATTCGTTGTGGCCCGCGAGCGACTAGCCGGGAGCCACAACAGCATCAGGTGAGTGAGCAGCAGCTTTATCACTCTGCCATGTCACCGCCTATGTGGTTGAATATAAGAGGATAGAGTCATTGCTCACCTCTAGCCACAACGAATAGTCTAAGACTAAAAGTGTTGTGGCTCACCTTTAGCTAACACTTTATCCTATTAAAAAGAGACAAGTAGGCGCTGACGTGGCACTGGCTAAAGTGTGACTCTTGCTCACTTGATCCTGTTGTGACTCACCTTGAGCGATAGCTTTATCATGTTTTGTTTATTTTTGTATTTTTTTATGTTTTTTAATTTTTTTATAACACTACATTGCATAAATATTAAAATAAACGTTACATAAATATTAAAAACCATAAAAAAAACGTCAAACCATAACATCACATAAATATTTAAAAACATAAATAAATATTAGAAACGCGACTATTGTTGAAATGGTGGTCTTATAGCTCTCTAAACCGCAACCCTCGGGTAGTTATCATTGTGTATGACATGGTATTGGTTACGGGCCTCTTCAATCGCCTCGTCTTCGATTAAACCCGGATTTTCGTTCAACGCACTCACGAAGAACCGCTCAAATATTGTACACTTCGTCAATAAAGATACATACTTCCCATATATCACGTCCGTTGAATGAAAGTTGTCACCCATTTGTTCATGGAACCTTGTCACAACCGCGTTCCAAAAAGTTTTCGTTCCCTCAATTACTAATTCTTGTATGGCAATGTAACTGTTGACCAGCGCGAGTTCTTCCTCCACGTTCCAACTTCGTGGTGGCTCACGGTTTTGTGGGGGCGGGATTGAATTTAGATTTGGGTTTTGGTTTGCCATTTGAGATCGGTTTATTGAAGATGGAAAATTTTGTTGTATCAATGTTTGATAGAAAAAAGAGGATGTTTGATACATATATACATACCATTTTTTTTAAACTTGGTCGTTGGCTACCAGCCAACAGCTAGCTTTTTGAAAATGTCCTCGCTAGCTCACTTGGCCTCGCTGGCAGTAACGGTTACTTAAGTGTGTTATGGGCCAAGCGATCCACATGGCTATGTTTATGGCTCGCGGTAGCACGCTCGCAGGCCACAACACATAGTCTAAGGGTGTGGAGACAACCTTTCCCCTTTTCTTATTAAATATTTATTTTTTTAACTTTATTATTATTATTAATTATGTTTCAAAATAACAAATAATTAATATAAACCTAAAATAAATACTATAATTAATAAAAAAAAAGTTACAATAAAAAACATAAAATTAAAAAAAAAATACAAGATTACATAACATTAAAAAAAATACAAGATTACATAACATTAAAAAAACTAGTCGTCGCGTTTGTTGTTCCAAATATATTTAATCATATCGGCTTGAAGATGATAATGTAAGTGCTTGTTATGTAACGAGAATTCGATTAACTCTTGCTGCTCCGAGGTAACCGAAATAGTATTCTCCCCCACCGCGTTTTCGTCGTAGTCACAAATAACTCGACCTTCGTCTCCGAGGATCATATTATGCAACAAGATACAAGCATACATTTAAGTTAGAGAGAACTAGATTAAAGTATAAAGAGTTTTTGTATAAAAAAAATGAGTTGAAATGGTTTGTATTTATATTTTGAAAAAATAAAAAAACTTTTTTGTATAGCCATTAGCTTCAAACGGTCAAATAAAAATAATAATATTTAATGCTGGATGGCCCATTTTCAACGTCTCAAATGAGACGATTTGGACGGAGAGGGAAGATAGGGGCAGTGTTGATCGTCTGAGACGAGATGGAACGGGTCGGAACGAAGCACCACACTATATAGCCTTATAAATCAAATTTCAAATAATGCATTTATTTGATTGATTTTTAATAGGGAACACGCACCCTTTAAATTTTATATAATACTAATTTGCAATTTTTATGGTTTGTAATTTTTGCTTTAGTGGGTTGTCTCAACTTTTGTTAATTTTTTTAATCTTAATTTTGTTTTATTGTTAACCTTGATAATTTTATATCTCTTACAATCTAACTCCTACACTTTTGACCTTTCAGTTTTAACCTCATATATATTTCATTTTACGTTTCCGTCTAAGTTTTGAAAGTTAACACGACACAACGTGCCTGTGTGGTATAACGTTTTTATCCCTATTTTACTTGTCTAACAGTCACGTCGCAATACGGGGTCGTAGATAGACTTAGTTATTGTTTTTAGCTCTGATGTTTTGTGTGAGTTGTTCAACATTAATACGTCTCCTTTTCGTTCGGTTTTACTTTTTTTTTTGTTTTACAAGGATTTTTTAGTGTTCTTTTAGTGTTGTAGGACATTTTCTGCTCCCCGCCACAATGTGTACGCGGAGTGTGGAGTGTGTGTGGGGTCTAGTACTAGTCTACCTCTAAGGGGGATGGGGCGCCACCAGAAAAGGTCACGGGTACCCCAGTACCAACACGGTAACACCGCCGCCACCAGTGCTGGTAGGGGTCCCGTGAACTGTCGAATTTAAGTATTTATTTTATTACTTTTTAAACCGTTTGAATTTATTTAACATGACACGGTAACATTTTTTTGACCGTTATTTTATTACTTTTTTACCGTTTAAATTTATTTAAAACAGTAATTAAAAAAAAGAAAACTAAAAAATAAAGATTTCAGTAAAGTGAATCAGTTAAATGCTGCCTCAAAAAAAACAATTCACTAAAGTAAATCAGTGAAGTAATGTGACAGTGTATGATTGGTTAAAATCAGTGAAAAAAAAAAAGAATCTGATAGCATCTCTTCCCCTAAAATTCACGGTAGCTTCCCCATCCCCCATTTACTCACAACCAATCACAACCACATATTACATTAAAAATTATTATAGTTTCTCTCTTCTCTACTCACAACACTTTCAACAAATATTAAAAAATAAATACAGTTTTCAGTTTTTTCCAAAAAGATTCCTATATAACCCCAAATATACCGATAAACAGTAGATTCCTCATTTTTTTTCACTCACAACCACTTCCAACCACATAAAAAATTATAAGGTTTTCTCCGACCAAAAAATGAGAGAGTACTGTGAATGCTCTTATTTCTAAATGAGAGAGTACTGTGAATGCTCTTATTTCTAGGGGGTGTTTGGGATTGATTATTCAAAACAGATTATGCGTTTTGGAAAAGCAGGGGTGGAGCTGCTTATAGATTATTGCGTTTTGGTAGCATAAAAAACTGATTATCTGCGTTTACACAACGCAATCCAAACACTAAAAACTGATTGCGTTTTTAAAACGCAATAATCTAAAAATCAGATTTAAAACGCAATCCCAAACACCCTCCTAATGAATTGATACCGCATCACTTGGAATAAAATACAAGGTGCCATTAAGTAGGCCAAGATTTTTGCTTTTCATATTTTGTTTATTTCTGTTGTATGAATAAGATATTATATTACATCAGATAAAATTTCATGTGTAATGCAATTAAGTGTGCATCAATCCTTCATGCTTTATATCTATATATATCTATATATAGGTGTGTGTGTGGAGGGAGGAATCGATATTGTTCCAAACACTCAGAGACAAAGGAGCTCCTGTCTTTCAGAAGACCGATAAAAGAAAGCATACTTTCGTTTACCACCATAAGATCATATAGATCAAGATCTCTCTCTCTCTCCCACACACACTCACACACACATACATATGTGTGTATATATATATTTGTATATTATAAATACATCTAAATGTGTATTATAAATATGCTTGTATTTTGGCCAAATTAGCGTGGATCTTAGTTTAGTAAAACTTTAAACCCCAAATGCTCCTTTTTTCTCTATTCCTGTGTTTTAACATAGAAAATTACTCATCTTAACTCACGCTTTTCGCCATTTTTCTTGGAAATATGCATCATTGTAAAGATGCGTCTTTTGATTTTTTCTTACTTACATTCTCTTTTAAATAGACCATCTTACAATACATATATGTCGACCCTTCTGCTTTTCTAATCCTCTCATCAACATTTGGATCTTTTAAGGCGTTAGTTTTATAATATTAATGATTTCTTTCCATTTCCTCTAACTGTAGAGGTGTGCACATACATGAACATATGCCTGGCTCCCTGTATGCCATTCGCAGATCTCCTCGACATATCGATGGCTTCCGTGGATGGCGTATGTGGAGCCAAGCATATATATATTTCTCATCTTGTACACACTACCTTCTACATTTTCCTGTCCTTTGTTTACTTATGAATTTGTTATATTTCTAGTATTTTCATGAGATTTTATGTATAAATTTGTATATGTATGTATAGATTATTTGATACAGGCTCAAGACATCCCAAAAGAACAAATCTTCTGGTCTATGGGAGATGTAGCAGTTCAGGTACAGCTTCTTTATCAACTTGGTCATCATCGTTCCTTAAATATATTGTATATAATAAGTTTATGTTTTCACAAATTCTGTGTTTATGGGTATATGAGTAGGCTTATTATTTTATTTTTTATTTTGAAGATAAATGTCAGTATTTAATAATAAAGCATTTTGTATTATGATATGTCAATATATATATTTAGAAAAAAAACACGCTGTGTGCATGTGCGCGCGTGTATGTTTATGTATGTATGTGTTGTGTGAGTATACATAAATCATGCACTATAACAAATTCATTTGTAATGTGTGTGACCATATAGAGTTGTTAATAATAAAACATAGTGAAAGTGTAATGTTCTATGCATACATTTACTTTAATCGGTCAAAAGTTCATAATGTATATAATTAATAGATATAATGTGTCATATTATTTAGTAATATTTAGTTATGAATCTATAATGTGTACTCAATTATTATTAGTCTTTTAATTACTAGTATTTTAATTTGTAATTGTTATTATAATATTATTTTTCTAGTAATTATTGCTAATACTGATATTAAATGTGCAATTAATTATATATATGAACCTTTATACAAGGCATTAATTATCTCATCATTCTTCGTACATTCTTGTATACACACGAAGAGTTGTTAGTTGCTACTAGCACTAGGCCATCTATTTGAATATTATATCCAATGCAATGTTGGTGGTGAGATAAGACTTAAGGACCATAAGGTCCTGGGTTCGAATCTCACAAAGGGGGTTTTCTCATAATTATTATGAGTTTCCTCCTGAATTGGTGACTTGGTGGTGGAATATGATCGTGTGGCAACATTGGTGGCACGATGATACTCTAGTGTTCCGTGAGTGATTCCAATTTGGTGGTTGTTCAAAAAAAAAAATATACAAGCTAGTACTGGTTTGTACATTGTATATGCAAAACGAAATCACATCACCTTAACCTTCATACAGGTAAGATTTTTTAGCAGCTTATCTTAGAATGAGATTTTGTAATAGAAGGAGCATTAATAAATATCAATTTTGAGATCAATACATAATATACCTATTGATACGGTTTGTTTAAATTAAGTGCATAATATTATTCAAATAGAAACAATGTTTTCTTTTATTATGCTATTAAAGCCTCTATAGTTAATACACTTTTACTTTTTTAAACTACTATAAATATTACTATTAACTTCATTTTTTTTAAATTTGCTTTCATTCAACACCACAGAAGGTCCTCAAATCGAGGACCTCCGAAACAACTTACAACATATACAATGACAATTTTCAAATGTCCTCCCACCTTAAGTCCTTAAACTTAGACATACACTTTAAACAAAAATACGACAAACTCTCGACATTAACTGCTATAGTTCTTTCAGACGATGCTTTGTTTCTAAAGTCTTGCTAGCCATGTAACTAGAATAGTACGAAACTCTGTTAGATATTGTTTCTTTCAAACTTAATTTACTATTTTGAAGTTTTATACATATTGCAATTACGTAATCTAAGTAGAATAGTATAAAACTTTGTTACAATTTAGTTATTTCTTTCAAGCTTAATTAAAATATGATGTGAATTATAGAGATCTTATTTTGAAAGTATATATTCTATTTTATGGCTTTGTTAATAGGGTTCAGTAAACTCTAGAACTAACTATATTTCTGATTTTGATTTTTCCATTTTATCTTAAAAGGCCAGGCGTGTTTTTTTTCGCCTCTCGAGATGTTGTGATATGTTTGTAATAGTTTGATTGCTTGCAATATGCTGCACCATTTTTTTTTAAAGAGAAGAGGGCTATTTTATTCCAACAACAAGAACCAAACAACAAAAGTACATAAGTTTTCTAACCAGAGATTAGAAGACCGAACAAAAACACATACATCACTGACGCCAAATTCTACCACAAGATGCTAGCTTTCGACCAAAATCCTACCAATCCCATAATCTGCCTTCGCTTTGCGTTTGATCTATAGGAGGGTAGCCTCATTATAATCTAGGTTTGTTTACCTCGGACACACTTCGAGTACCCACATCGATATACCAAAAACCGGTTTTCACCTTGTCTCTTCAATAATGTCCCATTATGCCCTTTATTTGGACTGTTTCAATACATCCATGGCTCCAAAATACATTCAGAATGTAACCAATTGCACTGTGTATACCAACCTTTTACCATTTGACTTCGCCAAGTAGCCAACATGAACTAATGCTGCTTAAAATATGTTGCACCATTGAGTCAAGCATTTTACATGTGTGTTTTTTCAATTTTTATTGTCTTTGGTTCTTGAATCTTTTTATTGTCAGATATTAAACTGTGTAAGAAGATGAAAGTATTGAGATTTTTTGTGACTATACACTGAGATGTTTGCATGAGTTCGATTTTTATACCTACAGTTGACTTAAGAAGAGACACGCAGTGTTAAATCTAAATGGCTCTGCATTCTCTCTTTCGGGGTTTCTAGAACCTTAACATTTGTCTTGATTATTTAAATTCTTAACACGCATTGTTTGTGTTTGCCTGTGGACAATTGAAGATAGTGAACTCTAAAAGTCATTATTGATGGTGTTTGGTTTTGGATTTCACGTGTTTATTAACATGGTTATTATTATTATTATTATTTTTAACGGTCAATTGGAATCACTCACGGACTACTGGAGTATCATCGTGCCACCAGTGTTACCACGCGATCATATTCCACCACCAAGTCACCAATTCAGGAGAAAACTCATAATTATGAGAAAACCCCCTTGTGAGATTCGAACCCAGGACCTTATAGTCACTAAGTCTTATCTCACCACCAAAATGCCGTTGGGCTATAATGCCTTTGGCATTAACATGGTTATTTTAATGGGGGTTATGCGTTGTTAAAGTGCAATAATGAGTCTTGAGTCCATCTGTTATTGTTAAAAGTTGTTGGAGATTGTTTTGAGGATATATGTTGTTGCATGTGACACCTCAACCGATGAGGAAAAAATCTAGGTGTCATGTATTGATGAATGTTCACAAACACATGGTACTAATAAAGTTCAAATATTATTAATTGAATTAAAATGTCATACATGTACTACAATGGAAATACAAATTGTTACAAAAAAATAACATGAAATACAATAACCATACCCAGTAAATCACACAGATAGCAAGCTATTGTTAGGGTCTGGTGAGGGTGGGATGTAGGCAGACCTTACCCCTATTCATAAGGATAAAGAGGTTGCTATGTGAAGCTTCTCTAGGTCTAAACTATTATGTGAAGCCTCATTCGATTCCTAAAACACGTACAAAATAATTTTATCAACATCAAAATGTTGGTGAGCATTACTTAGAGTTTTGTAGATATAGTATATTTGAAAAGAGTTACAATTCAGTGCTAAGTATACCAATTACAAATATGTAAACACAAAAAGCAAAAATAAAACATAAATGTAAACGTGTACACCCTAATATATTTTGTAACAAATTTTAAATTATTTTTTTCCTAAAAAGTTATTAAATATATAATCTTATATGTAAAAGTAGCATATAGTTTTAGATATACTAGTGGGGAGCCCGCACGATGCAGCGGGATAGAAAATTTACGATCCTCAACAAAATTACTTTTGAATTTATGACTTGGGTTAAGTTTTAATTTTTAACATAGCAAAAGGTAAATTAAAAGAGTTGCCTAGAAAGTAAATGAATTGAAAGTCACTTAGAGTTTGTTAGGAATACTGAAATAATATAACTATCATTTTCATATTGGCATATTAATGATTTATATGAATAAGTTCACAAACCAAAGTTCAGGAACTAATTATGTACAAATTGAGTGAGAGCTTGTAAGGTATTTGTTTTTTTGACAATTAACCTTAAAAAGTTTGTTAATGATACTCATTGCAGATTACCTTGTAGATTGATCTTGGCTTTTGAGTGAGCTATGAGATTAACGAGTTAATTAACAAACATAGTTGGCTGGAGTGAACATATTATTTTGTGTCCAAAAATTTAACACTGTACCAAATTAGAATGACAAACAATCAACATATACAATGCATCTTTGCATATTAAAGAGGTACCACTATATAGTATATACTCACTTTACTCCATTTCAAGATGTCAAGTATAATCTTCCCTAAAGTTCAATCAATAAACATGGGTCTGGTCCATCATAAAAACTCAATTATATTATGAGATAATTCTAGAGTTGAAACTTGAAATTTAGAATATCACTATCTATTACAGATCCGGGAACATAGTGTCCAGGAAAATTGGAAGCATGTAACGGTTCAACATGGTTAAGTCAAAACATACAAGGAAAAAAAACACAACCCATCAACCCATCCATAAGCAATTGTGTCTTACTTGCCAACTCTATCATACTTAGGTTAGACTAAACTCTTTTTTTCCACTAAACTTTCTAAACACAACATATAATATATAATCATTTAGGTTTCCTTTCAAACTGTTACAACAAACATAATGCTAGTTGCCTGGCCAAAATTTAACATATAATAGCACAACACGTTTTGGTCCCTATTAAAAAATTGTCTCATTTGGACAAATTTTATTTTGATCTGTTAAGGGACATCACACCATTTTTAATGGGTATTAAAAAAGTTACCATGATTTCTGTGAAACAGCTTAGATTGGATTGATGAAAAGGAGCGTCATATTGCCTTTTTGCAAATATATAATAGTATGGTGGTTTAGCGTTTGTCGGGCTCGTTATTGCGGCACAATTTTGGTTCGGGTGTTTAAGTCCTTGTAGTCGATTGGCGAGTTTTAGTCATTTGTATCTTTTGTCTTATGTTCGGTTTTCTAACCTCTGGTTAGGAAATTTTGTCTATGTACTCGCAGTGTTTTCTCGTGGAATAAAAGTTATCTCCTTCTCCGTTAAAAAAAAAAAAAAAAAATGTAACCGAAACCTACAAAAAAACAAACATTAGTTGCAGATTAAAATGAAACGCATGATAATTTAATACCCATTAAAAATGATTTCTGTGAAACAGATTAAAATGTATCCAAAACATGAAAGTCGAGACCTAATTTGTCAAATGTAGCACAATCACGGCTCATCATATAACATAAAATCCTCCTTCTTATACAATAGAAATGAGACCCTTACCTCGCTGCATCTTCATCCCAACCTTTGGTTGACCATGAATGAAATAAGCCCTCTTCAAGCCCTACAAATTGATAACTGATTTACATATGCTAATTGAAATAAAATAGATTAAACCCATCTTTTGTTTGATCCTTGAGAGCACTTTATGGCGACCAGGGAAAAGGAATTAGACATGGTGTGTGAATGCATATTATTATGATATTAATCAAAGGTGGTTTGTGACAGTTCAAGCGTTCTTCCATTCTTCATTTCATATTCTCTCAATTAATACTCACTCTAACCTCACAAAATGGCAAAAAGACTTATTTAGCAAATGCATCATATATTTGTACTTTGAGCAATCAAATTTGTAATTACTTAAATTTTACCGGAATCCTTCTCAAATGCTTTATAATATAGTATATTTATAATATAGTATAGATATAGATAATAGTGTTCTTTTTGGTCATTTTACATTAATAAGGAAGTCAAACACTTTCTAAAAAAACAATTTATTGATATATTGATTTTTCTCACTACAATAGCTAATTAAAACACTTATTTAAAAATTCATACTGAAAAAGTTGTAGGTACTAGTTTACAAATTGTATAAGCCGACTGCCTTTTGGTAAACCTATATGCCTTCATCTCTCCTTTCTACTTGACGTTTGCCCCCCCCCCCCCCCCCCCACAGCCTCCTACAAGCGCCTAATTGAGAAGTCAATACGCATTTTTGACGAAAATACTTTCAGAATTAAATAAACTATCCCAAACATCCTCCTATTATGGCATTTTACTTTGTTTTACTTATTATTTGGTTATGTGTATTACATGTGGACTATGGTTACATGAACAATATATTAAATGATTATTAAAAAGGGGGGAAATAAAATAACTAGTTGAGAAAAGAAATATTAAATAAAATATGAGAAAAATAAGAAAATTATGGTTTAATATTAATTATTATTTAATAGGAGATAAAAACAAAAAAAAACATTATTTAAAATTTTTAATTAATAGGAAACATATGAGAAAACAAGTATGAGATTATTATAAAAAAAAATAAGCATAAAACTATATTACTAGATAGTAATAATATTATTAGAAATTGTCGAAGAAAGTCACACGCGACTTTAATTGAAATCCTACAAAAATAAGGATTTATTATATTATATTAGATGTTATATACTAATAATATTATATTAGATGTTAACCAATTCCAAACATTCTCTTATTGTAACATTTTACTTTGTTTTACTTATTATTTGGTTATGTGTATTACATGTAGACTGTGGTTACATTAATAATATATTAAATGGTTTTTAATAAGGGGAAAATCAAATAAATAGTTGATAAAAAATATTAAATAAAATAAGAAAAAATAGAAAAATTATGACTTAATATTAATTACTATTTAATAAGAGAGAGACTAAAAAACATTATTTAATTAATAGGAAACAAATGAGAAATAAGTATGAGAATATTATTAAAAAAATAAGCATAAAATTTTATTATTATTACATAGTAATAATATTATTAGAAATTGTGGAAGAAAGTGACACACAGACTTTAATTGAAATCCTAAAAAATAAGGATTTATTATAATATGTTAGATGTTATATACTAATAATATTATTAGAAACTGTAATAGAAAGTGGCATGTGGGTAGTAAGTGGCACTATATGGGATCCTTTATTAAAATAAGGCCATACGTTGTGAGGATCGTGAGAGGCCTGTGAAGGTGGTGACCTCACTGGAACACCGCCCCCGACCCTAGTCACGCGTGATGAGTGTGCTGATTGTCACAATGGTCACAGGCTTGTGAACGTTGGAATTTATCTAGGCAACCCTATATATGACCGTTGCAAGTAGTCGTTGGTTTATTTATTTATTTTTTATAACAAATTTATAAATCTATATAAACAAACAAACATCACGATTTTAAACACCATACAAAATATACTTTCAACCAAACCAAAAAGCAACCACATGGATCCAAACAACCCGTCACCAACCCTGTTTACGTCACCGGCTATGCGCCCACTATAGATCTGTTTTGTTCATCTCCATAATATTCTTTTGTGGGATACAATCAAGCTTCAAATGCGTTCGGCCAACTTCAAAATTCACCTACAAATTTGTTCACCCAATTTCAACAAAATCAAAGAAGAAAGAGAGTGAAAAAGGAAGCATCGACCAATCGAAGGTGGATAAGTTGATGAATGCGTTCACCGAATTTAACCAAATTCAAATGAAAAGGCTTAAGATGAAACAAAAAGAGAAAGAAAAAGTGACCGAGATAGAAATAAAGAAACTTCAGTTGCAACAAGAAGCGGCCAGCCATAAAGACTTCAAGCTAATGACAAACAACATCATGGCACTCTCTGATCTCGAAAAACAAGTGTTGGTGAAAATGAAGGAAAAATTGCTAAAAAAATTTGGTCTTTAGTTTTTTATGTTAAATTCCGTATTAAAATTATGTAATTTTCCTTTTTATATTATGTACTTTTATTGTTAAGTTAATGAAATGTCACTTTTATTTTTTTTTTTTATAATAAAAAATGACATTTGTTATTCAATCTCTTCATTATCATCAAGGTCATCTTCCACATTCTGGTCATATTGTTCAGATTGGGGCTGGGTTGAAGCACCCTCCTTCGCATGTTTTCGTCGATCATGGCCTTTCTCCCTGCATATGGCACAAGTTCTCTTCCTTTTTCCAGATCGACTAACCCGTTTTTCCTTGCTGGACTTTATACGCTTCTGCTTACCACGACATTTTTTCTTGATACCATTCGGAAGTCGAATAGTGGGTTCGACCTCTGATGGTTTCTCATAACCACGAAGAGAAGCATACCTGTCATACTTATTCTGATGACTAGGTCTCTTAAACCTGCCCTCATCAACTTTCTTAACTATCTCTTTGATTTTATCATTAACCAAAGTTAACTCGGATAAATCTGCAATTAGAGTGTTTGCAAGATATTCACCGCCCAAGATTATCTCCCGTGCAATACGTCTAGCTTCTTTTGTCTTGTCATCACCAAACTCTCCTGTTTCAAATGAATACTTGATTTCATTTGGAACAACATCTTTTTTCCACCTTTTCAGAATGTATTTCTTCGAGAATCTATAAAATTTCATCAACCTTAATACAAAAAATATATGCCTACAAAGCAGCTCGTACTGCTCGAACCTCCTACAGGTACATAATGTAGTAACATCCTCAACACCCTCATTAGCTTCCTTCTTGAAAAGAAACCGTAAAAAGGTAAAAAAAAAAAACTATACTGATGACTTTGGACGCACTCATGAATAAATTTAAACACATTAATAGTTAAAAAAACCAAAAACTATACTGATGACTATTGAACGTACTCATAAATGATTTAAACGCCTTCTTAATTAAAAAAACCAAAAAAAAATATACCTTAAGAAAGCCTTGACCATGTGCTTGAGGATCATCAACATAAATCTTAAAAAACCTTCTTCATCAGCCCTTTTCATATTAACACTTATTAATCCTTCATAGGTGGCATATATTTCTTCTTGAATATCAAAGAAGATAGTCCGTGTAAATATTTTAGATGCCTCTTCCTCAATAGGGTTCATAGTCCAAAAATCAGGAATTGTATATCTTGAATCATGGTCATTCTTCCTATGGTTGAATCTTTGAGCTTCAAGGGAAGTTTCAAAATGGTTGAAAAACTCAACAAGAGTCAACTGAGAATTTGCCACTTGACAAAAAAAAAATGATTCTCACTCTCAGATCTTGATGTTGTCTTCATTAGCCCAGGCATAGGTTCATCTCGGTAAAAAGCAGGGATCCAAATTGACCTCATATTAAACATGTCCGTCAACCAATTGTTCTCGTTTAGATTGTAATCGACAATAAGTACACCCCACTCGAAATCAAATGTCTCCGGACTAATAGAGTCTGTCCACACAATTGCATAAATTCTCCTTTTAAACTCATCATCACTGCATAATGCACTACCCACCAAAAAAAACCAAAACATGGAAACAAACGCATGTTGTGAAAAATTTGGACGCACTTATCTGAAAAATCAATAAAACAATCAAACATGAAGAACGAGTGTCAAACTACAAACATATAACTTCCAAACCGTAGATCGAAAAACTGGCAAGTCAGATTCTTAAATTCACTATTCATCGCCTTCATAAATTAATACATCGCCTTCATAAATTTACACATAGATGTATATAATATGATGCAAACATAAAAACGTAATGTGTTTAAATAAAATATAAATAATCTTTAGTGTTTTATAACTGTTTTCCTAGACTAATAATCACGTTTTGCAACTTCAGTTTTCATTGCCTCGTTGGGATGAGTGGCTCAAAGACCTCTCCTTGTGTGTAATTGTTCAAAGTCCGAAACAATTTTTTTATATACTACTTCAGCAAAACTTATTGTTCACTTCGTGCATAAACAAAAGTTAAATATTATACGATGTTTCGCTTCATATTATGTTTTAAAGTATTAACAAAATCCGATATAGCTTCTGTCACTATTAGTTTTGTCTTTTATTCAACCGAGAAGTTACAGGTCTCTAGCTTAGTTAATATATAAAGGGCAACTTTACATAGGTAGCCGGACAACAAGTTACACCGCCACCATTTACCTTTTTTTTTTTTTTTTTTTTAATAAGAAATTACACAAAACCACCCGACTCAACTAATCCGAGTCCATCCAACTCAGTCTTCGTGGTAGAGATAGATCAGGGTAGGTGGCTATATCCCCTCACCAACCCCACCCAACATACACCCTCACCTACCACACACACACACCCGATATAACCTCACACATTTAAACAACAATTAAACCCAACAAACAAAGAAACCCATAACCAAACCAGATGGCGTCTTCTCTCTCTATAAAACCCTTGGTCGGAGCTATATCTTCCGACGAACCATCATGGCTCGGTTCCCTACGCCACTCCGATCTCCGTTCTTCAGTCCTCAAAATCTCAACCACCCGCGGATCTCGTTCTCGAACCCTCGGTATGTCTCAATTTATGGATCGCTATAATAATAATAACAATATTGATTTGAGACAATGTTACAGTGGACTAGTTTATTATGCGAAATGTAAAATTTGAAGTTTGAGCTCCTCGAAGATTGACTTGATATTGTATGACTGTTATTCAATTTGTTGATTTGATAATTGTGTTTAGATTGATTCGGTTTGCACTTGATTTAAGAGGAAACGCTAGATTTTTATGTGAAATATGATGTTTGGAGTTCAATTGTTGACTGTAGTGATTTATTTCTGAAATAACTATTGGTTGTAATAGAATCGTGAATGAATTCCTCTTAAAATATCTGTTGATTAGTTTGCATGAAATTTGATTTTATATGACTGTGTTTTGTATTGTTGATCTGTTAAGGTGTTTAGGTTGAGTCGGTTTGGAAGTGCTCGGTTCAATTTAGCTAGACACTTTAATTGCGCTTCTGGTTCCTAGGTGAAATGTGAAATTTGAAGTTGTATTGTTACAGTGATTGACTTCTGAAACAACTATTAGTTGCAACAGAATCATCCATTTCTATGCAGTTAACTCTGCCAATATATATCGGTCATCAATACACATATCGGTACAAAATATCGGTACCGATATATCACCGATATTCCCGAGATTAGTACCTTTCTTCTTAATTGCCCCGTGCGTCTTTTTTCTTATTGTTGCTATTAGTGTTTTAAGTCTTAATTGTTAATTGTTAGTGTTAAATTTAAGTCTTAATAAGTTCCTAGTTACTATAATTGTTAGTATTTTGCAAGTTGCAAAAGTTTTGTTTGTTAATGGTAGGAGAGTATATTGAATTGTTAGTGTTAAGTTACTATATATATATATATATGGGTTATCTTGAGAACGCTAAATATTGTGAGAACCGTGAGAACAAGTAAAAAAATCAATCAAAATCAATTTTTTTTAATACAAACCTCATTATAATCAAAATATAACATTAATAAATGAATTTTCTTTCCAAATAATTCATCTTTTCTTGCAAAAACACTTTCAAATTAACTTTTTACACATGTGTAAATGAAACAGCTTACACAAGTATAAACAGTAAATTTACACATGTGTAAAAACAATTTATTTCCGTATACGTTTGAATTTTTACGCGTAAATTGTGTTTTTGAGATTGTATTTTAGTAATAAAGATAAATGCAAAAAGAAATTTTGAATTTGAATGGTTTTAGATGTCGTTCTCGCGGTTCGCACGAAATATAGGTGTTCTCAAATTAACTTTCCCCTATATATATATATATATAAATATATAAATTCTACATGATATAAAAATTACCGATATCTCATCGCCATAACCTATATCTCAAATAGTGGTCCTTCACCGATATCCGACTTTTTACTGTAAGAATTGCATAGAGTTAGGGTTCCACAAAAGTTGACTTTATGTTATGGTATGTCAGATTGTTGATCCATTAATTGTGTTTAGATTGATTATGTGGACACTTGCTTTGTTATATACTTATATATATAGAGGAGGGAGGGTTATCTTGAGAACGCTAAATTTCGTGAGAACCGTGAGAACAAATGAGAAAATCAATCAAAGTCCATTTTGTTCAATACAAACATAATTATATTTAAAATATAACATTAAAAAATGAACTTTCTTTCCAATCGGGTACGCTCAATTTTACGAATCGGATCGTGAATCCTATGCGAACGGTACGCGAATGTACCCGATTCCGGTTCGCACGATTGGATTATGGACTATATATATATATATATATGAATATTGATTTCAGATTAATGACACAATGGTGTAGTTTCTTATGCGAAAGGTGAAATTTGTTGTATTGTTATAGTGATTGACTTCTAAAACATTTGTTAGTTACAAAAGAATCATCAGCTCCTCTTGAAGTATCTGCTGATAAATTTGATTTCCATGAAAATTGAATTTATTTGACTGAATTTCAGCCTGTTGATCCGTTCATTGTGTTTAGATTGATTCTGTCTGCATTTTCTCGGTTTTATATAGTTTATTTTATTGATTTGTGGGAACACAATGTTACAGTGTAGTAGTTTCTTATGCGAAATTTGAAGTTGTATTGTTACACTGATTTGCTTCTAAAACAACTGTTAGTTGTGATAGAATCATCATTTCCCTTAGAAACATCTGTAGATTATTTTCTACAAAAACACCTGTAAGAGGATTTGCAAAGTTGGTCGAACAGACATATGTAGATTATTGTTTGTAAAGATTCTATGCCATTAGCTTCTTTTATGTGTTTCATTTTATGTTTTCTGAAATTCTGAATAACGGAAAGTGGTTTGTCCGTTAATATGATAACGGAGACTGGAGTGATTTTAAGAGAAGTGTTCCGATGAAGTACTTGAATTTTTTTATTTGGCAACCGAATGTTGTTCTCAGCTGGTCTTCATAACCTACTTGTTTACAATTTGTTCTCAGCTTACAATTTTTTTGTATCTTAGTTCTATCCATCTCATTCCAAACTAAGATTAACTATGTGCTATCCACGCTATGCAACTACCCCATGTCAGTGGCGGAGCTTGAACAAAAAACTAGGGGGCCCAAAAGTCACGGGATCTTTGGGGGGGGGGGGGGGGGGGGGGGGGTTCAGTACGTATACAATTTTCAGGCGAACATTGCCCCAAGTTTGAGCAAATGGATATCTGATGCAGGGGCATTTACAAAGCATATTACAGAATCTTATAACACTTAAGATCAGATGTTTGTCAGCCTAATAATTGTGTGCTTTGCCAGGAGCACTCTTAACAACCTTTGATATTTGTTTATCTAGATTGAATTTTTTTATTTACCTATTAATTTCTGCAGTTGCAGCTATAATAACATGGTATGTAACTAAATTCAGTGCGTATGCAATTTGCTAAACCTGATACGCACAGCAAGATAGCCAATAAAACATTTAAACTAACTTCAGTGCATATCCAATGTAAGCATTAATTTCTCAAATAGACACCTAAACTGCGTTAATGAAACAATGGGGTGTTTATAAATTTGAAACCTTGAATATCTTCCTACCTAAAGTTGTAATTGGTCTGCCAAAGTTTTTTTTGGTTGCTCTAGTTATTTTCTGGAAAGGTCTAGAGAATGTCATTCATCTAAAATTAATTAAGTTTGGTGGAATCAGTGTTTGTTTACTCTAAATTTGGTGGAATATATGGTTTGTAATCTCTTGGTTTACTCTAAATTGCGTACTTTTCAAAGTCATTTGGATATAATATAAACTTTATCACCTTGCATTTAAACAGAGATAAAAGCAGCTGGAAGTACATATGGAAACTACTTTCGTGTTACGACATTCGGTGAATCTCATGGTGGTGGAGTTGGTTGTGTGATTGATGGATGCCCCCCTCGAATCCCTCTTACAGAGGCTGATCTACAAGTAGATCTTGACAGAAGGTACCAATTGTCCTACTTATCATCAGTAGCACTTAACATAAAGCTGGTTTGCATAATAAAGACCACTATTTTTTGTAACTTCATTCATGTAAACCAACCCCTTTCTTATATAGGAGGCCAGGCCAGAGTAGAATTACCACACCTAGAAAAGAAACGGACACAGCCCACATATATTCAGGTGTCGCTGAAGGTTAGTTTGTTAAGAACACCTCCTCACAAGATTATCAGATTTTGCTGTGTAATTACTTTTATTTTAAAAAGACTCTGTTAAGATCTTTCTCAAGACTTAAGGCCTGGTGCTTCTATGCAGGATTTACTACTGGATCTCCAATCATGATTAAAGTACCCAATACAGACCAAAGGGGAAAAGTGAGTACTCATGAGTACTCATTTAGTATTGAATTTTGTTAATATTGTAATCAGTTAACATGCTAACATACCATATAAATTAAAATACACCGATGTAGCCTAATTTATTAGTCATTGTACTTATCAGGATTACAGTGAAATGTCAATGGCTTATAGACCTTCTCATGCTGATGCAACTTACGACTTTAAGTATGGTACAAGATCAGTAGAGGTACACCTGTTCTTTGCAAATACATATTAAAACACGTAAAGCTCATGGATACTTCATACTTGGATGTTAACACTTGGTCAATGGATTGTAGGGTGGCGGTCGATCATCAGCTAGAGAGACGATTGGGAGAGTTGCTGCTGGTGCTGTTGCTAAGAAAATTCTCAAGGCATATTCAGGAACTGAGGTTTGTTGAGTTTTATTAGAAGTTAGAACGGATTATGGGATTCTACTTGTTGAATATTATATAAATTAGTTTCAAAACACATCGCTCAAAGCACATCTGAAGACCCGAAAAGAACCACGACTTATTAGAACTAACTGTGTCTTTGCTGCTCACCAGATTCTTGCCTATGTCTCTCAAGCGCACAAGGTTATACTTCCAGAAGACCTTGTGGATCATGAAACATTAACACTTGAGCAGGTAGAAAGCAACATCGCTAGGTGCCCACATCCCGAGTATGCAGAGAAGATGATTGCTGCTATTGATGCGGTCAGAGTTAAAGGTGATTCTGTCGGTGGTGTTGTTACATGTATTGTGAGAAACCTTCCACGTGTAAGCACTAGCTCTATTTTACTATGCAGGTCTATGTATAGCTGTGTAAACGTGCTCTCACGTGATTAATACTTGGATATCTACATGGCAGGGACTTGGTTCACCGGTTTTTGACAAACTTGAAGCTGAGTTGGCTAAGGCGGCTTTGTCTTTACCTGCAACCAAGGGATTTGAGTTTGGGAGTGGATTTGCAGGTATGCCAGGCGTGTTGGGTAACGGGTTAAAAACATGTAAATTCGTGTTCTAAATTTGTAGCTCTTTCGTGGATTGGCCCAAAAGGCTTTTCATTTGTTGAAAAATTTTCAACCTAATGTGACAAATATAATTCTGTAAAAATATATAATTTTTAATACTTTTTTTAAGACAATGGTTAAGGGGTCTTTATGCATTAGAAATACACTGGTAACCGTTTGACCCATACACCTTGTTCATTCCATTCATAAGTAACAGGTTGAAAACTTGAAATTAGCCACCTTTATATTAAACATTAAATTCGACACAAATTGGCTGTTAGATGCTATTTATCTATGGATGATTGTACTATTGTGATTGAGTAAATGTTTATTATCTTTGTAAATAATTAAACTATAGGTACATTTTTGACCGGTAGTGAGCATAATGATGAATTTTATATGGACGAACATGGACGGGTCAGGACAAGAACAAACCGATCAGGCGGGATACAGGTATATTTTTCAACCTCTGATTAGATGGTTGTAGTGGCCGGATTGCGAGGAGAACATGTATAGTAACCGCTATCGATGCTTATCTTTCAGGGTGGTATATCCAATGGAGAGATCATAAACATGCGAATAGCCTTCAAGCCAACATCGACAATCAGTGTAAGACTATAATGCATAAAACCTCCTAAATCATTTTCCATAGAAAATCAGATTAATATTTAAATTATATAATCTTTGTAATCATATTTGACATTCTAATTATTTATAAAATATTGATTGTTGAAAAACAAAGAAAATCTGCAACCATTTAGTATACGTTTTTCAATTATTTTTTGTTGTAATGTGATGCAGAGAAAGCAAAACACAGTGACGAGAGATAAAAAGGAAACAGAACTCATTGCACGTGGCCGCCATGATCCATGTGTTGTCCC
Organism: Ambrosia trifida; assembly: GCA_028751855.1. Taxonomy (NCBI): domain Eukaryota; kingdom Viridiplantae; phylum Streptophyta; class Magnoliopsida; order Asterales; family Asteraceae; genus Ambrosia; species Ambrosia trifida. The sequence goes on along the minus strand of CM054126.1, from coordinate 1,928,077 downwards.
AAGAGGTTTGTCTCCAAATTTAAGTTTCCTCACGCTTTTTTTTCTTTAATCAGGCTTTTAGCCGTTCTATATGTATATGTGTTCTGAGTTTGATGGATTGGTGGTGCAGCGGTGCCTATGGTGGAAGCATCAGTGGCGTTGGTGCTTATCGATCAATTACTCGCACAATATGCTCAATGTCAGCTGTTCCCCATCAACCCTGATTTCCAGGAGCCATTACAACTCCCTAAACTTGAACAGAGTGGCATTTCCCTTTGAAGCTTCAGAAAACTTGAGGCAAGCATTTAATAACTCCTTTCTTGATTTTGTAACGATATATATAGACGGTTTGTTTGTACCCTTGACTGTTTGACGTTAAAACCAAGCGTCATCCAGTCGGGTCTGGTCAGAAATTACATGTAATTTTATAGTTATGATTTGTTTTATTCGGATTGGTGTCGGTTTTTGGTTTTGTACTATTAAACCCAAGCTGTAGATTTAAGAGTGCTCCTCAAATTCAATAAAATTTGTAATCTCTTTTTAAGGTAATCAAACTTTTTCCGATGAATGGTGCATCTCACTCATAGGCATTTAGACATGACTTATTGAGTTATTTTCTGTGTTTTGGGGTGATATCATAATAGTTGAACAAAGTGTACAAGAAGCTCCTCTATTTTTAACATAAATACGTTTGACGTGCCAAAAGTGGACAATGATGGTTTTAAATGATAGTGACACTATCATTAGGGAGAATTTGGTTCGTGGAATTGTTTGAAACTGAAATCTAAAGGATTCCTTTAAAAATCTAAAATATGTTTGGGTGGTAGATTTGTTATGGAATTGAAATGTAATAATATAAAAATGACCAAAACACCCACGTCTTTTCTATCTACCCCATACCCTTGTGCCCAATATCAACAAAATGAAATATTGTTTTTATATGGTGTTATTTTCGGTATTTAGATACATTCCTGGGAAATTCTTCAAAGCATGGGAGGATTTTGAATTCCATCAAGTGTGGGATTTGGTTGGCATTAATTCCAATTCAAATACCTTCATTTACCAACCAAACACATTAAGAAATGGAATTCAAATTCGAATTCCAATAAATAATTGCCAACCAAACAGCCCCTTGTTCTTCAACCAAAACAGTCATAAGACAGGTGATCGGACTTGTTTTCCGGTGTATTTTGAACCTAATAGGTCAACGTGGGTTGAAATGTGTCAATAAAGTTACATCCACTCTTAGGGTATCGAAACATGGCCGAACATATGTCTATGTATTGTTGAGTTGTCTCGTAGAGATAAATTTTATAATTGGGTATATTTTCTATTTTTCTTATTGTGTTGTTGAAGGGCCATTTTTTTTACCCAACAAAAGAATATATCATTTCATTCCATAAAAGCGAAACTTACATCAAAATAGCAGGCAGACGAGCAACAAGCTGCGCTGCCACCCCTTTTTGTATGACGACTTTTAGGTCATATTAATTTGGATTTATGTCGACTTTTAGGTCATTAACTGTCATTAAGAAAGAAACAACTAGTTGGGAGTTAAATTTGACAATGCGAGTATGTATCGTTTTTTTACTTGATTGGTGCTAGATAGGAGTGTCATATTTTAATAAAGACACTCTATTGTCTGTTTTGGCTTATATACTTGGTCTGAACATGACATAGTTTCATAGTAGCTCTGTAGTTTTTTTTGAACTGCAAATTTTTTAACACCTTAATTTCAACTCACCTTGCATTTGCAAGAATTTAAACCCACAACCTCATATTTGTAAGGGGGACACCTTATCACTAGACCAAAAGGTCATGGGTATAGTAGCTCTATAGTTACATAGTAGCTCTAGACTTGTGTGTTAGAAAGTTGTATGTTTATTTAATAGCTTGAAAGCTAGGGTTGCGTGGAAATTCCTTTCCTTTAGCTGTAAGGACTCACTTTCACAACGACGATAAAAAGTAATTTATTTTCGGGTATGTTTATTTTGGTCGTTGGTTTGTTAGGACTTTATTTTCAATGTGCCATCCTTGACCTACACGATATGTAGGCTTGGTGTCATAAACTGGGTGGATGTATGCAAGTCGTATAGCTTAATGGCACCATTACGTACATGCATACACTTGAATTCAAACCGATTAATGTAAAAAAGATGAGACTATAAGCTGTTGTATCTTTGATCTAATAAAAAAAATTGTAAAAACTGTAGATTTGGTATATAATGAATTGGGCGTGGGGGTGTGCTAGTAGTTTAGCATAGAGTGGCATTTACATGTAGGCACACACTTGAAATTCCATTGATTGGTTAGGAAGATAATCTGTTTTAAAGGTAGATTAAATATGTTGTCTTGTGCAAATTGAGTTGGTAGAATTTCCATTGATAGTATGGATGAATTATACCATCCTAACCATAGATTTTAAATTATTAATGAAGTGAAATACATTAGTGTATTTACATGAGGAACAACTCATTTTTCTAGCCTTATACGTGTGTGTAGAGGTGCAAAAATTGGTTAAAAAAATTAATCGGTTATTGAATTTACTGATTCGGTTAATAATTGGTTTCGCATTGTGGAAATCTATAACCTAAATAAATCGGTTAGGTTAGAATAACCGGGTAACCTATAATAGGTATAAAAACCGTTTTTTTGTTAATATTTTTAAAGTTAAAAAAAATCGAAAGAAAGCTAATATATATACTATATACTCGATAAGCTTAGTTTTACTTATTTTTGAATTTTTAGAATTAATAACAAATAAATTTTGCTAAACAAAACATTGAAAATCACCCTAAAAATGCGTGTATGGGAAAAATGGTAAACACGTTAAAAATGGGTAAAATGGGTTTGAAAATCTTAAAAATTTTTGTAAAAGTCGGTTAACACAAAAAGAGTTTAGTAACTGGTGTTTTTCTAACCTAAACAGGTTTCTCTTGTATCGGTTAGTAATCCATTTTAGTTATAAAAACCGGTTTTTATATGCACCTCTACTTGTGTGGGAGAAAGGAATGCATTAGCAGCATTTGCAAGCATAATGGCATAAAAGCGTTAACTATAAGACTATATGGTGTGCCTCCCTTTTCCCCCAACTCCCCCAAGTGCCACATCAGCGCCACATCATTTCCCCCATTTTCTCCCCCAAAGTTTGGAAATGGTATTCCCCTAATTCCCCCACTCCCCCTTCATTTTTTATTGGATAAAGGTTGATTAAAAAGAAAAAAAGAAAAAAAGAAAAAAAATGGGCCAATCACATGACAAGGGGAGAAGGGGGAAATTTCACCGAAGGCACCGAATTTTTTTAGGGGGGGCGGTGTTCCCGATCGGGGAGTTGTCCACCTCATGTCCCCGACCCCCTTCCCCGAGGGCACACCATTCAGCCTAAGTATGTGAGATTCTTGAATTCCCAATATTGGACATTTGGACTCACTTATAGTAAGGAGTCTAATTACAAATAAGTTATTATATATAAATACAAATACCAACTTAACACCGTCAAATCTAAATTTAACGCCGTCAAGTTTTCCTCCTGGCACATTTTGTCTTGATTCCATAACAGTCACCACCCTTTCCTCCCCCTTCTATTTTCGTTCCCTTCCGTCTCCCTTTTCGTCTTCTATTCGCCTCTTCTACAACTGTCATGATTGTACGGCTTTTTGCATATTATCTTTATTCTTTTGATTTCTACAATTTTCGTTCGAGATTGTTGCACCATTACAGATTCGCCCTTCATTTTTTACGAAAATTACATATTTGCGCTTCGTTTTAGTGTTTTCCTCCTCAAGGATATGTTACAAACAAAAAAGCACAAGGTAAAAGCACACAAAAAACTTCCGGCGGTGAATACGATGGCTGACTACCGTCGAAGACGAAGAGAGAGAGAGAGGCGGCTGTGACTTTGTACTGCCGTGGTGGTACGTAGCGAGAAAATCGCTTTTTAGAGAGAAGATAAACACTCAAAACACCCTAACATGTAACGACGTCGGTCAATTGATGGTGTTGACACGGTGACGGTTATATGGTCGTACGGTAGTGGAGGTGGTGATTTTGTGGTGGATGTGCAGCCGTGGTTTTCATGTTTGAACTATGGTTTTGACATTCGAGAACATGGTTTTCTACCTTTCTATCATTGATATTTTTTTTTATCTGTAATGTGCTTTTTAGAGTCCAAAGTTCAGAGGATTTGATCAAAAATTAATATTGAGTCCATAATTTCGTATATAAAAAAGGTATATAATAAAATATCACGAAGATTCATATCAGGTTTTTTTTTTCCTTTGATTTCTAAATCCCCATTTAAGGGGTGTTTGGGTCATTGTGCTTGAAATGTTTGTTTTTGATTCGGATGGTTTTCTGTTAGTTTTCCATAAATATCACTCCTATATATGCATATCCAACATAAAAGTAGTGATAAAACATGATAATCGCATTTCAAAAAGAAAAAACCAACAATCATGGAAAGATAGATGATTGATCATTAGGTGATGGGGTGTATTTTAAGATATAGGGCGTTAAAGGTGACATGACATGTTAACCGGCGTTATACACACCATTCCCTCCTTTTGTTAATGGCGTTAAAGAGGTTATGTGTTAACGTGTTAACAGGTTGTTAAGAGGGACTAAATTAATTTTATTTTCTTTTTTTAAACCAAAACCCATTAAAAGGTATACTTTATGTGAAGTTAAACCATTCTCTTATAGTGAAGTGGAGTAAAATAGGGAAAAGTAGATAATATGGCATCTATGTAGAGTTAAGAAGTATTAAAGTATATCCAATGACTTTAGAAACATAATTTAATCTATCGAATCAACCCCTATTCAAAAGCATTGAAGTTAAACTTAAAACCGCTTGATATCAAAGTTGTTTTTTTGTGGGGTTCTTTAACACTCAAGAATTTTTGATTGTGCCTATTAGCTATACATTTTTTATCAAGAGAAAGGAGGTGTTTCGTGGGATCGTGATTCTAACCTGTTGGAGGATTTGGAAGGCTAGAAATGAAAGAATATTTGAAGACAAAGAGGTCAAGGCAATTGATATAGTGGCGGACATTAAGGCTATGGGGTATTTATGGTTTAAACATAGACAAAAATCTGTGTTTATAGATTGGAGGAAATGGTGTAGTTATGATATTGTGTAATTGGTTCGAGTGCTCTATTCCTACCTTAGGAATGGAGTAATTCTCATGTGTTAATAAAGTTCAATTTCAAAAAAAAAAAAAAAAAAAAAAAAAAAAAAAGCTATACATTTATGTTTAGTATGGTTTTGTAAAATGGAGATAAAGCAACACATTTCATACGGTGATCATTCATAATCCGCCGCAACGCGCGGGTTAGCGCCAACTCGTTGTAATATATGGACTAACCTACAAGGTAGCTTTTGTGAATGTACAAGACAAATTGACAATGCCAATGTTAATCTTAATGTTGATGAATAATATATAGTCACCGATTGTGAAATCCAATCCTTATTTTGACCGCGATAAAATATAATTGTATTATACAAATGCTAAATATAAATTTAACATGTTTATATCATACAATCTTTAATTTTTTGAGTTACAATATATATTATTTGAGTTACATATATTTTTTTAAAATAATATAATTAGAAAGTAGGAGTAATATCAAGCTGGTTTGGTTCAGAAGAATAAAAAAAAGTTTAAGATTTTATATGAAACATTGGTTGGAAGTAAAAGACAAGGTTAAACAAGAAAAGTGGTGGTGGTTTTGGAGACATAAAGTGGATGCTACAAAAATAGATTCGAGTACATTTTATATGTATGATTACCACCACTACCAATCTCTTTTTGGAAAGCGTGTGACATCGGCAACAGTATATGACTCAAATGTTCTCCTGTCCTATTGTGTTCTAATCATATTAATATATAGTAATCTTATCTTAATTTAGTTATAAAAGATGTTAAGTTTAATTTGATATGTTCCATCCTGAAGGATATAATGTGAATGGAGACTATTGATGATGCATCAAAGCATATTCTGTCACTTCTTGTTAATGACATTTTGGATTCATACTCTTCGGATGCCTATCTTTCAATGATGTGTTGCTCGTAATTAAATATGAAGAAACAAAGGGTCTACTCAAAATAATGGATGCTTGTCTTATAGCCATAATACAACTACCATTCTATTCTTCATGTCTTTTAATAGTTGAAGATTATAATTTGTTTAAAGCACTTCAAACATTGTAAATGTGACACTTCTTTTATTTTCGAGTGTGTCATACTCCTAAACCTCTCTTGAGTGAGTATGTTGAATTTGAGTATGGTATTGTAATAGTTTTATATTAACTTTAAACGCTGGGTACCCCTCATGCGTTTATGATGGGAATCATTTCATAACTCGTAAATGTTTTTAAGCTTTAAAGAACTCATCTACACCATTGAGACTATATTACATAATTGGCGCTTAATTCAGTGTAGTATACTTGATTTTTTAATGTTCCTTGATAAATTGTTATTTCCGTACATTTTTTAAGATGTTTGAATGTCGATATATAAGGTTTTACTAATTGATTTTTGTTGTTTTTTATTTATAATTTGTAGAATTGGATTTTGATGTCTATGTGGGAAGGGAAATACACATTTTTATTTGTGGGGCTTAGTTATTGTGGTGGGTTCAAACGGTGACGGAGGTGAGTGGTGGTGATGGGAGTGATCTTGAAGATGAAAAAGGGTGGTGTATGGTAGGGGTGCGGGTAAATTGGACATTTCACCATTAGACTAATGTTTTAATAGGAGGCGTTAGAGGGAGAGACTCGATTGACCAATGTTAAAAAGGATAAGAACTCGTGGGACCTATATTGAGAATTAGGGGCTAAACCCATATATTGGGTATAACCACATAAACTCACTTTGTACATAACTCAAAATGTTATCAAGTTAATAGATATCCCGACACTAAATATTATTGGCACATATAAAAAGATAAATATTATAAATCTTGAGTCCACTATTACACACAATCAAAAGCAGTGATAGTACGAAGTCTAAAATAATTATATATATGAATCTTCAAAAGGTCTCAAAAGTTGTTTAAAACAAGTAAAATACATATGACAAAAAGATGACAATTAACATAACCTCTAAATCTAGTGAAATCTTATTGTCACCTTAGAGTGTCCCACTTCAAGCCATGTTGTTTTCCATGATACCAACCGGTCAATATCACAAATTAAATCTTCTTTTTTTTTTTTTTAAATATCAAACCTTAAAAAAATTACCAAAGTATCATTTTTCATATAAAAATTATAGCCTAAAGGTATATATTCAACTCTAGAGTCATATATTAGTCTCTCTTCGCATTCATACAAACTTAATTTCATGTGGTACAAACTAAGTTGGGTACTAGCTTTTCACTCACAAATCATCAACATACATACCTTTTATGATGAAACACTGTCATATGTGACATCAACTCGCATAATATTTACAATTTTGCAAATTTATATCATACTCTTGGGTTTGATGCTCTTGCTGTTCTATATATGTTTCATATTGGTTAGTTTTTTATCTTTAAAGTTTTCAAAACTTGTTATTCAAGCAAAAAGAGTAGCAAATCATCAACAAAACAATGTATTACCAAATTGTATAAGCACAAAATATGTTGTTCAAGCAAAAATGTGTCTCTCTATTGCAACTTGGGATCTCGGGTTACACATTGTTAATTGTTAAATATTAACAAACAACCTCTATTAGTTACACATTGGTGTTGACAAAGAATATTACAATAGATGATCTCTCAAAAACCGCATCTCTTACACTTCTATAATAACTCTTCATACGAAAAAAAAATATTTATCTTATAATCATTAAGGATGCTGGATATGCGATCGTATGCGGTATGCTAGTGTGTCGAGGCTCACATTCAAAGTGTGAAAAAGATTTGCTTTGATGGTTGGGAAGAAAGAACAAAAATCACAACTTGTCAAAATAGTATGAAGATATCATACATTAACTCCTATTGTCCACTTTTTGTCTCTAAAAGTTTGACCTGCTATGATAAGTCCAAATCCTAATTTTGACCACATGTGCAAGACATAAGCATCGAGAGATCAAATTCGTTGAATATGTCTTTGTATTGGTTAACAAAGAAAGTAACTAATGCCTAGAATGGGTAGTATTGGTCAATAGAGAAAGTAACTAACACCTTGAATTAGGGTTGTAAACAAACCAAACGTTCGGCGAACGGTTCGTATACGTAAACCATCCAACGGGAAGTTCATTTATGTTCGTTCACTTAATAGATGAACAAACATGAACAGGATATTTCGTTTGATTAACTAAATGAACTAACAAGAACAAAGCTCTTGTTGGTTCGATTGTGTTCGTTGACGTTCATTAATATGTTTGTTTATGTTCGTTCGTTAGTTTACGTTCGTTCCTTTATATCCATTCGTGTTCGTTTGTTTATCTTCATCAGTTAAAAATGTTTTTGGTTTTTCAGCTTCCTTCCTAACTTTTTACCCCTAAACATTAATCATTTTCCCTCCTAAACTTTTCTCTCCAAACATTATTTCCCTCCTAAACATTAATTATTTATGTAAATGTCTTAACCATTGTTATGTTTAAGTTAGTATTATCTGACTTATCGTTTAGTTGTTGTCCTTTGTCTAATGTAAATGTTAACAATGTTTTTAGTTAGTTGCATATTAATTTTTTTTTTATTTTTATGTTCAAAGCCCGTGTTCATAAACCTTTCACAAACAACTAAATTTCCTTTACAAACAAACACAAACATCGAATCTCATTCATTAGTGTGTTTATGAACGGTTCGATTGTCCAAAAAATCTTAACAAACAAACACGAACAAAGCCTTGTTCATGTTCATTTGGTTCGTTTACAACCCTACCTAAATATAGGATTTTTGTTTTTACTCAATAACTCTTTGATAAATTTACTTGAGGTTTTATAAAATAACTGAACATTGCATTGAGCGTGGTTGAATAAAAAATCTCACGTTTCACTTTCGGCGTCATGTATGATAATGTTGTTTATTATTATTGAACATATGTTTTCGAAATGTGAATATTTCTTCTGGAAGGTGTATGGCTACTCCACAGTTCGACTATGCCTGCGACCAAGGGTCTTTTGTTTTTTTACAAATTTTGTTGATCTTGGCCAAAATGTTGGCGGTCGGTCCATGGTCCAATTGTGGACTGGCATGTACCTCTAGTATTGACCTTTTAATCTTTCTATTATTGCATGTTATGCTTGGTTACTGAATACGATTTTATATAATTATATCTCAAAAGTAATACTGATTGTGAAGCTCATTTTGATTTTTAGTCATTAACATGTGTGAGAATTTAACAATAGAAACACACTATAGAAAATATAGCTATCTAAAAATTAGTATACCACATTGATATATATGTATACACTAACAACAAGGATTGCCATCTAGAGCCTACAATGCCAACAACAATTAGGGGGACGCATTAGGAAAGATGAGGGAGTAGGCAAATGCCATCTATGACCATCACTGAGGGGATAATGGCCTCGTCTTCCCCCACCTCCACCCGAACCCGAAAACCCAACACAAGGAAGATCTAACGGATGATAAAGAGGTTGTGCAAGATGTATAAGACTCTTACATATGTATGAATACTCATGGAATGTTAGATTTTGTCATATAGAATACCTTGCTAGAACTTTTCTAGTGCACATGGTAATTCTAGGACGGATAGTAGTCCATGGTGATTTGTGGGTCTTTGCATGAATTAAAATGTTTAAGTTATTAATCCAAAATAATTCAAATATGTGTTGCATAAGTCGCTAGACGCTCCCTAGCTAGTTGACCGACTAGGGAGTTGAGAGTACTCAGACGTATTAAATATTAAGAAAATTAACTAATGGATATTATATATGTCCAAATAGGCTGATTTGCAATTACTTGACTAGTTGGTTGAGGTGGTAAGCGAGTTGGCCAAGTAATTGACTATATTGGCTGAGTAGTTGACCGAGTAGTCGCCGAGTTTAACGAGGTTGAACGAGTCTGAGACTCCAAGTTATAAAGGTCAATTGCAATTACTCGCCAAGGTTAGGGGTCGATTACCCAATAGACTAAGGAGGCCATGTTTTGCAACACTGATTAAAATGTTTGTAAGTTTCTTTATTACTTTTCACAACATATAGATTTATGGGTTAAGCATATGTTACAATTGAGAACAACAAATTAGTATCGATGATTGGAGCTGAATGCAACAATAGAGTCCTAGTAACAACTTGTTAGAGTTAAGGGGATATGTCATAGATTTCTTATCAGTTGGATAAGTAATAGTGCAAACGCCATATTGTGAATTCACCAAAAGAAGAATTGTGACCATCTAGTATTCTAGTTGATGCATCATCTAAACCGTAAAATAGCTAAATGGTTTGTAAGAAAGGTGTTTGGGACTTCGTATATCCTCATGTATTATTTTTTGAAACTAAGAGTAACATACGGTATCTTGTGATAAGTGGGTAATCTACTTTCCTAGTGAGCAAGTAAGACATATAATAATGTCCTTCACTTGAAGAATCTTTTGGCTTGTCAAACAATGGCTACAAGAATTTTCTATGAATCCTTTGCAAAAATGGCATGATTTACCAATTACAAAGTGCAATTGGTAGGCATTGGAGAAAATAATTGAAAATGGTAATGCCTCAAACCCATTTGGCGGTATCAAGCTACAACAAAAGTAAGCTTGATGCCTCAAAACGGATTGGCGGTATCAGCTTGATGCCTCAAAACGGATTGGCGGCATCAATGGGGGCTTCAGGTTTGCAAATGATTGGTTAGAAGGTTGTAGCTTGATACCGCCAAATGGGTTTGAGGCATTACCATTTTCAATTTTTTTGTCCAATGCCTACCAATTGCACTTTGTCAAACAAAAAGTCTACTATTTTTGCAAGAAATTCAATTTTCTATATTATTTGTATCATTATTGACCCAAGATGACTTAACCGGTCATGCCAATTTATAAAAGTTTCACTGTCCATAAACTTCAGGTTTTGTATTTTCGCGTGATTACAGAAAAACATGTCTTAACGAGCACACTGAGATACATTATTTTAGAAATCCTAGTTGCTAATAGAGAACACATTCTATATACACCATTGTGTCTCTACCTATATCCCACGCATAGAGAATATGTAATAAAACAATTTACATGAGGGTACTTTCATGATCCACTAGAAATATTTTTGGCCGGTAGAGAGTGGAATCGTGTAATTGAGTGTAGAAGTTAATCTTTATAGGCGGCGTAAGTCTATTGTCAACAACACATATGATCTTAAATAATATCTTCTCACATTATTGTTTTGGTAAAATGGTAAAAACACTTCGTTTACGTTGGATTGAAATTGATACCTACCGCCTTATTATGTATTCAAATCTTATAAGTAGGAGCATGACTTGGTCTTGAGCTCAAGTAAATTCTATTTCACTAACTTATGCAACTTCTGAGTAAGGTTTCAATTCTGCGTCTTTAGCTTACAAATAGTTATTAGTCACTGAAGGGATAAGGTCCCAAATCCTCACGCAGATAAGGATAAACCCTATCCCATAAAACAGTTCATAGTGCAAAACTTGCGCGGAGTCTTCCATGCACAAGAGCATTCTGCTGCGTGTTTGATATTTTAGTGTAATTGGATTGACTGTTTGATCAATATGTTCATAATAATACATCATATAGGTATGGTGGTGCAGAGTGCACGCCTATTTGAATTTATTATGAACTTAGGGGCGAAGCCCCTAAGGCAGTTTCTGGCCTTGTTTCATTACGAAATTATCTTCTTCTTGATCAAAAACTCTCTGGTTCTTTAATCTCAATCACAACATACAGAAAATTCTCAATCTCGGATTGTATCCGGTTGAATATTCGATAGAACCGTCGAATTGATTCAATCTGAAAGCGATCACGTGCCTTCAGAGATTTTTGTTATCCGGTTTTGTTCGTTTGTTACGGTTATTCCCCAACACTGCGTAGGCTACTCGCAGCGCAGAAAGACGTCAGCAATAATAAATAATTTGTGCGCGTGGACACACGCACAGGATGTGCAGAAGATCCTGATTCTGCAAGATCCGGTCAGATCCTGGCGCATGCTCAGCCAATTAGATGACGACGCGTGGCAGGGTGGACCAACCACCCTGCCCAGGTACAACGACGTGACAGCTTCCCATGCTGCAGCCATGTCGTGTACAGTACTGTCAAAGGTACCATACACCACACGTCGCTCTGCAACAGGTCAGACGTCACGTCAGACGCCCCCACAGGTCAACCATGCCGCTCGTTAAAGAAAACAACTAACTGCAGCCACTCTGGTCGGCCATATGACTTTATGACAGGGCGGTATTCTCTTTCTCTCACATCAACATTAATTGTCACATACTTTTGTACTAATATATTGGGCCGAAGGGAGGCAAGCCCTTAACACGGGCCCAAGCCCACGTCGTGATTAAGGGTTAATGATGTTTGGCCCATGAATGTCCTATATAAAGGGGGTCACCCCTACTTTGTATGGACAGGTTATGTTACATTCGTAAGCCAACACCAGTTTTGTGTCTATATGTTGAAGTCGTTCTCGACTACCTTGCAGTCACCTCCCTTCGTACGAGCCACTTGTTCCTTTCTTATAGGTTGGTTCTCGTCCACGAGTGTGTGCAAAGGATAGTTCTTGCAGCAACCACAAGTTCATTACCATAATCACCTATTACCAAGGCAATTAACTCTCGTTGTTTCTTTAGTCACTATGTTTTGTTGGACGTAATTTCCAAGCACATGTGACGGTCAACAGTGGAATAAACTTAACCGAGCATTTGGATTAGTATAGTTATTTGGTTAAGTCAATTAAAGATAAATTAAATGAGTTGTATTTAATTTATAATAGATAGGTTAGATAAATATGTGAGGTTATTCTATTAGTATCTGATTTGAATGTTAAGTCCTAGTCTAATTAAGTAATGTCCTATATAACTTGATCAAAGATGTGATTGAGCTTAAGACAAGAGTAATAGTTTTGAGTTATTTTCTGATTAATAAAACCTACTCTAATTAAGTAATGTCCTATATAACTTGATCAAAGTTGTGATTGAGCTTAAGACCATAGGTAATGGTTAATGCCCCTAAGGGGCATTTTTTTTTTGACACATCATCATTATAACTCATTTTAATGCCCTTTTAATCACTATTTTCCTTATTTTTTCCCTCTTTGGGCATTATACTACAAATGCCCCTCCTTTTTCATGCCCCTATAATGCACACATAATGCCCATTACACATGGTCTGAGAAGAGTAATAGTTTTGAGTTATTTAATTAAGAGTCACTTAATTTTCTTTCTAGACCCTTCATCATGATGGCGTGGTCAGAGCATTGAAGATAAGAACTAGACCCACCTTGGTGGAGGTCGCAAGTTCGAATTCGAGCCAACACGAATTTTATCCGGTTGATGGGGTTACCTTGGGGACTTGTTCCTGCTTGGGCTCTAGGTGCGTCTGTTGACGTGTTAAGATATGGTTTCTTGTGGAACGCCAAGCCCCACACTGAAGTCAGCGTGGACCCGGTTAAGACAACATAGTCTGGCCAGATGTGGGGTGGCGGGCCTGCGGTTAGTAGGTATGACCAACTGATCCCTAAAAAAAATGAAGAAGGTCACCGTTAAAAAAAAAATTAATTTTCTTTCTTTTCTTCAACTTTTCTTTTCGGTTTGATTGGCGATTAGGACTTGATGTTTTTTTATTTTCTTTGTTTATCATATTTTTTATAGTATGTTGAATCGTAAGGCTAAATGTGGCGTTACAACGATCACATATAAACACCACTTGTTGGTTTTCGTCAAGTACGTAGTTAATACCTTGACTTGGTCCGGTTTGAAGCTGGATATAATTGTATTCGCTTTTATTACGCTAATTCTGCTAGGTTGATAGGTTAATTTAGCTTTTATATACCAAAAACATTTTATTGTGTTTATTATGACTATTCATCACGTCTCACTTGCGGTGTGTGCATATAATGTATATATGTGTGAACTGAAATTGCACTAATTTTAACGTTATTTTACTAATTCGTGAAAATAATGTTAAAAGCGTTGGACGGTTAATCATGCAGTATGTGGTGACGTTGATAGCGAAAGACAAGGGGATACATGTGTCTTGTTTCCAATGCTTGATGAAAAACTACTATCGAGTGGGGTCTCACTGGAAGCAGCATATCTATTCTTATGAGGTAGAGGTAAGGCTGTCTATGTCTTACCCTCCTCAGACCCTAAGTTTTTATATTCGTGAGATTTACTGAGTATGATGTTGATGATATTATATATGAGTATTCATATTTATAATTTTATCTAATCTACATTTGATAATGTGGAGCTAACCCATTTGATAGATACACATGTCATTTAGAGTGAAGATTCAAGGTTCAGTTTATGATAATTGTATAATTTAAAATTATTGATGTAATAGTTTGAAGAAACACCAATATAACAGTATACTAAAATGATAGCACAAGTAAGGACGTTATTCTCATTAATGATTCAATGATTATTACAGGACTACGATTGCTACTGTTACAGCGCTTCGACTATAATCTAATTCTCGTAACTATGATTCTCCCTCTCTCTGATTGTTCATCCCTCTCTTCGTCTGACCTCATAGGGTATTTATAGGCCACCTGAGGTCTTCTGTGATTGGTCGAGGGGAGAATGACAGCTGGCTGTACGATTAGGCCGTTGTCATTCGTTGCGCTGTTCCTTCGCTATTGGTCCACGTGTCCTTGTCTGTCCTTTCTTGTACTATTCTGTACCTCGTACCTGCAGGCGATCGTGGAGCAGGGAATGGACGTCTCTTATTGGCTGGATGTCCCTTTCCTGTCGGTTATTAGCTGTCACATTACGAGGTACCCCGCGCCGCTTTCTAGAAGCCCACGTAGGCTTGTTGTGTCGGCATATGTGGAGATGTGGGCCCGTGCGCTTGCGCGGTTCCCTATCTCTTCAAGTCCCCCCAGTGTAGTGTGCTGTATGCGTTGCATGCAGGGCGCTGCACTAAAAGGAAAGAAAAGAAAAAGGAAATTGTTGTGTTTTTGTTAAGTTGTTTATTTTGTTTAAATGCGGCTGCGCGTTGTGCAGCGTCATTCCAAGTGGGTTTCCTGCGCACGTCAGTAATTAATGCACACATCAAATGTGTCAGGGTGCGGGGCGGATGGGACAGGTTGGTAGCCGAAAAGTTTCTGACAGTTGTACTGCTGCAGGGACAGGTGGGCCCGACCTGTCGCTTCGCGTGCTCCCTGTCCTTCTCTCTCCTGACGTGTCACGCTCTTATCGGTCGGTCGTGCCACACGACTGTAACCGTCTGTGTGGCACGTGACTTGCATATAAAAGGGGTCGTTCCTCCTTCTCTTCTATTCACACACTTACAAATTTCGAACCTTATCAAAAGAAAATTCTTTCTGCATTCTTCAAGAGTTGAGTTCCCCTTTTTCGAAAAATTCTTATCTTTTTGTAATGGAGAACGTTGTTCAGATTCCCAAGAAGAAGCGTGGTGGCTCGAGAAGGAGAGACGATGGTTCTAAAAAAGGGCCACCACACGCCGGCGAAGTTACGGCAGTGTGGGCAAAAGGAGAGTTTCGTAAGTTTAGGAAGGAACATGCGTTTCCTTCTAGCTATGGTGTTGAGGCTCCTGCCCCCGATAAAACCATCTTGGAGCCTCCAGTTGGCAAGATTGGGTTGTACGCTACGTACTTCAAGGATTGTAATTTTAGGGTTCCGGTGACTTGTTTTTTGAAGATGTTCATTCAGACTGTAGGCGTACATGTTAACCAGATTCATCCCGGTTTGATGTCGCGGCTGATGTTCTTTGAGTTTTGCTGTCACTCTCAGAAGATCGAGCCGTTAGTTGACATGTTTTATGTCTTCTATTCTCTCTGCTTTGTAGAGAGTTGGCTGTCTTGCAGGCCACGCGCAGGAGTGGCTCCTTGTGCTAAGGCAGGAGTGAAGAGCTTTCGTGATTGGAAACCTAAGTTTTTCTGGATCAACAAGGGTGTTATCCCTATTGTGATGGGTCGGTTGGACCCGGATGATGGTGCGCCAAAGGCGGTGTTGATTGACTACAAAGACCAAGATTGGTTCCAAACTCTTACTGCGCATCCAGTGGATTTGTGTGAAATCCCTGAGACGGCGCTGGTGATGGCAGGGATGAGCCTGAAATATGATATTCGGGGGCGTAATCCTCATCTGACTGAGGATGGCAAAGGTTTGTCTCTCGGGGTACGCTCCTCAGTGTGTTTGCTTTACGTCTGTATTTACTTGTTTTGTTCTTTTGCAGATGTGGAGAGTTTACATAGCGTGCTGTTGGGTGGTGATAATATGGGTTTCGCCTTCAAAGAGCTCGCGGATGGGGAGCTGTATATATTGGAGAAGGCGTGGGACACGCTTGTTCGTCCCCAACTGGAGGTTGTGGCGCAGGAGGGTGTCAATGCGCCTTTGCAGATAACTGAGACAGGTGAGCCTTTTTCTCAATTTGATAACCCCTATCCGGTGAACATGTTCATGCGGACGGGTTGTCCTTTTATTGTTATTTCAAGTGATGAGTCGTCTGACTCTGGCGCATCCTCTTCTCCGCGTTTGTCGTCCGCAGGCGGAAGCGAGAGAGAAGTATTGCCAACCTTTGTTGCGGACGACAGCGGAGAGGAGACGGAGTCTGAAGAGTTTGTGCTCCGTCGAGTGAGGCAGCCAAGGGCTGGGGTAGCGCATGATGGTAGTCGAAGTGGAGGTGTTGCCTTTATTTTAGACCATGAGGTCGTTAGCAGGTATCTTCAAAACTACAACCCTATTGAACGAAGCTACGTTGAACTTTCAGATGCGTTCACGGACGAGGGAACAGCTGCGTTGAAGGACATGGTGGAGGGGGTGATTCTTCAGGCTCCGTTGACTGTAGAGACCGAAGTGGGTCAGTCTGTGGCCCAACAGACTCCGCAGAAAAAGAAGCGTTCGAGGCGGTCAAGTAGGGAGAGGAGAATCAGTGGGGAGTTGACATCGCCCGCTGAGAAGAGAGTGAAGCTGGACACACTCGTCCGGTCTGTGGAGGAAGACTTGTTAGGTGAGTTTGTTACCTGTTTCTCCCTTCTTTTTTTTTTTATTGGCTAATGACCTTGTGTTTTTTATAGCTTCGTTGTTGGGCACGGCCGCGCCAGAGGATGTGACTGTTGCTCCCATTAACAAGGGGTTTGAGACTGGGCCCATCAGGTCGGCGTCCCCTGAAAAGCGAGTTGAGGAGTCTGCGCATACTGATGTGCAGGATAATGTGCTGGTTACTTCTGTGTTGGCGGATCCGCCATCTCCCCCTCGCCAGCCTTCTCCTGTGCAAGGATCGACTCCCCCGCGTCTTCCAACTCCGCCGCAATCGCCGTCGCCTGTGCGACTCCCTACTCCTCCGCGGAATGACCCGGAAGGTGATGAGGGAAGGGTGTCACCCACAGACATTAGTGAGGGGTATGGTCATGGAGTTGATATGACCGTTGATGATGAGGAGAACGAGAAACAGGTGACCACGGAGCCGAATCCTGGTCCTTCAGGTGTGCGCCCGGCTGAGGGCGAGGAGTCGTCCAGTGGCATTTTTGTGCCTAACTGGACGTTGACTCCGGCCGCTCGTTTTTTGAATGTGGAGGAATGTCGTCAATTTTTGGCGAATGTTATCCCTCCTGGTGAGCGCGAGCACCAGGCCACACGTCCTCGCGGGGACCTTATGGATGACCACATTTTGAGTGTGGCCAACATGTTGTCTACTTCCGCTGAGATAGTGCGGGAGTGGGGGTCTATGGCGCATGACCGTCATCGGTTTCATCAAGATTTACAGCGCGTGACAGAGGATCGTGACCGCGTGCAAGCGGAGCTTAAGCGTGCTAAGTGGGACGCTGTTACTTTTCGCGAGGAGCGTGACAAGCTCCGTGAGCACATCACTGAGAGGGAGGAGCAATGGAGGGTTGCCTGCGCGAAGGATAACGCGAAGATGGAGGCAACCAAGAAGCGCCTCAGTGAGATTGAAGCTCAGAGGGATGAGACCTGCAAAGAGTTGGAAGTGCAGCGACGGCTGGTGCAGCAGCATAAAGACAAATTGATTGAGGCCCGCGAGCTTTTCAAGGAGAAGGATCAGTTGATCGCTGACCTGCGTGAAGGTCATGATGGGTTGGACAAGGAAAACTTGTCCCTTCATCGAAAAGTACTTGAGCTTGAGGGGCAATTGTTAGAGGCCCAAAGTGATAAGGATGTGGCAGAGGAGGACCGCGCTTGGGTCCTGGGATGTTGTGTCCCTGAGGTATGTTCCTCGCTGTTTTGCATTTGTCTTCCCGCTATTTTGTGTTTGTTTGCACTAACAATATATCTTGAATATCGTGCAGGTCGCCCATCATGTGAAAAATTGCGCGCAGACGCGTCAAGCGGTGGCCGCAGTGAACGCAACTGCGAAGCTTGTGGGTCGCAAGGCTGGCTTCATCGAAGGGTACCAGCATGCGCAGGATGGGAGACCTTTGGAGCAATTTCCCTTGTACAAACAAGACTTGGATGCTGTGTTTGCAAAGAAGGCCGCAGAGTTTGATGATTTGAAGTATGAGCTGGTGGACTTCGTTGTAAGCCATCGTGATCGTCCCAGCTGCTTTGAACTCAAGGAATCATTTGACAAGGCTGGCTTGGTGCACACGCGTCATGAGTACGCGAAGCTCAAGGCGAGTGACTTAGCGGCTGAGATTCAGGCGGAGGGTGGTGAACGGTTGAGCTTGTCCGGTTCAGACGATGATGATCTTAGTGACACATCCTCCTCGTCCAAGAAATGAAGCTGAATATTTTGCTTTTGTATAAACCTTGGCTGTGTTTGTAGCTCCACTTTTGGTCTGTTTCAATGATATGTAATGACTTAATGAATGATATGTTTGCGGGTTTGAATGTAGTAAGAATTTAATTTTCTGTACTGTTTTGTTGTGCGATTTGTACATCTTTTAAATTTAGACATTGCATCTTAGTCATGCAATATTTTAGTGGCGCGCGATATCTTAGCAATATGGCGCGCCTGTTTTAGAGTTTGCAAGTTATCTTGCGGTTTTTAGTTTGATATTGTATCTTAGCCATACAATGTTTAGATGGCGCGCGATATCTTGGCCATATGGCGCGCTTGTTTTAGAGTTTGCGAGTTATCTTGCGATTTTTAATTTGACATTGTATCTTAGCCATACAATGCTTAGATGGCGCGCGATATCTTAGCCATATGGCGCGCTTGTTTTAGAGTTTGCAAGTTACCTTGCAATTTTTAATTTGACATTGTATCTTAGCCATACAATGTTTAGGTGGCGCGCGATATCTTAGCCATATGGCGCGCCTGTTTAGGATTTGCAAGTTGTCTCGCAATTTTTAGTTTGACATTGTATCTTAGCCATACAATGTTTAGGTGGCGCGCGATATCTTAGCCATATGGCGCGCCTGTTTTAGAGTTTTGCAAGTTGTCTCGCAATTTTTAGTTTGACATTGTATCTTAGCCATACAATGTTTAGGAGGCGCGCGATATCTTAGCCATGTGGCGCGCCTGTTTAGAATTTGCAAGTTGTCTCGCAATTTTTAGTTTGACATTGTATCTTAGCCATACAATGTTTAGGTGGCGCGCGATATCTTAGCCATATGGCGCGCCTGTTTTAGAGTTTTGCAAGTTGTCTCGCAATTTTTAGTTTGACATTGTATCTTAGCCATACAATGTTTAGGAGGCGCGCGATATCTTAGCCATATGGCGCGCCTGTTTAGAATTTACAAGTTGGTATATGTAACGATATGATGGGTAACAGAATAGGAGTTTGGATTAGGGAAAGAAAAACGACTGTCATATTAAATGGCTGAACAGCCTTAATTACAATACGAGTGGTGATTACATATAACATTTTCTTAGTTGCGCTGCATTCCACGTGCGTGGGATCAGCTTGTCCTCTAGTGTTGATAGCTTATATGCTCCTTTCCCTAGCACTTCGGTGATGCGGTATGGACCCTCCCAAGTGGGGGTGAGCTTGCCTGCTGGAAGCGCTCCGCTGGCTTCGTTGTTTCTTAGGACAAAATCGCCGACTTCGAAGGTGTTCAGTTTGACCTTGGCGTTGTAGTACTTTTCCAACTGCTTTTTGTAGTTGGCTTCTTTTATCGCTGCCAAGTCTCGACGTTCCTCCAGCAAATCCAAGTTGGTGCGCAGCTCTTTTTCGTTGTCGGTGTGGCGTGCAGACAGGACTCTTGCAGAGGGGCACCCTATCTCGGCCGGGATGACTGCTTCAGAGCCATAGGTGAGGCTGAACGGGGTTTCGCCGGTGCTCGTTTTTGTTAGGGTTCGATTAGCCCATAGCACGCTCGGCAATTCCTCTGCCCAGGCTTTCCCTTTCGTCCCTAGGCGTGTTTTGATGCCTTCGACGATGCTCCTGTTGGCGCGCTCAACCTGGCCGTTACCCTGTGGGTGAGCGACTGATGTAAAGATGGGCTTGATGTGCAGCTCTGTGTACCACTTTAGGAGTCCTCTATCCGCGAACTGTGTTCCGTTGTCTGTGACAATCTCCATGGGTAGACCGAAACGGCAGATGAGGAATTCCCAAATGAATTTCTTTACTTGGTTTGCGTTGATCTCTGCTAGCGGTTTGGCTTCTATCCATTTCGTGAAGTAATCAATTGCAACGATCAAGTATCGCCGCTTGCCTGTGGTCATGGGGAACGGCCCTACCAGGTCGATGGCCCATTTTTGAAATGGCCATGCGGATGTTACTGGTATCAAGTCGTTTTTGGGGCGCATGGTGTTCGGCGCATGGCGCTGGCAAGAGTCGCATCGTCGTATGATTTCCAGCGCGTCCAGGTGCATGCCAGGCCAGTAGTAGCCGGCGTTCATGATCTTTGCCACCACCATGCGCGGCCCCGCATGTATACCACATATCCCTTCGTGGATTTCCCTGACAAGGTAGTCTGCGTCTGTTCCATCGACACACTTCAGCAATGGCCCCAAGTAAGATTTTCGATACAACACTCCGTCTTGCATTTGGTACTGTAACGCTTTGTGTTGTATCTTTCTTGCCTCTGCGCGCTGACTTGGCAGTGTGCCTGTAGTGAGGTAAGAGACTATGGGGGTCATCCAGCTGTCAATACCCACTTGAATTACATGGACCTCTTTGGGTGGTACTGAAGGTTCGGCTAGCACTTCCACGCGGACCTCTTTTGCTAAATGGCCAAAGTTTGTGGACGCCATTTTGCTTAGAGCGTCAGCTGGCTTATTTTGGCTGCGACTGATGTGGTCGATGGTGCAGCTTGAGAAAGTGGCCATTAACTCCTTCGCGTACCGAAGGTATGTTGCCATGGATGGGTCTTTGGCATCATACTTCCCGGTGATTTGTCCTGCTACCAACATGGAGTCTACATGCGCGAAAACGTGCTTGGCACCCAGTTTTTGAGCGATGCGCAGGCCTGCGAGGAAAGCTTCGTACTCGGCCTCGTTGTTCGTTGTTTTGAATTCTAGGCGGATTGCGTAGGTGAACTCGGCCCCGTCAGGGTGGACGAGTCTGACTCCCGCACCTGCGCCATCGTCGTTTGAGGCTCCGTCCGTGTACAAGTTCCAAATTGCTTTTTCCTCGCATTGTTGCTGTGGGCCTTGCTCAGCCTTGCACTCTTCTATTTTTTCTTGTGGTACCTCGGCGATGAAATCTGCCAAGATTTGTCCCTTGATTGCTGGTCTGGACTTGTAGAAGATGGTATGCTCGCCTAACTCAATTGCCCACTTTGCCAATCTCCCGGACAGTTCTGGTTTGGAAAGCACATTGTTCAGCTTGTAGTCGCTGAGCACATTGATTGGATGTCCTTGGAAGTATCGGCGTAGTCTGCGCGATGCGTGCACTAAGGCTAGTACCAGTTTTTCCATCGTTGTGTACCTGGTTTCTGCATCTGTCAGGATTCTGCTGATGTAGTAGATTGGGGTTTGGACTAGTTTGCGATCCACCATGAGCACTGCGCTTACCGCTTTTTCTGTGGCGCATAGGTACATTGTCAAAGGTTCTCGTGGTAGGGGCGCAGTAAGCGTTGGGAGATCCATTAGGCAGGCTTTCATGTCCTGAAAGGCCTTCTCCGCCTCGCTGGTCCATTTGAATTGATTCTTTTTCAGGCAACTTTTTAGTGTTTCAATGAACGGGATGGATTTGGTTGCGTGGTTGGAGAGGAACCTGTTGATGGCGACCAAGCGTCCGTTCAGAGTTTGGACGTCTTTCAGCGTTGATGGAGATGGCATCTGTGCTATGGCTTGGATTTTTTCTGGGTTTGGTCGGAAGCCGTCTTTGGTGACGATTACCCCCAGAAACTTTCCCTCCTCCATTCCGAATGCGCACTTGCTCGGGTTGAGTTTCATGTGGATCTCTTTCAGGTGCTTGAAGGTCTCTTCAATGTCTTTCAACATCTGATCCTCTTCTTTGCTTTTGATGACTAAGTCGTCTACATAGACTTCGAGGTTTCTGCCGATTTGTAGTGCGAATGCGCGGTCCATCAGCCGTTGGTAGGTGGCTCCGGCATTCTTTAGCCCAAATGGCATTTTTGTGTAGCAAAAAACGCCTTTGTCTGTTCGAAAAGCGGTTTTGTCCTCGTCCTCGGGCGCCATTTGGATTTGGTGATAGCCTTTGTAGGCGTCCAAAAAGCATTTGAATCTGAATGGCGCGAGGGAGTCGATTTTCAAGTCTATTTCCGGCAAGGGGTAGCAATCCTTTGGGCAAGCTTTGTTGAGGTCAGTGTAGTCCACACACATTCTCCAGCTTCCATTGCTTTTCTTGACCATGACTGGGTTTGCGACCCAGGTCTGGTATCTTGTTTCGCGCAGGATCCCTGCCTTCAGTAGCTCATGGACTTGCTCGTTCATTGCTTTAGCCTTTTCTGCGCCCATGCTCCTGCGCTTTTGTGCAATCGGCTCAACCGAACGGTATGTGTTAAGTTTGTGTTGGGCGAGCTCTCGGGGAACTCCCACCATGTCTGATGGTTGCCACGCGAAGACGTCTAAATTTTTTCGCAGGAGCTGCTTTAGGCGTTCCCGTGTGTTCTCCGAGATGGCGGCTCCCAGTGTTACCGTCTGTTCTGGGAACTTGGTGTTGAGGATCCACTTTTCCGGCTCAGTGCGCGGGGTGGCCTTTAACATTTTGGCGGGGTGTGGCTCTTCTGTCATAACGCACTCTCTGTTGGCCCATATGATTGCTACGCCCGTTGGTGTTGGGAACCCAATGGCCCCATGTACCGTTGACGGTACCATGTTGTAGGCAGCCATTGCTTCTCGCCCCAAAATGATGTCGTAGGTGGACTTTGTTGGCACAACGAGGAAGGTGACATCCTCTGTTCTTGAATGCGCTTTGTCCCCCATCGTTAGACGGAAGGAAATTTCCCCCAGAGGTGATATGACTTCATTCGAGAAACCCATGATAGGGGAGTTGACTGGGCGCAGGCGCTGTTTGTCTTCCTCGTCTAGGAGATTAAAGCATTGCTCATACATTATGTCAGAGTTGCTCCCTGTATCCACCAGCGCGCGAGTGGTTCGATAATGATCGAAAATGGCTGTGATGACGAGTGCTCGGGTGGATGAAGGTCCGCCCTTGACTGTTGGGAAATGTACTTGTTGTTCTTTCCATTCTGTCACTTGGTCAGGCTTTCTTTTCGCTTGCTTTCTTCTGTCAGAGTGGATCATCAGGCTAACGTTTTTGATCTTCTTTTGTGGTGGCCCTTCTTGCTGTTTGCGCTCGACATTTCTTAACAAGTGCCCCAGTTTACCTGATTTCAGGGCCTCTTCGATTGCTTGCTTCAGCTGATAACATTTGTCTGTGTCATGCCCGATGTCTTGGTGATAGGCGCAGAACTTTCCGGGATCTAAGTTATCTCGTCTTTTGATTACCCTGGGTTCTGGGAAAGCTACGTTTTCCGTTGCTAACACCTGCGCTGGGGTTTTCGTGAGCGGGGTCCAATTGTTGTGACTCCTTCTTCCTGACCTGTGGTCATTCTGTGTGTTTCCTTTGTGGTCGTGGACCTCAATGGGTTTGGTATCTGTTTGGGCGCCTCCTTGGAGCCGGTTCCAAACAGAGCCTCTTCCCCTTCTGTCCTGTCGACTATGCCTGGAGCGCGCAGCCTGCGCTTGCACGTCCGTGTATTGAGGTGCTTGTACTCGGTTCCAGACAGACAGTTCTCTTTCTGTTTTTGCGTATGTTTTAGCCCCCTTCATGATTTCATCCCATGTGTTGGGCATTCCGGTACAGCCTGCTAGTGTGCGGATGAGGGAGTCGCATCGCACTCCCTGAGTGAAGGCTGCTTTCATAAGCTCGAAACCGATGGGCCCGATCTGCAGAGCTTCCCTATTGAAACGGGTGATGTAGTCTTCGATTGACTCATTGTCTCGTCGCTTGACTTGCAGGATGTCAGTTGAGTCGCGCTCAATTCGTTTGTTTTGACTGAAGTGGTCTGCAAACTTGTCTGTCAGTTCTTTGATGTTATCGATTTTCCCATTTGGTAGGCTGTCAAACCATACTCGCGCAGCTCCCGTGAGCGTCTGCGCGAACATGTGACACCATGCTGGCAAACTCCATTGCGCACATTTTCCTGCGACCTCGAATGTTCTCAGGTGGTCGTCTGGGTCCCCTGTTCCATCAAATTTACCCAGCGTACTCGGGATTTTTGTTTTGGGTGGCAGGGGTGCCAGCGCAATGCGCGGAGTGAATTTTGACTTTTCCATGAACGATGGAGGATAATATGGTTTGGTTAGGTCGTCATCACCAGTCATAAAGTGCCCTTGCGCAGCGGTGTTGCTTAAGGGCTGGCTTATGTCACGCGTGAAACGACTTTGGGACTCGTCTGAGTCTTCTCTCCATGTGGGGTCAGTTTCATGGTTGCTCCCGCCGTTGTTTCTTGCCGTGTTGGACGGTCCCTCGCTGTAGGAAAGCGCGCGGACAGCCTCTCTGAGTTGTTGGTCCCTCAGTTTTTGGAGGTATACACGTTTCAGGGCTTCCTTTTGCTGAGTATACCATACCTCCGGACTAACCATCGGCGCGGTATTCTCAGCTGGGGAAACCTGATTCGTTTCGGTAATAAACTGGAAGGAGGGGGTCTGCCTTGTCCCTGAAGATGGGGTGACGGCTGGACCCGTGTTTGTTGTTTGTTGCTGAACATCTGCTGTGTTTCCCGACTGGCCGGTGCCTCCCTGGGCAACGTCGGTGTCGGGGTTAGCGTTCGTGAAGCTTGGTAACGGTGGTATGAGAGACATAGTTACTGTTTTTTGAGAAATAGAAGTTTTTAACGTTCTTGTATGCTCAAATAGACGGATGGCGCCAATGAAGAAACACCAATATAACAGTATACTAAAATGATAGCACAAGTAAGGACGTTATTCTCATTAATGATTCAATGATTATTACAGGACTACGATTGCTACTGTTACAGCGCTTCGACTATAATCTAATTCTCGTAACTATGATTCTCCCTCTCTCTGATTGTTCATCCCTCTCTTCGTCTGACCTCATAGGGTATTTATAGGCCACCTGAGGTCTTCTGTGATTGGTCGAGGGGAGAATGACAGCTGGCTGTACGATTAGGCCGTTGTCATTCGTTGCGCTGTTCCTTCGCTATTGGTCCACGTGTCCTTGTCTGTCCTTTCTTGTACTATTCTGTACCTCGTACCTGCAGGCGATCGTGGAGCAGGGAATGGGCGTCTCTTATTGGCTGGATGTCCCTTTCCTGTCGGTTATTAGCTGTCACATTACGAGGTACCCCGCGCCGCTTTCTAGAAGCCCACGTAGGCTTGTTGTGTCGGCATATGTGGAGATGTGGGCCCGTGCGCTTGCGCGGTTCCCTATCTCTTCATAGTTTAAGGGTGTAATTTGCCAATGTGAGACTATATTTTATCTACCAAATAGGCATCTCTAGGGCTCCCCATAGGATGTACTTTAACTATAAGTTGTGTGTATTTGTATCTATATTATTTAGGAGAGCTTTTATTTTATTTCCTTTTCTTTACTTTAAACATACTGAATATGCAAAGTTTTCATGATATGGACAAAAGGAAGCCTATTGGAAGAGTTGTAAATAAAATATTTTATAAAATAAGTTAAATATATACACAAAATAACTTAAAAATGAACCTAATCTATTTAGCGTCAACTTCTAGTCTGTGGAACCTAGGGCGGTGGCTGATGTTTTCACGATTATCTTCATGATTATATGCTTTAAGCTTATATTGTCATTTAGGCCATATCCGAGTTTAGGATTTTGGACGTTAGATTTGATCGAATTTATGAATGTGGTCGTTAATGACATATTCATCTTTTGTATGAATGCATGTTGATTGAATGTATGCATGATGTATGACTCTTGAAAACTCAAAAAAAGACCAAAGGGATTTAAAGACAACTTAAAGAACTGAAACCCAAGTTGTTAGAATCAAAACAAACAATAACTCAACTTAATTTAAAGAAAATCAAGACAAGTTGTTCAGAAAACATGAAGACTTATCTTTGAACAACATGATCTAACTTAAAAGTAATTTGTGCTAATAGCTTGTTATATATGTCTAAAATTAAAGTCTTACAAGAATAACTTGGTGTGAGATGTATCTTTCATTTCACTAAGAGGAAAAATCAGCTAACAATTATAATAATACATGCATCTAGTTCTTATCTAATCAATTAGGTAGATACAAAATTATGGAGAAAAGAATATATATTAGATGTTTATAGCACTTTGTTTTTTTCTTCTAATTTTTTTTCTTTGTTTTTTCTCTCTTGTAACCTCTTAAGAGGTAAAGGACAAAGCAAACATAGAGTGGACACCAGGATGGTTGTACTCTGGCAGGCAAAACAAATCCCCCCCAAGATCACCACAAACAATGTCACGGCTTTATCTTGTTCTTACATTTGAGTTGTGTCCTTTTCGGTCAATTTACCTCTTATCTCTTTACAAATAAAGCTGGTTAATGTGGGGAGGTATGCACTATGGTGCTTTACTTTTTCTTTTTTGACCACCATGCCCTTCATTAACAATTGATTTGCATCATCAAATGATAAACATGTTTACTTAGGTGTATGGATACACTCCTTTTTCAAGAGTTCAAAACTATGAATGAGTGTGATACGGATTCGTACTGTGGAAGCTAGAAATAACTCTAGCTTGAAAAAAAAACCTGCCTTTCGAATTGATCGAATGGAACAGAGAAGTATTCGAAAATAATAACTTTTTATTCAATCAAAATAACTACCATCCAACCTTGATTACATGAGTTTATATAATAACTAGAAAGAAATAAAGATAAACTAAAACTCCTATGATTACTAAAAGATAAACATTATTGAAAGAGATAAGAAACTAAATGAGATAAACACAAATTTAAAAATCGGCTGGATGGGATAAACATAACTTTGTTTTGCTTTAGCCACTTTCGGATGGACCCGGGTTATCGTTAAGTCCGTCGGGAGGTTCTTCCAATGGGCCTGGATCCGTATCATCCTCCCCCTCTAAAAAAGGACTCGTCCTCGAGTCATCTCCCTCATCAGCGACAAAAGGAGTTAAATCTGCAACATTAAAAGTGGCGGAGACCTTATAATGACCCGGAAGGTCAATCTTGTAAGCATTATCATTTATACGTTTAAGAACACGAAATGGACCATCTGCTCGTGGCTGAAGTTTCCCAAACCTTCCCTGCGGAAATCGTTCACGCCTTAAATAGACCCACACGAGATCGCCCTCATTAAAAACAACTTTCTTGCGATGTTTATTCACCCGAGCTTGATACTGCAGATTATGTTTAACAATTTGATCTTTAACTTGTTCATGTAAAAGCTTTATTTGGGCAGCCTGCTCGTCGCCTTCTGCACTAAAGTGTTCGAGTTCCGGAAATGGTGCCAAATCTAGTGGAGTAAAAGGATTGCGCCCATATACAACAAAGAACGGACTTCTGCCGGTAGAGCTATGATTAGAACGATTATAGGCGAACTCGGCTTGAGGAAGAACAAGATCCCACTTCTTTGGATTATCCCCTACTAAACTTCGAAGTAAATTGCCCAAACTACGATTGGTTACCTCTGTTTGTCCATCGGTTTGCGGATGGTGAGAACTACTGAATTGCAACTTAGCTCCCAAGCGCTTCCACAGTGTTCGCCAAAAATGACTAATGAACTTGACATCACGATCCGAAGTGATAGTTTTAGGTACGCCATGTAAACGGACCACTTCGGCAAAATAAAGACGGGCCACCTGGGACGCATCATAAGTCTTTACACACGGAATAAAATGGGCCATCTTAGAGAAGCGATCAACGACTACCATGATTGAATCTTTCTTGCGCTGAGTCAAGGGTAATCCCAAAACGAAGTCGATGCTAACATCCTCCCATGGACGCACAGGAGCAGGAAGAGGTGTGTACAAACCTTGATTTGTATGATGAGTTTTAGCCACGTGACAAGTTCGACATCGACTTACAATTTTAGATACCCCCTTCGAAATGTGTGGCCAATAAAAGCGATCTTTCACCAGAGAAGTTGTTTTCTCACGACCAAAATGTCCCGCTAACGCTCCCTGATGACACTCAAGTATGATCGCTTCGCGAAACGAAGACACCGGAACACACAAACGGGATCCCAAGTAAAGTAAACCGCTTTTACGAATGAAATTTCTATACGGACCAGCCTGAGTTTTCTGCCACACATCAAAGAAATCTGGATCATCCTGATATAAGTTAGAAAAGGAGTTAAAACCAACCACTTCAAAAGCCATGGAAGTCATATAAACTGGACGGCGACTCAAAGCATCCGCAACCGAATTTGCTGCACCCGCCTTATGTCGAATAACAAAAGTGAAGTCCTGCAACGTTTCGACCCATTTAGCGTGTCGCGGATTAAGCTTAGCTTGGCCCTGAATAAATTTGAGCGCTTGGTGGTCTGAGTAAAGAATGAACTCGGCCGGCAATAGATAATGTCTCCAATACTCAAGGCTTCGAATGATGGCATAAAATTCCTTATCATACGTACTGTACCTTCGCCTTGTGTCGCTCAACTTTTCACTAAAAAATGCGATGGGTCGCTGTTGCTGACTCAAAACACCACCAATCCCCAACCCGGAAGCGTCACACTCGACTTGAAATACATGTTCAAAGTTTGGTAAGGCCAAGACAGGAGCGTTTGTGACAGCTTGTTTAAGCTTGTCAAAAGATTGTTGTGCAGAGGTGGACCAAACAAACTTGCTACTCTTCAAACATTCGGTAATAGGTGCCACCAATGTGCTAAAATTCCGGATGAACCGTCGGTAAAAAGACGCAAGACCATGAAAACTTCGGACCTCATGTAGTGACTTAGGAGTTGGCCACGTAGTAATCGCCGACACTTTGGACTCATCCATGCGAATACCACTTCCTGAAACTAAATAGCCCAAAAGAATGACCTCTGATGTTAGAAAGTGACATTTTTTTTGCATTAGCATACAACTTTTGTTCCCTCAAGACAAGGAAGATGTCACGAAGATGGCGTAAATGTTGTTCGATACTTTTACTGAAAATTAAAATATCATCAAGGTAGACAACAACACAACGGCCAATAAAAGGCTTGAAAATATGATTCATGAGACGCATGAAAGTGCTAGGAGCATTAGATAACCCGAACGGCATAACCATCCATTCGTACAACCCGTCACGTGTTTTAAAAGCCGTTTTCCACTCATCCCCTGGTCGCATTCGAATTTGATGGTACCCGCTGCGTAAATCGATTTTAGAAAAGACACATGAGCCATGTAAGTGATCGAGTAAGTCATCGAACCTTGGGATAGGAAACCGGTACTTAATTGTGATCTTGTTAACAGCTCGACTATCAATGCACATGCGGAACGCACCCCCCGGTTTGGGAACCAAGAGGGCCGGGACTGCGCATGGACTCATACTTTCACGGATAAGACCTTTATTCAGAAGTTCGGTTACTTGACGATGTAATTCAGCGAAGTCTTTCGGGTTCATTCGATACGCGGGTTTGTTGGGGATACTTGCTCCTGGTAAGAAATCAATGCAATGCTGAATTTCGCGGACAATTGGAAGACCGGGTGGAATTTCTTCAGGAAACACATCCTGAAACTCAGCGATAAGAGGTTGTACTTCGGGTGGTACAATTGGAATAAGAGGATTTGCTTCAGCAATGACAAGACCAAACAGAATATGTGGCGGGGCTGTTTTAGTGTGACCCGTAAATTCAGCCCGTGTAAGAAACATAGATTCGGCATCAGTAGTACGTGGGTCGAACGGGGCTAAAGTGATATTAATACCATCCTTTTTGAAGGTGTAGGTGTTGCGGAACCCATCGTGCTTGACGCGGCGATCATAAAGCCATGGTCTTCCCAAGAGAATATGACATGCATCCATCGGAAGTACTTCACACCAAAGTTCATCAGTATACTTGTTGCCAATTGAGAATTGAACTAGACAACGATGTGTGACTTTGATAAGGTTCCCCTTTTTCAGCCAAGTAAGTTGATATGGCTCAGGATGCGGCTCCAAGGGTAGGTTTAATTTTTCCACCATCGAAGTGGCAACAATATTTTCACAGCTTCCGCCATCAATAATGACCGTGCAGACCTTGCCTTTAGAAGTGCATTTTGTGCGGAAGATATTGGTGCGAAGCCACGTTGTGTCATCCGCGGGATCTGCAATGGTTGTATTAAGAATACGTTGAATGACAAGAGACTCACCTCGATCCGGATAAATAATTGCAGCCTCTTCAGTGTCATTGTCGTCATTCTCGGTGTCATATGTAGGTACCGGATCATCGACAAAGGCGACAAGTTGTTTATTGGGGCAGTCGCGTTTGAGATGGCCCAGGCCCTGACATTTGTAACAACGAAGCGCATTCTGGCCCAAAGTTGAAGGAGCGACTGGTGGAGGAGTTGGTGTAGGTTCGGGTTTGACTGGGCCGGTTCTAGTATTGTTAGAAAAACCCGGATTGCGAGCTGAGGAACGTGAAGGCCCTGATTTGGATTTTGCTGCCAACTGTTTCTCCACACGCTGAGCTAACCTGCAAACATCAGTAAACGACCAATATTGCTGCAACGAAACAATATCAGATATGTCCGATCTAAGAATTCCCAAAAAACGGGCGATTATTTGTTCTTCGCTTTCCTCGATACCACATCGTAACCGAAGCTGTTCAAATTCTATGATTAGATCTTCGACTGACAGTGAATTTTGTTTCAAGTTGTGGTAATCCAAAAAGGCATCTTGCTTGTGGTTGACTGGTAAAAACTTGGAGCGTAACAACCGTTTCATCTTATCCCATGTTTCAACCTTTGTTTTACCCTCCCGATTACGTTTGTTTTGAACATGTTCCCACCATAAAGAAGCATACTTACGTAAACGAATTGCGACAAGTTTAACCTTTAAATTTTCCGGAATTTGGCGAAGGTCAAAGACTCGCTCAACGGTTTGTAGCCAGTCAATGAAATCGTCCGGCTGCATACGACCTTCGAATTCTGGGATTTCTGTGCGGATACCCAACGAACGGATAGGGTCAGCCTGTGGTGGGGGTGGGGGTGTGCGAAGACGCTGACGCCTGCCAAAAACTTCATACCCGGCGTCACGGTCGTCCCAAACATCCGACTCAGTAGCCGAGTCTGTACGATCACGATGTTGCTGATGGAACTCGAGTTCACGAACCCGTTCTTGAAGTCTCTCAATCTCAATGTCACGCGGGTCACGCTGTTCATGACCGTTGCCTCCGGCGGCGAATCTACGGTGTTGACGACGATCTCCCTCGCGGTCTGACATCCTGAGTAACCTGGTGCTGCTGATACCACTTGATACGGATTCGTACTGTGGAAGCTAGAAATAACTCTAGCTTGAAAAAAAAACCTGCCTTTCGAATTGATCGAATGGAACAGAGAAGTATTCGAAAATAATAACTTTTTATTCAATCAAAATAACTACCATCCAACCTTGATTACATGAGTTTATATAATAACTAGAAAGAAATAAAGATAAACTAAAACTCCTATGATTACTAAAAGATAAACATTATTGAAAGAGATAAGAAACTAAATGAGATAAACACAAATTTAAAAATCGGCTGGATGGGATAAACATAACTTTGTTTTGCTTTAGCCACTTTCGGATGGACCCGGGTTATTGTTAAGTCCGTCGGGAGGTTCTTCCAATGGGCCTGGATCCGTATCAGAGTGATTGAGTGGTATGATATCTGCCCTAGACAAAACTAGTGTGAGTTCAAATACTTTAGGTGGTATTTAAGTATAAAATATAATAACATATTTAGTTAGGTGGATGGATACTTCATCGCATAAGTGTTTATCTAAACTCATCCAAACTGAAAAAAAAAATTAAGTCAGGGAGTATTCATTCGGTTTCACTTAGTGTTCCTTTTTTTTTTAACGGTCAACAAATTAAACCCAAGCACTCATGATGCATCCTTTCGACAAATTCAAGTACTCCTAGAGTACCCGAGTTGTCAAACACTAATTCCGGGGAAAACCTGATAACCCACCCGCCCGTAGAAACAACAATGAAATTACAGGTAAAACCCGTCTGACTCAACAATCGAACCCAATATCCCTTGAGTCTTCTATCATTGCCCACCAATATCTACACCACAACACCGTAATGGTATTGAATTCACTTAGTGTTCCAACCATTCACTCTTTTCGATTCCTAACTACATTCTAATGATGTACTTTTAACTTATGGTTCTTTCATTTGCATACCATACTGCCATACTTTAAAAAAATTGTTGGGTTGATAACTTGTGTTTTGTTGAGGGTATACTTGCGTTTTAGAAACGCAAGTTATACCTGATAAGACAACCTGATAAAACAACATGATAAAACGCAAGTTATACATATTAAAACCAGTGTTGTAGAACTCGATAGGCGCTAGTCGGCCGGTAGGGTACCGACTAGGGAATAATCAGGATTAATCGGATTTGATTTTTATATATATTTTTCCAAATTTATACATATATAATGCTTATTTTATACCTTATATGTATAAATTTAGAATTTTAGGGGCCAACTATAAACTAGTGAATATGGAAGGGGGTTAAAGATTAAAATACCTAAACTTAAATAACCATAATCACCTCCATCGTTCACCATATCCCGTGTTTTCCTCCCTGTTCCTTCTTTCATCGTAAGAAACCATCATACGCAACTAGGGTTCATGGAGTTTCATCGATTTTGCTTCTAAAACATGGATTATCACCCAATTTTGAGGTAAGAACTTGTTTTATTTGATTGATTTGCTCCAGTTTTGACTCGTTCGAATTCATTTTTTACCTAATTTTGAGTTTTTAGGTCCGACTAATCGGTGATTAATCGCGCACTGATTAATTGGGCGATTAGCCCAAAATTAATCAGTAAAGTGAGGACTAGCGATTAATCACCGACAATTAATCAGTAAAGTGGGGACTAGCGATTAGTCGGTGATTAATCGGGATTTTTACAACCTTGGTTAAAACGCAAGATATACATGATAAACGAAAGTTATACATGATAAAACGTAAGTTATATCAGATAAAAAGATGCAAGTTATACGTGATAAAACTCAAGTTATACCTGATAAAAAAGATTCAAGTTATATCTGATAAAAAACGCAAGTTATCAACCCAACAAATTTTTTTGTAAGTATAGCAATAAGGTATGCAAATGAAATAGGATAAAATGCTTGTTTTTATGGCATATTTTTTTTTAAAAAAAATAATGTCATATGAAAAAGTTATGACATTTAAAAAATGGTGGTGAAACTCAACAATTATGGATCATTGAAAACAAGTTGATGTTTAAATTCACACATGCATGCATTTAATCACAGCATCCCAAATAGTAAATACTAGTGTTATATGATACTCATAGATACTATTGGGGTTGATGGTACAGTGGTAAGACAAGGCTTTTTACACTTAAAATGTGAGGTCTTAAGTTTAAGGCTCACAAGAAACAAGAAATTCGCTATTCAAATATATATATGATACTAGTAGAAAAAATTAGCCAAGTTAGGCGGTGAAGGCTATTACCTCTTAGTGTAAGATTTCGAACCATCAAAAAGAAGTAAAAAGAATTATAGTATTCTATACTCTTTTCGTATGATATTTAATCATCCAACAATCAATCAAGTAACATTGAATATTTTGTAACCGGTGAAAAACAAATCCACTATATACATGTACAAGAATTTTCAACTAGGAAAACAAACCGGCTTTTTTTCATTTCATACAAACCAAATTACCTAAATACCCTCCGCCTACTACAAATTTTAGTAATGATTCAACAATTAAACGAAGTTTGTCGGCGGAAGTCAAAAGGGAAAATAAGAAACTCAAGGTCAAAAAGGGGAATTGTCGTTCTCAACCCGACTTACACAAAAGTCCTTGTTCCCCACACCAAGATTGATCTAAGGACTTTTCAAAAATATTATAATCAAATTACAAAAAAGCCCTTTAAAGAAGAGGCATGATCGTCACCGACTCACCATGTTGATTGATAATTTGATGTCTAAAATATTTTCTTCCCCACCACCACAATCTCACATGTTCCCATTGAATCTTTTTTTCTCAAATGTCATTGTTGTAGCATGAATGTCGGTTTGGAATAGCTTTAGGTAGTAGCGGACATAAGATTTTTTTTTTTTTTGGGTAGTTGGGAGACTTAACCAAACTTTTAAACAATGCAACACGAATTTTTGCTTGGAAACTACATTAAAAACTACACCATTAATAGTAGGTCCGCCGGTGGAGGTAGGGGTCGGGGTTGGGTTGGGTGAGAGGGTTGAGGGTATGGACATAACTTTTTGGGACATGTACAGAAAATGACTTATAGTTAATAGAGTCAGAAGTACGTATTTTAGCTACCAAACAAACTGATAAACTGTAAAAAAAAAAAAAAAGAAAAAAAATTTGACTGTTTTGGAAAGGGCAAATTGGTACTTTCAAACGTCTATCGATAAACAGTTCACGATTTAAAGGTTTGAGGTTTAAGGTTTAGGGTTTAGTAGCAGCTTTTTTAAAAGCAACAGTGGGAGCTATCCTACAACTCCTCCTCTGATGCTCCAACACAAGCTCGCCTGCAAACCAATCAAGTTTCTCAAAATTGGTTTGCTCTGCAATCCTCTTACCACCAAAAAGCACCGACTCTACATTTTTCTGTTTCAACATTTCATCAGCTATCCCCATCAGCAACTTCACGTTTTCAGGGCTCCCATCAGAGTCAACGCTAACCCCACAACGACCCATATTAGATCCGTTAGCCTAACAAAAAAACACAAAAATTAAAGATTGCAATTTCAACTTATTTAGTTAAAATATGGTTGAGCATGACAACATATAATCATGTAACTTTACAGGGCAAAAAAGCATAAATGACCATTTCCAATTACAAGGCCCAGTTCATAACTTGTTATTATGACTTGTAACTGTCAAAAAAAGAAGTTAATGCTATTTGGTTCGTTTAAGATTGTAAAGACATTTATACGCAAACTAATCCTAGGTACAAATGTTACAAAGGTTTTGCATTATTCTTCTCACAATTGATATGTAACTATCGTACCATCATTTGTAATTAATAAAATTTAAAGCTACATTTAACCCTTGCTAAGGACAAATGTACTATCAAATAAAGATTGAACTTGTTTTGAGCAAATAAAGGAAAATACATGCTCTTTATTACTTTAGGTCAAATGTACAATTTTCACATTTTATTACTTAAGGTCAAATGTACAATTTTGACAAAAGGACATGTACAATTTTTACATTTTGTTAGTTAAAGTTACCAAAATCTTTACTTTCTTGGCATGTTTATATCATTAAAAAAAACAACATGCTCTTATTGTTTGTACAAAATATTACTCATTAACAATTTTGAAATAACTTAACCTATAATATGGTAATCCACATGTTATTAAAAAACAAACACGACCCCACAAGTCGCATGTTGACCTCCAAATAATGAATACCATATATCTATGATGATCAGTGAAATTGGTCAGTAGCATAATACGAGTGGCAGGAGGCTGTTTGGAACATATATGGCAATAACTATGAACCAAAAAGCACACAGTTTTTGAAACCTTTTTATAAAATGTTATTAAAATATTATAATCAACTTTAAATTACTCATGGGAAATTAAATAAGGACCACATACCTGAATACGAACATAATTACTACTCCGGCTTTGACCAAACGCCATAGCCACAGCGTGGTCCACCATGTCAGCCGAGCTGTCACCGCTTATTCGAGCCATGGGCCGAGCCCACTCCTTGGCCGTCCACCGGCTAACCCGGCTATAATCACAAGTCCCCTCCAAAACCTGACCCGTCCCTAGTGAAATTACCAAAAGGTCCTCCACACCTCTAACAAACGGAAACTCTTGTTTATTATGCAACACGTGCGTAATCGCAGCTGATGTAGGGTTACTCATTGCTAACCCACCATCAACCGCCACACAATGAGTTGTCCCATCAATTGACTTCATCGATACCGGTT
Source organism: Ambrosia trifida (assembly GCA_028751855.1). NCBI lineage: Eukaryota > Viridiplantae > Streptophyta > Magnoliopsida > Asterales > Asteraceae > Ambrosia > Ambrosia trifida. The sequence goes on along the minus strand of CM054126.1, from coordinate 1,891,591 downwards.
CGAATAAACCGGGTGACGCTGATGTGGCACAACAGACCTCCCAGAGACGAAAGTCAAAGCTGTTCGTCTCCAAAGCATCGGCTCGAGAAAATAAAAAAGGAGCCGAGCTTGTGAGATCATAACACGGTATTAATACCGGCTTTAATGTGTTTTTCAACGTCAAACATTTTCCTTTAACCGTAAACACATCTTTCATGGCGGTTTCTAAACCAGCAGTAGTTGCGGTAACCGACTTACCAGAACAAAGCATCCGGTTCAGTAAACCTGAACTGGATCTTCTGTTCTGGGAGTACAGTCGGTTACCTCGCTCTGCTAGAAACCGCCATGTGTCGTCCGCTTTAAAAAGCGGACGACTATCAGACCCACTCCCAAACAACATAGCAGTAAAAACGCCACCCACACCCGTACCAGCCGCAACATCAAAATAATCAGCTATTCTCGCGTTCGGATCGCCAGATTTTAATTTCAAAGCGTTTTCTAAATACGCTAACGCTTTCCCTGCAATAATATTACGCATACCTCCGCCGTCTATTGATAATATACAGATTTTGCCTCGTTGATTCTTCATCGACTGAATATTATTCGAAGCATCTGTTACGGATACAGGCGTCGGTGTTATGGAAACTTCTGGAGAAACCTGTTTAGGTTTCCATAGCTTTGGATCGTCGTAACCGAATAAAAACTTGCTTTCTAAGATCGAGAAAATCTCGTAACTAAGCTTGTCGGTGTCGATGCTTGGCTCCTGCAACGTTTCCGTTTGATTCGAATCCATACTTTATAGTTCTCTAAATCGTCCTTTGTACGTTCTTATTCTCACACCTGTTAACGAGCATAAATAAATAATTAAAAAAATCAATAAATGAAGAAAAAAAAAGGAAAATTTCTCACCTCGAATTTCCCGCCAAAATTAAAATAATAAAATAGTACTAAGACGATAACAAGTGGAGTTGAACAACAGAGTGAAGGAATGAGGGGTATATATATATAACAAAGAATATGAGAGAATGATGAAGAAGAAGAAGGGTATGGTATGAGAATAAAATTATAAAAAGACTACTAGTAGTGACTGGTGAGCATGTCTTTGTGTGTGTGTGTTTTTTTTATTGTGAAATGAGGTGGGGTCCAGTAGCAAATCAACTAACATAATTAGTGGGTCGCCAATTGCTTCTACCGACGACGTCGTATTGGGCCCGATTAAAACGGGTAAGGACCCACACGTTTAAACAGAGAGGCCCCGCAGTCCTTGGAAGGAAGATTAAACATTTGCAATGTTAGCCGTTGATGACGGACAAAAGGCGAATCATTTTCTTGCCTAGAAAATATTCTTGACGAATTGTGGCCGTTGGATTAGGCCGTAAAATATGGGATGCCGTTCGTGTTTTTCTCCTCACGGGAATGGATTATTTTACTCCTTTTATGTTTTATTTTGGTTTTTTGTTAGAAAACATTTTGTCGTCTAAATTTTGTATATTTTAATCAATTTATGATAATAATATCTTTAATATATTAATCAAATTAATTATTTATTATTTTTTAATATATACTGTAACATATTTTTGTGTTACCGAAAGTTATATACATATGGATGAAACAAGCATTTTAGGTATGATAGTGATATGCAAAATATATATTTCAAAATGTGCATCTATAAGTTATAATAAAATTGAAGGAAAAAATGATACAAATTCTAGCTATAAATATCTTACACTAATAGTTCATATTCAATCGAGTTAAGTATACACAAGATAAAATTTTTAAAACAAAATAATCACATGTTAAAGATGAACAAATGTTATATGTACAACCAATGTGTTGTCTATGCACGGCTTGACTGTGGATCAAGAGTCAAATTAATCAAGTCAACGTAAAAATATCACTTTTGGGAAGTTTACATATTTAAATTATCGTAAATGAGTATGTGAATGAGTATGCGTTGTCATTTTCCATTGTATAGTTAAGTTTACAAATGTTTTTTTTTTATACATGTCATTTAAAGCTAGGTCTTGATTTTATGAAAGAGATAAAAGTTTATAAATGTGAATCTTTTCCATAAAATCTCAAAAAAGTATCTATTACTGTTTACATGTTGGGCCAACACATCTTTGAGAGTTTGACGCATTAACCTTTTTTTTTTGAACGGCCAACGAATCAATTCCGAGCACTCTCGGACACCCTTTTGGCGAATCCGAGAGTACACGGGCCACCAATTGCCACCAATTCCCGGGAAAACCCGACCACTCACCCGCCCGAAAGCACGACGGTGAAATAGTCGGTAAAACCGGTCGGGATCAGGACTCGAACCCAAGCCAATGGCCGGGTCATCCCTCATTTCCCATCCACCAATGTCCTCCAAATGTAGCTAGTGGGAATTGAACCCAAGCCTCCCATGAGAAACTTTAGGCCCTCAACCAACTAGGCTACAAGTGTTGGACAAAAAAGTTTGACGCATTAACCTATTAACTGATTCTGAACTATCTTAATATTTCAAGAACATATCATATAAGCGTATCAACTAAAATAGGGCATAGGGTATCAACTTTGTGTATCATGGGTCCTTTTTCCCACGAAAGTGTCGGTTTCCTGAACAAAGTGCAGCAGGTTGTGCACAACAATTTCTAACTGTTGCTGAACCATAACTTTGTTTTCAGTAGGATCAACTTTGCTATTCAAAAGAAGTTGTAGCGTAGCTTGTTACCCATTTACCTGTCACTCTGCTTTGAATTTCTAATAGTTTGAAAATTAACAAAGCCTTCCTTATTGTAAATATAAGTAGAAGGGTTATATCATCAAGGTTTAATGATCTCACTGTTCTACGATCAAAATTCTTAAGCTTTCTTCACCTAGTAGAACACCACCTAATAACTTTGGAGATTTATCAGAAATAAATAAATAGGTGCTATGTTCAATTATTTAAATCTACCAAGAAATACTATATTTTCAATTGATTGAATATTAAACACTTTCAGTCTTCATCTCAATTTGTTACATTGTCGACATTTGACAAAGCACCATGAACGTACATATATTGTCATCACTAGACCTATCTTGCCATAAATCATGTGATGTTGCCTTGGTCTATATGAACAAAAAAAATATGTTCTTGTGTTTTTTTTTTTTTTGGTTAAATATATTACTAGAAAATCATTTCATGAATCTCAAACGATTCGAACTTGTATATTGCAAACAAAATTCATTTTTAAGAAGCTTTAAAGACACGAGAAATTTACATATGGTACTTGCATCAATAAAAAAAAACTTGCATCAATAGTGATATATGAAAAGTTGGGTGTGCCATTGTAATGTTTTAAAATCACATTTGTAATGGATGAAGTGTTGGAGGTATCAAGTGGCTCACAAAATCACGATCACAACAACAATATTTAGAGGACTCCTCTTTTATTAATTGGAAGCATGAGAAAATACAAATAAACCTACCTTTATTTATAGACTAAACATTATTTAGAGATAAAGCAAAACAATCTACTAGACCTTTTTTTATTTTTAATCAAATACTAACATTAATACTTATCCGAAATTTAAACTTTCAACTTGACCTGCACTCCAAGTTTGCTTGTTTGTTATGCAAAGATTAATCGTTCACAGGAAGGATGGTTGCGTACTCACTATAAAAGTGAACGAGATCCCGAAAGTTTGACACATCGTTGTAATTAACAGTCCATCAAAAATCATTATGAAAATGAATAAAAAGCGTAAAGTTAGGTGCGCCATTTTAATGGTTGATACACACAATGTAACGGGTTTGACACATTGTTGTAATCAATAGTGCACTTAACCCCTTAAAAGGATGTTTAATAAATAACATAGACTCGTGTTAGATTAAAATAATAAAACTTTGGATTTTATGTCTTATATAACTTCATGTTAGTTACGATTTTATTATCATATATATTTTAGTCATTAATTCTAATACAACTAATGCCCAAAGTTTATTTCTGTCATTTATTAAAAAAAAAATATTCTACATAATTATCAATATACGCTTATGTCTTAACTACCAGAATTATATACAAAGCAAACCCAAATTAGGTGACTTACCAACAACAAACTATCATCTAATATTCCTGTAAACCTATTAGAAATTCAAATTAATTATTGTTTGCGTTTACAAGTACTCTTAAGTCTTAACACTTCATTTGATATATAATTCAATACGAGGTTTTTAATATACTAATCGAATAGTTGTATTTTTTATTCCATTGTCCTTTATTCGTTTACTTGGTATGTTAATAGGAATAGAAAGGTTAACTTGAACCGGATAGAGTGGCTTAAAAACCCTCTATTGATCATGTAATCTTTTTTGTCTACTTCCTTGTTAGTCAGAGGTTCTTATACAAATGATTTTTATCTTAGAAATAGCTCTTATTGTCAAAAGTGAATGAGGATATATATTTTTTTGAATTTTTTTTGCCATATTGTTAAACATATATTTTAGTACTGAAATCTAAAAAAAAAGTAAAAAGGTTTAGTATAGAGTAATTACATAATTACTTACTCTAGTGTAAACTATTGTAATTACGCTAATTTTTTTTATATTATTCATCTAAAAACATATTTAAGGAGATGGGAACAAAAAAAAAAAAAAAAAATTCCCACTTCACTTCTCATATTTAGTAGGTTAAGCCCATTTATATTTGATCTCTACTCTATTTATCTATATCTATTTTTTATGGCAAATATATATAAACACTAATGAAATAAGTTCATTATTACAAAACTGAAAGAAAAAAAAAAACATACAATCGTTACTTTTTGAAGTCACGTATTTGAATACCATTCGTATAAAAAGCTATGTGCAAGGTCAAGTTTACATCTGGATAATGGGTAAGCGAGCAACAAGCTGCGCCGCTATTTCCTAAGTTTAGCATCGAGACTGAAATGCACAGAAAAGAAGTATGCCAAATGTTACTGGAAATCGCTTTGTGAAATTGTGTGTGTGATTCTTTTGAGAGCATAGAAAGTCTCCAAAAATTCTAGGTATGCAGTTATGTTAAGTAACCTTTAACTAAGGTACTTATTTAATTCTCTAGCGGCATGGGTATATTATATGGTGACGACAAAAATGGATGTGGGTGCCTGGGTGGTGCCAGCCCATTTGCACCCATTTTAGGTCTGCAAGCTTTGTAAGAGTTACCAAATTTGGCCCATAGTATAATTGAAGTACACTAAGTTGCCCCATATAACATGTGTAGTTCGAAATTAATTTATTGAGTGTTATTGTAGAGTTTTAAGTTGCCCCATATACCAAGTTTTTTTTTTTATATACATCCGAATCAAATTTTTATTTTTTTTAAAGAATTGATAATGGTTTTCACCCTGCTCACACATTTTTACCTTTTAGTCGTGTATTTTTTATTGATATATCAAATTCATTCCAGGACAAAGAAAATTACATTAAGATAGCGGGCAGGCGGGCAACAAGCTGCGCCGCCACCCCTTTCTGGATAGCAAATCCTAATCTACTAAAAACATAACCATGTCCACCCGGAGCCGAGACACTACTGTGAATAACCCGCTGGACCCTGGTCAAGAAACGGGTAGCCTCCGGTGCCAATGAGCCAAAGGTATCAAAAGCCAAAGGTACAAAAACGTGTTGGTTCTCCTCGCATGCTTTAGCATGTTTTTCTACCTTCTTTGCCTCTGCTTTCCGGACCGCTTGCCCTGCAAATTATACCCATGGAGATTCGTATATGCGACTCATACTTGACACCTTTGGTAAATTTATTATTAAACCACTTAAAGCATCTTGACTTATCAATTTAACAAACATCGAGTATTGAACTATGGGGCGCTTTATGGGGGGCTCATGGGGAAGGGGCGAAGGGCTTTATGATCATAACGGCCGTTATCCAAAACAAAAACAATTTTATAATATTATTTTTAATTAATTTTTACACCTATTCTTCTACACCCAATTAAATAATAATATTTTAATCCTCATAGAGCCTATAAAGCCCCATAAAGCCCCTTAACCACTACACACATATTTTACATAAAACCCCATAAAGCCCGTCATCTCACTTTATTAATATTTTAATCCCAAAAAAACCCCCCATAAAGCCTCCCACTACACATATTCTTACGTTATGTTCCCGAGTTTAACAAATGAAGGAAAAGAAGGGAAAGAAAATTAAGAAGGGAAAAGAAATAGAGTGGAAAGAAAAAATTTAATTAACTAGTGTGTTCCCGAGTTTGAAGAAAATAGAGAGAAAAGTAAGGATTTTATGTTTAAAATATCATTTTCTTCCAAATCTCTCCAATTTGGAAGGATGAAAAATGAAGGAACAGAACCAAAATTTTCCTTCCGTTTCCCTCCCTTTCTCTCTTTAAAAAAAACTCTGGAACACGCTCTTTCCAAACATCCTTCCAAATTATTTCTTTTCCTTCGTTAAATGAAACTCAGGAACACAATGTTAGGGTGGACTAGTGAGGCTATATACTACTCTTTAAACTTCTCAAATACCACATCTACCCAATATCAAAAATTTTTTCTCCCAAATGCTTAAAACTCCTCTCTAAATGGGAGTGTATCCTTTTCAAACTCTCCAAATACCACATCATATTTATTTATTTAAAAACCAGAATTATTTAGGGGTGTTTGAGGTTGCATTTTGAAAACGCAAATAATCAGTTTTTAGTGTTTGGGATTGAGTTTTGAAATGAACTTTTAGGCTACAAAAACGCAATAATATAAAAGCAGCTTCACCCATACTTTTTCAAAACGCAGAAGTTGTTTTGAAAAATCCCAAACACCCTCTTAATAAACATTTTACTTTAAACATTGAGTTAATTTTAAAACAGGTAAAATAATTAATTTCATTAATTAATACATTAAATTACAAGAAAAAACAACTATGAGCCCATACAAAACATGTGTATACCCTAATTGTTTAAACATCTTCCTCGAAACTTGATGAACTAGTTGGAGCTAGTGGAAGTTCAAAACGATCCATGGCTATTTTTCTTAAAGAAAGTTTGGAAATATTTTATAGAAATCAAAAGAATTGGAAAAGATGTGTCAATGAAATGTTAAAAAACAATTTTAAATGGAAAATTTAAGCCTTTTTTTTTTTCCTTTAAACGTTAGCCAACGGCTAATTCACTACATATTCTCGGGGAAGAGTTCGAGGAATAGCCCAGAGATTGCTTGTTGAAAATCATGGCCGAGGATACTGGTTTAGGTTAAATTACTTTAACTGTATGTTTAGTTTACGGTTTAGATATAAAACAGTTCAAACCACCCAAATCGATTCTGACTAGTCTGGTTTTAGTGCCTGAGACCTTGGTGCAAGTCTGCACCAAGAAGATGTTAGAAAGACCTTTTTTAGTGAAAGGCCTTCCAAAAAAACAAACAAGTTGCGCGCCTCAAATGTCTACCCGCGTCTGCACGACGTAGACAGCACTTCTGACAAAAAAACAAACACAGTCTAAAATATTTTGTTTTTCGCTTATGGGTTGGTCCGTTTTCATCAAGATAAACACCCCAACTCATTATTAAATCTCAAAGAAATTAAATATAAAAAAGAGCCGATCCGAATGACCCAGATTCTTTATTAGCGCTATCCGAGCGCTTACTCGAGCTTATCGAACATGGATTTCAAAATGGATAATCATATACTCGGGTTTCATACGGGCCTGATTCGAATGAAAGCAAACATTTAAACCCAATACCAAACCATTGAAATGTTCCTATCATTATTTATGACAAATGCTTCAACTGTTTATAAATAATATCATGGAGTTTATAATCAATCACCACATGGGAATGAACATGTAAAGAACTAGCTTTTATTCAAGAACAAGAAATCAAAGACGATAGACATGCAAAATGCAAACAAACCCAACATGACTAAATAAAACCGAATTTAATACCTTACAGTAGTGACATGCTTCAGAAGCATCTCAACAACATTGCCTGAAATTCTTTCAGCCTCGGTTTTCAGGTGTTGGATCTTAGCATCTGTTTCTTTCTCGAGACGCTTCACGTTAGCACCCGAGTCTCCACTAGTCTGTTTGTCACCAGAAAATATGTATAAATAAATAAATATAAGAAATCCCAAAGCAATTGTTTTTAAGATTATCTAGAGGTGACTTCAACCCATTTACTTAAGAATGACCCATTCGGGTTACATTTTATTTATGTTACTTCTCATCATCATTATCATACTCAGTTAATCCCACCAATAGCAAAAGCTAAGGTAGGGTCTGAGGAAGGTAAGATGTAGACAGCCTTACCTCTACCCCGTTGGAATAGAGAGGCTGCTTCCAGTGAGACCCCCGACTCAAAAGTGGTTTTGTATAAGCCTTAGACATAAGGCACATAACACTTAGCAATCGGGACAAACCCGACTGGTGCATGTACCCCCTTGTCTTTTGGCTATCAACGCCACCACCTGATGCATGATTAACCGTCCGTCATTTTTAACATTATTTTCACGAAATTAGTAAAATAACGTTTAAATTAGTGCAACTTTACTTTTGCCCCCCGAGGGCCACACATATATACATTATATGCGCACAACCGTAAGCGGGCCTATTTATGTTACTTCTATAAATGCATAAAAAGTTAACACACTCCCAAATCACTTTAGTAATAGAACCTTACAAAAATCCGTATGACCCATTGCTCATCCCATTTGACCCACACATTTTGCAACTTTTTAACATTTCCATGTAACTTTTCAAGATTTTCATTAGGTAAATGTGACCCCGTTTACTTAAGAATCACCCAATTGGGTTATATTTTAAAGCTGTCGATTGTATAAATGCATAAAAGAAAATCCCAAATCACTGTATTCAAAAACTTATATCATTAACGATATAATGTTTCGTTTTAAATCTTTGAACCGGAAATGCGGTCAACCGAAACCATACAAAAATACCTTTTTTGATGCATTACCATGAAATATCTTTGGCCAGGAAGCCCATTTCTGTAAGATCTAAACCAAAAGGTTTGCATCATGCACAACAAGTGGGTCGTTCAATACAAAACCAATTTTAAGTAAAAAAAAACTTTGAGAACCGCATAAACACTTATACATATTGCTAAAACTGTGATACATAAAACAGTTATGTAACCACAATACCACATAACCGTCTCTCTGTCTCCCCCATAATATCTTAGAAACACTGGTACAAGTGTTTATGCAGTTATCATGGTTTCTATTTAAAACTGGTTTTGTAATGGACGCATCCCTCCACAACAATTGGCTTTAATCTAATAGAAAGGATCAAAATCAGTATCACAGCACTAATCTATATGGGTATATTGACTTACCTCAGTGAGCTTTCTTTGATAATCGGCTTCCATTTGGGCACGAAACTCAGCAACCTCCTTTTCAGCCTCTTCCTTGGCTTGTTTTAGTCTGGCTAATTTTGCTGGGAAAGAACAAAAAAGAAAGAAAAATAGCATCAACAATGTCATCTATTTTGACTTCGACTTTGACATGTATAGCAAACTAGCCACACTTATATTCTGATATTGTAAAAGCTTTACATCACACCATCCAACATAAGGTCAATGTGTGACATAAACAGGACACCAAGGTTAACAAATTTAGGATGTGAGATTCAAGGTCCAAATTAGCATAGTAAGTACAGACCATTTCGGGCAGCATTGACAATTTGCTGAGCTTCTTGCTCTGCAGCTAACAAGCTTTGAATTCCATTCTGGCCTCTGCTAGAATCCATATCTGCTGATACACCATAACAATTTTATTTCATAAGTCACAAGATCATAAAAATAAAAAGAATATAAAATTGTTATGTTTCAACATAATTTCAAATTTTTGGTTAGTTTCGCAGCTTTGTTTGATTGGATTATATTCCATTGAGCAACAAGAAGATTAGAAAAGTGCATAAAATGAAACCTAAAAGGCCATTTTGGAGAAAAAGAAATAAGAAATAATAACATTCATTTCATATATTGATGGTATAATTCGACAGCAACTTTCGACCACAAAGAAAGAGTCTTAGAAACTGCTATATTGCACCCTTTTCAAAAAAATATATATATATACATGTTTCATGTTTGACTTTTGTGGTAAAAGGGGCTGCTGGCTAGATTGAAATTGATATTAATATTTGCATTATGTGAAAATTGTGTACAAAGAGTATATCAATGCAGAAACTTTAATATTCAAAAAACAATATATAAGTTTCCAAAAGACCAATTTGACAAAACAATGTTGGAATTGCCCTGAGTGCCGGAACAAAGATTATTATTAGTGACTTCAGCATTGACATTAACTTTAACAAGCTCCAAGCAACATAATATGTATAAAGAATCAGTAACCAAATGGAAAGAAGAAGAAACAATCAAAATAGACGGTTTTAAAATCTATGCATCAAGAGCGTATAACACACGATGCGGTGATGAGATCGCATCGCTGCAGTTGATGCGATGCGATTTCATATTTCCATGATAAACATGTGATGCGGTATGATGAGATCTGGTGCGTGATGCGATCTGATGCGGCGCCTTATGTAGATGACCAACATTTGAACAAATTAGACCATATGGATTTGAGTTTTTCAGATCTGATTGAACAAAGATGACCATCGATTGAACAAAGGGTTTTGAGTATTTGAGCAAATCTGACTAGAGATGATATAATATTATTATACCTTATCTTTAGCGTTTATAAGTTAACAAATATAAATATAATCTATGAACATTTTTTTAATAATGAAGGCATAGCATACGTGATGCACGTGCTTTGCGCATTGGCTTTTAGGATCAAAACACATCAGAGCGCCACAAACATTTTGAAACCAAGAATAGACTGAAGTATTCACCTAGGAATGACAATAGGATAGGTTTTCATGATCCCAATCCCATAGGAGCCGTACCCATTGGGTTAGCGGGTTTCCCACTATATCGAGTATACCCGCTTATAATCTTGTTTAGTTAAAAACTAGCCGCAGGAATTCCATTACCGAGAACTAGATCTTAAAGTCACCTTACAAAAACCGACTTGAAATAACAAATACTCAATTACACTTCTAACATTTTTATTTTTATTTTTAATCATTTCAAATTTTTAACATTATTTATCATAAAATTTAAGTATATACAATATTAATATTCGGATCAGCTTTGGGTAATCAGGCGGGTGTCATCTAAAAACCTAATTTCATCCTGTCCCAAACCCGTGATATATTAAAAAAAAAAAAAAAAAAAAAAAAAAAAAACTATAATTATTAATCCCTTAAATTAGAATCGATAAAATTAACAACACATCTAAAAACCCTAGTAAAATTGACAAATGATAACCATAATGAACAAAAATAAGTTCAAAATCGTCAACATAATAATCAAATTCAACAGATTTAGAACCAAAAACAGCAAACTGTATAACAATTAATCAATCATAGATTTGAGATCCTACAAAAGATTCAAAACTTAAGATCAACAACAAATGCGATCCAGAAAACAGATAACTAAGAAATTAAGATCAGGTTACATATGATGAATTTAGGGAAGATCTAATCCAGGGAGCCAGAAAAAACGTACCTATGGAGCGGAGATTGATCTGGTGATTCGATTAGACGTGGATACAAGGTGTTGTTTTCTTATATAATATTTGTGTTTTTATGTTTTTATGTTTTTATGTTTTTATGTTTATGATTTGAATGTTAGAGAGTGTTACATATTTTACCCCTGGTTTATTTCTGAGTTAGCATTTTGTAGTTCATGTACTTTTAAGAGTTAGGTACCATTTGCACCCTTGCGGTTTACATTAGGCGTCAAGTTGCATCCTTAATTTTTTTTTTTGCTGCTCGTACCCCTATGGTTGACAAAAGTTATCCTTTGCACCCTTCCTATTACTTACCAAATATCCCTCGGCAATCCTCACAATTGATTTTCCACAGATTTTGCAACCTTGACCATCACCCTCCACCTCTGTCGTAGCCCCACCGCTCACACCTACCTCCGATTTTCACCCTCATCCTTTGTCGCAGCGATATAACAAGCACACTCCACCTCCGAAGACACTAGACGCAACCACGCGCACACATCCTTCGTTGTCGCACATCCTTCTTCGCAATCACTCCAACCCCCATCACACATCCCAATTCTCTGATCATGCTTAATCTAGTTTTAGTGGAGGCCTACATTGATTCAAAAACTGTAACTGGTAATAATAACTTATGGTTAGTGTAGTTTACTTTGATACTTACCATATTTGAATATGATGGAAGTTGAATTTGAACTTTTGCAGCCAAAATTAGGGTTAATGATATAACCTTAAACCACCTTGTCATGTAGTTGAAGGTGGTTCTTAAATTTCTAAATAGTCTGACATTCGAAGACCGTTTGGACGTGGACCAAAACTTGTGTATATCATATATGCTATGTGATATAGTTGACATCATAGGGTAATTGTGTATCATGTTCAATGTAAACTCGTTATGTTGTAAAGTCTTAACATGACACTATAATTAATCACCAACGCTTTAATAGATTAAACTTGGTTTACTTGTGTCAAGTGTATTTCATAAGTCGTTACCCAGGTCATTGTAGAGCACAATGGGTTAGGATGAACAAAACATGTAACCCCATCCAGATACCCATAATCTTATGATTGTTAGGTAACCGGTACACGGGTCATCATCCACTTTTGTTGTTTTTGTTGTATACTTAGCGCGCACCCTAAGGTGAGTTTACTACTTTTCTCAAGGCATGCATCCTGTATGGGATTACTTGGCTGGTTGGCCCTGTGTTGGACCGCTATGTTCCTAGTTTAGAACTACACTTATTTCCGGGTTTGGAATATCTTCGGGTTAATATTATTTTAATTTCATGTCCTTAGTTGAACTGAACACCTCTATTTACATTGTTACCGAATTTATTGCCGGGTTGGCAAGTGGGGCATTATTTGATAGCGCTATTGGTTTGTGACAGACCTCACTCCGTGTTGGGAGCCGGGAGTGAACTTTTGACCTTTTCATTATCATTGTTAGATAGGCAATGACATAAGGCATTCTGCACTTCTGTTAGATTTTGGTACTCCACATGTTTAGTCGCATTGTATTGGGTTAGCTACCCACAACATGTTTTTAAAAGATATAATATTATACTTAAACTAATTTTCGATTACTTAACTTAATGAACTCACCAGCTTTATGTTCACACACTTTAGCATGCTTTTGTGGGTCGCTAGGTACTTGCTGCACGAATAGGACATGCATCATGAGTCACATGTTTTCGAACATTTAAAATATTTACTTTTCAGTACTTTTGTTTCGATGATTTTGGGCATGTGGTTTTGCGCAAAACTTTATACCGTTTACGTTGTATGCTTCAGCACTGTTTTGGATCGTTGGTCCAAATAAATTAAACTCTGGTTTTACTTTAAAACAATTTAAAACGACTTACGTATTATTTTGAGTTGTTCAATGTAACTAGGGGCTTTGCTTACGTTTTTATAATTTCTTAGTGCTTTTAAAGCATGTAGAAATCTTCAAATAACAAACAATCATGTTTATATGAAATCCCTAGAATTACCCCCTTCCTTAATCCATGGATTTGGGTGATTCAAAAGAGTTATGGAGTTACCTTAGAGTGATTTGATCAATATTTCAACAAGAATTCCTACATGCATTGGCCAATTGTGATGAACCCTCTTAAGTGTGTGTTTCTAGGTGTTTTGGTCGATGGTTTGTGTGTGTTCTCACACACATGGTTTTGTTTTTTGATCCACCAGATTTCCACTTTGAAGTATTGACATAATCAGCCCCTCTACTTAAGTATTTAATGTTATTGACTAAATAACACATAACTTCTAGTGTTAGTTCGACATGCGCTTGTTGTTAATGAGCAACGAGATTATTTACGGGCTAGCTACGTTCTTAAGGATTTTAATTAATTCATTAAGCCCCGAAAGATTTATATTTTATTAGTAAGAATACTTATAAGATTTGGGGCGTTACAACTCCACCCTCCTTAAAGAGGGTTTCGTCCGCGAAACCGAAATTACGTACCGCGTAGAGTTGCCTAATTTCTTCTTCAGATTCACAAGTAGTATCCGATCCCTTCCGATGATCCTATTTAACCTTTACTTGGTCAATTCTTTTGTTTCTTAGGATTTTGACCTTACAGCCGAGGATCTCTATGGGTCTTGCCACATAGATCAACTTGTTATCGACCTCTATTTCCTCCAAGGGTACATATGATTCCTCGTTTGCCAAACACTTCTGAAGATAGGAAACATGAATGGTATTGTGAATGCTACTCAATTCTTCAGGTAGCTCTAAACGATAGGCTACTTGACCCACCCGCTCGAGTATTTTGAAGGGCCGATAAATCTCGGGCCCAATTTACCCCTCTTTCGGATCCGGATCACCCCTTTCCACGGGGATACCTTGAGTATCACATAATCACCCGGTTGAAATTCTATGGGTCTACGCCTTTTGTCCGCATAGGACTTTTGTCTATCTTGCGCGACTTAAAGATGGGCGCGCACAAGGTCAATTTTCTCGTTCGTGGCTTTGACTAGGGTTGAGCAAATACGCAAGACCAGACCGACCTGAGTAAAACCCGACCCGACCCAAGACCGAGACTAACAAAAAATCCAGGACCGAGGACCAGACCTACGAGGGAATTTTGGGTATCGGTCTATTTTGGGTTTCGTTACTCGGTTTTCAGTGTATAACCGAGACCGACTTTGAAGGTGGAACATATGAAGAAGATGATGACGGGGAAGAAGACTATTGGTCAAAGATAGCAAGGTCAATGATAGCTAGATTACCTTCTTCAACGATTTAGCCATCCTAGAACCATAATAGATGAGCGTTGTAAGCTTGAGTGTGGTTGGGGATCGAAGATATGAGTTGATAGTTTGATGGTTCCACCGATGGAAATGCATGGACGATTTTGATGGAGGGTGAGAAAGACAGAGTTAGAGTGGCTGGTATAAACAAACAATTTTTTAATATCTTTATTTTATATATATCTAATAAATTTTAAAGGATTAGTGATATAAATAAGAGGTATAGGTATGCAGCTTTTTGCAAACATTTCTAGTATATATATTAATAAAATAATAATACAATACTAAGAGAAGAATTTAAAAAAACGTGATACAGTTGTATTCAAAGCGCAAACAATTAGATGGTTTTCAAAAACCATGTTCGCACATTCTGTCACAAGGTTGTATCAAATGAAAAGAATCAACTTACAATCACTTTACTTCTTCTACTCTTCCAAAATAGTCTTTATTCTTTGTCGATTGTCACACCCTCAAATTCCACATGCAGGGTTTTACCGCGAGGCGCGTGACACACCAGGATCCAAGTCAACGGTCACAATAAACGACAACTATATGATATGAAAATGACGTAAACCATTCATTAAGTTCTCAAAATGTAACCACAATAGCGGAAGCATAAAACGTCTTTACAACTAGTAAAGTAAAAGTTATGAGTCTGATAATGTTCAAAACCATGCAAGTGAAATCCTAGAGGTCGTGCGACCCCGTGCGCCTATCAATAGCTTCTACCTTAGCGATCTGAGAAAACATGCTAAAAACGTCAGCACAAAATGCTGGTGAGTTCACAGGTTTTTAAGTAAAGTGTTTCCAAAAGTGTTTCCAAAAGTGTTTCCAACCGTTTGAAAGTTTCATCCAATAGTTTCCAAAAGTTTCTAAATGTTACCAAAGTTTTCAAGAGTTTCCAAGAGTTCCCAAAGGCCTCCAAAAGTTACCGCAGTTTTCCAAAAGTTACCGTTATGCTAAAAGGATGCCAACCAGGCACGAGAAACCACTCATACGATACCAAGTGCATGACACTTGTGTGCAACCGAACTGCCAACCCAGGCATAACTGAACTACCGAACCCCTGGTGAACTGAATGGTCGAGCCCAGCCAACCGAACTGCCGAACCACGGCTAACTGAACTGCCGTCCAACGACAAAACTGAACTATCGTATAGTAAGAACACAAAGTAACACTAGCATAACATGATAAGTATGAAAACAAGTACGTAGCATGTTTCTCCCCCGAAAACGTAAACACAGAAAGAGGGGCCGTGAAACTCACCTTAGGTTGTGTCTTTAAATAAAAGAGTAATCCGACACGTGTTCGATAGCCCCAACTAGTGGCGACTTATCAATAAGTTTGCATAAGTGTTTTGACTACTAACCCGAAGGTTAACTAGTCCCCGATTGTCCAGATCTTGACTACGCATGTTTAAAAGTGTGTTTGAACGTTAACCGGACACACCGGACAGACCCGACATCCCGTTGGTGACCCGTTACACAAACTAATCAAGCATATAAGGTTTACACATAAGGTTTAACCATAAAACACTTAGATTATGACGCGTAGCAAAGAAGTTGAAACGTGGGAAGTGGTTAACCGTAGAGATAGCTACAGTAACTTATGTGAGACAACCGCTATTTGGTTTTTAATATATATTATAATATGTTTCTTTAATGTTGGCATTTTGGACTTGGCATGTGTTTGAGCTTGGGCCACGAGCCCAAGCTTTTCCTTTGTTTTGTTTTTTTAATTATTATTATTATTATTATTATTATTATTATTATTATTATTATTATTATTATTATTATTATTATTATTATTATTATTATTAGTAGTAGTAGTAGTAGTAGTAGTAGTAGTAGTAGTCTGTCTTTGCTCGAACCAGGTGCCCGCGTCTTGATTATTTGTCACCGTTTTAAGCTCATTTCTTATGAACACCTACAAAATAATTAAAATAATAGATACATGACAAAAATGACACGAAATGAATAAAACTTGACCAAATAATATACAAAATACATAGGAAAAGTGATGTGTTTTGCAACACATCACACATCTTCATCATCTTCACCACAACCACTTGCCACCACCACAACCACCGCCATCTCCGACGACACACATCACCACCACAAACACTACCACTACACCACCACCACCACCACACACATACACACACACACTCACTCACTCACTCTCTCTCTCTCTGTCTCTCTCCTATGTTTCCCCTCTGCTGATTCTTACATACAAACAAATCTTCCTATTAGCATTATCATCTGTTGATTCTTACACACAAACAAAGCAAACACTCTAGACTTCCTTGTCACACTATTAAACCCCCAACGGCCCGGTCTCAATCTCCCTAAACGACACAAACCCAAGGCCTTTAGCCTTCCCCGTAACCCTATCAATAACAACATTACAATCCTTTATATCTTCATGCAGTTTAAACACTTGAGTTATGATTTCTTTATTCGTATCCCATCCAAGTCCGTAAACAAATATCATGCGGTGAGGGGAAGAAGCCCTAATTAGGGGAAGAAGAAGCCCTAATTGAAGATAGTAGTGAATTGTGGTGGGGGTGGTGGCGATAGCTGAAGGTTGGTTCTTTATTGCAGGGTGAATGGTGGGGATGTATGTGTGTATAATATATATAGAGTGGTGGTGGTGGGTGTCGTCGGAGATGGCGATGGTTGACGGTGGTGGCAGGTGGTTGTTGTTGTGGTGAAGATGTGTATATATATATAAAATTCTTTTCTATTATTATTAAAGGATTTTTTAATAAGTATAAGATGTGAAAGATGATGAAGTGTCATAGTGGGCCAACTTTTTTTCCAAGTGAGACAGATTTTGCCACCTCAGCTGTCACGTGGACTACCACGTCAGCAGATAACTACCTAAGTTAACCTCAGTTAGTTTTGGCCCAATTGAATAAAATAAAAGACAAGTTGTGACTGATAGTTTACAACTTTTAAGTTGGGATTATTGTCTTCAAATCCTCAAAAGATAGGATTATTTATTTCCATTTCTCCTATTTTATTATATTAAAACCATTTAAGCCGATTCTATATACTGATGTAAATAAAGAATAGAAATTAAGTTTAGAGGTTTACCAAAATAAAAAAAAATCAGTGGTTATAGAACCGCTATTTTTTTTAATGCCCTATCTTTTGTGCTGTGGTGGTAAAGGTGTTGGTGTTTAAAAGGAGAGATTAGGAGTTCAAGCCTCATAAGAGGCAAAAATGATTGTATTTAAAAGAGAGAAAGATTTAGCCGCTAAAAAAAGAACCGCTATTTTTAAATATTCTATTATTCTTAACCATGATTTTAAAACGGTCATGAAACCAATTTAACTGCATTCCTATTTTAGTTATACTGTTTTCTTTAGTCGTATCCCATCCAAGTCCGTAAACAAATATCATACGGTGAGGGGAAGAAGCCCTAATTAGGGGAAGAAGAAGCCCTAATTGAAGATGGTAGTGAATTGTGGTGGGGGTGGTGGCGATAGCTGAAGGTTGGTTCTTTATTGCAGGGTGAATGGTGGGGATGTATGTGTGTATAATATATATAGAGTGGTGGTGGTGGGTGTCGTCGGAGATGGCGATGGTTGACGGTGGTGGCAGGTGGTTGTTGTTGTGGTGAAGATGTGTGTATATATATAAAATTCTTTTTTATTATTATTAAAAGATTTTTTAATAAAATAAGATGTGAAAGACGATGAAGTGTCATAGTGGGCTAGCTTTTTTCCAAGTGAGACAGATTTTGCCACCTCAGCTGTCACGTGGACTACCACGTCAGCAGATAACTAACTGAGTTAACCTCAGTTAGTTTTGGCCCAATGGAATAAAATAAAAGACAAGTTGTGACTGATAGTTTACAACTTTTAAGTTGGGATTATTGTCTTCTAATCCTCAAAAGATAGGATTATTTAATTCCATTTCTCCTATTTTATTATATTAAAACCATTTAAGCCGATTCTATATACCGATGTAAATAAAGAATACAAATTAAGTTTAGAGGTTTACCAAAATAAAAAAAAATCAGTGGTTATAGAACCGCTATTTTTTTTAATGCCCTAACTTTTGTGATGTGGTGGTAAAGGTGTTGGTGTTTATAAGGAGAGATTAGGAGTTCAAGACTCATAAGAGGCAAAAATGAGTGTATTTAAAAGAGAGAAAGATTTAGCCGTTAAAAAATAACCGCTATTTTTAAATATTCTATTATTCTTAACCATGATTTTAAAACGTCATGAAACCAATTTAACTGGATTCCTATTTTAGTTATACTGTTCTCTAATTGTTTTATTAAATGTGAAACACTCCTATAAAAAAGAACTTTCTTTTTGTACAAGGAGATTTTGTTTAAGGCACTCATTGGTTGGGAGGACTAGTGGGAATGCCCGCGCGTTATGGCGGGTGTACCTACTAATATCAATTTCAATTATGATTTATTACGATTCACGACCAATTCCGGGTGTCAAAAAAACAAAACTAGACAACATTCAAAGACATGATTGTGAAATAAAAAGATGTGGATTTCAGACATTGTTCCATAACGAACTTCAGTAAACCACTTCCCATGTCAAAAGGTGTTGCTGGAGACTGGTTTAAAGGGAGACTAGCGTAAGCCCGTTAAGCCATTATTGGCCCCTCATAGTTGTCATGTAGAGAAGCAGTTGTTGATGATAGAGATCAGATTGCTAAGGGACTAAAATATGGGAATTTTTGTTTAGTTAATGCTCCAAGACCAACAATATGTGGTACTTCGCAACTATTTAGGAGAAAGCTTTCAAAGAAAAGGTACAAGGCTAGATACACGATAAACACAAAACTGTTCAAAAGAAAATATTTAAAAAAAAAAATCTTACTCCATGCTCACTTGGTTGGTAATTCAGGCAACAGTCTCCATATTATTCAGTTGAGCTGGAGAACACATTAAAGATGCTTTATTGCGAAGAATGAGCTCAATGTGTGGAAGATAGGCGCCCCTGGAACAACCTGTTATTTTCAAATTTAGCAAGGTCAGACTTACATATCCATCCCCATACTTGACTATAAAGTTAAGTGAATTATGCCTAAATGGAGACATATTGATATAATCAATGTATGGGAATTCGGGAGAACCACCTAACTGGGCAGCCATGTATGATGATGCCTAACTTTGCAACTGGGATACTTTCCAAGGACCCCCCCCCCCCCCCATAGTGTAGCTAAATGTTCTTCACTAATAGTTGTTATAACGGAAGCTGCAAGATCTAGAGTCTAGACTAAAGATTATATTTGTTGCATCACGGGCACCACCTAATGCATCCTTCAAAAGGGAAGATAAATCATTTTATTGACACTTAAGTATACAATTATAATGAAAAATTTAAGGAACTTTGCTTGGAGATAAAGATAAGAAGTGAACCTAGGGGTGTACAAAAAGCTCACGGCTCGCTCGAAAAAAGCTCGGCTCGAAGAGGCTCGTTTTGTTTTCGAGCCGAGCCGGCTCGTTTTGTAATCGAGCCGAGCTCGAGCCAGGGGTGTTCAGCTCGTGGCTCGACTCGTGGCTCGATTTGATGGCTCGACATATGGCTCGACTCAGGCTTGTGTATGTGTAATTAATATATTGATGAAACTAATATATTTTGGTTCCAAACCCAATTCTAAAATTCAAAATTTGAAAATCCCGCTCATACTACCTATCTACCTCATCTTTTCATAATAAATAAACCATAACTTAGAAAAATAAAAAAAAATATACATGATTATGTGTAATTTTATTGTTTTTTATTTAATAAATATTTGTAAAAAAATAAGAAAATAATAAAAAATATAACGAGCTGGCTCGAGCCGGCTCGAGCTCGGCTCGAACATTTACGAGCCGAGCCGAGCTGGCTCGGTTTAAGTTCGAGCTCGAGCTCGAGCTGGGCCTGGCTCGGCTCGGCTCGGCTCGTGTACAGAACCTGAATAACTGCAATGTCAACATTCGCTTTTGCAAATAGATTAAATGCCACGGCAGTGAGTACCTATATTATGAGATAAATAATGTATTGCCACTAAGAAAATTGATTGAAGTGGTGATTAGCATCAATTGAAAGGGAATAAGGATACCTCAAAATGACGAAGATGCCCTTGTTCAAGTTGCACAGCTTGATCTAGAACTTTTTTTCGGCTCGCTTGGCAAATTACATAAGTTACATGTACAACAAAAAAACACAACTAAAAAATAATAGAACAAAAGAAAAACAGCCAAAAAAAAGGTCAATCTTCCTAAACACAATGCAAAAAATCCATGCTACTACAAGGCGACATAGACCAAATACCCCAACAACTACTACAAGGCGACAAAAAAACGCACCCATCAACTAAACTTCATGTATATAATATGTAGATCATTAATGTGACTCTTGGGTTATGAGTTCAGATAAATAACTCCTCTGATTTATGTAAATGGATGTGAATAAAGAACTGAAGTTGTTTGATTAGATCACTGAAATCATAATACCTTAGGAAGCAATCAGTATAGAAGCCTTACCCTTTTGACCAAACATCTAATGTGCCCATTGAAAGTGACATCATCAGTATCATCATCATTCAAGTTTTTTGTATCTATCCAATTAAGCTTGAAAACCGTATATAATAAAAGAGCATAAAACTTTTATTTGAATAACATTTTGGAAAGTAATAAAAACCAAATTTGAAAGCTTGACAAGCTTACTGAGGACAGTTCGACTTACCTTTTTTTTCATTTCAACATCCTCACCACCAGCTTTTTGAGGACCATCTTGTTGCATTCCTGACATTTTTTACTCCTATAAAAGTTCAAACCTGCAAAAAGATGTAAACAAATTATTTATCTCAGCGCACAGAAAGTGATTTAAATTTCTAATTAGTAGACATCAAAGTTTACAACAAGGATGCAAACACAATTACATTTCCAGATAATAAGAACGAGTTATAAGATTGAAACTTGGTAGATTATAAGCTACGGAGACTAATTCACCTACCAA
This sequence comes from Ambrosia trifida, assembly GCA_028751855.1. Lineage (NCBI taxonomy): Eukaryota > Viridiplantae > Streptophyta > Magnoliopsida > Asterales > Asteraceae > Ambrosia > Ambrosia trifida. The sequence goes on along the minus strand of CM054126.1, from coordinate 1,869,820 downwards.
AACCCGAAAACCTGGTACCCCTCTTCAATTCATGTCAAGCAAAAAAAAGATAGAAATCTTCACCAGAGGAAAAAAATTGTTTAGCATAATTTATGTTATCGCAAATGGTGGTAAAACATTGATCAACAACAACCATAATCGAAACCAAAGGGTGTAACCGTATTGACCTGTGATCGAAGCACCCGCAATCCCTTCTGAGCAGTCACACAGAATGATAGGTTATAGGGGACTGGGAGAGTTGTCTTTTAATGATGGCAAACTGAACCGGTGAACCATTCAATTGCCCGTGATGAATAGCGCATCAATTGTGGTTGATGGTGATAATGATCATTTAATTTGAAGTTAACGTCTCTTGTAATCCATCCGATGTCTGAAATCTGTTGAATTTCAGCCGGAACGGATGTCTTTAATGGGGTAGAGTTGAAGAAGGCAATGGATCATTGTGAGGGTAGAGATGGTAAAAGAGGGTAGTATTGTAAAAGTGTGTTTATATTGTAAAGGATGGGGTGGGTGAAATGTCTAGATTGCCCTCCTAAATGTCTTAATTGTCCCAATTATCTCCATAATACCCTTAAATTTCATGCTTAAATATGTTCTACATGTTGCTTCTTAAGTTGTATGGAAATGAAAATGACTATGTTAGCCATCACTCTTTCTTAATAAGATAATATAGATATAGATATGCTACGATTTCTTGATAATCTGGCTTAGCATGTATCCTTGTATCTAGCAGCATATAGAAAACAATAATCACTAGTTTAGATATTTTTGTTTCATAGATTTTCTGTGTAATTGTAGTCTTTGACTTGATGCAGTCAACAACCTTGTCTTCTCTTCATATTTTTTTCCACATTGTATCTGCAAGGTATGTGGTTCTAATAATTCCATGTCTTTGTCCAAATGGGCACGCCAACTTTGTCTTCGTATCGCTATTGTAGTCTGTAGAGACCAAAATTCCTTCTTACTTGGTTATTAAAAAAAATTATGTTATAATACATTTTCGATATATGTCTTTGTAATATTTTATGCACTAAATACTTGATTTCTTTTTTGAAAGAGGATTATTAGACTAACGCTGTGTTCCCGAGTTTTCATTGTGTGTTCCTGAACTTGAAACAAAGGAAAAGAAAATAAAAATTTTATGTGTTCATAAGTTGAAAGGAAGGGAAAAAAAAGATGTAATTTTACATTGACACCCTTATTAGGTATTATATTAGATTAAGTAAATGGGTAAAATAGTAAATACTAAAACATTTTGTTTGATAACTTTTACTTCCTTCGATTTCCTTCCATTGTAGAAGGAAAGTTTTAAGCAATAATTTTCCTTCAAATTCTTTCTATTCCCTTTAATGAAACTCTGAAACACAATTATTTTTCTTTCCTTCAGATTCCTTAACTTTCTTCTCACTTCCACCCTTTAATGAAACTCTGGAACATAGTGTAAAGGGTGTGGAGCTCCGTCCCGCCTCGTCCCTATCCCAAACACCACCCCATGCCTCGTCCCCGTCTCTCGCATCTCATATGGGACGGCACAAATTCATTCAATGAGCATTTAATTTTTTTAGCGTTAAATTATAAACGGTCACTTTAAAAAAAATGTTTATTATTAAATATAAAAACAACACCACTCACCTCATTTTTTATACAAAACTCACTCTCATCACCTTTTTTCTCTCTAATATTTTTATAAACTCTTCATTTTTTATACAAAATAACATGGAGTCATTCAATCCATTCAACCAAAACAACTCAAATAGCCCGAATCCAACGATGGGTTACACCCCAATACTAGATCCACCAATCTCGCAACAAGTACCACCATTAAGGGCATTCCAACAATTCCAATAAAACCCGAACGCTTTCTCACAATTCAATCCAATGCAATACATGCAAATGCAACACTTTATGCAAATGCAACAATCGTTTCCCACTCCACAAACACCTTTTCAAACAAACCAACCATTTTCTCCACAAGCACCTCCTCTAACATCACCTATCGGTCCGTCTCAACCCGTCGACGAGGATAGTGACGGCGAAGAGATCGTTCTGGAAACTCAACCTTCGCCAACCCAAGCTAAAGGTCCTGGACGGGGTAAACCGGAAGATGGAGTAGCGAAGCAATGGTCCGATTTCGAAGATGAGGCGTTGACTAAGGCGTGACTTGCTACGGCAAAACGTGCCCAAGTTGGTAATATTTTTTTACGTGTACTTATATATATATATATATATATATATATATATATAAGGATAAAATGAAAACCCTCTTGAGTTGAGAAAACCTTGGAAACCCATGTAAAAAATCATTTTTTTTTGAAAAAAAATAACCTATGTAAAATATATGTTTTTAAGCATTTTGGGCCAAAAAAATATAAAAAGCGCCGAAGGGATTTTTTTTAAAAAAATAAACAAAGTTGCGCTTTTTACATATGTTTTCAGCTATTTGCTGTTGTAAACATGTGTTTTCGCAGCTTTGTTTATTTTTTTAAAAAAATCCCTTCGGCGCTTTTTTTATTTTTTTGGCCCAAAACACTTAAAAACATGTATTTTACATTGGTTATTTTTTCAAAAAAAAATAATGATTTTTTACATGGGTTTCCAAGGTTTTCTCAACTCAAGAGGGTTTTCATTTTATAATTGCCCTATATATATGGATAGGATACTTTGAGAGCTCGTCAGAGTTGCGAGAACCATAGGAACTCATCTGGGCCATTGATCTTGATGATCCAATGGTTGAGATCAAATGATGAGACTTTTTTGTTTTGACATGTTAATTAACTTTTTATTAGTATTTTTTAATAAAAATAAAGTACATGAGGGTATTTAGGTAAAATATACCATGAGAGAGAAGAAAATAATATAATATAATATAATATTACTTTTTTATTCAATTATTAAAGTATCATATTTTTTAATTCATTTAATTTTTTAAAACAAAAAATAACACATATTAAAAAATTAATCTTTGCATCCATTGTTTTAGGAAATACATATATGAAAATTATTACACCAATGTAAAACCCCAAAAAGATGTTTATAAATTTGAGAGTCATTGTAAAAATAACCCACCAACATGTATAAACTGTTTAACTTACATCAATGTAATACATGTAATATACCTTTACACCAATGTAAACAACAAACTTGCATGAAAAAAATAATGAATACATCAATGTAATATAGTTAGAAACCATGCTCTGATACCATCTTAAGAAATATAGAGAAAAAAGCTAGTGTATTGAATTGATAATTGGTATGAATGAATTACAAAGGAAGGAAAAACTCAAACTTATACATGGTTGCATTTAATAGAAAAAGGAAATACATAAAATTATGGGCTGGAAATTTGGAGCAAATAAAATGCCTTTAATTTTTTGGAGATGATGCAACCTTTGACTGATCCTTCTAGAAATTCATAATAATATTCTTATTTTCTAACACAACAGATAATCAATGACGATTGAAAGCTGTTGTGTTTTTGAATATGGACGCAAGTATCTAGCTAATTACCCAATTACCTATTAAAAATCGGAACATTAGTTATTTAAAAAATATTTTGAAACATTCTTTATCTAAACATATTGCGCAGACCCTATTATAAGATAGGCAGCACAGTTGGTTAATCACCTCTGCATCTGAAGATATGGTCATTGGTTCGTTTTTAATCCTTTTTATCGTCGGCAATTATCTGGGGTTCTGCTTCGGAGTGAATGTTATTGCTGGTTCTTTGTAAGTTGATGACTGATTGATCCTTGAAACAGTTCTTCAAATTAATATTGTGTTCATTTTGTTTCCAATACCTGATTAGCTAATATAATTAGCCTCACTACTCAGCTAATAATCTAACATTTTGGAATCAGTAAGTTAAACCCGGGGGTCTCTCTGAAAGCAGCCTCTCTATTATCTGAGATAGATTAATCAAGAAATCATGGTGTATTAAAAAATATGTTAAATCATAGGAAATCATGCGTTTAAGGAACTGAAGCCCAATTTGAAACAAAATTTATGTATAGCTAAAGAATCGACCGCACTTTAGTGTATACAATAACGTTTGCTTCAAAATTAAAGGCTCTTAAATTTACAGTTGAATTCAATAAATCGATTGAAGTACTAAACAATCTAGCCGGCTAAATCCTTTGTTCAATGGATTTAGCTTCCAAGTTTCGGATTGCATCTTTCTGATCTGCTCCTACTTCAATGTCAATTAAAGTGGGTAAATCGGTCCAAATACAAATGGGTAATTAATTAGATGGGTAATGGAGTAAATACTTTTATTCGGGCTTAATGATTTTAACTGGATAAATAAAATATTTGTGTTGTTTAACCTACACAAATGAAATACAATTTAATATTTAAATTTTCTTTAGTTACTTTTTTTTTTTTTTTTTGTAAAAAAGGTTTAGGAGTTGCGCCTAAGTTTTAAAATGCACCTCTCTAAATGGAAGTTGCAATTTCCACAAAACCATGCTAACATAATTTGAAAAGATTGCATCTAAAAAGTTACGTTAGCCTCATTCTTTAGTAGTGTAAATACACGAAATAAAACAAAATAAGCAGTTCTATGGAGGAAAATACATTCATTGGAAACCATTCTTGGAAATTTATACAGAAAATATCCAGAATATTCAAAGTTACGATTTTTCCACCAAGGCTGGTCTATTATTCTCCAATCAATCATACATTCCCATGGCTATAAAAATAAACACCTCCCTTGCAGGTTCACGTATATTCCCTCTTCCTTACAAATAAATATGAAGTTATTTCTTTTTCAAGCTTACCTGCTCTTACTCCTTTTCCTTTCATTAACCGCAACATCACCTGCACTTGCAAAGTTGGCAAAGACAGGGTGCAGTGATAAGTGCGGGACCGTGAGGATTCCATACCCTTTTGGATTGAGTGCGGAATGTTCTGTCAATCAATGGTACGTCATTGATTGCCAAAACTCGACGCCATATCTATCTAAACTCCGCCACTTGGAAGTCTTGGGTGTAAATTTGATAAATCAAACAGTCACTGTTAATATGCCAAGGATCTCTGATTGCCAAAACCCGATTCGGAATAGCAGTCAGACCACGTCCTTGAATCTTGGTGGGAGCCCCTTCTTGTTTTCCAAAACACACAATAAATTTGTGTTTGAGGGGTGTGGTACTGCTTCTATGCTGGATAATGAGCGTGTTGTTGCAGGGTGTACATCCACATGTCACAATGATACAGTTGGTGATAGAAACAACTGTTTTGGTATCGGTTGTTGCCAAACAGCAATTCCTCAGTATTTTAAGTCATACAGCATTAACATGGAAACGCATAGGGAGGATGGACTTTGTGTGTTTCCCTTCTTGGTGGATGAAACTTCCTATGTCCAAGCAAGGTCTTTTGACCCTTTTATTTTTAAGAATGCCTCTGTTATTCCAGTATCACTTCTTTGGACTCTAACAGACTCTGATCAATTAAGTTGCTGTGATAACCGAACACCCGTGAGTCGCAAGGTAGAAGTGTTTAATGGTAGTCCGGTGGATACAAGGAGATGCAGCTACTACAGTACACGATCACAACAAATCAACCCTTATTTAATAGATGGATGCAGTGGTATGTAATTCAATTGTATTTATATTTTATTTTAGTTTGCATCTTAAGATTATGATTAATTTTAAATTAAATAAATATATAATTCACTTGTACTCTTTCTTACAGGAGCTTCATCCTATGCCAAGCCAGGATGCCAAGATAAGTGTGGTAACGTGAGGATTCCATACCCTTTTGGAATTGGTGAGAGTTGTTCTGTTAACCGATGGTACACCGTTGATTGCAAGTCCTCGACACCATATCTACGTGAACTCAACCACCTGAAAGTTTTAGGTGTAAACTTGGATGATCAAGTAGTCAATGTTAGTACGCCGAGGATCTCATATTGCCAAAAAAACCCAGTTCGGAGTAGCAGTGAGATTATGGGGGTTAATTTTAGTACTAGCCCTTTCTGGATTTCCAAATTTAACAATAAATTTGTTTTTGAGGGGTGTGGCACTGCTGCTATGATGGATAATGAGACTGTGCTCGCAGGGTGTTCAACGGCTTGTCGCATTGGTACACATAGCCAAAGACGCAAATGTTTTGGAATGGGTTGTTGTGAAACCGCAATTCCTCATATTCTAAAGTCGTACAACATTAAGGTAACCAGCTTGGAAGAGGAAGATGGAGCTTGTGATGGGTCATCTGCCTTCTTAGTGGAAGATGAAAGTTTATACAATGAAGGAAAGTTTTCCGACCCATTTATTTTCAAGAATAGGGATGCTATTCCGCTATCACTTCTGTGGACTCTAACAGAAGCCGATCAAGTAACTTGTTGTTATAGCGACAGCCCATACCGAAGGACGATCGAGAAGTTTAACGGTAGTACAGTGGATACATTGACATGCGATAATTTTTATTCTGAAGGAACAGGAAGCCCTTATCTACTAGATGGATGCAATTCTCCTCGTATGTAATTCAATTTATATTATATAGTATGCATTTTGTTTGATTGTTTTATGACATATTGACATGGAACTTCCTCTTGTACGTAGTTGAAGAAGGGCCTACGTCTGAAGAGTGTACAACGTGTGAAGATAGTGGAGGTCACTGTAGAAGTGACGTAACATATGACGTTGATGGTTACCTTTTCAGTCAGACTTTTACTTGTATTCATGATCGGGGAAGAATTGGTGTAATTCTAGGTACTGTCTTTTCTTTACGCTTTTTATCCATTTACAATTTTACACGCTCCATATCATATATGCAAGACCATAAAATTTATGACTTAGGTTAAATGTTAGACCGGGCGGGAATTGGGTGTGATTGAACCCCTCTTCTATGCCTCAAAACGCCCTCAACCACCACCCCTGTACGGTGTTGTGGATCAAAAAGCGTTGTATTTTTCATGCTCCCATACAAAATGAATGGCCCATTAATCATAATAAAAAGAGGTTTAGTCGTAGAGAAAGGAGATGCTGGAGGTTTGATTTACTACATAGAAATAGACTTTTTTGACTTTATAATGGCTTTATTTATAGGTTTATTGGATTTTAATACTCCCAACTTTCAGAGTTTGGCCGGCAATACTCCCAACTACAGAAATGTTTGTCAGCACTCTAAACTTTTAAGGTATTTTCCATTGGCACTCCCAAACTGACCCAGTTAGTTTGTTTAGTTAGTTTGCTGATGTGGCATGCTGACGTGGCCATTATTGCTGACGTGACATGCTGACGTGGCCATTATTGCTGACATGGCATGCTGACGTGGATGACACATAAGATGACACATCATCTTCCACAGCATGCCACGTCAGCAATAATGGCCACGTCAACAAACTAACTGGGTTAGTTTGGGAGTGCCAGTGGAAAATATCTTAAAAGTTGGGAGTGCTGGCAAACATTTCTGTAGTTGGGAGTATTGCCGGCCAAACTCTGAAAGTTGGGAGTATTAAAATCCAATATTCCTTATTTATATGGTATTTAGGAACCATACACCCTATAATTAGGATTCATACACCCTGACCCACATCACAGACTAACCAGAAGCTGACACATACTCAGAATGTGATGTCATACATCCCCAAATGTGATGTCACAAGGTGTATGAATCCTAGAACCCTATTCATCAATATCCATCTACAAACCTTTCTTTTCTTTTCTTTTTTTAGTAAGTTTTGTATTTATTTAAGATATTGTAATTGTTATTATTTGTGTTTAATAAAATTTTTTTAATAAATTATTATTTGTTTTAAATTTTAAAAAATAATAATAATTCGATAATCATTGCAAGAGGCATTGCGGGGCTTGAAACCACTACATCACTTTTTAATTTCAAGCCTCACAATGCCCAATGTGCGACTAGGATACCACATGTCACACAATGCCCCATTGTGGGGCTTGAAATTTCACCCACACTACACATGGTCAAAGCGCCTAAGTTTTAAAAAAGAATTTGTTTCTCGAATTATTATCGTCGAGCTTTTACTTTAAGACAACTAGTGGGTTTCTTGTATCGCACGTTGCGCGATTGTTTCAAGCCGTGTTGCATATATGTAAGCCATAGCTAACATGTTTACGATACTTTTCCCATACATTGAATAAAAGTTTTAAAATTTGGCACACAACATAGTTAAAACAACATGTGTTACTAAGTGTGTATAAACATATGTTAGGTAAACAAAAAGAGTTGTGTCCGGGTCATTTCTACGTGTTTGTTTAGTTGCCTAGAGTTGGCCTTTTTTCAGGGTTGGTTGTGTCGTCTGCAAGACAATAAAACTGATTTAGCAATGGTTTTGAACAATATATGTAGATATAAGTAATTTTCTACCTGTTGTGGCAAACAGAACATGCTTGACAACAGTTTCTTTGTGTCTTGGTCGGGTTATTTTGTAAGTATGTAAAGACCTTACACATAAACATCTCTGTACTTAATCTTAAAAGCCAAATCACATTCAAGGATATCACCTTTAACAAAACCAAATCTTTACCTTTCCTTCGACGTCGCTCAATTCGGGTACAAAGAAAACATCTCAGCCCCAAACCTGCATAAACCCAAATACACAAAACTAAACATTAAACAAAAATTCAATTCAACCATTATAACAAAAACTCAACAAATTCCAACAACATAAAACCACATACATCACTAACACTATAAAAAATCAAATCTATATGAAGAAAACCCCTACAATTAAACATGTATACACAAAGCTTTTCACCTTACGGAATGTTGATATTTTCTAGCAAAGCAACCCTAAAACCTGCTGATCAAGAACTCCCCTTAGGTGTCAAAAGGGGATTAAATACTCAGCAGTGAGTTAGAAAAAATCAAGCTCAAAATCGAATACTAATAATAAATAAATTAGTAAAGGGAAATGTAATCTTCCTGCTCTTCACGATTAACAACAACGTCAGTCGTGAAACGCCTTCTTCGACGCTTTACCATGCGACTCCTGCTAGCGGTCGCCTCCACCGTAATCTTTATCCTCAACATCCTCTTGCTGCCGCGGCTTCCGTCGAAATACTTATCGCTGCCGGTCTCCTCCAGCGTGTTGTCCGCAATGCTGAGTCTAACGCTCTATCAGTTCCAGAGAGTATCAACGGAAGCGGAACTCTATCTCTTTACAAATGGAAGGGGGAAGACAAATGGAAGACATGTAAGCACCTACACGAGCAAAGAGAAGAGCAAAACCCTAACCGAAGAGGCAAACAACATCACCACCATCGCTTCTTTATATCTACGCTAAAACCACCGCAACCGACTCCTACACCATCACCGTCACAAACAACAACCCAAACGCTATCAAATCGGAAACACCGAAACAGAGAGAGAACAATCGGTAGGAGGTGGTCCGAAGGTATGGGTTTGAGGTGCATTGAGAGATAATATTAATTTTAATGTTGCTTCCAGAAAGAAGATACCTGATGGAGAAAGCAACATCGCCTTGAGGATGTGCAGCAAAACAAAATATCTATTCAGAAACAACATTGTTTTTTTTGCCGTAGCAACTCGTTGAAGAACTCAACACAACCTAACTTAGTAGTATCGGTGGATCACCAGAAAAAAAACTTTGTTAGCCCAGTAACTTCCAAGTTCCAACCTACATGTAACACATTCAACACAAACAATCATGGCCGGTTCTAAGGGGGTGTAGGGAGGACTCCTGGCCCGGGCCCAATTTTCAGGGGGCACTGTGACCGGTGACAGTGGCGAACAATGGAATAGAATTCATCGGAAAAAAAAATCTAGATAATTTGTTCATAGCATTGATGTTTCAGGGTATAAAATGGGTTGTTTTGAGGAAGATGATGGCATAGTGTATATGCTAGAAAAATAGAGGTATTATAGACATTTGAATATGCCAATGTATAAAGAAAAAAAAGCATATGGTGGTGTCCTATTTTTTGCTCGCCCTAGGCTCAAAACACTTAAGTTAAAAATAACTTCACGGATTAGTGATGATAGCTATCGAGAACTTATTGTTGATAAAATAAACTGTGAAGAATTGATTCATCAATTTGATATTACTTTCATCGTCGTTTAAAAAATACAGTCTACATTATTTATTTCGTTAAGATATAAAACTAAAGGGCACATATTTCACGGCTCGGCCCGGGCACTTGAATTCTCAGGGACGGCCCTGCAAACAATTATCAATAAACAAATATGTATGCTTTAGAAAAACTCAGGCTTTTAGAACCTCGTATGATACAACGTTTTCAATAATTATATACCCATACAAATTCGTATTGTTAAGTGATCTACAGTTCTTAAAGAACATCATATGAGACCTACAACTAGCGTCTAAGACCTCAATGTGCATCCATTTGGCAAGCAGTAATTGTCTCCAACCACAAAGTTCCTGGAAAAATGCATTTTGAAGTGAGGCAACTATCCATTATAATTATTAATAATTAGTAAAATCAGCATAAATATTATAAATTCTGGTGTATATTATTACTACTAAGTTTTAACCCACCCAATTGTATTTGGATAATATTTTTCCACTTCAGAAATCGTTGAATGTGACTGAAATAAGGATAGATAATTCAAAGATACATGCAAATCAACATTTGTACCTTGAAGACGATAGATGAACAACCAAAGTTACTTACAATGTGACCTGGGAACAAATTTTAAGCAAAAATGGATGCTAACAGTAATATAAATGTGATTAAGTTTGTTGAAATACTAACTAATTGCATAAACTAACAACTTCAAGAGTTATATAAAGGTAAACCATACCTGTAGTTGTTAGTAATTTGCATTAAGTTCATATCCAGTGTGTGCCAAAGAGAGCAAGTGTGATCATCATCATCATCATACTCAGTTAATCCCACCAATAGCAAAAGCTAAGGTAGGGCCTGAGAAGGGTAAGATGAAGAGCCTTACCTCTACCCCGTGAGAATAGAGAGGCTGCTTCCAATGAGACCCCCGGCTCGATAGTGGTTTTGTATCAAGTCTTGGACATAAGGCACATAACATTTAGCAACCGGGACAAACCCGATTGGTGCATGTACCCCCTTGTCTTTTGGCTATCAACGCCACCACCTTATGCATGATTAACCGTTCATCATTTTTATCGTTATTTTCACGAAATTAGTAAAATAACGTTAAAATTAGTGCAACTTCACTTTTGCCCCCCCGAGGGCCACACATATATACATTATATGTGCACAGCCGTAAGCGGGGCTTAGATGGAACATGTAATGTAGATGGAACTAATTAGATTTCAACAATGAAGAATGCGTATTTAATCTAATTGTGAAATATACCAAGGTAAAAAGTAGTCGATGCAGTTGGGAAACCATAAAACATTTTACTCGAATCAATAGGACGGCGATGTGAATAAACGTCGATGCTCACTTCGGGCTAACATCTGCATCTTCAAGATCATGTTCCTGGCGTTCATAAAAACTATAAGAATAATGATTATCCAGGTGTAACATGAGACTTGTGTTTTCAAGCAACGAACTCTAAAGGTCAAAAATCCAAAATACGTACCCATAAACCAAAATAAATAAAATAATAAATATGGAAAGCATACCTTCTTCATAGGTGTTATTAGGCATGCCATAATATATGTCTCACATCTTTCCATCTAGTCAAGTCAACGCATTTCTCTCCATCTAGTCAAGTCAACACATTCAATGTCATTATGTATAGAATTATTTTATAGGAGGATTTGTCTCCTCAATTGTTGTACTTCTTCTTGTATATATATCCTTGTATTATCTCCATTCCAATCAATAAAAGTTGTTACACTTTCTTAGTATTAAGCTTTGATCTATTGAATCCTAAAGTTTCATTGCACTTCTTGCTTCTTTTTTCTTCCTCAATTCTGCCCACCCGCCCATTTTTTACTGTTCTAGTAACACCTCTCCATGTCTTCCTCAACCGAATTATCAACAATCCCTCTCCACTCCCTTAGCCATCTTATTAACATCAAACTCAATTCTACCAATTACCTTCCTTGGGAAAAGCAAATCACTCCGAATCTATCGTACCTAAACCTACCCGGCCATGTTGATGGCTCGAAAATCTGTCCATCCCAAACCATCATCACAAACAACCAAACCGTCCCAAATCCTGCCTTCACCGAATGGAAAGCGGCCGATCAAAAAGTGCTCCTCTTCATAAATTCTACTCTAACCGAGGAGGCCATGGCCGAAACCATAGGCCATACCACCGCCTTATCGGTTTGGAAAGCCTTAGCAAATGTTTACAGCCATTGCTCAATTGAGCGTATTCACAATCTTAAGGATTCCCTTTGAAATCTTTTAAAAGGAAACGGATCGGTTGCCGAATATGGTCGAAAATTCAAACTTATATCCGACCAACTTGTTTCAATTGGTCACCAAATCAGCGATGAAGATAAGCGCCATTGGTTTCTTTGTGGATTAGGCGCTTCCTTTGAAAATTTCTCCACTTCCCAACGCACCATACATCTCGCGCCTCCCTTTCGTGATCTCCTCGCGAATGCGGAAAATCAAGAACTCTTTGTCCAAAAATTCATGGGACAACACCCACTGAAGCCGCATTTTACTCCAAACAAAATCGGCCCTCTTCATCTTTCCGTGGACGAGGTCGTTCGAACTCCTCAAGGGGTCGCGGTAATTCCTACAACAAATGTCCTCTCACTTGTCAACTTTGTCTCAAAGAAGGCCACTACGCTAGTACTTGTCCCACTCTAGCCTCTTATGCGCAAAAAGCTCTCACTCTAGATGCCAATCTAGCTCAAGATTTTAATGCGCAATGCAATCTTGATTCTGAAAATCCAGATTGGACAGCCGATTCAGATGCAACAACACATATGCTAAATAATATCCTTGATCTAAAGGTTTCTAAACCTCAGAAGGGTAACATGCGTGTTACCTTTGGTAATGAGCAATCATTACCCGTTACTCACATTACGAACACGTCTTTAAATAATTCTATACCTTTACAAAATATTCTTGTTGTTCCCAACCTTACAAAAAATCATCTATCCATTAGTAGACTCACAAATGATTCTCCCGTTGATGTTTTATTTTCTAACAATTTTTTTCATATTCAGGACCGAAAAACGGGGGAAGTTCTTGCTAGAGGCATTTGCGAAAATGGCTTCTATGTCCTCACCCAAAGTCACAAGTCTCTTGTTGCCGCACTTTCCGGTTCTCAACTTCGTGCTTCGTTCAATAAATGGCATAGTCGCTTAGGACATGTTTCCTTTGAGACTATATCTACTTTGAATAAACTTGGTCACGTTTTTGTTACCTCTTTATTACCCAAACCGGGTTTATGCAACTCTTGTGAGTTATCTAAAGCCAAACATCTACCATTTATTGAAAACAACAAACGTGCTCAACAAGTTTTAGACTTGATTCATTGTGACCTTTGGGGACCTACGCCAATTGCCTCAACTTGTGGATATTTATATTATGTGATATTTGTAGATGACTATTCTCGATTCACATGGTTTTATCCTCTAAAGGCAAAATCCGATTTCTACAATGTTCTTATCATTTTTCTAAACTTTGTACAAAATCAATTTCAACAAGTATCAAAGTTTTTCAAAGTGATGGTGGAACCGAGTTTACAAATAATCGAGTTCAAACTTGTTTTCAAAAACATGGCATACATCATCGCTTATCTTATCCTTATACACCGGAACAAAATGGTCCGGCCGAACGTAAACATCGTCACATCATAGAAACCGGTTTAGCAATGATGTTTAATGCACATGCACCACCAAAATTATGGCTTGATGCTTTCACTTCCGCGACTTACATCATAAATCGCATTCCAACAAAGCTTCTTGAAAACAAGACACCTTTTGAACTTATTTTTAAGACAAAAAATTACAGAATACGTCCTTTATGTTTACCCAAAATTGCACGTTTCATCCTTAATATTTAAAACTTACAGGATTCATCCTTTAACGAAGTTTTTATTGCAGGAAATGTCCTTTCTCACTAACGGGGTTAGTTTTTCAGGTTAACTTCTCCTCTTGGGACAATTCTTACCAAATCTGAAATTTTCAAAGCATTCTTGCCATTCTTGCCAAATACGAGGGGATTTTTTTTATTTTAATTTTAATTTGTATATTAATTTCAAAAAAAATAAGATTTCACAAAAAATATATAAAGTTTTATTAAATACCTCCTTAAACCAACCCTTCCAAAACGCAACCCCATTTTCTCACCCAAACACACAGCATCAACGCTGTGTTGATCGGTTTAACTCCGGCAACAGAGTCAAAGATCCAAAAATTCCGGGATCGTTAAATCTTGCAAACACTTCGAGATCCTGTATAAATTGAACTTCAATCCGAGACCAGAACGTCTTTTGTGAACACTCCCACACACAAAATTGAATTGTTTAATCACATATCGTCGAACGAACGGTTATAAATCCCTATCCCTTAATCGCTTATTGAACATCGAATACAAAATTGTTCTTAGAAATCAAAATTTTTTTAATACTATGTTTTTCAAAAGGTTTCGAAATAGAAAAGGTTATCTTGTTTTTATGAAGATCACATCAATAATAAAACTCGAAGTTGTGCTAAAAAAGTATAAACATTTAATATGTGAATCAAAATCCAAAAGTGTAGACATATACGTATATAACAAAATGACGAAGCCTCGTGTTATTATTATTATTACCCAGTTCTCAACTTCTTCAAAGTCAACGTTTGACTGCTCTTACAAGGTATATAATTATGTAAATGTTAAATTTTAATTTAAACTTGATTTAGAAAAATAATTTGATTTAGAAATTATTATTTTAAATCTGATTTAGAAAATTATATATTTTATAAATATAGTTTTATTTCAATAATATTCACAATCTTTCAGATTTGGCAATAATGGTCCCTAGAGGATAAGTTAACAAGAAAAACTAACCCCGTTAGTGAGAAAGGACGTTTCTTGCAACAAAACCTTCGTTAAAGGATGTTCCTGCAACAAAAACTTAGTTAAAGGATGAATCCTGAAGTTTTAAACATTAAGGATGAAACCTGCAATTTTGGGTAAACGTAAAGGACGTTTTCTGTAATTTTGTCTATTTTTAAACAACCTCTATCATACTCCAACCTTCGCATTTTTTGGTGTCTCGTATATCCATATCTTCGTGACTATACCAAAAACAAATTATTACCACGAAGTGCTCCTCGTATTTTTATTGGTTATAGTCCAAGATATAAAGGTTTTAGATGTCTCGATCCTTCAACGGGTCGAATCTATACGACCCGACATGCCAAATTTGACGAAGATGTGTTTCCCTTTCTCACCTCCTCCGCAAACTCCAACACCACAAATCTTCCTTTCACAAATTTTGAAGATTCTTTACCTACCCCAACACCTCATAACCATCCTAACCCTACTACATCTCCCACTAAACCAACACCAACACCCACATGCTCTCAATGTCCTTTTACCCAACCCCATCACACTGACCCCTCATCTCACAGTCCCCAACCTCACCAAACACATCAACTGACCACTCACCTCCAAGCCCACCATCAGCCCAATCCTCTACAAATGAAACACCTTCACTCCCTAGTGACCAAACACCCTCTTCGGTCCAACAGTCCAACTCGCCCCAACCTTCCAGCCCAGCCCAATCCTCTTCTTCAACTCAAACTCAAAGCCCACCAAACTTACCGATTCCAAATACCAACAATCATCCCATGACCACTCGCTCCAAAAATGGTATTTTCAAACCAAAACAATTTGCTAACTTATCTCGATTTTCCACCCACCCTCTTCATCATTCCCTTTTATCATCCCACGTACCCAAAGGCATAAAAACTGCTTTGAAAGATGCCAAATGGGTTCGTGCAATGAATGAGGAACTCAAAGCCATACATTCCAACAACACATGGCACCTTGTTCCTCGTCCCACTTCCACTAATATCATCGGCTTTAAATGGATCTATCGAATAAAATACAAGTCCGATGGTTCTATTGATCGCTACAAAGCTCGACTTGTGGCGCAAGGTTTCAATCAAATTCCGGGTCTAGATTGTTCTCATACTTTTAGACCCGTTGTCAAGTCTTCCACAATTCGAGTTGTCTTAAGTCTTGCCACCATTCATCATTGGAACTTACGACAACTTGACGTCAACAACGCTTTTCTAAATGGCAAACTTACAGAAACGGTGTTCATGGAACAACCACCCGGCTTCCAAGATCAAAACCATCCGACTCATGTTTGTAAACTAAATCGTGCCATTTATGGCCTTAAACAAGCTCCACGAGCTTGGCTTCAACGATTAAGTTCATTTTTAACCACTCTTGGTTTCACATGTAGTTGAGCCGATCCATCATTATTCATTTTCAACAATAATGGTACTTTAATTTACATCCTTGTCTATGTAGATGACATAATCATCACGGGTAACAATGAAAATTTTATAAACAACTTTACTCGTCAACTACACAAGGAATTCAAAATTAAAGATCTTGGTTCCCTAAGTTTCTTTCTTGGTTTAGAAGTCACCCTCACAAAAACCGACCTCTTTCTCAATCAATCTAAGTATGCCTATGACATGCTTTCTCGAGCCGGCCTTCTTGACTCCAAACCAGTTGCCACACCGCTCACACCCAAAGACGTCTTCAAATCTACCGGTGAACCTTTTCATGATCCAATTCTTTATCGCTCTCTTGTTGGTGCCCTCAAATACTTAACTATAACCCGTCCAGATCTTTCCTTCGCTGTCAATCAAGCTAGTCAATATCTTCATAATCCTACCACTACTCATTTTCAACTTGTCAAACGCATTCTTCGTTACGTCAAGGGAACTTTATCTCATGGATTAACGTTTGATAGGCCACCTAACACTGTTTTATTAGGTTTTTATGATGCAGATTGGGCTCGTTGCATTGACACACGCAGATTAACATACGGTTATTGCATTTATTTGGGAGGGAATTTGGTATCTTGGAGCGCAAAGAAGCAACCCACCATTGCTCGTTCAAGTTGTGAATCGGAATATAGGGCCATGGCGAATACCGCTTCGGAACTTATTTGGATAACCCATCTACTACGTGAACTACATGCCTTGCCACCGGGACCGCCAACTCTATTGTGTGACAACAAAAGTGCTCTTTTTCTTAGTCAAAATCCAACAGATCACTTCATTCGAGAGTTAGTTGCTGCAGGTCGGCTCCACACAAAGTTCATATCGACAGATCAAAAAGTAGCCGACATCTTCACAAAAAGTCTCCCCAAGCCACTATTCGAAAAATTCAAAACAATGCTTCGTCTTCGACCGCCTCCGGACTCGCATTGACGGGGGTATTAGGCATCCCATAATATATGCCTCATATCTCTCCATCTAGTCAAGTCAACACATTCATAATATATGCTTCACATCTCTCCATCTAGTCAAGTCAACACATTCAATGTCATTATGTATAGAATTATTTTATAGGAGAATTTGTCTCCTCAATTGTTGTACCTCTTCTTGTATATATATCCTTGTATTATCTCCATTCCAATCAATAAAAGTTGTTACACTTTCTCGTGTAACAACGGAATTGCAGGCTACAACATCCTAAATATAAATGGTATGAACCTGGGACTTCAATCGCTCGCCTGTATTTTCCTACTAATAAAAACAGAGCAAACCCAAACATTTCCAACAACAGAACAATAAAAACAGAGCAAACCTAAACAAACCCAACTGGTCTGGAAACAATTTTGTTATCATATCCATAACATACAGTATAAATACCACTAAAACCATTAACAACCAACAGAATCTTATTAATAACAGTTGTTAAATAACTCGTTGAATCAATTGACAAATGCATAAGATAACTCAACAATCATTGAACAAACTGAAGAACACAATTAGAACATAATTTACCAAGCGAAGAATCGAATTCGGCTTCAGTGTTTTGAAGCAGAAGCTCACGCTTTCTCTCGTTTCCTCATCTCCGTAAACAAACCTAACTCCTCTTCCTTCTCTTTCCTAAAACTTCCCATAATCTCCGACCGCCTTTGCTACACCGCCACCACTACCGGCATCACCTTCTCCGGCGCCCTAAAGCTCCTATTCATGGCCACAATAACCACCGTCTCATCACTCCGAAAACGGCTGACGCCACGATGAGGTCTTAAAGCAACCGACGAAACGATGACTTACGGTGGAGGTAGGGTGGTAACAGGTGGTTCGGTGGAGATGAGGGTTGGTTGAGAGGTGGAAATGAAGGTTGGATGAGACTGTGAGTGAAAGACATGAGAGAGAGAATAGATAAAACTGGTTTAGGAACCCAAAAAAGCAACAGAGCAGGTTATACATTTACCCACATAAAGCTGAGTCACTAATACACATGTATATTGGGCAACAATACAGCTGGTAACAACTTTTACAAAAGAACCAAAAAAAGAAATGTGCTGCAAAGTCTCGAACCCGGTCACCTTTTATAAAAGTGCTACAAGGTATCCAACTGGACTGGAAAATTGTTTTGTATCATATCCATAACTTAGAGTATAAATACAATTAAAATAACTAAAGAGGACACTATTCATGCCCATCCATAAATAAGCATATAGGATAATTTTCAACTTTATAAAAGTTTGGTTAATTTTAACTTGATGAATTGATTTTACACTAGATTTTATCACGGAAGTTTTTTGGGATAAACAAATTTAATATGAAGTGACAAAATGTGTACTATAATATAGCAGAGAAATTAATTTACTATGATATGAGAAAACAACAATTTTAATCATCTGAATAAGAATGAAAATATATATTAAAGAGAGAATGTACGTTTGGATGAGGGGCAAAAGCAACTATTGCAGGGTCATGTAGTGGTCTTGAAGATGTAGTTTTTTTAATAAGCGACTGGTTTTAACCTATTCTGCTTTAAATGAAATCAGAACTCTCATTTACAATTTCATTTAGTGTAAAGAATTTATTAAAAAACTTGTGTATATCACACGGGTTATAACATTTTTTTTTGTTTTTTTATTTATTATTAGGTTAAATTTTTTAATATTAAATAAGGTTAATCAATAAAATTTTAAATTGTTTTAATAAACGAAAATACAAAAAGAATTAGCTAAGAAAATAAATATTCAATAAATAAGATATAAACATGAAATTATAATTTAATAACGTTATTTCATATGAGAGATAATTGCTATAATCGTAGGTTTTTTTTATTATATAGTTTTGTAATAATGAAGATATATATTATAAATTAATAAATATTAGGTTAAATCAGTTTTTTAGAACCTAATTTTTTTTTAATTCAAGAAAGGGTATGACCTAAACAAATAATATGTGTACCCTGCCTAGTGTTTTATTATATACATAGATAGATTATTTATTATTTATTTCATCTTTGGGAAAGGACCATTTCATTGGATTCATTTCCGTCAATGCCCAATCAAAATACATCGCTGATTTGGTTTTGGTTGCATGACATCCAGTGCTTAACATTTAAACCCTCAAGTGTTAAAAGAACAATTTTCTTTAAGGTCTAACTAAGCATACTGACTACCTGAGGTAACCTATGGTCAAAGGCATTCTATACACCCGCAAACGCAGACAGTGTTGCGTAGCCGAAGGCCCACAATAGTTCCACTAGCTAGGGAAAATCCGACATCCACCCGTTCAAAGGCACGTTAGTGAAAAATCAATAAAATCTAGGTGGGATCAGATTTAAAACTAAGACTTTTCAATACCAAGCCTTAGCCCTCACATCCCATGCCACTCAACCACAAATGTGGAGGCAAGAGTTAAGAGTAGTATAACGTATATGAGGTTCACAACATATATGCTTTGAAATTAGAATTGAAATTTGTATAGGATTTTAAGGAATTAGATTGGTCATTAAAATATTTTAAGTTTTTTTAGTAGGAATTCTTTTTTTCCAGATAATTGTCTTTCATTTCACGATAAAAACCAAGTTACATCTAGATAGCAAGTAATTCGCAATTGAAATTGAATACCCATACCCCAAACCCTATAGTCGACCGATGCCACCTACCCCATCCATGGCCACCTTTGACCCGACTAAATTCCATCGGCTCAACCCAAATGCCCACCTTGACTATGGCACCCCGATCCAACCTGCTGTCACATAACTACACTGCCAACCCGACTAGTGGTCCTGGACCCGCACCAACGACCCGAATCGACCCGCCTATCGTCTCTAAGCACACCACCAATTTGAAACGACGAGTTCTACAAACCCCACACGACCGGACACGAACCATTGCTCTCCGACCCTACCTACCATCCCCAACCCACACTGTTGGCCTAAACTGACTTGGCCTGTGAGGATGGGGGTTAGCGGGGAGGGGTTCATGGCTGCGTGATGATCAGTGGCAGTTGGAACATCCGTGGAGAATGGAAGATTACAATGACTATACATGAATTCCTTGACAATCTAGAAGGATTTGGAATTCATTTATTTAAAGCAATTTGATGGAATTCATGCCTAGTTCCAATTAATTTGCCAACCAAGCATATCCATAATGGAATTGAGAATAAGCTTCAATTGAGTTTTATTAAGGGATGACCAATTGCTTGAAAGTTAGTTCAACCCGTGAGGCATGAGACCAATACTAAACCCTAGTTCTTCAACACTGCCCATCTAGATGGACTAGTTAGTGTCACGTTTTATGATGCTTTATTTTGTGTTCAAAACGATGCTCCAAATTTTGATTCTGTGTTTAAGTTTACATTTTGAACACTATATTTTGAAGTTTGAACTTTGTATTATTGTTTAAGACTAATCTTTATTTTCGCTTTTATATGTTTATTAAATTCAACTTAATAAAATGTTAGGAACCATAAACTAGGGGGAAATTTTGAAAAATTGTTGTTTGGTTTAATTTGGATTATTCGGATATCCATTCGGATTATTCATATTTATCCTAATACGATCCAAATTGAATTTGGATGGATTCGGATCGGATGGGTATACATCCAATTTAGATCGGATCGGATTTCAGATATATTCCTAAAATTTCAAAATCCGAATAATCCGATCTGAATAATCTGAATAACTCGTTATCCGATCCGATGAACACCCCTAATTGAGATTCCAATTCCATCAAAATATGTGAACCAGACGCTTTACGACTTATTAGAGAAAAAAAATTCTAATCCCGTTGAAATGCGAAAACCGAACATGCAGTTTTCTAAACAATTGAAAATGGCCATTTGCTTGAGACTCGGTTGAATATTTTGGCAACATAAATTTTCAGCCTTATAAGTTTATTAGTATCTTACACTGTAACCACAAAGAAAGCATGTAAGAAGAATATGAAGCTACTCGGTTGAATGCTATAATTATTGTTACAAGTAACAGTTCCTTAGAAATGTCAAAACAAATTAAGACATAACTGGAGAAATTTAAACCATTTAGTCTACTTATTAACCATTGAGTTTGTATTGGACTTCTTTCAGGTATTAGCATAAGCATGGGTTTACTTTTTCTTGTTGCAATTAGTTATGTATTATACAAAAGGATCAAAAAAGCAAAAGAAAGGAGGCAAAGAAAGAGGTTTTTTAAACGCAACGGCGGCTTACTTCTAAAACAACAAGAAGAAGGAAACACATCTTTAGTTGATAAAACAATACATTTCAAATCACGTGAGTTACAGAAGGCCACTGACAACTTTAATGAAAACAGAATTCTTGGCCAAGGAGGTCAAGGAACGGTCTATAAAGGAATGTTGGTAGATGGAAGGATTGTGGCAGTAAAGAAATCTAAAATAGTTGATGAAAGTCAGTTAGAGCAGTTCATTAATGAGGTGGTCATTCTTTCCCAAATCAATCATAGGAACGTGGTAAAATTATTAGGATGTTGCCTAGAGACAGACGTCCCTCTTCTTGTTTCTGAATTCATTCCAAATGGCACCTTGTATGATCGACTTCACAATGAAACTGATGAGTTTCCAATTTCTTTGGACATGAGATTACAAATAGCTACTGAGGTTGCAGGAGCACTTGCTTACCTACATTCAGCAACTTCCATTCCAATATACCATCGAGACATCAAAACCACAAATATACTTCTGGATGACAAATATAGGGCCAAAGTTTCCGACTTTGGAACTTCAAGGTTTGTTTCAATAGATCAAACTCATTTGACGACCTTAGTGAAAGGTACATTTGGCTACCTTGATCCTGAGTATTTCCAGTCTAGCCAGTTCACTGAAAAGAGTGATGTGTATAGTTTTGGAGTCGTTTTAATAGAACTATTAACCGGAGAAAGGCCAATTTCTCTGACTAGATTTGGTGAAAACAGAAGTTTAGCTACACACTTTATGTCAGCTATGGAAGAAGGGCGTGTTATGTCAATATTTGATGCAACAGTAGTTAAAGAGGGTACTAGAGATGAGCTTTTAATTGCAGCTAACCTAGCAATGCGATGCTTAAATTTGAATGGAAAGTATAGACCAACAATGAAAGAAGTTGCTTTAGAGTTAGAAACCATACGAAGGTCGCATATTCCCTCTATCGTTCAAATGAATACATGTCCTGTGGTGTGTGGGGAGGAACTATCAATGCTAACGTATGGTGAATCATCATCTACATTCCTGAGTTTCAATGATAGCAGTCAATGAGCAAAAAGCTCTATCATTGTTTATGTTTTGATAAACTTATAATGTCTTATAGTTGCGGGACATGTAATAGAATTATTAAATTTAGATCATCACGATCGGGTTAAGCTTGGGAAAGCAAAGTACTTTTATTTTTCTATAAACAAATTCTTAATTTGATTTTCTTTTGATAGTATTTATGATTTCATTATGTTTCGAGTCTGGATCATACGAGCAGTGGTCAGACTTATTTAATTAGAAGCAAAGTTATATCTTATATTAATTAGCTATTTAATTAGAAGAAAAGTTATATCTTATAATTTCCAAACTCGATCAGTTTTAATTAGCTATACATATCCACCGCAAGAAGTGACAGAAATGGAGAGCGGCGATCAAGGAGGCAACCAAGACACCCAAGGAGGCCGGCGGCAATATCAGAAGATCGGAAGCACGGATCATAGTTGAAGAAACAAAACTCTACGTCATTAATATCCCGGAGAGGTGCAGCAGATTGGATTTGGCCGAAAGAGTTAGAGATTTTGGGGTGATTCATGGGATTTATATTGCTCGTAAAAGAGATAAGTTCGGGAGAAGGTTCGGGTTTGTTTCTTTCAAGAATGTGAAGGACATATCTGAACTACAAAGGAAAATGGGAAAGATCAAGATTGGTGAAAACTGGTTGAAGTCAAATATAGCATTATTCACCGGAGATGTGTATCGAGCTGTCAACGTAGAACAAAACAGGAATGTCGAAGCCGGTTCCAATGCGCAGAAGAGGCAGAAAGAGGAGCAGTTTGTGAGCCAATTCCCGAAACTTGATACTACCGGAGCAGTCAAAAATGAAGAGGTGACATTCAAAGAGGCTTTGGTGGGTCGTGATTTAAAGAAGAAGGATGTTAAGGATGTCCATGTCAACGAAGATACAAGTGCTTTCAAAGATATCCAAGGTCGATCAATAGTGGCAAGAATGAAGGATTTTAATCAATTGAGGTTGGCATCGGGTTCGTGGCGAGGATTTGGGTTCGAATAACAGAATATTCACTGTCAAGACCCATAAGGAATTCATAGATCTTCTCCTTATCTTTGAGTTCCCTTAGTTTCTTCCCGAGGTTACAAGAGCAACCGTTACACGTGCACTGGGGGTGGGTAAAACTGTTTCAATTTCATCCCAAACCCGCCTCAGTCTCGTGAAATAGGCTGAAACAAAGGACCCGTTCTGGTGTGTAGCAGTGAGTTGTTGTTTTAGTTCGTAGGCTCGTGGTGCACTTTCCTTTCCGAACCTCTCTTTCAAATCGGTCCATATCTCTGCAGCGGTGGCAGCATACTTGACGCTAGCTCTAATATCCTTCTCCATTGCGGTTGTGATCCATCCCTTGATCATCGCGTCACACCGCATCCAAGGCATGTAGTCAGCGGAAGTCTTTTTGGGTTTCTTGATAGAACCGTCAATGAAGCCGACCTTGTTTTTGGCAAAGATGTTCATCTCTTGAGACCAATCGGCATAGTTGTCATCGGTGAGAACATCATTGACGTGTAATTGTTTTAGGTAATCGGATGGATGGATGTAAAGTGGGGAGTTCGGATTAAGGTCTGGTGTATTTTTCGGTTTTATTGCTTGCCGGTTGGCCGTCGGCTATGGCTGTCGGCAAAGGGTTTTGTGTGGATGGTGATGGGATTAATCCCGCTCTGATACCATCGTAAAAGTGATGGTTTAAAGATAATATATTGTCTATGTATATTTCTCATAATAAGCAAATGGAGTACAAGGCCAAATAAATATACAAACTGACGAAGAGGAAAAAGGAAATAGGCAAAGTTTTTGAACGGCCAACGAATCAATTTCCGAGCATTCTCGGGCACCCTTTTGGCGAATCAGGTACTCGAGAGTACCCGGGCCACCAATTGCCACCAATTCCCGGGAAAACCCGACCACTCACCCGCCCGAAGGCACGACAGTGAAATAATCGGTAAAACCGGTCGGGATCAAGACTCGAACCCAAGCCAATGGCCAGGTCATCCCTCATTTCCCCTCTATCAATGTCCTTCAAATGTAGCTAGTGAGAATTGAACCCAAACCTTTCATAAAAAACTTTAGGCACTCAACCAACTGAGCTACAAGTGTTGGACAGGAAATAGGCAAAGTGAGAGGCAAAATAAGTGAAGCATATAAAAGGAAAATGGATGAGAAGATGGCTTGAAATACTCCAAGAATGTCGGCTCCCAATAAAAACCAAATTATATGTTTTCTGGCTTTTGTATTACTACCTTCAAATCAACCCAGTCAAATTATTTATCATGCTCGTATAATGTTTCTAATTACCACATTCAAGATTCACCCAACTACCCAAGAAGTTTGATATAAAAAAAGATTTACTGATTCATTCATACATTAATGCATTTTTATCAACTTATTGCAAAATGCAACTCCTAACCAACAACAAATCACACAACCCTAAAACGACACCGTTTCAAGCCTCCTCCCCCTTTCCTACTCTAGCCTTCAACCACTCAATCACATCCCCAAACACAACCTCCACATCATCATCCGCCTCACCAATCAACTGATGCCACATGCCCGGATATATTTTAATCGTCTTATCCTTACTAGACGCGCGTCGATACAACTCCTCCACACACTCCGGATCACAAATAATATCCCCACCCCCATGAATAATCAATAACGGCACATCCACTTCAGTAGATCTACTTTGCACCTCCCGACAAATCCGTAACAACTCACGCGCTGTAGACGCGCGTGGCCTTGCTACGGATCTCCTAGGACTAGCAAAAGCCAACTTCCTTTTCCACTCCACTTTAAAAGATACCTCAGGTATCGACCCGCGTGTGGGGACCACGCGCCAAGTAGGGACCACTGCGGCCACTAGAGACAGAAAATGCTCTAGCGGCCACGGTGGTTTATACTTATCACTAATCCCACACATCGCTCCGTTGAGAATAAGCCCGTCGTAGGGCTTATCGCAACGGAGCGTGATAAGGATCGCGATCGCTCCACCCAGCGATTCTGAGTACAGAAACGCTGGGAGGGACGGCGCGTGGTTTTCACGGAAGGAATTAAAATACGCGATGCAATCGTCAACGACTGGATTAATATCCGGGATATGATGTTGAAGGCCTTCGGAGAATCCGTGGCCTTGATGGTCAATTGCGCAGACGGCGAACCCGGCTTTGGCGAGGTGGACACAGGTGAGTTGGACGAACCAGCTTGACTCGCCGGTGTAGCCATGGACGGCGCAGATTAGGCCGGAGACTTTGGTTGGGGGTAATGGGGTCCATGATTGGGTGAAGAGTTTGAGGCCTCGTGGGTTGGTGAAGTGGTCCGAGGAATGAGAGATGTTGTGATGAGAGTAGAATTGGTCTTGGGTTAATGAGCCGAAGGGGCTGGTTTCGTTGGCTTCTGTTATTGGGTGCACCATTGTTGGTTAGGGGAGGGTTAGGTTAAGGGGAGAGGGTGGTTGATAAATAGGTGGGGGGATTTAGGAGGGAGGTGAGAAGAGCGTTGGCGCAACATAGTAATAAATGTTGGATGGTTATAGTGATAAATACATTATCAATTTATCATGTCAATAATGTAAGTTTTTTTTTTTTTCATTTTCAATTTTTTTTATATGGTTTATTGATTAAAACTAAAATTAGATTCTTTTAATATTCAAAAAAGTCTGATCACTTTGGTATCCCATAACCAAAGACAATCTATGTCCGTAGTTGTAGACATCGTTGATGACCCGGCATGTCACCAACTCAAAAGGAAACCATCATCCAAAGGTGCATTGTAGTAAAAACTCATGACTTGTGAATGATATTTTCTTATGAGCGAGGTTCCAACAGACAACCTTCGCTAAAGAGAGCATCTCCCCTTACGAATTGAACTCAATATTGTGACATGGCATGACATTATTGTTAGTGTCTAAATTAAAATTTGAGTTTATTAAGTAGATGGTTACTAACTTACTATTGAATAGTTGTTTTCACTAAAAGTTGTGCTAGTTAAGATTATGGATTGTAATAACATTAGTATAAATTTTTAACTTTCATGAAATAAGCATGTCACGTAACACAAAACATCGCTACGGTAAGGATTGAAGGATTATCACAATTACTAGTTTGAGATCAGAGGATTAGGGCATAAGGGGCCTTGTAGAGTTTATTTTTCTTTCACTGATTTTAACCAATCCTGCAATGCCACATCACTTCACTGATTTACTTCACTGAAACACTTTTTTGTAGGTAACACTCCACTGATTATTTCATTATATTTCATTTAAAATTGAGAAAACTAACCGTTGTACAGTCAGACGGTAATTAGTAATTAATTTTGTTACCGTTACATTTAAACCGTTGCAACAATTGGAATCTGTATCGTT
The DNA here is from genome assembly GCA_028751855.1 of Ambrosia trifida. NCBI lineage: Eukaryota > Viridiplantae > Streptophyta > Magnoliopsida > Asterales > Asteraceae > Ambrosia > Ambrosia trifida. Next base: position 1,842,878 of record CM054126.1, on the reverse strand, counting down.
ACGGTTTGGTCTATAAAAACACCTTAATCCAACACAACAAAATCACACAATAACCCGGTTATACTTTAATCGTTTCGTAAAAAATGGACCCATGGAATGCAAATGAGGATATCGCGTTAACGAGGGCCTACCTCGTAGTGAGAAACACATGGGTTCATGAAGTCGATACCCCAATTTCGTTTTGGCACCGGGTGTCGGGGATATTCAATAATTTAACCGGCACAAATGACCGCTCCAAGGATTCGATCGTCCGTAGGTGGTTTCTTCTCTGGTTCAGGTGTCTCCGTTGGAACGTCCTTTATGAAGCCACGATGGAGAGGCACCCTAATGTTCAAGAAGACATTGCAATCCAACTCACTCGTGGCAGCTACTACCGTGAACAAATGACCAACTTCACCCATTTTGCGCCATGGCGATTGTTGCGAGATATAATTAATAATTAATGTTTACGGTTGTTTAATGTTTATTTTGTAATGGTGTTTAAATTTTTAATGAAAGCTCCCCGTGTTTATGTTATGTGAAAGTATGATTTGTATAGGGGTAAAACATAAACCAAGGTCAAAATGTAAACGGTCAAAATATCACGGTCAAAGGTGAAGGTAAAACGTGGCATATTATCATTGGTCAAGAAAAAGACCGTTTATTTGTACCAGCACGGTAACAACCAGAAAACGGTCCACGTGAACCCTACCAGCACATGTGGCGGTGGTGTTACCGTGCTGGTAAAGGGGTACCCGTGCCCAATTCTGGTAGCGCCCCGTCCCCCTTAGTACTATAGGGGGAATAGGGTAACTAATGTTGTACAAAGTAGTTGAGAGAATTGAATGTTTTTTTGTAACAATTGTGAATTAGGATGTATAGTTGATAATGTGACATTCGGCAAAAATCAGGTAGCTCCATACATAATTAATGTACTACTGATAATGCTCACGCGTTGCAGCAGGTGTCCCAATTGATATCTGATTCAACTATAATGTTTGTTACGAATCACCACCCATTTCGGCATCTAACATTGTATTCTATTCAACATACTTTGTAATATTTTTCCATCATTTGAATAAAGTGTAAAATGATGCATTACATGAAGCAACAACGGGCAGGAACAACAAAGTAGAACAAAACTTTAACATTTAATGACTATGAAGAAACACCATCCTAACTTACCACATCTCTAGGAAAACATTGTTTGAAATTGCATACATTATGAATCAAGAACAAAAACACAAATAAAAAATGAAATGTCTAATATGTTGTAGGTCTATTTTTATTTGTAAGAATTGGGTAAACTTCACTATCAAAGAAACCAATTCTTGGTAGTTAACCCATTATTTTACCAAACCTTATGCATGCAATCCAAACTTCACATGAGTTGCTCAACTATGTTAAACAAAGATTTAATTGTTGGAAAACTAAACATGAGAATATTGTTCAAGAGTAATTGTTCAATACTTATTTTTTGGTTGTAAATTTATAATTTACTAATACGCAAATAAAATAAGATATATTAATTTAAGTTAAATGGGTGTTTTCTTGTCAACTCATGAAACTCATGAGCCACACTCGGGTTTTATTTGATTTTCAGGTTTCGTAACATCATTATGGTATTGATTAACGTTATCAATGTGTTAATGTACATACACCAACAGGCTTGACCTCCATTTGACCCATTCTTATAAAAAAAACATAGCCTCCTCCTAAATGGGTTAAAAATAAAACTGCCAAATTAAAAAAATAAAAAGACAAGTGTAACAGACATCAGAATGTAAATAGTTTACATTTTAGTGTCTCACTCTATTCTCTATCTATCTAATATGATATGTAATGTTACAACCAAAAATATACTTGTGCAGAAATCACAACTTCACTTAACATTGATGTAGTGGAATTTGCCTTTTGTTTGTTCACTTTTGCCTAAGTCATGACTGAACTGTGATGTCTGGATTGGTCTCCTTGGACAAATTAGCAGGCGAAACTTTAGGCGTTTCATTTCCCTGTTTGGTTTTGGTAGTGCGGACCTTAGGTTTGCTGATGTTGCAGACCTGAGTCTGCTTGATTGTACTTGAAGTAGCTCTCCCGGGTTTGTAAGTGCCTGTGTTGTGACGCCTCCTTGAACAAAAGAGCCTTCTCATTGACGGTTGAATGAGGGGCATCACTACAGTTCTTTCTCATGGTTAAATTGGGTGATTTTGGACAGGCCAGAGGTAGGCAGGCAGCTGTCAACCAACCAGAGTACACAAAGCATGTTCGTTACCAATGGCAATTACAACCCATTTACTTGAAATGGGCCAGTTCAAGAGGTAAAATGTAAATATAAAAGAAAACAAAATACCTTCTTAAGTTCAACCTTTGGTGGAGGTCCTTAATGGTAAAAACCGGTGACAGGGTTTGCTTTAATAACCATGCTCTTTCTACACCGCTTTATAGTTTCTTGCTCGTCCTGTCATTAACTAATTATCATTTATCACATTTTTACAAAACAAAGCCTGACATGGTCTTTAAAGGCCATTACTATGAAAAAAAAATTTAAGCACCGGGGAACTGGTCTTTTTTAGTATGGGTCAAAATGGGGTGTCGACACTTATTTTTCATCAATTTTATCTTAGATGTAGCTAGTTTCATCAATGTTTTACTAAATCAATAAAACAACAAAAACACAGTAAAAAATGAAATCTCCCACATATTAATTTACAGAATCATATATTATAAATGTTTACCATTGGGCGGATTTAAAGCATTTGTGAAGCATTGATGTACCCACGCTTTGCGGACTTATAACCCACATAACCCCATACTATATGAGAAGAGAAAGAAAGAGTGAGATAGAGACAGGTAGAGAGAGGAGAAAGAAAGAGTGAGGAGATAGAGACGTTGTAGAAGACGGAGAGGAGAGAGAAATACGTTTCAGATAAAGAGAGAGGCGAGAGAAAGGGAGAGAGTGATGAGGTGTCGGTTTTGTATTGATTTATATGGGAAGCCTCTCGGGAGACGCCTTAGACGTGTTGGAAACCGTGACCCGTCTTTCTCAAAAAACGAAAGAGGGCTATTTTCGTAAAAGGATTAATAACGGACTATTTTAGTGATTTCCCTTTAAAATAAAGTCAAGCATTGAGTAACACATCCTATCATGAGTGCGACCTCTTCCTACTAAATTTACAACACACACTGACACAAACACACACACACACACAGGTGTATGAACACACACATACATCATTACCAAAACCCTAGATCCTTCTTTCAGAACCCATGGTCAGCATTATCGATTAACCGAACCTAACCGTACTTACAGAAGATATGTATAAAAACCAGCTGCAAGAGTTAGCACAAAGGAGCTGTTTCAACCTACCCTCGTATACCTGCACAAGAGAAGGTCCTGACCACGCCCCTCGCTTCAAAGCCACCGTTAATTTTAACGGCGACTCCTATGAAAGCCCTAATTATTGCTCCACCTTGAGACAAGCTGAACACTCTGCTGCTGAGGTGGCTCTTATTGAACTAACGTCTCATGGTTCTTCTAATTCATTGGCTGCTAGGATACTGGTTAGTTGTTTTTTTTTTCTAGGGTTTTGTATTTTTTTATTATTAATTTGTAATTGAAGATTTTGGTTATATTAACTAGAATTTGTGAGGGGAGGAGTGGTAGGGTTCGTTTCACGGAATTGAATGGAATTTGGATGTATATATTTCATTTCTTATATTGTTCGTTTCGACAAAAAAAAAGGAATTGGAATTGGATAACAACATATGGAAGGGAATCTACTTTACGATTCCATTCGGATTCCATTTCATTATGTGAAACGAGCACACCTACATTCCAAATCAATCAACAGTTCAATTACATTACATGAAACAAATGCCTCCTAATGAGGCCTAGCTGATTCCTACTTGGAAGCGCCCTTGGTGTAAGTGAGTTGTGTCGAATGAGGGTCTTGTTGGTTATTTAGTGTGAGTGGTGCCACTTGATATAGCTGTTCAATAAAAACAGTATTTGTAGGGATTTAAGGTTGTAGAGAGGGAGTGTTGTTATAATTGTTGTTTGGAATCGTTTTTAGGGTTTCGATTTGGGTAAATTTTATTATTTGGCGGGCTGTCTGCACAAAATGTGTTTCTATGGAAGCCCCTGTTTTGTTTACTGCCTGTGATTATATATGTTGGACTGCAGTAGGATTAGGATACCTAATTTAAGGTTTAGATGCTACCAGTGATGTATGTGAGTGACAGTTTTGAAGTTTAAATAAGATAATATATATCCATCATATGTGTAATCTTATTGGATTGAGAATATGTAAAAGATGAATTTCTATTTCATATTTTCTGTTAGTTATTTTAATATTGTAAGTTAAATGTTGCTGCAATTGATATCGGGTTGGATTTTGTTGTCGGAGGGGAAGGAACCGCTACATTAAGTGGTTGTCCCTTCTTTATGAAGAGGGGGGCCCATTCAAGCTTACTTGGGTTTGGCTAGGCGTTAAGCGCAGTTCAAGGGTTACGTCATCATTTATTGTTATAATCTTTTGAGGGAACACATTATTTCTTTTATGAATGAAGTACATGTTATAGTAAATCAGAGTAATTGTATTGTATATTGTGATTATGATTAAAGATTACAAGAGATAAATAGACTAAATAATTACACATTAATCCCTCTAATATAGGAACATATCTAATAGTTGTCTGATAGTTATGATGACATACTAAAGGATTGTGTACAATAGCAATATGGGTTCTAATTTTAACTAAATTATGTGATCGACACTCAACAGGACGAGACAGGGGTGTACAAGAATCTTTTGCAGGAGGTTTCTCAAAGAGTAGGGGCGTCTTTACCGACATACACAACTTATAGATCAGGCCTTGGGCATCTTCCTGTGTTCACCTGCACTGTAGAATTAGCTGCCTGTATATTTACTGGAGAACCCGCCAAAAACAAGAAACAAGCTGAAAAGAATGCTGCCATGTCAGCTTGGTCATCTCTAAAACTTTGTAAGGATTTACTGTTTTTTGTTTGTACTTTCGTGTATGGATGCATCTGTATGTTGTTGGAATGCAATCGAACCCCACAATGGCGTGGACAGGCCTACTATATAAGGTGCGGGGTCAACAGACCTCGTAGTTTTTTATTTTATTTTATTTTATATATAACGTATACTACCATCTTCTGACCGACCCCCCAAATTTTTGAACGCCAAACCTGGAGAATTTTCAACCTACTTACTTAGAAAAGATCAATCTATATATGTTGCATTTTGAAAATCAAAGTGAAAAGAAAAATATTAAGTATGAATTCGATTTGGTTACCACATTTATTCTAAGTGGTTATTGAAATGTACATAAGCTTTCATTGTCTTGATTACTTCAAAACCTTCATTTTATATCTTAGTTTTACCGTTTATAAAGACAATGTATCATTAGTTATGTAACCCGATCCGACTCGAACTGAAAATTTGGATGTCATGTTAAGAGACATTCTAGGACCAAGAAACTGACCCTGGACAAAAAATAAATCCTGTGTCCACCACAGACACTGTACAATTAACATAAGAAAGATATAATTTAGTAGTGGCATGGGCTGGGTTTACTCGCAACACTGTAAAAAAATAAAAATAAAGATTCTTTTAGTATCAATCATTCAAATAAGATGGTTTAGCAGGTGCTACTTTCGACCCGTTTGAGCCTTGAGGCCTCAACTCATTTTGACCCTCAAGGGTTTGACCCGTTTTCTTGTAAGCCCACCTGTTAGCCATGAAAAACCTTAACCCAAATCAACCCATTTATAAGTAGCGTTGAAGTTGCCACTTGCCACCTATAACTTTATTAATTCTCTTGCATATTATATTCCAGTTTCATATAAACAGTGGATACAGATGAATGAATTGACACTTATATTCTCTATTTTTCAGTAACTCAGCAATCAGAAAGCTTGCCATTGCAAAAAGGAAACACCGAGGAGCAGGAGCATGTTACTGTGGCCCGCGCGTTACAGAAATTCAGGTTAAAGGCAAGAATGTCTAATATACCCTTTCCAATCCATTTTCCCGTGCCAAAACCAAGAACGCTTATCGGCCAACCGCCACCAACCACCACCTCAAAAATCCTTCCGTTAATATGCCCCAAAATGGGTCCCAGTAGGCGTCACCTAACCGCATTATCAAACACACCCCAAACATGCATAAAAACACCTCAACAGCAATTTCCAGTCACCCCTGCTGATGAGCCCCGACAACCCACTTCTCAGTCGGCCGAAAACCACGCTATACCCCGCCAACACAAGTTTCCAGCGGTTGGAGCAGCACCTTACATTCCTGTTCGGCACTTCAGGGCTCACCATGGGGTTGCTCCTCCAGTGACTATACGCAACTCGATTCCTGTTTTCTCTGCCCCACCGCCACGTATGGGGGTGACACAACCACCGCCTCCTAATCACCTTCCTCCACAGTTTGGGATGCCGGCACCCATGCGCAGTGGTTTACCACCTCCGGTCACCATTAGACAGGCGGTTCCAGTTTTTTCAGCAGTCACAAAGCCTGTGACAAGTTCCATAACACCAAATGAAGTAAAGAAGAATACAAGTTCTCATGAGGACTCCAAATCTCCAATCGAGCCACTCACAACATCATCATCATCATCAACAACAGAAGACAAAGGGAGCAATGCAGCAGCAATTTCTATCAGCCCACCTGTTCCTGATGAAAAGGCCGACGAATTGGTAGAGAACAGGTTGAAGGGGCTAGAAATCTGAGGAGGAAGGTAGTGTTTAAGGATTTTGTAGGGGCATCTGTGTTGTGCAACTTAAAATGTAGAAGTTTGGTGTATTCTTGTCTAATATCTTAATTTTGGGAATAGAAATTGAGCTCCAGTAGGTTGGTTCAAAGAGAAAACTGGTGTAGGGTCTTTTTTTGAAACATGAACACTGTGAGCAAACCATTGGCATGAATATGATAACTTCTGTTGTACCGGTGAGACAAGAAAGTGTAAAAAACGCCCCGTGAATAAGGTAAGTTCTGTTAGAGTATAAGTGTGCCCATGTATGTGACACATCTGGTTGAGTTTGATAACTATACAAGATGTGAAACAGTACAGGTATACCACCTTTAGTTAATCGTTGACCGGTATACACCTTTAGTTATGGTTTAGACACTCGATTTACATAAAAATTGACTACTGATTGAACAAATTATTTGTCATATCATTAAAAAAAAGATCTCAGAAAATGACCCATTGTTGGTTTCCTGTTGATTTGTTTCGATTTGCTTTTCACCCTTATTTGAATAATCTATTCTCAAAATGCATTGTGGTTTTGTGAGTGATTAAAATCTTTCACTTAATCGGTGATAACGGAACTACATTGACGTTGAAGAACATGTTTACTCGCCGTAGAAGTTGGATCCATGTACCTTATCAATCATGTTATATGCTCCTGAATTTCGGACAAAGCATCAATCATGAAAGAATGACATTCTGATTATGATGTTTGGTTTAAAGCCATTAGACCTTGCATTATCGCAAAGCGAGTTGGTGATCTCGTGTTTCTCATAGACTGTCTAGTTATTTCTCACTCTTAACGAGTTGGTGGTTGATGCATGTTGCTCTGCTTGATGCTCAGCGTTTGTTGGTTTGTGAATCGTCTGCTGCAATGCTAGATAATCGTTGTTTCTCCCCAAATCACTTGGATGATCTTTAACAACCCCAGTAATCAATGGAGTCTTGGCGATTGGTGGCTTTGATACCATTGTTATGTGAAGTTTTTACAAAAGAAATATTCAGAGAAAAATCAACAATTCAAATTAATTCAATAGCTAATGTTCTCATTGGTTAAACTAGTAAGAATTATCCTTAAAACCGCTAAAATACCAGAAATCACTTTAGTCACTGTATTCATCGTCGCTTGTTGAAATATCTTATATTATGATGTATTCAGCAATAGATACACTATTTATAAAGTCATTAAAATACTATATTGTATTATTTATTAATAAATTCAAACGAACGACATAAAATGGTTTCTAAAAATTCGGTCTCTAAACATCTTTTGACTATCTAAAATCATTGATTTATTGTAGTAACCACTAGTGTGATAGGTTTAAGGATAATAAAAGTCAACAAGTCATAAAGTTTGACTTATAAAAGTCTACAAGGGTAGTAAGGTTTAGCCGCAAATCGCAATGAAAGCCAACTAGTCAAGTGTTTGACTTACAAAAGTCAAAGTCAACAGGTGATGACTTAATAGTAAACTAAATAAAGAGTGAAGCAGGCAGTGCATTAGGTTAATCCTGGTCAACACAAACCATGGATCACAAAGAGTACAAAGTATAAACACAACACTGCTTCACCAACACCTGGCCTATATACCAACTTTCATCCAGATGCTAAATACCAGAAATTCAAGAAAAACGACGGGGTAACAGCGAACCAACTGACAAAAGCCATAGCTGTCGATGTCTCGAACCTGGTGCAATGGTTCTGTGAACAGTTATTGAAGTCATTACCGATGAGAACGGTTATCCCCGCTGATGCACATGCTGCAGCAAATGTAAGAGTTGATGTAATCTGCATCATCAACATTTTTAGTTAAATTCTGCGGATTTGAATCAATATAGCACCAGAAAACTTTTAAAACTTGTAATATAAAACCAATTAACTATAGCAACCCGACAAACATTCGCGGACCTATGTCATAAGAACCCAACAAAAATAAATTATTTAGCATTTGTATCCAATATTCAAATGACGCCGTATATTTAATGACAATTGACACCTATAAGAAAGTTGGTTAACACAAGCTCACACATATTACAAATCGGTGTGTATAAGAAAGTTGATTAACACAAAAAATCATGAAAAGATCCGCTGCCAGAAATCAATTAACCAACAAAACAAAACAAATATTGCAGCCCAACTTCAAAAAATCTAGTTCACAAATAACATGATATGTAGGATTTTAAAGTTGTTTTAGGTTTTTAGCATTAGTTGAATCGGGACATTGGATAAGTGATTCTAAAGTGTAGGTCAACAAGTCGGCCATTCAAAGACTTAAGCATGGTGACACAGATAAAACTATTTTCCAGCTCTGCCACTTAGGCAATAGGGTGTGGTCACTATCCTAGTCACCATCACTACCCTCCACGTCATCGCCACATCACTCCACCCTTCATCACTACCCTCCATCACCAACCTAGGGGTGTGGTCACTATCCTCCACTACCCTCCATAACATTCCAAAATAAAAAAGCAATTCCTCAAAAGTGGACCATGACCATCGTGACGCTTCTCACGTTAATCACGTGTGACAATGGTGGGGGCCTGGGGGCGGTGTTCCCGTGAGGTCACTACCCTCACGGGCCACTCACGACCTAGTCACCAACCGCACACCGTATGGCCTTAGTACAAGTAAAATAAACCATCACAACCTTAACATCAACAAACACATAAAAAAAATCTCCGTAGGAAATCAGAAATAAGAATGTTACCCCCATCTCCAATTGTGAACAAAGCAACGATTTTCGGATTTCTAAGACTACGTTTCACTAAAAGAGCATAAATATCAATGATGGCAAGTGAGAGACTCCATAAACATTGCAAGCTCAGAGCTGCAACAAGGTACCTGGTACAACAACCATGAAAACAAGTATCATTTCATAACCCTCAATTTATATGCAGATCATAAAACAGAATGTAATAAATTGTAACTAAGCCATCAATTAACTTCGCAATGTAAATGCAAAGATAATCAAAAGAACAATCTTTTGGCAGAAAAGATGAACAAAGCCTTCTAATTACCAACTTCTTTTAACAGCTAACACACGCACCCTCTAATCATAGTTGTTAAAAAGCCATCGCCTCTTGCGCCCATGCCAATTTTTTAGGCGAGGCGATGCATTTTCGCTTTGAGTCGAGGAAATTACGCTTTAATTCTCCAAGTGATGGTTTAGGCGCAGATTTCAGCTAGATTCCCAAATTTCGCAGAGTTTCCAGCCAAATTCGTTAAATTATGGCTAGATTCCAGCTAAATTTCTACTTTCGCAGAGTTTCACCCACGTTGGAATTACTCTCACTCACACACACTCATTGTTTAAAAAAATCGTGTAAGGCGAGGCGTTAATAAAACGAGTCCGAGGCGCTCCTCGTGGGGTTCAGTTTGTACATAGTACTAGGGCTGGCATAACAGGTTACACAAACCTGTTAAGACACGAACACGACACGAAATCTAATCTTGTGATTTTTTCAAACACGAACACGAACGTGTGTATAACGGGTTAACACGATAAGGAACACCTAGTAAAACTGGTTAACACGACAAGACATGATAAGACACGACAAGACACGATAAGACTTGTTAAGACACCAACACGACACGAAAATAAACAGGTCTTAACGTGTCGACCTGTTATTGACACGAAACATGTTAAAATCGTGTAGGTTCGTATCAGGTTAACGTGTTCGTTTCTAAATTGCCAGCCCTAGTACATACGCCCCAAAGGGCTAAGGCGTTAAAAATCCCGTTCGGGTCAATTACTCTATTTTTGATGTTTCAGACATTTGTAGGCCAATTATACTCCATAGTACCCATTTGTCTACTCTGGCCTTCGTACACACCTTAATTCCGCTAGGCCACATGCCCTTCAGTTCTGGTTACCAACTAAAATGTTAATTTTCAGTCAAACTAGTTTTCCCTAATTTGAGTATAACACCAAACCTCTCGTACTATCAATATCGTCCGCTTTACCCGCGAGGATCTCACGATTTGTTGCCAACTTCATAAACGGAAGCTTCCTAGATGGTCACCCACGTTTAAAAAAACTCTCACCCACACACACTCATGGTTTAAAACATAGTTTTAGGCGAGGCGTTAATAAAACGAGTCCGAGGTGCTCTTCGTGGGGTTTAGTTTGTACATAGTAGGGCTGGCATAACAGGTTACACGAACCTGTTAAGACACGAACACGGACCTGTGTATAACAGGTTAACACGATAAGGAACACCTAGTAAAACTGGTTAACACAACAAGACATGATAAGACACGATAAGAAACACGATAAGACCTGTTAAGACACGAACACGATAAGACACGAACACGAAACAGGTAAACACGAAACGAAAATAAACAGGTCTTAACGTGTCGACCTGTTATTGACACGAAACCTGTTCAGGTCAATTACTCCATTTTTGATATTTTAGACATTTGTAGGCCAATTATTATTATTTTTTATGTGATCTTAGTGAAATAAAAAGTACCTAAAGGCGGTGACGGAGGGGAAGTCATTAGTGGCAGCCATGACGGCAACAGAAACAGCAGCAAAGGCGAACTGAAACAGACGGAGAGCAAGGTTGGTGGGAGTAGCAGGCATGCCTTGAATATCCTTCATCCTCACTCTATCATCAGGTCTACCATCATTCTCAACAGCAGGAGCAGCAGCAGGTGGTGCTAATTCAGTCAATTGAGGGAGTTCAATGTCCAACGGATGAACAGCAGGGTGGCTTCTGCTACTCATTCTTTTATTTATTTATTGGTTTGTTTCAAAGAGTCATTGTTTTGGAAGTTGTGGGGAATTGGAAAGGAATATGTGGGAATTGTTTTGTAGGGTTGATTGTAACGGTGGTTAAAGGGAAAGTGGAGTCGTCGGAGACCAAGAGAAGATGGATGGATGGATGGATGGATGGATGGATGGATGACAAGTGACAACTGAGAATAAGGTTCACGACGTTGTTTACGTGGACCCACCGCTTTCTTGCCCTATATCCTTTTTTTTTTTTTCTTTTTTCTTTGTGCTATTCTAGGAGGGTGTTCGGGATTGAGTTTGAAAATGTAAAAGTGTTTATTGACTTATAACTTTTTAAAAAGTAGTTTAAAAAAAAAGTGTTTGGATTAACTTTTGGGATGAGAAACATTAAAAAGTCAATAGATTGTCGTTATTTTAAGCGTTTCGGTTAACTTATTGTGAATATTGGTTGTATGGGTGGTAGATTTGTAATTTTTTTCCAAAAGTTAAAAGCCAAAAGCCAGAATTTCTAACTTCTCAAAAACAGTTTTTTCACCCTTAAAAGCCAAAAGCCAAAAGTCAAAACAAAAAGTGCTTTTGGGTTACACAAACAACTTATTGACTTATTGGCTTATTGAAAAAGCCAGCCAATAAGTTAATAAGTTGTTTTGAAACTCAATCCAAAACACCCTCTAGATTATCATCGGGTCTTTTTTCGAAATAAACAACTCTTCTATATAATATAGGGTTAAGATTAAATACAGAGTGAAAGAAAAATAGGAAGTCATAGAAAGGGTATCAAACGGACTCCGATTGAACTCATTCAAGCGACATTTGAACCGTCTTATCGAACCCTACAACATTAGTTTTTAGGTATTCGTTTTTTTGGGGTTTTAGCTTGTAGTTTTTAGAATATGGTTTATATCATTGTGTCTTTATGTACCATTGTGTCTTTTTCTTATTTTCATCATTGTGTCATTTTTTCAATTCATTGTGTCTTTTTTCTTCAGCATTGTGTTATATTTTTTTGACACTGTGTTATATTTTGTGACTCATTGTGTCATATTTCATGATCTATTGTGTTTTTTGTATCCTTCTCATTTTTGTTACACTGTGTAGAATAACTTGACCCATATAATATAACTAGATTATACCCTGGGGGCGTCCTGAGGTTGAGCAATCTAATATGACGCATCAATTTTATATATGAAATAGACTGATGCAAGTTTGATGTAATCAGTCAATCTGTCTTTATAAAAAGACCAAACTCAAAATTTACTATAATAGCAGTTTGTGTTGATGATATCAACATCATCGGGTCTCCTGAAGAGATAGAGAAAGTTGCTCAATTATTAAAGAACGAATTTGAAAATAAAGACATTGGAATAACAAAACTATGTATTGGCTTACAATTCGAGCATATGTGCAATGACACATTTGTCCATCAGTCAAACTACACCGCCCAAAGCCTTCCCCCCCCCCCCCCCCCCCCAATTTCCACGCCCCCATGGGATGGTGTAGAGGGCTTGAACCCCCCCCCCCCCCCCCCCCACCCAAATCTTCCCGCCCCACTTCGGATACTCTAATAGGAAAATATTACCGATAAGAGAATCAACAACCCACTTCGAACTAGGGATGAGCTCGGAACGGTATCAGTACCAACTGATACTGATCCCCAAAAAAACCAATACCGAAAACTCTAAAACCCAATACCGATACCGATACCGATACCGATACCGAACACATACGGTACGGTACCATACCATACCGGTATGGTATCGGTATTTTACCTTAAAATACCGATACCATACCGATCCCGTACCGATACCGATAAGGCGATAATACCAAAACCGAAAACCTCTAAATGTGGGTACCAATACCGATACCGATACCGAACACCCTCGGTTCGGTACGGGATCGGGACGTTATCGGTATTCGGCTTGTATGCTCATCCCTACTTCGAATCCCTCTAGCTCCATCCATATGTTTCTAGATTTTGTATAACAGCCAACTCACACACTCACACCCTCTCTGGTCCTAGCCCTAAATCTACATCTATGTTCACAATTAGATTTGAACCATCAACCATATAGGAAGGAGTACCTTACTGATGTCCCTTGATACCGACGCTATGCTACAAGCCCTTTGGTCTATATTTCCACATACCAACCAGAAACATAGACTACATATAAAATCACTCATTAAACATTTTCTGTGGAACACAAGCTATATGCATGACATTTCTTCCCCAAACCCACAAGAAACATGTGCATCAACCAATGTTGCAAAAGTCGCTAGGCGCTCCCTAGTCGGAGTCGGGAGTACTCGGGGAGTTCTCGGCCTAGTCGGAGAGTACTCGGGGAGTACTCGGCCTAGGCCTAAAATACTCGGTCCTCGGCAACCTACCTTGTAGCGATTTCTCGGGGAGTACTCGGCCTCCGAGACCTTGTTTTACAACAGAGGCATCAACACCACATTGCATTGCATCCAAATGAGTCACCAGAAATTAGGTTCCAAAACATTAAATGTTTAACTAAACACATTCCTGATTCTAAAACATCTCAAAATTCGCTTGATCGGGACTTTTCCCACGACTCCCAGAAACAAAATAAGAAAACAAGCAAGATATTTTTTTTATAGAAAAAATGCAAACATATTAACTGTAAATGTCAGAACAGGCTCTTCCTTCCTGCCTTCTAGAGATCACTGCAATAAGCAAAAAAACAAGTATATATATTTAAAATGTATATCAAGTTATCAACTGGACAGAAAAGATACTAGACTTAGTGTAAAGTACAACACATCAATGCACAAACCTGAGGGATTCATCTTCTGTTTTTTCTACTGCATGAACAGCAAGCTTTTGTTTCTGATATAACTTAAAATCCATAAAGGCAGGAGTCCACTAAAACCTTACGACAACTAGCCTCGAGCACAGGCTCAGTTTTTTGTTCATTGAGCCATGGACCATCTTCATCAGACGAGCTTTCAAGGACAACCGAACCATCACCAGACCAACTCTCTGATAATTGTTGTTCAGTCAAGATTGGATGACCAAACAACATGAACACAGGTTTTTTCTTATCTTTTTCATCAACATCATCTTTACTGGAGCAATTATTCCCTATTGTTAGCAAGCAAGAAACTTTTTCATTAGTTTCTTGAGTTGCTTCCATGATCGTTGAAGAAAAACTTGTCAACGAGTCGAGATTCAAAATCCCAACTGGGAAAGATTGGATGTTGTTGTATTCGGGATTGTGATTATAATAATGAATATCATTATGCCTGGCTCCCTGGATGCTTGCGGGAACATTGTTAACGGTGATTAATGATGAAATTAAGGGGAAATCAGGTGGTTGGGGGAGTCTAAGTTTCTTTCTTGGAGGTGAAAGATGGATTGCAGACATGCTTGACACCACTTCAACCAACCATGGGTTTACGCGCTTCACATTTTGTAGCAAATCCGGTTCATCCCATGAAACCTTCAATCAAACCGAGTAAAGTTAATATAAAAACTAAGATTATCAACCAAAAAGATTTGCAGTATGCTAATATAACTTCAAAAAAATAAAATAAAATCTTTATGTGTTTGTGTTGGAAGAATCCCCCCCCCCCCCCCCCCCCCCCCCCCCCCCCCCCCCCCCTAGCTCGTTGTGCTTGCATTTACTCATCTAACGAAGCTCTTTTAAACATATAACAATGTAAACTCTACAAGAAAAAAAAATGAAACCAAAACCTGAAGAAGCCTCCATGGAGAAGTCGGCCAACGATTATGATCAGCAACATGAACCGAAGAAACAGTCCCTATGAACCAACTTATTCTAGAAGAATCATCTGTCTCAAAGGCCATCTTGAACCTCAACCCAGGGCACCACGGAATCCTCATTGCAGCAATGACAGTTGAAGCTTTTACACAAAATTCAGGAGTGCTTGCACGCGGGTAATAAAAAACCTCAAACGGTTGACCATTTGCTGCTAGATTTGAAGCTTTTACCACAGATTCATCGTTCTTTACGAACCCACAAAATCCACCATTACTGTTTCCCCTTTTGGCCCTTCGGGTCCCGACACAGAGATCACCATTATCACCTCTAAGAAACACAATGGAATCACCAGCCACAAGCTTCTTGTAGTTCACAAAATTGCTCCAACCGGTTGTTAACAGATGGCGACGCGGTGTCCCTCTGTAAATATGCCTGAACTTCCAAACTTTGCCATGAACATCCCTGGCTAAGATGGTTTGAACCGGCGGGTCAGCCGTATAATCCAACCTCGGGAAGATGGTCTCCGCACAGTACCGAGGAACAGAGAATCCACCGCCATTGTTGGCATCAGATTGCGTCAATGTTTTCACAAAAGACGTCGGAATCTCCTGATTCCCATTCTTGTTTTGTTCAAACGCTAAATCCCCATCATCAATAGAGCCAAAATCATTCTGGTTTTCCAAAGGGATCAGCCCCATTTTAGCATAAACTTCATCTGTTTCCCAATCTGCCATGAACTTTACGAACGCTAATCGACACAAAACTTGCGAAGGAACTCGCGGGGAATCCCCAAAGCTCACATTCCCGGAAGCAGCGTGTTCAGCATGGCCTTGAGGGAAGTAGAAAACCTTGGAGTTTAACGGCGGCACTTGCGCCATACCACCAGCACAGGCATGCCATAACTGTGAATCCAAGCAATTCTCCACTTGATTAACCGCGGTTTTCACCGAATCCATCACTCTAATCATCTTGCAATCAAAACCCTAACCTAGCACACAATTCAGCGCATAAGGATTATGTAAATTAACAATTTACAAAATAATTAAATCCTCTCTTTGGTTCTAAAGAAAACAACAGAAACTTTAAATTTCCTAAAATCAGTAATATATTCTCATATTTAACAGCAAATTTAAAGTAAACTAAACCTTAATTATGAATTGAATGATAATCCAAGCACTTATCCACTTCATTAATTTCAATTATCACATGATAACATCATCACTAACCATATTTTTTAGCACATGACAGACCACAAAACAAAAAAGTCCCATAAATTAATTCCCATAAAATAAACATTATCATCATCTCCAATCTAATGGCAAAAAATAAAATAAAAAAATTGATGACATAAAGAAGGTGAAAGATACCTAAAATCATGAATAATGGAGAAATTAAAGTCTGTTAACTTAAGAAATAAGAGTTGAATTGTATGTTATAGAGAGGAGGATAGTGAGTTGTGAGTGAGGGGTGAATAATAATAATAATAATATTTATAATAGAATTTAATGAAAACAAAGAGAGAGACAAAGACAGAGACGGTCACCTTAGGCTTTGTTGCCGACCGGACGGTGGCATACAACAGACAAATATCGATTCTGCAGTTAGTTAAATATATAAATGTCCCTCACATAGTGGTGGTGGAGTGTAGGCCGACAAGGGTTCCCTATAGACACACATTTTGGAGGGGCATGGTAAATTGGTAATGATGGGGAGAACTTGGCTTTTCTGGCGTAGGGAGTTTGAACCTGAGCTGACCCGGTTTTTATCTTACTATTACTTTACAGGGCAATAGTAAAACTGAGCTCATGTGGAGGCGGTACTGGTGTAAAACTGAAGTATATTCATCTTTTTTTTTTTTTTCTAAAGACTAACGAAAGCTTAATCATTCTGGTAAATCTAAGAGCAAAAGACCACTTACGCCTATGAAGGCAGACGATACTGGTTACCTAGCCCATCACCATCCCAGACGAAACTCACTGCCGTAAGGCAGTGGTGCAGCTTCATAGGGTAGGGGTTTGCCCGACCCCCCGAAATTTCGCTTAGAAATTTTGATTATATAGTATCTGTAAAGATTTTTTTTTGGTATATACAGTTTTGATCCCCTGGTGACTTCCGACCCCCCGGTCGAAATTCTCAAATCTCGCCACTGCCTGAAGGCCACTGTGGTAAAAACATATGGCCCAACTTAGAATAATTTTGCCATATGAGAGACTTTAAACAATGACCTCCACACTAAAAGAGCATGAGGCTGCCAATACACTATGAGAGACTTTAAACATTAACTCTTTATAAGTTTCTAGTGAATGAATTAATCACCCTTAATATTGTAAAAATTCTTCGGACGATAAAAATATATAAATCTTTATATAATGTATTTAGATAATCAATCATATAGCTGATAACCGTGCTTATTAATTTATTTTAAATTTTAAATGAGAGTTCTTTCGTAGATTTTCACTATTTTTTTAAATAAAAAAAAATCCAAACCAAGGGGTTCCTGAAACCCCTTGAATCCGCCAAGGAGATAAGATATGATACGATATATAAGTGTTATGAATCCTTGGTGTAGCTTGTAAATTTTAACATTTCATGTTATTTTATTTTACAGAGTAAAAGAGATTAACATTAGTAGTAAAATTAATTCATCTTACATGCATTCTCTCATTTTAACCAAGTGTTATCTTTACTTTTCTTTTTCTTTTTTGTAACAATAGGTAGATCAACGCCAACATTATTTTTCTATACGATGTTACGATGTTAAAGATCATTAAAAACTTCTTGATAAAACACTTGGTAAGGACTAAAGATCACTATTCTTCTCCCTGATTTGGAAAGCTATAATCGATTTCAGTCTCTTTATACTAAGTATCACATACTACACAAATTAGTTTTCAACACCACACTCAATACTAAATCACATTTTCCTTGGTTGGTTTGATAATAGAATTTAATATAAAATATATGGTTTTAAAGCTTTCACTACTAATGCGTGTTAATAAAGGGGTCTGATAACACAATAAGAGTGTTAATGACGGTGTCATAAATTTAATATGTTACTTTTTTTACATGTCATCTATTTATAACATGTGCTTATGACAATTTTTTTTACACGCATTTATGACACTTTTTAACATGACACTTTCTTGCATGTCATATGTTTATAACATTTATTTTACGTGTCAATAATTTATTAGTCAAATTTTTTTGTAGAATTACAAATTTACCCCTGGATATATATACCCATCACTAAAGTAACAAAATAACATATTTAATTATATATTGCATATTTATCAAAATAAAAATCAATCAAAGTTAACATTTGTCAAATCTACCACATACAAGTATTTAACGGTTACAAAATATTGACGCGTATTGTATTTTTCGTCTTAAAAACAATTTCGATCACTAAAAGATAAATGTCGCGGCATAACTTGACCATTCTTCGCGAATGCCATCCATATCGTCATCCGCGTAAGAATCCACTTCTCCCAACCTGAGACACCAATTAAATTAATACATTAGTCGAGACCGTCCAAGTATCCAGTTTAACATAAATATTGGCAAACATAAATTAAGAAACATAGTTAGATCCGTTACTTTTAACCTAACTAAAACTTGTCTCAACTTACATTGTTCAATATTTTAACTCCTCCTTAAACAATCCCTTTCATGAATTGTAATCTCTTTATCTCAAATACCATATACAAAAGTGATTTCTTTTCCATAACAGTATTATAAGAATTGCTTAAAACTTGTATTCATAACATCTGCACTACTTAAATACTTATATGTATCTTAACCAATAATAGTGGGAAACCTGAGCGATGCGGCGACGACAAAAATTGACATTGATTCATATTCTCTTGCTGCTAATTCTTCTTCATCATAATCTCCTGAAATTTTAATCGAACAAAATAGCAAATTTTATCGTTTATAACACGTTCCCCATTCAAGTCATCATCATACTCATAAAGGCTTATAAAAGTATGTCCTTATCAAGGTTAATGAACACTATGATGGAATGATATGGTGATAATAACACTTTACTGCAAGATAAAGACTATGGCTGATGAACTTTCATGTTTTATATTAATAGAACGTTATGTTAAATTTGTAAATCAATTAAAAACATGTTTATAAATTTAAACTCTTAACTTTTTATCTCTTCATCTGTAACATTTTCTGGATGTTCTACACTTTGTTCAGACTTGGTTCCTAGCTTCAGTTTTCTTCAACACTTCATGTTATCTCTTTTAGGTTCTAACATAAATTTAAGTAAAAATCCGTTACAAGGCTTGTTCAACTACATTCAAAGGAAACACATAAGAAAGTAAGGTCTAAAGCTTCAAAAGTCCTCCAAGCAAAGCCATAAATCCTCAAGCTTCATTATTTCCTGAAATATGTTGAGTTTGGAAAAGATGGGGGGTCAACTAAAAGTTGGTGAGAATATATAGGCCTAGTCTAGCAAATAAGTTTATAAATACAAGTTTTCAAAGTATGCAATTCTTGTGTCTAATGTATATCAAAGTCTACATGTGAAAACAAAAAACACATAGTATTAAGGGGGCGCATAATCAATCCTACCGACAAAGTTTAGGTCCATCCCGTAATCACGGTTCACCTTAATATAAAGTTAAACGATAACAATCACCCGCGCTCCCCATGAAAATGGTCAACGAATCTAGTTTGGGTTGTCAATCCAATAAATCTATCATTGTATGTCGTCGGCTTCGCCAAAGCTAGTGATTATGCAAATCTCAAGTTTTATGTCTACCAAGTTGTTGTTTAAGATATGTGGCATCAAAGATTTACTACTAGACACATATGGTGAATTGCATAATAAGTTTCAATAAAAAGTATCACAAATCAAGTTTCAATAAAAAACATAAAAAATTGCAAAACGAGGTTATGTAAACTCGCTTTGATCGTGATGATGTTCTTGCAAAATATCAATGAATTATGCTTGTACCCTAATAAATTGGAACGGTGAATTAGGGTCTATAAGTTTTATTTTATATTTGTAGTGTTCATGTAATTGTATATTATTATTAGACTATATGGTGTGGAGTCGGGGAAAGATTTAGGGGAGTTGAGTTGTCACTTTCCCCCAAGGGGAACACCGCCCCCTCCATAAAATTTCGGTGAGTTGGGGGAATTTTCCCCTTTCTCCCCTTGTAACATGATTGGCCCTTTTTCTTTTTTCTTTTTTTTAATTAAACTTTATATAATAAAAAAATGAAGGGAGAGTGGGGGAATACCATTTCCAAACTTTAGGGGAGAAAATGAGGGAAATGATGTGGCGCTGATGTGGCAATGGGGGAGTTGAGGGAATTATGCACCACACCAAATAGTCTTACCAAGACATAACCTCGGTCCTCGGATCTGAACCAGTTGTCGTTCCGCAATAAAAGAATATACATTCAAATTTCATTGTTAACCAACCATAAAAGAAATAATTTATAAAATATGAACTTCACGATGTATTGTTTCAAGAAATAAGTGTTGTCATTTTATCTAAAAAAACTTTCATAGTCAATTACGAAATTAATGTACGTACTAGCATTAAATTGTATTTTTTTAATGAAAGGTTTGTTACTAAAATATTAAACTAAAGCTGGTTTTTAATTTGACAAAACAATCTGTACATAAAGCATTTGGGCACTAATGGTTTGCGTTGATCACATGACTAAAACTAATCATTGTTTACCTCTCGGCCTCCGAGGGAGCCATATGCTCTGTCCTTGTGGTTACCCGTTTGACAGCGTAGGGTCATATCTATTACATCAACCGAGCCCTGAGAGATTATGAAGTTCGATACTCACCCTTTGAAAAGTTAGCATTATCTTTAGCCCACACCTCTAGGAGACTCCGGAGGTATTTTCAAGCTTTTAACATTGAAGTCCAATTGATGGACAGGGTCAATCATGATGTTTAAGATGCTTAACTATGTGCTTTTAATGTCGTTTAATTGATTATATGCTTTCAATGTGATAACTACGCAATGATGTGTGATTGTAGGATAAACGACATAAGTGGATGGATTTGGAAGCTTAAACGTGGATAAAATTGAGCTCGGATGATGAACCGAAGATGTGGAAGTGTTCGGGACATTTTGTGTGGCTAAATGAAGTTAAGAAGGATAGTGGATGAGAAGAAATGAGTTCGTGAAGTGTTCGGATCAAGAACGTAATGAATAAGTTGATTATGAGGATGTTTATGACGCGCCAAAGCTTGCGGTTATGAGATTGTAGGTCGTGTGAGTCATATGTGAAGGATGAAGCTTAGAATGTTATGGCCGTAAGGGCCTTGATGCTAGCCGTAGGCTGCTGTGAGTACAACTCAAAGGAAGGATAAGAAAATAAGTATTCTTTTGGCAACTGATGGTCGTAAGGGTCCTGATGACAATCGTAGCTTACAGTGAGCAGAAGCATGAACTTCAAGAAAAAATCAGCATCTGCCCACCGTAACCCCGTGATGACAGCCGTAGGTTACGGCTGTCACTCCCACAATTTTTGGAAAGTTGTTTTTAAAGAGATATAAAAGCCTAAACCTTAACCTAGTCGCCTCCCAAGCCTCAATTGACAAAACTTCATCATCTTTGGGAGTATTTTGGAGCTACAAACCTCAAGATTCATCGTCATTCATCCATACTTTCGATTCTCATCAACATGTTCGGTATTATTACTCAAAATTTTGATTCGTTTCTTGTTACCATGAACGGCTAAACATCTTTGTAATCACCTCCGGGTGTACGGTTTATTTGTGAAACTTTACTTCTTGTTTTATTTGGTTTATGGATTGTATTTTAATTATTTGAAAGATATTTGTGGTTTGAGTTATTTAAATAAGTCGCGTTTCGCATTCGGTTTTCTTGTATCGTGAGCAGTTTGATTAATGGGAGGGTAGTTGTTATTCGTGGGTTGGTAATTGAATTGTACATATTATTAAAAACTTGTGTTCGGTTATCACTTGATTTGAATCGTTCAACAAAACTATGTCTATGTAGTATCCAATCATTTAAACAAGGGTAGAGTGAATCATTGAATCAGAAACCTAGAGGGGATTACTTCTTTAATATTATTGTTTACAACTTCTTAAATTCATTTGCTTAAAATTCCAAAACCAACAACAAATCAAGTAGACGTTAATTTTATCAGTTAAGTTACAAAACTACCCTTTCCACCAATTCCCTGTGGAGACGACTCAACTTCCATATACTACTATTTCTTATTTTTTTGACCGAACAAACGACATCGATCACCAATCAGAACAACGGATTCTCGGTATACTCCAGAAGCCAGAGGTATCTGGTCGAATGGCCAAATGGGCCATCGAATTCGGAGCCTTTGACATTACGTACAAGACTAGAGGGCCGGTGAAAGGCCATGCCGTAGCAAATTTCCTTATGGAGATACCAAAGAATGTGGCCATTACCGAAGTAAACTAGGAGGACACCACATGGTCTCTGTTTACAGATGGTGCCTCAGGACAAAAAGGTTTCGGGGCTGGGGTGCTTTTGAAAGAACCTGATGAAAGGGGGTTCTTGTATGTTATCCGGTTGAATTTCAAAAGTTCGAACAATGAAGTCGAGTATGACGCACTATTAGCTAGACTCCGTCTGGCTTTAAAGGTTGGGGCCAAAAAGGTAGATTCACCAATTTCATTGAACTCCCCGCTATACGCAAAGTTAATCAAAATCAATGTTTCTTGCGTTAAACAGGTGTTAGCATATGTGGATTCGTTACTAGTTGTGAACCAAATAAATGGGGAGTACGAGGCAAAAGATGCTAATATGGCTCTTTACCTTGCACAGGTATGGGTACATGATAACCCGTAGCCCGAAAATAAGCAACGGTATAACACATGACTAACCCCTTTACCTTGCACTGGCACAACAACTGATGAAAAAGTTCGAAGCCTGTCAAGTAATACACATAGCCGGAAGCAAAAACAAGAAGGCCGATGCATTGAGCAAGCTAGCTGCAAATTAAACCCTTTAACTAACCACGCCGTCAAATCCATCTGCCACTTATTGAACCGACCTCGTTTACTATTGCTAACAAATATCTCAAGTGACGTCAAGCTATTACCTGATCATTACCCTACGAGTGTTGAAATGGTATATGGCATCTACTCTAGGTCCTTAAAACTGGCGTTATTGATTATAAATGAATTTATTTAAAAGTTACAGGTTTTAACCCAACTTAAAGTTAGACACGTATGTGTTATCACTCTCCTCATGTAAAATAGCATTCAGCAACATTTAAACGAATTTTAAGTCATCATCATTCATGGAGATGTAGAGTATGGTTGTAACATAGTTCAAATTTCTCAAACCGTTTCCAATTGCTTTCTCGGTTTCGGTTTGGATACAAATCTCTTGTTGCATTTCTTTGCTGCAAGCTCTGCTTCATGAACTCGGCATCCATGCACCTTAAGCTCTTATCTTGATTTCATACAAAACCATTAGAACTTAATTGTCATAGAAAAAAGACTTGCTTAAAAGATCTTTGTGTACACTTTATATCTATAAATGATGAGCTTGTTGATATCTGCACAAAATCATTGCCTTAACTCCTAGATTACACGTAATCCAAGATATTTCTATAGAAATCCACGATGCATCTATGAACAAATGTTTTTTTGAACGGCCAACGAATCAATTCCCGAGCACTCTCGGGCACCCTTTTGGCGAATCAGGTACTCGAGAGTACCCGGGCCACCAATTGCCACCAATTCCCGGGAAAACCCGACCACTCACCCGCCCGAAAGCACGACAGTGAAATAATCGGTAAAACCGGTCGGGATCAGGACTCGAACCCAAGCCAGTGGCCGGGTCATCCCTTATTTCCATCCACCAATGTCCTCCAAATGTAGCTAGTGGGAATTGAACCCAAGCCTCCCATAGGAAACTTTAGGCCTTTAACCAACTGGGCTACAAGTGTTGAACCCAAGCATCCCATAGGAAACTTTAAGAACAAATGTAATCTCGTATATGCTTAGAATTCAAGGAAGCATCCCCAATAGGACATGTGACAACCAATTGGACCAAAATTGTTTTTTAAGGGTGGACCATTTTTGTATTGATTATATGAGACCATACTTGACAACAATGCTTAGGGCTTTAACACACTTTGCATGTTGGGTAGCAACCACCAACCATGTGTTCTTGTTTTGTCTTTTACTTGTCCCTTTCTTCTTCATATCAGCCGACAAGAAATATAGAGAAATTAATTTCGAGATCTTTAACTATAGAGGCCCATGTACATCAATTTGGGCCTTTGGGTTCTATATTTGCTTGATGGGCTTCTTCAGATGACCAAATTTGGTTGGTACTTGGTATCATTCAACTTATGATATATAGTGGGTTAGCCTGCGCGATGCGGCGGGTGTCACCGAGTCTCTTTGGAAGAGCACAATTTAACCCGATATGTCGTAAACACTGATTATATTTGGTATTACTTTTGGATAGCGCAATACTTATTTATCAAGTTCTTATAGTATTATCAAGTTTATAAAATTTTACCTTTTGTAAAGTAGCTAATTTTATATAAAAGATTATAAGAAAGCATGTACCATTATGAATGGTTTTTTTATATGGTTTATATTTAATGTGTTTAACTTCAAAGTAATTGTAGAGTTAAATGTTATGAGCTCTCATAAACATTTCTTGACTTTTGATTTCATATTAATTAAATATGGTGTTTAAAGACAAATTTACCCCTCAAAAGTAGTTATTATATGCATTGTGTGTTGTATTATAAGCAATTAAACATGTACCTCTTAACTTTTAAGAAGTCGTCAAATGCTTTATAATATACTACAAGATTCATGATAAAATTGAAAGACAAAAAAGGACAACATATTATTAAGTTTTTCTAATGATAAGAAGTAAGTTTATTCTAAAAGTACTAATCATGGTAAGCCTAATCATGGTAAGCCTAATATAGAGACTAATTTAAGTACAAGTGTATAATGCAAAAGGGGTATTATGGGGAATTTTTAGGTTATATACATATGTTAAAGCATGAGCCTTTTTGTATTCCATCTTAAAATGAGTGTAAAATGACTCTCCTACCCATCCCTCCTACTTAATAAGGTACATAGATTGTTTTTAAAACTTATTCTGGTATAAGAAGTTGTCATGGTAGTTTAAAATGCATGTCTATTAGTATACCTAGACACATATTTATCATTTATAGAGATAGAAGATCGAATTGAATCTTGCTTGTACACATTTCGAAGATGAAATTCTTATTAATATGTTAAATAAATTCTAAAAAAATTTATTTATTTTACATTTAGATATTTCTTCTATACGGTCAATGTTATCTCTTCACGTAAAACAAGCCTAACGAATCATAGTTCGTTCTGCTCTTTGCATCTCATATAGGAAACATAGTGAAATTAAAGAAAGCCATTGATGCTCGGTGAGAGCAACCCTTATAGAGATAGAATGTGAGAAACTTTAGAGAGAGGAAGAAGACATGATAGACTATAGAAAAAAACATAAGAGGGGTCAAGTGAAGATCCCATGTCAAGAATTACTGTTCGGGGTTTTAATAGAAAGATAAATGTTAAAAAATATAAAATTTGAATTTGAAAAAATATTTACAGAACATTTCAAGGGTATAAAAAATAAAAAGTTGGTCTTGACTCTTAAACACTTGAACTTCTTTAACGGAAATG
This sequence comes from Ambrosia trifida, assembly GCA_028751855.1. Classification (NCBI taxonomy): domain Eukaryota; kingdom Viridiplantae; phylum Streptophyta; class Magnoliopsida; order Asterales; family Asteraceae; genus Ambrosia; species Ambrosia trifida. The sequence continues at coordinate 1,816,949 of CM054126.1, read as the reverse complement.
TTAAAGAAAGGTGGAATAATCACTCCACCATATATCATTTTAGTTTTTTTTTTTTTTTTGTTAATTCATTTATAGATGTCTGCATGTCGCTATGAAAAAAAAATAAAAAATAAAACCCTAGGGTGGGTGTCATTCGGGTTTCAATTTTATATCGGGCGACCCCCATTTCGTAAGGTTGGGCCAGCCCCTGATTATATGTGTACATTAAATTAAATATATGGGTAAATGTTACATAATTTGTGTTAATTCATACATATTTCACGTGCAGTTCACGTATTTTGATAATAATAAAACTTGAATCAATCACCTAAAAACCCAAATCAACAAAAGTGGTTTAATCATTGGACAAAGTTACCCTCTCTTAGTTGGGATAAATGAGTTTCTTTTGATGTTTTGGATTTGATGTAGGTGTTTCGGTTCGTTTGTATTCAGTCTCTTGTTTGACATATTGGCTTCTTAGAAAAGACAATAAGTCAATAAGTTGTTTTGAAACTTGTTGAAAATAATAGTTCTCTAACTTCAATTTTATTACTTGTTATAATATTCAATGTATTTTATCATGTTACATAAGCGTTTTGTGCAGGATATTGCTCCGGTTGTAGCAGATAGCCGAATGAATTAGGCCATATAAGAAGCTGGCCAGATAAGAAGCTTGGTGGTAATAGGCTTAAGGATGGACTTGATTCAATGGGCTGATAAAAGAAGTATTGGGCTCACCTTATGTTAATGGCCCAGCAGTAGCTTCGAGATGTAACTGATAAAAGATCATCTGCCCAACTTTTGGATATATATTCTCTCTTATTATTATTCCAAATACTTCTTACTTCTCTCCAGTTCATCAAGATTATCATTTGCAAACACATAGAGGAGTAGGGTTTTTCCAAGAAGTGAGATTGTTATCATCTCATTCAACATAATCAATCTCACATTTTTTTTAGACTTAAAGAAACATTATATTAAACCAAAGAGAGCCAATTACAAGTGATACATAGGTAAACGGGCCACAAGTTGCGCCGCTACCCCTTTTTGTATTGCAAAACATACTCTATTGAAAATAAAACATTGACCCTTAATAGCTGGAGAATTACTCTGCACAACTTTCTTCACGCGATCGAGGAGCTTGATTGCTTGCGGGGCCATCGCTCCAAAAATATCAAAAGCAAAGGGCTAGGGCTTCGTATGATTATATATCTAAATACTATTCTCTGTTAAAGATCAGTCTTTAAGCTTTTTGTGTTTTCTCTCAAGTTTCTTTCTCTCGTTCATATATAAGCTTCTCACATTTTAGGGATTGTTCAAGCAGGTTCATGATCTTGAATCTGTTTCACCTGGGTTTATGTCTTTTGTTTGATGGGAGTTTTCTTGGTGTTCATAGAGATAGTCGTATCTGATAGTGGTCAGTTTTTGAGAGTTGTTTCTTTCTTGTATCTTGTCAGACTTTATGATCATTTGTTAATAATAATCGTTTGATTTGTTTTCTGATCTATTGATACTGTATTTGTGACATCAATCCCAAACACCCTCTATGTAATGGGGCATGAATAGGGGCTTTCAGGCCCACGCTACCCACACCGCACCCTCCCTCGTTAAATGGTCAAAAAGTATGGTCAATGTTATTTGAATCACGACCTCTTGTATGGAAATCCAAGAAGTAAGAACATACTAGGGGTGAACCATTGAAAGGGTATTGAAGGTAATCAAGGGGCATTAAAGGGGTGAACCGCTACATCCTTTTGTGATTAAAGGTAGCCATGCTAACATGGACGTCACATGCTGAAAATATACAAAACAACATTAAAAGATTAAACAGTTTATGAATTAGATTGCACTAAATGAAGTGTGACCATCAATTAATGCACAAAAGTGATTTATGAGTAACCAACCTCTACTTTTACATTAGCATGTGCATACTCGCAGCAAATGTTAACCAGAAGATGAAAATTAACATATATCAGTGGAAGTACATATCATATGATTACCATTTGGGTAGGCTTGGGTCTAATTAACAAAGCTATTTGAATTAAGGTGTTGTTCTCATTGAGATCAATGGTTCAAACCTCGAAAAAGACGGATTTATTTTAAATTGCTAAAAAAAATATAATTACCATTTGATCACATTTTGAACTTATTTTCCATTGAGACAATACATAAATAAACAACTTTTTTTTTTTGAACATTCTAACTTCATTAAAAAAGGCAACCGATTCGCAAAACACAGACAGAAGCTACACCGACTACAACATGTTATTAGGCAATTAATGAGTTGTTAATGTAGTTACATAATAGTTAAAAAAAGAAAAAAGTCCCACATATAATATCGTTAACTTATAGGAAATGCAAAAGTTTCACACTTTCATAGCTACCAGGCTGTCTGCATGATACAATAGGGAACCTTAAGTTTAGGGGAAAGAACACCTTAACTTTACTAGCTTGTCAGTTGGACTCAACACCCACCATCTTAGATTTCATCTAGGGTTTGTTTGGTATGAGTTAATGGAATTGATGAGGGAAAAGAATGGAAGAGGTAATGGAATGGACAAAGGAATTAAATGGATTATTACCATTCTATGGTCTTGTTTGGTTACCATGTGAGATCTGAATGAATTATTACTTTATATCGTTTGGTAGGTAGGAAAAAATAAAGGAATAAAATTGGCGGTGGGTGGTGGCAATGTTGTAGGCGACGGTTAGAGGCGATGGGCGGCGAAGGTAGGTTGCGGCGATGGATGGCGGCAGTGGTCGGTGGGTGGTGTTGGCGGTGGTCGGTGTAGGCGGTGGTTGGTGCCGGTGGTGGTCGTTGGGAGACAGTGGTTGGCAGTTGTCGTGGCGGCGGGTGGTAGTGGTCGTGGCGGCAATGGTTAGTATCGGTGTTTGGTGGGTGGTGGCAGTTCCGATGGGTGGCAGTGGTCGGCAGTGGTGACGGTGATCGGTGGGTTGCGGTGGCGGTAGTGGTCAGTGGCGGCAATGGTAGAGGGTAGATAGCGGTGGTCGATGGTGGCATCAGGTGTCGGTTGATAGTGGTGATAACAGTGGGTGGTGTTAGTGGTGAGGGTTACGTGGGCCCCCTCATCAATCAGCAACGAGACTCATCTGCTTCTCCACATCCGGTTAGTGCTGCTGACCAAGAATCTCCCTGTCCTACACCTGCACATGAAAATGGTAACCCTGAAAATGGTGAAACCAACGAGGAACCGCAAAGTCCTCTTAGTATGACTAATAACGAAGTTTCAAATGATACATCTAACAATAGAATAACAAGTGAACAGGTTATGCAGGAGGATCGGGATGAATTAATGCAGGAAGAACAAAATGAAACAACCGGGAGATACGTGCTACCTCCAAGAGCCCGTAGAGGAGTACCTCCAAAACGATATTCTCCAGAAAAGGAGACAAGATCAACTAGATATCCCATGGCAAATATGGCTAATGGAAATTTGTCTAGAGAAGCTAAAGCCTTCACCGCCGCCCTCCTTAATGAACAAATCCCAAACTCTGTAGAACAAGCCTTAAAGTCCAAGGAATGGAAGGATGCTATGGAAACAGAAATGGATACGCTTATGAAAAACCAGACATGGGAAAAATGTACCCTTCCCTCAGGAAAGAGACCATTAGGATGTCAGTGGATCATCACTATTAAACGCAAACTAGATGGAACAATAGAAAGATATAAAGCTTGACTAATGGCCAAAGGATACACACAAACTTATGGGATCGGATCGACTATTCTGAGACTTTCTCCCCAGTAGCCAAAATTGATACAATCCGTGTTCTTTTATCTATTGCTGCTAATGAAGGATGGCCTCTTCATCAGTGTAATGTGAAGAATTCCTTCCTTCATGGAGAATTGAACAAAGAAGTATATATGGAGGCACCTCCCGAATTCATAGATAACTTCAAAAATCAAGAAGTGTGTCAACTAAAAAGGACTCTCTACGATCTTAAACAATCACCTCGAGCATGGTTTGGTTGATTTACATTGGCGATGGAAAAATACGGATTCAAACAAAGCAATTCTGACCATACCTTGTTCCTCAAATGAAAATGTAAACTCATAACTTGTTTAATTTTATATGTTGGTGATATGATTATCACAGGAAACGATAAAGAAGAAATGGAGAAGCTTAAAGCAAATCTTTTCAAGGAGTTTGAGATGAAAGATTTAGGAAGACTTAAGTACTTACTTGGGATTGAAGTCTTGATATCTGAGCAAGGAATTTTCATATGTCAAAAGAAGTACATCCTTGATCTCCTTGCTTAAACAGGAATGATTGACTGCAAACCAGTTTATACTCTAATGATAACCAATCAAAAACTCTACATGGAAAAATGAACAAAATTGGCAGATAAAGGGAAATATCAACATCTAGTGGGCAAACTCATATATCTCTCACACACTCATCCAGACAATGCATATGTTGTAGGAGTGGTTAGTCAATTTATACACCAACCTCAAGTTAACCACATGGATGTTGTTCGAAGAAATATCATATACCTAAAAGGGATAGTTAGCTATGGGATTCTCTTCCAACCAAACAAACATTCGAAAATTCAAGCCTACACAGATGCTGATTGTGCAGGAGATCAACAGGACCGAAGATCTACATCATGATACTTCACGTTAGTTGGAGGGAACTTAGTGACCTGGAGAAGTAAAAAAACAAAAGGTAGTTGCTATATCTATTGTTGAAGCTGAATTCCGAGGAATTACAAGAGGACTGGCAGAGGTATTATGGATATGCAAACTTCTAGCTGAAATTTGGGTTCGCACAAAAGGAAACTAGCAAAATCTGGTGTTACAACAAAGCTCCTATACAAATTTATGAAAATCCTGTTCAACATGACCGTACAAAACATGTAGAAGTCGACAGGCATTTTATCAAAGAAAACTCAAAAATGGAACTATAGAACTTCAGTTCATTCGGCCAGAGGATAAACTAGCAGACATACTTACAAAATCTGTCAATGGGAAGCTTTATAACAATTGCCTGTACAAGTTGGGTATCGGGAATCTCACTACTCAACTTGAGGGGAGTGTTGGAAAGTAAATCAAGAGGGATGAGAATAGTTTCATCATTTCCCTAATTATGAAGATCTCGACATCTCACAAATTCAATCATATAGCTGTTTACCAATCACATAGCCGTTTAGTCTAATTTACCAAACTTAGACCATTTGTAAAATCTTATATATTCTTCTCTTTTCCATCTTGATATATTACGAAAAGCATCAATATCACAATCATTTTTTGTTCTCTGATAAACAATACAGGTCTTTTACATGATTTTGAGTTCATCGAACTGTATAAATTTAACTTTCAACATTGAGAGACAACAAAGGAAGAACTGCATCATTGATTGTATGTTATATGCATTGGCATTCATTATGGTACCATCAATAATAGATCGTTAGTGTTGTCCTAAATCACTTGGTGTGGAACGCTGATTATGTTTCATTGAATACGATCTTTGTTACAAGTAAAAGGGTCATCTTGTACTATAGTCAATAAGTCAGGGGTTAAAGCTGTCAAGTTTAGAAATATTAAAAGTCTGTTAGTATAAGTTAGTTTGGGAAGGAACTGTTGTAACGATGCTTTGTATAAATAGACGATTACCTGATCAATTAAAGTAGCTAGGATTGATCGAATTCCTCTTCTCTTTGATTGTTTTCTTTCTTCGTAGCTAATAATCTTACCCTTAACAAGTTGCTCGTATTTAATGTAACATGTAACCATGTAAAAAGGAAGAACTTTGCTCCGAGTTGAATAAAGATGATAAGCATTGACGATCTCGGGTATGTTTGGCAAAACTAGCTGGTGGGTGAAAGCTGCTAGCTGATGGCTGGAAGCTGGTAACTGTAGCCGGAAGCTGGTAGCTGTAGCTTTTCATATATATTTTGGTGTTTCAGAGTAGTTGAGGCTTTTAATAAAATGTATAAAATGACCAAAATATGCATTAACTAAAAGCTTATGTGCGTGTCTTTATTTTATTTTATGATAGAATGAGTATTTGTGTCATTTACTCATTAAAAGCTTGTAGTTAGTAGAAGTTTTTTCTTAAACGCTAGTACTAGTAGCGTTTCAATATAGAGTTTTTTCTCCTAACCTAAAAGTTTCAAGCTCATTCAACCAAACACTGCTTCTTATTATGTATATGAGTTTTTTCTTAAAAGCTCGAAGCTTAAAACTCATAAAAGCTCTAAAAAATTCATTGCAAAAACATAGTCATGCTAGAAAGATATGTTTAGATGGTAGTGTTAACATGTCAACCCTATTTGTAGGGGTGTGCACGGGTCGGTTCGGGTCAGTTTTCAGCATTAACCAAAACCGAAACCGAAATGTTAGGTTATCTCGGTTCCTAAACCGATCGGGTTCGGTTAATTCGGTTTCGGGTTGTTCAGTTATTTTTCGGGTGCGGTTCTATTACGGTTAAAGTCGTTTTTTTTCCTTTTTTTTAGGGAGATAATTGTGAACCATGCAAATATTTGTGCCAACCCATGATATAAATAAAATAGATTGCATAAATCACAATACTTCAGTTAAAACCACTGAATCCAATTCAATGAAAATATGTTCAACATATAAAACTGCTTTTTATTTGTCGTAGGCCTTTTCTTTTCCAAAGGACTTGGTGTGCTTTTTATTTTTCATAATTTGCATTCTTGTGTTTTTAAACTAATTGATATGTAAACTGATTCCAAACAATTCCAAATGAAAATATGTAAAGGCCAATCTAATCAAGTAATTAAAACACATACAAAATTCAATAAGTGCAAGTCACCTACATATCAATTCTATAACAAACATTTATATATTTGAATGAATATATAATAACGGTGTGCTTGATTCGTGAATCAACTGCTCACAGGTTTACACGCACAATAGTATTTGGTAACATATAAAAAATGTGCAGCCCAATAAGAACATATCGGATCGGTTTTTTTCGGTTTCTGAAAACATAATAACCGTAACTGAACCGAAATATTCGGTTAATTGAAAAACGAAAACCGAACCATCAGTTATTAATTCGGTTCGAGTTTTTCGGTTCGGATTTTTCGGTTACGATTCGGTTAATTCGGTTTTCTGCTCACCCCTACTTATTTGTAGGAAAGGCTATTGTAGGATTGTAGGAAAGGTATAGTATTTTATGTACTTTATGGCACACTTCCGTAAATGAAGAGTGATTATCTTTTAATGTGAACCCAAGTGAGAGTAAATCAATCTCTACTTAAAGCATGTGCCTACGCTTGGCATTTTGGCAATGTCCAATCAGAATACGAATCGATACAAATATTGGTGGGAGCATTAAATGCTAGAGTTTTTTTTAGACCGGCTAAACTCTTACAATTCGAGTGTAACAGCCCACTCCCGTACCGCGATATTGTCCGGGCATGTCCTGATTTTGCATTGATCGTAGGCAATTCCCACGTCAAAACGTGTCACGATAGGTAAGGTATCTCACCACTTATAAAGAAGTGTTAGTTCTCCTTCCCAACCGATGTGGGATCGTTACAATCCACCCCCCCCTCCCCCCTTAAGGAGCCCAGCGTCCTCGCTGGCACAACGGCCCGGCCCTGGCTCTGATACCATCTGTAACAGCCCAAGGTAACCCGTACCACAATACTGTCCGCTTTGCCGCAGCTCACGGTTTTGTATTGGTCTCACCCCCGAAGGACTGGCCAAAACGCACCAATCCGCACAGGAGGAAAGCCTTATGACAAACCAGGCCATAAGCGTGATGGCGCATTAAATGCTAGACTTGTGTAGAATACCAAATTTTAGAAAATAGTTTATATGTATACACAAAGATGATACCTAAAACCTTGTATTCATTATTCACTTTAGGCCCTCAACAAGCTTTAGACGGCCCATTCAGACGTAATAGTTAAACTTTTGGCTTCATCTCCACGCCTTCTATATGATTTGAGTGCCCATCTATTTGAAATATCGAACTAACTATATACTAGACGGTTTGAAGTATCTTATAAGTGACTTGCTTAGAATAGATGGTCCTACTTCCATAACAAACGCTATAATTATTATCATTTCTTCTTCTAAAAACAAGTAAATCACTAGAGATAATTCCAACTCTTATTTAAGCATCTCACCCTCTCTCTAATTATCTTGTATGTTTTTTTGTTAGACGTTAATCAATCATTAAACGAGTGTATTTTTATCCGGTCAGCAAGGTGAGTTTCATGTGAATTTCCAAAACGCGTATACCGATTATCTGTTTCGCAAAACTATTTATGATAACTATTTCTACCTTAACCATAGTGGCTCAAAGTCTTGAAATGTGCAACCATGACACACATAAATACATGTGTAAAATGTACTATGCTCCTATGTAAGCCTCAGCCAAGGTGTAAAGCATGGTCACCAAGTCCAAATAAAGCATGATGATGACCTAATCTCTCCCCAAGACGAAACATGGGCACCATGTCCTACTAAGTCAGAACACATAACACGAACATTGGCAAGATTGGTTACATTTTAACCTTGTAGGTGCGCGTTTTGCTAATCGAGTCAAATTGGTTAATACCAACACTAATTAATTAAAAAAAATATTTTAGAAATATTAGAAGTATATGCCTACAAAGAATATGTATTTATATAAACTACAAAAAGAATTCCCATAAAAACATGAAAAGAAACAAACATAACAAATAAAGAGAACAAGAAGCAAATCTCTTCTCTTAATCTATTCTTCTTACTCTAACATCTCCTTGAACCCTAAACTTCCTAAAACCATCTAAATATATATTGTAAACATCTATATAGGCCCACCTCCTCCCTCCATGAGCCCTGTACAAAATTAACAAATTTAACAAGCTAATTATACTAAAAATAGTAAACAAACTAACAAGAAATCGACCCGGTAGATTACTTGATCACACGTAATCCGCTCACGGGTTCATGTTTGTGATGAGCTCGGGTTCACGCTCGGGAAGCCTAGCCTTGACTGGCTCTGTCATACATTTGGTTCTCATCTCCACAACCTTCTTGTGGGAATTGGAATGCAAAGAAGGAACAAAAGTTGGGCTTGCGGCAGGGCGATACTCCGGGAATAGCCGCCCTGATTTGTGACGAACACCGCAAGCATTGCAAAGGGTTTTTGGGCCCATTGGGCCTGCACGCCACTGGGGTGTTTTCGTAATTTCACAATGCATGCACTTTCTAACTCCTTGCTGATTCTGGTTCTGGTTTTGGTTTTGGTTTTCGCTATTGTCATTTGGGTTAAATTCAGTCTCGGGTTTCTTGGGCTTCTTCTTTCTCTTCTTCTGATCAGGCCCAGGCCCACCACCGGCTGACTTTGGCCCGTTCTCAGAATCCAATGAAACCGGTACCGGGACAAAGTTCAATGGGGAGATGAGCTCCATGGTGGCACGAGGGCTAAAGGCCGGTGGGCGAGGACGCTTGCTGCGAGCCCGTTGCAGCCCACGGGGAGTTGAGCTAACCAGGATCATCTTGCCACCAGTGCCACCACCACCTGAGCAAGAGGATGAACTCGAACTACTGCTACTACTCTCGAGAACCGACACAGGACTCGAAACCTTAAACTCATAGTTCGCAACCGCAACCGTCAACGGCTCCTCCTCTTTCACCGGAATATCCTCTTTTTTCATTGTCATTCCGCTACCAGAAAACGAGTCTTCCACAAAGTTTGAAAGCCATTCAAGTTGAACAATATCTTCATACTGATGATCAAAATAAACATAATTAAAACATACTCAATTATATAAAAATAAACAAATTTAAAAAAAAAAACTTTACATTCATTATAATATCAAAAAATCAAACTTCACATCGAAGTTAGTTAAATTTCAAAAACTCTTTTGACTTCTTTTTGTAATTATTAAACAAATAATCATGTTTTTAAACTAATCAATGCGGGATTTGAAAGTAACAATTATTGATGGGGTCGATCAAAATCTTAAATATTCCTTTAAATATAAAAATAATAATATAAAAAAAACTTATAATAAAAATATATTATGTCACCAAATTTCAATAAGTACTTGCCACCGACAATTTTAGTCATTCAAAATTTTCAAATTTCAATATAAACAAATACTAAACTAATCTAAAATAAATAAAACAAAATAAAGGGTGTTGCTAAACGCACTCCTCTACAGTTAAATAAAATAACACTCACCGGAACGGCTAGCTCTGCAGACAGGGTAGATGCACAATTGCTATCAGAGAAGATGGGATCAGAGGCTTGCAACTCATCGGAATTATTGGTCCAAACATCAGCAAAATCATAGCATTCAACGGACTCGAGTGCAGTGTCGGTAACCGAAGGGAAATCGATCAAATCGTCAATATTTTCAAATAAGCTTTCACAATCAATCTCATCTGTGAAGTTTTGTTCAGCCATTTTGGTTTCCAGCTCTTTGTTCTGAAACAGAATTCAAAACAATTTAATAACAGCAATTATTATTATTTATACAAAGTTAGAAACATAATAAAAGACATTTAACATTTGCAGCTTTTAATTTAAAATGGTGAAATTGTTTTGAGTGTTAAATAAGCAAAGATATGTTTTGCTAAAAGTGATAATGGTGAGACAGGTCGTGTTGGTGTTGTTAGCTGGCGCATTTTAGCAAAGATATATACCAAAAATAGAACAAAATTTTAAAATAAGCTTTAAGGTACTGTGCTTATTCCTTCATAGACTGAAGTTGTTTTGAGAATATTAATCAAATTGGTTTGAAAAGTAAAATAACTTTTTGACATTTGAGATGAATGACTGAAAATAGAAATCAAACAGAAAGAAAATTAGCAAATTAAAACGAGTTGTTAAAAGTGCTAGCGATGTAAAATGATTAATTCTAGAACATGTGAATGTAGTTTTTAAAAGACTTCGTTTTTATTAATAAAAAAAAAACTACGTGTGTGCGCAGCTTGTTACCCGTTTGACAATGTATTAGTTTGCAATTATTAATTTAAATTTAAATGAATGTAGTTTTTAAAAGACTTCGTTTTAGTTTAAAAAAAGTTATTGATGCACCTTCTTACCCGTTTACCTAAGTATTAGTTTGAAATTAATTTAAATGAAAGAAAAACTTTAAAAGTATCAAATTGTTAATTTGCAATCAATTAAAAACCAAATAAAATTAACAAATTAAAGCAAATTGACATAACCGTAAAACTAAAACAGACTCAAATTGACAAAAACAATCAAAAGACGAGACGAGTACCAAAAAACTAATAATCTGTTACAACTTTAATTAAATTGTAAGTAATGGTTGAAAACGGAAGTAATTGTCTTACATAGGACAGTAAAACATAAACCGACAAACAACTTCAACTTGAATAGACAATAACATTTGTTGTGAACAAATTTTGAGGTTAAATAGAGGCGCACCTGTACTTTAAACCCTAAACTGAGGCTAAAATGCGCAAAAGGGAGTGTAACGGAAGCAGCAGCAGAAAAAAGTTGGTAATGCGTGAAACTGATGAAAGAAAAATGTATAGTAATAATGTGGGGATTGAGTTAGAAGTTGAAGGAAGGAAGGAAATGGTTGAAGTGAAATTTGAAAGGAGAGAGAGAGAGGAGAGGAAGGCTAAAAAGGGAGGGAAGATGAAAGGTAGGTGAAGGAGCATGTTCAGTGCTAGCTGTATATTACCCCATGTCTTGATGTTGAAGTCTTCTCTCTCTCTCTACCTCATTACTTCATGGGTCCCATGCCATACCTCTCCACCGCTCCCTTTTTCTTTATTCCTAATATTAATTATTAATTGATTAAGTTTCTATAAAATAAAAGGTTAAGTTTAGTAACTCAAAGTGTAACTTATTGGTTGATATGGAGGCGGTATAACTCTGATTCACTACCATAAAAATTTAACAAAAATACTTCATACACACCCTACAATACAAATGACACTATTGCTCAGAATTGAATATTGAACCTCCACTTTAAAAAGCTTATATTTTTCCTAAGTATGCTCGCCTCACATTTGACATCAATTTTGTTATATAGAAAAAAGAAAATCTTTATGAACATGGATGTACAATATCATATGTTGTGGTGTTATAAGATGCAGGGATAAGTAAATGGTACGGGGTGTCAGTATTAATAGTGAATTTCCGGTACTAAATCATTTTTGTACCAAATTTGTACCCACTTGTTTTGTTTTTCTATACTGGTATTGGTACGGTAAGTTACCGGTAATTACCGATTTTGAAATTGCAAATACCAATGTTGTACCAGTTGTTTTTTATACCAGCGTCCAATTTTAAAAAATTTCGATACCGATATCTCGGGTGAATACACATCCCTAATGAGATGGTCTTTAAGCTAGTCGGTATGGGGTCTGTCCCACACCCCGTTTAGGCCCGTTCGGAACACGCACACCGCCCCCATGGGGACATCCTCGTCCTCAACGTTCTCGTGAGAACGTTTGAAACAGGCCAAATTTATCTCTCATATTAAATTATATGACTGTTCACACCTACATTATACAACGGCTATTTAAAAAAAAATCAATTTACAAACTATAAAAAACCAACCCATCTTTCACATTATTATACCATTTTCTCTACAATCTTCACTTATCTTTTATAAAAAAAAAAAAAAAAAAAAAAAAAAAAAAAAAAAAAAAACCCTCCCAAAAACACCCTCTTATCTAAAAAATGGTGGCCTGGACTTCAGATAACGAGATCAAATTAGTGACAACGTGGATCAATATCAAAGGGACAACGTATGAAGAAGTAAATACTTCTTCTATTTGGAGCAACGTTTTAGCGGAACACAATCGTTTAAGCCAAACAAATCACCGCACCGCGGATCAACTCGCTAGTAAGTAGCGGACCTTACACAGAAGGTGTATGAGGTGGAACATCCTATTTCAAGTCACGATGGAGGCGAACCTTGGTATTACCTAACGAGCGGCAATCCAACGCACACAAGAAGACTATCGGTTTAGTGTTTAATTTCTAATATTTAATGTTTAGTGTTTTTTATTAATATTTGGGTGTTTTTTTTTTTGGTAATTATTTTTTATCTTTACGAATCGTTTTTTATTTTTAAAAAAGTTATTATTAATTCCTTTGAAAGACATCACATTTGGGTTATCCCCATACCCACTATTCTAGGGTTGTCCCCGTACCCGCTATTCTTAGGCTGAAGTGTGTGGGGACGCGAGGAAGGGAGACGGGGGATGGGAGGCGGTGGTTGAGACGGGGACGGGAGCGAGACGGTGGGAGGTGATTGGTGCTTCAATTCGATTGGCCCGTCCTTTGTGTTATGGGGGAGACGGGGAAGATGAGGGACAAGGTGGGGGCGGTGGTTGGGACGAGGGACGGGGGCGAGACGGTGTGACGGGGTTGTCCGTTTGCACACCGGACAGCCTTATGCATTGCGTAGTACAAGGCGCGTGAAAATCCTAAGATTTAACAGCCGTAGTTTACATATTTCCGTGTACGGATACTTTTTCTTTAAACCACTTTTATAGCACGTGGATTACACGAACCAATGAAATGACCTAGCATGTGCGTATTACGTCATCCTTATAATGTGATTGGATGAAACTATATAATCGCGAGTGGGTTACCTTCGAATTTTCTTTTTCTTGCTTTTTTTTTTTTTTTTTTGTGTGTCGTAATTTGAGTTTAGGAAAGAAAATTATTTTTTTTGGTTTAATATTAGTTTTTTCATAATACCCGTTTAAGTTGATAACATATAGGGATAGAATAATATGAAAATTATTTTGAAAGAGTTAAATGTCATTTTCGTTCCTAAGGTTTGTCATTTTTAGCTAGTTTCATTTAAAAGTTTATTTTTTCTCATCTGAATTCAAAGGTTTTTAAATTCTTGCTAGTTTCATTAACTCATTAACACAGTTAGTCAAAATCAGTTAACTGAATGGCATTTTTGTCAATTCGTCTATTTTTAATCCTAACCCTATTTATTTATTATTTAACTCACACACAATCCCTTGTTCACCCCCAATTCATCTTCTTCCCCCTTAATGTGAAGAAACCCTAATCAGATAAACTCTAAATTCAACAATGGTGATGGATCTACTATCTCTCCCCTTCATCTTTTCGTTTGTATTTTCGTCAACACCATCACCACTATTAATCCAACTCCACCACCACCACTACCACCGCCACCGTACCTGCAACTCAAACAACACCACCACCTAGTTGTCAGAACCATAAAGATGAAGATGTTAGAGCCACTGTTATCGACCTGAACCACTTGACCTGCAACATCCATCAACCATATAATCGACCTGAACCTTTTCTTTCAAAATCTTGAACACAGATTTGTGGGTTTTGTTGTAATTGATCGTGAACACAGGTTTAGGGGTTTTTATTGTGGTTAATCGTGATGATTACAATCCTGATGATTACACGCTGAACACCACTATACCCTTCGATATCCGCCGACCAAAATCTCTTAACACATTTAATATGTTTTGGCAATGATCTTCAACAATACATGGTCATCGTTCCTCCCGACGTGCGGCGTTCCTCTGATAGTCAAGTAACCTGCCAAATCGGAGCCGTATTCCAGCCTCAAACCGTTACCCAAAATCAACTTAAAATACTTGATTGAAAAATACTCTTGGGATGTTTTTTTAGATGGATAAAAGGTTGCATATCACCTGTATGTGTGTTTGTATCTGTATGTATGAATTTTGTTAGAAAGAACAATTCATTTCACTCTCATTCTTGTGATGATTTTGATGTGAATAAAGAAAGTGGTTTGTTGTAGGTGTGGGTGAAAGAACACCTTACTTGATTATCGAAAGAACGTCGTCGCCGGAAGTTTTAGGGTCGGCGAGATGTTTGGCCGTAGGTGGTGGAGAGTGGCTGGTTTATTAAATGAAATTAAGATTTGAGATGAAATTGAGATGTTTGGCCGTAAGTTTTGTAACTACACTTTTTTGTAAGTTTTATTATTATTATTATTATTATTATTATTATATAGATGAAATTTGAATTGACAATTTTGCCCCGCAGTTAACTGAGATTGACTAACGGAGTTAGGCACTTGAATGGAATCAGCAAAAATTTGAAAACCTTTGGATCCAGATGAGAAAAAATAAACTTTTGGATGAAACTAGCAAAAAATGTCAAACCTCAAAGGAAGAAAATAACATTTAACTCATTTTGAAAAAACCTTATAAACTTTATAGTGACCATTGATAAGTTTAATCAATGTGCCACAATAATTGTTTTTTCTTATGTTTAATTAATACAATTAAATTCACTAAAGTACAAAAATAAATGTATTATAGTAATCTTGTTTTTCTAAAAATAATATTTAAATATCGGTTCATTGTAAGGAGTTACCAGGTTTCAAATATCGACATGATTGGGTTCGAAATATTATGTGGGACATTTTAAGACAAGCTGGGATCTCAGCCAAGAAGGAGGCCCCTGTGAACTTCCTCTCGGATCCAGCAGAATGGAGATCCACCCTAACACTAGCAGATCTCCTAGTCTTTGGGTGGGCTGGGGGAAGCATGCTTGTGTTGACTTGACGGGTGTATCTCCTCTAGTTGGGTTGAGGGATAGTGGCTTTGTAGCAGGGCAAGCAGTGCGGAAAGCAGAAGCAAAGAAGGTAGAAAAACATGTTAAAGCCTGCGAGGAGAATCAACACATTTTTGTACCCTTGGCCTTTGATACCTTTGGCTCGTTGGCACTGGAGGCTACCCGTTTTCTTACCATGGTCCAGCGGGTTATTCATAGTAGTGTCTCGGCTCCGGGTGGGCAGCGTTACGTTTTTAGTAGATTAGGATTTGCTATTCAGAAAGGGGTGGCGGCGCAGCTTGTTGCCCGCCTGCCCGCTATCTTGATGCAATTTTCTTAGACATGGAATGAAATTATCATTATTTTCTACGTAAAAAAAAATATATTTAAAAAAGTTGATTTGACACTTGTCAAGTCATCTTTCTCTGTCTTCATTGCACTCTTTTCCACAAAAAACTAACATGTGTTAGTATCATGATACAAAATATGAACTCGTATGAGGCATCACTAATATGTGTTAACAGGCATATACTAAAATAACAAAATAAAAGAACACATAAAATGTATATTTATTTAAGAAATGATAAAAACAATCATCACAATCAACACTAAAACGTATCAAAAAAACGTTTCATACAAACATAATTATTTGTGAATGATAAAAGAATATCATAACAACATAAAAAAGATCTAGCTATGCTTCGTTTTTTATACCCATCTTCATCTTTAACACAAACATCTCTATACGTTCAAAAAAGATAACACGTGTTAGTTGAGCTCTCCAAAATATATAATGATACATCACTAACATGTGTTAGCATGTTAGTTGGGTATATACTAACATGTGTTAAGGGTGCATACTGACATATGTTTTTCTAAAATAACGTATGTCATATGAACCCTAAAAAGTTCAAACCTTTTTCAGTTTTCACAAAGCCAGGAACCAATTTGATCAAGCTAATTTAAACACCTATAACATTCAGAAATTTTCAACAATATATTGTTTTTTTTATTTCCTAAACGAATTTATGACATTGAAAAAGTGATTAAATGGTTATCACCAATTAACCTTACAGTTTATATAATAAAGTTTATATAGCAAATATTAAGTAACTAAATAGATATATTACAATAATTATACTTAGGGCTGTAAACAAACCAAACGTTTGGTGACCAGTTCGTAAACTGTTTGGCGGGAAGTTCGTTTGTGTCCGTTTGTTTAATAAATGAACGAACACGAACAAAAAAATCCGTTTGATTAACTAAACAAACAAATACGAACAAATGTCTCGTTCGTTCGATTGCGTTCGTGAACGTTCGGCAATGTGTTTGTTTACGTTCGTTTATTTTTATCTGTTCGTGTATGTTTGTTTATGTTTGATCACTAGTTAAAACTTATGATAATTATGAACTTTAGAATTAGGAATATCATGTATTCATACCTATGCCTAAGTAATTTTAGATAATTATGTCTAAGTTAGTATAATTTGACTTATCGACATCGTTTAGTAGATGTACTTTGTCTAACAGTTAATATTAACAATGGTTTTTTAGTTAGTTGCATATTAAATGTTTGTTTTTGTTTGTGTTCAAGACCCGTGTTCACGAACAGTTCGCAAACAAACGAATTTCTTAACAAACAAACACAAACATAAAATTACGTTCGTTAGTGTGTTCGTGAACGGTTCGTTTGTCTAAGAAACCTTAACAAACAAACACGAACAAAGCCTTGTTCGTGTTCGTTTGGTTCGTTTACAGCCCTACTTGCAATCCAACATTATGTCTTTGTTTATCTAGCGTGCTTTATGTCTTAAACTTACTTGGTGAATTTGCATATAAACTCAGGCCAACCAGTTTGGTTGTAGCCCTTAGGTCATCCAGTTTGAATGCAGCCCTCAGGTCATCCCGTTAGGATGTAGCCCACAGGTCAACCATTATTGGTTGTAGCCCATACTTTGATTCATATTCATTTTTTTTGTTTTCACATATACACTTTGATTCATTTGTGTTGTTTTCATGTATATATGTTGATTCACCTATGCTTGCGTTCATATACATACTATGAATTAGCTATGCTTAATTCACATACATGCTTTGTTTTACCTAAGTTTGTTTTCACATAAATGCCTTAGATTATCTTAGACATACGAATTGCAATACATTTTTTTATCAAACTTTTACATTAAAAAACCTATGTATTCTCACCAACTATTTATAGTTGACCCCCCATTTTTCCAACTTAAACATGTTTCAGGGAATATTGCTCTTTGAATTCTTGCAAGCTTTGGATCACATAAGAGCTTTAGACCTAGTTAAATCTTAATCAAGATTATGTATATTATTTGATTAAATTATCAATGTTTATTTCTTGTATGATAGTTCAATTCAAACTAATGAATATTTAAACTTCAATAGCATCATGAGCTTTTGAACAATTATTGTGCGCCCTAATGTTTCCGCCATCATGTGGGGTGTTACAACACCCCATACACCAAAGATTAAAAATTTATTATCTTTATAAAAAAAATCAATGATCACATTTTTAAAAACTCAAAACCATCACTTACCACAACTACATCACCAACGCCGCATTCTTCCTATAGCCTACTCGTGAAAACCAACACTACAACAGAAACACATGTTAGTTAGGCTCCTTAAACACATAATGGGGCATCACTAACATGTGTTAGCATATATTAAGATACAAGACTACACATTTATTCATCAATCACATGTAATCTATCAACCTCATGTCTTCAATATCTAGCATAAGATAGAGAGAGAGAGAGAGAGAGAGAGAGAGAGAGAGAGAGAGAGAGAGAAAGAAAGAGAGAGAGAGAGAGAGTGAAACAGTACTGGCGGCCGGCCTCCTCACTCCGATGAAGAAGATGGTGTAGTCTAAAGGTTGGTCTGGGTGTGGTAATGATGATGATTGGGTGTTGATTAAACGAGACAGGTGGTGGTTTCAGTGGTTGTTGTCAAGCCCGTGGTATTCAGGTGTGGTTGCCGAAGGTGGTGGCCGGTGGTGGTGGTTTCATTTTCTAGAGAGAGGAGGGTAGAGAGAGGGTATGGAAATCTGAATTTGATTTTCAAAATAATATAGAGAGGGAGGGGGGAACATATATATATATATATATATATATATATATATATATATATATATATATGGAGAGAGAGAAGGGGTGATAGTGTAAATGTCCAAACTACCCTGTGAATATTATAATATATATTGGATGATGTGGTGCAATAATAACCACACAATTAGTTTCCTAAAGTTTTTCTATTTTAGAGGTTTTTTTTTTTTTTTCATATACTTCCATTGATCTTTGATGATCCAATGGTCTTTGTTATGCCACATGGGTTTTTATTGTCATCTTCTACACACTTGTTATTTTATTTGATAAAGATAATATTAAAATTTCCTTGAGGGTATTATTGTCTTCTTCCACCCACACTCTGTCTCTCTCTCTCCTCCTTTTTCCTTCTCAACTGACCCCACCTGACAATCCATCTCCCAAAGATCAACTTTGTCTTTCTCTCTCCCTAAACCAAACACATTTCAAAAAGATCTACTTTAAATTATATTTTTTGTTTTTAATTCATTTCTTTTACAAACATACCATTTCTTTTATGCAAGTGTAAAACCCCACCAGCAAAGATCGTTTACACCACTTTACATCAGTGTAAAACAAAGTTTACACTTGTGAATCTAGAAAAAGTTGTGAAGGGATAGGGAGCCTAATCTGAAAGGCGTCCCTATCCCCACTAACATACCCGCGCCACGTCATGGCGCAGGAGCGTACTCGCGCGAGGACAGCTAATCAAGATCCTCGCGCGACCGACACAGGTGATAAGCAACTGATACATGATACGTGCGTGCCATCACACGCGGAAGATTCCATTGACACATCAAAGGAGGTACAAGGGACGACAAAAGGAAGATTCATAGGATCCGCGTCAGAGCACAGACCAACAGAAGAAGGACATGTGGCAGATAGTACAAAAGAGGAACGGCTGCACTGTACACGCTGTCGTGAACAGTGACCAGCAGGCATTACTTCCTCCACTGTCAGGTGTCAAATCAGCCAGCAGAGATTGCCTGGACACTGTAGCAAGTACGACGCTACTGTGCACCACCAGGAGGCGGACACGTGTCCAACTACAACAACGACCACACTGTAGGCTGACGTCATCAACAGTACCTCGTCCTTTCCCGCCATTTCCAGAAAGGCCATGGGCTTGGGCCCTGGTTGGGCCCGGGCCAATGATGTCACTAGTGGGCCTCTCCATGCGGTCCACTACTAAGTCTATAAATAGCATCAGACACAACTCATGTATTGATTCACAAATACAACCATCATCACTATACTCACCACTTGTAATTCTCTCTTATTAGCAATAATATTCCGGTGCCTTCATAGTGGACGTAGGTCATTAACGACCGAACCACTTAAATCTCTTGTTCATATCACACACAACACATACCACACTCACCTTAACAAACTCTCGGGTTGTCATAACGGTTTGGGTAAAGGATTAAACCTGTAGTGACGTAAGTATCAACCCCCCGGAGGTTAGTATTAATCTCCGGCATACTTATTGTTTCTTCATTGGCGCCATCCAACGGTTAGAACAGCTCTTTTCACTCATCTTTTAACCCTACCCATGGCTGAACCCAACCCTAACACCTCCGGCATGCACCAAACTGGAGACGAAGACCTCCGACAGCCGGATAACCAAACCACACCCAACACTGTCGTCAAGCAGACGACGTCTCGGCTCGACGGGTCAGCCGTTGAAATCCGTGACGTCGAATCCGACGACGACAGTCAAGGGCTCTCCGAAGAGGATCCGGATCGTTGGCTCCTCCGTCAGAATGCCAAGAGCGCTGCAATCTACCAACGCAAACTATTGCAGCAAGCAAAAAAGAAGGGTAAGACACTGGCCTTCGACACCCCGTCGAAAGCAAGATACAAGAAGAAAGATACGGCCAACCACGGTGAGGGTCGTAGCGGGGAGCTCGGCGGAAACGTCAGAGCTCGGGGCTACGCCAAATCACGTGAAGAGCCGGACGGTTACGAATTGTCAAGCAGTGATTCCGATCACAGAAGAAAGAAACACACTCACACGTCGCGAGACAGTGAGATAGACGATGACCTGGTCAAACCATTCCGACCAAAAGCTTTTGCTGAAAAATCAAAGTTCGTCGCTCGCATAGCGGCTGCCAAGGTACCAAGAAAGGCCAAACTCCCAAGCAGCATCGGTAGATACGATGGCCTGCGTGACCCAGACGACCATGTGCATGACTTTGAGTGCGCGGGTGTGTCCGTGGATTGGCCTGTTCAGGTGTGGTGCCACCTTTTCGCTCAAACCCTCACGGGTGCCGCCAGGGTATGGTTTGACAGCCTCCCAGCGGGAAGCGTGAAGGATTTCGACGACCTCACAGAGAAGTTCGGCAGCCACTTTTCGCACCTACGTAAGCATAAGAAAGACAAGGCGGACATCCTGCTATGCCGGCGGTATGACAGGGAAACGATCGAAGATTACATAGTCCGGTTTAACAAAGAAGCACTACAAATCGGATGCGGGGAGGAGCTTACACGGGCCGCGTTTATTCACAGCGTGCGCAGTCCAGACCTCATGAAATGCCTCACCAGCAAAGATGGCATCCCAGAGTCCTGGGATGAGCTCATACGCTCAGCCAAAATATATGCCTCCTCCGAAAAATCCTTCAACCAGCACCACGGTTTCCAGCCACAACACCATAATAATAATAATAATACTACACACAAAAACAAATCCGTCTGGAACCGCATCACAGGCACCACCGACGAGGGAAAATATTCTCCGGCCGGTGATGCCCGACAGATCATCAGCTCCAAGCAAACGCGGGACCAGCGCGGACACTCAAAGAAAAACCATGACTGGACCCCGTTAACAAAAACACCATCTCAAGTTCTGAAAACCGAGCAGGTCACCCTGAAAGAGCCCAACCCTCTGGGAAAGCGCCGAAACGTGGACCGTAGCAAGTTCTGTGAGTACCACAACGACTACGGTCACCTCACGGACAACTGCTACAGTTTAAAAATGGAGATAGAGGCAGCGCTGAAATCAGGCCAGCTCGGCCACTTGGTCAAAAATGTTCACCGAGCTGGCAAGGGTCAAGGCAACGAAGAAACCCAAGGCGAAGGGTCGCGGAAGAAAATCCGGGACCTAAACACTCACGCCGCAACTTTAATCCCCCGCCACCAGTGCAACATGACATGGCGGGGCAAGAACACCCAACATGGGAAGCGCACCCGGGTACAGCCACTAGACGACTCATGGAAAGAGGCTGATATCCTCATGCCAAGGGTCAGAGGGGGCGCCTCCTGCACAGCTCCACTAGTGATCACCGCCGTCTTCGGACATTACCGCACGCGGTATATGTTTTTAGATGGCGGCAGTAGCACGGATATCATGTATGACCAGTGTTTCCAACAACTCGATGAAGAAGATAAAGCAAAGCTTATTCCCGTCAATGAGCCAATTTCCGGTTTCATCCATGAAACCATCATGCCCCGCGGCATGCTTTCGTTGCCTGTAACTTGGACCGACGGTACACACGAACGTACAGAGATATGTGACTTCATGATCCTACCAGCCACATCAAACCATGACATACTTCTAGGGCGAGAAGGCATTGCTCGCTTCAACGCCAACGCCTCCACGGCGCACGCAATGGTGGGGTTCCCCACCAAAACGGGCGTCGCTTTCATCCGAGGAAACAAAGACTGCCACGCCACAGATGCAGCCAAGCCGTTAAAGATGGTCAAAACAAATGCCCGCACAGAGCCGGAAAAATGGACGCTCAATCCCAAATTTCCGGAGCAAACGGTGATCATCGGCCATGAAATCTCCGAGTCCATACGAAACCATTTAAAGCAACTACTGATCAGTAACATGGACATTTTTGCATGGCAACCGGCAGACATGGTGGGTGTTCCACGGGAAATAGCGGAACACAGGCTTAATGTTTATCGCTCCGCAGAGCCAATTGTACAAAAGAAAAGAAGTATGGGCCCGGAGAAAACAAAGGCCATGAATGAACAAGTCACCGAGCTGCTCAACGCGGGCATCCTCCGCCCCATTAGATACCAGACGTGGGTGGCCAACCCCGTCATGGTCGCCAAAGCAAATGGAGGATGGCGCATGTGTGTAGACTACAAAGACATCAACAAAGCATGTCCAAAGGATTGCTACCCTCTACCAGAGATCGACCTGAAAGTGGATTCCCTCGCCCCATACCGATACAAGTGTTTTTTGGATGCTTACAAGGGATACCACCAAATACAGATGGCCAAAGAGGATGAAGACAAAACAGCGTTCCGCACAGACGCAGGCATCTTCTGCTACACAAAGATGCCTTTCGGCCTGAAAAATGCGGGCGCAACGTATCAGCGTCTGATGGACACGGCTTTCGTAGAAGAAATCGGCGTACGGCTCGAAGTATACGTCGATGATTTGGTGATCAAAAGCAAGGAAGAAAGTGACATGTTACGAGACATCCAGCAGACATTCAAACAACTCCGAAAGGTCCGCATGAAGCTGAATCCAAGCAAATGCTCGTTCGGGATGGAAGAGGGGAAATTTCTGGGCGTTATCGTTACGCGAGATGGGTTCCGCGCCAACCCAGAAAAAGTTCAGGCAATCGAGCGGATGCCGTCACCAGCCTCTGTCAAAGAAGTGCAAACATTAATGGGCCGCTTGGTTGCCCTAAACCGCTTCCTATCCAATTACGCTTCAAAATCTTTTCCATTTGTGGATACTTTGAAAAACTGCCTAAAAAAGAGCAACTTTCGCTGGACCCCTGAAGCAGAGTCAGCTTTTCAACAAATGAAGCAATGTTTGATGAATCTTCCTACACTGACAGCCCCGCTCCCCAAAGAGCCTCTAACGCTCTATCTCTCGGTCACGGAGCGGGCAATAGGCGCAGTTCTGATGGTTGATCGTAAAGGTGTGCAAACGCCGATTTACTACATCAGCCGCACATTGTTAGATGCGGAAACCCGGTACACCATAATGGAAAAGCTGGTCCTAGCTCTGATTCATGCTTCTCGAAGGCTGCGCAGATACTTCCAAGGCCACCCGATAAACGTACTTACAGATTATCGGATAAATGACATCTTAGCAAAACCCGAGTTGTCGGGAAGATTAGCGAAATGGGCCATCGAGCTCGGAGAGCATACAATCAACTACAAACCCCGACCCGCAATAAAAGGCCAAGTACTAGCAGACTTCGCAACCGAGATCCCAGCAGACAAAGTTCAAGAATGCCGAGAAGAAGAATCACCCGCGCCAGTGCACGACCCATCGCAAAAGTGGTCCTTATACACCGATGGGGCCTCCAACGGAGACGGCGCTGGCGCCGGTTTGCGCCTCATCAGCCCAGACAAACACGAGTTCACATACGCCATCCGCCTCGAGTTCAAAAGCACAAACAACGAAGCGGAATACGAAGCGTTGCTCGCAGGCCTCCGCATAGCGGAAAAAATGGGGGCCAGACACGTAGAGGCACATGTAGACTCTTTGTTGGTAGCACGGCAGATCAACGGGGTATACGATGCAAAAGACGAAACCATGGCTCTATACCTGGAACAAGCCAAAAAACTCATGCGCAAGTTCGACACATGCACAGTCGAACACATCCGGCGCAGCGAGAACAAACCCGCTGACGCACTCAGCAAAATGGCATCCACGGTTTTTGAGCACATGGCAAATGAAGTCCGCGTCGAAGTACGAGACAAACCATCAGTCCCCGTGCGCCAGGTCAACGTTACTCAAACAGGCAACGGGTCATGGATGACACCGATCAAAGCCTTTTTATCATCGGGAGTTTTACCCAATGACAAACTCGAAGCCCGGAAGATAAAAACCAAGGCCCTGCAATATCAACTGACCGATGACATCCTGTACCGCCGCTCTTACTTGGGGCCACTCTTGCGCTGTGTTGACCCGGCCGAAGCCTCCTTGCTCCTCAAAGATATACATGAAGGCACATGCGGGCTACACGCGGGCCCAAGAATGGTAGTGGCAAAGCTGATGAATGCAGGATATTACTGGCCTGGCATGCACGTCGACGCAGTCAACGAGATACGCAAATGTGACAGCTGCCAGCGCCACGCTCCAAACACCTTGCGCCCAAAAAATAATCTCGTACCAGTCACCGCAGCTTGGCCCTTCCAAAAGTGGGCTATTGATCTAGTCGGACCATTCCCGGCGGCGCCGGGCAATGTCAGATACTTGGTCGTCGCTATCGACTACTTCACTAAGTGGGTCGAAGCGAAACCTCTTGCAAAGATCGATGGCGCACATGTCAAGAAGTTCATCTGGGAGTTCATTATCTGTCGGTTTGGATTGCCGATGCAACTGGTCAGTGACAATGGAACACAATTTGAAGACCAGGCCCTCCAACAATGGCTGGCTCAAATGGGAGTCACGCAAATTTTCACATCCGTTGCGCACCCGCAAGGCAACGGCCAGGTAGAAAGAGCCAACCGCACAATCGTTGAAGGCATCAAGACAAGACTCGGAACCAGGCGAACGGGGTGGGTAGACGAGTTGCCGCACGTCTTATGGGCCTACCGTACCCTCACGAAAACAAGCAATGGCGAAACCCCGTTCAGCCTGACATACGGCTCCGAGGCGGTAATCCCTGCAGAAATAGCTTGCCCCACGGCAAGGGTACTGATGGCAAACACAACCGACAATGATAAAGAACTCCGCATGAACCTCGATCTGTTAGAAGAACGCCGCAACCTCGCGGCAATAAAAGAAGCAAGTTACAAGACCCAACTCGAGCAATATTACAACAAACATGTAAAGGAGCAAGCCTTCAAGATTGGGGACTATGTCTTCCGCAACAATGAAGCTTCCAACGCCGAAAAGCCTGGGAAGCTCGCCCCAACTTGGGAAGGCCCTTACAAAATTCAAGAAGTGCTCGGGAAAGGTGCCTACGCATTGGAAAGGCTCGATGGCACTCCTATTCCAAGATCATGGAACGCCGCCCAGTTACGGCGCTGTTATTTGTAATCAAAATGGCTACACACGCCATATTATTAATGAAAATGTTTCCTATATCTGTGTTTCTACTTGTACTTTCCGCGCCAAGGTCTTCAAGACTTAGG
The DNA here is from genome assembly GCA_028751855.1 of Ambrosia trifida. Taxonomy (NCBI): domain Eukaryota; kingdom Viridiplantae; phylum Streptophyta; class Magnoliopsida; order Asterales; family Asteraceae; genus Ambrosia; species Ambrosia trifida. Next base: position 1,791,298 of record CM054126.1, on the reverse strand, counting down.
CAAAATCACGTCGGACACGCTAGCAAGGCATGCCTTCAAGACGCGCCACGAGCACGTCGGGCGCCTACCCAAGCAGCGTAGTCTTCAAGACGGATTTACTCGCCGGACCTACAACACCGCAACATGCGCCTCCACTCTTGTCTTCTAGAGTCATTGCAACTCGGACAGAGTAGCGCGCCACATAAACGCGGTAAACGGGTCTTCAAGGCGAGGCGATCACGCGCCTAAGTCGGACTCAATGGCACAAGTCGCCTCCGCTACAATCTTCAAGGCGAGGAAGTGTTGAACACTTAGACGTCGGATTGTCTAGCCGAGCGCGCGCTCTAACTCTTACTTACACACCGGGTGACGACTTGGTTAAATAAGTAAATTAGAGACGAGACAACACGATATAACAAACAAAAGTTTCATTAACAAAGGGAATTAAAAACCCTTCTATATTTACAAGGAAAAGAAAAATTACAAGTATTAAAAAGCCTAATCACTGGTCAGCTGCGCCGGAAGGCCCCTCGCCAGAAGCTTTCGCCAGCGCATCAGACGTTTCAATGAAATATTTAAGGGCCGCAGGTGGATCCGCGTTCTTGTTGCAGTCCGCAAGCACTTGGAGGATGGGGAACTCTATCTTCTCGAACTTTTGGAGTTCCGCCTCATATTCATCCTTCAATGGCTTGCCATAATGTTCCGCGTCCACAATGCGCCCATCATTTTGCGCATGCAAGAAACCGTCTTCATAGCCCTCGCCATAACCATAAGCTTGGGCACTGGCAGCAATGGCGGCAATCTGGTCTCCGAGCAAAGGCTCCTGCCAGAATCTCTTGAAAACCTGCGCATAGAAACAAAGTTAGCATATGGAAAAGACAAGTCTCAAAAGCAAAGAAAGCGCGAAGACTTACCCCAGCCATCCCGTCTGTCATCAGCCAGTTGATGGAGTCTTGCATCTGAGACTGGGCGGTGACAGCTTCATCCAGCAATAACTTGGCCGCCTCCCCTTCCTTCACAGCAGCAAGGCGAGCCTGGTCACAAGAATCCAGGTCCCGCTCAAGGTCCTCCTTCGCACTAAGGACCTGGGCCCCCTCCCGCTCCAGCGAAGAGACGCGCTCAGTAGCCGCAACAAGAGCCTCGTCCTTAGATTCGAGCTCCTTACGCATCTCTACAAATTTCGCCGTCCTCTCTGTGAGGGCCCTGCTCTTCTCCTCAAGGCTCTTCACCGCCGTCCGCCGTTCCTCACGCGCCACTGACAAAAGCTCCTTCAAGTCGGAAATGTCAGTGTTGGCTTTCTTCCAAGATTCAGACCAACGGCGCCTTTCAACAACCGCGTCTTCTTCAAGTTTGCCAACCTTAGCCTCCGCGTCATGGGCACGGCGGCGGTATTTGGCAATCTCGGCTTTGAAGGCAGCCTCTTTCTCAGCAAGACTGGCCTTCTCCGCCTCCACCTGCTCCATGTCTCACCACAACGCCGAGTCACGGCGCCGTAACGAGTCCATCATGGATAGTTGAGTCGCCTGGTTGACGCACAAGGCGGCTATCAGGTCTTCACGACTCAACGTATCCTGGTGAGTGCGCTCATAGGGAGGCACCACCTCGCTGACAAACTCCTCGGCAGCCAAGGAGTTGGAAAACAATGTGTTTTCCCTTATCGCCCAGCGAGGGCGCCAGATGGCGTCACCACCAGACCAGCAAGAGCCATCATAGACTCCTGCTGACCCCCCAACCCTGGAGGCCTCGCGCCGATCCCGGCGCGAGCCGCTCCCACCAGCTCCAGCGGCGCCCTGCTGGAGCAAAGCCCTTTCAAAGGCATCCCCTCCATCGGGAGCCATCTCCTGGCTCTCAACCTCGGCACGCTCCCTTGCTGCGCGCTCCTCAGCAAGCTTAGCTTTTTCCTCCAAGAACTTTTGCTCTTGGAGGCGAAGGCGGTCCGCCTCAGCCTTGTCTGCCTCAGCCTTTCTTGCGGCTTCATCGGCAGCAGCCTTCTTCTCCGCCTCAGCCCGGCGGCGGGCTTCATCGGCTGCCGCTTGCTTGGCAACAGCGGCCTTCTCAGCCTCAGCCTTTTGCAAGGCTTCATCGGCTCGCGCCTGCTCCTGTGCAAGCTCCTGCTCCCTCCACAAAGCATCCTCCTCCCCTCCACCCGCTTCGGTGGAAGAAGACAAAGGCGCAGAGGGCACAATCTTCGGCGCCACTGCAAGTAAACAACAACATTAGCAATAAATCAATGAAAATAGAAAAGAAGAGAAGGGAGGAAAACAGAACTTACCAGGAGTCTTCTTCCTCAATAACTTTTGGAAGAGTGGCTGGCGCGCAGGGGCGGCACCAATGCCCATGCTGAAAACGGGCCCGCCATCGCCACCACTTCCAACAGGACCCTTGGAAATATTAACTGGGTCCGGGCCAGGCACCGACCCCTCACCACCTCCAGCGCCAGACGCGACTGGAGTTTCCTTCACCGGCCCAGCGGTCCGCGACCTTTTCCTCTTCTCCAGCTGAGAAGATTCCGCTTCCTCGTCATCCTCAGAGGGGGGCCCATCCTTCCTCCGTCGACGCCCTTTTACAGCTTCTCCTGCTGAAACGGAAGAACCCGAGTCAGAAAGGGTAATCATGGCTCGGTACCTGTGCCTCCGCGGAGCGTGCTTCCAACGACCACGCCTCGCGGACGAGCCTATCGGCGGAGTCTCCCCTACAGTATCATCTCCGAAAATACTATCAAATAAAGGGCTGGGAGACTCACCAGTTGTGTAATAAGGTTTGGGCGCAGATGTTAAATCCGGGTAGTAGAACCGGTCAGCAAGCGCGTCCAAACACGAAGTTTGACCCTCCGCCAAAGGCCTCCACTTGATACCTTTATCCTGGCGGGCGGCATAAAACTCAAATTTACTTACACCTGCAATATTAACAAACAATAAGGAAAGGAGCGCAGGAAACACCAATAATGATAATAATAATGACATTATACTTACCCTCCTGCGCAATATATGGCTCTTTACCCGCCCGGATGCCATTTCGACTCATCCCCAGAAGAAAGAAAATTCCCTCAGTCAGGTTCTGGAATTCCAATTTGGTGGCATTGGCGGTAAGCGCAAGGAACCACGCCTGCTTCTTGAAGTCCTTGGGCACAGGCATGTCCGCCACCCGCTGCCCATCCCCTATCACTTTCCATGGGAGACTAATGGGTATCACACCCCTCTTCACAAAGAAAAATTTCTCCTTAGCCCAGTGCAAGGACTTAGGAGTATGGGTGGCCATGGGCGGCACCTTGGGACGCGGTTTGAAGGAGAACCACATCTCATCCCGCGCCATAAAGTAGAAAACATTGAACCGTTCGACAGTGGGTTCAATGTCTAGGGCGCGGCAAGAAGCTTCGAAATGAACTAACCGCAGCATCCCAAAAGCGGTTAGTTGCGTAGGACCAACACCATAAGCCACCATGGTGTCGATCTGAAACCGAGTACACGGCAGGCGGAACCCACACTTAGCGAAGTGGGCCTCGTACAACGCCAACCGGCCGGTACCGGCCGAGAGGACAGTGCTGGTCGGAGTTGGAAGGGTGGGCTCCCACTCCGGCGAGATCCCATACATGACAAGAAACCGGTTGAAGGCTTCTTGACTCCAAACACAGCAAGTGTTGGACATCAGTTTCCTCTCTTTGATTTTTCCACCCTCCACGGTGGTCTCCTGCACTACCTCCTCCGGCTGCTCCCCCACAACCTCCTCAGAAACACTAGCACTTTCAGACATGATGATGAAAAATCTGGAAAACTCACCGGAAAGTTTGAAGATCAAACGAAATCTTCAACGAAAGTGGGAAATAAGAAGTTAACGACCAGAAAATAACACAAAGATAAAAAGAAGACACCAACGTAGAAGAAATATGAAGTTTCAAATAAATCTTCAAGATCAAGATCTTCAAAGATTAACCGGAAACTTCAAACGGAGATTGACCGGAGAATGAAGAGAGAAAAAGAAAAGTGGAAGAAGATTAGAGAGCATAACCGTTCAAATGAGCCACAACAGGCCTTATATACTCATCGCATTTATGGCAGGGGGACCCACTTGAGGAGTATAAACCGTCACAACTTTTCAAATTCCGTTCACAGGATGATGACACGTGTCCGCAATAAAAACGAGTGGCCTGGATGGAAGTGTATGACAGTTGTACACTACACAGGCGCTGGATGATCGACACGTGTCAACAGATCTCACAACATCAACCATTCAAGCGCGTGGCAACCCACGCGCCTGACAGACAACACGTGCCCTTCGACACGTGGCACAATCTCAACCATGCAGAAAAAATGTCAGACGCGTGAAATCCCACGCTCCTGACACAGACGAGATATTGATAATTGCAACCACGATGGGACATGTATCAGTCTGTACAACCAGACAGTCGCTGACACGTCAGCAACCACCAAGCTTCCTTCAGAAGCAACTGATCATTCGAATTCCAGGCGCATTTATTCCAATTTATGAGAGACAAATTCAATGCTAATGATTTAGAATTTATCACAACTCCAGACCCGCATTAAATTACCCTAGCAGCAGTAAATGTCTGAGCGGAAAGTTGACGTAAACTTTCAAAAGACGTTCCCCGCCCAACCACTGCAACGTTGGGGCGGAGAACGCCCTTCCCAGCGGAAAGTTGACGTAAACTTTCAAAAGACGTTCCCCGCTCAACCACCGCAACGTTGGGGCGGAGAACATCCTTCTCAGCGGGAAGTTGACGTAAATTTTCAAAAGACGTCCCCCGCTCAACCACTGCAACGTTGAGGCGGAGAACGTCCTTCACGGCGCAAATTTGACGAAAAACGGAGAAATACGTCTCCCGCCTATATTTTCTCAAATCAGAGTAATACCCCCAAAAGCTACAACACAAGCAGATGAGCTTTCATCCGCGACTTCTACACTTCGAGTCTAGCACTCCACCTCCTCATCAGCGAGCAGGAGAAGCCCTAGACTAGGGGGACTTGAAGGGATAGGGAGCCTAATCTGAAAGGCGTCCCTATCCCCACTAACATACCCGCGCCACGTCATGGCGCAGGAGCGTACTCGCGCGAGGACAGCTAATCAAGATCCTCGCGCGACCGACACAGGTGATAAGCAACTGATACATGATACGCGCGTGCCATCACACGCGGAAGATTCCATTGACACATCAAAGGAGGTACAAGGGACGACAAAAGGAAGATTCATAGGATCCGCGTCAGAGCACAGACCAACAGAAGAAGGACATGTGGCAGATAGTACAAAAGAGGAACGGCTGCACTGTACACGCTGTCGTGAACAGTGACCAGCAGGCATTACTTCCTCCACTGTCAGGTGTCAAATCAGCCAGCAGAGATTGCCTGGACACTGTAGCAAGTACGACGCTACTGTGCACCACCAGGAGGCGGACACGTGTCCAACTACAACAACGACCACACTGTAGGCTGACGTCATCAACAGTACCTCGTCCTTTCCCGCCATTTCCAGAAAGGCCATGGGCTTGGGCCCTGGTTGGGCCCGGGCCAATGATGTCACTAGTGGGCCTCTCCATGCGGTCCACTACTAAGTCTATAAATAGCATCAGACACAACTCATGTATTGATTCACAAATACAACCATCATCACTATACTCACCACTTGTAATTCTCTCTTATTAGCAATAATATTCCGGTGCCTTCATAGTGGACGTAGGTCATTAACGACCGAACCACTTAAATCTCTTGTTCATATCACACACAACACATACCACACTCACCTTAACAAACTCTCGGGTTGTCATAACGGTTTGGGTAAAGGATTAAACCTGTAGTGACGTAAGTATCAACCCCCCGGAGGTTAGTATTAATCTCCGGCATACTTATTGTTTCTTCAAGTTGCAATAATTTGCGTTGGGAAAACATTAACATTAGTGTAAAAAAAAAGTTTACATCAGTGTAAAACAAAGTTTACAATCGTGAATCCAGAAAAGATGCAAGAATCGAATGATAACATAAAAAACTAGAACTTTACATAAGTGTAAAACCACAAAACCACTCTACATATATATTACATTGGTGCAAATCCAAAAAACATTATACATTAAAAGATTACATTGATGTCAATCCATAAGATATTACAAAATTGAATGATAATATATAAAACAAACTAGAAATTCACATTAGTGTAAACCCATAAACCACTCTACATATATATTACATTAGTGCAAATCTAAAAAAAATATTGTACATTAGAAGATTACATTAGTATCAATTCAGAAGATATTACAACTTATAAATCCAAAAAATTAAAAGTAAAAATTCAACATGGTGTATTTATAAATCTTTTTGCAGCTTATAAATCCATTTTTTTTATAAATTGATTAAAAAATGCCTATGAATAATAAGACATGTACCTGCCATCACTACCATCGTCGCCCTTACCTCCCAACATCGTCGCCTTCACTCTTCACCGCCTCCCCCTCACCACCACCACCACTATCTCCTTCACCACCACCGTCTCCTTCACCACCGTCACCACCATATAGATGTCGCCTCTTTCATCCACTCCTCCATCTTCTACACCCCCACCATCATACACGTCAAACCCTAAAACCCCATAACCAGATCCACCATTATCGTCTACTTCCATCACCACTGTCTCCCTTCCACCACCTCTGAACCCATAAACCAAAACCCATATGAACCCCACCGAGCACCATCCCTATCTTCATCACCTACCACCATCACCATATTCGTTCCCTACCACCATCGCCTTCCTGCGTCACCTACCACCATCACCATCTTCGCCCCCTGTTTGTTGTTATTGTTATCATTATTATTATTATTGTAGATATCTCTGGATATATGAATTAGAGAGAGGGAGAAAGTGAGAAGAGAGAAGAAAAAGAGAAAGAGAGAGGTGTTATTGTAAGTTTTTGAAATTAGAGAGAACGCGAGAGAAATAAAATATTAAAAGAGATAGAGACAGAAAAAATTTGCTTTATTATTATTTTAATAAATAATAAATATTATGATTTGGATTAATAATATTTAATTATGATTTATCATTATACCCTCTCATAATAAAAACAAAAGCATCACACATGGCATGATATAATTGGTTTAGGTGGGTTTTCTAGTTCTTCCAACTCAGGCTAGTTTTCAATTCAACCTATATATATATATATATATATATAGGGGAAGGAAAAATTGAAAACCCTCTTGAGTTGAGAAAACCTTAGAAACCCATGTAAAAAATCATTTTTTTTAAACTAACCAATGTAAAATACATGTTTTTAAGCATTTTGGGCCAAAAAAATATAAAAAGCGCCGAAGGGATTTTTAAAAAAAAAATAAACAAAGTTGCGCTTTTTACATATGTTTTCAGCTATTTGCTGTTGTAAAGCTGTTGTAAACATGTGTTTTCGCAGCTTTGTTTATTTTTTTTAAAAAAAATCCCTTCGGCGTTTTTTTTTATTTTTTTGGCCCAAAACACTTAAAAACATGTATTTTACATTGGTTATTTTTTTCAAAAAAAAAATAATGATTTTTTACATGGGTTTCCAAGGTTTTCTCAACTCAAGAGGGTTTTCATTTTATAATTGGCCTATATATATATATATATATATATATATATATATATATATATATATATATATATATATATATAGGCTACGTATCAATAGAAAACCCACATTTTTTTAGTAAACCCTATAAAACCCTACTTCCTGAGCTTTTTTATTTGAAAATTTTAGGGCATGTAATATACATGTTTTTAAGAGTTTTGAGCCAAAAAAATAAAAAAAGTTTCGTTTGGTTTTATTAAATAAATAAGTTTTGCATTGTAACATATGTTAGCATATGTTTGCACGGGTAACATATGTTATGATGCAAAACTTATTTATTTAAAAAAAACTGATCAGCGCCTTTTTGATTTTTTTTGGCTCAAAACTCTTAAAAACATGTATATTAAATGCTTTAAAATTTTCAAACAAAAAACAGCCCGGGAAGTAAGTTTTTCTTGGGCTTTTCTAGAGTTTTCTTCAAATTTTTGAGGTTTTCTAAAATTTTCTTCATATATATATATATATATATAATGGATCGAAACACCAAAAAATGGTAGTTACATCAAATCGAAAACATCAAAGAAACCCATTTATCCCAACTAAGAGAGGGTAAGTTTGTCCGATGATTAATCCACCTGAACGCGTCTTCTTTGAGGTCCTCTACCGAACTTCTAACGTGAATAAAAGTTCCTATGAAAGCCTTCATATTCTTAGCACACCATATATTCCATACCGTAGCCTGTGACATAGTATAGGCGATCTTTTTCCACCTCCTACATCTGAGGCTATGAACTAACACTCGAATAATTTCTTCCAAAAAGAAGCAATGTTAGAAGGCCAAGGAAGCAATGTTGGCTCAAAATCATATATATTACATACCCTAAAATTTTCATTAAAAAATAAGCTCGAGAAGTTAGAGTTTCCAGAATTTTCACTATAACAAGGGTTTCTAATATAACCTTATACTATATATATATATATATATATATATATATATATATATGGGAATTCTAAATTGCAAACCCCTTCTAGTTGAGCAAACCAAGTAAACCCTATTCTAAGGTCCATGTTCTTCCACGTCTTCATTGTTCAAAAAGTGATGAAGGGCATATTAGACATTACTTACACTTTGTAGCCATCTTTCACCTGACACACACATTAACACACACTCACTTTGTCATCATTATATTCTCTCTCTACTAAACTTTTCTCAATTATCTCTCCTATAATTGTACCATTTTAGTTTTTACTTCATATAATTTTTCACCACTAACCACTAGATTTGAAGACCACAGCCTCCATCTTTGCAACTCATCTCTCACCTTCTTCATCCTGTCACCATCCACCTGCCACTATACCACCAGCATCGAACCACCAACATCCAACCATCCCAACATCCACAATCACCTTCAACCTCAAAACATCCAACACCTAAAACTTACACATCTAAAAACAAATAAAGAGCACTAACCTTCACTTCCAGATCTGTATAATCGTCATATCCGGAGCTTCTTACTTACCAATGATGCAAACATACAACGAAAGCAATGGTGGGTTTATGCAAGATTCAACATTACCGGTGGTGGTGCAACGTTTATCGTTCAACACCAGATCTGAAGTTATATGATGGCGATGGGGTAAGTGTTTTTCTTTGTTGTGTAAATGAACGACGAGATGATGTTTGTACTCCAGATCTATAAATTTTTGGTTGTAAATAATATTCATTTTTTGCCTTTTTGGGTTTTTTTTTTTGTGCTTGGTAATGTTGGATTTGTTTTGTATGGCAGTTCGGGGATGTTTGCTTGTGAAAGGAAACTTATGCCAACTATTGCAGCTGAAATGGATCGGAGACGGAAACTCTATAGCCTTCTCATGTCTGTCATGAATCTGTATGTAATAATCTACATAATAAAATGTTTTTTTTGTTGGTTTGTGGTTTTACGGTTTATCTTTAAAATTCACTAAAAGGTTTGTGTTTTTCTTTGTTGTGTAAATGAACGACGAGATGATGTTTTTATTCCAGATCTATTTTTTTTATTTGCATTTTAAGGTTTGTTTTTTCATTTTGTGGGTTCATTGTTTTTAGCGAGCTAAATCACTTATTGACATGTTTTGATCATAGATGGTACCTGGTCGATTGGTGCAGCCCTTGGTTTCGGTAAAGGCAGAGATGATTTTGGTGTTTGTTGTTCAAGATCCGGATCTAGGCTTTGATGAAGTTGGTGCTCAGTCGAAACAGGGGGTGTCGAGGAAGATCTGTGTGTTTAGTTATTTATTTATTTTGTATATCTAAGCTTGTTTTTCATCTAAAAACATTAGTTTTCATTTAAAAACATATGTTTTTCTTGTTTGGGATATAATTTATCATATGTTTTTGTTCTTCGGTTATAATTTATCATATGTTTTTTGCTGTTTAGATTTATAAGTTGAATTTTTGGTGAGATAAATTTGTGAAAACATATGCTTTTGTTTACAAAAAAACATATGTATATGAGACTAAAACCGGGTAAAACAAAGCAGGAATGAATTTTTTTTTTAGAAAAACACATGAATCTATTAATAAAATAAGAGAGAGGAGAGAGGAGAGAGAGGAGAGAACACTAAATTTTGTATGGACCAAATTACCCTCCGGTGACTAAAAGACAAATATTTAGTTTTGATGAAAAAGCAGAAACAACCACCACCCTTGATCACTAAAATGGATGGTCAGATGAAGGGTTTCATGAGTTTTCTTAACTGGGGAGGGTTTCCAAAATATCCTTCCCTATATATATATATAATCTATAATATACATTATAAAAGATGAGTGATGTACAAAATAGTCATTTTCACCTCCGTACAACTTAAGAAGCAACATGTACAACATATTTAAGCAAAAAAAATTAAGGGTATTATTGGCATATTTGTGACAATTAAGACACTTAGGAGAGTAGATTAGTAAATTTAACATAATCCATTACCTCACATCCTAAAATCTTGTCCCAATTATGCCCTTATGTCCAACTTTTAAAACACAAAATACAACTTAACTTGATGCATCTTAAATGTGAGACCTTTCAACCCCCCATCTATATTATTATATATACTTCATTATAATTAATTTCTTGAATGCTAATAGTCTTTTCTAACCCCAAACAAAATCTTAGAGCTAATTTCATGCTTTGAAACATTGTTTTTTCCAAAAAATTTATGTCTTCATTAGATGAGAAGAGAAAAAAAAATCAATGAGAAGTTAAGACGCTTGCAAGATATGGTTCCCGGATGCTACAAGGTATAAAGATATGAGTTAATCTTTATATACATATATACATGTTTTTTCTACTTGTTCATATTTTCTTTGACAATTACAAAAATTTATCTTCATAATATATCATTTTTTGCTCCATTTAAATTTAGTTATTTGCTATATACAATGGGAATGCCAGTGATGTTGGATGTAATAATCAACTATGTTGGATCGTTGCAGAATCAAATTGAGGTAATTTAATTGTGCAGCTAACAATTAAAACAATAAACAAACAATATTCAAAATTATTGATGAGAAAATATTTTTCAAAATTAATTAATACAGTTTTTCTCTTCTTTGTGCATTTTTAGTTTCTCTTCATGAAGCTTTCAGAAGCCAGGATGTTTTTGACCTATTGACCTCAACTCTATTGAATTGGATGATATGGCCCCTATGAAGGTGACAAGTGGCTTTCTTAACTATCCTTGTTAAGAAGTTGTTTATCTTGAATCATATATATTGTTAACTAAATACAACGGACAAAATTATAAATATAACATTCTAGATTTGCTAATACGTTTCTAATATATTAAAAATATTACTTCCACTTACTGCATGTGATGAAACCTGATGTTGCAGGGAACCAATGGACATGAAGGACAGATGATGGAGAGGATGGTTGGAGAAGGGTATGGAGACATTCCTCAATTTCAATCAACATGGTCTCCTTGAACGCCATGAAATAGTTAACTCTATAAATCTATATATGCATGCTCAAATATAACTTTATACGTAAACTATATTTGTTCTAAGACTTTTAAGTTATTTGTTTATCTATTTAATGTTCTTGTTAAACGTTGTATGAAGTGTGGTTCACAATATTATTTTGCTTTTGGCAATTGTATATTGTTTAAGTTCTAATTCTAATTAATAAAATAAATTAAACACTAGCATAAAAAGAAAACAAAAACTTAACTATGTATTAGTTACTTATGTTATTTGTGTTAAGAAATAAGAAATCAAAACGCCATAAATTCACGCTCACGCTAATGAATCAACCCGAATCTTTATATTCTATACTATATATTATAAAGCATATACAACCTTTATTGCTTATAGTACAATGCTTATTGAAGTCATCTAGAGCGTAAAATTGTCTTTTACCTAAATATTAAATTGTTGAAGAAATTAATTTAAACATAATTATAAAATTGATGAGGAAATTAACAAAAATGTGGTGACTCTTTACATTCATAACCTCCATGTCTTTATTATGTTTGTATCAATGTTAAAGTCTTATAAATAGTTGTCATGTATTTAGTACATAAATAATGTGGTGACTCTTCACATACATAACATACATATCTTTCAATGTTTATAGTAAATAAATTACATCATATATTATGTATTTATATCTTCTTTTTAAATTTATGTGGCTGCAGGATGGTAGGATGTGACACTTCTGCACACAAATGAATATGTAGGCTTGAAGTTTGCCAACACACCCAACCCATGACACGTTTCAACCCATTAAAGTGAGCGATATATGTTAACTTCACTTTTATACAAGCAAATATGGTAGAGATACTTCATGAGCAATGTCATCATCTTTCTCGATGGTTTTTTGTTTTCTCCGCTACTATAAGCTTCTAGGAATAGAATTTAAGTTTCTGATCTCACGAAGTCACCAATTGTTTACATATCCAAAAGAAGACAAGTTCTTATCAGTCGATTTGGTAGTTTTAACTATATTGATTACTAATTTGTTTGGTCCAATATATTTGTTACCACACTTGTCAAACTAACATAAAACGAGAGTATCTATGTAAATCATTGACTCCGCTGCATCTCGCGGGTGCCCTAAAATAATAGAAATATGTTGCACACTACAAACTGCATTTTAGTAATTACATCACTTCCACTACAATCTTATGGTCATTAAGAGATACAATGCCACTTCACTACGCTAAGTACCGCTCTACGATGGCATACTTATTTGCCTTCGAGATACATAAAAGGGTCCCACCGAAGGACGTGGGTCAATCTAAGGGTGTTGTAAGGAATAGTACGACCTATTGTGATGTACCCATTTAAAATATTCAGAAGATATACTTATGAGTTTCAGTTTTTGATAACATATATTTTATACATCGTTGTTTTCTACTTTAACATAACGAATAACCAACAAACACAATGCACAAGGGGCAAAACAGATGCACCCGCCGCAACCGCGGGCATTCCTACTAGTATATATGTATATATATATATATATATTGGGTTGGGATCCGTTGAGAACTCGATGAGTTACGAGAACTCGACGTAATATGCGAATTTTTTTGCACACTACTGTAAAAACATGCAAACCCCGCTGTAAAAAAATAAAAAAATACATGAATTTAGACTGAATTACACCGATGTAAAGGAGTTTTACCCTATTTAAGCATATTAATATTTTAATCAATATTTTATTGTTGTTTAATTTTGGACCACATATTTATCTTTTTATTAAAATAAGTTTATGGTTATAAAGTAAGATACTATGGTTCTCACACCTCAAAGTAATTCTCAAATGATTCCAATCCTATATATATATATATATATGTATATGTATGTATGTATGTATGTATAAGGAAAAGATCATTTGAGAAGAAAGGTTAGGATCAAATACACAGTCAAAGAAAAATAGGAAGTCGTAAGAAGGGTATCAAATGAACTTCGATTGAACTCATTCAAGCGGCATTGGAACCGTGTTATTGAACCCTATGACGTTAGTTTTTAGGTCTTCGTTTTTTTTTTTTGCTTTTAGCTTGTAGTTTTTAGAATATACGTTATATCATTGTGTCTTTTTCTTATTTTCATCATTGTGTCTTTTTTCTTCGGCATTATGTTATATTTTGTGGCTCATTGTATCATATTTCATGATCTATTGTGTTTTTTGTATCCTTCTCACCCTTCTCATTTTTGTTACACTGTGTAGAATAACTTAAACCTTGAGAAGAAATCTAATGTGAGAAGAACATAATGATCAAATACACATGCACATCTCTTGTTTCTCACTCGCATAAAATTTGAAATTACTTGAAATGCTTAAATAAGCGTAAGATTTTTATTAGTTTGATGAAAGTGATTTAAGTTTATAAAGTTTGTTTGAGTTGTTTATGTCTAAAAAGAAATTAAATATGCATTGAATAAAAAAGCATTTGCACGATCTTTTTTTCCCCATTATCTATAAGTGTTATTATGGTATATTACATTCACTATACTTTGAACAAATTAGACATGTCTAGTGACTAAAATATTTTTTATGTGAATCTTTGTTTTATTTATTTATGATTGGACCGTTTTATCCCTCACATGCTATGTTCATATAATCATATCTCTCAACTTGATGTTTGATTAGATATCTTCACATGCAATGAAACGAAACATATGAAGTTGAAAGTGCATATTGAACATAAAATAGTTCAATGTTTTTCCCACTTTGATTGTTTAATAAGATATGAATTAATTTATAGTGGGTTAGTGAGATTTCAAGTGTTGAACATTTGAAAATTGGAATTAATGAATGATTAAAAAGGAATTCAAATAAAAATATGGAAAAATACCAATAATTGACTAAGCAACAAAAATTTGGTTTGACTTATGGGTGTCAACCTCCCAAATAAAAATTAGCCTCTATTCCCATGCCATGCCCACTATCTCTCAACTCGAAGACATTCTTCATACACACCAAAGTAAGATAAACCATTTGTTTTGTTTTAAATACTCATATATATATATGTATGTATATATAATGATATGATATATGATTAAATTCAAAGTAGATATACGCGTATTCATTGACTTTTTGATTCTTGATATATGTATGTATATAAATACTCATATATGTATGTATATATAGTCAAAAGGTAAGAAAGTGAAGAAACAACGAGTATAACGATGATTACAAGTAATCACCGTGAGGTTAATTCCCTTGTTTGCTCAGGGACGATCCTTCACCTAAACATACAAATAAACCGTAACCGAGAAATGTAAAGTAAGGTGTGTGTGTGTGTGTGGTAAAAGTAGACACGAGAGTTTAAGTGGTTCGGTCTTGTACAACCTACGTCCACTGTAAAGAGCCGAGTATATTATTACTTGAGGAGTTACAAAGTATTACAGTGACTACTCTTACTCTTGTATACAATAATGATTTTCGGATCCCCATGAAAAGAGATGAAGTCCTCTACTTATAGTAGAGGTCGTGGGCAAGGAAAGGCCCACGAGAGGTCTCAGCTAGCCCGGGCCTTGCCCAGGCCCATATGCCTTTGGCCCATGAAATGGGAGGGAAAAAGTAAATCCATGATGCTGACGTCACCGACAGTTGGGGCTGACCTGCTTGGCAGACACGTGGCAGGCTGTGATTGGCCGCCGGCGGTATGTCGATTTGACACAGCATGGTTGACTTACCTGCTAGCGTCTGACGTAACGTCTGGCAGCAGGTAAGCATGCTTGTGCCGTACTATAGAGGCAGCATGGTGGAAGCATGGGAGCAGTCAAGTCACTGTTCACGTCAGTGGTTGTTGGACCAATACAGACATGTGTCACCATCTGGCTGGCGACATCTCTGCTCAGCTGGAAGTGAATCTTCTTAATCCTTGATCTTTCGTACCTCGTACCAAAAGCTGGCGATGGACAAATATTCCACGCGTGGGCGGACGCGCGTGTCTTTTCCTGAAGTGGTGATGTGGATAAGGTTGCTCCATGTGCAAATTGACCTCTCTCGCGGAGTAAGATCCGCCTTAGAGTTCCGCGGTCTTGGGATGTTCCTTGTTACTAGCGGCAGTTGTCGTCAGGATTGTTATAAATAGGGATAGGGATGCCGCTTCCACGAGGATTGGGTTCCCTATCCCTTCAAGTCCCCCT
The DNA here is from genome assembly GCA_028751855.1 of Ambrosia trifida. Taxonomy (NCBI): domain Eukaryota; kingdom Viridiplantae; phylum Streptophyta; class Magnoliopsida; order Asterales; family Asteraceae; genus Ambrosia; species Ambrosia trifida. Next base: position 1,775,648 of record CM054126.1, on the reverse strand, counting down.
AGTCTAGGGCTTCTCATGCTCTTGATTCAAGAGTGAGTGGAGCGCTAGACTGAATAAAGTATGAGTCGCGGATGATGGCTCATTTGCTTTGTTAGCGCTTTTGGCTTGTTGAAGTGTTTCTGGTGAGAAAATGAGTTGCCTCCTCTGGTTTTGTTAAGAATTGAGACGGAGAACGTGTTGTCTCGCTTTACGTCAAACTTCTGCTGAAGATGACGTGTTATGCCTGGTCCTAAGAAGGAGTTAGGCAGAGAACGTCTTTTCTCGCTTTACGTCAAACTTCTGCTGAAGATGACGTGTCATGCCTGGTCCTGAGAAGGAACTAGGCGGAGAATGTCTTATTTCGCTTTACGTCAAACTTCGGCTGAAGATGACGTGTCATGCCTGGTCCTGAGAAGGAACTAGGTGGGGAACGTCTTTTCTCGCTTTACGTCAAACATCCGCTGAAGATGATGTGTCATGCCTGGTCCTGAGGAGGACCTAGGTGGAGAACGTCTTTTCTCTCTTTACGTCAAAATTCCGCTGAAGATGACATGTCATGCTTGGTCCTGGAAGGAGCTGAGTGGAGAACATCTTTATTTTGGCGTGAAGACTTGCGCCAGCGCGAGCTTGTAGTTGTAGTAAATGTTCAGTAATTAATGCGGCTCCGGAGTTAGAGTAAATGTGGAATAATTGGAATTTAATGTGTCGCCAGTTATTTGAAATTAATGCGCCTGGAATTCGAATGTGTATTAACTTCGGATGGAAGTTTTGTAGAATTCGAGGGGGGCAGACGTGTCAGACAGCTGTCAAACACGTTGTCTGATGTTTGTCCCATCAGATGTGTGCAACACCAACTTTTCGTCTGGTACCAGGCACATGTGGGCCACGCGCGTCTCTTGGTTGATGGGTGACAGGGATTGTGCCACGTGTTGCTGATCACATGTGGTGTGTCAGGCGCGTGAGTCGTCACGCGTCTCAATTGAAGAAAACGTGAGATCTCGCGACACGTGTCAGCCATCTGTGAGATTGCCAGATGGTGTGCAGACACACACGCGGGTGTGGACCGTCCGTTGACACGTTTGCCACGTGTCATCATCTTGTGCTTCCAGACGAAGAGGTGCGACGGTTGCTTTTTCTCCTATGGGGCCCACTGCAATTAATGCGGTGAGTATATATATGAAGAGAGATTTCCTTTTTTCAGTTACGCTTTCAAAACAATCCGTCTTTTTCTTGCTAATCCTCTCTAGAATTCCAGTGAACTTTGAAGTTTCCGAGCAAACTTCAAGGAGATTCTTCCTTTATTGACAAGTACATCCCTTCTTCTATTTTTTCTTAAATATGTCTGATCTATCCACCGGTGGGGCACCGTCCGGTGACACCCACAACGAAGAGCCAAAGGTTGATGTTACTGGCAGTGAGGAGGTGGAGGAGCCCACTTTTAAGGGGTGGAAGATAAAGGAAAGGAAGTTGATGACCAATACCCCCTGCAAGTGGATTCCTACTGCGTTCAATGAGTTTTGCATGGGTTATGGGATCTTGCCGGAGTGGGAATCGGAGTTGCCCACTCCTAGTCAGACGGTGTTAACTCTGACTGACGGGAAGATTGCACTCTATGAAGCCCACTTCACCAAGTGTGGGTTCCGCCTGCCCTGCACCCGTTTCCAGTTGGACACATTGGTGGATTATGGGGTGGCGGTGACGCAGATGAGTGCGTTTGGGATGCTGCGGTTGGCGCAGTTTAAGAATTCTTGCCGGGCGTTGGACATTGAACCGACCAATGATCGGTTCAATGTGTTCTACTACATGTCTCGGGATGAGACATGTTTTACGTTTAAGCCACGGCCAAAAGTGCCGCCTATGGTTAGCGGGGTGCCGAAGTCCCTCCATGAGTGGAAGGATAAATATTTCTTTGTGAAGAAGGGTGTGATCCCAGTGGCGATGCCATGGAAGGTGGTAACCAGGAAGGAGCGGGTAAAGGACCGCGAAGTGATGCGGGGTTACAGGGAGGAGGGCTGGTTTGTCGCCCTGACAACCCATAAGACCAAACTGGATTTGAAGGGTCAGATGGAGGGGATGTACAACTTGTTAGGCACTAGTCGCTCGGGGAAAGAGCCCTATATTCCTGATGAAGGTATTGTTTCCTCCCTTTATCTTATGATGTTTGCTTAAAAAAATTCCTTATCTGTTTGCCGGCTTTGTAGAGATGTCCAAGTTTGACGCCTTCGCGTCCTGCGGAAATGTGAGGTTGAAGTGGAGGCGCGTCCTCGAGTTTGCTCGAAATAATTAAAATAAAAGACAAATAAATATAAAAAAATTACAAATAATATTAAAAACACACAACTAATATTAAAAAAAATTACAACTAATATTAAAAAAAAAAAGTTACACACTTCCTAAATTACTTATTTAAACATTACATATTCCTAAATTACCTATTAAACACTAGAGAATTCCTAAATTACTTATTTAAACATTACATATTCCTAAATTACTTATTAAACACTAGATAATTCCTAAATTACTTATTTAATCTTAATTTTCTCCACTATGGAGAGTAGTTGTCCCAGTCCTCGAGTGTGTAGTACTCGGGGGACACGGAACGTGAGCTATCCCGTCCATCGGATCTCGCATCCGAGGGGAAATAGCAGTACTCACGAGGAGGGGTAGGTCGGCTCCAGAGGCGTTCCTCCTCCTCAATTTCCCTGAGGGCTTCCAAGTCCTCCTCAGTTGGGGGTAATCTGGTGGTAGGGATGGGGTGGGGGTGGGGATAGCAGCAGTCTGGTGGTGGGGGGTGGGGATAGCAGCAGTCCGTGGGGTGGGGGCCGACAACATTAGTCGGTCCATTTCACTAACCGCCATGACATAATCCATGGCCCAAACCATTTCCTCATCCGTGAAGTCATCATCGGCTTCAGGAGGAGGAAAGGTTGGTTGTGCAGCAGTAGCAGGAGGATGGGGATATAACCAATGTTGTGGAGGAGGAGGGGGAGGAAGAGGAGGTTGTGCAGCAGTAGGAGCAGGAGAGGAGGTGAATGGTAGTCTCCGGGGGCGGCCCCATCCCCGGACCCGGCGAGAGTACTGCCGGACATTAGACGGTCCGGCAGCTCCTAGTTGAAAACCGACCATATTATTCATTGTTTTGAGGATGAGGAATTGGAGGTGTGACTGAAAAATCAGTTTTGGTGTTGTATTTATAGGGTTAGAAATATGACCGTTTGGGGGGAAAACGTTTGAAATTCAAAATTTGAAATTTAAACGTTGGGGGGGGGGGGGATTTTGAATTTCAAACGGTTTGGAACAGTAACCGTTTAAAATTCAAATGTTTGAATATAATTTTTTATTATTATTATTACGTTATTATTATTATTAAAAAAAAGGTTTGAATATTTGACCTTGCCACGTGGCAAGGTCTGATTGGGTGACATTGTATGTGTTGGGCGTTATTAATATGAAGCCCCAAACCAATTTTTGCCTATAGCGCCTCCTGTAACGGTGTGAGGGGCGTTATTTTTTAAAAAAACCCTCAAATGGCGCCCCACTACGGAGGGTCTTACCAAAACAATGCATCATTTGGGATTTTAATCATTCAATAATCGTTTCTTACACCTGGTTTTCCCAACATATTTTACAACTCACAAACCCCTTCGGTTTTCAAGCATTTTACAAGTGTAAACTATTTCTTAATATACTATAGCTTTCACTAATGTTTCTTTTTTTAGTTATATATCGGTTTACTTATGCTACCTTTATAAAAGGTTCGAGCGAAATGTCATTCTAAAACTCAATCATCCACAAATAGTTAGTAAACTAGGTTGGCTGTTGTATTACACGTGTCTGATTGAATGTACATCATCACCGTCTTTAACTTTGATCCATGACTTATTGTTCTCTTACAATTTCCATTTCAGTAGATCATTGTCAACTTTAATACCTTATACCCCCTCCCCCTGGTTTTTTTTTTTTTTTTTTTTTTTTTTTTTTTTTTTTTTTTGGCTTAGAAGTTTAAATTATATGGTTGTTAAAGCTCCGTCACTCGTTGCAACTAATACAAACATAGACTATAGATTTTGATTATATTATATGTCTTATGTATCTTCAAGTGTTGCGTGGTGGCTCCATCATACACAACAAGTTCTTTATAAAACAACAAGTGAGTGATATTAAATAAATATTAAGCATCCATTCTTAGAGCATTCACATTTGGTCCATTATGTGGGTGTGCCCCTCAAATTATATGAGTTGAGTGTAAATAGTTGTGAGCAGATGAGAGAGAAAATATTTGGTGAAAGCACTGTTCATCCCTATATTTGGGGAGACACTGTTCACCCTTATAAATATTTTAATATTTTTGTAAGTGATCGTGAATGAGAAAAGAGAAAATATAATGATAAAAGTATGAAAAAGTGATAATTGTTTAAGAAGGAGAAAGAAAATTTTAGAATAGAATAATGACTTTTAGTTTAATTTGATGGAGAGAATTTTATAGAGACGAAAATGCTTAAGTTTCATAAACTTTTTGAAGTCAAAATTTGTTAGGAAAGGACTTCCTAATATGACTAGTTAACTCAATGTACCGTCATTCATGTGGACAAAGGTCCATAATATGACTAGTTAACTCAATGTACTGTCATTCGTGTGGAGAAAGGTTCCCCTAGATGTAGCTTAATCTAGAGTATGGCCAAGCATTAATGCTAACATCTATGTCTTCAACTTCATGACTTATTTTAATGTCATCTAAAAGACCTGGAACAAACATGTACAAACTTTAAGTAAAATTGAGTTAAAGAGAAATCATACTACATGCACATTTAATTGGAAGTCATGCTAACATTTATATGCATTAGAGGGCCTCTTATATACAAAATAATAAATAATTTTTTTGAACATCAAATTTATTACAACAATCCATCTTTGACGGGGCTCAAATACTTGACCTCAAAAGAAACAACATCTTAACTTCAATGGTTTTGCTAATTAAACCCAACCCTCACACAAATAATAAATAATTGATAATGACTTCATTTTAAAAGCTACATGCACATTTGCAAGTCATGCTAACAATTATGTGCATTAGAGGGCCTCTTATATACAAAATAATAAATATTTTTTAGCAACAAATTTATTATACCCATCCGTTTTTAGCGGGGCTTCAACTCTTAACCTTAAGGAAAACACAACCTTAATTCCAATGATTTTGTCAATTGAACCCAACCACCACACAAATAACAAATGATTGATAATGACTTCAAAAATGCATCCATGTGAAAATAAATAGAATTGAATGCACTTTGCATGTGAAATTAAAGATTGCATAACTTAAAACATTTAAAAGCAAAACAATGATCATGTGATATATTTGGTTAAATTAACTGTTATTATAGCTACAAATACAATTGTTAATTAATTGAAGCAATATTGGCAAGAGTAGTTATATTTTTTTGGTATACTTAACAAAACTAGCTGGTGGTTGAAAGCTTGTAGATGTAGCTGATAGCTGTAAATATATTTTGGTGTTTGACAGAGTAGTTAGATCTTTCAATAAAATGTATAAAATGAGCATAATTAAAAGTTTGTATGCATGTTTTTTTTATGATAGAATGGGTATTTGTGTCATTTTTCTCATTAAAAACTTATAACTAGAAGGAACTTTTTCTTAAATGCTAGTACTAGTAGCGTTTAAATATAGAACCTTTTATCCAAACCTAAAAGCTTCAAGCTCATTCAATCAAACAAGGTTTTTTATTGATTAGAAGTTTTTTCTTAAAAGCTTTAAGAGCATTCACAGTAGATGCTCTATAATCGTGTGAGGGGGCTTCTATATTATATAGAGTGTGTATAAGTGGTTGTGAGTAGAGGAGAGAGAAAATATATAGATGAGACACTATTCATCAGTAAATTTGGAGGAGACACTATTCACCCTCCATAATTTTTTAATATTTTTAAAAGTGGTTGTGACTAGAGGAGAGAGAAAAGGTAATAATAAAAGTATAGAATAAGTATTATTAAATAGAAAAGGAGAGAGAAATATAGTGATTTTTAGTGTAATTATAGAGATGAAGATTAAGTGTTTATTGTGAATGCTCTAAGATAGAAGGTGTTAAAACTCTAAAAGCTCCTAATTAAACTCTTTCCAAACATACCCTTTAACCAAGAAGTGTAGAACTATATAAAAACACGCACATAAAGAATCATATGTCCCGTGATTCCAGCCCAGCTGGTTGAGGATGTGAGGGTTTACTTCCTAGGGAGGTTCTCGCACGGGGTCCCGAGTTCGAATCTCACTGGTGGCATAAATTGCCCCATGTGGGTGTGGCCTATGGATGTGTTATTCCAGCTCTACTTCGGTGGGGTGCCGATTCGAACCCGGGTGGCTTGACTTTCGCAAAGAAGGGTTAAAGCAAGCTAATGGGTTTCCAACTGATCTACACCTTCCAAAAAAAAAAAAAAAAACATAAAGAATCATATACGGTAAATACGGCTGATTAGTAGTGGCGGACCTAGAGGGGGTTCCTGGGTTCCTACGAACCTCCTCGATTTGGAAAAAATTGAAAAATTTAGTGGAAAAAAATTGAAAAATTAGTGAAAATCAGTGACAATTTACGAAAGAAACCCCCAACCCCCTAGAAATGGTTCCTGAATTCACCACTCCTGATTAGGCATAAAAGTGTATTTTTCTTTTACTAAGGAATATACTTTTAGAAAAAAGTTAAAGTTTTAACGTCTGCAACAAAATCATATGGTTTTTATTTTTTTAAAAAGAATCGGCCTTTATGAAACTTTTAGTTTAACAAACTTGGAATGTACTCAATGAATGATGATTTCCTTCAAAAAGACTTCACCTATCTTAAAAAGTATTGTATCTATATATTTGAATAAAAACCCGTTGTGACTAAAAACAAAATTCAAAAAACAACATTGTTATATGCCTAATGGGGAACATGACATGGGAAGCATGGCGCAGATTCGACACGGATAAGATAGGGAAGTTCGGATAATGCACTAGTGAAGTTTCTTGTGTTTTTGTTATTTTCGTTTGGTTTCTGTATTAGTACCCGGGAATTGTATTCGGACATGTAAGTATGTTGCTAGCGTCTTGCTAGTATGACGGAATAAAAAGTTTTGTTGGCCGTTAAAAAAAAAGTATACCGACATAGGTTTTACATTGTTTGAAAACATAACAACGAATGTGAGTACATTTATTGTTTGGACAAGCTAATTTGGTGTGTCAAGTTATCTACACTTTATTGGAAATACAATCAGTTTTCAACGTAACTTATACCTAAACGTCTAGAATTGCGTATACACACAAACAATAAACTAATAGATACAATAATATCGACATAATCAAATAAAAGTTACAAACATAAAGTTGCGAGTTACAAAGTTACGTTGTGATATGGTGTTGCTTCGGTAAGATTAGTTTGCGACACATTTTTTATTTACAATGGTTAAAAGTTGTCTGATGTAGCCCATAACATCAAAGTTGTGCAATGAAAAAATAAAGTCGTGTTTAGCATCGATCGTAAACCATAAAAATAAATACCAAACCTGGTTATGATAATATTAATATAGATAGTGATATTATTCAGTCGCTATCGGTTCCGTTTGTCACAGTACTTGTATGGTACCGAAACTCGGCATAGCTTCCGACACCAAATACACCAAATTCAAACAACTATGGGTTCACTAAAATATTTTTATGGGGTCCTTTAAAAAATTTCTATATCCCCTCTACTATACTTTTAAAAAAGATTGGTGTCTCGGGACCCCGATCCGCTAAGGGTGGATCCGCCCCTGAATGTGAGAAATATCGTAATATACAAATTATTCTAATGTCTCCTACCATTGAACATATGATTAGCCATTGATTTATGTTATATTGACAAGATAAGAATTTAAATATCGTTTTGACATTATGCATATCGAACAATAAGTTCATACTAATTATATTATATACTATTAATAATACAGGGTTGGGTTATTCTACAAAGGCTACAAAAAATGAAAAGGGTGAGAAGCCACTAGAAAATGACATGTGTCCAAAGGATTAACAAATGGGAGGGGTAATTTTGTCAAAAACATATGCACATGCAAGTCACATGACATTTCCACCTTCATTTTTAAATGCCCGTAACTTTTTTATACGTCATCCGTTTTAAAAAAAAAATGTACAATAAAATTGAGCGTCTTTTTATCTTTAATATGAGTACCATATTGCTATACTTTTGAAAAAAAAAATCAAAACCCACTTGCGTAAGACACAATGGAATGTAAAACACAATGGAATGTAAAACACAATGAACACCAATTAAATATAGGGTATAAAACACAATCAACAGTCTAGTAAAACACAATGGACGACATACTAAAGGCACAATGAATAGAAGACTAAAACACAATGAATATTTTTGAAAAAAAAAAGTTGAAAACCCAGTTGCGTAAGACACAATGGATGACATACGAAAGACACGATGAACAGAAGACTAAAATACAATGAATACTTTTGAAAAAAAAAAGTTTAAAAACCCAAATGTGTAAAACACAATGGACGACATATAAAAGACACAATGAACAGAAGACTAAAACACAATGAATAATAGAGTCTACACAATAAACAACATAATAAAACACAATGTACACCTAAATACAAAACTCATTTGCGTAAAACACAATTAAAAGCATACTAAAAACACAATGGACAAAGTTAAATCATGTGTAGACTAAAAAAACATAAATAACATATTTATAAAGCACACATGCATACTATAACACAATGAACGAGCAGAAAGACACAACGGAGAAGAAAACCCATTTAGCACAATTTTTTTTTTCAATTTTAATGTAGCAATGTGGTACTCATATTAAAGATAAAAAAACGCTCGTTAATATGGTGAAATTTTTTTGAAAAAAAATGTCGTATGAAAAAGTTATAGACGTTTTAAAATGATGGGGGGAATTGACATGTGCATTGCATGTGGAGAGAGAAAGTCAACAAATGTGGTTTTCCTTTTATGCCATTCCTCTAATTTATTATTTATTCTTTTCAAACAAACTAATCTCAACCCTTCAAATATATGATCAATGGATCACAATCCTTCTCACCCTTCCTAGAAAAAGTGTCTTGTGTATTTGATCCTAACCCTAATAATACAAGCTAACAAATAGTGATGTTTCATATTTCTATTTTCGTCACAATTTTTTTATTGCTTTTTTTATTAACTTTTTTTTTTCCGTTTTGACCACCAAATTTTTTAAAGTTTTTTTTCCCTCATTTTGGCCACACAATGTTTTTTTACTTTTTGTTTAAGTTTTTTTTCCCCGTTTTGGCCACCAACTTTTTTATTAAGTTTTTTTTCTCATTTTGGTCCTCGACATAATGCGTTTTTTACCCGATTTCACACGGGTTTGGTTTTTGTTCGTTTATTATCTATATATTTAACGACCACGAAATGAATAGCTGCTTCACTCTAACGTACGCAGCCGGCTACCGACCACATCTATCGTGCGCCATCTCCACCATGTGCCGTGGACCGCGGGAGATTCCTGGTATTCTCCGCGTAGCCACTGCCACTTTTGTATTTTCTCATTGTCCACGGCTAGTCTCAATGCCTTTGTCGGTTACCAAAATCCGCATTAACACGTCATGTGAAAAACGCGCAACACGCGTATCACCGACCACATCTACCGTGCGCCATCTCCACCATGTGCCGCGTACCGCGGGAGATTCCTGTAAAATGATGCTATTATTAGGGGTGCTTACCATAGAAATTTCACGAGCATACGCAATAATTTAGGTGGAAAGTTTATGTATGATAAACTAATATCACGAACACAATGAAAATTGATTTAGGTTTGATTTGGAATTTGAAATGTCGCAACGCTATGTCATCACTTAATTATTTTTAAATCATATTGACGCCGCCGCAACGCGTGGCTGTATAAAAACCTAGTTTACTATAAATTCGAAGAGTGTAATAATACAAGGGCAATGGTATATTAATTTTGCGATAATAAATTAAGGCTAATAAGTGTTTTATATTAGTGTCCAAGGTTAATGAAAAATATCACAGGCTTCAATAGACGCACACAATCCTTTCGTATTTAATTTGCAAAACAAATGGTACTCGTTTTGTTATTTGCACAACAAATGATTTTAGAGGGTATATATGTCCACATATGTTGTGTGGTCAATGATGTTATAATTAAGAAGTTTCCAAAAGAATTGATTATTAAGCACTTTGAACGGGTTATGTATTAATTACTAGAGAGAATAACTATTTGCGTTTCTGTGTTATAGTCGATTTAACTACTTGAATCTAAAGTTGAAAACTTTAACTACTTGAGTCCCTAGACGGAAATTAACTAACCTGTTGAGTCCAAATTGCTAACTCCGTTAACTACGTCTGTTAAATCTGTATGAAATGATAAAAATACCCCTACTAATTAAAAAAAAATAAAAGATATACACACACACACACACACACACACACACAAACCCCTGTAAATCTCTCTCCCACCGTCACTATACCACACACCGCCATGACTCCATCACCGCTGCAGCCCCACCTCACCTCACCTCACCTCACATAACTATAGCACCGCACCACCACTGCAGCCCCACATCACCCCCAATCTAGTATCAGATCTAATCGGATCTGATCCATTGTCTCCTTTACCCTTGACATGCAACAACCTTCACCCTCCACAGGACCACAAAACCACCTAACCTTTCCACAACAGATGAGGGAACGAGATGAATGTGAGAGAACAATTGGGGTTGTACCTGTCAGTGGTTGTCAATTGGTGTTGATGAAGACAACGATTCGGCTGAAAGGGGGGTTGTACCTGACAGTGGCGGTCGATTGGGTCAATTGGTTGTCGATTGGTGGCCGGTTGTACCTAATGATGGTGGGTCCCAATTGAGTTTTGAAGGTCTACAGTGGTACGGTGGTTTGGATGAAACCCTGTTCTTTAATAATAATTAGTTAAGGATATTAGGATGGGTTGTTGTTAAGGTGAAGGGCGACAGTGGTAGGGTGGTGTGGGTGAGAAGTGGTGGTAGATGATGATGGCCGATGATGGTAATGTAGGGCGACAGGGTAGGTGGTGTTGCAGGTGGTGCAGTGGTGGTGTTGGCCGGGATTGGTGGACACCCACATGGAGTGGTGGTGCAATGGTGGTGTTGTAGGGTTTAGTGCAGAAGTTGAAGATGGGGGAGGTGGGAGGAAGAAGGTATAAAGAAGGGTTAGCTGTGTTTGTGTGTATCTTTTATTTTTTTTTAATAAGTAGGGGTATTTTTGTCATTTCATATAGATTTAACAGAATTAGTTAACGGAGTTAGCAATTTGGACTCAACAAGTTAGTTAATTTCCATCTAGGGACTCAAGTAGTTAAAGTTTTCAACTTTGGATTCAAGTAGTTAAATCGACTATAACACAGGGACGTAAATAGTAATTCTCTCTAATTACTATGAACAAGAGATTTTAAGTTTGTGGGATGACTATTAGGTACACTTAGTTGTCTTATTGTATTACGCAAAAAGACAGTTTTCAAGATTATTGAACCATTTATACACGGAGCTATAACCTAGTATTCTAATATGTTTTTAAAACCATTATTTCTCTATCGTCTAAAAAATCGTTATTTCTTTTACATTTAAGATATAAAAAAGTTATGTCCTCAACAAGATATAGTGCGGTAGTAAAGTGCCTCGTTTAGAGTTGGAGGGTCCAAATCATCCAAGATGCAAGTATAAGTGGATAATAAGAGTATTCAAGAGTAAGTTAGTATATCGTTTAAAATAATAATTTTAAAAAGTCGCAATTTCATGATCTTATTATCAATATAACTACGATGGTTTAACGATTATTTTCTTTTAACTTGTTTTAAACCATAGCGTACCAGTAAAAGCTGGTAGCTTTGGTTTAAAATGACCCCCAAAACACTGCTCTTTGGCAATAGAGCGATGTTTTGGCCTTCTAAACTGACAATTGAGACTATACCTCGATGCTTTGGTCCTTTTTTAAAAGACATGTTGATTTAATTCATTTTAAATGGTTTAATTTAATTTTAAATGGTTTTTAATTCATTTTTAAGTGTTTTAACGGATTTCCAAAAAAAAAAAAGTTTGTTTGACGCATTTTGGTTGTTTAATTGCTCGTTGGCAGTTTTCAGAACAAAGAGCCGATTATGAATAACTTTCATAAATCAATGTACGTAATACATGAACTGTACAATCAATATCATGCTTTATCAAAATACAATTTTTACATCAATAATCGATAGACTAGACTTCCGGACTTTGTTGACGCGTTTTGATTGGTTTAATTACTCATTGGCGGTTTGCAGAACAAACAGTCGAGTATGAACCACTTTCATAAATCAATATATGTAATACATGAACTGTACAATCAATACCATTGGGGTAAAAAAAAAGATTGGTTAAATCATTCTTGGGAAACTGCATCTGCCAAGTGCAAAACATGACATGCGTTGACTTCGCTAGACTTCAATGACTCAATAAAATATAATTAAAGCCAAATTGCACATAATTAAAATAATTCACGTTTGATTCTCTACGAAAAAATGCCTCAGAATTACTGCTTATCATAGTTTAGGCGTTTAAACGCCTAGACGCTTAAACGCCTAAGCAAATAAGACGCCTAAGTGAATCACATGATAAGCTTTTGAGCCAGAAAAAACTATTGTCGGTAAATTTTGTATATTGAGGGTGAAGCTGTAAATGTTAAAATGCAAAACGATAACGAACTATATAATATCAAACGTTTCAAATGAGATTATATAGCCAATCTGCATTGGTCAAAGCACCGCTCTATGCCTCTATGGCCAAAAAGCGGTGCTTAGGGTTCATGTGTTTGTCTTGGACTGCCAACTTCATACCATTGTATTTCAAAGCATCGCTCTATAATCAAGAGCGGTCCTTAAAGTTTGCTTTTCAACTTTTTCATAAAAACAGTCAAATCTAATACAATGATTAGATCCAAAGCACCACTCTATGATCGAAGAGAAACGCTTTGAGAGGGGGAATTTTGAAGGGTTTAAATATAATGGTCCTTCATTATTAAACAATTCTTTTTATAAAATTGTTTTCAAATTATTTGAATGTAATTTGGAGGAGGTAGCAAAGATGATGCGCGGCAGGAAGGGCGGGGGATGAGAAAGACTAACGTGCAGTCAAGTACGCGCTTGTACAGTGGGACCCACCACCATTGCGGCGTCGTAAAAACTATCTTCAGCTTCACCATGACGTAGCAATTATTAGAAGCGACAATTTATAAAACATAATTTGTTTGCAAAAATAGGTGTTTCAAAATTTAAAAAATAATACACATGAAATGAAATATAAAAAGAAACCGACGTTTTGGTGGGGTCCACAGACAGGGAGAATGACAAAAAACCTGCGAGATGCCAGCTGGCACACATATAGTCACGTGGTTTAGCTTCGGGATTGGAGATTTGTTATTTTAAAGGAATAATATTAAATATTTAATTATATAATTCCGCGTAGATTTTAGCTTAAACAAGGCAAAATGTTTATATTTCTTAATTCTCCTATCACCGCATTATTTGAAGAAAAAGAAATATATTGTTATATTTCTGTAATTTTCTATCTATGTATTTTTTTCATATAATCTAAATGATCTCATTTATACAAACCAATGAAGCTATTATAAAACTAACAAAAATTTTATCTTTATTTAGAACTATCAAAAATTTTATCTTTCTTCTATCTATTTATCTTAGGGGTGTTTGAAATTGATTATTCAAACCAAATTATGCATTTTGAAAAAAGCAGGTTGAATGTGCTTATAAATTATTGCGTTTTGGTAGCATAAAAAACTGATTATCTGCGTTTTCAAAACGCAATAATCTAAAAATCAAATTCAAAATGCAATCTCAAACACCCTCTTATAAAACTAGCAAAGATTTTATTGAGTAAACCACTCTATTTATCTTTATTTATATTTCAAATATTAGTCATGTTTTATTTATAAATAAAAGACAGATATTAGAACTAGAGATAACTACACGAATAGTCCTTATAATTTATACAAAGTAACGTTTTAAAGTACTAACTTTATTTTTTAACATGTTAATGGTTTATGATTTCAGTTTTATAACATGTTGGGGGTACTAAAATCATTTGTTAGTTTTTATAATTAAGTTTTGTTAAAATGACTAGAATGCCAAGAATAACTAGATGTGCTATTCTTGTAATTAACCCTATTTGATTACAAGAATAATTTTTGCAATTTATTTAAATTATAATTATTTATTAATATTATTAAATTTAAAATTTACTGATATAATTGTAATATATAATTTTTTTTATAAAAATTACTTTTATTCATATAAACCACCGCCGATAAGCCTATTCGGTGGTAGTCTATATGGAAAAAAACGAATTAGCCTTATCGGGAGTAGTTTATATGGATAAAAGTATTGTTTATAAAAATATATATTACAAAGTATACAATATATTTATTTAATTTAGTATATTATTATAATTTAAAATTTTAAGTTTTAATAATATTAATATATAATTCTATATATTAAAAATATAGACAACCTTGTCAAATATAAATAACGCATGGCTGTAATAGCGGTGGAGATGAAAGTTAACGCGGTGTTTGATGGCATATACGAATTAGGCTTATCGGCGGTGGTTTGTATGGACAACAATGTTGGTTTATAAAAAATACATATTAAAACGTTTAGAGTACAATTATTTAATTTAGTATATTTTTAAAATTCAATATTTTTAAATTAAAGATATTAATAAATAATTCTAATTTCAATAAATTATAAAAATTAGCATTGTAATCAATTAGAGTTAATTACAAGAATAGCTCATATAGTTATTCTTGAGCATTTTAGTCATTTTATCAAAACTTAACTAGAAAAAGTAACGGAGTTAGCCTTATTACCCAAACGTGTTACAAAATTGAAACCATAAACCTTTAACATGTTAAAATATAAAGTTAGTACTACTTTTTATAAACCATAAGGACTATCTGTAAAGTTATCTCTTAAAACTAATCTACATTTTGATAAAAAAAAACTATTAAAAAAAATTGAATGGGTCAAATACAAATAACTTTTTTGATCTAAACTATGATGAACTAGACCAAAACAGTCAAAACAATATCACCACCAGTACTAGAAAATATAGACGTGAAATTAATTTGTACTCGCTTCCTCTGCATGTAACTAATTAGGAACAAAAACAAAACTATGTAGCGTTTTCAATTAGTGTAATGTCGTATACAAGATAGTTTGGTACAAAACTATACACATTAATTTCTTACCAGACACCATGCCATGTAGCGCGAGTATCTTACCTAATTAAATATAAAGTAATAATAAATTACTATATGTTATATTTCTTGATTATTATTTTGATGGCTCTGTGACATCAACTAGAGTAACTGATTTCAAGTGAGAGTAATCTATATCTATATCTATATCTATATCTATATCTATATCTATATATATTGCAAAGGGATTAATCCTACATATTCTACTCTTATGCAATCTCTTCTTTGAGAGATGCCACATAGTATGTGATGTGACAACTCTAAACCAATTAAAAAAAGGAATAAATATGGTTTAAATATGGTTTAACCTAATCTATTAAATACATAATCTACTAAAGGTAAATATTAAACCTTTATTATTTTCTCTCTCATGTTTCCTCACATAACTTTTAAATGTTAATATCTTTTATATACGAGATTTTTTAAAGAAAAAAACTACACCAAATTAACAAGCGTTTTATTATCTTTCCAACGAGTGTCATAGTGCTATATAAAAAACGGAGAAAAAAACGACTATTTTTTGTAACCCGACAGATATTGTGTCAGGTTTGGGATTAGTTTAAAAAAAATTTGTGGGTTTGGGTCGGGCCTGGGATTAGGTGATACCCGACCCAATTACCCTTTTTTATATTAGAATATGATAACTTATGACAGAGATTTGTTTAAAATAAATAATAATAATAATAATAATAATAATAATAATAATAATAATATTCATTAATCATATCTCTACTACCTTATTAAGGAGGAGAGATAGGTAACAAAGTAATTTTACACAATTTTTAAGATGAGAGTTGAAGAGTCCCTTCACAAATTTTCAATATTTGGTCATTTTGTTCCCTTTATGCCCTTGTGTACAACCTATAATGCTCATTGTATATATGTGTAATGCATACTTCATATCCATTTCAACATGTAACCCCTACACATCTATTTAATAATAAACATTGTAGTAATTGGACATTTTTGTCTTTTTTTTATTTGTTGAATTGTATAACTCTTTAAAGCATGATGTCTAACCTCATATAATATATGTATTTGTTGCTAATAATTCTATCTCCTTCTCTCTGTATATTACAACTAAGTAAAAGAAAACTTAATATCCTGATTTATGTATCAAATACTTTTAATTTAAAATTACCATTTGGTAAAAAAAATTATTTTTTAACTTGGGTTACCTTTACGTATTTAGTCACATTTAAAAACCGCCGCAACGCTCGGGGTAATTTACTAGTATACAATAAAGTACATACTATTTCTTTTTATCATAAATGTATTTATTTATTTATATATTTATCATATAAAATAGAAGTTAGTATTTAGTTGTGAATCACATGGTTTATAGTTATATATTAGTGAATTGATAACTATATGCTTGAGTGGGTGATTAAGTAGGCTTAAGTTTAAATATGTTAATTAAAACTCACAATCTTGCTGCATTTTATTGCATCCACACATTATTTTAATTAAAAAGTGGAACTGTGTAAATGTTTTAACCAACCATTTCTTTTGAAGTTTCTTGTATTAAAGTAAGGCGTTGTGATGATCTTATTACGCATCAGTTTGTTTTGAAGTGGTGTCGTACGATATATCATGAGATAATTGATAAACTAACAAAAACAAGTGTTAGGATCTAAAGTGGTGTCGTCGCAACATCAAACGGGTTTCTGGCATAATGGAAACTTCAATGGCTATTTTTAGTTGAACTGAATAAATGTTAAGATTTGATGAAACACCCGCCGCAACGTGCGGGCATTCCCACTAGTATTGACAAGTCATTAATAATGTTGTCATATTAGATATTTTATTATGTCATATTAGATATTTCAACCCGGGACGCTCCCGGGATAAAAACTAGTTATATATATAAAAAAATGTAAAATTGGCTTTAAAACTTATATAGTGAGACAACTACATATATGATCAATTGATCATTAAGTTTTTAACGGCTTAATTTTTGTAACCGATATCATTATCTTATTTAATTGTAAGTTAATACCGAATATATAACTCTTGTTGGATACAAACTACTGGATGTAGAATGAGGTAGTTAGCATTGATCCAAAGCACTATGAATCCTTTGATTACTCTTTGATTTTGAACTTGTATGATCATCAAAGGGTTTACAAAAGTATTTTATAAACAAGAAAAGATTTAAAAGAGTGATCACCAAATTCCTAAATCAAAATATTCATTCACCTTTAGGTTCTGTAATGTATTAGAGCGGGTTCATATAATTGTGTTAACATTACTTTATAAATTTTTTTCATACATATATTTTGATTTATATCCATGGATTCAAATATAATAACTAGTTAGAGGTTTTAATTTATGAGAAAGTATACGATACAAAGTAATCTTAACCTGAGAAGTGTAGGAAGCCACCAAATCATGCCACCTGTCAACTATGGTTAAGTCTAATAAACTCAATCCTGGTTGATTAAAAGGGTAATTTAGACTTTTTTCTTTCGATAACCTCTGATCCAAATTCAGATCAAATTCGATTAATATAATCGACAATCCAGTTTATAAGAAATTCAGATTCAATTCAGGTTCGATTAATTATTTTTGATATTCGATTGAAAAATTTTAACGATTAATTATTCAGATTCAATTCATGTACAAATTCATACATGTGACCATAAGATAGATGATTCGAAGATGTATAGTGACCAAAAGAGGAAGAAAAAACTCAGATCTATGGAAAAAGATGAAGGTTATATGACGAAAAGCGCTCATGTAAAAGGAAAGAGAGCTTGTTAGTTATTATCATAAAATAGAGCATTGAATATAGGTGCTTGTTAGTTATTATTTTAAAGTTTGGTTGATTGCCTTTATTTTTAATCTAAACCAGCATCACAAAACAACACCCAACATCAACAAGCAGCACCGACCGATTGCAGTTTGTTTTGTGTCATTCAACAACATCGACAACCACATTTCATCTTCTCCACCATCTTTTCCTAAAGGCGCGTTTAAACAAAACGCGCTCAATCAAACATGCATTTAAACAAAATGCATTCAATTAAACGTGCGTTTAAACAAAATGCACTCAATCACAAAACCGTGTGTTTAAAGTGATAAGGTGCGTTTATAAACGAATGGATGTGCGTTTATATTGAAGGGCAAGTGATAACTTCCAATTAAGAAAATATAGAAGGAGAGAGGGAATTGAAACAG
Organism: Ambrosia trifida; assembly: GCA_028751855.1. Lineage (NCBI taxonomy): Eukaryota > Viridiplantae > Streptophyta > Magnoliopsida > Asterales > Asteraceae > Ambrosia > Ambrosia trifida. The sequence goes on along the minus strand of CM054126.1, from coordinate 1,757,151 downwards.
AGGATCCTCATTACATTTCATTTCCAAGGTTGCAACATCTCTTAATTTGGAAGTTGAGACGTTGAAACAGATATGTGCCAATCCAAGCATGATCGTGTTTATTCACAAGCATGGTTGTGCTTAGGAATGAGCATGTTATGTTTTTGGTTTTATGATTTCTAACATACGTTTATATATACATGGGTATTTTATATGTGCGTTTATATATAAATGGCTATTTTATAAACATGCGTTTATATTTACATGGGTATTTACAACGTGTGTTTCAAGGCATGTGCGTTTAAATTCTACATCAAGTGCCTCTAAACATTTACAACGTGCATTTCAAATAATAAACGTGCGTTTAAAACACTCTGTTAACACCAACTTCGTCTTCTTCGTCTGCAACTTCTTTTCAACCTAATTTTTATATTTAATCCTTCTTCTTGAAATACAATCGAAAGTATTTGACAACTAATACAAGCGTTTATTTATAATCCTATGTTTTTCGTATGATTAATCATCCCAGTATAATCCCCTGTTTTTCTGATTTTTAGATTCAAACACTAATCTTACGTTTTCGTTCAATGTAATCGACTGTTTTTTTTGTTATTTTGATTGTGTAATCATTCAGAATGTTTAATCGAGTTGAAATGATGAAAAATCAGGTTTCGATTTAAGTCTGTCGTTTCGATTTGAAAAAGTTTTGAACGTTTTTCCTAATTTACCCTTGGTTTGCTTAAGCCAACCATGATTAAAGTTGATAATTACCATCATGTCACCGCCTATATCTAAGGGCTGAGAATGCTTCCTACGCTTCTCACGTTAAGGAAGATATGTACGTTATCTCTTCCCTTTATTTATCCACAAGCCCATGTATAATAAGTAGAACTTTTTACAATAGACAAGTTAAAAAGAAAACACATTAACTAGTCTGTTTATAACATGGATCATAAAATTTATGCATACATTTTAATGATGATGAATTTAAAAGAAAACAAAAATGAATATATACATTTGACGATTTGAAGAATTTTAAAGAAAAGCAAGAAAAAATGAAGAGTTAGAAGTTACTTGGTCATCAAAGAAAATGAAGTTGACTCTAACCTTGTAGCTAGGTTTCATTTCAAGAAACTCACATAATGATTATGTTGAGTAAAAAGCAAATAAGACAAGTTAGGTGGACACAATATTATATTATAGAATAAGGGTTTTTACAAATAAATTTTATCTTAAAAAATAGTCTTAAACTTGTATTTTACAAATGAATTTTATCGCAATTCTGTGTTAGTAATCAAAGATTCAACCGACATGTTTGGTAATTAACACTACGTTATTATATGTTTTTAGCAATTATTTGTATCAATTTGTTATTGCAGTGAATCGAATCATATCAATTTTGTACATCTAAATGAAACTCTGGCAGATAACATCATAGTTGATGAAGATTTCAAAGGTATTATGTTAATTTGTTATTTAATTATGTCAATTTTGCAGATATAATTGAATGTTGTTTTGATTTTAGATATTGTTCTCGAGAATTCTAATTCTGGTGGTGAATTGATTTCGAATTATGATTTTAACTTCATTGAAGAACATAGAGTTACTGTACTTACGTATATATCCATACAACTTGCGTTTATAACATATTTAGATGTATCATGTTTTAAAACTTACGTAACTATTTGTTTTAACTTGAGTACTATTTATAATCAATGTTTTTATGTAATAATATGTTAGACATTTTATCTGCTTGCGTATTAGTTTCATTAAACTTGCGTTTAATTTTTGTATATGTAGATTTATGCACTCAAGAGGTTGGTGTTGGAGGAGAACAAATATTTAATCTAGAAGTTGCATCATTAGTAAATCCAGAAGTTGAAATGACATTCTCCACCTTAGATCATGCATATGAGTTTTACTAAGAGTAAGCAAAGAAGAAAGGTTTTTATTGCAGGAAAAACACTCAATATGTGAGTAATAATATTCTTTGTACTAAGTATATTACATGCTATAAAGAGGGACAAAAGCCACACAAAAGGAATGATTCAGCTATTGCTGTTGAAAGTTCGAAAAAGACGAGAGGAAGACCGTCTATTCGCATAGGATGCAAAGCACATATTAAATTAGGTTCGGATGATGGGAAGTCATTTAAGATTTATGAATTTGTTGAGGGTCGCAATCATATGTTTGTGCCCCATTCTGATATGCATTTGTTAACAGCCAATAACACCTATCATACATCCAAGAAGAAATGATTTGTGAGCTATTTTTATTGAATCTTAGTCCTGTCAAAGCATTCAATGTTATGCAAACTAAGTTTGGGATATCATTGAACTTGATACGGATAGGTTTAACGTCATGTTGGTTTTGTTGTATGATAAGAAAGGAATTCTAAACAAAGGAGACAGATTCTCTTCAGATGAATGCTAATTTACCTTTTATCTATTTAAAATCCGGTTAGTGATGTTGATCTTATTTGTCATAGGAGAATTTGTTGTTTAGAGGTGTAACAAAGTCAAGTGACCGAGTCAAGTCTACAAGTTTAAGCTTGATTTAACCTTAGAAGCTTGAAACACTACTTGGTAGACCATTTTCAAGCCTGAGCTCGATGAAATGATCGATGCTTTTGGGCTCAAATCTTTTCCAGACGGTTATATGATCAATGATTTTGGGCTCAAATCTTTTCCACTCGGTTATCATTACTAATCGATAATTCAATACTTCACCTGAGTTAATTATGTAAAAATTTAGATACAGGCTCAGGCTTGCAAACTTTAGATTAATTTTAATGCTCGAGCTCAGACTTATACCTATTTGAGCTTGCACACAGCTTAAATAAGATGTGTAAGATAATAGAATACTGGATAATATTATTGAAAGGTTAGGTTACAATATATAGAGATCAAAAAGAACCCTAGAAACCTAACTAAGCCCGTGGGCTTATCCTAATTAACCATAATAATAATAGGGTTCAATACTCCCCGCAGTCAAAACGGTAGAAAATCAGACACTTAGACTGAAAATAAGATGGAACATAATACTTCTTTTGTCGCCCTCAAGCACTTTGGGAGTTGGCTTGACTCGGTTACATCCTCCAAAGCATCGGTTTGGCCAATTTGGCATGGCCAGTGTATTAGAAACTCGGTTACGCCCTTCCGATCTTTTTATAGAAGTTTAGGCATAAAGAGTGAGCATGAGTCAGTTTGGTCTGAGTATAAACCAAAGCCGAAGCTTATAACAGATCTTTCGATTATAAGATTTTCATAACCTGCTAGTTTTAGTTACAAACAGTTGGAAGTTAATTCGATTAACCTTCGGTTCTTGTTTGTGTAATTATCTCTTTTAACCGTGGATGATACTGCGACAGTCTTATTTCATATATGAAAATTTATCAAAATATACCCACGTTATAACATCAATAACTAGTTTTGAAGCTATAAATCATTCACCACAAAAGAGCCTTCATAACAGTAATGTAAAGTATGAGAATCTTAAGATACATCAAAACTAGAATAAGAAATGTGTTTGTGCTAACAATCCTAGGCCCGTGAGATAACATGTTAATACACATAGTAACTTGTTAAAGCTCAATCTTAGGGAGGGTGGGGCGCTACCAGCAAATGGTGCTTGTACCCCACTACCCCCACGGGTTCCCCGCCGTTAACCTGGGTAGTGGGTTCCGTGAACTCCCGTGCTTCATTTTTGTGGTCTACCTCACGAGTGTGTGCGTGCGCGCACACTGCACACATATACACACACACACAGAGATGGAGGGGAGAGTGGGTACCCGGATGCTTCACAGGTAGAAGGGGTTCATGGGTGATAGTCCAGGTGGCAAGCTGTGATTGGTGTAGTGAATCTGCACCACCAATGCTCTACGGTGAGTGCCTCGTCCCCCTTAGAAAAAAATCAGACAAAAGGTGTTCAATTCTACACTAGTGGAGCCACCCTTCAATTGCTACATAATAAAGGTATCTTGATCTTTTTGGAGCCATACTTGACACTCCAACTACCACTTAAAGGAGTTTTGCTACACTAGTCAACACTCTCTCAGACACTTCTATGATAATGTTCTATCTTCAAAATCATTCAAGAAATCTTCATGGATAATCTTTTTCACACAGTACACAAACCGTCCTTTTCGAGTCAAGGCACCTAAACAAGAAGCATGGCATAATAACATTCATCACGACATGTCATGCTTGAAAGCCACTCGAAAGCTCGTCTTTGTAAATGAAGTTTTCCTACTCTATTGCTTGAAACATTCAATTCTTGTCATTATCACTTACTTTATCACAAAAACAATGGGTTAAATTGTGAGTTGCTCTGACCATACTCTTAATTATGATTTCCACAGGCATGTTTGATCCTTACCAGTTGAAAAGAATTATACGTGAATATGCATCATTTGTGGGGATGCAATCATCAATGGGGGATCAATAGTTAAATAGAATATACTTTAGAGGGGAGTAATGTAAAATTTAGTAAAACGTTTTTAGTAATCAAGGATGAATAGGAAATCAATTGGTTGAAATAAAAAATTATATGCCATTAATCTTGTCATAACATATTCTAATTTGTTTTTCAATAATTGGATGACTATTATCTAGTTTTCAATAAATTGGATGGTTCATATAACACCTATTAAGGATGTTTCATAAGATCTTAAAAGTTCATTTTATTATTATTATTTAGTATATTTATTAATTCTTGATTATTGCATAATTAATTAATATGGATGTTATGGTTTATGTGATTATATGATGAACATGAAAGTTTATCTTACAGTAACAGAAAACTTATGCATTTTACTAAAAAATACACCAACTAAGAAACTTTAGTATATGTCTTCGTTCCACACCAAATTAGAAAGAAAGGAACACTCTCTAAACTTAATCTTCAATTTTTAACCTATCTAATACACTAATTCATCCGGTGTAACCTTGGAGGCGTGGGCTTTACCAACAATACATAAAGTTTTGGCTCTTGTACCTTAGAAGACAGACGTGTTGTCTAAGTGGAGCGCGAAATTTGTTTTAAGATTGTGTTATTGTTATAATTTTATTAAAATTATGTTAATAAAAATTATAAAGATACTCTATTTATACATTAGGGAAATTGTAGTACACAAATCATGTACAAATCCAAACTAAATAAACATAAATACAATTTATGTAAATAACTTAATTCAAATCGTTGTCTTCGATACGAACTTGAACCGCATCTTATTGTAAATAACTTAATATAATATACTGCAAAACTAGGGAAATGTTTTAGATAGATTTTTAGAACGAAGTTTTGCATGGTTTTGATAATTCAAACGGTTCATTACTCTTGTTACATTTAGCATATGTTGAAGCAAAGTAACGATATTCAGGGGCGGATCTAGGGCTTCGGGTTAGGGTTCCCAGCAACCGGTCGGTTCATAAATTATAGTGTTAGTATATACAAAAAACTGGTAGGAACCCATAAAGATTTTATTTGAGGAACCCATTGATAAAATCTAGTAGTGCTCTAGTGGTTGAAACCCTCCCTAAAATAGGGAAGTCCCGGTTCGATTCCAGGCGCCTACGTTTTTTTTTTAATTCAAACCTAGGGTTTTATACTTTTATACCCAAACCCACTACCCTTCTGTTGACTTCTCCTATTCACGCCCCTACACCTTTCTTTGAAAACTCAAACCCAACAAACATAAAGAAACAATCTAATAAAAGAACCATGCAACCTTGCTCCTTCCCTGCCGCCTCCTCATGCCCTGCTTCGCCCCTTGCCCCTGTCCTCCCACCAGGTAACTTGGTTTGTTTTTTTTTTCTTTCGGTTGATAAATAACTAATTGAACAGACCAAACATATGACCGCCTCTTTGTCTAGAGTTGCATCGTATTGAGGATAGGAAGAACAACTTGGTGTTGTTGTGAATAAGATTAATTGTTCGAGGTTCATTACCTATAAGTAGTCTTTATAACAAGTTGGTGTTGTTCAAAGCATATTTGTGACTGTTCAAGTTTAAAGTTACACATTGAAATATGGAACTTGTACTTATGAGTGCATGAAGTTCTATTGAGGGAGTACATCAACACATGATGTGAGAGAATACTGTTGCGATGATTTTGGTTCGATAATAAAAGTGTTGAAGATAATAACACTTTGAGATTTGAGGTCCAGAATTCGTGTATGTATCTTTTTAAATTATTTAGAAGTAATCATCACTTTATAATTTAATTTTGAGAGTATTGTGTTCAATATCTTCAGGTAACACATGCAATATCTTATAAATAAATAAGTCAATGTGAATTAATTTCCATCGAAAATAATTGTAACTTTTTTTTTTGAAAGTTGATCTTCATTAAAACATGGCTTTACAAGAACTCCCCTTTAACCCAAAAACTCCCCATATCCATTCCATTCAAGGACGAAAACTGTGTGTCTTGTAGCATAATAAACCCAACATCGTTAGTACTCCTCAATTTACGAATTCACTCACTCTTCCTATTACTTCCCAGCCCTCGAATGTTCACCGATAATACATTTATTGATCAACGGATTGAAAACCTTCTTCATTAACCACCTTTAAAAGAGAATCCTCGAACCTGTCAATGTTCTCCGCCCCCAAAGCCTTAGCTAAGGAAATAGTGTCACTCACTTCTTCCTGATTCAACTCCCCCGGCCTCAAACAACTAGGCCCTTCCTCACTTGTCGCTACTTCGTGGTTTAAATCGGGAGTTAAAAATAAGTGGGAACGGTCCTCAGTATCTTGATTATCTTCGTTTACCACTGAATTGTTAACAACAAAAATGAACCAATCAACGTCAAAAGGATCATCCCTTCCTCTATGTCGCTTCTTTGGCCTCTCCTGACCCATAGGAGACACATTCTTGCTAGCACAAGACTTCCTTCTTAAGGCCTTCCTTATATTCTTTTTTTCACCCACACCATTGTTACCTTCAGTTAGATGCTGACTGATGATTCCTTGAATATTGCAATCCTTACCCATCATATTAACATTCCTTGTATCGACTTGACTATTATCCCCAGTTACCGTATGTTCCAAAATATGCTCCTCCCTATCATTCGGCATCTCCCCAATAACCTCATCTTCCATCACTATGTTTGTAGAAGTATTTACATCATCCTCAATGTCAACCAAACAGTCCGGGATCCATTCTCCAACCTCTTCCTCGATCAAAACAACCCAACTGTTACCCCTCCAATTAATCTTGAATTTTTTATGGATCCGATCCAATGAGTTGGTAAGAATCCCAACACATACCACCGAAAGATCACTATCATCTTCTGCAAACTATCCCGACTGAATGACCGTACCGAATTTAGAAGCAATGTCATCAAACACATGTTTACACGATATATTCAAGGGGATACCATGCAACTTTAGCCATGCAATACATTCGAAATCGACCTTTTTCCCAATCCAATCTTCTACCCGATCAAAAACGTTCATCCATGATTGTTTGTCGTCCAAGTCCACTTTCTTCACTTCGTTACAGCCGAACACAAGTAGGACAACCAAACCTCCTACATATTTAATCTCAATCTTCATGTCTGACATTTCCTTTAATAATTTCTTCAAAGTCATCAACTTAGCAAATTCCTTCACCCTCGCAATCAATCCACTATCATACCATTTACTAAAAGCATTGATATTCTGATCAATATTAATCTCCGGCAACACCGAACCTACTTCCTTATTAACAAGAGTATCCTGAAACGACCGCCGATCATTACTATTAACAGTAGGCATCTCCCCCGTCTTCTCATTGACATTCCAATCTTCCTTATCTTTCATATTCATCTGATTCCTATTAACCGGTAGCCATTCTTTATCCTCCTTCCTCAGAATCTTCTCCCCATCAACAAAACGCGCCAAAACAATGAACAACTTATAGCTCCCAATCCATACATCTTTAAGCTTGCTTTCCAAGTCGAATGGCTGTCGAACATTCGTGAATGAAACGAACCCAAATCTCTTTCCAAGACTATCATATTTCCTCGAAATGTACGTACCTATTATATCTCCATACCCCTTCAAAACATCAACCAAATCCGCAGATGAACACTTTTCCGATAGATTAGAGGCGAAGAACTTTGTCTCTAGATCCTGTGGTTTAGATCTGTTCTGATCCAATTTACCCATCCCTTTCTTAGCCGGGACATCATACCATTGGTTAACCCTGTACCTAACCCCGCCCGCCATGCTTGGAATCGAAAACCCTTGTCGCCTCCTAAAGTTTCGGAGCAATATTACTATTTCACTTGAAATAATTTTAACTAAAATAAGGGAAAAAAAATATTTTCAATAAATTTCATGGTTCATATAATTTCTTAATGATGTTTCATGAGATCATAAATGTCCATTTTATTACTATTTACTATGCAACTTCATTCTTGATTATAGCATAATTAATGGACATGATGTAATAGTCTTTGTGATTATATATTGATATAAAGTTTCATCTTATGAAGAGAAAGACCTATGAGTTTTACTAAATAATCACACCACCTAAGAAACTTTAGTTTTTCTTTCATTCCACACCAAAATAGAGAGGATCACACTCTAAACTTCATATTCATATGTTCGACCTTTCAAATATACTAATTCATATGGTGTAACCTCGGGCGTGTGCCCTTTTCTGCCATTAGATATTGTTTTCCATTGTTGTACCCTGAAGGACAGACACTAATAACCTTGTAAGCATCTTAATTTACACCAAAGTGACATGTTTACTCATATCAAATAAGCTTTATTAAGTTGTATATGTAATTATAAACTTGTACCCATAACAAAATTACAATCTTATACATCTTTGGTACTTAATAAGATAAAATATAGATTTCTCTTGTTAATATTTTCATCTCTAATTTTTTTAAGTTATGTTTTGGAAATTTACTAATTAAAAAAATAAATACTTATTATATTTGTGTTTAATATAATGATATTAATTAGCTAGATGAATGAGAGATCTAAGTTTTACCTTAATATTGTGATGATTTGTGTTTGTCTCAAATTACTGGAGAAATTAAATATGTGTTGGTTTATATGTAGCAGTCTGTACATTATGTATTCATATACAACAGGACACACCCAGTGATAGCCAGGAGGGTGCGACGCACCCAGACACGGGTATGGGAATGGGACTGGGATGAGGCTATGGGGGTAATGTGGCATTTTGATATCGCACTTTGCATTTATTTGGTGTGTGTGCAGCTCGTGCTATCGGTGTGGTTAATAGGAGACTTCTCAAATTCCAACCGTTATTCAAAATCATTGAAGTATGAATTTAATAATCATTACGTTTTGAAATTATTTTCAATTGATTTGCTTGTTCAATTTAGTCTCTTTAACTGATATTGGTTTCGTGAATATATACAAGACATGAGTGTCTTGTTGAAATCAGAAACTTTCATGTTTGCAAACCATCACAAAATTTCAAACGATTTTTCTAACTTTTCTGCCCTCCCTGCTTTTGTTTCAGGTAGCCTTTCAGGTGCTAGGTTAACCTCGGCAGTACAATCTGTTTAGGCTGCTGTAAGCTGGAAAACATACGGATTCATCTACGTGGCCCGGAATTTGTTTTGATGGAAGCGTGTTGAACACATGCCTCAACCATCCTGGGTTTTTTTTTTCTTTTCTGTTTGTTCCGCTTGTCTTCTCATTCACTTTGTAATTTTATTTTTCTTGGCTCAGAATTTGTTTTGAGGGAAACGTGTTGAACGCATGCCTCAACCATACCGGGTATTTTTTTTCTATTTGTTCCGCTTGTCTTCTCATTCACTTTGTAATTTTATTTTTATGTTTGTATTTCCTGTCTTTGTGACCTGTTTAATTTTATTTTGTATTGTATTCCGAATATATTTGTACAAAATTGTTATGTGATGTAACTTTCGTATTTTGTTTTAAATACAATAAATAAATAAATAAAATTAACACTGTTAGACAAAATTGTTATTTTCTTTTACTTTTTAATGAGCAGCTGTCCTAGATTATGTTCCTAGAGCTAAATCAAAAGCAATTTCTATAAAGTTGAACCATTTTTAAGGATCTTGAATAATTTCAATGTTTAATGGGACCACCGATCTACTTGTATTTCACTAGGAGTCTAGACTAGATTCTTAAATTGTGCTTAAAGTGTTCTAATCTATGAAACAATAAAACCACTGAAAATTCCCCGATGGAGTAGTTCGATTAACACAAGGTATACCATGAGTTGGTGTACTTTTACTATGAATATTACAGTTGCATGGGTTGGTTGTACGTCCAAGAGACATTCTATTGCATGTGAGAAGGATTTAAAGGGCCAGGGGTGCCCCCTTCCCGTTTTTTGACGCAGTACTGAAAATTTGTTATTTTTGTAGATAAATTAAGTCCGGATTGAGTCCAGCTTCCAACGATTTGCCACTACTGAAAAAAAAATTGAGTCTGGTCCCTCTCTCGATTCGAGAACCAAGCTTCGCCCCTGATCTCTGGCTTTTTAATGGCAAGTGAACTAAAATGGTTAAAAGGATTTGTTAAAAAGCCTTGGCACAAAGCCTAGTAAATTGAGCTAGTGTAATTAGGTGATGGATCAAAATGAATTTTAAGCCAATTAACTTCACATAAAAAGCAGGTTTAAAAAAATATTAATCGACTTATGGTCAAATAGACATCTAAAAAAAATATAAGTGTGATTCGAGTGAAAACGGGTTCTAACCAAGTGAGCTCTATTTATAATGAGTCGTTTTAAAAAAAAAAGTATCAAAATAAGGTGGCTTGCTATATTTTGTTGGGGGGAGACGTCCCCAGGTGGCGGTTAGTCGACAGTGGAGACAACGTTTATATTGGTGGAGACATAAGTGATGGTGTGGTGTTGAATGGTGGTGGAAGTGGCATTGGTTCCGATGGCATCCCAGGATAAGGTACGACATCAAAGGGAGTCATGTCGGCGATGGCAGTATGTGGTAGAGACAAACAATGCTTGTAGTTGGTCATATCGTATTTATATCTAATTTAAATTTTCATGTTCTTTAAGAGTTGATTGTTTTTTCACATTATAGATTTTGAGTATAGTTTAATTACCCGTTTGTTTACTTTTAAGAACCATCTTCCTCCTTGTAATTTCGATTTGTTTGTTTTTGTACCTCCTTGCCAGTCTTAATAATGTTGGCATTATAAAAATACATAAACATTTTGGTAGTAAAACAATGTGAAAAATAGTTCAGTTTGTATACCATTAGGGAGGTAGGGCTTGTTGACCGTGAAACACTGCCCCCACCATCTTCATCACGATAAGGATGGATTGAGGTGTGATAAGCATCACGCTCATGAAAAGTTGGATGGTGTAAGGAGAGATGAGGTGGCTTACGCTGATTAGTTATTTTTTATGTAAATGATTAGTAATGCGCGGTGGAAGTGTTTTAGTAATGGTATGTTACAATTAAGTAAAATAAGATTATAAGGGGGGGTCTGTTTTTAGCAGATTGAGATTTTCTATTTAAAAATGGGTGGCGGCGCAGCTTGCTGCTCGCCACCTAACATCCTTATGTAATTTACTTGGTTAATTATAGAAATGAATCTGGAGTAGAGGTGAACAAATCCGTTTTTTTGAGGAACCGGTTCCGGTTTGGAACCGATCCGCTACAGTGTCGATTCCGTTCGGAACCGGTTCCGTCCAGTTTTGGTCCCGGTTCCGTTGGTTCCAAAGACTGGTTTTTAAGACCGGTTCTGATTCAGTTCGGTTCCGGTTTCGGTTCCGGTTCCACTGTATACCGGTTTGGAACCGAAACCGGTTCCGGTTCGATTCCACGGTTCCGGTTCTAAAACCGGTTTTTTTGTTCACCTCTAATCTGGAGTACCAGTAACAGGTCCAAAAAAGTTATGATTGATTAATTTTTATTGATAGTAAAAGGGGGTGATATTAAAATGTGAAAAAAAGGGTTTCGTCTTTTTTGAGTATTAAAATTGTAACATAAGCTGAAACAATAGTGGGGTGAAGTGGGTGGCTACTCACTTATTTCACGTTGAAGGGTCAAGATCAAACCATCTTTTTTAAAATTAAAAATTGCATTCGCTGGATGTCACGTGCATGTGTGTGATCCTGTACCTCCCCACTTACGCTCCACCACCACTCCTTATTTAATAAGTTTTTTTTTTTTTTAAAAAAACAATCTGTATTTGGTCCTAATGCTAATGCACCAACCAATCCAAGCAATTCAAACCTCGTACCCCACAGTAACTCTCTGACCCGCGTTACACTTTATCTCCACCTCCTATCTTTTTTTAACGGCCAACGAATCAATTTCCGAGCACTCTTGGGCACCCTTTTAGCGAATCAGGTACTCGAGAGTACCCGGGCCACCAATTGCCACCAATTCCCGGGAAAACCCGACTACTCACCCGCCCGAAAGCACGACAGTGAAATAATCGGTAAAACCGGTCGGGATCAGGACTCGAACCCAAGCCAATGGTTGGGTCATCCCTCATTTCCCCTCCACCAATGTCCTCCAAATGTAGCTAGTGAGAATTGAACCCAAACCTCCCATAAAAAACTTTAGGCCATCAACCAACTGTGCTACAAGTGTTGGACATCTCCACCTCCTATCACCCACACGCCCATACCTCATCAATCCAAAAATAATAAGTCCATATGTAATGGCCGTGAAAAAAAAAACCGCCCTCCATTTTTATTGGTCAGCCATAATTAACCCCATCCTATGCCGTGAAAAAAAAACGCCCAAACTCATTTTAGGCCAAAAACGCCCTTGGGGGCGGTGTAGGAGGTTTTGGGGCGTTTTTTGCCCATTCCACACCTAAAATTATTATCCATTACACACGTTCTAAGATCAACAATAATAATAATAACAATACAAAAATAAAATCCAAAAGTTAAATGACTTCCAATACTCAATATTATATAGTATTAACTTACAAGTTGTTTATGTATTATGAAGTTGTATGTTATATTTGATTGGTGTTTTGTGTTTAATGATGTTGTACATTAAAGGTTAGTGTATATCATGGTTTGCTTTCTTTGTTTGTTTATCTTTAACTTTTTTATTTTTAACCCTTAAACTTTTATGTCTTTTACAATGTAATCCCGACACTTTTTCACTTTCAACATTGGTCTCCTATACTTTTCATTTTTTACTAATTCGTTATTTTACGTTTTGGTTTAAATTTTGTAAGTTAACATGTCGTGACGTGTGTTTGTGGTTTTATGTTTTTGCGTCTATTTTTCGTTTTCTATTTCTTTATATACAAGATTTTTCATTGTTGGTGGTCACTGACGGCGGTGTGATATTGGTATTACTTGACACAATTTTACGCCCTGCCGCAACGCTGGGGCTTTATGCTAGTGTTTCTTCTATTTTTTAAAGTCATTTTAATAATTATTTTTAAACAAATTATATTAATTAAATTTTAAATAATTACTTATCATTTGAAACATCAAGCCAAACATATGCCAAAACCGCTCACTATACCAAAATTACTTTTTTTTTTTCACGCATTTCATTTGTTTACCTTGTTTTTTGCTTTACTAGCATGACCAAGCTACCGTTTCATGGCTCACGGAACACTCATGTGGGGGCGATGTGGTGTTCCCATGAGTGTGGGCTTACATGCGCCAAACCCGCACATTTTCACGACCCATTACACATGTCTTAATGTATGAGAAACAAGTACGAACTTAAGTATTTTATGGTATTAGGCAATGTCATATATATTTAATTGGATTGAAACCAAATGTGTTAATATAAGTTTTATATATATAAAATAAATGAAAGAGTAACAAGAATTATACTGGATAATTTTAACCATCTAAAATCGTAGACGAGAACCCCCTGATATCCATGGTAATACTCAGATACTCGACAAAGTTTCTCCATATGTTTTAACTTTTAATCTCCAAGCAAACTTATCATTAGTTTTATGAACGATGCAAGAGTGCGTTAGAGCTAGAGCTACGGCGTCGAAACAATGAAACACAAGCGGTTAAAACTGTAAAAGGAGAAAATAAATGGTATGGTTGATAAATGATTAATCTATCATCCTTAATACATTTCTACCCGTTTGACGTGCCCTGTCAAATGTTTAATTAACTTGTTCTATAAAATATAATTTCACATGTGTCTTAACTCTTAACCTTTAATTTATAACGTTTTATGTAAATCCAAATACATAAAATTTATCAACCTCAGATTTTTATAAAGTCTACATCAAAATGTAGATAACAGTAAATAAATCACATCCACATATTTGAATTTATGTAAAACACTATAAATGTTAATTTATAAGAGAACAAAAAAAAAAACCATAGTTACAATCATAAAAACAAACTTCAAAATAACTAAAAACTTTACTTATCAGTGTAAAAATAACTTTAAGGATACCCATAATAATAAAAAAAATAAAAATTAAAAGTGAAGTAAAACCGTCGGAAACACGATGTCAGAATCACGAGAAAAGGCGATCGTCGGTGAAACGAACAGTGCTTTCGTGATCCATATAGAATAGAAACGTTAAAAATAGTTACTATTATTAATTTATTCACGATAAAGATGACCTTTATTTTCCGGTTATGATTAGATACGTCAGAAACATGTTACCGATTTCCACCGGTCATCCTGTCGGTGTGTATACTGTCGGCACCGACACGACACACTTCTTCCGGTTAATTCTATTTTTCTTTATTAAAATTGTGAAATTTTGAGTCTTAATGAGCTAGTTATTGTCGCTTGTTGTATGATTGTATTATTATAATGATGTAGTTTAAAAGTTAAATATTTATTATATTGTAGATGAGATCGAGAGTTTGTTTTTTATTTATACACTAATTCGGTTTGGTCTGTTTTTTACTTATAAAAAAATGCGGCATACTCTACTTTAATTAGATTTATTTAGGTTTAGATTGTTCATGAGCTGAGCCGAACCGAGCTGAACGACTCATTAATAACCGAGTCGAAAACCGAGTGAGCATTCTTCGAGCGTGAATTTTAACGAACGAGCAACGAGCGGAGAGTAACTCGAACAACCATAAAATTAGGATGTTTCCTTCAATGTTTTCGTTGTCGGGGTGACATCCAAGCTCAAATTGTCCGTTATTGACTCTATTATTGAGGTTCGAGTGTTCGAAAATGAAGCTTATGTTGAGGTAGTGAGGTGATGAGCATACTGCAGAGAACAAGTGTCGCATTGTGACGTACGGTGATATTAAACGATGTTTAGCAACGGACCACTATTAACACAATGAAGTCAAGATTGTTACTTCACGACTTTGGGTTTACTTTTAAACTTAGTGTTAATTTTTTATTGGATTAAGCGGGCTAGTTATATTTACTTATTTATCTTAGGCCAAATGTTATATGTAAAGCTATAAATATTACTATGATTTAGGTGTCTATGTTTCATGAATCAAGTGTTTTCAATGTGCAATCTAAAAATCAGTTTCAAAACTCAACCCAAACACAGTCTAAATGGTGTATTTTCTCATTATAAAAACGCTTTATTTCATTTTCATTTGTTTCTAATGTTAACTTAATCTAATCAGTCGTGTCTATGGGGTTGGTGTAGATGAATTGGAGATGGCGAATTTATCCTCGGCTATCAACTGTTCCTATGATAAGCTTCCTTTTTTTCCACCTCGGGGTACCGATAGCCATGAATATGAATCTAGTGAAGAGTTGGGAACCGGTGATAGATAAGGTGAAAAAACGTTTATCGAATTGGAAGGCAAAATGTTTATCCTATGGTGGAAGGATTACCTTACTTAAGTCGGTCTTAAGTTCGCTTCCGCTTTATTTTTTCTCATTATTCCGGGCTCCTGTTCAAGTCATTGACAGCCTTGAAAGGATTCAACGTAGATTTTTTTGGGGCGGCACGGAAGAGGTAGATAAACTAAGTTGGTTAGCCTGGGAAAAAGTGGTCACTCCTATAAAATATGGTGGCATTAGGCTGGGCTCTCTTAGAGACGCTAATGTGAGTCTTCTTACCAAATGGTGGTGGCGGTTCAAGACTAATCGAGGCGATCTTTGGCGCAAAGTTGTTTGGTCCATACACGGTAATGGTAGGGGGTGGAGTTTCCTTCCGGTTAAACCTGCAATGGCTGGTACATGGAAACAAATAGCAAGTATTCCTAACCTGTTGATTTCGCTAAACTTGGACCCCCATAAGATGATAAAAGGTAACCTCCGGGATGGCTCGGGTACTCATTTCTGGCTGGATTGGTGGATTTCAGATGATGTTTTGCAGCGAAAATACCCTTTGCTATTCGTGTTGGAAAAAAACAAGGCCTGTTTTGTTTCAGACAGGTTAAATTCACGGCAGGGGGGGTGATCGATTCAATTGGGAATGGCGTCGGGTGTTAACTGGAGTGGACGAAATAAATCAGCTACAAGCGTTACAGGGATTGCTCTTTAGCACTTCGGTTACAGCCGGAAGTGATTGCTGGTCTGCGGCTTTTGACAGGTCAGGAGCATTCTCTGTTAAGGCTGTTAAGGAGTGTATTGTGAAGGCGAATGTTGTTGCTCCGGAGGAGGTATACGAATGGTGTAATTGGGTGCCTCGTAAGGTTGCCATTGTGGCTTGGTGTGCGTTCTTAGACAGGTTGCCCACGGCTGATGCACTTACTCGGAGGAATATTGTTATGGAGTCAATAATGTGCCGGTTGTGTGAAACGAATACAGAGTCGGCCGAGCATTTATTTACGGGATGTCCGATTGCAATGGATATATGGCAGGCGGTGTTTTCTTGGTGCAATGTTCCTAATATGTTTTTATTTCATGTCCAGGATTTGTTAAAATATCATAAAACGGCGAAAACGACATCTAAGGCCAAAAAAGCGTTCTATGGAGTGGTGGTCACTACTTTTTGGAGCCTATGGAAGGCGAGAAACGACCTTATTCATAGTAATAAAGCGGTGGTGGTCCGGAATGTGTTCGAAGAAATCAAGACTATGGGTTACCTATGGATTACAAACCGGGGGAAGATGTCGGATATGACGTGGGATGCTTAGGGTAGGTTCGATACGTATAAGATGGGGTAGTGTTTGGGGTTTGTGTTGTTTTGGATTGTTTGCGGGTTGCCTTGTTCGGGTTGTTTTTATGTTTTTTCGGATTGTTGTATCTCGGACTATTTTACTAGCATCTTGTTAGCCATATGAATAAAAGTTGTTTGGCTGTTAAAAAAAAAAAGAAATGTCATACGTTTATTTATTATCATTCTATAATATAACTAGGGTCTTGGGAGTTGGCCCGGGTGACAGTGCGGAAATTTTGTACATGTACATTTACAATTTGACACTAGATTTTCCACACTTCATACATCTAGAAACATATTACCTTACATATTTTCACGTAAACATATATAAATAGAAAAAAACTCATAAAATACTATATTTACAAACATACCCATAAACATAAAGGTAAAAAATTAAATAGTTTCTCTTAAACATCATCAAGTAGTCTAAATGCTTAATCATATTCTATCAAGATTACCGATCCAAGCACGTGCAAAATCCGTTTCGATATAAAGGTATGTTATGTGACTAAACATAAACGTAAAACAAAAGGAAAATAAACATATACTTTTTATCGCCATTGAATAGTTGAAGTGCGTTTTTCCGCCAAAGTTAACGATTCAAACACGTGCAAAGAAAAATAAATGTATAACACAAAAAAAAAAAAAAAAAAAAGTTTAAACTATTCTTTATTATTGTCAGATAGTTGAAGCACATAATTAAATTTCTCCGATGTTACCGGTCTAAGCAAGTGTGAAAGCCTTTTATGATATAAAAAGATACATTTTTAAATACAACTTTGTTTTCAATAAAACTTATATTAAAATATTGACAAATAAAATTAATCGTAGCCGTGTATTAAAAAGAAAAGAACCTAAGGCACATAGGCGACATGTGGAATTAGGGGTTGTTTGGAAACATCTGAATGGCCATTAAGATGCTTTATCTGAATGGTTATCGCAACGCCATATCAGATTTTCCAACATTCCTCAAAAACCCTGACTTTTTCCACTATGTACAAACCGTATTAAAAATATTATATATCTATGTGTGTATTTGGGGGGGGGGGGGGGGGGGAGCGGGAGGGAGCGGAAGCGGGGTGAGCGTGAGGGAGAGCAAGCGAGGGAGAGGGAGTGCGTGTTGCGAACATCTAGAGCAATCTTGTAATCCAAGTCCATCCCCACCACACCGCTGTTCCTGAAGATGTGGTCTTGCAACTTCCAGAACTGCACCCTGGAAGCGATAAAGGCATACGCAGATGCGTCCTTCGCCGAACAGAGACTAAGCCCTCCCGAACGTATCGGCAAAAACGCCACTCGTGATTGAACTTTCGGTAAATAGAACATTATTATTTATTAGAAACACTCCAAAATACGTATCAAATCGCCTGCTTTGTCTAATGCGTTTGTGGGAAGTGTTCTGAAGCTAATGTAACACATGAAGACGAAGGAATTCAAGTGGATGATTATATACTATACAACTTTCATGAATCAATCAAGTGTTGTTAAATGAAACAACAACAATAACAACATAGAGATGCCAAGTCAAAAATATGCTTTCAATGTGAAATATAATGCATATATTTTGACTTGAATTAAAGAATCGCCTATACCCGGAATCAAAATCTTTTAGCTAGATGTTCATGGAGTCGATGGATATCGATTTGGACGCATCCATGTGATTCAACCGACAAGTTCCCAATAGGGTTTCGGGTAGCTCCTCTTGTGTGTTGGCCTGCAAATCATAGAACATTAGTCAGGTTGTGCTCAATGCCAATGTTTTTATAACCGATGGGTCAACGAATCGGCCACCTTATCTGTCCACTAATTAGACCAGTTTTAGAAACCGAAAGATATGTATGAGTAATCTAAAACAAAATATGTAACTAAGTTAGTTTTTTTCCCTTTTTTTTGGACTTGCAATGCTAACAAAATAGAGCCTGGAATAAACAAAACATGCAGACTGACTCTAGAGTTTAATATGTATAGTTAGTGAGGTTTTACTCCTTAAAAAAGGGAAACCATTTTAAAAATATCTTAATAAATTTTGAAAATTTGGTCCAACCACCAATTCGGTTCACTGGTTCAATCGGCCGGCTAAAATAAAGGCACGGTTCAAGAGTACCTGTATCAAGAAAGCCATTTCTATAACCAAATTGTTCAGGTAACCGAGAACAAGACCAACCACACCTCTTGCCACTGTTGATGAACCTATATCAATGCCAAGCTGCAAAACAGTGATCAAGACATACGATGAGTCAAAGTCAAACATAGTACTTTCTATATGCAATTTTTTATTGCGTCTTTAACATATTTTTGGAATCTGTTTTTTTCTTTATATATGACAATATAAACTCCTTCAAAAATGAAATCATGTTTCTTTCAACTCTGAAACCTAAAGTAGGTTGTTTGACTATTAAAAGTCAACTTTTCTTGGAACATAGCGAAGCATGTTACCTCTATGTAATTCTTCCCATGAAAATAGTTGATTTCGAGTGCTTGGCCTACCAAACAAGCTTTTTTCCCCACACTTTGCTTGACCAACCACGATCCCTGCAAGTCAAAGCATCATCAATGTCAAAGTCAACATTTTGACACTCATTTTGAAGCAAATCCCATGATATTATAGTGTTGGGGTACTGATTATTAACCTTAGATATATATGGTATGAGCTTAAATCTTGAATTTCTGAATGAATCGTCACCCTTGACAAAACGTTCGAGCAATGAACAAGATCCCAAAGGAGTCCTCATCATGTAATATAGAGCAAGACTGTATGTGGTCGTTCCTGGAACCTATACATGGGTTGTGTTTTATCTCAAACATGTCATATATATATTTTTTTATATTTTATATTCTATTTTTTTTTTACATAAAGGGAGACGAGTCAAATGGGCTGAAATTCTCCTGAAGTCATTTTTTAGTACACACAAAAGCCTCCGATATTCTTTTTATATCGTCTTATAAAAAAATGATATTTACTGTGATGGTATTGTTTTTCTAATCATAATTGACATGCAAATTAGTTATATATATACAGAAAAAGTTGTTTGTGGGTCAACCCACCCAACCAACAACTTGTAGCCCATAGAAGAATAACGACACATTTTGCCCGTTATCCAACGGGCACCATCTTGTCACTTCTAAACAACATGCACCTGTATGTTAATGACGAAGAAAAACTCAGGGCCGCCATGTGCTGCATATTTCTGCAAAACCCATGTAGATTAAATGATATCTTATTTAACCACTTGGGTGTTAAACTAATTACTGTATCATGAAACATGGATCAAACCTGAACAATTCCACCAAAACGCCCTGCAAGATCATCTTCACGTTTATTAGATTTTAACCAATCAGCAGCAACCAACTGCATTAAGGTGCCTTTTGCCTTGTACTGCACATAATTCATCAAGTTTACAATTTGTTCATTTTTGTGTGTGAAAAGAAATATGAAAAAAAAATGATACCTTTCGTTGATCGTTGAGGTAACTATCACCGCGAATAAGAAATGTGGAAGGATCGGTAGATGCCCAACTACAAGGTAGATTACAATTAGAGTCTTTAGGAAATGTTGATCCATATTCATAGGATGATGGATTTGATTCCCATAATACTTCTTGTAAATCCTTATAACCCCTTTTTTGAACCGCAAGATCATGCAGTTTTCTCACAAATCCAGCTGCTGATGACAGTTTAGACTGACAATTTTCCTGCATAGATGGAGCCTGAAATTATTAGAGATTGTCTTTTCGACCCATTTACTTATGAACATGTCAACTCGGGTTAGGGTAAAATTAAAAAAAAATAGCTAAAAAAGGAGTTATATAGGTTGAATAAATGAAAAGTTCACTAAAGTGTATTTCTAATTCATAAAACCTTAAAAAATATTTTATTAGAAAATTTAGATTATTACTGAGAAAGTATTATTTACGTAATCCATATTTGAGGCACTAATTAATTTAAAAAGATCAAGATTTTTGTGCGCAAGCGTTTAGGGCCTATCAGACCCGACCTATTTCAATACGAACAAAAAGTGACTCATTTTTACCACAAATGGACAAACCCATTTTCCACATCCACATTATAGTAACTAAAGCTTAATGGCGCTATTTTTTTGACAGTATAGTAACCGATACCACATAGCAGTGTTGTGAGCTTTCAGAAGCCCAATCATGTTCATCATCTGAATGTTCAGGGAAGTCAAAAAACTCATCAGATGCGTTTGATGAACCTGAAACCGCTGTTTCTTCAACTTCTTCCATATTGTCAACCATTGGCACTATCTGACCAGCTTCTGGTTTAACCTGCTGCTGTTCATTTACACGGATTGGCACGCATTCTCTAGATAAAAATTCATCGCTACAAAGCTCCCCTGCTCTGGCTCTAAAGAGTTCTCTCAATGCTAATCAACACCAAAAGAGATTTAATCATTATTTGGTCGTATCCATATATTTATATTTATATTTATATTTATGTTTTTCAGACATACCTGCAACTCTACCAAGCATACGAATTGTCAAGGATCGTGTAGATGTTTTTGGAAAATAGGATTTCCATAACTTCCAATCAACAGAAAGCATGTGTTTAACAACAGATTCTTTTCCTTGATTCACAGGGCTAACCACAAATCCTCCACCTGAATAATAATATTAATAATCACAAAACGCTAAGCAAATTGTTCCAACCAGTTGAATAAAATCTTCATATGTGCAAGATCAGAAGGATCTAGCAACGGGAACACGTCAAACAGATTGAACTACACGTTTCCTCCCAAATCGTTATGTATGGGCGTGTGTGTATATATATTCACACAAACGTATATATATAGAGAGAAATGGAGTGAATAGGAACCTAAACAATTTGAGGAACTAATCAAATATAAGGTGTTACAAAGTTTTCAATAGGTATATCTTTATGTTTCATAAGTTTTCGAAACCTTTTCTGTAAAAGAATGTCGAAAAACGTTTCAAAAACTTATCAAACGCTTGAGGAAATATATAAAATTATGAACTTTGTGAACTTGTCAACTGACATTATCCGACTTAAAAACTTTGATTGACTCCTAAACTTCCTAAAAATGACTAGAACTACAGATGCACGTGTTAATACACTTGTAACTAAGTCTGTTCATATGTGAAAATTGGTGGGGGACAAATGAGAACCACAAAAAAACAATCTGGTCTGACCGCTCATCTTGCCACTCAAATTGGAAGCATATACTTACTGTGAATATTAGCTCGGATGTAACCATCTTGTGGTGGACAATTGCTATGGATCACTGAGTGATAGAGTATAACTGTTAAAAAAAACCAAAAGTTACAAGTTACAACAAAAGCATAAGATTCCGTATACTTAATTAAAAAACGAAAACATAACAAATAAAATCTAAGAACCATTGATGATGAACAAATCTTACGTACCATAAGTCCCATCATCTTCCCTTCTCCAATATCGCCTCAAAAGTAAATCTCTTCGTTTAATTCCCCTGAAAAACGTAGGATGCGTTAATAATTCTATTTTTGGTTGATATTTAATCTAGAGTTGAAAGAGTTCAAAACCATGGTAGCCAATCTCTACATAGTTGCATGTGTATTATATCTGTATGACCATCAAGATGCTCAACCACAGTGCCGCCGTGGAAACAAAAATCCCATCTGCAAGAGTTGTTAACACATGGAAATGTGACACACACACACACCAGTTTAGAAGCAACAAATAATTTGAAGTTTTTGTATATATTTACTCGTATCTTGAAGGACCGATAGACATGAGGATTTTAAAAACGGCCTCTGAAGTACCTTCAACCACACCAACTGCCATTATAGCTGGTTGATTGGCTTGCTGCTAAAAATAATAATAATAAAAAATCAAAAAATAAGTTTTCCAGCCATTTTCAACATTTGTAAACAGTATGCAAACTTACCCGCTCACTTGAATTATTATCTTTTGCTTCTTTAAACAGGCGAAGCCCTGCAAAACCGAAAATAAAAATATTATCAGATCTGTATCTCTAAACTGAGATAGTAACTCCAGTTCATACCATTTTGGCATCCAAATATTTTCCATTGGGATGGCGCAATCACATCTGGCGTGATAGCTTCCATATGCATTGTCGAAGATAAGGTCCAGTCAACAGAATTTGTATGCATGGCACTTCTAGAATCATTTAATCTGTGAATAAACATTATTAATATTATCAAGGGTATAAATTCATTGTAATTTGTCATATGTTTTTAGATAAATTAATGCACTTTATGTCTTACCTAAAAGGCTGCCATCTTCGTCTTGAATTTGTTCCTGTTTCCGCTGCAACATCCTTTAATGATTGTATCCAACTAGCAGCTTCTTCTGGACTGCTTGCTCCTAACTTTATAATCAAAGTTTAGAAGTGTTGAATAACTGAAGGACAATAAGCAGATTCTTGATTCGAAAGAAGACCGGCGTACCTTAAGGTGATCTTTGTGATTAGAAGTATTGTAAATGGTGAAAATGAAAAGTACCTGCACACTGAAAACTTATAATACCACAAAAATTATACGAACGAAAGACAAGAATGAGCTAACACACATACTTTTCTGTTAAAACTCTCTCTTCCTTTATCTGTCACTCGTATGCATGAGTCTACAATCGCACTTCTTAGTGGCTCCTGAAATGAAAATCCAAAACCTTGATATGACTGGATATTTCATGTGATCGAAACTGTTTTTGGATCACATTCAAATTTACAGATAAACTTATGAATATTGTTTAGCTTCTTATATGTAGGGTGGGTCACCTAAAATAATTTGCAAGCGGTATATACATATAGTATCTTTTTCTTTATATAAGCAAATTTTATTTTAATAATTCATACTATAACTCATTGCCCGATAATAATCCTTACCGACAATTCAACCAATGACGCTCCAAACTTTCACTTTCATGTCAAGGACAATCTGACATGCATAATCATCATAGATTTACACTCAATTTCGCTCACGGTGATGATCATGCCCGTAATAGGGAATGTACCTTCCTTGTGAGCGAAATCAAGTGTATACCGAGTGTAAATCTATGATGAGATATTAATTATTATTTAGATATATCAAAACAATTATTGTTTAGATATTATTAAGGGACTGATTCAAAACACCCTCGATTTCGCTCACATGGATGATTATGTGTGTACCAGGAAAATGTACCTTCCTTGTGAGCGAAATCGAGTAGAAATCAAGCGTAAACCAAATGTAAATCTATGATGACAATGTGACTCGGATTGCCCTTGACAGCAAAAGCGAAAGTTCAAAGTGGCACCGGTCACATCGACGCCATAGTTTAGATTATTAAAGTCCATATTTATATCTTATTTTGTAATATTAAGTCCTTTATACTTCACATGTAGTTCTTACCATAACAAGCAATACTTTCCACTAAAGATGACAAACAACAAACAAACAAACAACCAATAAATAAAAACAAAACAAAAGAGACATAATAAAAAATAAATAAATAAATAATAATAATAATAATAATAAAAATTATAGTACCTGAGAGTGAGAAGAGGGAAGAGACTTAAAGCTTTTAAGACAGTGATTCTGAAGAACAAAATACCGTCTTCTAACATATTGCAATCCAAAGCGATTAAATCTAATCAAATACAACCAACCCTTTATAATATCATCAGTATTCTGCAGACCCATTTCAGTTTCTTGAAAATCAAGGAAGAAGATTGCTTTGTGGGTAGTGATTAAATGAAATGTAGCATAAAAAGGAAGTAAATTGTAACAAAAAGAGAGAAGATTGGTTGAAAGAATCAAAATTTGGAATATGGGTCGGTGGGGTTTGGATTATTGTTGCAGATTGAATATTTTGTTTCACCAGTTAGGGATTGAATATGATTTGATGATAGAGATGTTTTCGAGTAAAGAGTTTTTTTATTTATTTATTTTTATTTTTTATTTTTATAACAACGGTTTTGGTTTTCAAGTTCACTTCAATTTGTTTATTAATTAAAAAATTGAAGATCTATCAGGCCAAGAGCACTGCGGTTATCATTCGGGCATGGTAAGTTTCACCCGCGGTAATAATCTTGGAGGGAGCACAAAATATATTGGTAGATCTATCGGGCATGACATCCGACCCTCGCGACCAATCGCACCGGCTAGGTTTACGGGGGAATATATTTTGAATTGTGGTTATTGGGAATACACCATGAGTTTTGGGTATATTATGGACTCTTGATTGCAATCATGTCGTATGAGCTAGCTAGTCTAGGAATAGGTTCACTGGTTTTAGCGATACGGTTATCATAAACTCTTAAAAAGAAGCCTATTTTTCATAGGGGAAATGGAATCTAATAATCCCAACTTTAGGGGGTTGGAAGGCAGCAGTCCCAACTTGCAACTTGTACCACAGCAGTCCCAACTTGTCAACTATTTAACTTGGTTGGTCCCAGACTAACCTCAGTTAGTTTTTCCAGTTAAGTGCCACGTAGGCATCCTACGTGGCAGTCCATGTGGCAAAATCTGTCCCACTTGGCAAAAAAAACGTGGGCCCACATGTTCATGTGTCTTTGTCATTTTATTTAATATATATATATATATTATACCAATCTAAACACAGATAAACACAGAGAGAAAGAGAGAAAGAGAGAGAGAGAGAGAGAGAGAGTGTGTGTAACAGAGGAGAGAGGAGTAGGGTCTCCGGCAACCACCATCTACGGTGGCCTCCGACGACAACCGAACCCACACCCCCTTTATCTAGAGACGAGAAGCAGTGGAGGAGGGAGAGGGAGAGAGTAACAGAGGAGAGAGGAGTAGGGTCTCCGGCAACCACCATCTACGGTGGCCTCCGACGACAACCGACCCCACACCCCCTTTATCTAGAGACGAGAAGCAGTGGAGGAGGGAGAGAGAGAGGGGAGGGGAGCCATCGGCCGATGACGATTGTCTAGGTTAGGGTTTTAATTAAGGTCTCAGTTAAGGGCACAATTAGAGTTGGAGATGGTTGTTTTGGTTCAGATCTGGAGAGGTGACGAGGGATTATTGTTGATGGTGACGAGGGATTATTGTTGATGGTGGTTGTGGTTCAGATGGCGGCGGTGGCGGTGGTTGATGGTGACGAGGGATTATTGTTGATGGTGGTTGTGGTTCAGTTGGCGGTGGCTACAGAGGATGGTTGGTTGTTGACACAAGGTTCGGGTCAAGAGTCGGGTCAAGGAGACGGGGGTCACGAGGTCGGGTCAACAGAGGAGGAGGAGGAGGAGGGAGGGTGGTGGTGGTGTTTGTGGTGGTGGTGGTGGGTGTCGTCGGAGATGGTGGTGGTGGGTGTCGTCGGAGATGGTGGTGGTGGACAGTGGTGGCAGGTGGTTGTTGTGGTGAAGATGATGAAAATGTAGGGGTATATATATATATATATATATATATAAATTCTTTTTTATTATTATTTAAAGATTTTTTTAAATAATTAATAGATTTTTTTTAATTGAAAAACAAGTGGGACCCACGTTTTTTTGCCAACTGGACAGATTTTGCCACGTAGGACTGCCACGTGGGATGC
Source organism: Ambrosia trifida (assembly GCA_028751855.1). Lineage (NCBI taxonomy): Eukaryota > Viridiplantae > Streptophyta > Magnoliopsida > Asterales > Asteraceae > Ambrosia > Ambrosia trifida. The sequence goes on along the minus strand of CM054126.1, from coordinate 1,730,625 downwards.
CCACGTGGCATTTAACAGAAAAAGTTAACTGAGGTTAGTCTGGGACCAACCAAGTTAAATAGTTGACAAGTTGGGACTGCTGTGGTACAAGTTGCAAGTTGGGACTACTGCCTTCCAACCCCCCAAAGTTGGGATTATTAGATTCCATTTCCCCTTTTTCATAAATGTTACTAGGGAATGGCTTAGGTTTTTAAGCATTCCAGGAAAACGGTCTTTCTTAAAAGGGTGTTTGGGATTGCTTATTTAACTCCAAAAGTGTTTTCTTTATTCAAAATTGTTTATTGACTTATAACTTTTTGAAAAAGACTGAATTACAAGTTTTGTACTTTATGTTTCAAATTTATACGAGTTTTGTCCTTTAACGCTAACCCAGTTAATTTTTTTCGTTAAGTTGTGTCATGTGTAAGTCACATGAAGTTAGTATTGTAATTTTACCCCAATTCTATTTCACACCTCTCCCACTTACCACACCACCACCATCCACACTAAACTGCCTGCTGCCACCGCCTTCCACCACCTTCATAGCTGCCACCATCCTAAACCACCTCCACCTGCACTACCTCAAAGATCCATCACTGTCTTTACAAAAAAAATAAATAGGATCCATCACTGTCACGATTAACAGACTCCATCTCAAAGATACATCAAGATAACATTCAATTCAATCTCAAAACACATTCTTCACAGCTAAATAATCATTTCCCCAAAAGGAATCCCTACGGCAAAGTATCAATTTCGTCTAAATAACATTCACTCTCATTCCAATCTAACATATGATCTTTATGAACAGATTTGGGGTTTTTATTTCCACAAACAAATCCTAAACTACCCCCATCGTGATGTTTACAAGCCGGAAGAGCTTATACCTGCCCCAATCGTCGGAGTTCTTCAACCGGAGTTCTACTTCACTAGATTCCGGATCTTACCTCCTCCGGCGACGTGAATCAGGGCGACCTAGATATGAAATTGGAGCTCCGTTTTGTTGGTTATTTCGCTGGAGAACTGTCCGAAACGATTTCACCATGACCACCGCCATTAGCAGCGATGGTGGCCTATTGCTTAGGACAAAACGATATCAGTAACACAACAAAAACGAAGAACAAAACGATATTAATGAATAATATCTGTGTTCGGTGTTTAGATGGAGTTGTACAAACAACCGTTGGGTACGCCGCTGGATCTAAGTTGAACCTGAGCGCCGACGGTTCTAAATCAGAAAATTCTAGAAGGAGGAATCTGTGTTTGGTTCTTGATTTAGTTTTGCGGTGGTGTCGTCAGTGTCAGAATATGTGTATGGTTTTTGAGTTTTTTTGGTGATGATAATATGAGATGATGATGGTGATGCAGGAGGTTATTGGGTGAGAGCGAAAGGAGAGAGGGAGAGAGAGAGAGGGTGTGTGTGTGTCTGTGTATTTAGATTGAGAAGGAGTGTTTTGGGACATTTTGTTTAATTAAATAAGTAAAATAACAACATTACCCTCATGTGACTTGCACATGACACAACTTAACGAAAAAAATTAACTAAGTTAATTCAGTCTTTCAAAAAAGTGTTTTAAAAAGTATTTGGATTAGCTTTTATGATGAGAAAAACCAAAAAGTCAATAAGTTTTTTTTTTAAAGTGACTTAGCTTACTGTAAAGATTGGTTTTATGGGATGGTAGATTTGTAATTTGAATTCCAAAATCCAAAACAAAAAACCAGGATTTGTGACTTTTTGAAAACAAGTTTTTTTACCCATATCAAAAAGATAAATCAAAAGGTGCTTTTGTTATAGCCAAACAGCTTATCAGCTTTTTGAAGAAGCCAACAAGTCAATAAGTTATTTTTTAACTCAATTCCAAAAACCCTCTAAATGTTCCAAAGGAATGGCTTAGGTTTTTAAGTATTCTAGGGAAACAAGTTTTCATAAATGTTCAAGAGGAATGGCTTATGTTTTCAAGCACCTCAAGGGAATCTTTCTCATTGTTTTAGTAGATTTTGGTAACAATAATTTGAGAAACGGTTTTTAAAGGAAATTTATTTTGTAAATATAAAAACCTGTGAACTCACCAGCTTTTTGCTAATACACTTTTTATTTGGGCATGTTTTTCATGTAATAGTCATGCATGGTTTAAAGCAATCACAATAACTATTAAATCTTTGTACAATTAAAAACAATGTTTGCAAAATATTAACATTGAGTTAACATAACTACAACATATAATGTTTGCTTAATTTTGTATTTGCTTAACCATTGACTGTTACCAATATTTGTTACGCCCACCTACGCTTACCATCCGGATTTGGTCAGGGAGATGCGAAAATAGTACTTCAAATCCATTACGTGTACAAGGCCTTTTGTTCTTCTTCGCATATGTTATTTTGGCACAAATATATTCGGTTATTAAAAAGAAAAAGTTCAAGAAGGTTCAATTGTCTGAAATGAATTGCTAAACTCGCAGATTTATTGACATCAAGTTTGTAAAAATAACCAAATTCTTTTTAGTAATTGTGTTATAAAAAATGAAATTCTAAAAGCTTTTTGTTTGTTTATACTCTTTTTCTATGAGATGCCGATAATTCATTTTACCATATTCCTAGCTATAACATGTAGATTGTGAATAAGAATATTTGACTTGACCCCTTCTTTCTTTGTCTTTTTTAATCAAAATTGGGGTGATATTATTATATTGCTATTGTGAGATTGAAATGTCATAATTGTGAGGTCTGGGGTGTGACACACAACCTTACCTTAGGCAACAAGAAATTATTTCAATATGCTAATCTCATATTTTTTAGTGTCACTTATAACTTAAATTTTGATTTATTTTAGTCCTTTGAATTCACCTATGGTTGTTTCTTTATAGAATCACCTTCCTTTGACTAGGTTGACCTATTTGATATATATTTGTTATTTGACTTATTTGGTGTATATATGTTTGCAAATATTAATATTTGACCTATCTGGTATATGTATGTAGTTTAAATGTTAATATTTGACCTATTTAGTATATATTTGTAGTCTAAATGTTAACCACATTTGATCCATTTGTTATATTTGTAGGAGCAATTTATAGCGATGATGAGCAACCCTCAACTTCAATCGCAAATGTTCCAAATGTTTAATCTATTCCAGTCGCAAAATCTATCTAACTTTAGAAATCAAGGCGGTAGCAACAATGGTGACGATGATGATGAAGATGTGTAGCCGTATGTGTAAGAATGGTTAAGATAATAACAATTTTTTATGTTTGTGCGATGATGATAATGTTATATTTGATTATGCGCTTTTACATAAATATTTATATGTGTGTTTAATTTTCTTGTTTTTTCTGCTTATTTGTGTGATTGTCGTGTTTAAAGTGCGTTAAAACATAATTCGGAAACCTAAAAAAAGGGTTTTAGCGGCGATATGTCGCCACTAATGTTAAAGCCGAGGTTGCACAGGAAAGCGCCACTTGGCATGACACGTGAAAAAAAAATTAAAATTAATGCCACGTGGAAATTAGCATTACTGACGACACCACTAGCGGCGACAAGGGGCTTTACCGACGTATCATTACCGGCGTTACCGTTAGCGGTGACCCGTCGTCACTAAAAAGTCATGTCACCGCTAAAGATGTATGAGATAAAGGTGGCTGCTAAAACTCTCCTCACCTGTAGTGAGTGTATACACTACATCCTCAACTCTATCAACTAACTTTCCATTATGGTTTATCACTTTCATCATGAATAACTTTTTCTTCATTAACAAACATGATGAATATGTGCAATTTGGTTACAAGTCAAAATCAAAACCTTTTAGATAATTCAGAACTGTTCACTTTTAGTTATAAACAATTTCTCTTTTTTCAGTTACAAAGCAAGATGATTTTTGTCATAACCATATTTACCACATGTGGGGGTTCTACTTGGGGAGATCCCTAATCCAGGTGGAATAGGTAATTAGTACAGGCTGGTCCAGGGTGTTAGCTGGAACTCTACCGGTTGAACCACTTGCCATTCAAAAAAAAAAAGCAAGATGATTCATTTAATTATATACTATTAATAGGCGTTGGCATTTAAACAGTAATTTATTATTTTTTTATTTCTTCATCAGTTTTTGTATTTATAATTATATATTTAAATCCATCGTTTTCATCAAAGTAGCTTAGTGGTTCAGTGGTTATGATGCTGTGTTGTTTCCATTTGAACTAAGGTTCGACACTCTTTGTTGGGACCTTTTTTTTAATTATATATAACAAAATACAACCCCAAAACTGCCCAGAAACTAGGGGTGTCAATCGTGTCGGGTTGATGGGTTGGCGGGTTTACGGGTTGCGGGTTGATGGGTTGAAATGTGCAACCCGAACCCGACCCATATTATTATTCGTGTCAAATATTTCAACCCTAACCCGACCCACATAAAAAACGGGTCAACCCGAAGATGACCCGTTTAACCCATATTTTTAAATGAGTCATACATGTTCATGAGTTCTAAGCGGGTTGTTGGGTTGTAAGCGGGTTTTCAATAAAATGTTCAATGGTGAGTATATAAGTGTGACAAATAAATAATATAGTGTGCCAAAAATAATACAATTATAACTAACCATGTAAATAAAAATGAAAAAAGAAAAACAAAAATATAATAGATTTTTTTCTAATTACTTAAACGGGTTAACGGGTCAACCCATTTTATATATGTGTCAACCCTAACCCGACCCATTTTTAATAAGGGTCGACCCGAACCCAACCCGTTTTTTTAAACGGGTCGTGTTACTTGACCCAAATCTGTTTTTTTCCGTGTCGGGTTCGGGTCGGTTTTCGGGTCGTGTCAATAATTGCCGCCCCTACCAGAAACCAAGTGCCAAACAGCCCAGAAAAACCCCAAACCGCCCAGATACAGGTTTTGTTATTGGCTTCATATCACAGTCCTTTCAGGGTAAAAGCTTTTATAAATCTGTGTAAATATTAAGCACTGACATACGTAAAAACAAAAGGGGCTGCCGATATAACTAAACCGCTCTTCATATCAATTTTTGAACAATCGCAAGCCGTTTCGATCTGATTCCTCACATGGGTTACCCGTTATGGGTAATTTATTTGCTATTTGCTGTGTAATGGTTTTAAAAATCAATGAATTGTAATGATGGAGATTGAGGTTTGAAAGAACAGGAGCAACCCAATCTCATAATGCATTCCATCAGGTGCCCAAACCCAGCTCTTGGAACATATAAAGGAATTACTAGCAAGTACAAAAATGAAAAAGTAGTATGTAGTTATAACATGCACAGGACGCAGTCGTGGTGTATGCATAGTTGTTCAGTCCGGATATCAATGTATCAGTTTTCCGAAAAATCAATCAGCTAAAGCAAGATAGGAGAACTACTTAACTCACTTAGATGAGGATTAACATATTTTGAAGCCCCTGCACTGCTTATAAGCATTAGAAGGCTAATTCTTGCAAGGGCAACAACTCCCTAATGTTGTTTTGAAGTGTCAGATATGTTATCTTTTACCATACAAGTTAACCAATGATTTTAGTATACACAATATATGGCTTGCTTTTAGAATCTCCATCAGGTTCTTAATTACCTACATTACTCATTTATCTTTGCAAAATAGGCGGAATACAATGCACCAATGCGAATCTATCGATATATGAATGTCGGGGTCGATCACGGTTTAGCGTGCCGCAACGCGCGTGGGATTTAAAACCTAGTTCGATTAGTTGCCGACTTGTGTCAAGTTAAATCATTTAATTGTCCCATTCGAGTTGATAACTCCTACTGATAATTTGGACAAAACAAAATAACAAGAAGAAGCCCTATCAATTTATAGAAAAGGAGACAAGTAACATATTATTTATAAGAATTGTATCGAATTGTGTTTTGGCTTGCTATATTAATATTATTCATAAAAATAGAAAATTTTGATTTTATTAACAATTCAGTTAAGGTAATCTGATCACCTATGCATGTATAACCATATCAAAAACACATATTTGATAACCAAAAAAAAAAAAAAATCATAATCACTACACATGTTTCAATTGACAAAATTACATTTACTTGGTTATTTTGATTTGATCATTTATTCGGTTTTTTTCTGGTTAGCCTTGACAAAATTAAATTCTCTTAACTAAACAACTACATTTCTATACAATAAATAACATTGAAAATATTCATTTATAAAATTAACATTAGACCCCAAATAAACACCATATCATATGAACCCAACATTTAACATCAACAACCTTAATTTCACTTTTCACCAAACTATGCTATAGTTGTAAAAACTTTATTTCAACATTAAAAATCATGAATCCGAATGCAAAACTCGATAAGCTTCACCGTCGCCTTGGTTGTGCTTGTGATGACTGGGCAGGTTGAACTGGATTAGCTTGAGACCGAGTTAGCATCTCAGTCATCAATGGCGTTTGATAAGCTTGCGCCATTCTAGAACCATCGTTAGAGTTCCCACGAATCGTGGCTCTTTGCCTTGTGTGTGAGCTTATACCTGATAACATATAAGCTCTTCCTGAATGCTCATACACATGCCTACTAGCCATTCTTTCCTGCATTTCCTTGAGCTCCATATCTAACGCCATACAGAGATGATCTCCGGATTTAGCCGTCACGGTTCCCGAGAGAACCATTCGAAAGTTCTCAAGAATACTAATTGCGCTTGTCAAATCCCCGTCTTCAGCCGCGGTTCTTGCTTGTACCATGGCTTCTGCTGAGTGTAACCGGTTTCTTTGTCTATCAACTTCAACCGAAACAACATTTTCTTTACCAACACTTTCCGGTCTTTCGATTGTGACATTTTCACTCACTAACTTAACCGTTTCCTTAGTCATCGGATCGGTATAAGAGCAATCTACTTTTAATAACAAGGTCTTATCGCTAAAAGTCAACCCCGTCTCACTCGGGATGTTGACTGTGACAAGAAAATCCCGTTCTTCATCGGCATACAAATCCCCAACATCTATACACCCCGATTTTTTATCGGGTACCAAATGATTCCCGTAGCTGCCAGTCTTTAGAGATTGAATCTTAATGCTCGGGTTCACACTCTCAATGATCACTTGCAAACCTGTGACCACTACACTCAAGAGTCCACCAATGCACTGAGCGAACGCATCTTGGATCACACTTTCGGTCTCGATAAACGAAAACGTACCACCCGACATCTCGGAAATCGAGTGCATCAGTGAAGCATCATGGTCTGTGCCAAACCCGAAAGAATGTACAGGAACATCAATACCTTCAGGAAGAAGTAACTCGTGGTTTGTCCGGTTATGACCACCGCCTATATTAGAACCCGAACCACGGGTGTAATTATCCCGCCCATCCGATAACAATATTATACTCGCAACGGGGTTTTTCTGACGGCGATCCTTCATTACTTTATGGCCCTTTCTCAACCCCTCGGCTATATTAGTCCCCCCATTTTCCACCAATGAATTGACAGCTTGGACCGCGTGCTGCTTCCCTACATCTGTCATTTTTCGGAGAGGGAACAGGCGAGCAGCTGTGGAAGAGAACACGATAACCGCCAATCTATCAGTCGGTCCAAGATTATGTATCACGAAACCCATGGCTCGTTTAAGCAATGCCAGTTTTGTACCAGCCATGCTACCACTAATATCAAGAACAGTGACAAGATCCACTGGAGTTAGGGCAGAAGCCGAAACCGGAGCTTTCAAGTGGATCAAAACCGTAAAATCATCCACGATATTCAACCGTGGCACAGCTGCAACCTCGGTATATGTTTTCAACAACACTTTTTTTGAATATGGGTCATTTGATATAATTTCATTCATTTTTGAAGTTTGTAAATCCAATGCTTCATCATCATTGAATAGAGCAGGCTCGTTGACTGGTAGATTTGTGGCGGAGATGTGGCGGTTAGAGTTTTGTTGCGAATTTTCGGTATTTTTTCTTCTTCTTCCTATAGTTGGATCTAAACCTGTTGAACCTTGTAGTTGAATCTGTTTCCATTTTGTTCTACAAATCGGACAGTTTTGGTTTCCATGTTTCACATGTGAAACAATGCATTGAAAATGGAATGAATGTGCACATTCGGCTGTGAAAATGGCTTCTCCTTCACCAGGTTTCATGGATGCTAAACATATTGCGCACATCTGGATATAAGTAAAATTACAATCAAGTCAAGAAGAAGAAGAAAAAAAAAGCTTCGTATAATTTGATATATGCTTTTAATTGAAAATTTGATTTTTTACGTGATTAACAATATCCAAAGGTGAACAATAATTGAAACTCAATCGAAATCAAACAAAAACATACAAACTGAACTGAAAATTAACCGAAACCGAGTCAACCTAATACGTCTTTTTTGTACCCTAAGTTAACCAAAATTAACAAACCAAAACTGAACCATTCATACATTTATATCTTTTATACATCCATTACTTGTATTTATACCTTAATTTCATGTGCTTCTAATCATATTTTTAACCAAAGTTTGGTTTAGGTTATTAACCAAAATTAACTAAACCGAACTAAAAACGAAAATCTAACCAAATAGACTAAACCAATTAACCGGTTGGTTAACAAGATTGATAAACCGATAATGTCGATTTTTGTTTCAATTGAGGCTTATAACCGAACTTAACCTAACCCAACCATAAACCATTAGAAGTGTCTGTGTTCCCTACCACATGGTGCGGGCATGCTGTTATGAATATATTAATGGGTCTGTTTCAGTTTAACTAATTGTGGTTAACAAAGGGTGCAAAAAGAAAACGATAACCAATTTTAAGTTAAACCGGATGTTTTCAGTTTTCAATAGATTTTGGTTCAGTTTTGTTAGTTTTTTGGTTTGGCTTCGGTGAACGGTTTAGTTATTGCTCACTCCTAGATATCGTTAATCACGTCACATAAAGATTTTTAAAATAAAAAATAGCAATACTATACTCAAATTAAAGATAATAAAATGCTCATTATTATGATGTATTTTTTTTTTTTTATAAAAGTATAAACCTATGCAAAAAATATGACTATTTAAAAATTATGGGGGATGGTTTGCTTAAATTAAGGAAAATAAGTTTAACTATAATTTAAATAAACAAAATTAAGGTAAGTTTAAGGGATTAAAGTGTAACTAAGATAGGGTATTAAAATGTAAATAATGTAGGAATGACTATTTTACCCTCATTTCAAGGTTATTAATGAAAAACAAGTTCTTAACTTTTGGGTATCTTAAATTACCCATCACTTAATGCATTATAATATAGTGTGTGTGTGTGTGTGTATATATATATATATATATATATTATTTTTCAGATAATATACCAAAACTGTTGCTGGTTCAGTTGGTGAGGTTGTTGTAGTGTTAGATATGCTGCCCGGGTTTGAGCCTTGTTATTGGTTATTCCCATTTTTGAGTTATTATTTAGTGGGTTACATGTGTTAGATTTAGGTGTAGTACATGTGTCCAGGCATGGTTCCACTTTTTTACTCTGGCATTTATGTCATTTCCCTCAATTGACGAGTAACGATTAACGTGGTGCAAAGGTGATGCATGCTTCTTACAAGTGTCCAAATTTCCTCAGTCTCTTTTACCTTTTTAAAGCTCTTTTTGCTTCATTTGAAAGCCATACCAAACACACAGAGAAGAAGCACAACTGTAGAGAGAGAACGTAAGCACCAACACTCACTTAACTCCGCCTCCAACGCTTCAACTTCCAGGCGCAACCACCACCTTATCATGATTTTTGTAGGTCCACTCCTCCTTTGATTGCTGTGTAGACCATCATCTCCGGCATCCTTTTTGGTCGGTGGGTGTCCGCTGGTTCCAGAGGAAAGAAAAAGAGAGATGTTGAGGGAAAAAAGAGAAAAGATAGATGCTGAGGGAAAAAATAGTGAAAAGGGAAGAAATAGAGAGAGGGAGATGGTCAGAGAAGACGACTATCGTCTCTGTCGTCCTTTCTGGTCGGCGTCGCGATGACGCCTCTTTTTTCCTTATCTTTTATGCCGGTTTTGAATCCGATTTATATCTCTTTAAACCTTAATCTCTTTCGGTGTGAACCGTGAGTTTTCTTTGTTGATGATAAGTTGGTGATTGTGAGCGATAGTTCATCAGAGACAGTCTTGAGCCTGCAAGTTGATATTGATGAGTATGAACCCTACTTTCTTTTGGGTTTTCCCCCAATTGTGATGTTGGGTCGGTAACAGTTTGCGTCTGGTTATTTTAGACGGTCTTCATGCCCATACAGACCATTTATCCTGCAGTCACTTGAAATGCTCTTTCCGACGTCCACCATCGCAGATATGAAAAACAATGACTTTTGGTCCTTTGGAATGGGGTTCGTATGTGATAAAAAGAATGTGGTGGATTGGTAGTGATGTGGTTATGGTTGGGTTGCAGTAGTGGCATGTGTGTAGGGGTGGGGGTTATGGTTTGGTTGCAGCGGTGGTGGTAGGTTTAGAATCCAAACACGTCACATTAGCACATCACATTATTCCAAATCTCAACATTCTAAACTTACTTTTCCTTAAACAATAAACCATTTACCATTCTAAATTCCCACCTTATCATTCAACTCATCACCTACCTTTTCTTTTTATTTTACCTATTAATAATTTATTTATTTAATCTATTATTTAATACTTATTTTTTAATTATTTTCTTTTATTTTTACTATTTTGTTTGTAAAATAGAATATTTACTCACATCTCGTCCTAACAATTATTGAAAAACCATCACCGTTTAAATCCATCCGTACATCCGATTCTGACGGTTCGGGGTTGATGATTAGTTTGATTATATTATTTTTTTAAGTTTAATTGTTGACATTGTTCAAGTTTAGTTATCTAGTTTGTTCAGGTTTAATTATGTAGCTTTTTTTTTTGTTTCAAATTGTTTTTAATTTATATATTAATCTCTTTTTTAAATGTATATTTATGTTATTAATTAATTTAAACAATTTTAAGGTTTTTTTTAAAAAACTAAAATAGCTTTTATTTTAATTTTGTATTGGTTTAAAGTTTCACAAGGCCCACCTAGGTCCAAATGGATGCATCTGACGCATCAAATCGGATGGGTCCATGTCATCGCTCCAACAATATCTCAAGTTTGTTTTGTGAGTTTGGATTTTGCACGAGGAATCTCCTATACCGCTGGAGATGCTCTAACGACTATTTTGTGAGTTTGGATTTCGCACGAGGCATCTCCCACACCGCTGGAGATGCTCTAACGACTATTATAAAGTTTTGATATATATATATATATATAATTACTAGTATTTTATTCTTGTGCGATGTGGTGAGAATTTGACTTGTACTGATTTACTTTAATACGGTATCACTATATATCGTATCTGAACTCGGTATAGCAACCGGGAGAATAAAACCGAACATTAGTACTGGTACATATATTAAATCGTGATGTAAACCCAATCGATGCGACACAGACCTTGAGATAATTGAAATTTTATATACAAAATTGTTAAAAACATTCACCATGTCTGAATGGAGAATTCCTTAAAGATATAAAAAACTAACAAACAATAGAATAAAAACAAGAAAAGTCTAGGAAGATTTAGAGGCTTGTATATTTATTATCCGATTATTTGTACATCACCACAACTACTTGGTTTTGAATAAAATTTATATCAATGCGGAAAAATAGCACATCCCAATGATTTGTTTCAAAATTTACAAAACATCACGTGTTAAAAGTCATAAGAGAACAAAATGGCTGTGAGCGTGACAACATATTTTTTTTTTACGATCGACTAAAGTATTGCCGGGTACTCTGTACGCGGCCCCCAATGGCCGAAAGGGGCCCCAGACGGCCTCTAGTCCGTACGGACAGAGCCCTTCGGCCCACCCGTCTCCTGTTCCAGGGGAAACCCGACCCACAAACCCGCCCGAAGGCACGACGATAGTGAACCGGTAAAACCTGGAGGGATCAGGAGTCGAACCCATGACCACAAGGGTCAAGGGTCTCTCCATCACTTCCCAACCACCTACCCCACCACAAGGTGGGGGTATCCATCACATGCCTCCCGTGGGAATTGAACCCGGCTCCCCCAAATCTTATGATCAGTTAAAGAATGAAACTAAAAAAACATTTGACAAACTAAAGATGAGGTAACCAACGTTTAAATATTATTTAATTATAAAATAATCATGGTGCTTAAAAATTTTATTCCTTAATGCTTCAACATATTATTCTAAGTAACATTGGTTTCTCCTCACATGGAAATATGGAAATTAAGGTATTGATGGGTCTTGTGCGTCACTTGATAATACGTAAGCTAGGTCTGCTCAACTCTTTTGTGCCAGAAAAAACACACACGTAAGAACATGATAACACATGTTATTTATGCATCTTTGCTTTTAAAAGGCACAAAATCACATAATTCCAACTTAATATTCGAGAGAATAAAACCAAAGTAAGTTGTATTTGGAACCCAAGAATAAGAAACTATGTAAAACCCAAAACAAATTGGCGACCAGCCCTGGTTTTAACGGGTTTGAATGTTAAATAAAAGTTGTCAATGATGAAATCCCAAGAAATCAGATATTAATTGATCAATCAAGATTTTGAAACTTTAAGAATGAACCTTAGAACTTGAAGATCCGCTCAAACTCTTAGACAAGTGTAAGGTTGGAGGCGACGACTGATGAGCGGTTGTAGAGGCTCCAGGGCTCTGTTGCTCCGCTGCTGGGGCAGCCTCGGAACATTCATCAGAATGTTTACTCTCCATTTAACCACAAAGACAGCAAGAAATTTTTGAAAGTGTTAGAATGCAGCTTGGTATTTATTTTTCTTCTTGGCATTTGATATATATACAAGGGTGGGGTGGGTTAGTTGACTTTTCTTACTATCTTTGTTCACATTTCACACTATTAATATATTGTAAGTTATTCATTGTATATCTTAGAAACTGTTACAAAATCACCAGGAATGGGTGGTGGTATCATTTAAAGATTGTTAAGAGGTGTTATATATTACTCCAACATGTATTTAATAAATTTGTAGTTAAAACTTGACATTAACCCAATATTTTTTTATAACTTATGCATGATGCCATGAACTCAAAACCCATATTAGACAATGTCTAATAGACCTAATAAGGATGGAAGGGGCACTACCCTCTTCTATCCTAACTCTCACGGTCTTATGACCAATCTTGCATTATACCATCTAATTTCTACGAGTACAATCAAACCACAAAATCAATGACAGCACTATTCTCAAGTACTCTCACATGAAACTCACAATCATATTCCTTCACAAAAGTCAAGTACCGCCGCGGGTTTAGGTACATGTGAGCCGCTACCAACATGCCTACCCGGCTACCCGCAAGGGGTGGCGACGATGTAGCCGTCTGGGTTCAAACCCGCGAGCCGAACCCGCGAGCCACTACCCGTGTAGTCCGTCCTCTCTAACACGAATACAATTGGTGTATCCGTTGGTTAACATTAATACGAGTAACTCATTATATTTTTCCTATATGTATTAATTTACCACTCTAAATTTATAAATTTACACATACTACAAAGTACAAACAAACAAAAAAATTATAGAACAATCACGTTTAAACTAAACAACCTATCCCATTCCTTTTTCAACACCTTTTTTTTTTGAACGGCAAATTTCACTCCTTGTGGGACTTGAACCCATGACCTCTCCCTTAAGTGTTCCTAGAAGCAAAGCTTCTACCATTGGGCGACCAACTTTTTAAATTAAATACCTTTTAAGTAACTCAAAACCAGCTCGCTTTGCTTAGTGTGTTCATGAGTTGATCCAAAATAGACAAAACCAAAATCCATAAATTTTTTGTTATATTTGTGTGATATTTTCCTGTGTGTAGATTCATGCTAATCACAAATCACTTAATACCTTGTACCATGCACGATTGTTTAAGATGTCACATTTATGTTTTTTTGGTTTATAAGTCATCAAATCATATCCATAATAAAAGGATTTAAATAGGTGAAGACTCACTAAGGGGCTGTTTGGTAGCCTCTTAATCAGTCTCTTAAGCTCTTAACTATTCAGAACCTCTTAACCATTCAGACCATCTTAATAATTCAATACTTAATCAACCAAACAGCTCCTAAGAATAACCTAATGGTGTTGCTGAGTTAAATAGGGTTTAAAGTAATAAAAGGTTAGGGGTTCATACTCATCATGTAAGTTTAGCCACTTCAAGCAGAATTTATGGTAATATATCATCCGCTTAGGCCTTGGGGTATACTTTAACCCTTCTTAACTCCACATAGGTTTCATATCACTCACTTTCTCCTATTTCACTCCACATCATCTCAAGCAAATGGTTTAAGTCTATTAACTCCATCTAACACTAATGTTTTAGTGGTTTTTGGTTTAAAAAAGGAAACAAAATTAATTAGATTTCTTAACACTATGTTAACATGTTAACATATAATCCTTTTAACGCCCCTTAACACAAGGGGGGGGGGGGGTGGTGTGCAACATTGGTTAACATGCCATGTCACTGTTAACACCCCAAATGTTAGAGTATACCCCATGGCCTTAGAATACAATACACAAAATTAATGTTACGTTAAATGATGTATAAATATTAAATAATATACAAATGACTTTCTAACCAAAATACTTTTTTTTTTGAAACTTTTCTAACCAAAATAAGAAAACGTATCTTGGTTGATGTTGGACCATCTCTTTGGTGTTGACATTTGGTACGCCCATGAATTCATAGGCAATTTCTAAAAACAAATTAGGGTAGTCACAAAAATTATATGCGTATTAAACTTTTCTCTCTTTAAATTGTACCATACAACAAATTTGAAAATGAAAATACAAGGAGCTTTAGTGGGTTGTTGCGTAATAACTTTGTGGCACGCAAGAATATGAAATGTCATGTAAGTTTACATGTAACAAAACTTGAAAAATATGTTATATTGACTATAGTTAGCTATGTATCAAACTAAAAGTCCATGATAAAAAAATTGAGAAATTACTTATATTTAATATCAAAGATTTTGTCATGAAAGGGATGTCCATGAGCGACATTAGACATGGCAACGATCATTCTCTACTTGGTCGTAAATATATGACTTTTATCAAAAGAAATGATCAGTTAATAGTATAGAAAATGTCCTGACATTGTCTTTTCTTTAATTTTATAATATCAACTATGATGTTGGCTTCCAGAAGTTGTTAAGATCAAACTATTATCCTTATTAGTACCGAATCCAACTAATGGTTTTGTGGTTGGGCAAGCAATTAAGAGGGTAAAGTTGAAGAAAACTGAGAAGCATGCCATAGCTTGTGAAAAAAATCAACACACTTTTGTCCCATTGGCAATTGATCCCTTTGATTCCTTGGCGCCGGAAGCTGGCCGTTTCTTAATTAGGGTCCAACGAGTTATCCACAACAAAAGTTCGACCCCCTATGGCCAAGGGTTTGTTTTTGGTATAGTATGGTTCACTACAAGAAATGTAGCCATTAGAGGTGACTTGTAAAAAGTCGTCTCTATTGTTCAATTTCCAGAGGTGGCCAAGTTTGGTTATGGATCGTCGGATCATGTTGATGATATGACGGCTGTTATAGATTTAAAGAGTTTAGCAATAGAGGTGACTTGAAGTTGCCTCTAAAGCTATAACATTGTCGCTAATACGTTTGATCCGAGGTAGGAATCGTAATGGCTTATACACTGTTGATTGGCATGCTGGTTGGGGTTTAATCGTACATCAGGATCAATAGTTACCCAAACAAACCCTTTTAGCGCTTCCCTGATTGATTTCATTCCCTCCAAATCATCACAGCTCTCCCCTCTCTCTCGATCTTCTCTACTTTCTCCTGGCTACCCTTCTCACCGTTCACCAACTCCTCACCGTCACCCTTCTCACCGGCTCTGGCTATCCCACCCCTTTGTTCACTATTCACCCTCACCCGGTCACCAGTCTCCACCGTCTCTGTCTCTGTCACGGTCTCCCCTCCGTCATGGTCTCCCCCTGTCACCGTCTCCCTTACAAATTCGGTATATCAAGCAGTTCCCTGTTGCTTGCTCACTTTAAACGCGACCATTTTGGGTGGGATGATGGTAGGGACGTTTTGCGGGATGCATTTTCTAGGGACCTAAGCCTCTTTGGAGAGGTTGGGGAAGCCTTGCAGAGTATTGATCAGTGGTTGTGTGCGCGGTGCATGTCCCTGCATGCTCTCAGCAGGGGGTGTCACCACGAAGACAGAGTCACGAAGTTCTCCCATACTTCCAACAATGTCGATGATTTCATTTTGGGGATCCCCAAGCCCTGCCCACCGGTATCACAAAATGTTCCTAATCCTGAGCCTGATGGTAGGTTAGTTGTTGATATTGCCCTTTTGGAACAAATTTTCGGTTTGTCGTTAGCGACTGTCAAAAGCATTCCATCCTTTTGTCAGATAGTGTTTGCCCAGGTGTTAACTGGGACCTTGCGTAGAGTTGTGGCTGCCCATGGGTCTGTTGAGTCTTGGGTTAAGCTATTGTTATTGCCTCGTTGCACTCTGCATGTGATACGACCATCCTCTAGGCAAGAGTGGTGGTTTGGGAACCGCAAATCATTACAGTGCTGCAGTATTATGATGGCTTTAGCTATTTGGAAAGACGGGAATGGGATTGAGGAGCTTGCCCTCCCGCTCCCAACGCAATTTGCTGAAGGGTTAGTTAGGAGGCCCAACACCCAGCCTGCCTTTGATAACGGGGGCAATGTCAAGCAATGTCTGCGGAAAGTAGTTGATGGCCATTTCACAACCGCAGGTAAGGTTCTATGCTCCCCCGGGGTTGCTCTATTTGTGGATTCCGCCTTGAAGGTCCTGATTGATAAACACCCCGTCACCGATCCCCCAACATTGCCTAATGTCTTACCCTCTGAGGGTGCCCTTCAGGTTGATGCGGATTGTGTGTTACGAAATATTAAATCCTTTCCTAAAGGGACTTCGTGTGGGAGGGATGGCCTTAGAGCTCAATATATCTTGGATGCACTTTGTAGGTAGGAGTCCTCGCCGCCTTCTGATCTGCTCTTGGCTATCACCGACGTGGTTAACATCTGGTGGGGGGGGGGGGGGGTAGCCCTAAGGTCCTGGCTGAGTTTATTGCATCTGTCCCCTGACTCCGTTGCTTATGCCTAATAATGGGATTAAGCCTATCGCGGTTGGGGGCATTTGTCGAATGTTAGTCTCTAAAGTCGCTATGCGTAAAGTTGGGAATGAGATGGCGACATACTTAGGTAATCATCAATTTGGGGTTGGGGTTCCTAATGGGGCTGAGGCCATTCTTCATAGCGCGAATAGGTTTCTGAATGCATTCCATGATAAAAGATCCATGGTCAAGCTCACGGTCGACGTTTCGAATGCCTTCAACCTGGTTGACAGGACGATTATCCTGTGGGAGGTGAGCGTTCGCTACCCATCTATCTACCCTTTGGTTCAATTTCTTTATGCCTAACCTGCTAGGCTTTATGTGGGTGATACACCGGGGTCCAGCAGGGGGACCCATTAGGGCCGCTTCTTTTCGCGCTTGTCCTGCACTCATTGGCTCGTCGGCTAGAGGAGTGTTGTTCCCTAGCGAGATAGGGAGACCAGAGGGAGGTGTTAAGCTCCTAGGAGGGGCCGCTAGTCGGGATGAGGGGTATATTAGCTCTTTGGTTGTTAGAAGGGCTAGGAAGGCAACAGAACTAATGCTCCCTCTGCAGAAGTTGAGGGACCCCCAAAGTGAACTTTTGTTGCTACGTTCATGTATGGGCGTTGCCAAACTACTGTTTGGCCTTCGGACATGTCCACTGGCCATGGCCAATGAGGCCGTATCCATTTTTGACAAAGGCCTTCGAGAAGCGGCGGAAGATATTGTGGTTTGTGGAGGGGCGTTCTTTGGGGATTTTCAATGGCGGTTGGCGTCTTTGCCGAGTCGGTTGGAAGGGCTTGGTCTTTGTTCGGCGGAGGACGTGTCTGCCTATGCTTTTGTGGCCTCTCGGGTGCAGTCCTGGAACCTTCAAGACCACATCTTAAGGAATAGCGGGTTGGTGGGGATGGACTTGGATTATGAGCTTGCCTTGGACAACATTCGCAGCTCTATCTCGGACTTTGATTGGGGGGGGGGGGGTTATGGATAAGGACACCGCCCCCAAAAAACCTCAAATGACTTTGGCGAGTGTTTTTACCAGTAAAATCCTTCAGACCAAAGTTTGCCATGTCCCCGCGCCAGAAAGCTGTGTTTGAATGCCTTTAAGGAACGCATGCCCAAGATTTCTTGACTGTCCTTCCCATCGATGGGCTTGGGCAAGACATTTCGACTGTTGAATATCGGGCTATCTTTAAGTATAGACTTATGATTCTCATGTTTCCAGTTGATGAGTCGTGTCCAGTTTGTAAAAAGGCATGTTTAGATAAATTTGGGGAGCATGCCCTTCACTGTAAGGAGCTGCCAGGATTTAAATACAGACATTACCTGGTCAGGGATGTCTTATGGGACGTCTTACGAAGAGCAGGGAATTCAGCTAGGAATGAAGCCCCGATTAATTTTTAGACAGATCCACTTGAGGGGCTGTCCACCCTAAGGCCAGCGAATGTCCTTGTGTTCGGGTGGGCGCAGGGCAAACACGCGTGCGTTGATCTCACAGGGGTGTCTCCTTTGGTAGGACTTCGGGATTCAGGGTTTGTGGCAGGGCACACAGTCTTAAAAGCTGAATCCAAGAAAGTTGACAAACATGAAGCTGCTTGTTTTGAAAACAAACACGTCTTTGTGACCTTTGCTTTTGACACATTTGGGGGCCTTGCTCCCGAAGCAATCCGGTTTTTAGATCGAGTGAAAAGGTGGTGCAGAGTAACTCTCCTGCGGCCAAGGACACAAGCTTTATATTTAATAGAGTAGGCTTTACTATTCAAAAAGGGGTTGTGGTATTGCCCGTCTACCCACACCTCACTTATAATTCTTATCGGTATCGATATATATAACTACTATTACTAAAAAAAGTTATTATTATTATTATTATTATTATTATTATTATTATTTTCATTATCATTATCATTATTATTTATTGCTATTATTATTATTTTCATTATCATTATCATTATTTATTATTATTATTATTATTATTATTATTATTATTATTATTATTATTATTATTATTATGATTGAATCTGTGTTCAATAATAAATCCGTATGTGTTTATAGTGAGTTAGAGATTTGTGGCTTGCCCGACTGATCAACCCATATCTAAAACTCCATGGATTCCAGAAAAGAGAGAGAAGAGGTGGGGCGGTGACTAGAGTGTCACCATCATGGCCTCCATCTTCATGTCTACTTCCGTTTTTACCAGAAGGAAAAGAGAGGTAAAGGGAAGAAAGACAAAGGAGGTAAAGGGTTTTTTATTTTATTTTAGATGGTTGTTTGTTTGTTGAGTTTGATGAAATTGATAGTGTGTTGATGTATTTTGTGTATATTTGTTTGTGGGTTATTGATTTTACATGATTTATTTAGAGCAATTTATGATCTGGGTTTGTTCTGATATGCGGTTTAAATCTATGATTTGCCCAATTCATTGTTACTTAATTTACCTCTAGATTTATGGGTCATATACATCATTGAAACTACACTGATGTTGAATTCATTCATCTTTACACAAAACTAACACATATAGACAGTGCACTATTTAAAGAAGGGTAGATGAATATTTTTTAAAATCGTGTGAAGCTAATAACATAAGTCACTATATATTTAAATATATTTCCTTTGCTTCATTTTATGCTCAATCAGATTGGTGTGATCTTTTGCTTTTATGCAAGTTGGCGATTGATATTCCATCACATTTTGGTGAGTTTTCACTTTTCATTTTACTTTGAAACTATTTATAGTGCTACCCCTACATTCTTTTCTTTCTAACTACCATTATTTCGCTTTGAACACCAACTTCCACAGCCCTAAAGTTCTAACTGAATGCGTAAATTGAACATAATTATAGAAGTAGAACGACCCCTTTTCCAGATTATGTTTACGTGATTATGATTTGCATGTAAGTGTTTGTTTTTGACTTTCTAATCTAAGTGATTAGATATTGACAAGTATGTTGTTTATTTCAAATAGTTTTGAGATTGTTTTTCTGTTCTATACTTCTATTTTATGGCTTTGTGTTAATTGTCGCCCAATCACTTTTTGCATATGTTAGTGTTGGTGCTTTATATTTCAGGGATATATTTATCATGTATACCGAGTGTACATCCCGCGATAACTAGGATATTGTTTTGTTCATGATATATCTGTGTAATGTCTGTTTAATATATCCTGAGAATGATTAACGGTCCTTGTCGAATAAAATCTTTATGCATGTCTAATTCAACTAACCAATTGAAGACTCGGTCTTGCTTGATTATAGTCTTCTAGGTTAGGGTTTTGAGTCCAGGGGAACGTCTCGTTTTTGGACTATTGTTATAATCTTCTTCGCAGCATCGCTACATTCACTATTGAATAACATGATTTCAGTATTTCGTATGCCCTTCACCAATGATTTCGATTTCTAAGCCTAATTTCATATAGTTCATAAGCCAAATATTCGATTGTGAGTTGGACTATTAAGTTGTATCAGTTTCTCAAATGATTTTGTTATTTCAGTTAGATTTTTTAATTATATTTGATTATTCAATTCTCTGATCACCTTAACAAAAAGACATTCTCTAATACCAAAAGTTCTATATTCTAGACTACTAAGTTGTTTCAGTTTCTCAAGGGGTGGCTGCGCAGCTAGCTGGTTGCCCGCCTACCCGCTATCTTGATTTAATTTTTCATAATCATGGAATGACGATCAATTATCCGCGGGAAAAAAAAGTACTCATGTATAATGATAAATAATATACGCCCAAAAAAACAACATATTAAACCTGATTCCTATAACTTTATTTCTTTACAAGCATTTCAACATCAAAAATCAAGAATCAGAATCCAAAACTCAATAATCTTCACTTTCGCCTTGGTTGTGATTGCGACGCAAGTGATGACCGAGCAGGTTGAGGCAGAATAGCTTGGGACCGAGTTAGCATCTCAGTCATTGATGGTGTTTGATAAGCTTGAACCAAGCTTGACCCGTCAGTCGAGTCCCCACGAGCCGTGGCTCTTTGCCATGTGTGTGAACTTAGACCTGATAACATATAAGCTCTTCCCGAATGCTCATACGCCTGCCTATTTGCCATTCTCTCTTGCATTTCCTTAAGCTCCGCGTCTAGTGCCATACAGAGACGGTCTCCCGATCTTGCTGCTACGCTTCCCGAGAGAACCTTCCGGAAACTCTCGAGTATACTAACTGCTCGTGTCAGATCACCCCCTTCGGCTGCGGTTCTTGCTTGTACCATGGCTTCTGCTGATTGCAGTCGGTTTTTTTGTCTATCAACTTCAACCGAAACAACTGTTTTTTTACCAACCTTTTCGGGTCTTTCGATTCTGACATTTTCACTGACTAACTTCACCGTCTCTTGTTTCATCGGATCGGTATGAGAACAATGTACCTTTAACAACAAGGTCTCACCACAATCTGTCTCCTTCGGGACGTTGACTGAGACGAGAAAATCCCGTTCTTCATCGGCATACAAATCCCCAACATCTATACGCCCCGATTTCTTATCGGGAGTCAAATGACCCCTATAGCTTCCAGTTTTTAAAGATTGAACCCGGATGCTCGGGCTCGCACTCTCTATTATCACTTGCAAACCTTTGACCACTACACTCAAGAGTCCACCGATGCACTGAGCGAACGCATCTTGGATTATGCTTTCGGACTCGATAAACGAAAATGTCCCACCAGATGTCTCGGATATCGAGTGCATCAATATAGCATCATGGTCTGCCCCAAACCCGAAAGCATGTACCGGAACATCAATATCTTGTGGAACAGGTAACCGGTGGTTTGACCCGTTACCGGAACCCCAACCGCCACTCGCAGTATACGTATCCTGTCCATCCGATAACAATATTATACTCGCCACGGGGTTCTTCTCTCGGCGGTCTTTCATCACTTTACCACCCTTTCTCAGCCCCTCGGCTATATTCGTGCCCCCATTCGCCATCAACGAATTAACAGCTTCCACCGCGTGCCGCTTCCCTTCATCCGTCATTTTCCTGAGCGGGAACAGGCGACGGGCAGTAGACGAAAACACAATTACCGACAACCTATCAGTCGGGCCAAGATTCTGTATCACGAAACCCATGGCCCGTTTGAGCAACGCCATCTTTGTACCCGCCATACTACCACTAATATCAAGAACAGTCACAAGATCCACTGGGGTTCGGGCAGAATCCGAAACAGGAGCTTTCAAGTGGATCAAAACCGTGAAATCATCCACGGTACTCAACCGTGGCACGGCTGCAACCTCAGTATATGTTTCCAACAACACTTTTTTCAAATGTGACCCGTCTGATGTACTATCATTTCTTTTTAAACTTTGTACATCCAATGCTTCATCATCATTGAACACCGCAGGCTCGTTGGTCGGGTAAACAACAGCGGATACGTGTCGGTTGGAGGTCTGGCGTCGCGGAGGCGGGCGGATTAATGTAATTGCTGCATCCAAACCGGTTGAACCTTGTGGAATTTGTTTCCATTTTGCTCTACAAACAGGACATGTTCGGTTTCCATGTTTCACATGTGTAACAATGCATTGGAAATGGAATGAATGTGTACACTCGGCTGTGAATATGGCTTCACCTTCACCTCGTTTCATTGATGCTAAACATATTGTGCATTTCTGTAAAGTAAACATTCGGATTAATTTAACGAATAAAAGTCTTTGTGTACATTAATTTATTTTGTAAAAGGTCACGATAAGATTTTAATTTAGTTGAAATTAATTAGTTTAATAATTTAATAAGACAACAAGAAAGATTTGGCTACCGCAACTATATGTTATCATGCGTAGTTAAAAAACATAAAGTCAAAATAAGACCAAAGCAAATAAAGGGCTTGCCGGCTGTTTTAGAAATTTCTTTGTCCTGTATTGTCTAAATCTTCTAGTTGATTGTTAGCTTGATGTTGAACTAGTAAGTAGTAGGTGCCTTTATATATTTTGTTTAAAAAAAGGTTTATTTATATAATAAAAATAAAATAAAAGTTTCAAAGTATTTTAGAGAAGTAAGTTAGAATTTCAACCATTGAGATATTTAGATAATGTAAAATCTATGTAGTGAACAAAAATGTGTAGTTTAATTGTAGAAAAAAACAACAAAGATTTGAATCAAGCCGTTTAAATCATTTCAAACATTTCACCTATTAAACCTTATGTAACTAAACAATTCTATTATTTATTTTCGGCAAACTGCATATACAAAAAGGGTTTTACTTTATTTGACTTTTAAGACATTCGTGGGGTAAAAAACAGACACAGAATAAAAATTAAAAACAAGGTTAAAAACAAATTTAATAATAAATAAACTATAATATCATATAATAGCCACGTTCCTACACAATACAAAATAAATGAGAAGGATGACAAAGATACTTAAAAACACACAATATATCACCACTATGACACAATAAGTTACAAAATATAACACAATGCCAATAAATATTACACAATACTAAAGAAAAAAGACACAATGAATCACAAAGATAAGACAATTATGAAAATAAGAAAAAGACACAATGATCTAACACAAACTTTAAAAACTACAAACTAAAAATCTATAAAATTGAAAGCCTAAAAACTAAGATTGTATGGTTCAATAAGATGGTCCTGATGACTTTTGAATGAGTTCAATCGAAGTCCGTTTGATCCTAACCCCAACGGCGAAGCTTAGTGAGGGTTAGGGGATGCCCCGGCCCCCACCAATTTTGTTTTTGCTCAATAATGTAAATTTCTCTGGTTTTATTCAAAAAAATTGTTTTTTCTAGTCCGGCCCCAACAGGTTTGAAAAAAAAAATTGAATCTCATAACTTTTAACCCCCACCGTTTAAAAGTTCAACTCTCGCCACTGGCTAAAGCCCTAGCCCTATCCTATAAATCAAATGCTAATTAATTTTTTTTTTTTATCTAAATTTTCATTTCGTTATTAATGGGCAATTTACGTTAGAATGACTAGTAAATGCGTAACAAGTTACGCAACCAAGCCACCCCTTTCATTTAGTTAATAAAGATTACAAATATTTATAAGAACTATAATTAATCAATAATAAAAATTTTGAGGACAAACCTTAGAACTAGAAGAGCGGCTCAAACTTCTGGACAACCGTAAGGCCGGAGACCACGACAGCCTAGAGGTTGCCGGAGAGCCTCCTGCGGTCGGTTGCACCGCCGCAGGAGGCAACAAACCCGCGACTGACGGCGGTGGCGATACGTCAGCATCAGCCGTAGGAACATAAACACAGAAATTAGAACCCAAAGCCATCTTTACTTTCCTCCATTTACTACCCATTGTACAAGAAGAAATTGTTGAAAATAAATAAAATTTATTTATTATGTGGGTGTTGAGCTGCAGGGATGATCAGGTGAAACAGAAGGTGTTGAATTAAATTAAGGGAAGTAGGTGAGTTGCATGAAAACTTGTAAGGGGTTTTAAATGATGATGATGGGTGTTGAATGTACTTGTTGGCGGGCATTTATTGACATTTTCATAATATTATAACATATATAGAAAATTATACATTATATATACAGATTATATACATAGGGAGAGAGAGAGGCGTAGAAGACATCGTTTTGTTTTTCCAATTAAGGGGATGTGGGGTGGTTTTGTTGACATTTGTGATCAATATTATAACAGAAAATTGTTGTTTTCGTGTGTGAATAGGATAAGATCGTTACTATATTTGCAATAGATATATTGTTGAATTTGGTAAAAATAATGGGAAATTTACAACTTGCTATAACGTGCTGCGTGCACATTGTTTGAATATTAAAATGTGTCAACTGTTTTAACCATTTTTATTTTGTAGAAGTTTACGATTTTTTTTGGTAAGTGAATATGTTATTTCAGTATATGTCATAATTGTTATAATGAATGGGATGTTGATTTGGATGTTATTTAGAATTATGAAATTGTTTAATGCGGTCATAGTTTTGGTTTAGAGATTGATTGTTTAAAATGTTTCGGTCGGTTGGCTCTAAAACTTTCAATCTAGTGAATGGTTTCGGTTTTATGGTTTAAAATTAAGTTGGCCGGATAAAGCCACAATTGACCAGAAGAATAGATTGGGCTATACTTCAAACCTTCAAGTATCATATATCGGCAGTGGCGAAACTTGACCCGAAGGTTCGGGGGGTCGGAAGTCACCGAGGGTTCGGAAGTCACTGGTTTCGGGGGGTCGAAAACCAGTTTCGGGGGTCGAAACCCTATATTTTCAAAATTTTCTATACGGATACTATATAATCGGAACTTCTGCGCGAAAATCCGGGGGGTCGGCCGCCCCTCCCCGCCCCTACAAACCTGCGCCACTGTATATCGGACTAAATTAACTCGTGGTTTGCTCCTTGGCCCTTTGCGTGCTTGCACTCCTTGGTAGAATTTTGCACGTACACGCCAATTCCCTCATGGATAAACGACAATTGTCGCTGCCTCGTTTTCCCCCTGCATGCACTCATACAACACCCTCTAACCTCTCCAACCACAGCTCCCTAACTCCCTCACATACATTGGTAAGTTTTCCAACTTCATTTTGGGTGTGTTTTATAAATTATTTTGATTTATAACACAATTTACTTTGAAGTTTTGAATGAACATGGTAAAATCATATGAAAAAGAGCCCAAGTATGCATAAATGTGTTAGGGGGAGGGGTGCTACTTGTGAGGTTTTTCAACTTCATTGGTTTCAACCAATCCTACACTGCCACATCTAGGGGCGGACCTAGCTTGAAGCTAGGTGCCGCGTCCGTTGCTACTCAACTTCGCGCGCATGGTGGAAAATTAGTGAAAAAATTGTTTTTTTACGATATTTGGAAAACGTTACTACTAAAATGAAAAAAATGAAAAACGTTACCACTGAAATTAATTTCTAGATCCGTCACTGGCCACAGCACTTCGCTGATTTCTTTCACCGAAACAGTTTTTTAGAGGCAGCATTCACTTCATTGAAATGTTTTTTTTTTTAAATAAACACTATTAAACATATCTAGTCTCGTTTTTTCTAAATATATTTGACATATTCATATTAAGTTAAAATAAAAATAATCTAATTAAAAAAAATAAGAAATATTTTAATGCTTTTCAACAAATATAAAAAAAAAAAAGAAATAGGAAAGATTTTAATGCTTTTCAACATACAGAAAAAAAAAAAAGAGAAATAGAAAATATTTTAATGCTTTTCTTTCTCTCTCTCTATATACTACTCTACACATACAATACACCAACCTATGCATACACAATTTATATGTATCACCATCTTCATCAACAGATGTAAAAAAAACCTGCAACTAATGAATAGAGAGAGAAAGAAAAGATTAAAACATAAAAAAGAAAACCTTAAAATTGTTAGATCCACTACCGGCCCGTTAAGTAGAACCCGTAAATGGTTCATAGATCCACTACTAACACCACTGACGGCGGTGTTACCGTGAGTCCGTGCTGGTAGTGAGTCAGGTGGTGCCTCATCCCCCCCTTACAAATACACAAATAATAGATGTACATGTTAAATTGGTGTACTGTTGTATACATAATGAACCCCTTACTTCCACTCAAACTTAATACTATGGTACAATCAACTCATCAAGCAAGCACAATCTAGCATGAAGAAACACTATGAAACCAAACCTTTAGACTATATGGTGTGAAGAGGGGTGACATTTTCATGATGGGTCGCTACGTAGGTGCCACGTAGGAGTGGGAGGAGAGGCATCTTCATGATGGGCCTCCAAGGGGGTGGTGTGCACTATGATGACGGGTCTCCTCATTGGTCAGGATTATTAAAAATAATAAAAAAATCAATTAAAAACAATAAATTTGGCCCGGCTTCCACGGCAAGAGGTTGCCGCCCATGCCGTTGCCGCACCAGGGGGTGGTGTAGCTAGGCCCGGCATGGCGTTGCCTCCCCCTTGCCGCCCCCATACCATTCAGTCTTAGTAACAGATGGTTTCGAATTTCAACGGTTTGTTTTTAGTTAGAATGATCTAAAACTTTTACCAAAGGTTTGTCTTACGACCTATGAAAACCGGACCATGATCACCCTTAGTCGTGTTCACATATTTAGTTATTCAAACTCGACACAAACACAATAACTGCACATGATATTCTAAATAGCATGAACCAAAAATAATGTTAGACATACGAATACAAACACAGTTGATCATGTATCCGTGGATTGACATAAATATAATCCAGTAAACCACCTACCCCTAACCTATTTCTATACATATTACACAGTGTTTGTAAGAGTCGCTAAGCGCTAGTCGGGCGGTGAGGTAGTGATTAATTGGGATTAGTGAGAATTAATCTTGATTAATCGGATTGGGATTTTTTATGCAATTTTCAATTTTATACATGTATACACATATTCTATATGTAGTTTATTTTTAGCATGCATGTTTTAACCTCTTCATCGACTGATATCTTTAAGCATATAGGATTAATCGTCAGAATTTACAGGTTTTGATCGGAAATTTGGCTGGAATCACTAGACAGTCATCAACCAGCGATTAATTTACTCTATGAACCTCCGACTAGCGATTAATCATTTGCTAATCGAAGGCTATGCAATATTTTTACAACCATGCATATTACGACTCTAAAATTACTTTTTACACTTAAAAGGAAAACAATTGAGTTTAAACTAATTAACATGCTCTCATTTCTCCTCTTTACTTTTAGGTCTTAATATAAAAAAAAAATACAATTTTTGTCCTTTATAAACCTCAAACTTATGGATCAGGTGAAGGATTTTGGTTTTCTTCGGGACTTGGTTTTCTTAATTGGTGCTCCAAAAATCTGGTTTGCATCTTAGATTTCTAGTTCTTGTCCCAGTTTTCATTAGTTATGAGAGGTTCTTGTCTTTAATCATTTTTGTCTTCAATGAGATCCTTATCTTCGATCTTTCTTAACTTTGATCTCTGCGTACTGAGTCTTCCTTGGCATAACATCTTATGTTGTTGATCTTGGCCAGTCTTGATTCATAGCTTCAGTTTTCTTCAACACCTACATGTTTTAGAATTTAGAAATTGACACAATGATAAATAAAGGAAACAATAAAACTGTATGCTGTCATTAGCTGTTAATTAGCATGATTGCAGATCTATTAGATTTTTTGTCTAAGGCCATAAGGAGTGGAGGGGGGGGGGGGGAATGAAGCGTCATGTGACACTTATGAGGTCCATGTGTGAATGGTGAAAATTGTGGGGAGTGAAATGGGGTGAAAGGATTATTATTATTATTATTATTATTATTATTATTATTATTATTATTATTATTAATTGTGTGTTAGATTAAAAAAAAGAAGCCAATCAGAAAATGTCACATGTCCCAAACCATCCCCTCACGCCGGTGGAGAAATCCCCGCCCAAGGGGCTCCCGCCCTCTTCCACGCCACCAAGGGGTGATATTTTGGGCTCGAAGAGGTTGTCCCCCATTCCCCCGCCCCACTCTGCTTTGTCCAAGGTTGTGATGAGGAATCCGGATCCTTGAATTCCTTAGTCTTTGAGTTTCCTTTCAGACAAAAAGAATCTCACTTGCTCTATACCAATGGGTCAAAACACTTATCATTAGATGATAGGAGAAGATCATATAAGGGTAAAACATTTTTCAAAAAAAAAAAAAAAAAAAAAAAAATTGTAGCTAACTGATGCAATAAAAAATGCAATTGCAAGTGACAATCTTGCAAGCCATTGAGTTGATGCGATGGAAAATGTCAATGCTCAACAGTTCTTTAACTAATTTAGCATTTAAATAGAAAAGATAGTCAACCCTTAACAACTAGATTAAAAAAAAAAATAAAATCGTATTCCATAACAAATAAAAAATAAACTAACCTGTTCATCCTCACGTGGTAGTGTTTTGTAACCCACTACTAACAAGAAGCTTTTAAGAGCTTTTAGAAGGTTTAAGCTTTAAACTTTTAAGAAAAAACCCATACTCAATAAAAAGCCTTGTTTGATTGAAGGAGCTGGAAGCTTTTAAGTTAGAGAAAAAACTTTATAGTGAAAAACTACTATTACTAGCTTTTAAGAAAAAACTACTAATACTAGCTTTTAATTAGTAAATGACACAAATACCCATTCTATTTTAAAAATAAAATAAAAATCTTCTTTACAAGTTTTTAATTATGCCCATTTTTGTCATTTTATACATTTTATTAAAAGCTTCAACTACTCTGCCAAACACCAAAATATATTTAAAAAACTTCCAGCTATCAGCTTACAGCTACCAGCTAACAGCTTCCAGCTACCAGCCTCCAGCTAATTTTGCCAAACATACCCATGTATGAACTTCTTGATAGCATATATGGAAGGCTGTTGTACATTAGCTGCCTAGTTTTGTGAAGCTTCTACACATAGAAGTCGCAATATTGGCAGAAAATAAATTGATAAAAAGACATCACAATCAGTTCTTATTATTTGATTTAGGTAGAAACTAACAAATGTTTAAATGGTAGAATAATCAACTAACTTATTCATATTAATTGACTTCACTAAAAAACACAATTTATTCAATTAGTCGATTTAGACACAAATTATTACCTCCATTAATAATTAATAATTAATAATTGTCAACACTATCGCAGTATAGTGGTAGAGACATTGGTGGACAATGATAGAAAACTTGAGGATCCTAGGTTCGATTATTGAGCCAAACGAGTTTTACCGGTAATTTCATCGTCATGCCTAAGGGCGGGTGGGTTACCGGGTTTTCCCCAGAATTGGTGTTTGACAACTCAGGTACTCTTAGAGTACTTAAATTTATCGAAAGGGTGCCTGAGAGTGCTCGGGTTTAATTTTGTTGACCGTTCCAAAAAAATTAATAATTATGAATACAATACTAACATTTCTATTAACATGTTAATTGTATACTTATATGCATTAAGACATAGGTTGTTAAATAATCACTGTAGTATTATTCATATGAACACTACTAAGTCTACCCGTGATGACAATTAATGAGAAAATGTTACCGTGTACCAGAACCAAATTTTCCATACTGAATTATTTTTGGTACCGAATTTTTGGAGTTTACAGTATCGGTATCGATATTTTACCGAATTTATCTTCAAATACAAGTACCAGACCATATCAATCAATTTCAGTACCGGTACCCATTTTTAACGCTTTTCGGTATTAGTATTTTCGGGTTGAGCCATCCCTAATCATAACACCATTGCTCTTAAGACTCCAAAACAAACATTTTCTTCATCAATTTCTTGATCTTACCATTCTTTTCGTCAATGGATTCTGCAAATTGTTGTTATGAACCATGTTCACAAACTTATTATAGAACTGTATGTTTAAGCAAAATTCATATACAATTTAGACAACTATCAAAATTCAGACGACATAACATGAAGATGTAATGCAATTGAAGAAAAAGAAAGGCAGAAATTACCTACTTACAATATCAATGGCCATTTTTAAGTGATTTTTGAGTCCTTTAATTATTAATTTTATATATTTTTTTAAAGATACTTGGCCACGTCTTATTTTAAAGATGTAACTTGACCACGTCTTATAAACATCAAGGTAGCCAATGTGAGGCTAGCCCACTTGGTAAAGGCACATGCCTATTATAGGGGAGGTCTTAAGTAGGGATGAGCTCGGGACGGTATCGGTATCAACCGATACCGATCCCGAAAAAACCGATATCGAAAACACTATAAACCCAATACCGATACCGAACACATACGGTACGGTACCGGTATGGTATCGGTATTTTACCTTAAAATACCGATACCAATAATACCGAAATCGAAAACCTCTAATTGTGGGTACCGATACCGATACTGAACACCCTCAGTTCAGTATCGGTTTGGTACGGGATCGGGATCGGGACGGTATCGGTATTCGGCTCTATGTGCTCATCCCTAGTCTCAAGTTTAAATTCTAACTAAGGTGTTTAATTTAGGATTATTGGTGTAAAAGAGTAAGTTTAGCCATTAAAAAAAAACCTTGAAAGTAATCTTGAAGTGATTGCAATCAATAGTATGAAGTATAAATTTAAATCCAAACGAAACCACAACAGCATAAGTTGGTAAGCCCCACCACCTTCATTAAACATCACAAAATGTCCTACATATATGCTTAACCCTACAACCTTAAGATGCCCAAAGTGAACCAATCACATCCTTTTCTTTATAGAATTTTGGTGTACATCTCTACATGTAGAAGTCTCTATCAAGTTTCACATTCGAAGATAAGAGTTCCCATTTTTTTTTTTAAGAAAAAAGGAATACAATAATAATAAATAATACAAACAAAGTTGAAGACACATTTGGGTTTAATTTGAGAAAAATCATGTCAGAACTAAATGTTAATTCTTTTACGGTAAACTACTTCATCATTGGAAACCTGTTTTTAGTAATATAATCAAGCTGTGATTTTCAAACGTGTGTTAACTTGAGAAACTTTTTTTTTTTTGCCAATTTAGGTAGGGTTAAAGAAATAAACCAAAGCTTATAATAATTTACATTTTAGGATAAGAAATACATATGATAAGACTATAAGGAGTGGGGGGGGGGGGGGGGGGGGAAGAGGTGGGGGGAAGCGCCATGTGGCACTTGTGGGGCCCTTTTGGGGGGGAAAATAATTGTGGGGAGTGGAAGGGGGGGAAGAGGTGGGGGGAAGCGCCATGTGGCATTTCTTTTTTCTTTTTTTTTTCTTGTTTTTATAATAATAATAATAATAATAACAATAATAAAAATAATAATATAAACCGGAAAATATAATAAATTAATAAAAAAATAATTAATATTAAAGTAATAAAATTTTAATTAATATTTAATTTGAAACTTTGAATTTCAAATTTTCCCACCACTGCTCCACACAGTACAAACATTAATGTTTCCCACCCATACGTTTGAATTTGAAATTTTGAATTTGAAATTTTGAATTTCAAAGTTTCCCCCCCACTGCTTCACCTTTCTAACCCTATAAATACAACACCTTACCAAATTCTCAGTCACACCTATTCTTCTTCCCTAAAGCAATGAATAACATGGGTGACAGTTTTCAAGCAGGAGCTGTTGGCCCGTCTAATATCCGGCAGTACTCTCGCCGGTATCCCAGGGGACGGGGCCGCCCCCGGAGACTACCATTCTCCTCATCTCCTCCTCCTACTGCTCCACAACCTCCTATTTATCCTCCTCCTCCTCCTCCACAACATTGGTTACCTCCCCCTCCTGTTGCTGCTGCTGCACAACCAACCATTCCTCCTCATCCTCCTGCCGATGATGACTGGACGGATGAGGAATTGGTCTGGGCTATGGATTATGTCATGGCCCAGCAACAAATGGAGCGACTAACGTTGTCGCCCCCTACCCGCTGGGCTGCTTCAGTCCCCTACCCCCAGACTACCCCCACCCCCACCCCCATCCCCCAACAGCAAACTACCCCCACCCCCATCCCCCAACAACAAACTACCCCCACCCCCAACCATGGGACTTCCCCGACTGAGGGGGACTTGGAAGCCCTAAGGGAGATTGAGGAGGAGGAACTCTACTATAGCCGACCTACCCCTTCTCGTGAGTACTACTACTTCCCCTCAGATGCGAGATCTGATGGACGGGATAGCTCGCGTTCCGTCTCACCCGAGTGCATCACCTTCCCCGGAGAATGGGACAACTACTCTCCATAGCGGAGAGATTTAGGATTAATAAGTAATTTAGGATTTATTTATGTTTAAATAAGTAATTTAGGAATTATTAGGATTATGTAATGGTTATTTAAGTGTGTAATGGTTATTAAGTAATTTATTATGTAATGTTTTTTTATTTATTTTATTTATTTTATTTATTTAATTTCTTTTTTTTTTTTAAAAAAAACCGGCCTTGATAAAAAAATAATTAGATTGTTTGTTTTTTATTTTTTAATGATTTTATCCCCATCCAATAGCTCCATGCCACGTGTCCCCCACACTTCCCCCACGCCAGTGAACCCCCTCCCGCCCTCCGCCCCACGCCACCTTTCCCGCCCTACCGGCGGCGGTGTTCCCCCCCTTCCCGCCCCTCTCCCGCCCCCACTCCCACTAGTCTAATCACATAAGCAACCTGATTAAACTCATGCGCCTAGAGAATTTTAATATCCACATGCCTCTCTTTCTTTTGGGCTTACCATATCATTATACGAAATAGTTGGTGTCATCGTACGAAAATATACAGTGTCACTTGAATGTTGTATACATATTTGACATGTAAATATATATTTTTACTAGTGCCACGTAATACCAATATTCACACTATACATCTGCCCATCCCCATGAAAGAGTCATAAACGACCTAAAATCCAATATGGGTCATGGTTTCTTCATAACTGTTTTTAGTCGTGCCTATTATTAAAAATATGCTCCATATAATTCATATGTGAAAACTAAGGTTCATATAGTTTATTACTACTGGGCCTAATATATTATCATTGGTTTAATGGCTGACCCAGTTGTGGTATAAGTCTGATTGTGTTGGGCTTATTATTGTTAAGCCTTATGGGCTTGGCCTATTATATGGTTGCAAGTTGTTTCAGGAATAAGGATTGTTGATCATATGTTGATCGTGTGGCTGTGATTCATTCGTGTATATGGATGATAGAATCTTCTGGAGCTGACTATAAAAGGATTGTTATTAGTTTTTAATCAGTTGTATCATTTCATTCTCTCTGTATTTTTAATCTAAGGTTTCATTGTTTGTCTTTGTATTGTTCTCTGATCTTTTTGGTCTATATAGAGATCAGAGATCGTATTGTCTAGAGAATTACTCTCTGGTGTAATCCTGGTCAGATCGTGTGTTCGATCAGTCTGTCTTCCCTGTTGGTCTGTAAGTGTTTCAGATTTATTTGTATTTTGTGTCAACTGGTCTAATCAACCAGTTGAACAATACTGATTTAGAGTCTCTCTTGTTTGAGAGAGATTCAGGGTTTGGGGGGAGTTTTTTTTGGGTTGGTTGATAATAAGATTTTTTCACCGTTTTGTCGCCTACTTCTGTTGTTCTTCTTGTCTTTGATTCTGAGTTTGTGTAGGCTCAGATCTTGTTATTGTTGTTGGATCATAAAATTTTACATGGTATCAGAGCCTGAGGCTTTTATATCATAAAGTTTTTTGTATTAATAACATTGATCCTGTTGTTTTCCGCTGCTTCTCTTGATTATTGGTTTCTAGTATGAGATCTTGGATTATAGGTCTAAGATCTGGTATTACTGATTGTTTTGTTGCATTGTTTGATAAGTTTTGGATCTGGTGTCAACGGATTGTTGGCTCTATTGGTTGGATCTGGAAAGTTGTGCAACCAGTAAGTTTTTCTTGTTTTGTTTGTTGTTGATTTGATAGTATTACTGCTTGTTGGCTACTGGAGTACTACGTAAGTATTCTGTATCTTGTCTCTTGTGTCTAGGCGTTTGTGGCCGGGTTAGGGGATCGACAATTGATTGTTGATTGTTTAGTAATTGTGGTTTGTCTTGTGTGTCTTCTTGCTATCTGTCTTAGTTGCATGTGTATTGTTGATTTCTTTCTATTATATTAGTATATACTTTCCTAGTTAATAAAAGAACTCTTCTACAAAGATCTACGTGGGCACCTTGAGTGATGAACCCACGATCTGACCCCTGGTACAACTTCGTTCTCTAGGAGTTATTGTTTTTATCCTTGTTGTGTGTTTCTTTGGGTGCTTTCTGTGATTTATCATGTTTGGTCAAGGTACACAAGGTGCAGAAGGACACAAGGTCCTCAAGGACCACAAGGACCTGGTCCTATTGAACTTGGTGGACAAGTTTGTACACTCATTAGTAAATTGATTATTAGTGATCCTCTTTACTTACATCCAAGTGATACCAACAGTTTGTCTATCACTAGTATGAAACTAAAAGGGTTTGATAATTACTCTGTGTGGTCTAGCTCTATGAAACTTGCATTAGAAGCAAAGAATAAGTATGGGTTTATAGATGGTTCTTGTGTGAAATCTGAAGATGATGAAATGTTGGCTAGATAATGGGATAGATGTAACTCTGTGGTCTTATCTTGGTTGTGTTAGTGAAGAGTTATACTTAGGACAAGTGTTCTCTAAGTTTGCTAGTGAGGTTTGGTCTGACTTAAAGGAGACATATGACAAAGTAGATGAGTCTGTTGTGTTTAATTTGTACCAAAAAAATAAACAGTGTTAAACAAAATGGTAATACTGTTTCTTAGTACTATCATAAGTTGAACACTATGTGGAAGCAATTAGATGCTATTCTACAGTTGCCTACTTGCACCTGTAAAGCATCTAAGGACTTCAATAAATTTAGTGCAGTTATAAAACTTATGCAATTTCTTATGGGTCTTGATCACCAACCAGTTAGAACCACCTTGTTGACTAGGGAACCATTACCTAGTATAAAAGTTGCTTTCTCAATAGTGTCTAGGGAGGAGTCTCACAGGGGTACTGTTGGGATTTCAAAAGGTCAAAATGTTGTTTTTCTAACCAGAACAAATCAAGGTTTTGATAATAAAAGAAAAGTTAATAGAGGTCCCAATCCAAATCTAAAATGTACTCACTGTAATATGTTAGGACACACAGTTGACAGGTGTTTTGAGCTGGTTGGTTATCCACCAGGTTTCAAAAAGAAACTTGTTGGTCAAACTTTTAGAAGTAGAGTGTCTAATAATGTTTCAAGTAGTAAGCAGGGGTGTTCTCCTGCTGCTACTGCTTCTGGTTCTGCTTTGCCCTTTTCTGCAGAACAAGTGTCTAAGTTGTTGCATCTGATTAGTGAGAAAAATGGTACTGATGCTCAGCACTCTAGTGTAGGAGGTAAGAGTGTGAGTGATAGTGTTTTTTCTAGTATGTCTTGTTTGTCTAAGTTGGAAAAAAATTTCAAAAATTTTTCTAACTGTTTAAGATTTGTTAAAAATCATATAAGTCATAGCTGGATATCTGAGTTTGGTGCTAATCAACATATGACAAACAATGATAAAGACAAGTTTAATTGTGTTGATTTATCCAATTATGACTTAAAGGTTAAGCACCCTAACGGGACTAGTGCTAAAGTGTCTAAAATTGGTGATATTAAACTGGCAAATGGTGTTGTTTTGTATGATGTTTTTCTTGTGCCAGATTATTGTGTTAGTCTTATGTCTGTTCATAAGCTTGCTAAAGATAGCAAGTTGTTTGTCTTATTTGATGAGAGTAATTGTTATATCCAAGATTCCAAGTCCAAGAGACTCCCGGTGACTGGTAGGCAATGTGATGGTCTTTATTTTGTTGATGAAAATGTGAGTTCTGCTAATGTTTGTTTTAATAGTACATGTGACACAGATTTGTGGCACAGTAGACTTGGTCACCCCTCTAACCAGGTCTTAGCCATATTAAAAGGAAGTCTAGGTATTAATACTAGTAGTACTAAACCATGTGAAATGTGCCATAAGGCAAAACAAACTAGGTTACCCTTTCCTTTGAGTGATCATAAAACCAAAGATTTAGGTGATGTTATTCATTTAGATGTTTGGGGTCCATATAGGGTGACTAGTAAAGAAGGGTTTAGGTATTTTCTAACTGTGGTGGATGATTATTCTAGGACTGTTTAGTGTTTTATGTTAAAAAGCAAGAGTGAAGTTTTTGATAGTATAAAAGAATTTTATGAACTTTTAAAGACCCAATTCAAAAAACATGTGAAGGTCTTTAGGAGTGATAATGGTACAAAATTTGTAAATAATCAAATGATTAACTTTTGTAAAAGTAAAGGTATAATACACCAGACAACCTGTGTATATACACCATAACAAAATGGTGTGGTTTAGAGAAAACATAGACATCTTTTAAATATGGCTAGGGTCTTGTTATTTCAGAGTGGGTTACCTTTAAGGTTCTGGTTTGAATGTGTATTGACTGCCACTTATGTGATAAACAGGCTTCATTCTTCTGTCTTGCTAGGAAATAGTCCTTATGAGGTTGTTTATGGGTTCCCCCCACTTTCAGTCACCCAAAGAATTTTAGGTGTTTATGTTTTAGCACTGTCTTAAATGAGTCTGATAAAATGGCTAGTTGTGCTGAAAAATGTGTATTAATTGGTTATTCTAGTTTTAAAAAGGGTTATAAACTTTGGAATTTAGAATCCAAACAAATTGAGTTTTCTAGGGATGTGAGGTTCTATGAAGAAAATTTTCCTTTTAAAACAAATCTTGACAACATAGAACCTGACATAGAAAATCAAACTGTAAATCATTTAAATTTCTTTAACAGTTTTGATTCAATAAACATTGAGAGTTCTAAGGTGACGGATGGGCCTGATCTTCCCAATGATGAAGGGGGAAACACTAGTACTCATGTTGAGTCTTCTAGTCAGCAACCAGGGGTCACTCCTAGGGCTAACAAAGACTGTGACTCTGGTCAACAGTTTAACCCAGGTTGTAGTGAACCTAGTAGGGTAGACAATGATGAGGTTGTTTTACCTGAGGGAAGTAGTTTTAGAAAGTCTAGTAGAGTGTCTAACTTTCCCAAAAAGTTTAATGAATATGTTGTTGAAGGGAAGGTTAAGTATGGTATTGAAAAGGTTGTTAATTATGCCAACCTGTCTTTTGAAAACAAAAGCTTTGTTTCTGTTTTAAACAAGTCTGTTGAGCCTTCATGTTATTATGAAGCTGCCAAAGACCCAAAATGGGTTGAGGCAATGAATATTGAGATGGAAGCTTTGTATAGGAATAATACTTGGGTGTTAACTGAGTTGCCTTCTAGTAGAAAGCCCATAGATTGTAAGTGGGTATTTAAGATTAAGTATAAGTCTAATGGTGAAATAGAAAGGTACAAAGCTAGACTTGTAGAAATAGGATATAACCAAAGAGAAGGTCTTGATTTTGGAGAGACCTTCTCACCAGTAGTCAAAATGGTGACTATTAGGTGTGTTATAAGTCTAGCAGTCCAAAATAATTGGACTTTGTATCAGTTAGACATTAACAATGCCTTTCTATATGGAACCATAATTGAAGATGTGTACATGACTTTGCCAGAAGGGTATTACTCTAAAGATGAAACTAAAGTTTGTAAATTAGTTAAATCCTTGTATGGTCTTAAACAAACACCAAGAACGTGGAATGAAAAGTTAACAAATGTCTTAACTGAAATTGGATTTGTTCAAAGTGTATGTGATCATTCCATGTTTGTCTTGTCTAAAAATGAATTTTTCTTGGTCTTGTTGGTCTATGTTGATGATATTATTATAACTGGCAACAATGTGACTGAGATAGATAATGTTAAGAAGTTTTGAAGTACTAACTTTCTTATAAAAGATTTAGGAAAGTTAAAATATTTTTTGGGTATAGAAGTTTTGTATTCTGATAACTCTATTTGTTTGTCACAAAGAAAATATTGCTTAGAACTTCTTAGTGAGTTTGGGTATTTGGGGTGCAAACCTGTAAATAACCCTATTGAACAAAATTATGTTCTAAGTGTATGATCGGTTTATGACAAAAACATACAAAGATCACACGAGTATAAGCAAATCAGGTCCGGAAACCATAATTCGCATGCAAAATGATATTAATCGAAATCAGAGCGCGTTAAGATTCATTTTCAATCCGTTTTTCATTAATATTATCTTTATAATCCTTACAAACTCAAATATAATGAAAAACAACTGTTTACAGACCTTTCTAAACACACCTAGAAACATACACACTTGACCTCTAGACAAAATGACCGAATGTTAAGTTTCCAAAACAATTCAACCTATATATAGTACTTCCATTCGACCTCTTACAAGGTCAAAGGAGCCGTTTGACCCATCGAGGGTACAAACCAAACAAACATAAACATCAAAACATACATTCGACTCATAAACACTTCATTCGACCTATGATAAATCTCATTCGACCCGCCGATGGCTCGAATGAGTCTTATAATCTACCAAAATCTTCATTTCGTCAACAATCTTCATGTAATCCGACAAGTACAACCACACAATGCACTTACACTAAGTGTTAAAAATGAGAAAAACAATGAGTTACCGGACAATATAACTGGATATCAGAAATTAATTGGAAAATTAATCTACTTGTCATTGACTAGACCTGATATTAGTTATGTTGTTCAGTGTCTTAGCCAGTTTATGCATAAACCCAGTAGAGGACACCTTCAAACTGCCTTAAGGTTGTTAAGGTATTTGAAGGAGTCTCCTGGTAAAGGAATTATATTCTCTAAGTCTTCAAATTTTCAGTTAACTGGTTATGTTGATGCTGATTGGGCTAAGTGCCTAATTACATGGAAATCCATAACTGGTTATTGTGTTTTCCTTGGAAACTACTTGGTTTTCTGGAAAAGTAATAAAGCAAAGCACATTCTCTAGATCTTCAGCTGAAGCTGAATATAGAGCTATGTTCTCTGCTACTTTTGAGTTGTTATGGCTTAAAAACTTGTTGTTTGAGCTGAATGTTCAAGTTGGTTTGCCACTTAAGTTATATTGTGATAGAATAGCTGCAATTTCCATTGCAGCCAATCCAGTGTTCCATGATAAGGTCAAACATTTTGAGTTAGATATTCATTTTCTCAGGGAATAGATTGCAGTTGGGTTGATTTAAACTGTCAAAATAGGAATTGAGAATCAACTTGTTGATGGATTAACAAAAGGGTTAAACATTCAGCAACATAGGAAGTTTTGTAATGAGTTAAAAATGGTTGACTTGTTTAAACATATGAATTAAGGGGGCGTGTTAAAAATATGCTCAATATAATTCATATGTTAAAACTAAGGTTCATATTGGGTTTGTTACTATTGGGCCTAACATATTATCATTGGTTTAATGGCTGGCCCATTTGTGGTATAAGTCTGTGTTGGGCTTATTATTGTTAAGCCTTATGGGCTTAGCCTATTATATGGTTGCAAGTTGTTTCAGGAGTTAATAAGGATCGTTGATTATATGTTGAGCGTGTGGTTGGGATTCATTCGTGCATATGGCTGATGGAAGCTTCTGGAGCTGACTATAAAAGGATTGTTATTATTATTTTTTAATCAGTTGTATCATTTCATTTTCTCTATATTTTTGATCTAGGGTTTCATTGTTCGTCTTTGTATTGTTCTCTGATCTTCTTGGTCTGTATAGAGATCAGAGATCGTATTGTCTAGATGATTACTCTCTGGTATAATCCTGGTCAGATCGTGTCTTCGACCAGTCTGTCTTCCATGTTGGTTTGTAAGTGTTCCAGATTTATTTGTATTTTGTGTCAGCTGGTCTAATCAACCAGTTGAACAATATTAGTTTAGAGTCTCTCTTGTTTGAGAGAGATTCAGGGTTTGGGGAAAGTTTTTTTGGGTTGGTTAATAATAAGATTTTTTCACCGTTTTATCGCCTACTTCTGTTGTCCTTCTTGTCTTTGATTCTGAGTTGGTGTAGGCTTAGATCTTGTTATTGTTATTGTTGTTGGATAATAAAATTTTACACCTATTTAATACACCTGGTTCGTCTAGCCCAAATTTAATACTTTTGCCAACAATCCAAATACGATATATTTCTAAAAATAGTACCTAAAGATGTGTTATTAGTTAGAATAGAACATTAGATATATACATTATCTTCATATACATATATAGTTGCACATCTTTTGAATAGTCGCTAGTACCCCTCTCACCAACTCTCAAAACCCAGCCTATTTTCACCAACTTAAAGTTTGGTGGGAAAATGATAGGACACAAGGCCATGAGAATGATGTTTAGTTTAGATTGAAAAACATTGAAGATGGGTGGGTGATGTTGTGATTTCGTAGGCCAACTCTCTATCTCGCCAACCACCACAACATCCAATTTCTCTTTCCTTCTTTTACGACGAAGTTCACGCTTTCATGATTTTCTAATGTCATGGTTTTCTACACGAGTCTTTTTACGAGACAGGTTATTTAACCGGATGTAGCTTAGATTATGATAGTCTTGTTATTATTAGTGAACTTGAAACAAAAATTTGTATTATGAAGTGTTGTTTATACTGATAATACAAGATTAAAATATAAAATTAACAATACTAAAATCTAATATTAGTACATGGCAGGTAATATATATGTATGGATGGCCTTTGGCCTAACGGTATTAAAGTATTTGATAAGGTTTTGATTTTTCAAATGGTGAGGGTTTATACCATTCACTCATTAATGTTGATAAAAATTCACATGTTCAAAATAAAATGTATGGATATAGCTTATAGAAAAATCATCATATACAGTTTTCACATGAACCCTTACAAATAGAAATATTAAATGTGTAAATTTTCAACCTGTCACCATTGTGTATGAGTGTGTGTGTATACACTTGGAATTTGGTGACAATATCTAAACCAATAGGACTTGAACAAAGCTTATCCATATCATTTGTTAAAGTAATGTCAACTTATTACCACCAACTCCATATATTCATTGCAATGTCATGAGACATAAAACTACAATAAAGGCTCTAGTTAAAGAATAAATTATGTTTCGATAAGTTTACAAAATTTGTAAACAAATTATTAGAACTTCCGGTGTGGGGTGCAGCATAGGCCTATCATCCTCTAGCCAGGGGCGGTACCGCCCCCTGACCCACCATCATCATGATCGATATTTGGTTGCCGGGCTTGCCGCACCTCTTGATCGGTGAGTGTTTTTGTTTTTCTTTTTTAAAGGGATGGAGGTCAATCACTCCACGCCCTTGGACCATCATGTGGATGATGCTTCTACCCCTTGTTGATGTGACATCTGAGGTAGAGGATCATTATGGATAATGAGTCTCCTCCACACCCATCAGTTTTAAATTGCTTGACTAGTCAGTTTCATATATAATAATTAATAGATTTCCATGAATTTAGTTATACAAAATCAGAAACTAATTAAACTAATTTTAGTTTTTTTTAACTGGTACTTTCATAAAATTTGTAAACAAATTATTTTAGAAAAATTATTAACCGGCTTATATTATTCAATTCTACTCCCTTGATTATATTATTCAATACTTTGTGCCGTCAAACTAAATATTTTTCCTTGTTTACATTTCAATGGCCAACGTACGTGGCGTATATGTCACCGATGATTTCAATTACCAATCGCACGGCCACAAATGTTTTCCAACAAACTCATTGGCCAGCCAAACATATTACCAAATGTTGTATATAAACACCTTCATATCCCATGTTTTTTTTAGTTTTCTCATCAAATATTCAATCTTTTTCTACAAAATATTCGAGCAAAAATGGAGGCTGCCAAAGAGGATCCATTGAACTGGGGTGTCGCTGCGGCATCGCTAACTGGGAGCCACCTCGATGAGGTGAAGAAAATGGTGGAGGAGTATCGAAAACCGTTGGTGAGACTTGGTGGCGAAACGCTGACTATTGGTCAGGTAGCAGCGGTCGCCACCAGGAATGCCACCAATGTTATGGTGGAGTTGTCGGAGACCGCTCGAGCCGGAGTGACGGCGAGTAGTGATTGGGTGATGGATAGCATGATGAAAGGTGGTGATACCTATGGTGTCACTACGGGTTTTGGTGCTACTTCTCATAGGAGAACTAAAGAAGGTGGAGCTCTTCAACAAGAGCTCATTAGGTATGTTTGTTTAAAGATTGATGTAATAAATTAAATGCAATTATATTTATTTCATATTGTTCTAAATTAGATAGAGTTAGCAATAATTTTACAATGCTTGGTTAGAAATCAATTTGTAACAATTTAAAACACGAAACAAAGAGATTATACATACACACGCTTATAAGTAACAACCACATAGACTACATCAACATTTTTACGTAATGTTTGATCATAAGATTATGTAAGAGAGAAAAACTAAGACGGTATTATGTATCGGTATCAAATCAATACATACATTACATATACTTTTATATTTTAAACTTAACACTGTTTGTTTGTCTATATTTTATATTTATTACAATGATTTTAAGATCAATAATTTAGTTGAATTGCAAATTGAATTATTAATCACTTATATTATTTTAAATTTTCTGTAATTTGTTTTTATCGTATGTTGTTTTTACGATAAATAATTATAACAGAATTTGGTTTATAATTTTTGTCATTAATAATAATTTTTATTTCCTATTCTCTATGATCAGATATCAGTCTATCACATTTGGGATTTAGATATAAAAACATCTATCTCATAATATATATATATATATATATATATATATATATATATATATATATATATTAATGAACTAATATTAGTTGGTGGGATGTTCTCATATGACTCTTTATTCTTGAAGTTGGTGGACTTGGTTAACTAAAACCTTGCCGTCGTCTTTTTTATCATTATTAAAATTAATTCTCTATAATTTAATTATATAAAATGATACTCGTATAATATTTGTTGGTTACACATGCAAGAAATCTTATATTTGTTTCGGGGACGGAAGTGATTTGATATAGAGCTGAAAGTATGAAAATACTGGTAATGATAATATAACATTGATCTTAAACTAAATATATAAATACTATAGTTATTCTGCAAATTGAATCATTACTCCATTTAGATATTTTATATTTTTTTTAGTGTGTGTATATATGTATATATTATATGTTGTTATTCCGATAAATAGTTAGAGTATAGTTTCAGTGATTTTACAAAATTTTGAAAATAGTCATTTAGTACAAGGGATTATATACATATACCAATTTTTTGCAATTTATAACACATTTTTCACAAACTTTTACAATTTGTAACGTATTTTACCCCTGAAACTAGATAACATATGGGGGAATAAAAGTTTTACATTCAAATTGCAAAAGCTTGAAATTAAGAAATCTAAAGTGTAAAAGTTTGGACTATATGTATAATTTTTTTTATACTTGCATACTATTTTTAAAATTTTGAAAAACCATAAACATGGGAATACTTTACTCAATTTTTTTAACAACTATTGATACACAACTCTACTCTATGCTAAATTACATAAATTGTCATATTTTGTATTCCATCTGTGATAACATCAGATATCACATTTAGAATTTAGATGTAAAAACTATCTGAATATATAAATAAAAAATAAAGTTGAAATAGATAAAATTCTATAAAAAAACGCTAAAATTATTAGGTTCAAAGGCATTGACGTTTTTGCATCAATATTAGATTTTGTAATCATGTGAATTTAATTATATCAGATCAATTTGATTTTGTAACCAGTTAAGATGCCAAATTTCTATAATAAAAATTAAAAGCTAACAACTTTTAAAAAAACAATCTGATTAAATATGTTTATATTCAGATTCTTGAACGCTGGAATCTTTGGCACCGGAATAGAGTCCGACCACATGCTGCCACAAACCACCACAAGAGCCGCCATGTTGGTCCGAATCAACACCCTCCTCCAAGGCTATTCCGGCATCCGGTTCGAAATCTTGGAAGCCATCACCTCCTTCTTAAACCATAACATCACCCCATGCCTCCCTCTTCGGGGCACCATAACTGCTTCCGGCGACCTCGTCCCACTCTCATACATTGCCGGAATATTGACCGGCCGGCCCAACGCCAAGGCCGTGGGCCCGACCGGAGAATTCCTCGACCCGGCCACGGCTTTTAATCGAGCCGGGATCACCACCGGTTTTTTTGAACTACAACCTAAAGAAGGACTTGCATTAGTTAATGGGACCGCGGTCGGGTCCGGGATGGCTTCGGTGGTTCTTTTCGAAGCCAATATTCTTGCGGTTTTGTCTGAGGTCTTGTCCGCGATTTTCGCGGAAGTAATGCAAGGAAAACCCG
This sequence comes from Ambrosia trifida, assembly GCA_028751855.1. Lineage (NCBI taxonomy): Eukaryota > Viridiplantae > Streptophyta > Magnoliopsida > Asterales > Asteraceae > Ambrosia > Ambrosia trifida. Next base: position 1,685,883 of record CM054126.1, on the reverse strand, counting down.
AGTTTACGGATCATTTAACGCATAAACTGAAGCACCATCCGGGCCAGATAGAGGCTGCGGCGATCATGGAACATGTTTTAGATGGTAGTTCATATGTGAAAGAAGCGAAAAAGATACATGAACTTGATCCCCTACAAAAGCCGAAGCAAGATCGGTATGCGCTTCGTACCTCGCCGCAATGGCTTGGCCCGCTTATCGAAGTGATTCGGACTTCGACTAAGTCGATTGAGAGAGAGATTAATTCGGTTAATGATAACCCGTTGATTGATGTTTCGAGAAATATGGCGCTTCATGGAGGGAACTTTCAGGGCACCCCGATAGGCGTGTCAATGGATAATACTAGGTTAGCCATCGCGTCTATTGGGAAGCTCATGTTTGCTCAATTTTCGGAGCTTGTAAATGACTTTTACAACAATGGGTTACCATCAAATCTATCAGGTAAAGAATAATGAAAACCTCGTAAGATATTGTGTATTATTATTCAACTTTTTATAGGAGTACAAAAAGAATAATTACAAAGGAAACCTGATCAAATCATATCTTTAATATCAGGTGGTCGCAACCCTAGTCTAGATTATGGGTTCAAAGGAGCTGAGATCGCGATGGCGGCCTATTGCTCGGAACTCCAGTTCTTGGCTAACCCTGTGACCAATCATGTCCAAAGTGCCGAACAACATAACCAAGACGTGAACTCCTTAGGGTTGATTTCTTCAAGAAAAACCGCTGAGGCTGTTGATATTCTAAAGCTCATGTCATCAACTTACTTGGTATGTACTAGTTAATTAATAATAATAGTTAATTATACTTCTATAAATACTTCTATAAATAGTTAATTAATAATACATAATATACCTTACAAAGTTTTGATTATTCAACAGGTAGCACTCTGCCAAGCAATCGACTTAAGGCACTTAGAGGAGAACCTAAAATCCACTGTCAAGAACGTTGTTAGCCAAGTGGCTAAGAAAGTGTTAACCATGGGTCCAAACGGCGAGCTTCACCAGGCTCGGTTTTGTGAGAAGGATTTACTCAAAGTTGTCGATCGTGAACATGTGTTTACATACATTGACGACCCATGTAGTGCCACATACCCTCTTATGCAAAAGCTAAGGCAAGTCATGGTTAACCATGCACTCGCAAATGAAGCCGAATTGGATTCTAACACATCAATCTTCCAAAAGATCGGTGCATTTGAGGAAGAACTGCATACCATATTGCCAAAAGAAGTCGAAAACACTCGACTTGATCACGATAGTGGAAAATTGACCATACTGAACAGGATTGAGGAATGTAGATCCTACCCATTGTACAAATTCGTGAGAACCGAGCTTGGAACCGGTTATTTGACAGGAGAGAAGACGGTGTCACCCGGAGAGGAGTTTGATCGGGTTTTCTCGGCTATTTGTGCTGGAAAATTGATCGATCCGTTGCTCGATTGCTTGAAGATGTGGGAAGGGACTCCACTACCCATTTCATAAGTGAAAGTTGATACATTTGGATAATGGTTTTATATCTGTGTATGTTGATGAAAAGCTTGTATCATATATACCTTTTCGATCTTGTATCTTTAAACTTGTTGGATGATCAAATTGTTTATATAAACTTTTTATTTTGTTTTAACAAATTGTTTTATGAATGTAACTATTGAATTTTGTTGAACGAATTTTGGATGAACTTTTATCTAAATAGAAGAATCTATTAAGTAGAAATGGTGTATTGGGATTTTGACTCAATAAATAGTTATGTTAAAAATAATTAACAATATCACATAACTACGCTTAAAGGGTTGAAAGGTACGAAGGTTCAAGGGATGGAGAAGCACTGATCAAAAGATGACTTGTCTTGTCATCCTTTTCCTCAGTCAACACAAGCAGCTGTCACATGGAGACACTGCAGCACTCGGACCGCAGGTCCAAAGCCATACCCGGCCTAAAGTGGCATGTCCTCAAGTTGCACTACAACACAAGATAATATCCCTTTCCAAAGAAGAAGATACCTCTGCTATAAATCAGAGCCTTCTCCATCAGATCTGCATCCCGTTCTGATTATTCTCTCTTACACGTCTTCTATTCCTGTTGATCATGCACGTGTAGAGTATCTCTCTATCACACCAAAGATCAACTCGAGTTTAGAACAACATTTCTGGTTCTGAGTCTTACTCAAACCAGAATTCTAACACTCAAAACAATATTATCTTGAACCTCCTTCTACGTTTTACAACGTAGGAGAACACCACGACCTGCGTTAGGCAGATCGGAACCCTTCAACCCTTTTACCCTTCCTTGGACCTAGAACTAACGTTAGACCCTTATTTGTTGTAGCAACATTCACCATCATCCACCGCTACCCCTTGATGTATCGTCCGATAACCACCAACAACCATTTGCGAAAGAGAAGGGCTATAATGAAGATGAAGGGGAAAGTGGCTACAATGAAGATGAAGGGTAAAGTGTTCACAGTTCGGTTTTATACAACCGGTTTTTTGTATAAATTATAAACCAAACTGATTACTACGCTTTGAAACCGACCAGCCAACAATTTAGGAAAATAATGACCATATAATCAAACCGTAGGTGTGCAGTGGATTCAAATGAAGCTAAACAAAACACAATGTATGCAAAAACCAAACCAAACCAAAACAACCGAACCATGACACAATCTAGAAATGAGTGTCACCACCAAATAACTAAGTCAAGAAACTAGTACTTTGAATAGGACCGTCTTGACTCTTGAGAATACAAAGGCATATACATCACCCAATGTGAGGCATTACCATATGTGAACCATACTTTTCACTTGATTTATCAATTACTGATTCTCATGACGAATGATGATCACATTTTCTATGACGAGAATAATCTCTCATTTTGTAGGTTTTTAGTCATTGATGATTATGATCATTTCCTTGTCATAGCAGTCACTCGAGTCAGATTCTTAACCGTTGGTTATTTGAATCTTCACTTCCATTTGCCGAGATGTTGGGCCATTGATGCCCGGTCAATGCCCAGACATTATCATCCCAGCCGGACTCTATATGGGTAACTTTGACGTGCCTTATTGGTCTGACTGGTACATCCGGTCTACTTTGGTTTAAAGGTACACTCTCAATAGTTGAGTTATTTATAACCTTTCTTCCTTTGTTTTCTAGGTAACATTCATTTTCCGAATGTTTCTAACAGGTTTGGGATGATTAGCTATTATTTTTTGTGTTCTGCACCTCATAATCTATGTAAATGTTGAAGATTTAATAACCATACACCTTAGGGATTATATATGGTGGTTACAAAGGGATACTAAAACAACAGATTAGGGATTATATGGCAAAAAAAAAAAAAAAGTTTGTTACTTATTCTCTGCTATATATACCAATCTATGTGTCCATTTCTAGAAGAAACAAAAAAAAAGACAAAGGCTGAACACAACAAAAGAAATTAAGGTTGTCCTTCATCGTCTATCATTTCACGAACCTCGTTGGCAACTAAATACGCTTTATGACCTCCGATCACCTCTGCCTGTTTCTTCCCGTCTTTCCAAAGCTGTAATACCAAAACACATCAGTTTTACCGGCAGAAACTGCTTGCAAACATAATGAATATTGTTTAGTAATCAATCTGTTCACCTGTATAGTTGGCATCTTCTATAAATTATATGACCAGACCCGACCCCAAACGAATCAAATTGACATGAAATCGCACAATTCAGGTGTTAAAATCAGAATGTCTGCAAATGATGCTGATGAAACTGAACCAACTGTGTGGGCATGAGAGACTTACAGTGACCCCAGCTCGAACCACAAGCTGATGCGGGACATTGTTGACATCAATGCAATAAAACTTTACCCTGCTTTCAACATAACCAAACACGAATATAAGAAGGTGAAGCTAAAATGTCTGAGCATGTGTCCGTCACGATGATTATAAACTGTTTAAGGAAGGAATAGTTGAGCAAAAGAGTGAGTTTTAAGCTTTAACCTTGGGTGATAAACAGCAGCCAATTTTTCCAATTTTGGTTTTAAATATATGCATTTCCTGCACCACTTTGCCATCCTATGAACACAAGTAACATCATCTTACATAATAATTCTGGCTAAACATCAACTACATCCCATCAAATATTTATTTGAGGCAATAACATTACCAGCAGTTAGAGAAGAGTGGGACGAAGGCAAACCTTTCCTTTTCCCACGAGACAAAAGAGGCTACTGCCGTTGAGAAATAAATTGATTTATCTAGCTACACAAACCTTTTATTTATTTTTTATTTTTTTGGCAAATTAAATTTTGATAATAAAAGTCAGGGAAAAAAATTCCGTTATTAGGGGGGACACGGCGCTACCCAGCAAAGCCCACAGGTACCCAGTTCTCACACGGTAACACCGTCACCGTGGTCACGGGTAGGGGTCCCCAGGGACGAAGCATACTTGGGGTCAGGGGTGCCCGGCCCCCTCTGTTTTTTGACGCAGTGGTAGAAATTTACGATTTTCGTAGCTAAATTGAGTCCAGGTTGACTCCGGCCCCCACCGATTTGATCTTCCGGCCCCTACCGATCGGAAAAAATTGAGTCCGGCCCCCGCCGATGTAATCTGCAAGCTTCGCCACTGGTCCCGTGAAGGTATTTGCTGATTCTAGTTAACGGATGGGATAGGGGTCACGTGAAGGTATTTGTGGGATTTTGGGTTTTTTTTTCTCGGCGTAGTGGTTCAAGTGTACTGTTTCCTCCAAAACTGTGTTTCAGTTAAGTGAATTAGTGGAGTGATGTGACAGTGCACAGGATTGATGAAAACTAGTGAAGTTAAGTGGAGCACCCCGTCCCGTTAGGCAACGGAAGTGCAAGTTAGGGTGTCATTGTCAGTACGAAACATTCATTATCCAGTCGCATGTAAAGAGTATGGTAATGACTATAAAATTAGAATGCAAACCTAACTAGCAATGCATTAAATCAATAAACATACCATAAAACAATAACTGATTCATCAACCCGGTGAGCCTCATCAACAACCCGATCAAATTCACATTCATTTAATATGGGTTTCAAGTCAACTGAAACAGGGGAAGAAGAATAATCAAGAACAGGAACCGATCCTTGCTGACCCAAATCACTGATCGCCTTCAAGCACCACCCTGTGTTAAGCTCGTTGTTGATATTTAAACAACCCCACAAATCTGCAACGGACCTTGAAGACTTGGTATTTGAAAACCCGACACGATTGGATGGAAGGAATAGGGAATTTGGTGTTTGAAGAGGTAATATTGGTGGGAATCGGGTAGCGTCAGACATGGTTGGGTGATGGTGTAGTCGTAGATCGTAGTGGGTTGTTGACGGAGATGTTGAGGAAGAAGAAGTGGAATATTACGCATTGTGCGCATTTTAGTCGTATTTGTATTGTTTTTAGGACAAACTTTTACTTTTATAATACTATGAAATGAAATATTGAGTCCACGGTTTTTATTTTATTTTATTTGGCTGGTTGGATTGGGAACCGGTGCCGGTGCCTTAGCCAAACTAGTTCATGGGTTAAACCGGGCTTGCATTAAAGCGACCGGTCAGACCGTGAAAAGAGGATGAACCGGAAATTTTAAAATTTTGTTGGAATTTGTTTTATTTTTGGCCTGTTGGTTAGAACAGAGGGTCCCGGTTTGACGTCTGGTCAAATTCTGAAAAATTGTAAATAAACGTAAAAAGACTCGGGTCAAACAAAGTTAAATTGAACTTATTTAGCGTTGTTGTAATCTGCTTGTTGAATCCTAATAATATATAGTTAGAGCTTAGAGTTTATCTTTTAAGGCTTATCTTAAAAATCTAGTTTTTGTTTTTCTTGGCATCATCCGCAAAGCAAAAAGATTACATCTTCAAAGGGGCATTCCTGTAGGGACCAAAAGTGTGAAATGATACAACCTTTACTAGAGGGGTACATAAGAAACTAGCCCTATAAGGAAACAAACTCCCCTATCTAGCAATACAAGATGTTCGACTTACTTCACAATGTACAAACACGCCCAACTAAATGGGGTGGCTCACAAAAAGTATAATGTCCCGATACCCCAAAACAACACTAGGGTAACTATAGGGACCCAACCTAAAACATATGCCCAAACGTCTTTCACGTTAGCTCAAAATTCTCATCCCAATTCCATGTGGTCACGTGGGTGGACCACCCTCGGATCAACATCCCTCCCGAGCCACAGAGCCTACGGGTCACCTTGGATCCACGGAGCCTACATTGTCCAAAAAATTGATCCAATATAGTAAGTCCCAACCCACATTGACATAGGTAAAGGCGTAAAGCCCAAACACGTGCCATACATACATACACAGGCCGATTAATCTCAACAGTAAGCCAACCGATAAACCAAGCATTGGGCTCACAAATAAGACCCCAATCCAAGAAGTTAATCCAGTTACTTTTAACTGTACACCCAACCCAATACTATAGTGTGATTTCTAACATTTCACTCGAACCCAGCCCAGGCTTCAAGAGCATCCGGTTACTAGGGCCCAAAGTATTGTTGTGGGCCCCGTAATTGGGACTGCCATTTGTAAACTCCATAATGGGCCTTCAGAAAAGAAACCCAAGCCCAGGTCTTCATTAAAAAAAGTAGCCCAATTTTTAAGTGACACAAACCAAGGTTTTTCATGAGATTTGTGAATGCAAGAGCAAATACAACTCCACCGAATTTGCAAATACAAGAGCAAAAGACAATTATGAGAATGTTTTGGTTGGGTTGACTTCAGCCACTGAACATTGTTTAAATTCCATATAAATACTGCCCACATTTAGGGTGGCAGCTGACTTTAGGCGCAGTTGGACAGTATCTAAATAAGTATTATATAGCGTGAATTTCAAATTACATAATTAGTATTACAAAATGCGCAGTCGCATCACGCACACACCATTCTAGTTTATTCATATATAACTAAACCATACAGCCCACCCAGTTATTTAACATTGTAACACCCAACAAAATAGTCAATCTTTGTTCTTCCTCTACTAATTACCTTTCCCTGCTTTTATTCTTTATCATTTCCTCCAACAAAACAATGTTTTAACAAAAAAAAACACGAAAACAAAATCAAACACCTTTCCCCAAACATGTACAGAAACAACACGTTAATCTCACCGCTTTCCTATTTACCTCCATCATCATGTTTCATTTGAACAACTGACATCAAAAGTTAAAGAGAAATATGATGTGAAAAAAAGAGATTATAAGCTATCACGAACAGTAGGAAAGCTCGTTCCATCTTTGACATGGCTTGACGCAGATGGCCATAGCCATTTCAACACGTGTGGCCCTAAAACCTGTTGAGATCGAAACAATAATCAGTATGTACACTACACATAAATTGATGTGATAAAGAAAATGACGGTACCATAGTGAGATTTCTGTATGCACCAACATCGTACGGATGCTTATAAATCTGTCCAGACTTCTTTGCTAACCACACTTTTCTAGTTCCTTCATAATACTGGAAAAGAAAACAAAATACGGACCAGTTAAAGTCAAATGTTTGACTTTTACCTCTATTGTTACCAAAGTTCGACTTTTACCTCTATCGTGGTCATATTATGCGTCAACAGGTATATATGCCAGCCCAAAAGAGTTCCAAGTGTCAAAGTTAAAAGTGAAATCATTACCGCGGATGTAATCTGACAAATATCGCAAAGTTGTCACAAATATATAAGTAATACAGTGGGGTTGATGTGTAAATCGATCTAGACATGATATGTAAGAAAAGGAGTCTATATTTATAGTTGTGTTTACTTATAGAAGTACAGCATGCGTTTATAACATCGTTCTAAACTAACGAGCATTTAATATATTAGATCGGGTCCTACTATTTACACCTTGAAATTACCAAATACACTTCTTGACAGGACCTTTTTCATCTGTTTGCTATATTATTTACATTCGAATAAGCTGTTGATAAATTGATATGTATTTATTTTATATGAGAAATAAATGTTTGTCTTTAAAAAAAAAAAGTATAAAAGTTAAAAATAAACCATCAAATCAATGGGTGTATTTGTCAATATTAGGAGTGTAAATAGATCACCCTTTGGCCCTCGTTTTGTCCCTAAAACCTAAATCTACATTGGGACAACTTCCTAAATCCTAATGTTTACAGGACTACAACCGTATATCTTGTTATTTTGTATAAACGGGACATGAAAAACAAAAATACATTTAACATACAGTTATCCGATAATATGATTCGTCATGTCGGAATAATAACTTTTAATACACTGTTGAGATGTATTTACTTGTATCTACATTTTGACATAAATTTTAGGGTAAAATGCCAAAATCGTCCCTGTGGTTTGGTAAAAGTTGCCACTTACGTACAAACTTGAGATTTTTTTGTCAAAATCGTACCCTGGTTTTAATTGTTTGTCTAAATCGTACCTGGCACTAACTCCATCCAGTTAAGTCAAGGGACGATTTAGACAAACAATTTAAAACCAAGGTACGATTATGACAAACAATTAAAACCAGGGTACGGTTATGACAAAAAATCTCAAGTTTGTACGTAAGTGGCAACTTTTACCAAACCACACGGACGATTTTAGCAGTTTACCCTAAATTTTAACATTAACCGAGTTTTATCTAATATATTATACTCATTGATCTTAAGTTTGAATATGGCTAAGTAATTGTGAGATAAACTTTATATCAAAATGTAGAAAATTAACACATCATAACAGTGTATTGAAAATTATATAGAACGTTATATATCAAAGTTAAAACTGAAAAAGAAAATATAATTTAGACAAAACAGTTGCAAAAGAATTAAAAAAAAAAAAAAAAAAACATACTGTCACGTCAATAGGGGTGTATTTGGGAATTTTAGGGGTGTAATTATATACCCCTCACCCCTCATTTTGTCCCTAAAATCCATATCTACATTGGGATAACTTCTTAATCATAACAGAACTACAACCATATATCTTGTTTTCTTGTAGTTGTATAGATGGGACATGGAAATCGAAAATAGACTTAGCACAAATTTTTCCGATAAACTGAATCTTCAAATCGGAATAATAACTTTGAAAACAAATATCCAAAAACCATTTTAGAGTCCTTGACATAGTTGAAAAGTATAAGTTAAACCTTCAAGTTTTAACTTTTACACTATTGCCTCAAAAGCTCTATTTTCACCGTAGATTCTTACGGAATAACAATCATAAAACTTGCTTCAAGTTATAATTTATAAATAGAGTTCAAATTATTAGAAACTTACATAAAAGGTTTTGAGGCGAGTCGTCCCAAAAGAGTCCCAATCCTTTTGAACTCCACATCCAACTATTATAACCTATATAATTTGAAACTATAAAAGACGACATTCGTATAATACTTAACAACCAAAAAGAGTGGTTATACGTACCGTAGAATAGAGACTTGAAATAGTCCCATAGAAAACCAGAAGAAAAAAGGCTTTATAGTTCCTTTGACCAACACAGTTGTTTATCCATGAGCAATGATGATCCTAACACAACTTTTAAGTATGAGAAGATATTATGAATAAATATATATACACTTTTTTCAACCTAAAATATTCAGGACATGCTTGACACGTTGACACAAGACCAAATTTTGACATTTTAGGGCAAACGGGATAATCATATTATTGAAATTAAAAATATAGTAGCTAAGTTGATTATATGACAAAAGAAAATAAAAACCGGACAATTTGTAACAGAATTCATATTCGCTTGTAATATTGAAAGGTAAAGTTTGACCTAAAAAGTCAAACCATACGTCTTTTGTTAATACAATTTTATTTTCGATTTCAATACCCACCATTTTCAAGACACACCTTCTGCAAACACGACAATGGTGTGCTCTTGGAGGCTTGTATGCCGAACATTTGTCACAATGTTTTGCAAGTGCTTCCTGAAATATGCAGCATATAGTATTAATTTCAGCAAACCAAAAATAACATGTCATATGAAAAAAGAAAAGAGATCTCACAAAAATTTAATTAAATTAGTAACATGAATTTTCTCAACATTGTTTCATATAATTGTCACACTACTGCAAATAATCAAGATACTTGGTGCAACATGAAAATTTTCAAATCGTTTCTGCCTTAACCTTAACCCCTAGAAGGCACATGTTCTACATAATTTGCATTAACATAAAAGATATTGCCAAAACCGTCTTGATGAAGAAACAACAATGCTTGTGGCAATATCCTTAATCTTACTGAGCATCGCACGAAAACTGTCTAAACAATTTGACATAAACGATTTTGATCCTAAAACCGAAGAAGACGCCAAGAATCCAAGATTCAATATGCCAAGATTCAAGGTCCAGGGAGGTACTATAAAGGCCGAATTTTCCGAACAAGCAAACTAAATTCTATTTATACCATCTGGCACAACCCGTCTTACGCAAGCAGCAAGCTGATTATTTAATTCTGATTGTTCCATATCACATTCAAAACCAAAAACCAAACACAACGTACAACAATAATCTTTCAATAACCTTGATACAAACCCTAACCATTTCCATGTCTACAAACCTACATCTCTAACTATCCAAACGGTTGTCATCAAGATTCATATAAAGAACTGAAATTTATATAAAAAAACATTTTTTTTTCCAACAGTCAAACAATCGAATTCTGCATATACTATCTCACTAAACACGCACGAAGGCTGGCTATCTATTCTGATTACCATATCACATTATTACTTCCAAAACCAAATACCAAACACACCCTATACCAACAATCTTTAAATAACCTTGATACAATCCCTAACCATTTCCATGTCTACAAAACTAAGGTGGCGTTCATTTCGTGAAATGTAATGTAATGGAATTGGAATTCGCGCGGGAACTTAAACTTGATTTGGAATATAGGTATGTTTGTTTCACAGAATGGAAATCTCGATGGAATTGGAATGCAGATTCCCTTCTTTACGTTGTTCAATTACAAGTCCTTTTGTTGAAACGAACAATATACGAAAAGAAAAATACATTCCAATTCCATCCGAATTTCATTCCATTATGTGAAACAAACACTACCTAAATCTCTGACTATCCAAATAGTTGCCATCAAGATTCATATCAAAAATTCTAATTTATGTAAAAAGCCGAGTTTTGCCAACAATTAAACAACTGGATTTTAATCATGCATTCATACATCTAGCGCAACTCGTCTCATGACATCTGGTTATATCTGATTCTGATTATTCCACATCACATTATCACTTTCAAAATCAAATAGCGAACACACCCTAACCAATTCCATATCTACAAAACTAAATCTATAATCCTTTATTTTTTTTTCATTTTTTAGTACCTTTATATTATTTACAGCAGGCAACAAGCTGCGCCACAACCCCCTTCTAAATTGCAAAACGTAGCCTACCAAAAACAAACGTCTGGTCCCTAGGGGTCGAGAAATTGCTAAATTGCATAACCATCCAAACAATCCTAAAGATAAAGCCCATAACTTTATCATATATAAACAAAAAATCTAATTCAACAAAATAAGAGGGATATCTTACAGATTGTCTGGAATCATGATCTGACCCATCACTGGTTTCGATATCAGGGAAATACCCAGATGGGACAGCACCTGGATCAGTGAAAACACAAACAAAAAAGGAGAAAAGAGTGAAAGAGGCCAACATGGTGAAGATCACAACGTGGGTCAAACCTGTTGGGCTCTGAAAGCCTACCCAATCATCAAGAAATATGAAAAGGGTGCCGTAGAATATTATGTTCATAAGTGTTAAGACTGCTAGTATTGGTAGGGATACACATCTTCGCCATTGCATCGCTTGATTGAGTTATTTTGGTGGAATGGGTTTTGCCTCAAGGAAGGAAGAAAAGAAGGTTAATTTCGGGTTCAATTTGATTTTCAATTTTGGTTATTTTGTGATTACGATGTTTCGAGCCCCGTTTACGGCTGTACACATATAATGTATATATTTGTGGCCCTTGGTGGTAAAAGTAAAGTTGTACTAATTTTAATGTTATTCTACTAATTTCGTGAAAATAACGTTAAAAATGACGGACGGTTAATCATGCATCAGGTGGTGACGTTAATAGCCAAAGAACATAGGGTACATGCACCAATCGGGTTTGTCCCGATTGCTAAGTGTTATGTGCCTTGTGTCTAAGGTTTGATATGATGATGATGATGATGATGTGATTATGATGTTTAGTTTATCATTAAGGGTAATATTAATTATTAAGCATGAATAGTTAAGAAGTAATATTTTAATGGTTATCATTTAATTATTTAGACTTAAAGTTAAATTTTAATCGTTCAGAGGTTATGACCATTATGAGGTACCAAACAGCCCTAAATACAATGCAATAAAACAAACAAAAAAAATACGGTAATAAATAAAGTTAAACATATACCTAACAAATTCTTCAACTTTAACATTTGAAAGCTTGATATTGAGTCATTACATCGTCATCTGTTACTTTATCCAATGCTTCTCTTTCGACTGCACAAACTAGAGCATTGTTCAAATACTCCTCACACATTCGTTTGCGTAAATCCTTTTTTTAAAAGCTTCATTTGAGAAACATATCTTTCAACAGTTGTGGTTGAAATAGGTAAAACTAGCACTAGCTTCAATATCTGATAAACCAATGGAAAAGTGCCAGCTTTTTCGATTCATCATTAGACAAGCAAGATCACATATTCTGTTGGGACTGCAGAGGTGGTCAGAGTGCAGCGAAGGGGCGGTCGGGGCATGAAGGAAGGTTGTAGGAGGGCGACTGGTCGACTAGAAGTGGGTGTGTGAGTGGAGCTGTGGAGCAGAGGACAGGGTAGGGGTAGGTTGCTATAGGATCTGAATACATCACAATTCATATCCTAGCTATGACATGATGTCACACTTTGAATCATCCCTATAATCCAATATGTGTTGTATCATCAATTATAGATCACTTGTCATTTACCCTTAAATGATATTGATTTCATTATCTATTTTAAGTATAGCTTCCTTTATAGTACTTATTCAGAATATCACATAGCTCCCACTTGCCTTTACATAATTCCCGTATATAATCATTAGATGAATGAAGTTGCAAGACTTAAAGCACATCATTCGTCAACAACATCCAAATTTGTTAGTGCACTTTGTGTGTATGTCCGTTGCATGCGAATGTACTAAGCGTTAATGTGTATAGATTATAGTGTTTGTGCTGTAATATGAGGATCTTGTGATTAAGTATCGGTTATTCAATTTAAATGTTTTGGTCCAATTACTAAGAGTCTTAGTGATGTTGCCCACACATAGAAATACCCAATAAACCCCATTTATGATAGTAAAGTTTGCATGAGAATGGGAGTGGGCGAATGGCACATTAACCTGATAAGGATCATGCGAATGGCCCACTCGCATTTGGTGGCTAGGCACGCGAGATAACAAGCGACTGTCTCATTCATCTAAAGCCTATACCTCATTCGCACGAATGTGAGGGGTGAATGTGGAGATGTATATATACCCCTTCCACATTCTCATGCAACCAACTTTAGTGTTCTTCGTTCTACCCAACCCTTGTTCCTGTCAAATTTTATTGTAGAGTGAGAAGCCTTACTTCTGGTTGAGCTGGTGTGCATGTGTGAGGGGGAGATAACAAGTGTGTAATCTCCTCAGTGTCTGGTGTTGATGTAAACTCTTTCGGTTCGATACAAACCTATGATGGTTGGTATTTATCTTGTTTATTTGACCTGTTTGGGTTTTACATTATTCCTCATCGATTTACACAATGAGATTCGGTCTATCATAGGCCCAACCTATGGACTTCCAATTCTGAATTGTAAATCCCCCAGGTACTTTACCGTTTCCTTCCCATCCATCTTCATAGCCATTGTGAAGACCAGCCTCCTCCAGATAGCCCCTAGAGCAAAAGTTCGAATCCCATTGTCTGGTTTAAGTAACATAGTTAGAGCGACCGAAGTAATGTCTTAGACCCCTCCCCACAGTCTGCATCCACCGTTAAGGCGGATTAGGTGAATATGTCGGTATGCGAGGATGGGAATAAATTTGAACATTGCAGGTCCAGTTAAATTTCCGTGGTTTTGTAGATTTGAACAATTTCGTGGTGGTGGAGTTCAATTGTTTGATAAGACTGAACTAGAAAATATCTATTGGACAACATTAAAGGAATGAACAACAATTTGGATATTTTACAATAGTGGAAGGCAAACTAGACAAACTCGTCTAGCAATCCAGCTCTCTTATTTAATGGTTTACTCGATTCTAATTGTTTTTTTTTTTATTTAGATACTTTAGTGATTTTTGTTTCATATGTAGGTTCGGAGTTGGCTTGCAATAAGAGCAGATAGGGATACAGTCATACAGGTAGTGTATTCATATTGAAAGTTCATTATCGAGTTATCCCCTAATATTTGAGACGTTAATATGTAATTATGATGATTGGGTTCAGAAGGGAATAAAAGAATACAACCGAACAAAGGATTTAGAGAAATTTTACAATCTTGCAAAAGGTAATATTCAATCAGTTATTAATCACAATGGGTTGGTCTTCTTATAAATGATTATTGTGGATTTAAATAATTTCAAATATTAGCAATTGGTTGCTACAATTCTTAACTAATAAAATGTTTGATGACAGTCCCATCTTTTAACATATTAAAATATTGATATTGACTGACTATTGAAAATTAAACTGTCCTGGCCTCCTAGGAAATTTATGTTTTGTTGGAAGGATAAACCGTGTACTACTTTAAATGGCATAGTGTTTTGATTGGTAGAACTGAAACTCATTTATTGTTTAGATTATTCAAGTTTCATGACTGTTGCTGCCAGTGGCGAAGCTTGGTTTTGAAATCGGCGAGGGCCGGACTCAAATTTTTTCGATCGGTAGTGGAAAATCGGCGGGGACCGGACTTAACCCGGACGCAATTTACCTACAAAAATCACAAATTTCCACTACTGCGCCAAAAAACAGGGGGGGGGGGGGGGGGGCACCCCTAGCCCCAAGTAACCTTTGCCCTTGGTTGTTGCAATTATTCAAACGCTTTCATTATCAATTTAACTGTTTGTATTGAATAATAGCATTATCATACATCAAAATGGTTACTTTGAATTATAGCATTACTTTTTATAACAGTATTGCCTGATACTTCTAATTAATAATTTAGCTTAGTTATTACCAAGAAATAGAGATATCGAGTTAAGGTTGTTCATTATTATTTTAATTTGTTTATTTATTCTTAAAGTATACATATTGGTTTTTATATTCGTGGCTATAACTTTTTGGATTAAGCTGTCTACTAGCAGCCCATGAAATCCAGCCCAACAAATTTGGTCAGGCTCGACCGGCAACCGCATTATGATACTCAGACTGTTATACCAGACAAAAGCCAAACCAACCCATCAACATTCGGTCCGGTTCTCGGTCAAATCTTAAATAGTTTGGTCTCGGCCCCGGGCCGGTTCATAGTTTTAACCCGTTACTCAGTTCTACATGTGTTTGAGAAACCATGATTAGAGTTTATATAATTGTTTCATGAAGCAATCCATTTCTATTCTTTTTTTGTTTCAAAAGCACCCGAGTCTAGAGTTTGTTCTATGCCTTTAAAAAAGTAGAGCCGCCTTCAACTTGATTTTAGATGTACGAAAGTGTTTTTAAACTATTAACAATCGATATTCGTTTTCCTAATATTTTAAATAAAAGCGTGTCTGTTTGATTTAGACTTTAAAGGCGGTTTAAACTTAAAAATATAGTCATTTATATGCATGTTTTTTGAACAGTATAAAGCATTTTGATATATGATTTTATAAACAGGATTCTAAACAAACAAACAAGGAAAGGAAAGAAACATATCTAGTAACTTTCCATTGTAGTAGAGCGTCTAGAAAGGGTGCAACGAAAGCAAACCTCTCCGGGTCTATACCGAAAGATTAAGAGGCTGTTCCCATCAAGACCTACTCTAAAAACCTTTTTGATGTGGATAGTGTAGTAGTCCAAATAACGCAAGATGTTAGTACCAATAATGAGAAAGTATATGGTAGAAAGTTCCTTAACATAGAAAGTGTAGGAAGCCACAATATGATGACACCTTTAAACCACAATTAGGGTTAATAAACTCAATCCCAGGGGTAGTTTAGACATTTTGTTCCCATTCCGGTAACTAATATGAAAGACATTGTATCGCCACCGTCATCTCTATATTCATATCATTCACTTCACTAGGGCACAAAACAACAATGTCGGACCAAACCGAAGAACAAACACCACCACCGAACAACCATCGGAATAAACAATCGAAGAAACAACAAAGAAGAAGCAAAACCTAACCACCCCCTTCAGCATCTGGCCACCGTCACAAATCGTCATATATCCCGATCTGTGCAGTTGTCGGAATCGTGTTCAGTGATCTCTGTTTTTCCGATCTCCTTTTCTGCCTCCCTGTTTTATGTTCTGAAACCGAACTCTGGCCACAAATCCGGTGAGGATGGTGGTTCATCTCCAGTCTTCTCCTGTGCGCTTCAATTTTTTGATCAAACGTGCGTCTCAATCTCCAACATATTTGATCCAACATGTGTTTCAATGTTTCAAACGTGCGTCTGAAATCTCTTTTATTCACCAACCGGTGCATCTAAAATCTCGATTTAACGGCGGGTTTGAAAGAGAGACTGGTGAATGAAGAATGGAGAGAGAGGTTAATATTATTATTATTAGGGTTTGAAAGAGGGAAGAGGAGAGTGTTAGTGGTGATGGTTGGTGAAGAGAAGATGATTTGGGTGAGCAGCCATGAGTGTAAGTGCTGTTGCTTTGCATTTCCGTCGTCGTAGGTGAAGACCGACCAAAAATGGATAGTCAATAGGTATGGTGTGTTTGTTTTTTCTTTTTGGATAGTCATGACCAAAAATGGATTACAAAACAACGTGCGTATGTTTTAATTTTTTATTTATATAAGGTGCGTTTTAATATTAACACAATGTGCGTTTAAAAAATAACAAGTGTGTTTAAATATTATAACAAGTGCGTTTTTATTATGAACATGCGTTTCTTTAATAACCAACAAAATACTCCAGACGCACGTTACGTACACAGCAAAAATGAACGTGTGTTTCTTTTACACCCTCTGTTATAGTCATCTACTTTCATTTCTTCTACAACATCTGTTAACCTAATTGTTTTAGGTTTAAACGCTCTTCATCAAATAAAAACAAAACTATTTCACAACGATAACCAATGTTTATACATTTCTTGAATGCTCTATTTTTTTTTTTTTGAGTGATTCTCTGAAATCGATTTTTAGTTGTGTATTTGATTGTCTGTTCTTAGGAAATGTATAATGGTTTAGAAATTGTTTGAAAGGGAGTTTAGATTTAGCCTCTGTTGAACTAATAAAAACTTTTGAACATTTTATTCCTAATCTACTCATGTTTGTTTAAGCCGACCATGATTTGATAATTACCATCATGTCACCGTCTAAATTTAATGACTATGGATCATTCCTACACTTTCTACGTTAATAAGCCTTTGTACGTTATCTCTCCCCACCAATAATAATATTATTAGTAATAAACTTTCGCTAGTTATTAATCAATACTCATGTTAATTATTGAATATGTAAAATAAAAAATGTAAAAATTATTTTAGCTTTTCAAATTAGATGCTTAACTAAAACATATTTGGGAAAGATTATCTATTTGATGAAGTGGTCATAACTCATAAATCATAAGTGCAAAACAAGTTAGGATTCATGTTTTTAAGCATGTATGAAGAGAATTTTTTAGGGATCAAAAATATACTTTTAAGATTAAAAACATATGTTTCTTTTGAAATAAAAGATTTTTATGTTTAAAAGTATTTGTGTAAATTTTGTTTCTATAATAATTTGAATAAGTGTCGGAAGAGAATTCACATATAGGCTACGTGTGTCTTTAAAAGGGTAAGAAAGAAGAAAAAAAAACAAACAAAAAGAAAAACCCTTTGGGAGTTAAAGTAGTCATGAACTGCTAATTTTGACATATAAACACAAAATCAGAAAACGAAACATATCGGATAGAGAAAATCATCATAATTTGTTTTCATAATCTTTCAGAATCTATTTTTTTTTTTTTTTATTCATACCTAAAACACGGGTCTAATATAGAGAAAATCATCATAATACTAGACATACATATTAACTTTGAAAATTTACAAAATAGAAAAATACAAAAGTTGAGCCGAAGAAAATATCACCAACTAAGATGAATAACTTTTCCGTGTACCCTTTATAATAAAAAACCCTTTGTATTTTTTATTATAAAGGGTACACGGAAACTTTCGTAAAGTGTATTGAGGACTTCAAGCCAAACAATAAAAATATGTCTAGTTGAATAACTTTTCCGTGTACCCTTTATATTTTTATTATTTTTTAGTCTGCTAATACATAGTCGATGGTGTTTACTTGGCTTTACGTTATTTATTATTAGTTGGTTTTAGATGTCTATTTTTTTAAAATGTTTAAAAATCAATGTCTATTTTGTTAGTAAGTGAGTCAAAATCTTTATTTTTGTAATTTTGCTTTATTATATGTTTTTCAGTGATAGGGTAAAATAAAACTTAACCTTTTGAATCAAGCATATAAAATGTGTAGATCATTTTCACAAAACATGAATTATCTTAAAGTTAGATATGGACCCCGTGGGCATATGGCTTTTCTTATCATGTTCCCATGGGTATAATAAACATGTTATTAAGCTTGAAAAATTATGTGTGTGTATATATATATATATATGGGTTTGAAACTTTGAATTAAAACTCTCTCACATCAAACTCAGTTTGCTACACTTTCATCAAACACTATTTTCTCTCTCTATTTTCTAATAACTGAGACATGTTAGCGAGGAAGACCGAGAAAACAAACGGCGGGCGATACCCGAGGAAAGGATGCAAGTCATCGTGCGGCCGCAAATGGTGCCGGTTAGTGAAGGAGCACCGAGCAAGATTCTACATTCTCAGACGATGTATCACCATGCTTCTTTGTTGGCAAGACTCAACATGAGCATCACAAGGAAGGTTTATGTTATATATAGGCTTAAGAATGAAACATCCAATATCAGTCTGTAACTATCCTCTTTATGTTTCTGTAGTTATATTAGATACATACTACAAAGTTGTAATATATGAAGCGACCTACAAATTTTCTTTTATCTTTGTTTTTCTCTGTTTCTTAGTACTTAAGCTATTTGGGATATAAATGATTTAAAACAAATTTTCTTCCAAATCTTAGTTCTTCATAAATTGAGAATAGAATTTTACATAATGACTGGTAGACGGGCAACAAGCTGCGCTGCCACCCCAAATGATTTGACTTTAGTCCGTTTGTTTCCGAAGTAACTCGCATCAACTAGCATTAGTTTGATGTGAACCTTTAGAAGTAATTCATTAAATTGATGTGAACCTTCCAAATTAAACGCAAAAGATTAGTTATCTTGCAAAAAGGTTAGCTAGATTTAGCACATAATAGGCCAATTACAAACTGATTTTTAATTTATGACGTGAACTTTTAGTTTAGGGGAAATTGCCAACAAATAACTTAAAACATTAGACTTGCAATACAACATATGTTAGATTGAGACATGACACTTATTTAAATACGTTACTCCTTAATAGTAATTAAAATTGAAATAAGAAATTCAATTAGCTTAGATTGCGATCATGGCACTTATTTACATGCATAGCTGAAGTCCATGTATACAACCACCTACCGAATGAAATATATATTAATTTTTTGATTATTTTTTTTAAATAGTAAATTGAATATATCAATCCTGTAAAATATGAGAAAAGGCTAATAACCTTTCAAAGAGAATACACACATTTAAAGTGGATACTCTTAAGTTATTTCGCTTATCTCAACTGTTGTTGCCTAGATCGAGTAGTGTATTTCAAAGGGGACTTTCATGAAGATACACAATGACAAAGCTCATGTGTGTGTAACGATATTTTTCACGTATCAGCTCACATATTGTAAACATATATAGACTTGAGTAGTTCGATACATCAAGTGGCCAAATACATATGATCTTATGTATATTATATGTGTCAGGGGAAGTAGGTGTCAAAAGACTATAATATAGGGGGGGTTGAAGAGTAGGATAAGAAAAAAAGGAAGGGTGAAAGGTGAGAAGAGACATAGTAAAAATAGAGGAGGAGACATCGTACGTACACCAAACACCAAACAAGTACAGGTCCACGTGCAGGCAGGCAGGCCTTCTTTCTTCACACTATCAACAATGTTTGTGGGTCGCCCTCTTGACACTCCCATGATTAACGGACACGAGCAATAACAACAAAATGTTAGGAAGATATGCCACATCTCTATAATCAACATCAACATTTGGTAATAATTGTATTGGGAGGCTGTTGCTCTTTCTATAGTGTTATATGTTACCTCACCTACCCTATGAATCTATTAGAATCTTATCTTAAATATTACTTTCTAACCTTTTTTTGTTTCTCCAACTTTACTCAAACACTTCAAATTTAAACATCTTTATACCAAATTAATTAGTCTTTATACAATATAATGTTTTAATTTACTTGCATAAACGAATACTAGAAGGGCATATACCCCTCTTCATTTATGTGGTGAAGGGTAGTTACAGTTAGTAAATCACATACCATAACAAAACCGTAAAACCAAATTATTCTTCAGTCCTTTCTACAAAAAGACCTTGGTTCCCTCTTCTGCTTGAGACTTAATTGCATGTTGTCTTAAAGAAAGCTTGAGGTCCACAAATAATGATCGCGGAATCGTTACACCATCTATGGATTGCTCAATTTATGGTTAGGGAGTTAAATGTGACCTCTATGAGCAATCAATGATATTTGGAAGTGTTAATTGGCCATTTAACAATTAAGTTATAAAGATATGTGATAATAACATGGATGTCTTCTCACGTGGTCAAGTTGCTTATAATTTCTAAAGGATATTATATTTTGTGGATGTCAATGACTAATAACAATGTGATTTTAATTCAATTTTGAAACACTTAATAACAAGAGTAAATTCCTTTTTGAGTCCCTGAGTTTTCTTGATTTTAACTACTTGAGTCCAATATTTTCATTTTTAACATTCTGAGTGCTTGTGTTTTATTTTTGTTATGGTTTGAGTCCAATTTTCTAACTCTGTTAGATTTTTTCTGTTAATATTTATGAAATGACCAAAATACCCCTACCATTAAAAATAAATAATTATTAAATATTTTACTTTATTATATTATAATAAATATATACATCTGCATACTTCTCTCTCTCTCTCTCTCACTTCTCTCTCTTTCTGTCTCTCTCTCACTCTCTCTCTCTCTTCTCTCTCTCTCTTCTCTCTCTTTCTGTCTCTCTCTCTCTCTCTCTGCTCGATTTCCTTTCTTTCTCCCTCTATCGATCTCTATTCCTCTCTCTCTCTATAATAATGATGAAGCAAGGGTTGGAGTGAGGGTGGGGTTGAGGGTTCGGCCGCCGGAGCCTTCGCCAGGGGAGGAGGAGGAGACCTCCGGTCTCTTTCTCTCTCTAGTCCTCTCTCTCTTCAAACAAAAATCAATAGGAAGCAAAGGATTGGGTTTACCTTGCACTTGGATCTGACCCGATTGGAATCCTTTGCTTGATGACGGGTCGGGTAACAAAAGATAGGCCGAAGGGGCAGATTGACGAAGGTGGAGGTTGTTGTGGTGGTCGGTGATGGTGGTTTTGGTGGGTTGCAGGTGGAGGTTGTTGTAGTGGGTTGCAGGTGGAGGTGGCCGGTTGGGGGTTCGACGATTCACCACAGAAACAGAGGAACAAGATGGTCCGATGGTGGGTATCGAGTGGTTCGGTGATGAAGGGTTATCGGGTAGGAGGACTTACCGGAGAGGAGAAAAGTCGGCGCCAGTGATGGGTGTGTCTGGTCGCCTGACCGGTGACCTTGGTTTCTTGGCTGCCATCGAAGTGTGTGTGTCTGTGTTCTTGTGAGTTACAGAGAATAAAGAGGGAGGAGGGAGGCCTTTTATAGGTGAATTAAATTGAGGGTGTTTGGTAGCTCAGGTGACGGAGACGAGGAACAGATCTGGAATGAGTGATTGTCCAGTGGCGGTGATGGTGGTGCAGTGGTGGAGGTGCAGCGGTGGTGGTGGTTTGAAGGTTGAACAACAGATATGGATTTGGGGGTTAGGGTTCCATTATATTATATTTTATTTATGCATTAAAGACTTGTACGTTATACCTTATGCATTACAGAGTTGTACCTCTGTGTAAAATGACTGAGATGCCCTTATAGTTAACTGACTTGGTTAACGACGTTAGAAAATTGGATTCAAACCATAACAAAAATAAAACACAAGCACTCAGAATGTTAAAAATGAAAATGTTGGACTCAAGTAGTTAAAATCAAGAAAACTCAGGGACTCAAAAAGGAATTTACTCTAATAACAATGTTATTGTATTTCATTAAATTCTTGATGCATAAACAACTAGCCATTTACAATTTTACCCCTATTATTTAGGTTGTTTTGCATTTAAGAAAGCATTAAGTTTTCTTTACTACTATATAATACACCTTTGGGACAAGAATGTAATTTAAATTCAATTTTAGGACACTTAAGAGATTAGACATGTAAGTCAGTTATAATTTCCTAGTTCATTTCATCATGACTTCTTTTCCTGATGCCTACAAAACATAAATGGATTATGAGTGAATTGACATTCCATGCATGCAAGAGGAAAGGTGCATGAAGCTAGAGAAACATGATATGGCTTACCTGACAATTATTGTTCCCAAGAAGAGGAAAGGAAATTTCGAAAACAAGGAAGTTTCTAAATTCCAGTAGAATAATACCGGTACTTCCTTCAGCTCTAAGAACTCCAAAGGAAAGCGTCACTGCAACGTTTGTCGTAAGGAAGGACATAAGCAGAAACACTGCCCAGATTTCAAAAAGTGGTTGGCTAAAAAAATGTAATTATGTTTTCATGATACTTGAGTCCTTTAATTTAAATGTTCCAAGTAATACTTGGTGGTTTAATTCTAGTTCTATTGTTCATGTAACTATTTACTACATGGAATCCTTACAATCTAGAAATTGGAAAGAAACTGAAGAACACTTAAAATCGAGAATGGAAAAGAACTAGTTATCGAGGTTGTGAGAACCTTAGAATTAATTTTGAAAACTAGTCTATGTATTAAACTTTATGATACCTTATATATACCTGAAATTACTCGGAATCTAGTATCATGACCAAAGTTAGACATGGACGGTTATCATGTTTCTCATGGTCATGGAAAACTTACTATTGGTTTTGATCCTCAAGTATTTGGTCATAGTTTTCTTAGTAGTGGTCTCTATAAAGAGCTAGATAATGATTCCTCCAAAATTTTGTTTTCATATGATATTAACGAGTCACTAACAAAGAGAAACGAAAACATGTCTTAGAAACTTCATCAATCTTGTGGCATCAACGTTTAGGCCATATTTCACGAGAAAGGTTATCGCAGCTCGTGAACGATGGAGTGTTACCATCTCTCAATTATAATGATTTTGGACTTGTATCAAATGCCTTAAAAGTAAAATGACACCATCGAGTAAGAAAGGTGTCATTAGGAGTTCTAATTTATTAGAACCTATTCACATTGATATTAGTGGTCCTTACGCTATCGCTGGAATAACTGGAGATACTTCATTTAACACTTTCATTAATGATTATTCTCATTATATGCACCTGTATCTCATTAGTGAAAAATCTCAATCACTAACAACTTTTACAGATTATAAAACTGAAGTTGAAAAACATCTAGATCTTTAAATAAATGATGTGAGATCATATAGAGGTGGTGAATATTATGATAGATATACTACTATGGGTCAAGCTCCTGATGCATTTTATGAGTTTTGTAAGAGCCAATGCATTATGAACCAATACACTATGTCGGGTACTTCTCAACAAAACAGTGTTGCTGAAAGAAGAAAGAGAACACTATTGGACATTGTAGGCAACATGTTATCCAACTTTGGTTTACGTCTATTCCTCTGAACTGCAACCTTAAAAATAGTTGTTCATATAATCAATGAAGTTCCTTTAAAATTTGTCCCTAAATTTTCTTATGAACTTTGGACAAGAAGAAAATCGAATCTATGATATATGAAAGCATGGGGTTGTCTCGCCCAAACTAAACTCTATAATCATTTGCAAAGGAAACTTGACCTGAATACAGTTAGATATTTCTTTATATGCCCGGTCATTCAAAGTATTGTAGTTTCAATTATCCTTCCACGTCACCCATATTGTAGAAACTAAGTGTGCCACGTTCCTAGAGGATTATAAGGTCAATGGGAGTAGTGAAAATCCTTATGAAGATTTGCATAAGTATAAGAGACGGGGGAGGTTGATAGATTCACCTCTTAGTTTAACTCCAGTTACTCCTGTTATACCTAAAGCTACATAACAAGTCACTGCACTAACTCCTACACACTATAACTTGTTATACCAGAAAATGAAGGCACTTCAAAAGGCCAAATTCTTAAAAATGAAGAACCCGATAAAATAGTAATACGAAACTGATCTTTCACACATATGATACTTATTTTTTAAAAATCTGTGAATTCACCAGCATTGTTATGTTGACACATTTTAGCATGTTTTCACAAGTCGCGAAGGTAGTCGCACAAGGTTAGGATGCATAGGAGTCCACCACATTTATTTATCATTTAAAGTGTCGGATTTGCAACTTAAAACTATTTACTTTGGAACTTGGTTTGTAAACTTAATTTACGCTTCCGCTATGTTTTGGAGCTACATGGTTGTGTTTATGTTATTTTTCTCATATAGTTATCATTTATTGTGACCGTTGACTTGGATCTTGGTTTGTCACACGCCTCGTGGTAAAACCCCGCAAGTGGAATTTGAGGGAGTGACAGGTACTTAACGGCTACTTTCCCCATAGGTGAATATCCCACCCACTTTATTTAGACGGGGATTATGATTCAAGTCAAACCGTCTGGTCACCGGGGTGTGGTTGTGTCAAGAACATGTGGGTAGGAGAGAGAGTGACACTTGGCTCTACATCGTATGAGAGCCTGACTCGAACACCACTAGAGCATTGTTTTTTAACATAGCCAGTTCTCAAAGTTGCAAGAAGTTTCTTCGTACTCTTTATTGCGTTATCTCCATTCATTCCAGCGGGAACATAACATCATCTCTGGGTGATGAATTAACAGCTCTATAGGACAGAGGTGTCCCGAACTGTGTCATATCTCCCAATGACTGTTCGATTTATGGTTCGTCCGTTCCGGGTGTACTACGGTTTACTCCGTCACTGGAAGTGTGACTGGTAACTGGTGTGTCAGGGAGACCCTCATTTGGACGATCGCTTCCTCTGGTCATAAGTAGGAGTTACATAGGAACAATGCGGAACTGAAACAACCGGAAACTTTGTTCTAAGTAGCGGCTGCCCCACGGTGGGCGCCGCTTGTTAAAACAACAACAATATAACCAGATTAGGGAGTGGAGACTTCGTCTAATATGAGTGTTATCGAGAGTCTTAAAAATCTGCACAAGGTAACAACATTGTTAGTCTCAATGTAGGAGGGGGTCTCCTGTGTTCGGTCTCCGACATGAGAATAAGTATGTATTCTTTAAGAAGTTGAGTAAATGAGAGTGTAAGAGAGTGAGAGTATAGAGTAGAGTAAGTTAGAATGAAGTGTAAGCTATCCAGGCTTCTCCTTTTGTAGGCAAAGAGTTCCCGTCTAAGGAGTTTCCTTGTGGGAGCTTACCTTCCATATCTGGTAAGCAAGGGCGGATGCATGTTGTCACCAGCATGGGGAAAGGCACCCCCTTAGAAAAATTTGAGTAGTGTTAATTTAAAAAAAGTTGATTCAGTAATTAAACTAAAAGAAATTTGGGACCATCTCTTTTATTTTAATAGGGACCCTTAGCTTATGTAAGTGTGAAACGAGCTCAAAGCCCCATAATCCAAAACAATTTCAATTTTGAAGCTCAATTACAATGTAAAAGTGGAATTGTGGAACACTAAATCCGTAAGGCGGTAGAGGCACTTGGCACGACACTCGAAGACATTTGAAAGCCTTTTTATTGGTGGAAACGACTAAAGGAAAATCGTAAGAGTTTAGAGAAAGTGGAGTTGATCCACTTTTAGAGAAAATTTATCCGTTTTGTAAAAAACATAATATTGATATCTTGGACATGAGAGGAAATTATATCAATAGTGGAGGTCATAGAGCCAAAAGACAAATGTACGATATGGCTAATCAACATTAGTATAAGTTTGATTGTTTTAACAATGTTGTGGATATGGAAATTCAAGAGTTTGGTGATTGTTTTACTGAGATTAACACAGGGTTACTTCAAAACAAGACGGCTTTCAACCCGTTTGACTCATTTTCCAAGTTTGATGCATCAATGTTAATAAGATTGTGTGAGTTTTATCCATATGATTTTGATAATGGGGAGAAAGTTGTTATTGCACATCAACTTAACTTGTACGTTGATAGCGTGCGAAAAGATGAACGATTTTCTAACTTGAGTGGGATTGTCGATCTTGCTAGAATTATGGTGGAAACAAAGAAACATATATCATTTCCTTTAGTGTATCGGTTATTAAAGCTAGCATTGGTTTTACCCGTTGCAACCGCAACGGTTGAGAGATGTTTTTCGACAGTAACGATTGTAAAGACAAATTTGCATAATCGAATGGGTGAAGATTGTTAGAATGCTTGTTTAATTTCTACAATAGAAAAAGAAGCACTTTAAAGTGTTGTGCAAATGAAGTTGTAATTGGTCGATTCCAAAAGATGAAATCGCGTAGAGAATAACTGTAAGTTGTAAGAAACTTTTAACGATGCTTATTGTTTACAGTTTTATTGAACTTTTTTTCTTTTGCACCCCCTAAGGGAAAACCCTAGATCCGCCACCTGTAAGTGTTGACCCTATTTCTTTGCTCATTTAGGTGGGTTTACCATTTTGAAATAAGATATCACTTTTTCATACTCCAAAGTCTTCCTTGGTCGGAGTTTAATTAAAGGTCATTCATATATGATTTTTCTGACTTTCTTTCGTAAACTGCTGTAGCACCTAAAGCTAAGGGGTGGAAGCCTGAGCTTCCCAGCTTTGAGGGGCTAGCTTTTATGCATTTCTTTTATTTTTTTTTAAGTGTTACTTAGTTGTGGAATTTTACTAGCCGCGTCTTAAGTACAATTTTATGCAACTCTTAAGGGTTTCATTAACCTCACCTGTTTAATAACTGACCAAACAATTAGGCTATGGGGTGTGGTCACCCTTCCCCCTTATCCACGTCAGCGCCACGTCATTTCCCTCTTCCCCTCCTCCTTCTAGGGGAAATGGTTCCCCCTTCCCTTTTTTTGTTGTTTTTTTTTTCTTCAAAAAGTAGCCCCAACATTCAAAAAAGCCTTAGGATATGGGACGGTGAGGTCGGGGATTGCCGTCGGCACCCACGTCCACCTCATCCACCGAAGAGGCTTACCGAGACCATACCCCCAGCCTTAAAAGGGAATATTATTTTCTCAACATCACATGGCCACATTGTTTTTCAAAAAAATGATCATTTCGTATAAGTTAAAAATACTTAATATAAAAAGGTAGAACGTTTTGAAATGGCATCTCTTAATTCACCGAAGGGTATCAAAATAATTGTTCAGGTAAATATATTTGGCAAAATATCTTCCAAAGAGGCGGACCCAATAAAAACTGGCAAAAAATGAGTGTGTAATTGGATAATATACCGATCTCCATGTGTGATATCACATCAATGCCAGAGATCTAACGTGGATTGTTCCTATTGCTTTACAACCCCATACATTGTTTCACTAATCCTTTTTTGTAATTTTTTTTTTCTAAAATCGG
Organism: Ambrosia trifida; assembly: GCA_028751855.1. NCBI lineage: Eukaryota > Viridiplantae > Streptophyta > Magnoliopsida > Asterales > Asteraceae > Ambrosia > Ambrosia trifida. The sequence goes on along the minus strand of CM054126.1, from coordinate 1,658,036 downwards.
AGGATATATATATATAACTATGATTTATAATTAAAAAAAAACGTAAATCAAAAGCCTTTGTTAGTGTTTTTATGTCTTTATAATTATAAATTGAAAGTCTATTTGACACCTTGTAAATTGTAATCATCATATGTTCGAACCACACATGAACAAAATATACTAAATTGCCTTCAAATAAGTAGATCTTACGTCTCCTTACTATAAACTATAGAAAATAGATAATTTAATTATTAGAATCACCAACTTAAACACTAGTATTACGTCTACTAGCTTAATATACAAAAGCCATCCTGCGTAAGAGTCATGAGTAAATTAAATCTACAACATAATAACAAATTCGAATGCATATTGAATGCCTATTTATATTGGATTCGCATAGCTTTGTACTAGTGAAATCGTGTGTGTGTCGCCTTCAACCGCAACAAAAACAACACGAATATGTGATTGGAGTTTGTGTAGTACTCATGCTTACTAGAGCATTACATGGCTATATACTTATTCATGTGCTTTTAATTTTCATTATCTTCATTCTCTAGACTTCACACACCTATATGATGAAGTTTTAAGGAGACATATACTGCTACAATTCTACATGCATAGGTAAAAGTACTTAACTAGTGGTGACCTTTATGAAATGTTTATAATTCAATACATTTGTGTAAGATTTCTTCATTAATCGTTCATTTGATGTCATATATAAGAAATTTAGACTTGCTAATCAAGTATAACCCATTTAAGTAATTATTTATTGTTCTCATCCTAAAAAACCAATAGAATTGCAAGTAAATACATTTAAAAAATATGTACTATTTATCACGCATTGGGGCCTACAACATGAGTATGGTCTAGAGACAATGGTTGTCGTGCACGTGTATAAAATACGTCTTAGATAGTGATGATTGGCAAAACTATATATAACTTCATAAGAAGTGGTGTGTCCAAAAGATAGACGAGTGAAGAGAAAGAGGCGTTAACAAGTGCCAGTTTTGACATATACTACAAAGAGACGTTAACAAGTGCTAGTTTTGGCATATACTATAAATTCAGGGTCGTCTCTAAAAATCTCTGAAAATTCATGTATCCTATCCAAACTGTTAAAAAATAGGTCCCTTAGGCTCAAGTTTAAGTGTTAAATGAGTCATATAAAAAAATATATACATACATATAGGAATTTTTTTTTTTAAATTATGCCCTCAAAATTTATGAACCCTGTTTGGTTGGCCTCTTCGAATCTCCCCAAAGACGGCCCGACCCTGCTACAAAAGCAAATGCATTTTTTAGCATTGTTGCGGTGCTATGTAGTTCTGAATACTAGGGGGGCATTTATACTATTGATGGAATAAATAATGGAAGTATTAAAAATATTCATACCAAAAACCTATGGAAATATTACAAACAAATGTCTAACTCCTCCTAAAAGTTTTTAAATCAACTTACGTTAGCTTTTCTTTCTTTCTTTCTTTTTTTTTTTTACATTCAAACGAAGCTTTATTTCATACCGACAAGATTACAACATACATAAATAACTTGTTCACATAGCCAGTGATTATACGGACAGAATCCCATAAACACCAACAAGGACAAGCCAATCACTTTCCGACCCATAATGCCCTACTACATACAAATTTCGTATCAACCAAAATCGATATCCGAGAACTCGTACAAACTTGCTAAGTCGACATCTATAATCTTTGATTTTTTAGTGAACCATCAATAAGTCTCTTCTTTTATGTCTTCGACCACCTTAGTCGTACTTGTGTTTCTCCCGTTGAATATCTTTTCGTTTCTTCTAGTCCATAGTCTCCAAATCGTCATTAGGAAGATCACATAGATGACTTCTTTATGTTTTGCCGCCCGATCTATCGACAAACAGTGGGATAGCAGCTGAGAAATAGAGTCACGCGACTGTGGGTGCGTGATCTTCATCCAAGAGTAGATGTTCCACCACACTGATCTCGACCAAACACAACCTGCAAATAAGTGATCGTTTGTTTCCAGCTCCGAACCGCAAAGCTTGCATAACCCATCACCCGTGGAGATACATCTATATGCTAACGCCTCAGAAGTCGGAATTTTGTTTTGCACCGCTCTCCTAACAAAACAATTTACTTTAGGTACCGCTAATTTGCTTCTTTTAAACGCATCAGTCGGGTTTGTTAATTGATGACAGCCTGCAAGTTCCTGCCTCACCATCTTAACTAACAGTTCATACATCTTGCCATTCGATTTCCACTTCCAAACGTATTGTATGTGGCCGAAAGTTTGCTGCTGCAGTAAGATCATCAGATCTGCTGCTTGTTAATTCTCCACTAAAGACATAGGTTCTCTGATCCATTCCCAACCCCAGTTGATTGACCCACCCACCCGAGAAAAACAGTCCGTAACCCTGGCTTTCTTGTACTTGCACAACTCGAAAATAGTTGGGAAAGTTTTACTAAAACTTCTGTCTGAACACCAACAATCAGTCCAGAATGTGACCGACTTTCCATCACCTACAATGCACACAATCTTTGATTGTAGCTGTAGCCCTCTAATCATAAAATCTTGATTGATTGAAGCAATATCTCGCCAAACACCATCCCCTGCCTTTATGAAAGGAATCGTTTCTAACTTTCGGCATCTCCCGTGTAAGGCATCTAAGAAATTTATACCAAATTAAATATGTAATTGGTTGCGCCACCTATCACAATTTTGTGAGCTTAAGATCCTTTACCTCATCTCTAACTTCACCCATTTAAATTGTATTTCGTAATTTTAATTACATCTTATCTGAAAATGTCATTTTATAATTCATAAATCTTTATTACTAATCATATACTATATCTTTTATTATGCGCTTAAAATACACGAGTTTTCAAGCTAAGGGGCTGTTTGATTGATTAAGTGTTGAATCATTAATAGGTCTGAATGGTTAAGTGCTGAATCATTAAGTTGGACATCTTAATGGTTAGTATTCTTGTCCCACATTGGTAGGAGAGCCTCATTAAGGTTCAACATAGTTCGGTGCTTAATGGTTCAGCAACATCTCAAGTCTTAACGGTTCAGCCTTAACCATTCCATTCAGAAGCTGAAACAAACGCGCTGAATGATGAAGCATTCAACGCTGAATGGTCCAGAACCTCATTGAGAGGCTTACCAAACAACCCCTAAGAGCATTCACATCTTATTCACCATTTTTTACCTTATAATTTAACTAAAAATCATACTTTTCAAAATTTATCTCTCATTTTAAAAACCTCCCACATCCCATCCACCATATTTATTTTTATTTTACTCACAAACACTTATTTTATTATATTTCTCGTTATAATACACTCACAATAATTTGATGTAGGATGAATAGTAGTTTTTCATATATGAAGTTTTTCATATATGAAAAGCTAGGATAACATTTTTTCATAATATAAAGATTAGGTATAAAATGGTGAATGGGTTGTGGTGTGTTTTTAATAGGTTTTTTTAAATTTTAAAGATGGGGAAAGGTTTGATGGGTGGGTTGTAAATGGTCATACATTAGTAATTAGATAACAAACTTTCTGCTTTCTTTGATATCTTTATCAAATCTCTTCTTGATTATTATGTATCCTTTTGATTTTGGCCCTCTTATAATAAGTAGCTTTCTGATGGTGACTAACTACAGTTTAAAGATTGGGTTGGATTGAAATTAATAATGCGATAACAAAAAGTTTTAGACTTTAAAACCGTGACATGACCCAAATGGCCATTCTGGTGTGAGGTTCATGTGGGTTTGTCCCACTACAAGTGAAGTTTATTAGTCCAACCAATTAAACCAAATCCAACCTAAATGTGTCGGTATTACCAGATGCAATATATTATTTCCCTTGGTGTCTTTATAATATTTTTAATTTTTTATATATATCTTTCAAAAAAAGTTTTACATTCTATCTACCCATATAATCTAATAATAAAATTAGAGATTTTAACCCTTATCAGTTATTAAATAATTTTATTACTATACTCCAACCGGTATTTGGGTGATTTTGCTTGAGCCGTACGAGATGAAAGTCTCATATACAGTTATCGGGGGGAGAGGGGGGGGGGGGGGGGATCACACATATCTAATTAATGTGTATGATTGATTTAAAGAGCATCTCGAGATTTATGTGATTGTGGATGATACATAACTAGTAAATATTTTCCTTTTATTATTTATAACATGCACCTAACATTACGTGCACGTCTTATTTGAGCTTAAACAAGCTAGTGTGAATTTAATATAAGGGGGGATGGGGCGCCATCTGAATTGTTTACGGTTACCCATTACCAACACGGTAACACCGCCGCCTCCCATGCTGGTAGTGATCCCGTAGATCGTTTTGCTAGTTGTATCTACCGTGCTAGTAACCGGTTTTTATTATTATTATTTTTTTGTGTTTTAACCGTTTTCTTGTTTTATTATTTGCACCGTTTTATAATTTTTTTATTATTTTAATTACCGTTTGTTTTAAAATCTAATTAATTTAAAAAACATTAAAGAGGAACATAAAAAAACTAAAATTCATTACTGTTAAACATAAAAAAAAATTACATAAAAAAAACAAAAAAAAAACTAGACGCAACAGTTGCCATGCCTCGACATGGTTAAAATTGTTGTCGTATCAATCCGCATAGTCCATATGCGTGACCTCGATAACCAACTCCGGGTCCATACCCGGCTCCTCCCTCAACGTGTTCTCGTACAGGGTGGTCCACATATCACACTTTATGTTGAGATCGGCCCACTTCCGCTGCAGGCTGACGATTGTCCGGTCGTTGGTGCCGACGTGGCGGTTGAAATCAGCCAGCACACGATCCCAAAGCCCCTCCGGGTGGGAGCCTGAGGCCCTCGAGCGTTGACATTGTTGTAGAACCGGGTCATTTGTGGCGTCTTTGTAGCATACAACCAACGCCATCTCTTCTTCCGAGGTGCAGCAAGTCATCTTTGTGTGTGTATTTATACGGTGGTGGTAAATGTGAGTTTTTAACCCCACGACTAAAAATGTGGATGATATATAACTTCCTTTTATTATTTATAACATGCACCTAACATTACCTGCACGTCTTATTTGAGTTTAAACAAGCTAGTGCGAATTTAATATAAGGGGGGACGGGGCGTCATCCGAATTGTTCACGGGTACCCACTATCAGCATGGTAACACAGCCGCTACCCATGCTGGTAGTGGTCTCGTGGACCGTTTTGCTGATTGTATCTACCATGCTGGTAACCGGTTTTATTTTATTTTTGACTTTTATAAATGCTATTTTTTTGTGTTTTAACTGTTTTCTTGTTTTATTATTTGCACAGTTTGTTTTATAATTTTTTTATTATTTTAATTACCGTATGTTTTAAAATCTAATTAATTTAAAAAATATTAAAGAGGAACATAAAAAACTAAAATTCATTACTATTAAACATAAAAAGAAATTACATAAAAAGAAATAAAAAAAACCTAGAGTTGACGCAACAGTTGCCATGCCTCGACATGGTTAAAATTGTTGTCGTATCGATCCGCATAGGCCACATGCGTGAATTCGATAACCAACTCCAGGTCCATGCCCGGCTCCTCCCTCAACGTGTTCTCATACAGGGTGGTCCACCGATTACACTTTATGTTGAGATCGGCCCACTTCCGCTGCAGGCTGACGATTGTCCGGTCGTCGGTGCCAATGTGGCGGTTGAAATTGGGACTACACGATCCCCAATCCCCTCCGGGTGGGAGCCCGAGGCCCTCGAGCGTTGACGTTGTTGTAGAACCGGGTCGTTTGTGGCGTCTTTGTAGCATGTAACGCCATCTCTTCTTCCGAGGTCGAGCGAGTCATCTTTGTGTGTGTGTATTTATACGGTGGTGGTAAATGTGAGTTTTTAACCCCACGGTTTGTTGTGTTTATATACAAAAAAATTGAAACGAACGGTCCAAAGTAATTCAATATTATTGACCGTTTGGTGGAATGGTTTCAATGTTTTATTCAATTCGATTGACGTTTTCCAAATTAAATTTATTGATTTGGTGGTGGGACGGTTGTATAATAGTGTAAAAGTAATTAATATTACCTTTAAACCGTGTGATATTAAAAAAATGTTTAGTGAGATTAAAAAAAATAAAATAAAAGAATCAGTGGAGTGCCGCCTTAAAAAAGTGTTTTAATGAAGTAAATTAGTGAAATGATGTGACAATGCATGGTTAGTTAAAATCAAGTAAGTGAAAAAAAAAATTCTAGAGACGCCACTTACACCCTAAAAGGTACTTAAGAATTGGTTAAAAAGTTTACTTTATGTCTTTCATAAATCATGTCTCATGATCCCAAACTTGAATATTAAGGTTCTATGTTTTATTTGAATTTGCATGTCAACTGTAATCGTGTAACGCAATTTCAATTGGTTTTATATACATCTCTTACTTTTTTTTTTATTATTATTGATTAGCAAAGGACATTATACTTGATTGATTTGAGGTTTTTTGTTTTTTTTTAAAGGTGATTTTCTATGTTGTGGTAGAGTTCATCACAACCTCTCAGAAGGGGATCCCTTAGCCACTCTATAATGGTCAGACTATGTTGTCTTAACCGGGTCCACGCTGACGCAAGAGTGGTCGGCCCACAAGCGAGTCGAGGCTGCGCATAAGGGGCACTAAGGCTTCCACCCGGAAAATTTCCCACCACCTGCCACTTGACAGATGTTGCACCCTCCACAAAAGGCAAGCCTCTCTGGAGTAAATGCACGGTAATAGAAAACCGGGGGGCCATTAGAATCAATCCTGGCCCCTCCTAAGAGGGTAGGCTCAACCATCACTTGGCAAAACATCTAACCATAAATGTTGGAAGTGGAAATTGAACCCTTAATCACCTAAGTGAACATAAGGCCCCTCTACCACTCCACCACTAGGGAAGGATTGAGGTTTTTTGTTACCCACCTAGTTATTCACTTTCATGCTATAAACTGATTTTTTAGCTCACCGATTTATTAAAATTATATAGCAATTACAAAAATTCAAATTAATGTATTTCGAACTAGTAAATTAATTAATTAACTACTATTAATAGACGAACGAATTGAATAGCCGACTGATTCTAAAATGCGCCATCGACATGTTATGTTATTATAATAATTTTTATTTATTTTAAGAGGGTATAGCGATAATTTTAGTTTTACCCCATGACCAACGTTGTAACATCACAACGATCGCAACATCACCAACGTCAAACTGCACCTTCGCTTTAGGGTCGGGAAAAGAGAGAGAGACAGAGAACATGTTGAGAGAAAAGAGACCGGTGAAACACCATGGCGGGTTTCCGGTGTATTCCATCGTCGCTGTTGAATCCTTTGGAGAAGAGAAAGATGGGATCAGCAATTACCTAGGTTATTGTCTAGGTTTAAATCTGTGCACAATCTACGACGGTGGAGAGAAAGAGAGGGGGAGGGAGGGAGGGATTTTTAGAAAGAGGAATGTTATTTACACAACAAAAAAATTAGGTTTGCACAACCCTCTACGGCTCACAGAGCCTTTTACGGCCAGTAGAGGGTGTCAGTGCAATAAATGAGGGTACCCTTTACGGCCCATCAAGGCCTCTACGACCCGTATGGGTCCCCACGGCCCGTAGGCCAGGGGCGGACCTAGTCAAGGACTAGGGGCCGCGCCCGTTGCTCCTGAAAAACGCCCGCGTAGTGGAAAAAAAAATTTTTTTTTACGATTTTTCAAAAACGTTACTACTGAAATAGAATTTACGTTGCTACTAGAATTTAATAAACGTTACTACTAAACGAAATTATACGTTACCACGTTACTTTACTCGAAAAAATATTTACCGAACTCGACTAATGATAACTAATCTAATACCTATCATACAATACTAAGTTACTAACCTAATAGGCCAATAGTCCAAAAACCAAAGCCCACCCTTTTCCCTAACCCAAGCCCAAAAACCAAAGCCCACCCATATCAATCATTTAGTGGATTTGTGAAAAAAAAAATTAAAACATCCCAGCAGCAGCAGAGCTCGACAACAGCAGACAAGGAAGAAAAGTTTCAACCAAACCCTAACTCATCATAGAACAGTTATAAGTTTGATTAAATTATTTCCGGAAGTTGTTGAAGTACTTGCTTTTATTAAAGAAGAAGGAGAGCTTATTCAACAACGATCTAATGCAAGAGGTATTTTATCATATTTCAAGAAGCTTGATTTTGTGTTTTATATGCACTTGTTAGATGATTTTCTAGGCCTCACAAATGCTCTATCAAAACATCTTCAAAAAAAGAGCCAAGATTTGTTAGAAGCGGCTAAATTGATAAATGGAACGAAGCGAGCATTGAATAATTTAAGACAACACGGGTTTGATGGAATGTTGGCAAAGGTGACATCTTTTTGTGAAAAAAATAAGATTGAGATGGTAGAAATGTCGGAAAGTTATGGTAATCAAAAAAACCGTAAGAATGTCGTTACTAACCGGCATCATTTTGAAGTTGAAGTTTTTAATACGGTTTTGGATTTGCAAATTCAAGAACTTGAAAGTCGATTCAGTGAGGTATCAACAACTTTGATAGATAATATGTCGGGTTTAAATCCTTGTGATTCGTTTTCTAAGTTTGACATACCTAAGATCCTAGCATTTTGTGAGATGTATCCGAATGATTTTAGTGAAGAGGAAAGAGGATGTCTTTCGGGTGATCTTTCGGTATTTTATCACACATTAAAGGAAGATGAAAAATTTGCAAAACTAAATGGAATGTGTGATCTTGCTCGTGTAATGGTGGAAACCGAAAAACATAAAACTTTTCCTTTGGTTTATCAGGCGTTGAAGTTAGAATTAGTTTTGCCGGTTGCAACCGCAACCGTTGAGAGGTGTTTTTCTAAGATGAAGCTTATCAAGACGGATTTACGCAATAGAATGGGTGAGGACTATTTGAACAATGCTTTGATTTGCGCGGTTGAAAGAGACACTTTTGATAAAGTCAAAGAAGATGATGTAATGGCTTGATTTCAAGCTTTCAAGAACCGAAGAGGCGAAATCTATTAGGTATGTGTCTAAAATTATCTATTATCATGTTGTTATCTTTATTTCCTTTACATTGTATGAAACTATGGCGAAAAAATTTTTTTTTGAACGTTGCTACTGAAAAATATTTCTAGATCCGCCACTGCCGTAGGCACGTACGAGGTACCAGGACAATCAATGAACAGACTGACTTGCAGTGTGTCAGTCTGAAAAGCAACAGGCCGTAGATATCAGGGTTTGTTGGGTTCATTAAATCCTCTACGGCCCGTAGATTGTCAAAAATTGTTCTCTACGGCCCGTAAGGGTCTCTACGGACCGTATAGGGTTGTGTGAATAAAATTCACAATTGTGTGAATAACTGGAGCCTTTAGAAAGAGAGAATTTGTACTCGTCGATGTTGATTTGCAGCTGGGTGTGAAGAAGATGACAGCTTGCCGACGGTGTGGCTAAGAGTCCGGCGGTTAGGTGTGTGGCGGCTGCGACCGTTATGGTGGTGTTAGATCAGAGGGATAGACAGATATGAACATACCGTTGATGCATGTATTGGCAAAATATAAACCTCAAACATCGTTTGGTTTGATCTTAAACTTAATCGTCAGGCAAATATTACCTCTGGTTCTTTTGTTTGTTTTTGTTTTACTTTAGTTTGAAATATAAATGTATTGCATCATATAAAAAACGAAATTGGTAATGTTTCTAAATGTAAGTTTAAGAATGACTTTAAGTTTTGCATTTTAAAATAGATACTTAACTTTCTAAATGAAATTGAACTTTTCGTTAAAAATAAAGGATAAATTACGTAAGGATGATAAATAGGCGGGTAACAAGTTACCTCGTCACCCTTTCTGAATGTAACATGACGATGTGATCAAAATGTGTAAGACGCTAATGCAAATATTAGCGTAACACGATTTTGTTTATTTGTTTTTCCTCTTTCAAAGAACTATAAAAAAACGAACCAATACTGATAAGTTCCCGCCGCATAGTGTGGAGAATCCTGACGTAACACGCCGTTTCGATAACACTAGTTAAATTGAAAAACAGAAAATGTTAGTCGATACGAGACTTGATACACAAATTGCCTTTAATTTGGTGCCTAGCTCTTAGGAAATATAGATTTATTTATTCTAATTTGGGAAATTGCTATACTGTAAAACTAATTATATACGATTAATAATACAACTTATTTGAATAGTAACTCATAAAAATATTAATATTTTATTTATATTATTATTTTATTTAAAAACTTTATTATATTATATACTATTAATATATTATATACTATTATTTTATTTAAAAACTTTATTATATTATATATTATTAATATATTATATACTATTATTTTATTTATATTATTTTATTAAAAAAATTTATTATATTATCTATATCTATCTATATCTATCTATATATATAATAAACCAAAGCATTTTTAATGACATGTCATAATATTATGCAATCTCTCTTTTAAGAGATGTCACATAGGATGTGATGTGACAACTCTAGACCAATTAAAAAAAAGGAATAAATATGGTTTAAATATGATTTAACATAATCTATTAAATACCTAATCTACTAAATGTAAATATTAAAACTTTATTATTTTCTCTCTCATGTTTCCTCTCATAACTTTTGAATGTTAATATCTTTTATATACAAGATTTTTTAAGAAAAAAATTACACCAAATTAACGAGCGTTTTATTATCTTTCCTACGAGTACCATAGTGCTATATAAAAAACGGAGAAAAAAAACGACTATTTTTTGTAACCCGACAGGTATTGTGTCAGGTTTGGAATTAGTTTAAAAAAAATTGTGGGTTTGGGTCGGGCCTGGGATTACGTGATACCCAACCCAATTACCCTCAATGATTTTAATCTAAAAGCTCTTAACTAGTGACGGAGCTTGAACTTTTAGATGGTGGGGGCCAAAAATCACAAGACCTAATTTTTTTTTTTCACATCGGTGGGGCTAGATTCGAAATATACACATTTTTTGGACAAAACCGGAAAATCTACACTACCGAGTCAAAAATCGTTGGGGCTTAGGCACCCCAGACCCTTAATAAGTTTCGGCCTGGCTCTTGACTATATAGAGTTTCTAACACCGAAGGGATATTTTAGTAAATTTATATGTGTTTCTTGCCCTTGTCACTCATCTAGCAAAAATTCCCAAAATTCCAATAATATGATCACAACAAATCTTTAAAATCACATGGAATTTAAAGAAAATGAAAACTCACAAATGAATGTACATTCTAACGTGTGTTCTATTATTAGTTTACATGAGAACTTATACAGTTAATACAATGAACTTATACAAAGCTATGTTTCTTTACATATGAATTTATATTATAAATATAAATTTACATTATGAATGTACCTAGGCTTTGCTATTCACTCATGGATTTCAGCTGTATGTTAATTCACATGTGAGTTTATACCATGATGAATTTAGCTAGATTGTAATTATATTATCGTCTTGTTTCAACTACTGAGAGTAAAATATTATATGTAAACTATTTTTAACTCACATCAGGATAATTTTGTATGATCAAAATCATCTACACAAAATAAACCTAAATACAAAATTATAAAATAAATCGCTAAAGTAATATTTATCACATCTTTTATTCCAGCTAATTGTGGGTTCGCAAATAGGATACAGAAGCCTACATATGATCCGCTTTACGTGGCAAGACCATATGCTGTTTGGATGGCCCAATTCTGCTTCAAAAATTGAAGCTTCAATAGAGTTCCACGTTATTGAGAGGAATATAATAGATTATAGATGTTAAATCACATATTCATTACTATATGTTTAGATATGTTTAGGTATCAAGGAAAAGGCCAATGACTAGAGTATGAATGGAAATATAAATTTCAACGTACATAAAAAAATAACCTTGCTATAAGGTGACACCATGTGGTACAGTGTTGCACGATTCTTTCTCCTAGCTTCTCTTGATGAAGTATACCTATGCATCTTTAAAAGAGTAAAATTCCAATGAAAGCATGGCGATTGGGCTGAATTTCAACATCGTAGATAAGAACCTGGTTTAAAAGAAAAAACATTATTAATGAATAACCTGAGCACTTTGTGTTTTTTTTCCTGTATGAACAAAACCCCACAAAAAATAGTCGTTTTTTTCTCCGTTTTTTATATAGCACTATGGTACTCGTTGGAAAGATAATAAAACGCTCGTTAATTTGGTGTAATTTTTTTCTTTAAAAAATCTCGTATATAAAAGATATTAACGTTTAAAAATTATGGGAGGAAACATAAGAGAGAAAAATTTAAATTTGTTTTTAAATTCTTTTTTTCCAAAATAACTCAATTTAAATTTAGTAGATTAGGTTTTATATTATTATTTTTTTTTTATTTGTCACATGACATGACACATGGCACACTCAAGGAGGAGAATGCCTCATTGAATGTCATGTCATTAAAATGGCTTTTTTAGGCCTTCATTGAATGACAACTCATCAATCTCCAATTCTTTTATTATAAGTTATAGATTTTCATTATACTGAAGACCGATCAACGGACTGAAATTCCTGCCACTATTCAACACTGTTTAACTAAATTCTTTGTTACCAATCTTCCTAATCATTGCAGTGGGAATGATTTAGCAGGTGTTGTTAGAGTTCATGCAAAGATTTACGACATTTATTTGGCGAGGAAACGTGAAAAGTTTGGGAATCGTTTTGGTTTTATTTTTTTATTGGATGTCAAGAATATTGGGGAGATGGTGAAGACACTTTCAAATATTCGTATGGGGGATGCCAAGATTCATGTTAACGTAGCACGATTCATATGGGGAGATTTACAACAAGCCACCGAATGCTAACAATCAAAAGCCTTCATTCATCAAGGAAGATAAAGTCGATAGGGGGAAGGGTGTTAAGATGGATTCTTTTGTTGGTTCGAATTCATTTAAGGATGCTTTCCTTGGCTAATCATCTACGGTTTGTGAAGAAAAGACGATAGTTTTATCGGATACTTTCAAGGCCTATGATCACTTGATGGGGAAGGCAATTGTTGCTCGAATGGTTGATTTTAACGTTCTAAAGGAGATAGGGGTGACGATCAATCAAATGACTTCTGGTAAAGGAGTAGTACAATATCTTGGAAGGGTGACGATCAATCAAAAGCCATCATTCATCATGAAATCTAATCGTGTCCCAAAGTTTTGGTTTTTACATTTTGGCCACGAAAACTAACCAGGTTATACCTCAGTTAGTTTGGGAGTGATAAAAATAAACAAGTTGAAAGTTTGGAGTGCTAGTGGCCAAAGTGATAGTTGGGAGTATTATCCGCCAATAAGCGATAGTTGGGAGTATTAAAATCCATTTTCCCTTATTTTAATTTAAAAAATATAATGCATTTGATAAAGTGTTAAATAACTTACTCTTATTACATATAATTAGTAATGTTATTTTAATTTAAAGAATATAACTATTACTCATTTTGTTTTTATAAATTTCTTTAATTGTTTTTGTTCTAATTTTTTTTTTTGAACGGCAAACATTACATTTCCTATACTATTACACCAATAATTCCAAATTACAACACCATTGCCAAGGATTGAACCTTGAACCTCCCATCTAAGAGACATATGAAATTTATTTATATAAGTATAAAATTTATTATTGAAAAATGCATTTAGTTCATTTAATTAGAATTGGAAGTTTATTAAATAAAGTATTAATTAGTTAGAAGTTTATATTAAATAATGTATTAATGTGTATTAAGATTTGAGGTAAATTACAATGATGTCATCCTCTAATGAAGTTAAGTTACTTTATTGCCCATCTAGAATGCATTATATAGTACTATAGATATGCTAAGGGTTGTTGGAAATCTATTGTTAAAGTGGTTGGTTCTTTAAAGGCGAATGAGACGTTATATACCCTTATTCGGGCTAAGGTCGGTAAAGGGAATTCCATTCGGTTTTGGTTGGATATTTGGCTGGGAGATTGTGCTTTGAAGCATAGATGGCTTTTGTTATATCGCTTGGAAGAGGATAAAGGTTGCTTTGTTTCGGATAGACTCAAACAGGTTAATAATCGGGTTATTGTTGCTGCGGATTGGGTGGGACAAATGCTTAGTGCCGAAGAGATAGTTCAGTGGGTTCAAATGTGTGACGTGGTCGAAGGTCAGCGGATATCCGAGGTTAGCGACCATTGGGTTTGGGTGGGTCAAGAAAACAAACAGTTCTCTAAGCAATCAGTTAGATCAATACTCCATAATGGTGTTAGCTATGATAACCGGTTTGGGTTAAAGTAGCTCTCTTGGATTCCTCTAAAGTGCACTATCATGGTTTGGAGGTCGGAGATGAATAGGTTGCCGACGAAGATTGAATTATTAAAAAGGAACATTGGTTTAGAGATTGCTTTATGTCCTTGGTGTGATTCTTATTATGAAACGGTTATGCATATCCTCTCGGATTGTATTATAGCGACAAATGTGTGGGATTGTATTGGGAGATGGTGTAGGTTGGAGCCGATATTTGCGTTTGAAGTTAAGGATTTGTTACAAGTGTATAAGACGGTTAAAGGAGGGAAGACGCGGAAAAGGATTGTGCACGGGATCATAATGGCGACTTTGTGGATGCTTTGGAAAGTTAGAAATGAGACAGTGTTTAATGGGACGAGGCCTAGTATCGTCAATATGGTGGCTAGTATTAAGTCGATAACTTTTGTTTGGTATAAGTATAGAACTAAATGTAATAGAGTGATTTGGAAAGATTGGTGTCGATGTCCTATAGAGTTGGTGTAATTGGTTTGTGCCGTCGGTCCTTACTTTGAGGACCGGTTTTAGTGTTTTGTTGAATGAAAGTTGAGTTTTTAAAAAATAGTATAGAACTAGATGGTTGCCGTAGGCCGCGCGTTGCGGCGGCAACCCCTAAGTTGTTTATAAGCGACGGCACGTCATGTGATGCGTTAATCATATGAAAATGTACAATAATTCGATGTTATATCGAGAATGAAAACATTTTATATTTGAATAGACTTGTTTTTTAATACAGGTTATGTCAGGAACGTAGATAACTCAAATTTTTACCATCAGATGAAAACGGTTTATACTTGAGCAGACTCGTTCCGAACATAATTTACGTCGGAAACGTAGACCAACCAACGTCGTACGTAAAAATTAGAATGAAAGCATATTATTTTTTAAAGAAAAAGTATTATATTTGAGCAGACTCGTTTTTAGAAAAACCTTATGACGAAACATGAATTTATATCGTTTGCGTTGAAACATGAATTTATATACCAACACGTACGGCAAAACGTAGACCTACCGAAAGCGTACATAAAAAAATACGTCAAAACATGAATTTATACCGACACATACATAACAATAACCAGGTGAGAAAATACTTTTTCCTTGAACGTAAAGAATGAAGATACGATGGTTAAATTTAAAAAGTTATAACTCAAGGGGGGTGAAAATGACATTTATTAAAGTTTTTAGAAGTGTATGGGTGTAAAAGTCAATTTCAAAAGTTAAAGGACTGTTTGTGTAATTTTATAACTTTTGTCTTTTTTTTTTGTCTTTACATGCACCGACCATGCTTATTATGTATTATATCGCACGTTATGTGATGCGTTAATCATATGAAAATGTAAAATAACTCGATTTTATACCATCGAATGAGAACATTTTTATATTTGAGCCGACTCGTTTGTTTCTAAACATAATTTACGTTAGAAACGTAGGTAACTCGATTTTTTATTGTCGAATTAAACTGTTTTATATTTGATCCAACTCGTTTCTGAACAAAATTTACGTCAGAATCTTCACCGAACTGATATCATACATCAAAATATGAAACGTTTTTATTTGACCAGACTTGTTTTAGAAAAAAAAACCCTATGTCGAAAGGTGAATTTATATCTTTTACGTTGAAACATGAATTTATACCAGTACGGCAATACGTACGACAAAACATAGAACAACAAAAAACATACATAAAAATAAATTACTATACCGCCATATAAAAAAAAAACGTACATAAAAAATAAACATTATACCGCCATATAAAAAAAACGTACATAAAAGTTTGAAAAGAAAAAAAAATACATAAAAAACAAAAGTGAAGTAAATAGGGTAAAAAAATTATCACTTAAAAAAGTACAACAAAAAAAACTGGTCAAAGAAAAATAAAAAAGGAAAGGTTGAAAAGTGAGAAATGGAAATAAAAGATTTATGGAAATAAAAAATTTGACAAGGACAGGCGGTTTCGAACCCACAACCTCTGAGTACACACATAGCATAATCAACCACTACACCATACTTGAATATTAAAGCAATACTTGCAAAATAATATATAAAACTGTTATCGTTTACTAAAAGACAAAATAGAACACTGTAGCACCGACCATGCTATTTAAGTATATATAGAATATAGATATAGATTATGCATATAAACAATGATATCAATGATATGATTATAAGTGACTTATCAATAGATATGGTTTATGTACTCTACTGTTGGTTTATCTAATGACGAATCAATCGATAGTAGTGGAGCACAATTTGGTAAATAATTAACAGGACCATTATTACATGTTAGACATAATATGACACTTAACAACTTTATTTTGAAGAAAGTTATAAAAGATCAAATCCTTATATACAATATTTTCTCTACTACGATCATAACAAAATAAAAGTTTCAAGTTAAACAAACACATGGATCAATAGTTCAGACGACAGTTATGATTTAGAACAAAACAACAAGTAGAATAATTAAAAGATAAGTTGAGTGACCTATTTTACCATAAAAACAAATATTGCACCATCTTAAGAACCCCATTGATGTGTAATCTCACATGGGATTGTCTCATAGTTAGTCAAATCATAGTTACATTTCTAAAAGCTAAAACTATATATCTCCATCGCATCACACTTGTGGCATGCTCATAGTTGACGTGGAAGAGAGGAGGCAAGAGAATATATATGATGTGTGGCCAGATGAGAAAAGGTCTACAAGTCTTTCTACATAGGAACTGATGAAAGAAAGGGAGTGAGCGAAGGAGAGAGAATACCTTATGTAGAATTTCTTTCGGGCAACCGGACATGAAGGCCAAGTTACAACATTATGTCATTATATGATTTATACACACATCATTAACATATTTAATTATGTTATAGCATCATTTTTAATAGGAAAATTGAATGTTTATAATCCTATCTTTGACCTATTGGTTGGAATTAATATAAACTCAATAAATGTTTACTTTAAATATATTTTCTTTTGGCGATCTCATTTACAAAATACC
This sequence comes from Ambrosia trifida, assembly GCA_028751855.1. Classification (NCBI taxonomy): domain Eukaryota; kingdom Viridiplantae; phylum Streptophyta; class Magnoliopsida; order Asterales; family Asteraceae; genus Ambrosia; species Ambrosia trifida. The sequence continues at coordinate 1,640,757 of CM054126.1, read as the reverse complement.
AATTTTTAACGGCTATGTCATTGTCAGAAGAAACAGATTCCAACAGTCAAAATACCAGTTTTTCAAAAAAAAAAAAAAAAGAATGGTTGTACTCGGTTTTCGATAGGAATTGCACCTGACCCAAACCGATTATACCGGGTACCCATCTACACTCATAGACTTAGGTCTGGTTCCTACCCAGTTTGTTGTAAAAGCCTGTTCTGTTTGTGCCTGATTAGACCTTACCCAGGTCAAGTTCCGGCTCAATACCTAATTTGTGCATCTCAATTGTTGTGTGGATGGAAACAAGGTAGAAGCATAAACATCACAGAGTGGCCAGTTCTCCTTTCGTGTGCCTATTTAGACCCATTAGAATTAATGGTTTAGCCCAAAATAACCCATAAAATTATATTATAGGTCCAGACCCAAACTTGTTTGTGGGTCAAGAATGGCATATATATTTCACTTTCTTCATCATTGAGACTCTTATCTTTATAACCATTGGGCCTCCTTTTTTCTTTCAACAAATTAGCAATTGATACAAAAAGGTGGCAAAGGTGGTTGGATTCAGGCTCAAACTCCAACCCAACCGAAACCATCCCGAGTTACTGTCCAAATTCATCACCAGGGACCCAACCGATGACCTACGTTTTTTATTATTTAAATTTGATTTTATTTTATGTAATATAAATTCAAAAATTATTTTATTATTTTTATACATATGAAATATATAAAAATAATCAATTATAAAAGAACTTAAACGCAGACAATCAGGTTTTAGTGTTTGGGATTGCGTTTTGAATATGATTTTTAGATTATTACGTTTTGAAAACGCAGATAATCAGTTTTTAGTGTTTGGGATTGCGTTTTGAAAACGCAGATAATCCGTTTTTTAGGATACCAAAACATAATAATCTATAAGCAGCTCTACCCTTGCTTTTTCAAAATGCATAATTTGTTTTGAATAATCAATCCCAAATACCCCTATATATAAATATAGATAAAAGTAGGTAATAATGTGGATGTTAGTGTTACATGCTTAGGTGGTTTTATCTCTACTACCTTATTAAGGAGGAGAGATGGGTAAGAATGTAATTTCACCATCATTTTAAGATGACATACAAAAGGTCACAAGGTAAACAACTATATTTTTGCCAAATCCTTCCCTTTATGCCCCTATGTACAACATTTGATTACAATTGTACAAATGACTAATGCAAGTCATCTCTATTATTATTATTATTATTATTATTATTATTATTATTATTATTATTATTATTATTATTACTACTACTACTACGCATTCAATTCATTAACCTATGCATTTACCCCTGTTGATAACATATCAACCCTTTGCGTAATGGAAGCGTCTCGCATTCAACTCATGCGTTACAACCAGTCAATCCCCCTGTTAATAGTAATGAAACTATAACTGGTTTACTTTGCACCTGATGCTTCTACTCCAAAATTCATCTCTTTCTTTCGATTTCCACATATTATAAGTGGCCGTTGGACAGGAGATGGAGCGGTGATGGTGACGGTGGCGTAGGGGTTTGCTGCAACTCACAATTATCTAAGCTTGCTTTTTGTGTAACAATATTCTAGAAGATTATATGAACTCGTTTTTCTTTTCTAATAATTGTGAAATGCCATAATTGACACCCTTTCCGGTCCTGGGGTTTAGTCATCGTCAAATTCGGTTTTCAGTTTGGATTGGTAACTCACAATTATCTAAGCTTGCTTTTTGTGTAACAATATTCTAGAAGATTATATGAACTCGTTTTTCTTTTCTAATAATTGTGAAATGCCATAATTGACACCCTTTCCGGTCCTGGGGTTTAGTCATCGTCAAATTCGGTTTTCAGTTTGGATTGGTATGATCTGGTTTGACTTGATTCACCCGTCACGCTTAGAGGTGATTTAAAATTATTCAACTCATTTTGACCTTAAATTTCAACTTTGAATTCATGTATTTAAATAAATAGGTTTGCAGCCAAATAAATGGAACCTATAAGTGGCTTGAACGTCAACGATGCATGCAAATAGGTATATGATGTTGGCTTGAAGCGGGTTGCTGTTACAAATGATCCGAGATCAAATGGTGAGTTGTTGATTCCTATGCTTAAACTACATGTGTAAATATCTTTGACCAAAACATTTTCCCGATCCATATCTCAAAATACGATGTACAACTTCACACATAATGCAAGAAGTGGTTATGTGGTTACGATCAACATTACCACTTTATATATCACACATAAAGCGATATGTATGTGATGAGTTTTTTGCCATTTTACTTAATATTGCCATATTGGTTTTGTATTGAATGGCGGCCCAGGCTATATTAAGTCCTGGACTAATGATTTCTTCTTTTTGACTTTGTTAGTTGTTGTTTGTAGAAAAATTAATTTGATCAGTTTCTCAAAACGTTTCAGGCTCAACCCCAACAGATTTTGGTCTCCATGCAACGCACAGTGTAGCGTTTCCTTGCTGATTCGGGTAACATCATGTGGTTATTATTTAATTTAGGTGCAAGGTTGTAAGTGTGTTATTAATATGTATTCGTTTTAGGTATGTATACAACATTCACTCGAAATAGGCCTAAAATTTCGAATATTAAGATTACTTTTTTATGTATTTAAATGTGACGTGTTTGAATGCTATAAGGATTACCCGTACTATTTATTATAACACATTTACAAGTTGTATTTTGATATATTCTTCTACACTTGCCTCTTGAGTGAAAAGCAATGGTTGGTTGCAAATTGATGTTGTCATAAGATAACAGTGAATTTAAAGTATTATGTAATTTGTCATTTTATTTACATTGAATTAGCTGCAATTCTTATGAAACGGCAGCCATATTATTCTGCTCTAAATCTGATATTAAGACCTATTCAGTTGCATTTTGTAAATCCCTGCAGCCGCAGGGTGGTATAAATACAGCATTAGGAAACATGACTGAGGATAATCGGAGGTTACACATGTATGACGCCGTTAAGGGAAGCTACTTGCTAGGTACTTATTCTATAACTGATTGGTTTTTATGGACAGTGTCAAGGTAATGAACCACAGTTCACATGTATTAGTGTTCACATAACATTTCACTCAGTCAATACCTATATTTTGCAGAACCGCCGTCATTGTTGCAAAAGATTTGTTTATTCTTTATTTTATTTTTGTTTTGGTATGATGACAAAGGTTTTTCATTTCTTTAGGTGATCAAGATGCAAGATGCTATCGTATATGAGTATAGAAGCACCAAAATCATTTATTGAGTTTGAAAATTACAGTTTACCATTCTCTCGAACCGAGAAGGGAAATATATACCAATTTGCATTTGTTGGTATAAATTGTCCTTTGAAAATTGATATATTGTTGAATTAGCACATAAATTTTATAAATAACATAAGGAAACTTGTAGCGCAACGAGCAGGACAAAAACATAAACACCCGCGGCAACGCGCGGGCATTTTTACTAGTAGTTCTTAAAATTGTTGAGACTTGATTATATTCAACTGACTTCTACTTTGAATTTCTAATTCGTAGCTCAGTTGGTTGGTTCGTTTAAATTTTTTTTGGGAGGCCTGGGTTCAATCTCCACTAGCTACATTTGGAGGACATAATGAGAAATGAGGGATGACTCCTGGCCTATGGTTAGGAGTTCGAGTCCTGATCTCGCCCGGGTTTTTTACCGGTTCTCCACAGCGGGTCTTCGGACGAGTGGGGGATCGGGTTTTCCATGGTTAGGGAACTACTGTCGGGCGGGGCTCCCAGCAAGGGAAGCCAATTTGCCCGAGCCCCCTTGTGAGAGTCTTGCGGTTATTGTGTTAGCCGTTCTAAAAAACATTCAATCTATATCTATACTACATTATAAAGGATGAAGCATGGATAAATATGTCCAAAGTTAAGATGGTATATCAAATGTTACTTTACAATGGCGATGGCAACGACACGAGAAGTTATATCCATGAAAGGTTTTGCATTTAATAAATATAAATTATTTAAGCTTCTGTTTTTGTTTTATGGTTATATGGTTAAAAAGTCTATTTTATTGTGAATAGCGCGGTGGATTTTGTGCATTGGCGTAATAACGTCGATAAAATAAAACACATTTCTTACTATTATTAATTGAATAGAACATAAATAAAATATTAATTATAACATTAACCGTGGAAAACCCGATCCCCCACTCATCTGAAGACCCGCTGTGGAGAACCGGTAAAAAACCCGGGCGATATCAGGACTCGAACTCCTAACCATAGGCCAGGAGTCATCCCTCATTTCTCATTATGTCCTTCAGAAGGGGGTGGCGGCGCAGCTTGTTGCCCGCCTACCTGCTATTCTTATGTAATTTGTCTCTTTTGTTGAAATTAAATAAATACACTTAAGTTAATTTCTCTGTAGAAATAAAAAATAAAAATAGAATAAAGTACAATACCTTATCAAAGTGGATATTAATAAATGCAAGAATGTTATCTGTTCTTTTCTAGCCACATATAGAAACCCTTTCTCTATGGATGAATGAATACCTTACACATAGTTTTTTGTTCTCTAGTTCCGTAGCAAACTTTTAATGTGGGCAACTCATATAGTAAATGTGTGGAAAATTTCTATTGGGTGATCAAATTTGATTTTCTTACGCATATATTCAATCTAATATTATGATGTATGTTTTGAATTCGGCTTTATATTTGGGCCTAGCTAGGTCCAGATGAGGTCTGGCCAATTGGGTCCAATTAAGCCCACACCCCTCTTTCATTTATAAAGGAGAACCTAGTTAGAAATCATGCTATCTCAGGCTCGCGAAAAGCCCAATTAGGTCTATACGACTCCAAGACCGGACAATCTATGCCTTAACATTGAGATAAGCGCAACATGGAGAAACCACATTAGCGGTGGTTTCAAATCCGTAGTCTTGGAACTACCCTCCGACGAACAAGTCATTAAACTATGTATACATGTATATAGCAAGCATATGTGTAAGTATTTCAGCTATGTGCATATGTAGTGTGCGCATGGTAAAGGTTGATGGTGTTAAGAGTTGTAAACGTGAACCCTGAAGGCAGGAGAAAAGGGAGACCACGCTCCTTTCCCAACGGTGAAAACTTCCATATATAGGAAGAGGGATGCAGACCATATTGGATCCAATGGGCCAGACCTCATCCGGAACTAGGCTCAAATATCAAGCCCAATCCATGATATACGTCGTCAAATGTCTTTATCACACGTGATATAAGTTTATGACTTAGGATCGTTTAGCGGTACTATTCAAATAATAATATGTAATGCAAGACACAAAATGCGTCATATATATGAAACCATACATTTGTGCTTCAATAATACAACAAGGATGTGGTGTCACAATTTTCAACATTGCATTCTTCCCTGTGGACAAAATACATTTGTCATCATACATTGAATTTGAAAGTAGTCAATTTACATTTAGTTGCATAAATCCAAACATCAAACAATGGTAAGCATCAAAACCTGCCTCTATACCTTATTCCAACAATCTTTTTCTAACTTGATTCTTTATAACCTTTTACCACAATGTATCACTGTAATTGTGTCCTTCATTGGTGTTCAAGCACATCCGTTTGGCGCGAATCCTATCTTTCCGCCCGCGACATCATACACGACCGCCATTGTCCTTTGTTGAACATTCCCAAATATACCAATATCAGAATCATCCCCATTTGCAGCAAAAGCTAAGCACACTTGACTAAGCCCATTTGCATAAAGAATCCCTTGTGGTGGAATCTCCACAAGTGTATTCCCACCCCAAAGTACACTTATCTTTGGTATTGTAACTGTTTGATATTTACTTAGATCATAACATGTATCAAGTATTGATAAAGGTTTAGTTAAAGGATATTTCTTCATTTGCGCTTTAAACGCGTTACTTAGAGCCGTGTAGGCTGTAGGAGGGAGCCTAGTGATTACGGTTCCCGAGTCTATGATCACACCCGATGTCTGAAACACGGATGGACTTATTGGTAGTTTAGTTCCACCAACGGTTATAGCCGTAAGAGTAAGACCATAAAAAGAACCACCTCGTGGGCTACCCGAGAGTGGTGTGTACTTAACTTTACCACGAGCTCCACTACTTCCAAAAGTTAGGTAACCCGTAGAGCTAGAGCGCGAAGGGAGACAATAAGAGAAGAGTTTCCTGTACTTGTTAGCGGTTTGTGACACGATAGATAGCTTGTTGCGGCCGAGTCCTAGTAGCCCAGCAGCCCCACCAAAGAGTCCTTGGTTGTTTTGACCACACCCAAAATAAAAACCATTAACTACATCTTTTGGAGTCAATGTGAGTTTTTCTTTTCCAAAGAACCCAACTGAGAAAGACTGGTCACCATATTGAATACCGTAGACGCATGTCGATACGCTGCAACCGGGGTTGTTACCCGTGGCAGAAGTGAGGTCAGAACACGCGGTTGCAGCGCACGAAACGTTGGAATAGGTGGTGGACCCAGAGGGTACAAAAATAGGCTCCTTTTGATCATAACATGATCTAGCACAAGGTTGGCACTGGGTCCAGGTTAGGTCGCTCCCTGTGTCGAAAATGAGTGAAAGTTGCTTCGTTGGGGAGCCTAATCCGACGGTTACAAAGTAGTTACCAGATCCAATTGTGCTACCAGATTTCGCCGGGATTGTGGCCTTGGAGCCCAATATGTCCTTTTTTCCTTTGTTGATGGCTAACCTAGCCCTGATTGAGTCAACTCTAGATTGGTCATGGTTCAAGATTTCTTCCACTGTCAAGGGCTTGACCATGTCTTCATTGAACATAATAGAACATGGTCCATGTTTGTGAAACACTTCCAGTGAACCCCTTGATCTCTTGTTACCTATAGTTCATTCATAAAATTAGATCTTATTTAGTATTTTATTAAAAAAAACAATTGTAATTATTAACCAAGGTATAATAAGCGACAAGAAAATATTGACACTTGATACGCTAACTTGATACATTGTGTGATTTGGCCCCATAAGTTTTATTACCTGTGTGTAACATAAGCAACAACAAATCATGGGTGGGCAGAATTTAATAATGCAAGCATCCGTTCGAGTAACAATTTAGGGTATGTTTGGCATAGCTAGTCAGCCTGCTGGTGGCTAGTTGCTGTAAGCTGGTAGCTTTTTAAATATATTTTGGTGTTTGACAGACAAAATGGGTATAACTAAAAGTTTGTATTCATGTTTTTTTTTTGTTTTTTTATATGGTATAGTAGGTATTTATGTCATTTACTCATTAAAAGCTTATAGCTAGTATGAGTTTTTTTTCTTAAACGCTAGTATTAGTAGCGTTTCAATATAAAGTTTTTTTCTCCTAACCTAAAAGCTTGAAGCCTTCAACCAAACAATATTTTTTTATTGAGAATGAAATTTTTCTTAAAAGTTTGATGGTAGAACCTCCTGAAAGCAATAAAAGTTCTTTACCAAACATATCGTTAGAATAGTTATGTTGTAATTTTATATAAAGAAGAATATTGAATTTAATGATTTTAAGTTTAAGACGATACAATTTTTATTTTCATTATCTATACTATATTATAAAGCATGAGGGAGGGATTCCATCAAAATTTAAGAAATTATAACATATAATGCATATGGTACAATACCCCTAATGAAGGTAGTAAAGGATAAAATAGTAATTTAACTAAGTATTATTAAATTGATCTAATTATCAACTTAATTTTAAGATGCTTAACACATAAAACCACCAAAGCACACCAAAGGTCTTATTTCAATCAATATGCCATAAATTCAATTGATTGAAATTGAAGCTCCTATCATTACTATATTAGTAAATGAAATTCACCATTTCACTTAACATCAACTCTTTCATATGTTGTTGTGCAAGTTAGAAGTGGAAAGGAGCCGATCAGGTTATAAGTGTTATTCTTGCATCTTCATTTTAGGTAGGGCTGGCAATGGGTAACCTGTTAAGACACGATAAGACCTGTTTGACTGAAAAGTACACTATTTGATTTTTTGACTTTTTTTAATACTTAGAATTAAGAGGCAAAAATCTTTCATTTCCCTTTTTTGGTACATAAAACATAAAACTGTGTTATAAACATGAGATATAAATGAGTTAAACGAGTCGTGTTCATGTTTAGAACTTGATTTGTTCGCGCGCGTCAGAGACCTGCTAACCTGTTAGGGACACGATTTGCCAGCCCTAATTTTAGGTGAGTTTTGAAAAGAATTCTTATGTTGGTTTAACTTATTTTGATTGTTAGATTGAGTGGTTTGATTAGGGTTTTAAATGTTGGTTTTATTCAGGCGATTATGAGTTGATTATATTTTTGCGTTTTCTTCTTAGTCAATTACGCTATTGCCAGGTAATTTTAAATTGATGGACTGAATATATTTTTCTCTATATTCATCAAGTGCTTTTGAAATTCTAAGTGTTGGTTTCTTTTCAATAATCTTTTAGTAAATAATCATTCTCGTAGTTACAAAATTTTTATATATGGGAATTCAGTTTTTGTAAGTTATATAAAGTACGTCCTCTTACTTTCATTTTATTTGCGGTCATTAGGCACCGTACTCATTGTTTTTATCATGAAATTTAAAATATGGCTTATTGTTGATATATTTAACACATATTTTGAAGTTATATTCATACTACTTTTCTCTTTTTATTGTTCTCTGCAGTTTCATAATTTTGGCTTTTTATTATTCAAAACTATTTCGCTACACATTTAACCCGAATTAGTTGCATGACATTGATACATGATTTACAAGTATGAATATGTGCATATATCTTATCCACATAAAAAGAACTTAGCGTAACCACAAGCACAAGTCTTGAAAATTGCTCTAACTGGAACAAAATCACAACTTCTTTTATGATATATAATAGGCTGACTAACTAATCGTAGTATTTCGATAAACATCATCAACAAAAAAACGACTGCTTTCCTTTTATATTATCACATTGAATGGTAGATATGGCATACTTTGTAAAGAACAAGATCTTTCTCTTTTTCTCTTTTGTAGCTATATATGTACAATGAAAATATGGCACAATTTGTAGTAGACTATTGTATTGGTAAACTAAATGGTTCAACGTTATTCCTTTGATGCAACTTGACTCTTGTCTTACTATGAAATAACAATATTCATTTTAAAAGAGGCACGACTGCATCAAAGCGTAGAGTTATAGCTCAAGTTCAAACTGAATCATCCTATGCACCCCTCAATCACCAACCTAAGTGTTGTATTTTCCGCTGCATCGCGCGGGCACCCCACTAGTATAGAATTGGTTGCTTATGTTCTCAGGGTTTCAACTGTGTCAGGTTAGTGTGTTGACGAGTTTCAAATTTATGGGTTAAATTGTTCAAGCAGAATAAGTTTTAATCATGTAAAAAAAAACAACCATATCCAACACAAACTTAAACTATATAACCCAAAGTCCCAAAGCTAGCCATCCCTTTCACTATTTATCTAAATGTGTTAAATGACTAGAATTAAAAAATTGTCGGGTAATCAAGATGTAAATTTGATAATTGTGTCGATGGTTGTAAAAAATGGGTTAACGGGCTAGTGGGGCGACATATATAATTAATAGATTGTTGGGTCGGCGTGCTTAGTTAAATGAGTTAAACATGTTAACCTGAACATGATATACTGAAGTAAACATGTCGATCTAAAATGACCCTTTGATTAACGAGTTGGATGCGACAACACATAACCTACTTATTTCCGTGCATTGTCGAAATTCAAAACCTAAAAACAGGACTGTTGATTTGATGAATTGATGTGAATACATAAGCTATAATTTGATTCCAAACAAAACTAACCAAACAAATGAATAAAAGGAAGTCCCCTTTCCATGTGAATCGTGAATAAAAACTAACATACAAAACAAAAAAGTATTTTTGTCGTACTTCAGTGGTGACAATATATTATTGTCCATGCGTTTTTGATATTTTATGTTACATGGTTTCTTACATATATATAAATTTTATATGTCGTGGACTTTTTAAATTTATATTTATATATAATAAACCAAACCAATAAATCTTACAAGGCGCTTAAAGAGGTCATCCTCTTCTTTAAGTGTGTCACGTGGCATCCTCCCCTTTATTTTAATCTAAAAGTTTTTTTTTTCTCTCATGTTTACTCAACAATTTTAAAACATTAATGGCTTTTATATACAAGAATTTAAAAAAAAAATACCAAATTAACGAACGTTTTATTATTTTTTTTCAATTAGTATCATAGTGCTACACAAAAAACGGAAAAAAACGACTTTTTGTGGGTTTTTGTTTATGCAGGAAAAAAGACACAATGTCAAGACAAGTAACTAATCACATTCAAACTAAGAATTCTGTTTTCATCAAAAGCATAATAGGTTAAAACCACTCCTTTCCGGAAAAAAAGTCACACCTTCAAAACCACCGACTCAATAACGCATTGCAATGTTTGTTTCTAGCTCTGCTCCTCATCTAAACATACATCTTTTTATTATACATTTTATTCTTATTCATATGATTAAAATTATTGTTTTCTCATATATATTACAGTACATTAATTTCTATGTTACATCATAACACATATTTTATCACTTCATATTATATTTATCTATCCCGAAAAGCTTCCGGGATATAATCTACTAGCTATCACTACTAAATTACAACCCCTCATAGTTGTCAATGGAAATGTTTTTTCATGTTCATATGAGTGATATTTTATAGTTAAAGTTATGGGACGGTGGATGAATCATGATGAAAATTTTAACATTTCAACTTAAATTCATCTTAATATTAGTTAACTAAAATGTTTATATTAGATATAATTTGTTTGACAGAATAGGATTTATTAATTGGCGTAATTTTGTTTTATACTAACAATTTTGAGAATGTAGGACTGTTTTTCGAGTTAAAATATTCTATTATCGAATTACTAAATGTACCAACATGTATAAGTAACTTAAAATATTAGTCATTGTATACATATATTATGTGTGTATATAATGACAGATTTTGAGCTCTACAGAGCGAAGCAAAGGAATTCACAATATAATGCAACACATCTATTTTTGAAAACAAGTATTTGCGTCCATATAATTTATAGATTAATAAAAAACCTCAAAAATTTGAGGAAACTTTAGAAAATCCCAAAAAGACCAACTTTCCGAGGTTTATTTATTTATTTTTTAAATTTTAGGGCATGTAATACACATGTTTTTAAGAGTTTTAAGCCAAAAAAAAGTGTCGTTCGTTTTTTTAAAAAAAAAATAATTAAGTTTTTCATCATAACATATGTTACCCGTGTAAACATATGCTAACATATGTTACGATGCAAAACTTATTTATTTAAAAAAAAACGAACAAAACTTTTTTGATTTTTTTGGCCCAAAACTCTTAAAAACATCTATATTACATGCTTTAAAATTTTTAAATAAAAAAAGGTCGGGAAGTAGGGTTTTCTAAGGTTTACTAAAAAAAACGTGGGTTTTCTACCGATACTTAGCGTTACACATCATATGTAAAAAAATAGTATAAATACACGCACTCATGTATATAATACACATAATGTTTTAAGCTTTATTTTTCAAATGTCATTTTGTTTTTGTATATAAACCAGTTTGAGTGGCGACGCAGCTTGTTGCCCGTCTACCTTCTATTGTGATGTAACTTTCGTATTTTGTTTTAATGAAAATAATTTCATTATCCAATGAAATAAGGCACTTGAATTCCTATTCAACTTAAAAAATTTTTGAAAAATATTCAATAGAAATAACTTTATCAACTTATCAAAATCAATTTGAGTTGACTGCGATTGTGTAACCTCACTGTATTCCATATATATATATATATATTTGCTAACTAGCTAAGTGCACAATACAATTGGTTGAACTTTCTATTAAAGAATTATGTGTGAATTGAAACCACCAAAATATCGACTAGTTTGGGTGTGAATACTGAAAAGTTAAAACCCCACCACTCAAACTGGTTTCGATGAAGCTTCTCTTTTAATCATTCCTCATCATTTTGTTCGAGAAAAGTTCAGTAATGTTCCTTAATTTTAATTTTAATTTTATTTTAGAAGTTTTTTCCTAAGTATTTTTGGCCTTATTGCAACTGTTATATAATATATCCTGCTGTATTTTTTTTCTACTTGATAAGATATTGGTTGACAAATGAATAGCAATATTAGTATAATAATAGTATTATTAATATGAATGATAATAATAAATAAAATAAAAATATCAATATCAATATCAATAATAAAAATAAATAAATAAATAATAATGGTGATTAATGAAAGTGTATGGCCAAAGGATTGTGATGATCCAATAATCTCATAGTGGTTGTTGCTTAATTACCTATCTAGGGGTCCATTTCTTTTCTTCATTTCTTGCAAAAAAGACATTGAAAAAGACTAAAAATATTTTTTAGAAAAATAAAGTTTATTCTATGGATTGTTTAGGAAAAAGTAAACTAGTTATACCTTTTTACAATAATTCAAGAGCATTCTGTTGTTATTGTTATTGTTATTGTTATTGTTATTGTTATTGTTATTGTTATTGTTATTATTATTATTATTATTATTATTATTATTATTATTATTATATTTCATTTCTTAAATTTGACAAGTTACATGAAAATAGAGGGTAGACGGGTAACAAGCTGCACCGTCATACCCCCAATCTACCCTAAAATTATTATTATTTTACCACCCATTGTTATTTAAACTTGGTTTTTATTTTTTTGCGCTATACAATAAAACATGAACTACATAAGACTAAAAAAGGATAAATATGTGGAGTATCCATGTTTGTTAGGTGTCTGATATTTGATAATTCGGTACTTATTTTAGCTAAGAATACAAATCTTTATATATTTTTTTTCTTTCAAAATTACTCTTAAAAATATTACACAAACATTCTAATTAAACAAAATTAAAAGTTATTAAGAAAATTACAACCAGGTTATAAATATAACAGGTTTCAGATTTCCTTACTCAAATAGTGATCTTATGACCAAAACTTACGTAATGTTTTTTTATCTAAAAAAAATAAAATTACAAATTGAAATTGGATAGAAGTCTCTTCTGCAATTATCACATATTCATTTGCCCACGAAAAACCAGTCACAAATTTTGCGACCGTCACTACAGTTCTATCATAGTCACAGATTTTGCGACCATCACTACAGTTCTATTACAGTCACAAATTTTGCAATCATCATTACAGTTCTACTAGTCTCAAATTTTACGACCATCATTACGGTTCTATCACAATCACAAATATTGCGACCGTCAATATGGTTATATCACAGTCGTAATTTGGCCGCAAAACAAAATTAGCCACGTAGATTTTTGCGACTGTCTTTTCGGCCAAAAATAAGCCATTTTCAACATATTAATTTGTGACCGTAATATAAGTTGTAATTGGCCAGTTTTCAAGTAGGATCTACTTAGCATAGGAGAACATTCACAGAAAACTATGTACGCATGCATACATATATATATATATATATATATATATATATATATATATATATAGAGAGAGAGAGAGAGAGAGAGAGAGAGAGGATAGAATTGATAAAGAAAAACTAACCTACAGAAGATGGGTTACAAACAGATGATGGCAAAAGAGAGGATAGTTGCATGATATGATGATGGTGGGATTCTTCTCCTTCATTGGTGTTGAAAGCAAATTCTTGTGTTGCTGCAGTGAAAACAAAGAAGAGAGAGCAACAAGAAAGAAACAAGATGAGAGAGTAAGATGAAGACATTTCTCCTCTCTCAATAATGATTCTAAGACTCTCTTTGCTCACCTTTATTTATAGCGATTAATTAGAACGTCACATTGTCAAACTTTCAACCTATAACAATTACAAATTGCAAGACTTAATTATAAACTTATAAATCACATCAAAATATAATAATTTATTTTAAAAAAAGCAAAGAGGATACTATATATATTAGGTACTTGAAGGATATGAAGTTAAAACTAGTTAATTTGAGAGAGATGGTAAATATTAAAAATAAACGTAAATAACTTAGAGATCGATGTACCTAATTCCTAGTGGTGCACCTTTGAGAGATCAAATTTTGGTTCTCTTTCAACCATCCACATCACATCCACTAGGATAATTTTATCATTTCGATATGCATATACTTTATATATTATATATATACACACATACCCAATATAAAGATTAATGGAATATCACCTAACGAACTTTACTTACGGATCAAATCCTTCATAATTACCGATGGAATACAGCCAAAATGACGTCACATAATCTAATGTCGTTTCGTGTAACCTAAATTAACCAAAACATGCAAAAAGCTCATTGAGGCCAAAAATAGAACGTCCGTTATTCATAAATACGCATCACTAGGCCTAAAATGATATGTTAGAACGAATGTTGCTTCTTTATAACTTAAAATAAGTTAAGAGCATTCTTATCAGGTTTCTCATCTTCATTCCCTCACAATTACCCATAATCACATATTACACTAAAAATCACTAATTTTTCTTTTTTTTTTAATTAAATAATACTTTTATATATCATTATTATTATTTTTTCTCTCTCCTACACTTACAACCACTTTTAAAATATATTAAAAAATAAATGTAAGGAACACTTATTCTCTAAATATACCAATGAACAGTAGATTCCCTATATCCTCCACTTATATATGAATAACTTATACTTTTAAGTCACAATGGTTCTTGGCATGTTATTAGGATGGGGTTAGAACGAATGTTGCTTCCTTATAACCTAAAATAAGTTAATAACACGCCAAGACCGATTGTGACTTGGAAGTATAAGTTATTCATTATTACCTACAAGATAACCCGTTGATAAGTCTAGGCCAAAGCTTGTCTGGAACACGGTCATTTCACCATAAGTTTTTGCTTCCCTCTTTTCTAGAGCACCATCACCAACTACCTCCAATATCCACCACAGTCAATCGAATATTAACAACACCATTGCAGATCAATATGGTAGTTTGACTCTAACAAGCTAGGTAGGAGCCTTGAGAGAAATGGGTCAAACAACTACAAGTTCAAGTTTGAAGCTCACAAGGACACAAGGTAAGTAACTCTTACATAGTTTAGAATAGAACCATTTTGTACATGATGGTTTACTTATGATTATGTATGGGAAATTCGAAAGATAGGACCCAAAATGGTGCAAACCATGAAACGTGTCAAAACAGGTAGAATTATAAAAATGGTGAAACCTATGAAACATGTCAAATGAATGAAGCTAGGTAAGTTATATGTTGGATGATAAAACAATACTTGGTATGAAGAGACCTTATAGTATACTCTGTAATGGGTTGATTAGCTAAAAACGGATTAGATAATATTTTGGCAATAAACCTTAGGTGTATTGTTTAGATGCCTGAGAGTAGGCCTAGAATGGGTCAACAGACTAATCGGGTCAAGTGGTTAGTTATCGTCACTTAAACTCGGTATTTAATACTTGTTTTGTTTAGTATATATTTACAGGTTAATAACATGATAAGGACATGCGTTATTATAAGAAATCAAATGGAATTGCAAGGTAATGGTAACAGGTTATAACCTTGACCTCTCTAGGTATGTGAAACAAGTCATCTTGATGGGTGAAAGTTAGTAATGACTAAAATGCCCTCCAGATAATAGGTTGGAAACTTTAGATTAATGTGGTCAAGCATGATAATCAAATTGGTCATTAAGTCATAAAAACTTAATAAACCAATGTTATTGGTAAATAACAAGAACTAATAATCATAAATGAATTTTAGTAGGAAACTACTCACACGTGTAGAAGACTTGATCTTAAACACTCAACTTCACCAAACGGGTCAAACAAACAAATCACTAAGTATAACTTTAGTTTGATAGAAATTTTAATGAATTCAAGTGTGCATTCACATAGATATATCAAGGAATAAATCCTTGGTAGATAGATCCACAAAATTATAATATTTCTAGTTAAACGAATAAAATAGGTCGATTTGGGTGAATGACTCCAAACTAAACCGAGTTGTTAACAATTGTAATATTCGAAACCCGGGCCATTGAATCGAGTTGTAAAAGGATTTGGGAATGAGTTTTTAAAGTCATGGCTTTGACAGGGGTAAAAAGGGTGAAAATAATTGGTGAACTGTAGATGCATATATGTCTACAGCTTTTGGGTTTATTGGATAATAGTTTCGTTTAGTTTATGTTTGATTTTGTGTATGTAATGGGCCATTCGCATGAACAAGCAAGCGAATGGGATTTAGTGTTATGCGAATAGGTTGCTAAGTGAGCCATTACTATAGTGTTTAACCCATTCGCACACTCGACTAAGCGAATGAGGAATGCCTATATATATAGATGTTCAGCAGAAGTTGTTAGTTTTTGGTCATTTTGTAAGTTGAGTCTAGGCGCCAAAATGGGTGTTCAAGTGTAAGAAGCTTGGCCGAAAGAAAATTGGAACCAAATGGGTGTACACGATGCACAAGAAATTCAACAATTTTAGAGTTTGGACCTTAACTAAATCATGGGTGGACACGATGCGCCAAAATGGAGACGAAATAATATAAAGACGCTTTGAACAACGAATCATGGGTGGACACGATGCACAAGAAATTCAACAATTTTAGAAGCTTGGAGTTTGGACCTTAACCGATCTACTAATTGGACGAAAGAAAATTGGAACCAAATGGGTGTTCAAGTGTAAGAAGGATGATCGTGGAGTGATTATTCGGAACAAAGCCATGGTTTTCGTCAAACTGAAGGAATCGAATACAATGAAGTCTATGCACCAGTCGCACGTATAGATTCCATTCAGATGTTTCTTGCGTACGCATCTTACATGAAATTCAAGGTGTATCGGATGAATGTAAAGAATGCTTTTCTCTACGGTGTGGTAAAGAAAGAAGTGTATGTTGGGAAACCACCAGGTTTTGAGGATCCTATCCACCGGGACAAGGTCTATAAACTGAACAAAGCATTGTACGGTTTACACCAAGTCCCTCGTCGGTGGTACGAAATGTCAGCACATACTTGCTTTCTCGAGGTTTCAAACGAGGACAAGTTGACTGTACCTTGTTTACGAAGAAAACAGACGGTGATTTGCTCCTGGTATAGGTTTATGTGGATGTTATTACATTATGTTCGACTAACGAAAATCTTTGCAGGGAATTTGAGTAGGTCATGTAGGAAAAGTTTGAGATGAGCTCAATGGGAGAGATGCAATTCTTTCTAGGCTTGCAGGTGGATTAGACACTGTCGGGGATTTTCATCCACCAGACGAAATATGTTTCTGAAGTCTTGAGCCGATTCTAGATGGATGATTCAACACCTATTGCCACTCCCATTCAACCTAATCATGGGATTGGAGTTGATGCTAAGGGTGAAATCGTTGACCCTTACATATTTAGAGCCATCGTCATATCGTTAATGTACCTGACTACGTCCCGACCAGATACAATGTTCGCTACATGCCTCTGCGCGAGATATTAGTCGAAGCTGAAACAATCTCACCTCGTAGCAATCAAACGAATCCTACGTTATCTGAAGGGTTGTCCATCATGCGATTTATGGTATCCTAATGATGATAACTTTGACCTCATTGCTTTTAGTGATGAAATTTTGGTGGTTGCGATATTGACGCGAAATCCACAACGGTTGGATGTCAATTTCTAGGGAGCAGGTTAATCACCTGGCAATGCAAGAAGCAGACGCCAGTTGCATTATTAACATGTGAATCTGAATAGGTGGCGCCCTCGAGTTTTTTCTCACAAGTGCTTTGGATTCAACAACAAATGCGTAACTACGATTTGCAATTTCTTAAAACCCCTATTCATTACGATAATGAAGCACCCATTGTATTAACTAAAGATACCGTTCATCATTCAAAGGCTAAGCATATACGCATCCGTTATCACTTTATACGGGTTTGTTATGCCAACGAGCTGGTCTGTTCACAAAAGTTTTTGACAAACCACGGTTTGAGTTTTTGTTATCAGCTAATGATATCAAAGAAAATCAGGATTAAAATCTTCACCGGTCTATCAAATTTTTCTTTATTTTTCTCTTCAAAAATTAAAAAATCCAAAATATGTTTTTAATTTCAGGGGGAGTTTCTATTAAGAAAAACCAAAAACATTGAAAATTTTGAAAAACCATAAAAATAAAAAAAACCCAAAATGATTTTTCCTGGAGAAATGGAGGAGATGATAGTACATCAGTGGGTATCCGTCACATGCTAAAGAATTGAAATGATTAAATCGACATGTGATGACTTTGAGTGATGTGTTGATAGGCTTCGTGAACCTAGTAATGTGTGCCTTAGTGATACAATCATAACGAACTACCTTCTATGGGAGTGAACATCTCATGGGCATATGGTCTTGGTACCGTAATTTCATTTGATAGGGTTACCAAAATCAGAAGTTTCAGGTCGTTATGTTGATAGTTATCTGGGGTAGCCTGACTGATCTTTTGTCGTATTGATTTACGAATCTAGATTCAGTCAGGGTACCTTAAAAGAGTTGACAATGTCAAATCCGAAGTTACTGGATGAGGAACTTAAAATGTATGACTATGATCAAAGATTATCTAATGCATCGTATAAAATCTATGATGAAAAACATATTTGATATAAGCCTCACCCTGGTTGAGTGCACATGTTTCTTTGAAGCATTGATTTGCTAACCTGCCACCTCTGTGCCTCCTACCTTGTAACATACGGATAACTACGGCATAATCACATGTTACAATGAAGCTTTGTGCAAATTCCTTGATACAGAAATATGTCATGTGTGTTGGAACCATAGGCAAGTTAGTAATTAATACACCTAATCCGTATCATTTTAAAGCATTGCATAACGGTTTGCATGTGAGCTTATGTGGACAACAATATTAGCAATTGCCAAGTCTCACAGTCTATAAAGTTTAAATGAAAAAGAACAACGGTGTGAATGGATTTCTCAAAAACTGATATGATCTTCTTACCGGAAAATCACAAAAAGTTGAATGTTTGTATATATTTACTTACTGCATTTCATTTTAATTTTCAGTATTTATGAAAAACTCAAAAATATTTTTGGTGTTTTTAACATAAACTTCAGAAAATTCCAAAATTTTGACATTTTTATCTTATTTTCGATAGCCGATGTGGGATGATGTTGGATCTATATGTGTTTAGCGAGTTCTTATGAACAAATTAATACATGAAGTAAATGCAGCGAAATAATAATTGTTCTAAGTTAATAGTTCACTTTTATATCAGTAAATGCTCCCCCTCAATTGATAAACCAAAATAGAACAAGTGTATGTAAGAAACAGAATAGTAAATGATAAAACAATTGTGTTTTTCTGAATGGTTCTCATATATTTAGAAAGTGGAATTTTGCATCTAATAGATGGTGTGAACCCATCTAATTATAGGCAATAGTAAACGTACATGGGAAGTATAAATCTAATACTAAAAATACTACAACGAGCTGTACTATTGGAACTTGTACAAAAAAGATCTATAAAGTAAACAAATACTAATATTATAACAGAACTACTGAAGTTTGGGCGGTGGAAAGCCTATACTGAAATTGTTGAAGAGTAAACAACTTCTGATGAGTTAATCATCAAAGTTGTTCATCAGATGTTTGTTTCGTTCATCATCAGGTCTTTATTCTTCAGTACTTCCAGCTTCAACTTCAGTACTTTCTCTCCTTGTCTTCAGTACTTTGTCTTTTCAAAATGCAGAGATGATATTAGACTAAGGGTGAAAGGCTTGTCAATCCTCTTTGACCCAACAATCTCCCACTAGATTGATGAAACCAAAACCTTATCTAATCTTTATTTAGATCCTCTTTTTTTCTGCTGTCAAGGATCTTCTCAATTTCTTTTATCATTGAATCCCTGATTTCCTTGACTTGTTTTGCTGTAAGAAATGGTCCCTGCTCTGGTTCAAGGTGCTGGACTGCAATTAAATCTTCTGTTGAAAGTCTGTGCAGTTCATTTTTGTGTTTGAGAACCTTGTATGAGGCATCTTCTCTTTCCAGGCATATGTCATTTGATTTATGGGTAAAGGAAAATTTGATGATCTTGGTTTGAGAAGCATCAAAATATATCTTATAGGGTATGATGCTCTTCTCTAGGTTTGTAGATAATCCTGATCTGGGTTGTTCTTCCATTTCAGCAATTATCAGGTTGGATCCTCTCACATGTTCAACTTTTCCAACACCAGGGTTTTCACTTGGAATAGGAATGTGATGTTCAGTGATTACCTTGGTTTGCTTTTGATCAGTGATGGTCTGTTTTAGTTGGTAAGCATAAGTTGTAGGATCCCTATCTTGTAAGATCAGAGGTTTCTCTTCATAAGTCAAGTCCTGGTCAACAATTGTGTTGCCTTTTAAAAGTATCATCTTGAAATAAGTCTTGACTTGTTCCTCTAGTTGTTTTTTGTTTCTTGGCAGCTGGTCTGGATGTTAACTTCTTTGCAGGTTCAGTAGTTTTGAAAACTTCTGATGTGTTGAACATCTCTGGATTTTGTCTCTGCAAAGCTTTGAATTTCTTGTAAGTTTCATGCATATCAACATCTTTCCATTTTGACAGTTGAGCTTTTGAACCATAATCACTGGCTGCCAATTCTTCTATTATCTTAGCTCTCTTCATCTTCTTATCTTTTTTAGCATTTTATTTTCCTTGAATCAGTTTAACCATGTATTCAAGTTCTTCAGATGAAAGATCTCTAAGAGAGTGTTTCTTGGTTTTGTTGTTCTTTACTATCCATCTTATCGGCTGTTGTCTTTTATCTTCTTCAGCAATATGGGTTTGTTCAGCAAGCAAGCCTTTCTTGTTCATCTAACTCTCTAAGCCCAGTCTCATATTTTTGGAGCTTGTCATCATAGCTCAAATCTTCCATTTCTTCTGTTCTATTCCATATCTCATCTTCCTTGGCTTTTCTTTGAATTTCCAGTAAACTCTTCTTTATTTCTTCTGATGAGAATGCAAGAGGTAAAGTGTTTAGAACCGGTGTAGTTGTGGGCATAGGAATTTGAGTTGGGATAGGTTCAGATGTTGTTTGGGTAATGGGAATAGTAGAAGTTTGAGTTGTGGTAGCTTGAGTTGCAACTGCTGAAGGGTTGGCATGAATACAAACTACTGAAGGATTATCTTTAGTGGTTTGATGCTCTTCAGCAGTTATGTCTTTGCCTTAGGAAGATTTTTTAGCTATTTGTCTAAGGAGCCTTTCTTGTTGTTCTTGATAGTCATGCCCCTCTTTCAAAGCAATCTCTTGTTTTGTTTTTATAGTCTGTTATTTGGCCTCATTGAGCATTTGATCTTCCCTTGCTTTCTTTGAAGCTTCTAGAGAAATTTTGATAGGTTCTTTGCCTTTGCCTTTATTCTCCCCCTTTTTGGCTTCATCCACTTCTGGAAACCAAGGAGCAGGAGTTGCAACACCGGATAGATGTTCAAGTTGTGTTATGTTGTCTTCAATTCTTCTGGACAACTCTCTCATCTTCATCTCTAGAGCATTGTCGATCATCTCCAACTGAGTGGCATTTTTTAGTTCCATTGCAGTTGTAAAGGTTTGGAGATGTGAAGAAATGAGATGATATATCATCTGGTACAAAGGACCATATGGGCTGCATTGTTGGTTCAAGTCTATGCTTGTAGCACCAGAAGAAGATTGGGTAGGCTTTTGTGATTGTGGAGGGGTGTTTTTGGGAGATCCCTATCAGTTAAGACTAGGGATGCAACTTTTGGGGATTAGGGTTTAAGTGGTCTTTAACCTGATCATTTGTGACTAACTCATTGAGTTTAGAGACATTAGATTTAGGACCTTCACAGTCAACCGTCAAATCTTTGTGGAACGTTTAATCATCATCCAAATTAATGGAATCATCTGAATTCCTGATGATTTCATCAGTTTTATCATCAGCTAGGCCCATCCTAATAGTCTCATGTACCCATTTTTCTTGGTTCTGGAGATTTCCTGCCTCAGGCTCAAAGCCTTCATCAGCGATTGTTCTTGGGGTTGAATAATAGGCTCTTGTGTGTCTTCAAATAAACCACTGAGGTTGATAACTTTTGATTCAGGTATTTGGACTGTATCAGGAGTTTTAGGAGCTACATAAGAAGTTTGGGCTTCTGAATCAGTAGTTGTTGGTTTTGGAGTTGATTTGTAGGCTGTATTGGGAGTCCATGAAGGAGGACCATCATCAAACCCTTGATCAACATAATAAGTGGGTTTAGATGAGTTATTGACAGCCTTTTCAGGTCCAAAGTGAAAACTGTCAAGGTCAAAAAGTTCAGCAGGATGTGCTGGAATGAGTGCTTGTTTTGACTCATTGAACTTGACATTCAGTGTTTCTTCTACTATCTTGGTTCTTGAATTGAAGACTTTATATGCTTTCCTTGTGAAAGAATAACCAAGAAAATAACCTGAATCAACTTTAGCAACAAATTTTGAACTAGAGCCCTTAATGTTTAGAATAAAACATTGACATCCAAAAGCCCTGAAGAAGAAGATAGAGGCTTAATGCTATGAGGGACTTCATAAGCAGTCTTGGAATGTCTTTTGTTGATTAGGACCATGTTCTGAACATAAAAAGTTGTGTTAACTGCTTCTGCCTAGAAATAAAGTGGTAGGCCTGAATCAGCTAACGTGGTTCTTGCTGCTTCAATTAATGTGCTATTCTTCCTATCTACAACACCATTTTGTTCAAGAGTTCTAGGAATGCTAAACTGTCTAACAATCCCTTTAGACAAGCAGAAATCATCTAGATTTTTGTTTCTGAACTCTATCCCATTGTCACTTCTGACGACTTTGACAGAGAGAGAATACTGCTTCTCTAATTTTAGAATGAAGAATTTGATTATTTCAGCTGCCACATCCTTGGAAAATAAGAAGAAAACCTATGTGAATCTTGAATAGTCATCAATGATGACCAAGCAGTACTTCTTCTTACCAATGCTCATTATTTTGACTGGTCCAAATAAGTCCATATGGAGTAGTTGAAGACATGCAGTTATTTTGGATTCTTCAACGGACTTATAGGAGGACTTATGTTGTTTCCCTTTAAGACAGGAAACACAGTGTTCTTTGAACTGATATTCCTTTAAGGGTAGACCCTTGACCAAGCCCATTTATATGACTTTATTTATGGTTTTAAAGTTCACATGGCCAAGTCTCCTATACCAAAGGTCTGTTTCAGTAGTTGATGCTTTTGAGAATAAACAAGCGGTGTTGTTCAATACTTTGTATTTTTCAATGTCTACAGCATAGACATTGTCACATCTTTTGGCAATCAACAAAGTATGATCATTGATAATCTTCTTAATCAACTGTTGGCCTTCTGGTGAAATGATCTTGCATGCAGTTTTGGTGAAAGAGGAAGAATATCCCTTACAACACATTTGAGATACACTCAGCAAGTTGTACTCCAGATTTTCAACCAAATTGACCTTGTCAGACTTTACCTTACCAGGGGATACATTACCATATCCAAGCACATATCCCTTGGCATTGTACCCAAAGGACACAAATCCTTCTCGTTGATTGATGAAAGTGTTGATTAGGTACCTGCATCCTGTCATGTACATTGAGCCTCCACTATCAACATACCAAATGCTATTAAGACCTCAGAAGACACTCTGCACAAAGAGTAGATTAGTTAGTTTTAGGAACCCAAGCCACTTTGTCTTTGGGTTTACTCTTGAGAACAAGACGAGTAATAGTTTGGTTTGGACCATTTTTAGGAATCCATGTCGTTTTAGCCATGGATTTACTGTTTGGTGCAATGGTGAAAACCTTTTTGGGTTCACCATCAACTTTGGTCATCAGAAGTTTGACCATTTGGTTCAATTTATTGACCTTAATAGTTTATGAATCTACTGAAGGTTTGGGTCTAACTTCTGAAGAAGAATTTTGCTTTTGTGAATAAGACTGTAGTTGAGTTTTAACAGTCTTTTGTCTTGGGAAAGGTTTTGTTGGGCTGTTGTTTGTTGGGATAAAAAGTCTTTTTAAAATCCTTTTTAATCTTTTCACTCACAGCCAGTTGTTTAATTTTATTGTTAAATAAACTTCCTTTCTTGTATCTACAAAATTACCAGGGCTCCTAATATTTTTATGTGTATTTGACTACTTTGTCATTTTCACTGTAGTGTATGTCAACCTGTTTGAATACCCAACCGTGCTTTGCATGTAATAACAATTCATATGCTTTTCAACGTTATACATATGCGAATGTTCAATTACAACATGTGACCATCATTTCTAGTTTAATAATACACTCTTACACTCTTGGCCACATATCGCAAAACGTATAATGCAATCTCATTTGAAAACCACACCCCATACATACGAACAACATGAAATCCAACCATGAATCCCACCTTCATCTCGACATGGGCGTGCCCCTTCCAGCCATTCATTTTGATGGATTCATTTAAAGTATTTAACTACTTTTTTAACCGGAGACTGGAATCTTTTCTTCTACTTCAAATTTTTAATATTATCTTGCATCAATTGATATTTTCAGTCGTGCTTTTAATACCAGATGTCTTCCCTTACACACACACAAACACACACACACACACACACACACACACACACACACACACATATAGGCGGGGTGTAAACAGTGAATGGCACTGGTACCCCACTACCCCTACGGGTTCACCGCTGGCGTGGTCACGAGTAGTGGGTTTTTAGTAGTCCCGTTGAGAGTTTTCGTGGGCTACCTCACGCATGCACGGGAGAGAGAGAGAGAGAGAGATGGAGAGATAGATGGAGAGAGAGATGCAGAAGAGATAGGGAACCAAAAAAACTCATTGATGGTACTGCTGGTGGGAGGGTTCACGGGTGGTGGTCCAGGTGGTAAGTTGCGATTGGTGCAATGGAGGTGCTCCACGGATGCTCCGCTGGTGCCCCCCCCCCCCTAGAAAACTCTACGACGTTATCTATTGTTTCACACTTTTGGTTACTTTTACATTGCATGATACTTATTACAAACTAAACTTCTTACTCTACTACAATGTTTACCCCTATTTTCTACAAAAATTGTACACCCTCTAATCGTATATTACACATTATCATAATGTTTGTAAAATGTACAAAAATTGCATGGTTTGGTTTACGTTATTTTACTCATATAGATATATAGTTGTCGTTTATTGTGACCGTTGACTTGGATCCTGGTGTGTCACGCGCCTCGCAGTAAAACCCCGCAAGTGGAATTTGAGTGTGTGACAAGTTCATGAACGCAAACGAATATAAATAAACAAACAAACGAAAATGAAAAAACACAAATGAACATAAGTGACCATACACAAATGAATACAAACAAACATAAAGTAGTTTTTTATGTAAATTAATTTTTTTATGTAAATTAATTTATCATTAGTGACAAGTTCAATGTAAAGCCTATTTTTATAACAAGAAGTCAACAAAAGCCACTTTTGTGCTTATATTTATATAGGGGAAGGTTAATTTGAGAACACATATATTTCATGCGAACTGTGATAACGTCATAAAAAAACATTCAAATTCAAAATTTCTTTCTACACTTATCATTATTATTGAAATAGAATCTCAAAAACATAATTTAAGCAAAAAAAATATAAACGTATATGAAAATAAAATTGTTTTTACACATGTGTAAAAAGTTTAGCTTAAAGTGTTTTTTTGCAAGAATAGATGGATTATTTGAAGGAAAATTCTTTTTGTAATGTTGTAATTGTAATTTAATTATAATAAGGTTTGTATTAAAAAAATTGATATTAGCTGATTTTTTTTATTTGTTTTCACAGTTCTCATGACATAAATAACCAACAAAACGCGTGGTCATGTGCGTTCATTCGTTTTATTAAATTAAGAAAAATGTGTATTTATGTTTGTTAGTTTATTACTAGTATGGTGCCCGCGCGATGCGGAGGGGATCACATACATTTCTTAAGGTGCGCATAGATCGGTCTAGTTCGGTTATTAGCCTTAACCAACATCTAAATCAAATTCATCGGTTAGTTGATCTTATTAACCAATTGGTTAATTGGTTCGGTTTATTTGGTTTGGTTTATTTGGTTAAATTATTTGTTTTAAGTTCCGTTCATTTATTCTTAATTAATAACCAAAACCAAACTTTGGTTAAAAATTTGTTTGGAAAAAATGAAATAGAGGTATTCATACGTGAAATTAAGGTATACAAGCTAAAAATATATTAATACTATATTAATATATGATGGTTTGGTTTTGGGTTGGTAAATTTTGGTTCACTAAGACCACAATTAAGTTAATTTGGTTTTTGAATAATTGAGTTTTTTGATTGATTCTGGCTCGGTTTTGTCTGTTTTTGGTTCGATTATTGGTCACCCATAAATATTGGTTAATTCAAGTAATACATCAATTTTATAATCAATTTAAAGAGAATAAAATGCTCCTTTTTAGGTTGTAATATTTTTAAAAAAAGTATTGTCGTATGAAAAAATATATATAGTTGTTTAAAAATCGTGAGGTAATTGTCTTAAAATTAGTCATAAAAAGTTTAATTACTCTTTAAATAAACAAAAATTGACCAGATATGCAAAAACTAAAGTGTAATTATTATGAGAAGGTTAAGGGGTAAATATGTGAAAGACTAATTACCCTCATTTTAAGGTTGTACCTTATGAATTAAAATCTAAAAACTGTTACCTTTTGGGTATGTTAAAAAGCGTTATAATATAGTATATATTATATGATATATGATTTTACATCTAATTTTCTTTTTCAAATCTTTTAATATTTATATTTATATTAAACCTATTGTGGCTAGTTTTGACCATTCTAATTTTCTTCTAAAATGGGTGCCCGTGCGATATGATAAGGAATACGGACACTTTCAAGGGTGTGCATGGTCCTGTTCAGTTATTAGCCTCATCTGGACCCGAAAACGAAGTCATTGGGTAATCGATCTTATTAACAAGTCGGTTAATTGGTTCGGTTTGTTTGGTTAGATTGTCAAAGTTCAATTCGTTTCAGTTATTTTTATTAATAAACCAAATTAAATTTTAGCTTTGAAATACATGGTTTTAAGGTATAAAAGTTAAAAATGTATAAATATATAAATGGTTTGTTTGCAGTTTGGCTAATTATGGTTAACTAAGGTTATAAAAAAATGATAAGCGATTTATGTTAATTCAATATTCGGTTGATTTTGGTTTAGTTTAGACAATTTTTTGTTCTTGTTGGTTAACAATTCGATTATTGCTCACCTTGCATATTCTTAATCATGTAATATATCAATTTTTTTAAATTACAAAAATATAGCAATACTATACTCATATTAAAGAGAATAAAATGTCACTTTTATGATGTATTTGAAAAAGAATTATTTTAGCATTTGAAATAGTTATAGTTGTTAAAAAATCGTGAGAGTAGTTACCTTAAAATAAGGGGAAACGGATAAAGAAAAGTTGAGTAAAGTTAAAGGAATTAAAATGTACTTAAGATGAACATAAACGAACTTTCAGTAAAATAAATTCACAAACACTTCATTAGCATTCGATTTATATACAGACTAAATATGGACGTCAGGTTCTTAACTACACGTATGGGTTAATTTGAATGCCTAAAAGTATTTACAAAACATAATTATAATTTACTAGATTATATCCCGAGAGCATTCCGGGTTGAGAAATTTAATATGATACATCAGTTTTACATATGAAATAGACTGATGTATAACTTTAATATTCATATTTAACCTAAAACAAATTAACAATGTACAACTCCAATGTAACACCTAACCTAAAAGAATGTAGAACTTTAATGTAACTCTAATATTAACATCTATCCTAAAGACTAAACAAATGTACAACTCGAACATACTAATATTGACACTTGACTTAAAATAACGTATAAGTCTATTAACCTATTCGGCTCTGGTTGAAAAAAAAATCATATTTACTGATTTGAACATAATTAGTGACTTGCCTATACATGATTAATGATTTACTTGAACACTTTGTGTTTTTTTTCCTGTATGAACAAAACCTCACAAAAAAATTTCTCCGTTTAATATAGCACTATGGTTCTCGTTGGAAAGATAATAAAACTCTCGTTAATTTGGTATAATTTTTTTCTTTAAAAAATTTCTTATATTAAAGATATTAACGTTTAAAAATTATGGGAGGATACATGAGGGTTAAAAATCCAATTTTGTTTTTAAATTATTTTTTTCCTAAAATATCTCAATGTCACATGGGATGACACATGGCACACTCAAGGAAGAGAATGCCTCTTTGAGTGCCATGTCATTAAAATTGCTTTGGTTTATTATACGTATAGATAAAACGTTTAAACATTCAAATATCTACATATTTCCTTAGATATAATGAAAATGTCGCATTTATCTTGAAGTTCGTTTTCTAAAATTGTCGGTACCCGCAAGATATATGACTCATTTGATGGACTACCTTCTTCAAAAAGCATTCATTCCTATCAATGATATATGAACACACGTATATGTCTCTCTTATTAATTTAACATAATGGACATTAATGAGATAAAGATCGACACTAAACGCAACATAATCCTTTTCATGCATAACTCGTGGACCTCCTTTCCCTTTCTTATTATAATGACTTGTGAAACAATACTTTCCTAGCGTTCATAGGTTTTGGTTTTTGGTTTCTTGGTTCGGTTTCCTTGGGTGTTAAATATTTTTTCAGTCAAACCAAAATGGAATTTGGTTCATTAATTTTCAGAGAAAAAAAGGATGGTTGTTTTTCGGATTGGATTTCGGGTTCATGGTTTTGTAATGAGCTAAATGTCAATAATCTCTACAAATATGAAAATCTAGAGCCCAATATATATGAACTCATTTCCTTCGGTTAACCGATTTGAGTTTCTTAAAAAAGAATATCTAATTAGGTTTGGATGAAAAAAGAATATCATCTTGGTGTGGTATTCCAAATATCTAGGCTTTTTTGGTAAGGGATCTTGTAAACATGCTTCATTCGGTGGGGAATGAAAGGGGTTAAAAAGATAGCGCTTCAAGGTATTATGTTCACGTCGTCGTTGTGGAGCATGTGACGAGCTAGAAATGATCGAATTTTTTCGGATAAAAAACTTACGGTCTCGGATGTGGTAACGGAAGTGAAGGTTCTTAGTTTCCTTTGGTTTAGAAGTAGATATAAACATGGATGTATGGATTGGAATTCTTGGTGTAAATTTGAAGGTGATGTAATTGTTTGGTGGTCGCGACTCTGCCTCCTCCTTGGAGACTGAGTTTTTGCGTTTCGGTTCATTTTAGGTGTTTACTTGATCAGTTTGTAACCAATATAACTCCCCTAATTTTTTTTCAATTAAACACCACTTATAAGTTTCTTAGTTTTGTAAATTATCATGACATGTAATATGTTATAAACCGGGCCTCCTATTTAACTGGTTAAACATCAAATCAAGGTTTTAAAAATAGAGACACTTTACGGTAAAAACTTTAACATAAAAAGAATAAGAAAAATTTATGAATCAATGGATAGAATTAAAATGGTGAATATATATGTTGGATTTTTCAAAAGAAAAGGTGAAGGGTAAAATAGGTATAACCTAACATTGTTGGGTTCCACTCTCATTTTTTAAAAGTATATAATTTTTTCATATGGCATTATTTTTTTTTAAATACATCATAAAAACAAGTTTTTTATCCTCTTTAATTTATATACCCTATTGCTATACTTTTTTTAATATTTTTTTTTGTTGGGTTGATAACTTGCTTTTTTATCAAGTATAACTTGTGTTTTTTATCTGATATAAATTGAATATTTTGTATCAGGTATAACTTGCGTTTTATCATGTATAACTTGCATCTTTTTATCAGGTATAACTTACGTTTCGTTAGGTATAACTTACGTTTTATCATGTATAACTTGTGTTTTAGCATGTATATCTTGCGTTTTATCATTTATAACTTGCGTTTTATCATGTCGTCTTATTAGGTATAACTTTCGTTTCTAAAACGCAAGTATACCCTCAACAAATGCAAGTTATCAACCCAACAAAAAAAATTGTTTTACAAAAGTATAGCAATTTGATAAGCAAATGAAAGAGGATAAAACACTTGTTTTTATGGTATAGTTTTTTTTAAAAAAAAAAATAATGTCGTATGAAAAAGTTACGGTTGTTTTAAAAATGGGGGTGAAACTTGAAAAAAAACCAACAATTATGATGATGGACAATAATAACCTTTTGGCCGGAGACATGTGTGAACATCTTGCTCCTTCTTACCTTTCTTACGCTAATCGCATTTTTACATTAACCTCTCTTTTAAAAATAATTTCAATCATGGAACCAGTCACAAAATGAAAAAAAAAACGCACTAAAAACGTTTTTTTTTCTTTGTATTTGCTTAGGTGAGTTTTCACGACCCTTTTGTTTTACTATTCTTAAACATTTTCAAGGAATTACATGCTTGGTTTGGGTATATTGGTTGGGCTAAAATCATCGTATCATTATGTGCACATGAGACTTTATGGGTTTGCGCTCAGGAATCCTCGCATTACTTACATTACTATAACCATTAGTTTTAGACTGAGGATCAGTTGAATAACGCTATTGGGCTTGACATTCCCCGCCCTTGATTGGTAGCTCCAATCGACGTATAATGGGTGTAATTGTTATCCTAAGGATAGTAATTCACCTAAGGTGGGGTATACGAGGCATACTACGTTATCATAATTTAGTTATAAGCTCAAGTGGGCGCATACGTTAGTGTTGTAATTAAACACTAATATGATCACCACCCATATCCCAAAATATACCACTTTCTTAAACTTTGGAAGGTTACTTAATACTTTGAAACCTGTGAACCTCACCAACTTTGTTGACATATTTAAGCATGTTTTTCAGGTAATTGATCGGGACGCGATCTACATCATGCATGCATTTTGGGTCGTCACCACTCTAGTCGAGGCTGTGTGTTGTTGAGTCTTGAGTCCTTTAAACATTTACTTGTTGGGTTTGAAAATTTAAACTTATTTATTTGTGTTACAAACTAAAACTTACTATGATGGTTTGTAATTTAAACTTAAACTCGGTGATGATGGGTTTAAATACACACACACACACTACTATATAATGGGTGCTGGACGGGCAAAATAGTCATTTCATAATTATCTATATGGGCAAAATTGTAATTTTATTAAATTAACAAAACAAATTTAATGCAACAATCAAATAACTATTTTATTGATTAAATGCACAAAAAGACAAAAAAAATAGAGAGAATATATATATGATATTTTACACATCCAAAATGAAAAAACAAATAATAATAATAATAATAACGACGACGACGATAATAAAAATAATAATAATAATAATAATAATAATAATAATAATTATAATAATAATAATTATAATAATAATAATAATAATAATAATAATAATAGAACTATAAAATGTGAATAAGACAAGAAAATAAACATATCATTCATCTTCTCCCCATATATCTGCACATCGTCACAGAAAAGGGAACCGATGTGGAAAAGAGAAATGGTCGGCCAACCGTTAACTTGTAACCAACCACTTAATTCAACCCATTCTATGTCATTCAATCATCATCAAAGCAATTAAATTGAAAGTGATTGGAACACATCTGTTTAAAGACCACAAAACTCACGACCCAAACTTGTTTCCCTCGACCCTCTCTGTTTCTAACCACGTTCCTGTAAACCTAAGTCCAGCAACAAAACCACGACCACCTCTGTTCCGACCCGCAGTACAACTATCAGCAAAAGTTGTGAGAATGATTAAGATTTCCAAATAACCCTCTCTGTGGCTGCAAAATTTTAAAAGTTGGCATTGCGATGTTTCTACTGGAAATGTTAGAATAGAAAGGGATTATCTTCTAGAAATCCAAGTGATAGATCCAATCTTTCATGTTTAATACTGGTGACTTGAGGTTTTCACAGATTAACAATCTCAAATGTGTAGCAGAAAATGACTTCCAAGATGAAGCTTTGTTGTTCATAAGAGTTGTTGAAAGGGCTTTAAAATTTAATGATGATGCACAAAGGCTCATAAGAAAATTGATGCTCGATATGATAAAAAAAGCTTTAATAACAAAAAAGTAGAGGATCGTCCATAGCTTAACTTTTGTTGGAATGATTTTGGTTGTTTAACTTTTTTCGGTGGCATTGACAATTAGTTAATGATTTAGGGTGTTTAACAAGTAGGGAATGCATTTATGTCTACATAATTGTTGTTTTTTGTTCTTACAACTTTCGTAACACACAAATATATTAGGTGTTTAAGGCTTGTTAGTTTATATTACGCTCACCAAAAGAGCATCGATGAATCCCACCACAATTGTCGATTCCGCTGCAACACACAGGTTCACACTATAATATCTCGCTCGCATAAACGAATTTTGTACCAGACACATACGTAGGGGCTTGCACGTAACATATTATTAGTTAGATACTCCAATCAACCGGCATAGATTGTCACTTTACTTTCCTCACCATTTTAATGGCGCTTCAAATCAAACAGAAAACAATAGCGAGATGATTAAGCAAATGCAACATCTAAACAACGTGCAGCTCCACTGCAACACGCAAGTTCCTGCTAGTGTGTGTGTATATATATTACCGAAATGAACCGATTCCAACAATAATATTCTCCTTTATTAACCAATACTCTGTTGTATTCGGCGTTCGCTTCCTACTAGTTACTACACTATAACTGTGACACCCGGCAAACTTAGCTTAATACTTTTTACAAACATATAAGTCTAGCTTAGCGAAACATTTTATATAACATACTAAACTAGGTTAGTTGAGTCGGTTCGATGATTCCCATCGGGAGTTGGTTCATACTTACATAACTTCTATAATTGTCCATAGTTTAATGATTTGGGGAATCATTGGGGAAACACACACGAGTCTCGAGTTCCGTTGTTGGTGAAAACATATAATTGGAGTAAGTTGTCAAGTATTACATTTTCTACAGTCAATTAACAACTTATGGATGCATGTTTATGTGATTTAATATGTTAATGTATGTTAAAATGCCATTTTGGGGTCGTAGGTGCGAATGAGGAGTTTGAAGCCTCATTCGCATGATAATCAACCTATTCGCACGCTTTGGTAAGCGAATGGGAACAGAGTATGTATGTATTTATGTATATATATATATATATATATCACTTTGCCTCATTCTCATTAATTCACAGCCCTAACTCGCCTCCAAGTGCTCTCTCTCAAACCCTAACCTGTAGAAACGAGTTTTTGCCCTTATTTCTTGGATCCTAAAGCTAAAACAAGTTTTACATCAATATCAAGTGGAGATTCAAGGTATGTTAATCATATAAACCCTATTCAATACATTTTTGACAAACCCTAAGTGTCCAAATCTTATTTCTAAGTGTTTTCTTAAATAAAAACCTTTCTAACATCTTTCTAAACTAGATCTTGACCCAAACAATGAATATCTTCATAAAAACCTATGTTTAAATGATGTTGGTGACCATATCTTTGGGGTTTATGTGTTATTTGATGATTGAATGATATTAGGATATTGCTTAGATGATTGTGGATTGTTTAGGATCATGATTAGGGATTGTATGAGTGATTTATTGTTGTTTTGTGGACTTTTACCCATTTTGGAGGTCTATGTTAGAAATCTAGGGTTGTAACATGAATATGATGAAGATGATATGGATTCATTTAGGTGAGTTAATTTTTGCTTAATAATTTGGAAATGATGTTGTTTTGATACTTTCCATTTTGAATAAATTTCTCATGCAATTGATGTGACATCTCCATAATTTGTCATTTTGGATAATATGTGATTTGGTGAGCGAAACGGACATGTTAATGACTAAATCAAGTGTATTAACATGTGGTTAGGATAGATAAGGGTGACTGCAATGTTTGGTTGCATTTCGTGAAGTTTTCGATTGGGTTTAAAGGGTTTATATTCGTCAAAATATCTTAAAAACAGTGCAGGTATGAATGGGTTCCCATTTGCATGGTCGACTGTGCGAATGAGAGAAACATAAACCCATTCGCATCACATTAACTCATTCTTACCCAAGGTCCATTCTGTTGATGTGAATGGCTATTTTTAAGACCCATTCGCATGGTCAAAGGATACGAATGAGAATGGAACAGTCTCATTCGCAACAATGGGGAAAATTATGAATCTTTGATATAAACTAAGTGTTTTTACGTGTCTTACTTGTGTGTGAATTGCATGTACTTGATGAACTTATATAACAGGTCACCAATGGGTGGTCGAGTCTTATGTGGTCGAGTCAAACATTCAAACGCGTTTTCAAATGTACACAGTCGTGGTCGGACAATCGGGGCTAGTTAACCTACGGGTTATTAGTCAACACACACTCGTGAACATTTTATGATAGGTCGCCTGTACTAGGGACCATCATCACACATTTAGTTTATTTGTTTGAAGAACGCAACCTAATGTGAGTTTCACGGCCCCACCTTTATACATCTTCTCATGAGGGAGAAACATGCTACACATTTTGGTTACTTAAAGATCATGTTTTACTAGTGTTATCATTTGTTTACTCTGCGACTCATCCAAATCCCAAGGAAACTACTAATATGGTATATAGCGGTGAAATGTGGATAGATCTATTGGGCCTGACAAACTCCACCTGGGTCAACTGGAGGTTGGACGGGTGCATATTGTCTCAAACACACAGGGCCTACCAGGGATGACGGTAGTCCGAAGGGTACACGCTTATAAGGAACAACACAGTCAGCAATGGTTTCAATCGCAGTAGTAACATACTTAACGTCTAGCTAACGTTCGTATAACATAGTAATACATATATGATATTTCTTACTTATGTAACTGTTTTTGGAAAACATGTGAATGAACTCACCAACATTGTTGTGTTGACACATTTTAGCATGTTTTCTCATGTCGTTAAGGTAGCAGCATTGGTCTAGGATGCACGGGAGTCCATAGCATCCATCATTATCATTATGACTACTTTTGAACATTAAAATGTTTTGAACTACTATTACGTTGCTTTGGGTCTGTAAACACTATTATGCTTCCGCTATATTGTTGAACTGCATGGTTTGTTTTTACGTATTTTCTCATATAGTTGTCGTTTGTGGTGACCGTTGACTTGGATCCTGGGTGTCGCGCGCCTCGCGGTAAAACCTGCAAGTGAAATTTGAGGGTGTGACAATAACCCTTGTCACCGGGTGTGACACCCAAGGAAAATCCCACATCGGTCGTGCCCAGGAGAGATCCTTGGTTCATAAGTAATGTCTTGCCTCTTAAATCACCAACACGTTTTAGGGCTTAATGTTAGTGGATGAAAGGAGAACTCCACAGTTAAGCGTGCTTAGGTGGGAGCAGTATCGGGATGGGTGACCTCCTGTGAAGTCTCCACTGGGGCAACCAAAAACAAATCCGTGAGCTCTGGATGGGTAACCCGTCGGGCAAAGCGGACAATATTGAGAGTGGCATGGTGTTTCACCAGGTCCAGTTCCTACCTTGTTCTGATTGTACCCACTTGGGCCTTACCCAGTTTCGGGAACGGCCCAATACCCGATTTGTGCATCTCCATACAAATCTATTTGTGCCAATTGACTTTGTATCCTAAGGTCGTGTTCACTTCGTGGAATGTAATGGAATTCAAATAGGAATTTGCATAGGAATTTAAATTTGATTTAGAATTTAGGTGGTGTTTGTTTTACAGAAGGGAATGAAATCTAAATGAAATTCGAATGCCGATTTCATTCCTTAATCCGTATGTTATTGTTCAATTCTAAGTCCTTTTGTTGAAAAGAACAACAAAAAAATGAAATCTACATTCCAATTCTATTTAAATTCTATTTCATTATGTGAAACGAACACTACCTAAGTCTTTAATTCGTTTTTATCCTCTTACTAGATACAAGCCAAATGAACCCTCAACACTTTGCAATCCATGAGAAAAAAAAAAAAAAAAGTGTGCTAGAGTTGGGGTCAAATATAAGTCATGGATTTAATTTAGTTATTGTAGTTTTCTGACATTTAAAAAAAAAAAATTAACTTGGGTGACGTTTAAGTTATGTAATATTTCATTCATGCAACTTTTAACTTTTTAAGCTTAAAATTTAGAAGTTTCCTGAATTGTATAATATAATAAATATACTTTTAAGATTTACAAATAATAAAAGAGATTAGTTTAGGGTACAATTAAATTGACTACGAAAAATCAATGTAAAAAGTGGTAATAGTATGAAGGCATAATACGAAAATGTAAGGACGCTTTTAAAAGATCTAAGATTGAAGAGAAAACTAAAGTTCAAGGATAATAGATTATTATAAGTTGAGCATCACAAAACATTCCTCATTTGAACCTTTTTTTGGTGTTCTAAGGTAGGGATGAAATCAATATCACACCTGTACCCAAAATACCGGTATTGAATTTGAACAAAAATGGGTGTCAAGTACCGTACCGAATATATAGCTACGGTATGGGTATAAGTACGGGTATCGGTACGGGTATTTTGGTACGATGCCCGTTTTGGTACCACTTTGTTATTTTTCTTTTTTTAAGCACTCGTATAGGTACCAAGTAGGTAAACCATTACGAGTATCAATACTATAAGGGTACCAAATTGATAAAATTGGTACGAGTACCAATATGGTACATGTACCAAATAGGTAAAATTGATACGAATACCATAATACGAAGTACAACATATTATCAAATTCATTAGTATATAGAATTCGGTACCCGTACCGATACCGAAAGTATCGAATACCAAAATCAATAAAAGTGGGTACCGATACCCATATCGAGTTCTAGCTAACAACATATGGTAACTATATACTTTACGAGGGACATGATGCGTGTCAGTCGTGAGGGTGGCTATAACACAGGTTAAGCAAGAAAGATAGATGTACTAGCACCCGCCCCTATTATTTTTTTTACTATTTTTTTCGATCGGCAACCTCAGTGGTAAACCATTGGGCTCTATATTGACGCGGACCCAGTTTGAGACGGCGTCACGACGCTTCAACGAGCATACCACCCAGACCCAGTGCTACAGGAAAGGGGCTGTCAGAAATCGAACCAGAAACCCTTACCGGACAAGAACCCATCTATGGTGTTAAACCCTCCCATCTCAACTATATTGCCATGGTATCATTGGAGCCCCTATTATTTTTTTTACCTTCTAACGTCTCGAGCTGATAATTTTCCTCATGTTTTTGCTTTATCATTCATTGTTTGATTTTCTAGATTCCGCTTGTAATCATTTATGGTTACATCATAAGATTCCTTCTAGATAGGATAAAGCACGTAAGCCCCTGTAGCATGACTATGGTACACATTTTTTTTTTTTTAAGTCATGACTATTGTACACATGTTCTCAGGGACGGGGCGCCTACCGAATTGTTCACGGGTACCAATTACCAGCACAGTAAGACCGCCGTCACCCACGCTGGTAGTGGTCACGTGGACCGTTTTGCTGGTTCTGTTTACCTTGCTGGTACCGGTTGTTTTTTTTTTTTACTTTTATAAATACTTTTTTTTGTGTATTTAACCGTTTGTTTTATTTTTTTTTTATTATTTTCACCGTTTGTTTTATAAATATTTTTACCTTTTTTAAACCGTTTGTTTAAAATTTACTTAAATAATAAGAACATTAAAGATAAATACAAATACAAAAACTAAAATTCATAACTATTAAACATAAAAAACTAAAAATAAAATACATTAAAAGAAATAAAAAAAACTTAGGGCTGGCGCAACAGTTGCCATGCCTCGACATGGTCAAAGTTGTTGTCATATCGAGCCGCATAGTCCACATGCGTGAGCTCGATAGCCAACTCCTGGTCAATGCCCGGCTCCTCCCTCAACGTGTTCTGGTACATGCTGGTCCACCGATCACACTTATTGGTGAGATCGGTCCATTTCCGTTGCAGGCTGACGGTTGTCCGGTCATTGCTGCCAACGTGTCGGTTGAAATCGACCCGTACACGTTCCCAAAAAACCTGCGAACGACGTTGTTGAAGTGTCGGGTCATTCAAGGCGTATTGGTAGCATATCACCAATGCAATCTCTTCTTCGGGGGTCCAACGAGTCATCTTCGTGTGTGTTTCTTTGTATCTACGGTGGTAAAAGTCTGTTTTAACCCCACGGTGTGCTATGTTTATATATAAAAACTTCAAACGGTTTGATGGAACGGTATCAATGCCATTGAATTCGATTGAACGGTTTCCATACTGATTCTGACCGTGAGGTTGTGGGACGGTTGAAATAGTTTTGGTAATTAATTTTAGCCTTTAAACCGTGTATAATAATAATAATAATAATAATAATAAAAGGTTTAATGAAATTATAAAAATAAATAAAAGAATCAGTGGAGTGTTGCCTATAAAAAGGTGTTTCAGTGAAATAAATCAGTGAAGTGATGTGACAAAACATAATTGGTTAAAATCAGTGAAAGAAAAAAAAATTCTACAAGGGCCCCTTGAGGCCTTATAAACACAAAATAGACATTCGATGAACATAGAATTATATCTTTTGAATTTATCATAAGAAATATTTTATTCCGTCTCTCTTTGAATTTTGATTGCATCTATACAGGGTTAGGTTATTCTACAAATGCTATAAAAAATGAGAATGGTGAAAAGCCACTAGAAAATGACATGTGTCTAAAGGATTAAACAAATGAAAGGGGTAATTTTGTTAAAAAAAAATATGCACATGCAAGTCACATGCCATTTCCACCGTAATTTTTAAATGCCCGTAACTTTTTTTATACGTCATCTTTTTTTAAAAAAAAAATTATACCATAAAATTGAGCGTCTTTTTATCTTTAATATGAGTATCATATTGTTATACTTTTGAAAAAAAAAAGTCAAAACCCCACTTGCGTAAGACACAATAGAGTGTAAAACACAATGAGTACCAATTAAATATAGGGTATAAAACATAATCAACAGTCTAATAAAACACAATAGGCGACATACTAAAGACACAATGAATACTTTTTTTAAAAAAAAGTTGAAACCCAGTTGCGTAAGACACAATGGATGACATACTAAAGACGCAATGAACAGAAGACTAAAACACAATGAATACTTTTGAAGAAAAAAAAAAGTCAAAAAACCAGTTGCATAAAACACAATGGACGACATAATAAGAACACAATGAACAGAAGACTAAAACACAATGAATACTTTTGAAAAAAAAAAGTTGAAAACCTAGTTGCGTAAGACACAATGGAGATAACGTAAAACACAATGAGTATCAATTAAATATGCAATGAACAATAGGGTATAAAACACAATGAACAGTCTAATAAAACACAATGGGCGACATACTAAAGACACAATGAAGAGAAGACTAAAACACAATGAATAATAGACTTAAACACAATTAACAACATAATAAAACACAATGTAGACCTAAATACAAAACTCATTTGCGTAAAACACATTGAAAAGCATAATAAAAACACAATGGACAAATTTAAATCATGTTTAGACTAAAAAAAACATAAATAACATATTTATAAAGCACACGTGCATACTATAACACAATGAACGAGCAGAAGACACAACGGAGAAGAAAACCCATTTAACACGAAATTCTTTTTTTCAATTTTAATGTAGCAATGTGGTACTCATGTTAAAGATAAAAAATGCTCGTTAATATGGTGAAATTTTATTGAAAAAAAAATATATCGCATGAAAAGTTATAGACGTTTTAAAATGATGGAGGTAATTGACATGTGCATTGCATGTGGAGAGAAAAAGTCAACAAATGTGTTATGCCCTTCCTCTAATTTATTATTTATTTTTTTCAAACAAACTAATCTCAACCCTTCAAATATATGATCAATGGATCACAATCCTTCTCACCCTTCCTAGAAAAAGTGTCTTGGTATTTGATCCTAACCCTAATCTATCTATGCTTATTATAATAGAAAAGTCATGAGTGACATAAGAAAGCTGAGTTTTCAAGCGTGACCAACAATGCCTGTGTGATGCGAAAAATGATGTCAATAATCAGTTTAAAATATTCAGAAAAATATGTGGGCCACTTGAATTTACAATTAAGGGCCTCAACAAAGCATGTTTGTTATCCATCTCAATTAACGAACAGTTGTTCAGAGTAAGAATGGAGCTCACCTCTTAGCAGATGTTATGTACATCTGTTGGCAGTTGTTAAGTCCTACGTTTGAATTTTAAGAGGGAAGTTTTAAATTAACATGGGGAAACGTGGTTCATTAATTATGTTGCGGGTATATAATCATATTCCTTATAAGCACATAGCAAATTCAGTCATTCGTAATACCAGCTTTGAATTTTCTAAACAAAGTTTTCGAAGCCCTCTTAAAACATATCTTTAAAACCATGTCAATGTCAATGGATAATGCTAAAAACAATCTTAGTTTTATTCATAATCTGAATCCAGCTAAAGATATGTGGAACATGAAGGCTCGAATCATACGAATGTGGAATCAAACTTTTAAGATGGAGGTGAAATTCATCGATGAGCAGGTAACGTATATATCTTTGTTTTTTTATTCTGGAACACGTGTTCTTTTCTTAATACTTTGTACTTTGTACACATCGATGAGCAGCTAATGATGTTTTCTTTATGGTTATTTGCAGGGTGATAAGATTCAAAGTTCTATTAAGGGACCTTTGATACAAGTTTTTGACAGTGAACTTGAAGAAGATGTTGTGGTAGTGATATCTAAGTTCGGTGTCGGTGAAAACAAGGACCTCTACAAACTTATAGCACATGAATACAAAATCAATTTTTATTGTTGTATAACTGTCAATCGTGTTAAGGGTTGGGAAGGTGCTGAGTATGGTTTCAAGTTCATTCCTTTTAAAGGTATTCTTAGCGGAGAAGCTAATAATCTCTTGAGCGTTGGTTTGTATTTTATTTTTTTATCTTAGAATAAACTTTAATATACAATTTAGTTGAATATTGTTGCTTTAAAGTTAACAGATGTTTGATAAAATTGTGTGTTTTTTTTTTTTTTAATTTTTATAGATGTTGCTGGAAGTGTCATTTGGTGTGGGGAATTGGACGTGTTTGGACGACCTCCTTGTTGGTGGTGAAATCCTCAGGATGGATTTACCTTGAATATTCTATGTGACATCCTCAGGATGCTGAAGGACTAAGCAGACTTCAGGATGTAACAGCATTCTGACAAGTGTGCATCCTGAGGATAGAATAACGAATTAGCTTGTCTTAATATTTTTTGCAGGTAAAATCAACAAATGAATAAGACTTGTAACTCCTCTCCAATGGCTACAAAGTCTTACCAAGTCAATAAATTTAAGGATGCAAGAAGAATACGCGTATAGACTTAAAGAGCGAGTCAAAGTGTAACCGCCAAGATAATGAATGATAGGCGAGAAAGGTGGAAACTGATGTCCAACGTCTATTTCAGTTGAAACATCCTCAACAACTACTTGAAACAGCCCACAAAATCATTGAAGACAACGGATATTGTGGAATCTTCTAATTATTGTCATGTAAACTATATATAGGGGTATGATGAACAAAAATAGGACACTTGCACATTATCGAACACTTGATACCAGCTAGTTGAG
The DNA here is from genome assembly GCA_028751855.1 of Ambrosia trifida. Lineage (NCBI taxonomy): Eukaryota > Viridiplantae > Streptophyta > Magnoliopsida > Asterales > Asteraceae > Ambrosia > Ambrosia trifida. Next base: position 1,599,211 of record CM054126.1, on the reverse strand, counting down.
ACCTGATACTCTCTACTCACACACACAACACTACACAATCATTGTAATCTTAGATTGTTCATCATATTTCCAAAGTTGTAACACATTTTTACCATTTTAATATTAACAAACAAGGCAGGGGCCTAGACTCCTCTCGAGGCTTTGTGCCGGCGATCATCAAGTGATCAAGGGCTTTCCTCGTACATCGAGTGTTGTTCTTTGTTGTTTCATACTTATATTTGCTTGTCTTACCATTCTGCCAGACAGTTACATCCTCAGGATATAACTGACCATTCTAAACCCATTCTTTTCCATCCTAAGCATAGTTGTCATATTGTTATCAATTTGTCATTATAAACCATCATCTTGAAAATAACACTAAGTTTTACTATATTTTACACATTTAGCACTCTACCTCACTTTAACTAATTTGGAAAACAAAATTATTTCTAGTAGGTAATTTTTGACCAAAACAATTTGGCGCCCACCGTGGGGTGAGTGGTGCTATTTTCAACAAAAAACTTTGCTAAAACTCTTTCTTAATCAATTTATCTCGAAAATCTTGACAACTATGGCCTCAAACCCAAAATCTGTGTCTTCTTCCACACCATCCACAACCTCTGTCAGAAATGTGACTCTACCACCCCCTCCTATCTTCCCTAAGAGTTCTGGACAAGTTACCAGAAGTATAGCTCCTAATACTGCTAGATCTGGGATGGCAACATTTGGATCCACTCCTCCTGTTTTCGTATCAAATGATGAACTCCTTTCTAGGGGTGAGCAGATTCGGCCCGGACCGAAAAATAACCGAGTCCCGAACCGAAAAAAACCGATAACCGAACCGGGTCTGTGATTCCGGGTATGTATTCGGTCCTGGTGATTATATATTTCCGGGTCTCGGGTCGGTTCGGTCCAAGAACCGGGTGAAACCGACACAAAACCGAAGGACCGAAAGAAGCAGAATTGAAAACATCAAAAATAAACTAACTGTTAGTTTTTTTAGGTGCCAAGTGGGCCTAAGCAGGCTTCAATCTTCTAAGCAGGCTGCTGCTGTCGATAATCCTACATATATAACCTAATATACATATGCAAATCATATCTTCAATCTTCTAAGCAGGCTGCTGTCGATAATCAATCTGCAAGAAACAAGAGGCTGCAATCAGAAAGGTATGTTCTAAAGGGCTGCTGTTTTTCCTTCAAAAAAAAAAAAAAAAGGGCTGCTGTTTAACTGTCTGGTTGACAGTTTAACTGTCTGCAATCAGAATATCAACCTGCTGTTTAGTTTGTTAATTTTATTTGTTTTGTTATCAAACTTAGATGGATCGTAGAAGAATTACGAAGGATGAAGTTTGGCAAGTGTTTGAAAGGTTTACTGATGCGAATGGGAATAAAATGGCAAGATGCAAGAGTTGCGCGATAGTGTATTTTGCTGACCCGACTAAATGCGGAATAGCGACATTGAAAAAACATCTTATAAAAAGTCCGCAATGCTCTGGTAGTCCGTAGTTGAAATATAAAATCAATTTAGTTTATTTCAATGGTTTATGCTTGTGTAATCATAGTGTTATTTTTATGTTGTTTGCAGAAAATCAAGGTAACTAGCAAGCGATTATGGAAAAGATGAAGACGAAGCCTTTTTTATTTATGTTTGAATTGACATTAGTTGGATTATATTTATGTCTTCCTATTATGTTTTTATTGTGAAATTATGTTTTGAATTCATTCGAGCGTTTTTGGTATTGAAATTCAATGTTTAAAAGATTAATCCGTCTATGTTTTGAATTCATTCGAACGTCATTCAAAAACCGATAACATTCAATGTTTAAAAGATTAAGTACTTACTTCGGACCGGAATCTTATAATACCCAAAAGAGAAGTGAAACTGCATACCCCCTGCTTGTCTTTCAATCTTATAACCCGAGCTTATGACACCCTGGATTTGCTTTCCTGCTTGTCTGTACATTAAAAAAATGACCAAGATTTGGATCATGAACAATGAGCAAAAAAATCAATATATATCACGAAACACATAATTAAATTGTAGTTATATGTTCTCCAAAAGTATATGTAGCAAAATGGGCAGACTAATCAAAAATCTTTTACTAATTTATAATTTTATATGTTCTCCAAAAGTATATGTAGCAAAATGGGCAGATTCAATATATTTTCTTAACTAATCAAAAATCTTTTACTAATTTATAATTTTATATAGAGATTCAATATAAAACAAAGAATAATCTCCTAATTTTCGAATATAACATAGGCAGACTAATCTTATCAATTACCCATGACCCATTTAAATTTTTAGGAGATAAGATAATCTTTTCCTGGTTTTGATACATATATAATTCAAAATCAACTTAAAAAAATTACAGATTTCCTATTTCCTATTTCCTATTATCCTATATAAGTACAACATATACGTCTAAAAAAAATACAAACCAATCTGTACGGCTGCAGCAGGATACAGGGCTGCTAAATCAATCTGTACGGCTGCACTTGCTGCTGCTGCACACTGTATCAGACAGTGACCTCGGCTGTTGCACACTGTATCAGACAGTGACCTCTGCTGCTGCACACTGTGGACCTACTGTTGCACCTCTGCTGTCTCCTACTCTGCTGGAAGGTCAAGGTTAGCATAAAAATTTAATACATGTATAATGTAAATGTATAATTTAGCATGTTAAATCAATCTGTATATAGATAATTACTCTACTTATTTGTATACTTTAGCATGTTAAATCAATCTGTATTTGAAACATATTCCGAAACCTGGGTCAAAACATGATGGGTCAAAACATGATGGGTCAAAACTGTCTTATAGTTATGCTATGGGTCAAAACATGATGGCTGCAGAAAGTCAAACCGCCACTGAGATTTACCTAGGACACAGGTACTAGGTAACTACATGTTGCTTATTTTTCCACCATGGGCATGCATGCAAATCTTTATACTGAAGAACCTGTATGAGATCAATTAAACAAAACAGTTCGGTATGCCCAAAGAAAGCCTCTCTAGAGCCTGTAATACATGATATGTAAATCAGTAAATGGTATGGGTAAGACAGGTTGAGCAACGGGTCAAAACGGATTAGGCTAAAAACGATAGTTTAGGCGTTTTTTTTTTAAACGCCACGCCTAATATAGTTTAGGCGTTTTTTTTGAAACGCCACGCCTAATATAGTTTAGGCGTTTTTTTTTTTGAAACGCCTAAACTAATATAGTTTAGGCGTTTTTTTTTTGAAGCGCCTAAACTAATATAGTTTAGGCGTTTTTTTTTGAAGTTAAACCAGCCATGGTAAAATCATATATACTGGTTTAGTCACATTTTCTCAGACTATACTTTCCTACAGCTAAGTGACAGAAAAAACAAATGATACATAAATGTGATAGTTTGCCTATATGATCAGTGTGTTAAGGGAAATTATGGACTAAAAAAAAGATGTGATTAAACTTTAAAGAACAGAAATCATGACATAGCATAGTGCACATCTGCAAGTTCCTATTATAAACACCATATCCAACATCTTCACCATTTGCTAATTAGTTTTGTTATAACTGGTCATTAGACCTTAAATCCTCAGATAATCATGAGAAGAAATTCCACCGTTTTTTTTGAAGCGCCTAAACTAATATAGTTTAGGCGTTTTTTTTGAAGCGCCTAAACTAATATAGTTTAGGCGTTTTTTTTGAAGCGCCTAAACTAATATAGTTTAGGCGTTTTTTTTGAAACGCCTAAACTAATATAGTTTAGGCGTTTTTTTTTAAACGCCTAAACTAATATAGTTTATTCGTTTAAAAAAAAACGCGCAAACTATATTAGTTTAGGCGTTTCAAAAAAAACGCCTAAACTAATATAAACAGGAATGTTATACATTTATTACTAACAATCGTTTTTTTGTATTGGTTAAACGTAGATGGATTCAACTAACATCGAGAATTTATCAAGCGACGAATCGCATGGAAGCAAAAAGAGGAAGTCACAACATGTTGAAAAAGATAATGCAAAGAAGAAAACTATCTACGACTCTTCTACGAATAAACTAGAACAACTATGAACGATCTTTTGGTTCGTAATTTCTTTTTTACAATAATGTTTTGGTTTTTTCGAATTCTATCGAACACTTGGTGTGCAAAACATACGGTACATAACAATAAAACCAACTACTCTCTTACTTTTTTCACTGAGGCATTCAATCGAACACTTGGTGTGCAAAGATCATATATGCTAAATTACATAAAACAAGCATAACATCACCAACCAATTCCATCAAGAACACATATCATAGCTTTTTAGGGCAAATTCAGGTTAAGAAACAACTGAAAATATGAATTCAGTTTTGAATATTTAAGCAATTTCATTACACATAGGCCTTAATAAAAATACAGATCATCATTCAAGTCTAACAGATCAATCAAAATGAAGAAGGGATATTGCTCACCACTGATTCAGTACACATCGGCTTGCTGCAAGTTGCATCAGAGAGCTTCCATCAGTCTGATCAGATCATCTGTAATGGGTCGGGTTCGGTCATTAGGTTTGGACCGAATATACCCGAGTGTACAAGAACCGAGACCGACCCATCCTTAGTGTAGTGTTTGTCGGTTCTGAGATTTGTATGTTCTCGGTTCTCGGGTCGGGTCGGGTATTTCTCGGGTCGGGTCGGGTATTATCATTTGCTCACCCCTACTCCTTTCCATGTTTGAATCGCATTCATATAATAAATCCTTTCCCTGTAATACAATAAAAACAAAGAAGCATAATAATATGCTAACATCGCATGTTACAAATATAAAAGTCTCAGACTTCGTCTTCCCTGGCAAAATTTTTTGAATCTTTGTTCAACAGTGTCGCCGATCCAACTGTTGAGCCCTACGCCAAAACATCTACACACTTAATTATGGCAAAGGATAACCTAAATTAATGTGTGTGTATATACATATATATAACTACAATAGAAACATAAGCATTACCAACACAAACATTTAATTCAAAAAAGAAATCAAACTTCAGAGTTCAGAGACACGAAATGTTGTTAAAGGTAAGCATATATTTTACCTGCGACTGGGAAATTTGTGGATGTGATCAAATAAAGTTGATCTGGATGAAATCTTCATAAACGGGTTCAGTGGATTTAGGGTATTTGTACCTGTGGATGAAATCATTGCCAAGCCTATTAGGATTCGTTCTACAAAGAATAATTCGATTGAAATGGAGAAGAAATCAACACCTACGATTTACCCTTCTCGGTGAAAACAAAGTTGGCGAACGAGATGGAGTTAATCAGTTACAGTGGAGGCTTTTAAGAGACTAGGGAATTTATGTGGATCATGTACAATGGAAGCATTTAAGAGATTGGTGAATTCATTTGACAAGCGGGGCACTCAATGGTCTCGCATTGCTTTCAACATCTTGTGTAAACAGTGATGTAAAATTGAGAATGACTACATGAATGTGATCAAGGGCATAGCCAACTCCCTTTCTTTCAATTCAGGGGAACAAAGAGACTCGGTTTAATCTCTAAATTAAATTGATGATTCAATGTAGTGTTTCATGAAGCACAAAAGGATAGAACGGTAAAGAATTTCATGACATTTGGGTATAAGATTTTTGACATGCCATCTTAAAAATGAGGTGATTTTTCTATCTTAGGCTATTATAATGTAGTATAGATTATGAGTATTGCTACTATGATTAAGTTGCAATGTGATTATTATTATTATTATTATTATTATTATTTTAAAGTATGAGTTTCTTTTGCATGCATCAAATGTTTTGATATTTATAAACTTGGTAAACATCACATGTTTTGATAAACACCTGGGCCCGAAGGAAGCTTTGCCTATGCGTGTCGGGTCTTGTACCAAAACCAGTAGAAAGAAACAAGTCAGGGCTATTTTAGTCATTTCGACAAGACAGCTTTGATTTGGTGCAACTTAGTGATACCAATTTGAAAGTTAGGTAGGCTATGTTAAAACAAACTAGAGGACCTAAACATGGACCAGTATAGACTTGGGTAGCCCATCTTGTCGGCGGCCTTAAGACCACTTGGGCTTAGGCCTACGTCTATCTATCTAGTATCTATTTGCCTTAATAAAAAAAAAAAAAGTTGGCATAGCATACCAAACCACCAGACCAGAGCATTATACAACAATAATAAATTGCATAGCTAGAGGTGCACGCATGGGGAATTTTACAAAAACTAAAAGATTACTATATATACATAAAAGTACATATATATATATTAAAAACTAAAATATTACAAAGATATAAAATTTAAAAACATACTAACTAACATACATAGTTACGGATATATGTTCGTTTAGGCTTCGTCTAGTGGGCTCAACATAGAACCACAATGAACACATCAAATTTGGAATGAAGAACATTTTATATTACTCGAAATGAAGACAAATAGTTTGGTTTTGAATTTTATAACACATGCCAACAGTTAAACTTGATAGATAGATAGATAGAGAAAGCTTTTCAAACAGTTAAAAGAAAGCCATATCTATATATAACAACACTTGCTATATCATATCTCAACCTGCCATGATACAAGCAAGTATCACAACTTCACAAGCATAACATCATTCATTCATTCATTCATGTATACACAACAAAATATAACTATATACATATATCCATCCATGTAAGTAAATACAATTTTCATGCCTCCAACAGTCCCTAACCAATCAATATGTCATACTAAATCAACCTCCGGTTCAGCTCGTTGAACCAGTTCTAGTAAACTTCCAGCCTTCCGTTTAGCGCGATCCGTTCCATGTTCGCACAATTCTGCCAACACGTCCTCTCCTCCAACCGCCTTCAAAATCAATAAACGCTCTACATCACCCGCACACACGCACCACAAAATTGCCACCCCATTTTCCCGGTTTCTTGGTGATCCGGTCCGAACCACCTCCACTAAAACCGGGATCGGGTCTGCTTGACCGATCGCCACCTTCCCTTCATGGTGGCCCGCGATTATTGCCAAAATCGCTAAAGCCTCGTCCATCATTCCACCACTAGCATCCTTAACCAATCTCATCAACAGGCCCACCACTCCTGCTCGTACGGCCCGCACCTTGTTTCCTTGATATATACACAGGTTAAAAATAGCGGTAGCCGCGTCTTTCTTCCCTCTCGGTGTCCCATGTTGCAGCAAATCAATCAGCGGCGGTATAGCACCCGCAGCTCCAATAGCGACTTTATATTCATCCACCACCGACAAACTGAAAAGGGCTGCAGCTGCATTCTCTCGAGCCTCCACTCCTCCATTTTTCAACACGTCGACTATCTCTGGTATCGCACCGACACCCACAATAATCCCTTTATTCGCTTCATTTATCGATAAGTTCAAAAGCGCAGTGACCGCATGCTCTTGTGTTCTGCTATCTTGAGAAGATAACAATTCTACTAAAATGGGAATAGCTCCATTTTCCGCGATGCATATTCTGTTATCGGCGTTTCTTTTTGCTAGTAGTCTAAGTTCACCAGCAGCTGCCCGTTTCTCGTTCAAGTTCCCATTTGTGAGCTTTTCGAGCAATGCAGTAACCGAAGTTTGGTCGCATTCTGAGCCAGTTCTTCCTGCTTTTGAGTTTCCTTGTGATTTTGGCAGCTCAATGCCGTTACTTTCGCACCATAAAGCGATCAGACTCTTTAAAACATAGTTGGGCGTCAACAATGTGTGTTGTAAAGTCAGTTGAGTTTTTGGACACGTTTTGTGACCCGCGTCTAGCCATTTTTGGATGCAAGACCTTTCATATGTCTGCAATATAGTGTAAAACAATGGAGTGAATTTCTGACACAGCACAAACGTAACGCAAAACTCATGGGTTTGGTTTTAGTTTAAACGGGTGCAGGTCAGTTGGGTCGAACTTGCAACCCATTTTGGATGCAAGACCTTTCATACGTCTATAAACAGGGATATTTATTCTACTAGGGGCCGAGTAGGTGCATAAGGGACTGAAATAAACCCGGCCCAGCAGTCCAAACCAGTCTTATATTCGTGTTAAAAATATCAAACTTTAACATGGACACACTTCAAATCGTGTAACCTAAACACCTCATTTGTCTAAAGGGGTTGGCGGGATGTAACCAAGGTGTAAGACTGTAAGGTTGTTAAATAGGTTGGTACGTTGTAATAAAGGCCTAAACGGGTGGTAAATTTAACTAAAGCGTGTTGCATGTAATATTAAACAAGACAAACAAGTCAACCCGAACACGACCCATTTAATTAAACAAATCAAATAGGGCTTGACCCATGTACCAAACAGGTTACATATGACAACCTAAAACCTGATGATTTCCATTGTGTGTTTCGGGCTTGAGCCTGGGAAAAGTCCAATTATACTACTTTAGGGCTCAATATGTATAATGTTCAATAGGACTATTTAGGACTGCTATATAGAACCAATTAGGGCTACTAAACGGGTCGTGTTTGCGGATCGAACTCACACACATGAACCTGTACATGATACGTGTATTCACGGATTAACATGAACTCGACCTGTTTAACTCAAAGAAAAAAAAAAACTATTTTGTTGTTTTTTTACTTATCAAATTTTAAAATTTACAGATCATATTTTTAAGCAGTTAATACTTAGACTATGCCAATCTCTTTCTAAGATTTTAACTCTTGCCATAAAAATACCATAATAATTTAAACTACTATATAAAACATATTCCCGAAACATACCTGCCCAGTAGAAACAATCACAGGATCTTTCATCAGTTCAAGCGATATCGGGCACCGAAAATCATCTGGAATAACTGGAGATCGATGCCTCTCAAACCTCCTTTCGCGATCAGAATCCTCAGTTTCAGGATTTCCCAGCATGACAAAATCATTAATCCTTTTAAGAACAAATGACACAGTGTCAAAGCTACTGTCAAACTCTCCACCACCCGTCGAGACCACCATCTCATGGATCGCGAGTGATTCCTTCCTCAGATCCTCAATGGTGGTAAGATGCAGCTTTTCTGCAAGTCTTTTAACCATTTCTTGATCTGGTTCTTTCCCCATTTTCACCACTGTTAGATCTTTTTGAAGCTGTGAATCAGGAGACTCCATTTGCGCCTTTGCTCTTTTGAGCTGTGAATGCACAAGTTGTATCTGCAATATTATAAATAACGATTCGTTCTATTAATACTCATTAAGATTGATACGGGGGATCACGGGCTGATACAAGAGTTAGCATACTCTTACTTGGACCATCTAGATAGATGATAACATGACAGAAAAGACTCAAACATTTAATGAACATAAGTTGGGCTACAAATGGAGTCACTGGGCCCATAGGCAGCGGAAAGAAAGGTCTCGACGAGCTGGAACATGTAACTATCAGCCATAGGTGGTTTGGCCCAGTTGTAGTACATGAATTCCATCGGTTAGGATTTCAATTCCGACACTGAATATTTTTCGCCGATTTTAATGAGATCTGATTCATTCTCTTTTTAGTGTAAAATGCATAACCTACTGATTGCATTAATTTACGTGTTTACATATGTCTTTAGTTATAGTATTTTTTTTTCAGCGACGGCGCACTTGGGCTCAGTGGCATCCTCTGCATAGCCCAGGTATATATCCATACCTCATACAGAATTACAACCGTCGATTGTTAGTTTGACGCTTAACCAACTGGCCTGTTTACTTCAACCCTCTGACTTGTTTTCCAGGAGAAAATCACTGGCAACAAGATTTGACCCGAGTTTTAGGGAGTGACACAGAGTGCCACTAGACTAGAAGGCCTTTAGTTATAGTATTTACTCGACGGTATGTAACCACAAAACGGGCAATAACTACCAAACCTAAAATTCCCTAAAATATATACATACTTGGAGAATTCTCACAGTTAACCTTATTAGCTTCCGCTCTGCGTCAAACATTTATGTCTGTCTATAAAATCACACTCACCTGTTCTTTAACTTCTTGGGGTACATCGAACCGATCATAACCAATCTTGCACAATGCCTCTTCAATCTGAGCAGTCACTTCATGAAACTTCTTAACAGTTCCATCAATTTGCAGTGCCTAAAAACACAATTACCCTTTCATCATCACCAACTACCAATCAAAATATATAAATCCAAACAAAAATAATAATAATAATAATAATAATAATAATAATAATAATAATAATAATAATAATAATAATAATAATAATAATAATAATAATAAACAAACAACCTGAAAAGTTTTACTTCCTTGATTAACTGATTTCAAAAGATCTAAACCCAAATCCAAAGCAAATTTCAAAGACTTAAGCCCATCAATATCATTATGATCATTAACCTGTTGTTCACTATCTTTGAGTTCATCAAATAATGGGCCCAAAAGCTTCACTCTTCTGACTAAGTTCCCATAATGATCTCTTGCAATGTTTCTGCAGTCTGGTAGAGTTGCAAACTGTTTAACTGAGTCAACGAGTTGACTCACCAAGACAGATGGTTCTTGATTGGACATTATTGGATAACTAAAGCACACACCTTTAAAAAGCTGATTTTTTTATGTGGGTGAAGAAAAGTGATCATTGGTTTAGAGATGGGTTAATTAGTTTGACGGGTATTTATAATTATGAGTGTAATGAATAAAGATGAAGACTTTTTCAGGGTTTATGAATACCCTTTGAAGAAAAGGTCTTTCTGTTATGTATGGTTGAAGTTGAGGGAGTCAACACTAGTGTCAATGGAGAATTGGTCACGAGTTTGGGAAAGGTTGAGAGGGTTTGCGTTTTGAATCTGATTTTTAGATTATTGCGTTTTGAAAACGCAGGTAATTAGTTTTTAGTGTTTGGATTGCGTTTTGAAAACGCAGATAATCAGTTTTTTAGGCTATCAAAACGCAATAATCTATAAGCAGCCCCACCCCTATTTTTTCAAAACGCATAATCTGTTTTGAATAAATGCAAAAGTGTTTTTGGTCATAAATGTTTATTGGCTTATGACTTTTTGAAAAGGAGTTTAAAAAAAAGGTGTTTGGATTAGCTTTTCGGATGAGTAACGTCAAAAAGTCAATAGATTGTCTTTTTTTTAAGTGTTTCGCTTAACTTATTGTGATTATTGGTTATATGGGTGGTAAATTTGTAATTTTTTTTTCCAAAAGCCATAATTTCTAACTTCTCAAAAACCACTTTTCCACCCTTAAAAGCCAAAAGCCAAAAGTCAAAACAGAAAGTGCTTTTGAGTTACACAAACACCTTATTGACTTATTGGCTTCTTGGAAAAGCCAATAAGTCAATAAGTTGTTTTGAAACTCAATCTCAAACACCCTCTAAGAAAAGGTCTTAATCTTATTATATATTTATAGAATATCTCTCCTTTAGTGGAGTTTACCGGATGATCTGCGCAGTCCGTTGTATCGCTTGGGCTCTCGACTAGTATCTATACACGACCCTATATATGGGTTAATAGGAATAATCATCTTGGGTTGAACACCCACCCACCCACACACTCGATCTCGGGGAATGGAATGAAGATATTACGTGAAGTCACCGTCTGTCGATGAAATGTGAGATTATGAGAGGAATTACACAAGAAAATGGGTGCGAGGGTGCAGGAACACTGACCCTTTCACACTAGTAATTATAAGGGCTATCTCCGAAGGGAGCTCCCCATAACCATTTCATTCACCCTTATGTTCTTAGAGTACGTATATACCCTGATTTGTTTTTACCTTAAATATGGTGAGTAGATGATCAAAAAATTGAACCATAATTAAGTTCATTGCAAAAACTAATATGAAATAACTAAAATGATCGTTTGGTTATGATTTATTTTTATGCAACCGGGTTTTTGGTTCATTTATGACCAAACAGACATTAAACCCATCCTTTATTTTATTTTTTTTATTAAATAATAATATCGGACATTATCAACTGGAAACCGATCTTTTATGATAATATAAAAACCAAAAATCGTTTATGCCTTCATTTTGTGCATAACCGAACTGGATATGACTCTCACCTGACGAGATAAACCGCTTTGACATTTTACATATCACATGATAGCTAATTTCATTTTATGTTGGACAATGTGAGTTCAAAAAAATGTCATATTTTGGGATAGCGTGTATAACTTGTTGAAAAAAAAAAAAAATCTTATTTGGACTATACTAAAGTTTAACGTGTCAACAGGTTTACCTTGTTTACAACATTATTTCAACTTGATTACGACTCATTTAACGGTATAACTTTACTACAACTCATATGTTTTTGTTTGAATTGCTTATATAAAAGAGTTAAGTGTGCTATATATAGTAGATTGTTTTGGATGTAAATGAATTATCTATAATATTAATTCAATGACACTTAAATAGTGACAATAGATATCCTGCGCCCGGCCACGCTTAGTTACGCTGCTTCCTAAAGCAGTGGATCATTATTTTACACTTTTTATTTCCTAGGGTAAATTACACGTTATGTCCTTTACGTTTACCTGAAATTTCACCATGTGTCCTTTATCTTTAATAATTACACCGTGTAATTATTAAAGATAAAGGACACACGGTGAAATTTCAGGTAAACGTAAAGGACAAAACGTGTAATTTACCCTATTTCCTATCAGCTTACAATTTGTCCATTGCTAAGAAAGATTTTTTTTCAATACATTCTTTGCTTTACATAAATTTACATTTTAACCTCATAACTTTTGTAAAAATTATCATGCATTTTTTTAACATCTATATTTATAAGTTATCATTTTTTTTTACCAACTTACACTAGCTACATTGACTTTATTTTTACAGCTTCTTATTGTTATTAGTGTTGTACTTGATGCATGTGCTATAACAATACCTTAACAAACCAAGATACTAATCGAATTTTCAACACATAACGAACCAAAATGATACCAACCAAATTACCAACACATCTCGCTCGAGGAAATGCGAAAAAGTCACTGACCGCCGTGAAGCGCGGGCTTACTACGACACCACCAAACTTTTAGCTTTTAGCCGCGAGTATTTTTTTGAAGCCCACACGACAATAACAGTCCCTTAATATTATTTTTTATGTCCACAAAACCGTCCACAATTACGCGAAAGAATGCAAGAAAATCGTTGCCCATAGTACTACTAAACACTTCTGCACAACAAACGTGCCCCGCCGCTTTGCGCCGGGTTAACAAAAACCCTAGTTAAAGTTGATATCTTTGACTTAAAAGAAATATATGAGTTGTGTCCGGTCATCAATTTCAACCCATCGATATACATGCCAAACAAAACCAAATCCTCAACAAATGAGCACATTAAGAAAATAATAATTGGATTCTTTAATTTATCGAATATGATGTCTTATAAAATAAATTTATCAAATTAATATTCATAGTCATATGACTCATATACACGTGGAGACGTATTGTGTTCCTGTTGATCAATTCTTTAAACATAATACAAAACATAATAATAAATCAAACATACCCGTTAGTCCAGTAAAGGATGATAGGGAAGACGATGCCATGACAGGATGATTACGCTGATCGGGTTTCCGTTTAGGGTGTACAGTTAGGATGGCTTAAGGAGATCAGAGATCTCAATTATACAGAGAGGAGATGAGGATGGTTTTGTGTGTGTAGGTAAAGGTGTTTATTTTTGTCACACCCTCAAAATCCACTTGCGGAGTTTTACCGCGAGGCGCATGACAAACCAGGATCCAAACCAACGATCACAATAAACAAGTCTAAATGAATATAATGCAATTTCAAAACATAGTTTAAAATCCCCGTTTACAGCGGAAGCTTATTCAAAACAATATCTCAAAGTAGCCAAATGTTCAACATATGCAAACCATGCGACTCTAACTAGACGCCGTGCAGACGCGTGCGCCCTAGTCCAGTAGTGCTACCTTAGCGACCTGAGAAAACATGTAAAAGTTTACGTCAGCACAAAAATGCTGGTGAGTTTACAGGTTTTGTAATCCAAGTACCAAGTCCACCTGTCCATACTATAACAAATCGAAAACCAGTGTACGCTAGCTAGGCGTATGTTTTGTTACTACCACGATTGGAAAACCATTACTAACACGCATACCAGATGTTGTGCCCGAAAAGTAAACCAGTTGTTCCTGTTGTTCCTGTTTGAGACAATATGCACTCGCCCGGCCCTCCAAGCCGACGAGCGGGGTTGGTCACTCCCAATAGCGCTATTCACATTTCCCCGTTGTGCAAACCCGCACATTCATGGTTCCCCCCGGAACTTCCAAAGATCGTGTAGTACACAATAGAAACCCATAGTATGACAGTAGTTACCAAATAATCGTTTTAACACATGTTTTCTCCCCCGAAAAGTGTAAACCAGTTTAAAAGAGGGGCCGTAAACTCACCTTAAGTTGCGTTACTCCTTAACACGAGTAAACTCAGCTGCTATGCTAGTCCCGTAAAGCGGCGACCTAACATATGACAGTTACAAGTACTTAGACTAATAACCCGCAGGTTAATTAGTCCCTAGATGTCCAGACCATAACCAAGTTCGTTTGAAAACACCGTGACTGTTTAACTGACCCAAAGTACAAGACTCGACATCCCATTGGTGACCCGAGACTCCCCGTGTTATGTTTACGCTCTCAAACATGCAATCATGTAAACACACTTAACATACGTTAACGCACAACAATTTATAGCACATAGTTCACGTATCACCGAATTACATTCAAACATATGTTACCAAGTTATTAGATATGTTACGGGGTTCCTAGCATGTTCCTACATGTCAAATCGGGTCTCGGAATGCTAATTTACACTTACAGCAGCATTACACGCGATTAGGAAAAGTCAACTAGCATTTAGGTTGGTCAACTGGCATTTAGGAAAGCTAATCGCATGTAACTACTAGCATTTAGGGCTAATCGCATGTAACAACTAGCATTTAGGGCTATACCACATGTAACTACTAGCATTTAGGGCTATACCACATGTAACTACTAGCATTTAGGGCTATACCACATGTATCAACTAGCAATTAGGGCTAATCGCATGTAAGTACTAGCAATTAGGCCCTAATCGCATGAAAGACTGGCGATTGGCCTCCTAATCGCCTCTAACATAGGCGATTAGGATTGCTAATCGCCTGTAACCTTGCTGTTCCGGTTTTTCGCGCGTTTAACGCTCTAAATCAGATCCAGAACGTGTGTAACCACCCAATATCATCCCAACAACTATTCTAAACATGTTTCAACTAAAACCCTTCGTTTTGCCTCGTATTATCAGCCCTGCATGCAATCACGTAATCCAAACACCATTCACATAGCATGCAACATCATACTAACATGCGTAACTATAACCCTAATAATCAATTCTCAGATTTTTATCATCATAATATCATTATTATTCTGATCTAACATAATAACATGTCATTCATTCATCTTGAATCATAAAAACCCTAGCTTTCTAATCATAAACACACATAACACATGTATACTAGTTAAAATCCGATTAACAACACTTATTAACGATTTTCAGAAAGCTTTTCCGTTTTAGAACAGGTCTGGACTATTAGGGATTGAATAAAAAACGTTTAATAGATTGCATGGATGGAAACCAAACCTTAGATTTGTAAAAGGATGATGGATTAAGCTTGAAACCTTGTGTTTTGATCACAAATCGCGTTCCAGAGGTTGTGTGTGTGTTGGGGCGGGTTATGGGACGACTAGGGTTTGTATAATGAAGTTTAGGAGGTCAAGTATGGTATTTATAGTCGTTTTTAGTCGTCCAACCCGTAACTAGCGATTGTGCAGCCTGTACACGCGATTAGGGATCCTAATCGCATGAACAGTAATGCATTTGGGCCTAATCGCATGAACAGTCATGCATTTGGCCCCCTAATCGTATGAATGGTCATGCATTTGGGCCTAATCGCATGAACAGTCATGCATTTGGTCCCCTAATCGCCCATAGGGGCTAGTTTCGTGTGTTTTGCGTGTTAAACCCCGTTTTAACATATGTTAACACATATTCACATACCGACAAGTCACATAATGATTATAAACACATAACACATGTAAATACACATATTCACACTCGTTCACCAATTCCCGGGACTCGAGACTTGTATGTTCCGTATGCCCTGACGATCCTACAAATCGTCACCGTTTGTACACTTGGTTAAGGACTGACATCTAATGAACCTCTAGACCAACATCCAATGATCTTCTAGACTAACCGATAGTTCCCGAACCATAACCCGACTTAACTAACCCAGTT
Organism: Ambrosia trifida; assembly: GCA_028751855.1. Lineage (NCBI taxonomy): Eukaryota > Viridiplantae > Streptophyta > Magnoliopsida > Asterales > Asteraceae > Ambrosia > Ambrosia trifida. The sequence goes on along the minus strand of CM054126.1, from coordinate 1,583,035 downwards.
AAGTACAATATACGCGTGACTCGCTAAGGTAGACTTTCATCTAGACAACTTTGTTAACCAGAATTTGCCGGGTGTCACATCATCCCCACGTTAAAAGAATTTTCGTCCCGAAAATTGCACAAGTACCAAAAGAACAAAAGAAATAACGAAGGGAACAAACAAAAGATAGAAACCAAAAAAAGAGAGATTTACCCGAGTTGTCACATCATCCCCACGTTAAAAGGAATCTCGCCCCGAGATTCATTCAGCTGCAGAAGAGACATATCTCAACTCGAACGCTTCCTTAGGAAAGAGATGAGGATATTTAGACTTCATCTGATCCTCCCGTTCCCAAGTGTACTCTGGTCCCCGGTTCGAGTTCCACCGAACCTTAACGATGCGAATCTTGCTGTGACGTAGGCTACGAATCTTGTAATCCAGAATCTCCACAGGTTCTTCCACAATCCGAAGACGATCATCAACCTTGATCTCTTCCAGTGGAACGATGAGAGACTCGTCAGCCAGACACTTCTTCAAGTTTGACACGTGGAAGACGTTATGTACGTTACCGAGCTCCGTCGGTAAATCAAGACGATATGCCACCGGTCCAATCCGTTCCAGGATCGTAAATGGTCCGACATACCGTGGGTTGAGTTTGCCACGCTTCCCAAAGCGTATGACGCCCTTCCACGGTGAGACTTTTAGAAGTACTTTGTCATTAACTTGGAATTCCAATGGTTTGCGGCGCTGATCGGCATAACTCTTTTGCCGGTCCCGTGCCGCTGCCAACCGGTTACGAATCTGTACGATCTTTTCCGAAGTTTCGTACACTAGTTCAGGCCCAGTGAGTTGACTCTCACCCACTTCAGCCCAACAAAGAGGAGAACGGCATTTCCGTCCGTACAGTGCCTCGAACGGAGCCGCCTTGATGCTCGTGTGATAACTGTTGTTGTACGAGAATTCTACTAACGGTAGATGAGCTTCCCAACCCTTGCCAAAATCGATCACACATGCCCGCAGCATGTCTTCTAAAGTTTGAATCGTACGCTCACTCTGACCGTCAGTCTATGGATGATAAGCCGTACTCATGTCTAGTTGGGTACCCAAAGCCTTGTGCAAAGACTTCCAGAAGTGAGAATTAAAATGGGAGTCACGATCCGAGATAATAGAAACTGGCACCCCGTGCTTAGAAACAACTTCCTTCAGATAAAGACGAGCCAAACGATCCATGGTGTCGGTCTCCTTAATAGCAAGAAAATGAGCTGATTTCGTCAACCGATCGACAATCACCCATATCTTGTCATTCCCGCTTGGTGATTTAGGAAGTTGCGTGACAAAATCCATGGTAATCCGTTCCCATTTCCATTCCGGAATTTCAGGTTGTTGCAAGAGACCCGACGGTTTCTGGTATTCCACCTTGACCTTAGCACAGGTCAAGCATTTGCTCACGTATGAGGCTATATCCGACCTCATGTTTGGCCACCAGTAAAGCACCTTCAGATCTTGGTACATCTTATCCGAACCAGGATGAATAGAATACCGGGACTTATGAGCCTCATCTAAGACAAGCTCCCGAAGTCCCCCGAATAAAGGAACCCATATGCGTTCTGCGAAGTAGTGCAGGCCATCAGGCCTTTGCTCGAGGTGCTTGTCGGCACCGTGCATAGTTTCAGCTTTAAGGTTTTCCTCCTTCAAAGCTTCCAACTGAGCAGAACGGAGTTGATCAGGTAGAGATGAATGAATGGTGAGCTGCAACGCCCGAACGCGACGAGGTTTAGTCGATTCCTTCCTGCTCAAGGCGTCTGCTACAACATTCGCCTTGCTAGGATGGTACTTAATGGCACAATCATAGTCGTTCAGAAGTTCAATCCAACGACGCTGTCGTATGTTCAAATGTTGTTGGTCAAAAATATGTTGGAGACTCTTGTGATCGGTGTAGATGGTGCATTTGGTACCGTACAAGTAATGTCTCCATATTTTCAACGCGAATACCACGGCACCCAACTCCAAGTCATGGGTGGTGTAGTTCTTCTCGTGCACCTTGAGTTGACGAGAAGCATACGCAATCACCTTCTCACGTTGCATCAACACACAACCGAGACCATGAATAGAAGCATCACAGTAAACAACGAAATCATCAGGGCCTTCAGGTAAAGACAAAATAGGGGCAGAACAAAGTTTAGACTTTAGTTCCTCAAACGCTGACTCTTGTGGTTCACCCCAGTCAAATTTTCTATCCTTCTGCGTGAGAGTGGTGAGGGGTTGAGCGATCTTCGAGAACCCCTGAATGAAACGATGATAGTAGCCCGCAAGGCCTAGGAATTGCCGCACCTCAAATGGCGTCTTTGGTGCTCCCCAGTCCTTGATCGCTTCGATCTTAGCTGGATCGACATGAATTCCTAGTTCATTAACCACATGTCCTAGGAATTGAACTTCGCGTAACCAAAAGTCACACTTTGAGAACTTGGCGTAAAGTTGTTCCCGTCGCAAGAGTTCCAAAACTAACCGCAGATGTTCCTCATGTTCGGTCTTGTTCTTAGAGTAGATCAGAATGTCATCAATAAACACGATGACGAACTTGTCAAGATATGGTTTGCAAACGCGATTCATCAAGTCCATGAAAACCGCCGGTGCGTTCGTGAGACCGAAAGGCATGACCAAGAATTCGAAATGGCCATAACGTGTACGAAAGGCAGTCTTTGCAACGTCAGCTTCCCCTACCCGCAACTGGTGATAACCGGACCTCAAGTCAATCTTGGAATAGTAACTAGAACCCTGGAGCTGGTCGAATAGATCATCAATACGTGGAAGAGGATAACGGTTCTTGACGGTCAATTTGTTCAGTTCTCTGTAGTCCACACACAATCGGAAACTTCCATCCTTCTTCTTAACAAATAGAATCGGGGCTCCCCAAGGGGAAGAACTTGGCCTGATGAAACCCTTGTCCAAGAGTTTCTGTAACTGACTAGACAATTCCTGCATCTCGGGAGGTGCAAGACGGTAGGGGGCCCGAGCAATAGGAGCAGCCCCTGGTACAAGATCAATACCGAACTCGACTTGACGATGAGGAGGAAGACCAGATAAATCATCGGGAAAAACATCAGGAAACTCGCGTACAACTGGAATATCGTCGATCTTCTTCTCATCACCAGAGGAAACAGATAAAAGTGCCAAAACGGCTGGATAACCCTTTCGAAGACACTTAAGGGCTTTCATGCTAGAGATGATATTCAGCGGAACACCACCCTTGATACCATAAACAGAAAGGAATTCTCCATCAGGGAGAGGAATCCGAATAACCTTATCGTAACAGACAATCTCCGCGCGATACAGGGACAACCAATCCATGCCTACAACAACGTCAAAACTACCCAAAGGTACCGGCATAAGGTCGATGGGGAACGATAAACCCGACAACTCTAATTGACACTCCCGAAGGATACTAGTAGCTTCAATCTTTTTACCGTCAGCCAACTCAATAATATACTTAGTCTCTAATGGTACGGTTACTACATCTAGCAGTCGACTAACTTCCATGGATACAAAACTCTTGTCGGCACCAGAATCAAATAACACACTAACAGAACGATTATTGAGAAGGAACGTACCGGTGACTGTGTCAGGGTCCTGTCTAGCCTCAGCGGCTCCAATGACGAAGGCACGTGCATTTCTGCCGCCGCCCCCGTTGTTCCCATTACCGTTGTTTCCACCCTGCTTCAGTTTTGGGCAATCCTTCTTGTAATGCCCGGTCTCACCACAATTGTAACATCCTTGTCTTCCCGTAGTCCCTTGAGTAGTCGGAGCTGAGCTATTAGTCGGGGCCTGGGTCGATGGAAGTGTAACCCGACAATCTTTAGCATAATGCCCTGTTCGCTGGCAGCGATGACAACGGTTACTGTCGCAGTTCCCTTGATGGTGACGTCCACACTTGTTACATTTGGGCAGTTTCCCCGCATAACCACCTTGTTTGTTACCCGAAGAAGAAGAAGAACCCCCATTGTCGAACCTCTTATTCTGCTGTGCTGGCCCAGATCCCTTCCCGTCATTTTCCCACTTGCGCTTGTTATTCTCTGGAGCCTTAACAGTCGAACCCTTAGCAGGCAAAATACCCTCATTCACCTTTAAGTTGGTCATCCTATGAGCCGATCGGACCACCTCTGCGTATGTAGGATGATTTCCCGCAGCCACTAACCCTGCGATTTCCGGTACTAACCCCGAGACATAGTGTTCAATCCTCCTGAACTCTGGCACATGCAGATCAGGACACAACACTGCCAATTCATTACGCCTCACAGTATACTTCTCAATTTCAGACTCAGTCATCTTGAGGTTCCACACCTCGTGCTCTAGCTTCTGCACCTCTTCCCTCGGACAGTATTCACGCTTCAGCAGCTACACAAAATTCTCCCAAGGCATAGCATACGCCTCCCCAATACCCATATTCTGGGTGATGTTATTCCACCAAGTCAATGCAACATCCTGGAATAACGCAGCAGCATACTTAACCCGATCTTCTGGGAGACAGTTACACATCAGAAACACTGACTCCACTTTCTCCAGCCACCTAAGCAAACTCACCGCACCCTCAGTGCCAGAGAATTCCTGGGGCTTACAGTCCCGAAACATCTTGTAGGTACACATGGGTGGGGGTGGGTTAACAGGACCACCTGAAATGAAATGCGTGAGGAATCACGACGAATGTAAACAAGGTTCACCAATGAAATGCCATGACAGGATGATTACGCTGATCGGGTTTCCATTTAGGGTGTACAGTTAGGATGGCTTAAGGAGATTAGAGATCTCAATTATACAGAGAGGAGATGAGGATGGTTTTGTGTGTGTAGGTAAAGGTGTTTATTTTTGTCACACCCTCAAAATCCACTTGCGGAGTTTTACCGCGAGGCGCATGACAAACCAGGATCCAAACCAACGATCACAATAAACAAGTCTAAATGAATATAATGCAATTTCAAAACATAGTTTAAAATCCCCGTTTACAGCGGAAGCTTATTCAAAACAATATCTCAAAGTAGCCAAATGTTCAACATATGCAAACCATGCGACTCTAACTAGACGCCGTGCAGACGCGTGCGCCCTAGTCCAGTAGTGCTACCTTAGCGACCTGAGAAAACATGTAAAAGTTTACGTCAGCACAAAAATGCTGGTGAGTTTACAGGTTTTGTAATCCAAGTACCAAGTCCACCTGTCCATACTATAACAAATCGAAAACCAGTGTACGCTAGCTAGGCGTATGTTTTGTTACTACCACGATTGGAAAACCATTACTAACACGCATACCAGATGTTGTGCCCGAAAAGTAAACCAGTTGTTCCTGTTGTTCCTGTTTGAGACAATATGCACTCGCCCGGCCCTCCAAGCCGACGAGCGGGGTTGGTCACTCCCAATAGCGCTATTCACATTTCCCCGTTGTGTAAACCCGCACATTCATGGTTCCCCCCGGGACTTCCAAAGATCGTGTAGTACACAATAGAAACCCATAGTATGACAGTAGTTACCAAATAATCGTTTTAACACATGTTTTCTCCCCCGAAAAGTGTAAACCAGTTTAAAAGAGGGGCCGTAAACTCACCTTAAGTTGCGTTACTCCTTAACACGAGTAAACTCAGCTGCTATGCTAGTCCCGTAAAGCGGCGACCTAACATATGACAGTTACAAGTACTTAGACTAATAACCCGTAGGTTAATTAGTCCCTAGATGTCCAGACCATAACCAAGTTCGTTTGAAAACACCGTGACTGTTTAACTGACCCAAAGTACAAGACTCGACATCCCATTGGTGACCCGAGACTCCCCGTGTTATGTTTACGCTCTCAAACATGCAATCATGTAAACACACTTAACATACGTTAACGCACAACAATTTATAGCACATAGTTCACGTATCACCGAATTACATTCAAACATATGTTACCAAGTTATTAGATATGTTACGGGGTTCCTAGCATGTTCCTACATGTTCCTAAATGCTAGTTGTTACACGCGATTAGGAAAAGTCAACTAGCATTTAGGTTGGTCAACTGGCATTTAGGAAAGCTAATCGCATGTAACTACTAGCATTTAGGGCTAATCGCATGTAACAACTAGCATTTAGGGCTATACCACATGTAACTACTAGCATTTAGGGCTATACCACATGTAACTACTAGCATTTAGGGCTATACCACATGTATCAACTAGCAATTAGGGCTAATCGCATGTAAGTACTAGAAATTAGGCCCTAATCGCATGAAAGACTGGCGATTGGCCTCCTAATCGCCTCTAACATAGGCGATTAGGATTGCTAATCGCCTGTAACCTTGCTGTTCCGGTTTTTCGCGCGTTTAACGCTCCAAATCAGATCCAGAACGTGTGTAACCACCCAATATCATCCCAACAACTATTCTAAACATGTTTCAACTAAAACCCTTCGTTTTGCCTCGTATTATCAGCCCTGCATGCAATCACATAATCCAAACACCATTCACATAGCATGCAACATCATACTAACATGCGTAACTATAACCCTAATAATCAATTCTCAGATTTTTATCATCATAATATCATTATTATTCTGATCTAACATAATAACATGTCATTCATTCATCTTGAATCATAAAAACCCTAGCTTTCTAATCATAAACACACATAACACATGTATACTAGTTAAAATCCGATTAACAACACTTATTAACGATTTTCAGAAAGCTTTTCCGTTTTAGAACAGGTCTGGACTATTAGGGATTGAATAAAAAACGTTTAATAGATTGCATGGATGGAAACCAAACCTTAGATTTGTAAAAGGATGATGGATTAAGCTTGAAACCTTGTGTTTTGATCACAAATCGCGTTCCAGAGGTTGTGTGTGTGTGTTGGGGCGGGTTATGGGACGACTAGGGTTTGTATAATGAAGTTTAGGAGGTCAAGTATGGTATTTATAGTCGTTTTTAGTCGTCCAACCCGTAACTAGCGATTGTGCAGCCTGTACACGCGATTAGGGATCCTAATCGCATGAACAGTAATGCATTTGGGCCTAATCGCATGAACAGTCATGCATTTGGCCCCCTAATCGCATGAACAGTCATGCATTTGGGCCTAATCGCATGAACAGTCATGCATTTGGCCCCCTAATCGCCCATAGGGGCTAGTTTCGTGTGTTTTGCGCGTTAAACCCCGTTTTAACATATGTTAACACATATTCACATACCGACAAGTCACATAATGATTATAAACACATAACACATGTAAATACACATATTCACACTCGTTCACCAATTCCCGGGACTCGAGACTTGTATGTTCCGTATGCCCTGACGATCCTACAAATCGTCACCGTTTGTACACTTGGTTAAGGACTGACATCTAATGAACCTCTAGACCAACATCCAATGATCTTCTAGACTAACCGATAGTTCCCGAACCATAACCCGACTTAACTAACCCAGTTAAGTACAATATACGCGTGACTCGCTAAGGTAGACTTTCATCTAGACAACGTTGTTAACCAGAATTTGCCGGGTGTCACATCATCCCCACGTTAAAAGAATTTTCGTCCCGAAAATTGCACAAGTACCAAAAGAACAAAAGAAATAACGAAGGGAACAAACAAAAGATAGAAACCAAAAAAAGAGAGATTTACCCGAGTTGTCACAATTTTCCTCTTATCTCTCCTAGTTACCTCTATTTATACACCCAAGGGGAAACCCTATTTTATGGTTAAGTAAGGGTAATTACGTCCATCACATAAAGACCAGTTAAACCAATAGGGGTATTTAGGTCATTGATCATTTATTAGATAAATGATTATAAGGGCCACATAATAGAATATATAAATATATTCTTACAGTTCCGAGTTTCATTTAACAAAGAAAAAGAATGGATTTTGAAGGATATCAAGAAAAAAATCATAGTTCACAGTTTTTTTAGAAGAGAAAGGGAAGGAAATGGAAACAAAAATTTTTCCTTATTTCCTTCATTTATCATCGAGTAAATTCTTTTTTGAGTCCCTGAGTTTTGTTGATTTTAACTACTTGAGTCCAACATTTTCATTTTTAACATTCTGAATCCTAGTGTTTTAAGTTTGTTATGGTTTGAGTCCAATTTTCTAACGTCGTTAAGCAAGTCAGTTAACTATAAGGGTATCTCAGTCATTTTACACATATATACAACTCTGTAATGCATAAGGTATAACGTACAAGTCTTTAATGCATAAAACAAAATATAATAATAATAATAATAAAGTTCTCTCTCTCTCACACACACACACACCTGCCTCACCACCATTAACCACCACCTTTCCACCATCATTAACCACCACCTTCCCTAACCCCTAAATCCACCACCACTGCACCACCTCCACCACTGCACCACCACCCCCAAATCCACACCTGCACACACTTTCTCTCCCTTACCCCCACCCCCATCAAAACCAGCACCGCCGTCACCTCGCCACACCCACCCACCTCCAACCAACCGGCCACCCACCTCGAACCCTCCATCCAGATCTGAAACAACTATTTCCATCATAACCCTCCCCTTCATCTCAAACTATTATAAGAAGAAAGAAAAGAAGTTGTTCGGAGTTAACCTGTAACGCCGGAGATCCTGTAACCCATCGGAAGTCCACCTGTTCACCGGAGATCCTACAACCCCTTAATCGGAGATCCTGCTGTTCACCGGAGATCCTGCAACCCCTTAATCGGAACCCTAGTTGAAACCGCCGCCACCGTCACCATCTCTTCCTCTCCCTCTGCTTCTGTTCTTTCTCCTCTGTGTCTCGTCTCTCTCTCTCTCTCCCTCCCTCTCTCTCTCTCTCTCTCTCTCTCTCTCTCTTCAATTAACAGATCAGGGTGGGGTGTGGTTGTGTGTTTGATGAGTAACAGAGGTGATTCGCCGGAAACGATGGCCGGAGCTCCGCCTTGGAGGGTGGCAGGAGCCTCCGACTCCTCTCTCTCTCTCTCTCTCTCTCTCTCCCTCCCTCTCTCTAAGTATAGATCTGGGTATCCATTTATGAAAAAGATTATCACTGATCTGGTTATGTAATTTGGTATAATATATAATAAAGTATAATATTTATTTTTAATTGTAAGGGTACTTTGGTCATTTCACAAATATTAACGGAAAAAATCTAACAGAGTTAGTAATTTGGACTTAAATGGTTATAAAATTATCAACCAGGGCTTCAGAATGTTAAAAATCAAAATGTTGGACTCAAGTAGTTAAAATCAACAAAACATAGGGACTCAAAAAGAAATTTACTCTTTATCATCGTTCCAAAATTTGAAAGGAAATGGTTTTTTAAACATAAAAACACTTACTTTTATTTTCATTTCCTTTAGGAACACTAATTAAATAAATTAAATCTTTCTTTTCCACCCTATCTCTCTCTCTCTCTCCTTAATTCTCTTTATTTCTTTTCCTTCGTTTGTTAAACTCGGAAACACAGAATAAATGATAAATCCCTCCTCACCCCACACAGGTAAGGTAATAGGAATTTTGTTTAATTCTTTTTAGGAGTGGGTGAGCTACCAAATCATGCTACAAGTGAAACGTTATATTCATAGAGAAAAAGTTGCACAAATAGTATATGTGATTGATATGTTTATGGTTCTAATTTTTAGGTTTAAAAATCTCTTTGGCTTTGTCACACTGAGTAAAGCGCATCACATTCGGTACTTTGCACCAACTTCCATTAATTTTTTTATTATTAATATTTTGTAAAATTATGGTTTTACCCTTAGATTTTAATATTAAAAATAAAATAAAACATTACACCAATACCCTCCGACACATTGGCAGCGAAATCCAGAGGGCTGAATTCAATATATAGAGAACTTTCCAAACTTTTTCAGTAAAAATTACAGTGCATATGCATATGTGATATGTGCAGGAATTAAAAAGGCAAGTTAAGAAGCGAATGGCATAAGGAGTGTGAAACCAGAAATATGTTGTTCGGTCAACATGTTCAAGCTGAGCACATTGCTAGAATGATGTCATGCTTCTCTTGTCACCATCGAATATTAACAAACTCCACACAGCTCAAAGAAGTTGACGACAAACAGAGAATGCTTTTGGTGGAACAACAGATTTGATTTACTTTGGTCACTAATGCAAGGTTAACCAACTTTTCATTGTTGAATTGAAGTTGATGATGAAGAGTGTATGGGATAATACAACAAGTATAATAATAAATAGGTTGATTTCAGTGATGTTTTTTCTTTCTTTCTTTCTTTCTTGAAAAAAATAAACTGTAACATCATTTACCAATTTCAGGTACAATAAACCGATGAAAGAAACTCAACACACGGTGGAAATTACAAACTTGTAGAGCACAAGACAAAACAAGTTTGCTCAAAAAAGCATAAATAAAGTGCAGAAAATATGAAGCACAATGCAACTCTATGACATAAATCATGACGGTAATATGGGGCCATCGCCACTTGATGCTGAATTACAAACCCAAATGTTCATGGTGCGAGTAGAAGATGCAAACCCGAAGCCAACATGCGAGTCAACCCAGGTTCTCCGTGAAGGTTTCGGTCAACGTATTACCATTTATAATCTTTGTTGTCCCTATGATAATGTCATAGGCCATCCCTTCCTGCAAGTAACAAGAAACATTAAGATTAAATCTTTGAATAAAACCATGTAGCAGATTGCCTAATTAGTTGAAGGCGCTAGGCAAGCACTCAGGGCTTAGACGCAAGACACTTAAATAGCAAGGGTTTTTAAGCAAGGCGCACAACAAAAACAGACCCTTTTTAGGCTGGTTTAGGGCTAGTTTATGCTGGTTCCAGACCATTTTTTGTCAGACCAGCTTTAGCTATTCAGACTGGAATTTGGAGAATCTGGTCGGAGCACCTTGTGCCCATTTGTGTTAAAAAAGACTTATACACAACTTTATCAGTTTGCGACATTCACAAGTTCCTCTCAGCTAGCTGTTTAGTTGATTTACTTGAGATAAAATAGTCCGTTAAATTCACATGACTGAAGTACCTGAGAACTGAGAAAGCGGAGAGCAGAAATCTCAGCAAATGTTACTCCTCCAACAAAAACCACAAGAACGATTGAGCGCCTCCCGTCTTGAGGTCTGAAATATATTTAAAGGTAAATCATATGTTTATGGAGTAATACCCCCCAAAAAGAAAAAGAAAAAAAAAATAGTATCATAGACATTGAAAATAAAAGTTCAATTTGGTAAAAAAAAAAAAAAAAAGACATTTCATAATCAAGGATGAGGTGTTAGGAAAAAATAAATAAATAAACATACTTGTCCGTGTGTAAACCCCCTGGTTGTGTATCAAATGATGGACTGTTTGCAAATGCACTCTGTAGCAATTGGTCATATAAGTTAAATAATTATTATCTACTGAGGGAAAAATATATTTAATTAAAAGTTATATCAAGAAAATGAGAAAAGAAAGATATGTTAAATGCTTCCTAACCCTCTTTGACTCCGTATGAGTTCCGGGTAACAACTTCAATATTTCTTCAAGGGGACGCCTGAGAGACCATGCAATACATTCAGATATTGAAATTGTTTAAAGGAAAAAAACAAGTTAAATTTACCATCCAGATCGAATTGCATGCTGAATCAAGCGGATACTCAAAGGAGCATATCCAGAAAAAACATACGAAACGTCTTTAGGACTGCCACCAGAAAAATGTACTATTAGAAACTATATCATCAAGAGTTGAAATCAATCTTTACTTCCAAAAATTTACAGGGGGGAAATTTCATATATACCCATGAAAACTTGCATAATATCATGTTCACCCAATCAAGATAATTAATATCAAATATATTCATTCAAAATACTTCAAATTTGTATTTATCCATTTCATTGAATACATTTTATAATATGACACACTTCTATTTCTCCTTACACTCTAAACTTTGTATCCTAATGCATATTTTAAAAGGAAGGGTATAAATGTCAAAGTTAAAAATGGTTATATCCAGTATTATGATTTTTGTTGGGTAAATATGATTTATACCACGTTTTAAGGGGAATAAATGAAATCATCCTTGCTTATAAATACATTACTTGGTTGTATCAGTATCCTCAACCACAAGTTGAAGGGCGCGTTTGATAGTCAACCAATTGCTTTTTCCTTCCTGCACATAAATAACCTTGTATACTTTGTTCAAAAAAATCTATAAAAGCAGAATCAAAGAAAAACAGAAGAACCTGCTTCTTGACCAACCCAGCTTTTTCCAAATTGTTAAGAGTGGACATGTGTTCAAATCCATAGCTGTGAAGAATCTCTCTCCTAAATTATGATAGCAACAAGTAAGAAAAGTAAGTAATCATGTCTTGACATGGAAAGTGAAAAATAATACATATTTTTTTTTGCGATTTTACCTTAGATAGTCAAAGTTCCTTTTCGGTAAGCCAGCATTGGTAACTGAAAGTAAGATAAGAAGCCGTAGGACACTAACAAGTGGTTCCTGCTTATGAATCATCTCTTCAATGTGTTCAAAGCATCTGTAAACATAACATGATAAAAGCTCATAAAAATATTTGAAAAGTAATTTTTATATTGCTGGAACCTTATTAAGATGTTATTTAAGCTTACATATCATAGCTTTCAGCCTCCACAATAGTGTGCTCCATGTCAAGTCGCCCAAGAAACGAAGGTTTGGAAGTAAGTGTGGATAAATGTTGAGCAAGATTTATGTGCCTCTAATAATAAAATTATATAAATTATAAAAATTAAATAAATAATTATTTAAGAGTAAAAAGAAATCAGAAAAGGCACATACGGTCATTTCTGGCAGTGAGTTGAGCTTTTTGACAAAGTCCTTCAACTCAGAGACTGTCTGATTCTGAGATCACACACCATTTAGTTGCATGAGTAAGATCATAGATGACATTTTTAACCATTTCTATAAAATATCGACTTACAGTAGTTGTCATCTCCGTGTAATCCTGTTTCATGGACGTTGCTTTTTGTCGAAGAACCTGCAAACATACTGCAAATGGCAACTAAGAGAGGATCTCTAAAAGTTTATAGACATGCGTATATAAAAAACTGTTTTTGCATTCAAAGACATACAAAAATGGTTATCATAGATCAACCTGGACAACAACTTCAAAGTTAAGATCCCGGGTCTCCCTGAACAGCTTGTCACTAAAATGAAATCAAATTCAAACATTTAACAAAAATGTTCAACAAGTGCGTAACAACATATGTATAGAAAAATACATACGTTGAATTAAGAGGAACCTTCATTTTCTTTCCATCTTGTTGATTAGCACCCATGATTGATGCATCTACTTCGACGGCACCGTTATTGATATGTAAAAGCTGCACAGTTAGAGATGGCTTTAAAATTATGACAACAGCTTTGTACGTTCTAGTTTTGAGCAGTTTGTCTTGGATAAGAGGGCAAAACTAGAAGAAAAAAAGCCATGGACTTACACTTGTAAGTCCCTAAAGTTTTTTATTGTGCGATTAAATGCTTTAAGTTTGTAAATTTAACAAAAAGGTCCTTTTTATCTTTAACTCCACTTACATTCTGAGATGACACGTTTTAATGTTTTATAAGCAAAAAAATTTAAAAAAGTAAAATAAGCCTACAGAAAATTGAACTATCAAAATTTAGGATAAAGATAACCTTTTCTTTTCAAGAAAAAAAAAACAAGTTAATATATTTATCATGCAAAAATGTTTAGGAGCGTATCTACGCAAAGATAGAAGTCCATAGGCTTTCTATATTTTGCATAATATAAAACCCAAAATTTGAGCAGTAGTCTGTTTCAATTAAAAGAAGGTGGACATAAAAGCAGTCTAGGCGTATTATGATACTATCACGAGTCACAAAGTGTAAAGGGTCATTTTGTTACATTTTGAACCAGCTATAATACTATACTGCCTTTACCTCATCCAGAAGCCCCTCATACGTCAATTGAGTACACATAGGAGTAACCATATCTAACTGCAATGCAACAACAATAACTCACTTTTCAATAAAGAAACATACAATTAACCCTAATCCCATAAATCAGATGAATTACCTCCCTGTCCAGAATAATAAGAGTATTTATCTCAGGGACACCCATCTGTAGTTTCAGAAAGAAGGTATGAATAGTTTCTATTTTTACAAATAAAACATCAATAGTGATTACTACTTAAATAAAAATAAAAATAAAAATAAAAATAATAAATGTATAATGCAGAATTACATCAGTTGAATTGACAGGTTCTTCAGCTTGCATACGGTTAAGCATGTCAGCAACACGTACAGATGCTTTCCCTTTTGCCCTAACATTTGGTATCAGACCAAAAGAGAACTGAAAAATACATGATCACAACTATGTAATATTTATATAAAAAAGAAAATGATCAAGTAAACAAATGACAAAACCTTCAAGAATAGAGTCAAGTCAATAACATCTATTCTTGAGGAGATCAAAGTGAACACATTCCATTGTTTAAAGCACAAAGCTAAGAACACTTCCACTGAATGGACCTCATGGTTTAACGGTTTCTATATTTGATTTCTCATGTACTGTTTTTTCCTATAGCTCCTTGTTAGTAGCGTTTTGTATTTAATAAACTTATTCTGTTTTCCGTTCAGAAAAAGAGAGTAAACAAGTATATTAAACCTCAAGCTTGTGGATGGCTTTAGCAATATGCCACAGAGATGTTGTATCACCATCCGTAATGCATTCCTGTTTAAATAAAATATAATCAACACAAGATTAACAAATGTGGAGCCACAACTAAATCTACACTTCCCTAAAATTTTAATAACAATTTTCCCTAATATAATGTAATGACGTATACTTTATAAGACAAATCGAGTTCAAAAGATAATATATCTTCGTCCAGTGGAACAGAATACAACGGGAACTCCCCAATAGTTAGTAAATTATGCACTTTCTCCTCCTCGAGAAGCTACAAAATAAATAACATTTATGAGAAAATTTAATAGAACAGTCATTTACCAACATGTGGTTAGAAAAATATTTTCAGGTGCTAAAATAGCTTACCTTTTCACAGGCAACAGCACGGCGAGGAACAAAATAGAGAAAATACTCTCTTTGAAGCCCTTTGGATGTGTCATTATGAATATGAGAGGAGATAAATTTCATTAAATGAAGCTGAGTTTGTACAAGGTAGACAACTTTTGTACAGGTAGTCTCGATCGGATCTGAATTAAGATGATGTAGCTCAGCCCCATGTTCCTGTGTTGTGCACAATATGTAGCATTGGCAGTTAGCACATGGATAACTCAAGTAACGCCACCTTTCAGACTAAATGTTATGTAATTATTGAAATTTCATCAACCGTTAAGAACTATATAGCTCTGTTATTCTCAAACCTAAGGACTCTTTTTACTACAAGCAAAAGAAATTAACAAAAAGTTGCACAAAATAAAATAAATAAAATAAAACGATGACTTGACTTGCCTTGAGAACTGATGTCTGGACGATTAATGATAGTGAACCACCTAGCTTTGGGTCGATGACCAAACACTTTTTCCCTCGAATCTGTACATATCTCAAACGTTAATTATTTAGTTAATTCACATAATATAATGTACACACTACACCAAACATGCATGATAATGATCGAACTAAGTAGAATCCAAACAATGAGAAGCTAAGCTTACATTCTTTATGATTGTTATGAGCTCCTTCTGAGACTGATCTCTGTAATCAAACAAATCCAAAATTAAAAACTAATGTGAAAAAAATAAATAACACATTTTCATATAAAATGAAGCTAATAAATTGTTCCATAGTATAAACCTAACCTTATAGATGTGAAATTGATAGGTCCATTCTGTAAATTGGGAATTTGAGCCATTAATTCCCCTTTCTAAGATCTATCTATCCCTCCTGTGTAATAACAGAAACATACGATCAATAAACAAACAACATCCAACTTTACACTTACTATTTCAATCTATTCTTAAACAACCAGTAGCTAAACACAAAAAAAAAATCCAACATTAGGCATTCATACTTCAAATCAAGTAAATTCTAAATCACACATACATAAAGCTTCAAACAATAACAATAATATGTGTGGCCGATAAAGCAATTGGTCCGAAATTTTTGTATGACTCAAAAGGGTTGTCAAAACAAAAACATACCATCAATAAATAAACAACATCTAACATAACACTTATAATTCCAATCAATTATCTCCATTCTCAAACAAGCAACAGCTAAACACAAACAAATTCAAGTTAGACATTAATTCTTCAATCCACCATAAGTCAATCAAATCCAGTAAATTCTAGATCGTGCATTAATGAAGCTGCAAACAATAACAATAATACGTGTGACCGACGAAGCAATTAGTCCGAAATTTTCGTATAATTCAAGGATTGTCAAAACAAAAACATACCATCAATAAACAAACAATATCCAACATTACACTTATTGTTTCAATTAATCATCTCCATTCTCAAATGCGTTCATTTCACATAATAGAATGGAATCTGGATGGAATTGAACAATGACATAAGGAACGAAACCTACATTCCAATTCCGTCCGGATTCCATTCCATTATGTGAAACGAACACCACCTGAATTCCAAATCCTATGCAAATTTCAATACTTCAATCCACCATAAGTCAATCAAAAGTAATGTAATCAAATCGAGCATGATCTAGATCATAGATAGATGAAGCAGCAAACAATAACAATAATATATGTGGTAAATGAAGTAATTGGTCCAAAATAAGTGTAATTGTAAGAAATCGGTTAACAAAAAACAAAGAAGAGAAACGTAAACCCTAAAAAAAATGAATGAGTTGAATAATAATAATAATAATCAGGTGATTTATAAATAAATTAGGAGCCCTAAGAAGCAGATGAGAGTGGAAAAGTATTAAATACCTGAAATTGATTGAAGATGATCGGCGGTGGTGTGGAGGATCCACGGTGGTGATCGGCGGTGGGAGGGAAAGAGAAAAGAGACGAAGGTGAAAAAACAAGAGGGAACACTCATAAAAAGTTAACTGGACCTTTTCTTTGTGTCCGTTTATTGATTTTTTTTCCTTTTTTTTTTTCCTGTTTCCGTCTTCTTCTCATACTTGGGGCTGTTTGATAAGTGTAGGTCTGTTGAATGGATCGATTACAAGTAAGATCAGATCTATCAAGGTGCGGAATCCCTTGATAGATGTTTATGCAAACGATGAATCAAACGAAACAACACGAACATGAAAATACTTTAAAACCGGCTTATCTATTGATAACTTTCAGTATGAATAATATCAATTACAAGCACTTGACCAACCAACCCTAGCCTACACCCCATGCAAGCTATTTATACTTGCATGGGCTGATTCTGTGAACAGCGAAGATAACAGCCCAACAAGACTAGTGATGATGCCCATTGGCATCTTCGCCATTGGCATCTTCGCCGATGACTATCTTCGCTACACTACTAACATCGTTTATTAACATGTTCGCTAGGGTTAAACATAAAAGACTATCATACTTGCTTTATAACACGAACAAGTATGTTACAATAAACATATCAACCAAGATAAAAACGATATTAATCTATAGAAGCGTTTGTCACACCAAACATGCACTAATAAACTCCCCCTTGATAAATGCTCTCTAGATCTTCAAACACCTGCAGCTCAATCTTCCATATAATGCCAACGACTGTTAGCATGGAACTTCTTCTTCACACATACATCCACCACACTCTAATAGTGATAGCCTTGATGTCTCCAATCATCCCTTATTTAGGACATAGCAAGCTGTATTAACAGCCTCCCCAAAAAAATGGACGGGAAGCTTAGAATCAGCCAACATGGTTCTAGCTGTTTCTATCAAAGTCTTGTTCTTCCTCTCAGCGACTCCGTTTTGCTATGGCTCATAAGGTGCATTGAATTGATGTTCAATTACTTTGCGAATACAAAAGATTGAAAAAGTGCTATTCTTGAACTTCGTGCCATTGTCATTTCTGTTTCTCTTGATGTTGGTGGTTAATAAATTCTCTGCTTGTTGAATGAAGTTCATCAGGATCTCTCCAGTTTCATCCTTTCCACCTATGAAAAACACCCAAGAAAATCTTGAAAAATCATCAGTAATCACAAGGCAATAGTTTTTCCACATATGTTCCTAACGTTCACTGGACCGAAAAGATTCATATGAATTAATTCGAAAGGGGCAGAAATGTTATTAATAGTTTTGCGTTTTTGAGGTTTCTTGTGTTGCTTTCCCTTTTTTCAAGGGACACATTTATCCTCAATAGGGCTGTAAATGAACCAAACGAACACGAACAAGGTCTTGTTTGTGTTCGTTTGTTAAGGAATTAACGTGTTTGCGAACTGTTCACGAACACTTACCGAACGAGATTTTTTGTTCGTGTTCGTTTGTTAAGAAAATAACGTGTTCACGAACTGTTCATGAACACTTACCGAACGAGATTTTTGTTCCTGTTCGCTTGTATTTATTTGCTAAATTTAGGTGTCGGCCAAACTAACACAATAAATTCTGAAAATTCGCATTACTAAACAAAATCGAGCACAAACTAACACATTAAATTCTGAAAATTCTCATTTTTTCATCGCTGACATTGTCCGCCCAAAATATACTAATCCAATTACCCAAATATACGTGACATAATCTTGATCACATAATGTCTTATAAAAACACAGAGGTATCATATTAAACTTGAAATCCTCGTTTAATCCACCAAAAATAACCGTTAATCAAAATATTTAAATTAATATTAACATGTGATACACTAATACATGTTAAATAATCTACCACTGGGAAATTTGAAATACTTAGATTAAATATAAAAAAAATTAAAAACACTAATGAACTATCGAACAAAAACAAACATACACGAACACGTTACCAAACGGTCACGAACATAAACGAACGAATGCGGCCTCTGTTCATGTTCGTTTGTTTAGCTAAACGAACATAATTTTTTGTTTGTGTTCGTTCATTTATTAAACGAACGAACACAAACGAACTTCCCGCCGAACATTTTACAAACTGTTCGCCGAACGTTTGGTTTATTTACAACCCTAATCCTCAACCTTAAAACTTTCCAGTGGAACACCTGTAACCAAACTGTTTTTGACTATGTAGTTCATTTTTCTGAAATGGATGTGTCCCATCTTCCTATGTCATAAAAGTGAGTCTGATGTAGATGCCTTGGATAGTAAACATGTGGTCACCACTGAAGAATCATCTAGAACACTCATGTCCATGATGTACGTGTCATTCTTTCTTGGAGCCCGCATGATGATCCACTCTTTTGGAATGTTAACACCTAGCTTCAACACTAGTGCTTCAGTCTTGGTGAAGTGCACCGAATGTCCCTTTTCGCATATTTGGGAAACACTCATCAAGTTGTGCTTTAACTCCTCAACATAGTTGACTCCGTCCAGGGTGATCTTGCCATTTGTGACCTTCCCTCTGCCTGAGATGCGCCCGCCTTTGACGCCAGCAAAGTTCACATAATCTCCATCATACTTAACAAACTCGATCAAAAGCCTCAATTCCCCTGTCATATACTTGGAGCAGCTGCTATCAACATACCACCAGTTGATAACCCTCCTTATCAGCTCCTGCATTCCTAAAAAGAATTAGTTAGAGAATGTGACCTAAGCTGTTAAAGTCTTGGGTCGTCCCATTTCATCGACATAAGAGAACTCCCTCTAGTATCCATCACTCCCTTCCAGAGTCCTAGATCTTGGTGGGTTGTTCCTTTGTGGTTGGTAATTGTGATTGTGTGGCCTTTGATTCTGAGGACTAACATATCCTCTCTGATTCATTGACCCACTATACCTATTTTCCTGAATTATTAACCTTAGATCTTTAAAATTAACAAAACAAGAAGTTGACAACATTTTAGACCGTTCACAATGAAAATAACTTATCCAAAATACACACTTATCCCTAAAATTTGTTAACTTTTATAATAATCATACAAACAATTCATACACACACAAAATCATTTAAATAATATCTTAATCTACTAGCTAGAGAAACCCAAATATATGATTTTACTTTAGTTTTCCATGTAACTTAGAGATAAAGAAATAAGGAATTTGATGTATGCATGAAAATAAACAAAGTCTCGGCTTTTTCTAAACAACATTCATGACTCATCGCACCCCCTTTCGAGAAGTCCACTGTTCCACTCTGACCAGACTATGTTGTCTTGACCGAGTCCACGTTGGCATCAGAGTTTGACCTGACATACACGGGTAAAACCGCACAAAGATCAGCCTCACGTAAGAGGAGGGCATGCTGGGTGCTCCTCGTGGGATTCAAACCCGGATCTCCTAGGTAAAACCAGGACGCCTCAACCATGTTGTCATATATTTACACTTTTATACTTCGTTTTTTCATAAGACGACTGATTTCAACCCAAACTTTGATAATACCTATTTAACTAAACCCATTTTACTCGGAACTCATTTTTACGGTTTACCCATTAGTTTGTTACACAACCCAACCCTTGTTTCAACAAGCTTACCTCCAGAGCAATACCAACGTCCAATCACCATGAGACCAAAGCCCCATGAGAATGAAAATGAGACCAACCACCATCCGTGACCATCTCACTGTCAGTTTCATCTTTTAATTAAATAGCTTAATTATTGTTTGCTAAACTTTACTTGCAAAGTTTGTTAACAACCAGACCCATGATTGTTCCATCTACTTGGAAGGGTATTCAGCCACCACCAGCAATGGACCTAAAACCAAAGCAATTAAAGGGATCATGTTGTCTCTGAAGACTACCATGACATATAGATTGTTCTAAAAATCACTACAACATTTCCAATCCACAGAGCAAGAAAAAGCAACTAAAAGATGCTTATAGTGGGTCCTACTCTTTATGGTGCAGCTAGGTTAAACCTAAAGCGCGATATGTTCCGAGGGCAGGCAGGCATGCCATCCAGCATTATTTACAAACAACTATTATATGGAAGAAACCAGAGATTCGTGGTCCCTTGCAGTTCCTATAAGCGAACCCTCAGGGTCCCTTGCAGTTTCTTTAAGCGAGCCTGTGGTCCACCTCTTTAACATCTCGAGTGCAGCCCTAGGCTGATCCATAGGAACCATGTGACCTGCATCATGAACCTTGAGGAAGCTAAGTGGCCCATAGCTTTTAAGTAAGCCTGCTTCTCTTCCATCAACTTCAAAAGGGACTTCAGTAGAAGAATTGAACTCTTCCTTTCCATTCCATTCCATAGCATGAACCCATCTCGAATTACCTACAACACAACCCAAACAAAATAAATAAATAAATAAATAAAAAATAATCTTGATTTGATTTTGTTAGTGTCTAATGAATGAACACTAACCGAGCCAGTTGCAGATGAGGTCATATTCTCCAGCATATACAAGCAACTTAATTCCATCTTCAAGAAGACCAGGAATGCCAACTTCAAGATTTCTCATCCAATCCATAAGCAAAGCCTGATACACGCTGGTGCTGCAAGAAACAAACTCTATATCTCCTACTCCAAGAGCTTCTCGAACCGATTTCTGGTTAAGAAATGTTTCCATGTCTGAGAAATCATAGCACAGGCTTCCAATACACTCCTTTCTAATGTCATAATACTGAAAAAACGGAAGGAAAAAAAAAATGAGTTTGTATAAATTGTTGAATACTAGAAAAAACCAAGATTTCCTTACATTGATCTTGCCGGTAATAGCAATGATTGAACTAAAAATTGTGTTGCATACTAGGTATGCAGCCATACAAGAGACTGTTCCATCAGTACCTGTCATGGGATCCCAAGAAAGTGACTTTGTGCATGCGTTATTATGCGACTCTGTGTGTGTGTGTGTGTGTGAGAGAGAGAGAGAGAGAGAGATGTAAGATTACCACACAGTTTTATTGCAGCTTCACACACTGGAACGATCAAATTAATGCCTTTATACTGAGACTCCTTAATAAGCCCCATCTCCAATGCATAATCTGTATAAGCCTTGTACTGAATTGCTGGATCAGTGAGGCCATTTCCAATGGCAAACCCCTATATAACAACTCATTCATAAGCACACCAACTCATTTGAAAATTAAGAGACTAAAAACAACGCAAAGAAAAACCTTTAGGTTAATGTGTATTCCTTCTTTCGCTTTGTTTCCTTGGTGGACCCGAGCAGCAAAAGCAGGAATGTAATGGCCGGCATATGATTCTCCAGTAATGTAGAAATCCTTGTCTACAAGTTCAGGATGCTCTGCAAAGAATGCCTGAAATGGAATACCAGTAAGAAGTTTGGTCTGATCAATAATTTCTTAAAACGAGTAAATCAATTCTATAATACTTGTCATTTACATGATCACAAATGTAAGCAAGAGGGGAACGCTACAGACCTGTAAGAAGTCATATAGGTCATTACTCACACCCTGTTCATCATGCCGAATGTCACTTTTATCAGAGCTGTAACTAAAACCGGTCCCAGTAGGTTGGTCAACATACAGTAGATGTGATGCCTGAGTTTGCACAGATATATAAATGTCCGTAAGCCATATAAGTACTATATATAAAATAAAGCATCTGATAGGTTATTGGTTTTCAAAAGAGCTAGGCGCTCCAAGGCGACTAGGTTCCAAAAGCCTAGGCAAACCATGACCAAGATCGCCTCGTGCGTTAGCACGCTTTTCAAAACCACGGGTAGGTTATAAACAGACAATAATAATATCATCAACTACCTACCTAATCATGATGGCAAAGATACAACCAAGAAAAACTTACCCTGTCCCACCCATACTCATTCCAGACAAGACTCAAGTTCTTGCCAATCTTGAATGGACCATTTTCGTAGAAAAGGGCAAGCTCACTGCTACAACCTGGTCCGCCAGTCAGCCAGATAACAACGGGGTCATTTTCGTTGTTCCGTGACTCGAAGAAAAAGTAAAACATCCTACACAACGAAAAATACTCAGCATCATGACCCTGTTAAATCATTCCTAAAAGTAGCAAACCGGCACTTAACAAAACCACAAAATTGACAAGACAATAAGTCAATAACATGTGATTCGACAAAGTTAACTATTATATTCAATTCAACGAAGTAACAATCAGCAGTTGCGCATTCGTTTTTACAAGTGAATCTACAAATTTTAGGTCCTTCACACACACTTGAGCCTAACTATTAACTTAAAAATGTTTCATAATCTAAGCAAATTTACAGTCCTTTACACGCTTCATCAATCGGCATACCATAACAAAACTTGACCACAAAAGATCAAACAATAACAGGTGCATAACTTAATAGCCTTTTGAAAGTACACTGAGTATCATGAGAGTAGCATTTATATAGATTAGGTTTACAAATGCATAACATGTGATTTGCCAGTGCTCAATCTATTTTATTAATAGTTAAGTTTTCGTTTAATCGGTTGTGTTTATTGAGTTAATTTGTCACACTTTCAGGTTCGGTTAGGTTAATTTCAATTAATAACCAAAAACATTAAAACGGAGGTATAAACTAGGAAAATATTATATATTAAATCCAAAACAATTAAAGGGCGTTGAATCTGATAATAACCTAAGCAAACTAATAATAATAATAATAATAATAATATAATAATAAGTTGGGGTGTAAGCAACATACTGAGCATCATTAGAGTGCTGAATCTGATAATAACCAGCATGATGGCCTAACTCTTCAAGGGTGACACCATCAGCGCCAACAAAGTTAGGAAACTTAAACGGCTTCTCGAATATCTTGTTATTCCGTACAGTAGAGGAAGCGTTGGTAAGATGGAGGATGTTTACGGAGTGTTTGGGGAAGAGGTTAAGGGATTTGATAAGTTGTTTAGCCTGTGAAGTTGGTGATCTAGGGAGAAGGAGGCTGGTGGTTAGAGAGAGAGAGGTGAGGAAGAGGAGAGAGAGGAAAAGGAGAGAGAGACGGTGGTCCATTTTGGAGATCGAAGTTTTGGAAAGTTTTTTGGAGTGAATATAGATGAAGAGAGTGGTTATACGACGGCGTTTTGGTGGGTGTTGTGTGGAGTGGGAGGGTGTACCGTGTTGTACATAAATTGGTATGCTCCACGTGGGTGGATCTGTATCAGTACAAGTTGTTATAACAAAATCAATATATACTACTAGACTAGTAACAAGCTCGCGCATCCATCCACAGTGGTGGAGTGATGGAGTGGCTTTTGTTTCATCTATGTGATCAAAGGTTCAATCCTTATTTTCAATATTTATGGTTTGGTATCCTGGTGAAGATCGAATACGGGTGGCGTCGGTTCGAATCTGACGGGCGGCGAGGTTTTACCGAGTTCTATAACACTGTCGTGCCTTTGGGCGGGTGGGGCTCGGGTTTCCGCGCATCGGGAGAAAGCGGGGTTGCTGGAGGTCGAGCAGTCGATTCTTGGACACGGCGCCCCGCAAGGGTGGTTGCCACACAGTTGTTCGCCGATCAAAAAAAGTAACAAACTCGCGCGATGCGGCGGAAGCGACACTTTGCATTGCAATAGTTATTTCAAATTCGTATAACATTTGTTGTAGCATTATTGTGGTGGATATACGTCATAAACGTTACACATGTCTAGTAACTTAAAAGATTTAACATTTAAATTATAAAGTACTTCAAGAAACATTTAATAAAATAAAGTAACATATGAAAGGAAAACTAAGTATTTAATAGACATAAAAGTTGAAAACTAAAAGCTCAAGCGTGACCTACTTGAATCATGAGATTAGTTTAGTCATACGCCTTTCAAATGTGCATGAATACCAAGTTAAGTGCTTTTACCTTTTAACTTTTATTTTTAAACTTGTTAAAAAAAACTCATTCAAATTAGGGATTTTCGTTGTTATTAACATAGACGTTAATATCACATGGATATATAATATGCATTAGGTGTTTTTGCTGAATTGATGCAATTGATGTTTTTAAAAGAATTTTGCCTACAATTAATATCTAATATGCAACTTTACATTTTCTAAACTTAATTATTCTAAAGTTTTATATATTTAGCTAATTATATATATTTGAAAGTTTAATTAGATTTTTTAAAGTTAATAATAGTTATGTGTATACCTATTAATATATGCATGCATACACATATACATATGCACATACTGCTAATATTAGTTATTTAAATATGGTACTACAATTGAAGCTATCGGTAGCAAATGTGATAAAGAATTCTTAGAGCCCAGGCTTGTGTTGCACTATTGTTACCACATGACAAATTATTTGTCTGCCAAAGCAAGGATGAAGCATAACGTTTAACAACATTATCATATTTTAAGAATCACCAGAGCTGGTCTGTAGATTTCGAGTGCCCTGTTTGGTTTTTTGAATTGTTGCATTTGATTGATGTGAATTTTTCATTATTGGGCGGAAAGTATTTAGATCCAACTTTAATTTTATGATTTTGAGCTTTACTTGGTCATGAAATGGTATTATGATTCAACATCTATATTAGCAATAAACATGCCTAACTTCTTTAATTGCGTCCAAATTATGTTGATCTGTAATACAAATTTTACCTACATTTTAGTTTTTAATTTAATGTCAAGCTTTATAATATTTTCTTCTAAAACAACGCGTTAACTGCTTTATGTTTACTTTTAAATTAATGGAATATACCTTATAAAAATACTAGTTATATGTTTTAAAGTTTTAGCTAAAAAGCATTTCAGCGTAGGTGAAATTTGGATTCTTTCCGTTTATTAATAAATATTCGTTTCTTTTAGATTCTTTCAGTTAAACATCCAATGCAATAATCACTTGTACATAACGCATTTTTTTTTGTACATTTCAATCTACACGTCGATATTGAATAAGATAAACATCTAAATGTCGACAGAATTGAGCAGATCGTCGCGATATTTTCGAATGTTTTATAAAACATAATGTAACCAAAAAGATGTATAATTTTGTAGGGAAAGGAGAAAATTGTAACTACTGACTAAAAATGGGGGAATTAATGTAACAAAAAAGATGTATAAAATTGTAAAAGTGTTTGAATGACTATTTTACCCCAATTTTAGGTTGACGTAAATCCAAAACACGTTCTCAGTCGGATTTACAATTTCACAACCAGGCGTGCCACGTCATCACTTAGCACATGGTTTGACGTAAATCCAAAAGACGTTCTCCGCCAAGTGGAGTGCAATACACGCGCATTATTGTAGAAATGAAAAATAAAAAGGATTCGCTCCTGTCATTATTTACATAATCTACATACAAAAAAGCGAAGGTAATGGTGCCCTCCTCCTTCCTGAAGCTAAAGGAACGCGCATTCAGGTTGGATGAGCCATCATCCAACATGCAAACACGTTTTTTTAATCCAGCACCCCACCAGACCTTTTGGCAATACCAGGAGACGCAATGGACTTGGGGGGCTTGAAGGGGTAGGGTATAAGCGCTTAGGTGCACCCTACCCGTCAAAATTATCCACCACGGATCAGCAAGGCTATGCAAAGAGACAAGAGCATCGTCTCCCGCTGAAGGATCCTCCGCCAAGATGCAGCCCCCCTGAAGCTCCACTTGCTGCACGCCTCCCCGGGTGTCAGAGGTCACCTCAGCTGACATCTCCTGCCACCATGAAGAAAAGGAGGATCCTGCAGACCACAACTTGGTGACACGTGTACCAATGGCAGTGTACCGCCCATGACAGCGAATCACGGGGCGCCACGTGGACCAATCATAAGGCAACATTCTTAACTAGTTTGCTTTATCTGACTAAGGATCCAAATCCAACTAGATGAGCCTCTAAGAAGACCGGCCAACTCCGAGGCTCGGGCCCAGCTCTCCAAAAGTGGGCCACAAGCCTCCGGCCCACAAGACCTCTATAAAAAGGGGGGTATCAACACCTTTTAAGAGGCCGGGCAATTATCCAATTACACAGACACACTTGTATCTCCGATTTGTATTTTCTCTAAGTTACACTTGTAATCTCTCGAGTAATATAAGATCGTAATTTTATAGTGGACGCAGGTCAACGAGACCGAACCACTTAAACCTTGTGTGTGCATTACATTATCTATTAGTTTATCGCATACCTAATCAGACCACGGATCTATCATCGTTGTGAGCAAATGATAATATCCTGTAGCGAGCACGAATAACCACCCCCTCATTATACTCAAGTTATACTCGTTTCTTCAACACGGATTAAATACCACTAGTTTTCTAAAAAGTAAATAAACTAAACCGCTTTTCACATTCCGAAACAAAAAATATAAATATCTAAAACTTTCATTATTAGGGCATGTGTAGTGGATGGGCGTTATGGGGATTAAAATATTAAAAAGTAATAGAAGGGGGGTTATGGGGCGTTATGGAAAAAGAGGGTGTAGTGAGAAGGGGCGTTATGGTGCTTTATAAATGATTGAGTAATAATTGGTTAATTGTTTTTTTTTTCTTATATAAATAATCATATTAAATAGTTAATAACATTTCATTAAATTACAAAAATTACAAATACTAAAAAAATTACAAAATACTAAAAAGAAATCACAAAATACTAAAAAAATACAAAATACTAAAAAACAATACAAATACTAAAAAAATACAAATACAAATACTCATAGATTATGTTTTTTCTCGATTCGGGCCTTGCGTTGCAAACACATTTCCAATGCTTTGCCGGATAGGTGGTCGTGCGACTTCGTGTAAAATTCAAAGTCGCGTTCAAACTGTCTATCCCGCATAAGCTAGACCACCTCTCGGTTTTCTCGGATACGTTGAGCCCCGATGTCGCGTATGTCTTGGAGGCGTTGGTTCATCTCAGAAAACGCCGGGATTAACTCGTTCACCCTTGACGAAGACTCCGCCCGGGCAGCTCGAGCAGCCTTTCGACCGGGCGGACGGGGTAACTCATCCGCCCCTTCCTCCCCTACAAAAAACGCATTTTCTTCGGCGTTTAGGTCGATGAAACGCGCGTCAGACGTAGGAGTTTCGGGATCAACCGACTCAGAGGTCTTCGACTTCTTTGAAGGCCTCGTATTTCTGGCTCGGGATGAAGAAGTTCCAACCATTGGGCGGAAGTTGGACCATTTGGAGCAGTCTTTCAGCCGCCGCCAAACCCTCAAGTACTGAAAATTCCCATGTTCTTGTTTGTATTCTGCCAAAGCCGCCTCCAAAATATTTTCGTCGCTTTGGCCACTTTCCCAACCATTCCGGGTGCGTTGATAAACGACCTGAAAGTTGTTGCATTTGCTGCTCATGTCGGTCCACTTGCCCGATATGGAATCCTTGAGCCGATAATTTTCTCTCTTACCAACTAGCTCAAAAAATATTGTTCGAACTCTTCTCCAAAAATCTCCTTTGGATTGGTAGTTCGCTAAAAAAACAAAGCAAAAATATATATAAGTTCACGTTTAAAAAAATATATGTGAAAAAATATAACATAACAAAAAATATATATCATACCAACAATAGGATCCTCCGAAATGTCAACCCACGCTTGGGCTAACGCGAACAACTTATCGTCAGTCCATGGTTGGACGGTTTTTTTGGCGTGAGTTTGCACGTTTTTTCTTTTGTAAGACCGTCTTCCTCGCCCGGCTGGTCCCATGCCCGGCTGGTCCCACTGGCTCTTGCTCCGGCACCGGCTCCTGTGTCTCCGGAACCGACACAGGATATTGTGAAGCATTTGAAGACCCAAATATTTGAGATGACCCAAACACTTGTGATGAGCTATACCCACCTCCCATGGATGACCCGAAATCCCCTCCCATGTTAAAGTTATACATGTTCGGGTCCCAACCCATGGGTTGGTTTAACAGGTTCATAAAACCTGCTTGGTTTGAAACCGAACCCAGAACTATGGGTTGGGTGTTCTCGCCAGCAGTTTGAGAACTGAACCCGAAACCACCTCTACCTAAAGGATTCATCTTGTGTTTGCTTGTGTGTGTAGAAATTAGAAAATGTATGTTTACTCTTTGTGTGTGTTGGTGTAGTGTTTGATTTGTGTGGATGTATGTTTGTATGTTTGGTTTGTATTATAAAGCATGACCCATGATTTTTTTTTTTTATTTTTTATAAAAAGTATATGACCGTTCAGAGGTCAAAAAGTAAATATTCTCACCTCCCTCGAAGCAAAACGACCGTTGTGTGCATAACCCTTAGCACCATAACACCGCCATAGCGTCCGGGGGCGGTGTTCCTGACACTATAGTGGCTAAAACGCCCCATAAAAGGCACCACTACACACATACTTAAAACTTGGATATTTTATTTTAGGATGGTAAGAAAAAGAATAAAAAAAAAGAAGATTTTAAAGTCAAAATATCCATATCTAATCTATCTAACTAAACTAAAGGGTACGCTCCTGTGGCTGCCTCCATGTGTTTGACATCTCCTCCTATCTTGGCGAAATGTTCAAGATTTGTCGACAGTGAGAGAGAGACCAAGGAACAATAATCATAATAATAATAATCCCTTATCTTTTTTCTTTCAAATATCTTATCTTCTTTTGTATGTGATCAAGAAGCAAAGTGCCTGATTCAGCAAATGGGCATATTAAATGATGATGCAGTTGTTATTAAGGAAGCACAAACAGCAGGAGACAACACTCTCATCACTGTTAATTGCCCTGATAAAACTGGCCTTGGCTGTGATCTCTGCAGGATTATTCTTCTCTTTGGTCTTAGTATTTCAAGAGGAGGTATTTCCTTTTCTTTTTATTATTATTGTTTTTTTTTTCTTTTTCATTGTTGTTATTATTAATTTAGAAAGTTGTACTTTTTTTTTTTTTTTTTTTTTTTTTGTAAAATCTTGATGATGGCCTCCCTTGTTGATGATCTGCCCTGTGATTCATTGTTTATTACTATTTAATTTTATAATTTTTTGAAGCAAATGTTGACATTTCTTTGTTTTATGTAATTTCTTGAAAGATCTTGTTTTCTTCTTTAAATTTGCAGTTTTTGGTTCTCATGTGTTTTTCTTTTTTCTTTTTATTATGGGTCATCAAAAAGTAATATTATTCCTTTGATTTTGTTTATTTTTTATTTATTAGCTCAGTTGCATGTTTAATTTAGTCAGAAAGATTGTAATTTTTGGTGCAAAATCCTGCAAATTGCATATAAAAATACAAACTTTGTGGCAAATTCTGTTGGTTATGCTTTTGAAATTGTTATTTAAGTGGCTTCACAATTGTGACCATGATTTGATTTTAAATTTGCCCATAAAAGACTATTTTAGATAAATAAAAGGGTTGTAATTTGTTTGAGTAATGTGTTTTGCACAGATGTATCAACAGATGGAAATTGGTGTTACTTAATTTTTTGGGTGGTTGGTAAGCCAACAACCAGGTGGTACTTATTGAGAGAAAGGTTACTTGAGGTATGCCCGCCCTGCACCCCGGCGTTATCTGAAATTTACTACTTCCGGCCCGAGTTTCAACAGCCAAAGCCGCCCAAGGTTTTCCTTTTGAAGTTCTGGTGTACTTTTGACCGAAAAGGCCTCTTACATGGTACTTCTTATTTTATAATAATCTATTCTAGTATTCGAAACGTCGATATCAAACCAAACTGTCTTATATGGCTGCAAGATGCTATTTAAGTTTTTAATATTGGTGGCATGCCGCAGCCGTCTTCAAAGAATAAGATGGGCAGGGCTATAGTATGCCAAATGGAATACTGTAGTTATGTACACTTCCCAAGGAACGTATACATGACAAGATTGCGGTATGCCAATCTAAGGTTTACGTTGGCATACCGCAACCATGTACACTCTCCACACAATGATTCTTAAAAAATGGAAGTGTACATGGCTACAGTACGCCACTCAAAGTGAAATACTGTAGCCATGTACCATCTCCATGTAACATTTTTTTTATAATACATGACAAGGTTGCGGTATGATACTTAAATATAGTGTCATACCGCAACCTTGCACATTTTCCAAAAAAAAAATGTTGTGCAAAAACATGACAAGAGAGTCTGCAGGAATGTGATATGTTACAAGCATGCATGTGCACTTTTGGTGAAACATATCCTTTAGAGAGTGATCTTCCAATTTTTTAAAGGAGGATTCACATGCATTTGAATCTACAAAGATATAGTCAAGATTCTGTAATTGTTTAATAGCCTTAGGTTCCTTGAAGAGTTGGGAACCAGAGCTTACTTTGACTAATAAGATGAATTGTTTATATAGTCGGCGTACCTATGAATATATTATAAACAGCGTGACGGTGTTGTTTCAATTTATTATGCGTATCGAAAGGGACGTGAAACTCATCGTTCGACAATGACCAAAAAATAGGTTAAGTTTGTCCACCTACCATTATCTCAACTCATGTTTGCTTTAAGGATTAAAATACATTATAAAATGTATGATTCTTTAGTTAGGTTTTTTATTCTTAGGTAAATAATATAGTACTATTCGTTATTTTATACTTCTTTATTAAATTAAATGTTTTGTAAATAAATTGGATCCTTTTTTATATATATATATATTGTGCGTTTTTGACTGGTTGGAAAATATGTACGCGTATGTGTATTTATATTTATGTATAAGCTATCTTTGATCTCCTTAGATTTAACCTTTTTAATTATGTTTATAGATGTAACAAAAGTCCTTTATGAGCTAGAGCTTACGATTAAGCGAGTAAAAGTGTTTACTGCACCAGACGGGACAGTCATGGACCTTCTATTTGTCACAGATACAAGGTACTGTGTTTTTTTACTTTAAAAGTCAAAGCATTTTTGTTTGACTTTTTAGAGTTGACTATTTTACACTTGTGAAATCTGCAGAGAGCTTCTTCATACAGCAAGACGACAGGAGGAAACGAAAAGTCAACTAACCGCGATGTTAGGAGACAAGATGATTAGTTTTGAGATCGAATTGGCGGGTCCAGGAGTCACGGCTAACCCTCAAGGAACAGCATTTCTTCCGCCTGCAATCACAGATGACATGTTTGGTTTGGAACTCAGTGGGCCCCACATGGGCGGTGCACTCACGTCCAACCGTGTGTCTGTTACAGTCGACAACCAGCTTAGCCATTCACACACCGTGGTTCACATAGTTTGTAAAGATCATAAAGGCTTGATCTATGACATTATGCGAACCTTAAAAGATTACAACATACAGGTAGAAGAAGCACATCTAATACCATCTTTTTTATAACTTGTTTACTTAAGTTTTAACGTTTTTTATAACTTGACAGACCTCATACGGACGGTTCTCCTCCAAAGCGAAAGAAAAGTTTGAAGTCGACTTGTTTATAATGCAAGTAGATGGAAAGAAGATACTTGACTCTGAGAAGCAAAAAGTGCTATGCTCGCGTCTAAGGATGGAGCTCGTTCGTCCACTTCGAGTGGAAGTGATGAGCCGTGGTCCGGAAACAGAGTTGCTGGTGGCTAATCCGGTTGAGCTAGCCGGAAAAGGCCGTCCGCTTGTTTTTTATGACATCACACTTGCTATAACAAGCCTCAATATCCGCATTTTCTCGGTTAGTTATTCAAAACTGCATTGATCTTTATATAATCTACAGTCAGTTATCTAAATGGTTTTTATTAAAAATTTCACAGATTTAGATTATTATTATTGTAATAATATTTTTTATTGCAAAATTGATCATTTATAAGAAGTTTGAAAAATTAACAATTTTTATTGCACTTGGGCCGACTCGTTTTAACATGAAGCTGTATTTTATAGGTTGAGATAGCGAGGCACAGGATTGACGATCGAGAATGGGAAGTTTATCGGGTTGTACTAGACGAAGGGGATGCGGCTTTGGTGCCAAGGAAGTTGATCAAAGAGTGTGTTGTGAAGAACTTGATGGGATGGGAGTAAATTGGAGTTGGAATAGTATTACAAAATGCATAAGTTGGAACGTAGAAATTAGCAATGTATTTATTAAGTGTAGATATAGAATGAATGTGTGGTGTGGGGTGGAATATAAATATAATCATCACCCCTTTAAGTTAGTTGTATATAGCTAGCTATACATACATCTTAACAAATGACTAGTACAGTGTGTTAGTTAATGTGTACGTATTTGTCATATGATCATATTAGTGTGTAACTTAATGTGTACACAGTTGGCATATAATCATCATATTTAATGTGGTTTATTTTATTTTTGCATCTCTTAGCTTTTTGTTGATGTTTTATTTAGGTTTAGTCATGGGCTAAAACAGAACATATAAAAAATATAACTTGATGTTTTGGTTTTAGATTTTCATAGTTGATTGATTTTGGATTTTTACTTACAAATACAATCTATGGCACATTATATTATAAGAATCTAGTTATTCAAGATCACATAATTACTTGTAAATAAGTCAATTCATACCTGTTTTTTTAGGTAAGATATTCCATTAAAACAAAAATCCGAAAGTTACATTAAAATAGAAGGTAGACGGGCAACAAGTTGTGCCCCCACCCCTTTCTGAATTGCGAACCCTAGTCTACCAAAGGCAAATCCTTGCCCCCTGGAGATGAACTATTGTTGTGGACGACCCGTTGGACCCTGTTCAAGAAACGAATAACTTCTGACGCTAGGGAGCCAAAGGTATCAAAGGCCAAATGATTTGATTAATTTGGTTATTGGGAAACACAGTTCGGTTAATAATATAAAGCACAAGCCAATTTAATAAATCAATCAAGTTTTTTTTGTTTAAATAAATAAATAACCCACAAGCTTGTTAAATAACATGTGTGTCGAGTTTACATGTATGACATAATTTTTGGGTCCGTCCGTCTATTTAGATTCATATAAAAAAAAAAAAAAAAAAATAGATTGGACCCACCCATTAGCCTGCAAATGCCATTCATAAACACTTGTACTATAAACTACAACTTTGCATTATATGGTTGTAACTTGTAAGGTTAAGTTTACATGCAACCATTTGTTATGCTACAAATTAGCAAATAGCAACCCAATCAAGTTCAAACAACCAATTTTCCATCAATATCAATATTACGACTGTCGACAATTGAGGTCTTTAGAGACTCGAGGACGCTTATGTGATAGTCAAGGACGAGGATGACCAAAGATGCCAAAACGGAAACTAGCAATGAAATCAACTTTTTTGTAATATTAAAACTTATTATATCCCAAACCGAATACATTTTACAATAATAGTCACATTTAGTTAAACCGTTTTTATGCTCTACATTTCAGTAAGATGTCTACAGTTGTAAATCGTTATTGGCTTTGACATACAAACATAACTCAAAATCTAAAGGTTGTTAATTAATTTGTACAGGGATAACGAGTTAAGTCATTCGAGAGTAATTAAAGATTGTCTTGTTATAACCATATTCAATCTAAGACGCACTTCTTTTGATCAACTTGAGTTTGATTGGTATCGCAAGTCTAGACGAACTTATTGGTTTCGGTTGACATCAACACAATCATTAACAACTTGACCACATGTATCTTGGTCTGTCATGTTGGACATAAAGCCCAAAATACTAACATTAAATCCATGGTTTTTGACATATATCTTTAGTTAATCATCCACCAACAATAATCAGTCTTAGGTAAAAGTTTTGAACTTTACTATACTTTGTTGCTATTGGGGTTGGTGGCCCAATGGTAGAAGCAAAGCTTCTAGGAGTAAAAATTTGCCGTTCAAAAAAAAAAAAAAAAAAACAAAACTATACTTTGTTTAACTGGGCCAAGAATCTTGCAACTTAACTTCTACGTTGTGTTCCCGAGCCTAATTTAAGGAAGGAAAAGAAGAGAAAAGAAAGGAAAGTAAAAATGATTGTTGTTCCAAAGTTTTTTTAGGAGGAAAAAGAAAGGAAATAGAAGGATGTGTGTTCCAGAGTTTTTTTTTTAAAAGAAGGAAAAGAAGGGAAATTGAGGAAAATGGAGAGAAAAGTAGATTAATTTTCATTTTTCAAATTAGAAAAAATTGGAGAAAAAGGAAAAGATGGGAAAAAAAGGAAAAGAAAATAAAGTGAGGGAGAGTTTTATTTTCCTTTATTTTCTTTTCTCTCATCAAGTAAACTCAGAAACATAACGCTAGTGGACATTCTTGAAGAGTATAAAAACGGTTCATGTCCCTCACATTAATATTTTAAAACGGACCAACAAATAGTTACTATTAAGCGTTAAGCTTCTACTTCTCATTTCTTCTTTGACACTAAATTGCATTGCATCGCATCGGTGGCTGCAACTTAGTTCTTCATACTTGATAACACTAGGATTTTAAAAAAAATTAATTAACCAAATAAAGTCTTAAAATATTTCTTTGTTATAGCTCCATTTTAATTTAATTGCAAATGCAATGCTACTCTATAAAGTATAAACATTCCACAGGTAAAACTCATATTGTGTATCTACTACACAGTGACAGTCTACACTCATTAGCACAATTTCCATAAAAACTTTGGTCAAAGTCCATGTTTGATCGTTCACATTTGGGCTGATGTGTGGCCCAATTTGACCAACCGACCAATGATGAAATTCAATCCATGCACTCATGCATGTTAATTGGACTGCATGAACATGACCAATATACCCAATACAATAGATATTTCCTTGCAAATCACCATGTAGCCTACCGAAGATAAAGTCCACTTACGTGTAAATCTTATAATTGGGCCTTCAATCATAAATGATCCATCCCTCGGCCATAACCTTTGATTTATAAACCTTCCTGAATTGCCATGATGAAGAAGGTGTAAACACGTCAAGTTATTCATGAGCTACTCAAGATCAACCCGTTAAAACCTCAAACTTAAATGAGTTCAAGTCTTAAAAAAGCGCTTTTAATACACACATAGTTTATTCGTATTCATCAGTTACAGAAAGGTTTTCTCTCAACATGCATTATTGTGTTCATACCGTAAAACACCAACCTGACATCTATCTTTAAAAAAAGACTCATAAAAAATATAAACGTGTTATGCTCAAATTTACATAATGATTAAATAACATGTAAAAAAAAAGCATTGAATTTTACATGAATCTAAATCTCCTAAACAAAATATTTCTATAATCCTATATTTATGTTTTGAAGATAAACTCAACTTAAATTTTATTTTATTATTTATTTATTTATGTGCATAAATAAATAAATAAATATATTGAGGATAATAAAAGAAAAGAAATATGATGGAAATAATTTCACAGACTATTTTTGGGTGAGTGCTTTGCAAATTTCTAGAAAATCCGAAAAGAAAATAAAATAAAATAAAGAGGGTGTTTGGGATTGAGTTTCAAAACAACTTATTGACTTATTGGCTTTTTCAAAAAGCCAATAAGTCAATAAGCTGTTTGTGTAACCCAAAAGCACTTTCTGTTTTGACTTTTGGCTTTTGGATTTTAAGGGTGGAAAAGCTGTTTTTGAAAAGTTAGAAATCCTGGCTTTTGGCTTTTGGCTTTTGACTTTTGGGAAAAAATTACAAATATACCAACCATACAACCAATATTCACAATAAGTTAAGCGAAACACTTAAAAAAACAACAATTTATTGACTTTTTGACGTTTATCATCCCAAAAGCTAATCCAAACACTTTTTTTAAAACTCCTTTTCAAAAAGTCATAAGCCAATAAGCACTTTTGACCAAAAGCACTTTTGCATCTCCAAACTCAATCAAAATATCATTATTATTATTAATATTATTATTATTATTGAGTCTTCATCTCATCTGATCTTGTGTAGATGAGGTCTGGTGTTCATCCAACATTTGAGGACAGATGACACAACCTTAGCTTCCTTCTTCATTCCTTCTTCTCTACACTCCCTCCCTAAAATCTGACACTCATTTATCTCACCTCAAATACTACACTCCACACTTTCCTTTCCTTTCCTTTCCTTTCCATTGCAGCAGATCTCAATCAATCAATCAATCAATCCACAAGGTACCATCTCTAATTTTAATTCTAAAATAAAATAAAATCACTTTTTATTAAACAAGTTTTAAATAACATGTCAGTAATCACCGGCCCTATATTTTGTGGATTAGGTTTTAAATATTATTATTATCATGTTATTATCCTAGTTCAAAATGATGGTGGAGTAAAACCTAACTTTACGGTCTCTAGATTCCTTTTTAGTTTCCGGATCTCCCTCCATCAACAACCAACCTAGATCTCTCAATCTTACTAATCTAATACCACTCCTTTAACTACTTTATATTATACACGCACTTGTTGTATGTTTTATCATCTACTAACAAGGATTAATGATGAACCTAGCCCTCCTAATTTTAATTATTATTATTATTATTAAAAAGTATAAAATCACATGATACTACTTTTTATTAATCAAGTTTTATCCTGTCTTAAACAGGTCAGGTCAGCCGTCTGCAGATTCCTTTTTTTAGTTTTCAATGGATATTGGATCTCAATCAACAAGGTTAATCTGTCAATCTTAATAATCTGATATGATGCTGCTATCTACAACTCTACACTGGACAGATAATTAATTTATCCCATTACGATTATTACTGTTTTCGCATGTTTTCCATGCTCGGAGTGTGTTAGGCTTCGAGTTTTGATTGCTTCATCTTACCTATCTGCCTATCTGTATCTGTATCTGTATCTGTATATGTAGTAGAATTTGTATTTCTGGAATAGGTTTTGGATATATATATATATTATCATTATGTTTAAGATTATTAAGGGGAAGAAGAAGGGTTCGAAGCAAGAAGCTATTGAGCCACCACCAGGGCCTAATGTTTCGTCTAATGTGATTGTTAACCACGCGTCTCGATCAGCCAGTGTCAGTGACCACCAGCAGCAGCACCAGCCTAGTAGTGCCAGGTCACAGGCTGTTATACTATCCTCATCTCCACCACACCCTGCTGTGGTTGAGACGTTACCTATGTTGAAAGATGTCCCAGTCGCCGACCGGCATGTTTTGTTTTTAAAAAAAGTGCAGATCTGTTCATATTTGTTTGATTTTTCGGATACATTGAAGAATGCTAAAGAGAAGGAGGTTAAAAGGCAGACACTTATGGAGCTAGTGGATTTGGTTATCTCGGGTTCGAGTAAAATGAATGAGATAATGCAGGGTGAAATGGTTAAGATGATTAGTTTGAATATATTTCGTTGTTTGCCGCCCCAATCTCATGAAAACTCAGGGACTGAGAATCTTGACCCGGAAGAAGATGATATGTATTTGGATCCCTCTTGGCCGCATTTACAGCTTGTTTATGAATTGCTTTTGAAATACGTGGTGTCCTCTGATACTGATACGAAAGTGGCTAAAAAATACATAAATCATTCGTTCGTGTTAAACTTGCTTGATCTGTTTGATACGGAAGATCCACGGGAGCGTGAGTATTTGAAGACTATATTACATCGGGTATATGGGAAATTTATGGTTCATCGTCCGTTTATAAGGAAGGCGATAAATAATATATTTTATAGGTTTATATTTGAAACCGAAAGGCACCCGGGTATCAGTGAATTGTTGGAGATTCTTGGAAGTATAATAAACGGTTTTGCGATACCAATGAAGGAAGAACATAAGTTGTTTCTTTCGCGGGCTCTTATTCCGCTTCACAAACCCAAGTCTGTTAATTTATATCATCAACAGTTGTCTTACTGCATAACACAGTTTGTGGAAAAAGATTATAAATTGGCTGATATTGTTATTAAAGGGTTGTTGAAGTACTGGCCTGTTACAAATTGTGCTAAAGAAATCCTTTTCCTTGGAGAGTTGGAAGAAGTGTTGGATGCTACTCAACCTGCGGAGTTCCAACGATGCATGGTTCCTCTTTTTAGAAGGATTGGATGCTGCATAAATAGCCCTCATTTCCAGGTTCGTGATTTCTGCCTTGGTTTTTTGCATTACAATTATAAAATCAGTTTTTTTTGGATCTATTATTTGCTATTAGGAAATGTTCCTCTTTATGTTTGTGTCATATGAATTGTTTTGCAAGTGTTTCTATTCTCTTAATAGAAATTCAATTCTTTTGCCCTTTAGATGAATATAGAGCCTGCTCTAGGTTGTACAACTTTCCAAATTCAATTTTTTTTTTTAAACAAAACAGCAGTTAAGAAAAACCTGGAAGAACCATGTACTTATGATGCTATCAGTTTTATTTCCTATTATTATGCTATCAGTTTCATTTCCTATGATTTAGTTGTCTCTGTGTGAATTTGATTGGTGTTCCTAAGTCCTAACTAGGGGTGTAAAAAGCGCAGCCATAGCTCGAGCTCGGTTTGGGCTTAACTTGTTCATTATTTATAAATAATAAATAATTAAGCTCAGCTTGATGCAAGCATTTAGCGAGCCTATCTCGACTACCATATGAGCAGTTTGGCTTGTTTACATTTCTAATGAACTTTGTGTTATTGTCGCGTATTTTTGTTATCATATCTATCTTTCAAATTATGAGTGCTTGATTAGCGACTTACCCAGCTAAATGTAACAAAAAAATTCAATGAAAGGTTACCGATGTTTTTGCATTCTACACATAATAAGATGCTATGAAAGTTGAGTTAACTGAACCAGATTTATCTTACAGTATAAAGTAGATCTTATTCTTTTCAGGTTTCAGTAAGGTTGACATAGATTTGTAAAGAAGTTGGTGATTTAGTCATTGTTTTAGTATTACTAGAGGTGAGGGATCAATGTAATCTGTGTGCTTTATTTTTCGGTTATGCCATATTAATAAAAGAGTCGATCAAGGTTTTGATCAAATCCGGTTTTCTGCTTCTGGGCCAACAAATAATTGTTGAATATTTGTTGTTTTAGAGGTAACTGTAGATAAAAGTGGGTGTGATACTTTACAGGGGGCATTAAATAGAAAACAATACTATAAACAAGCTTCTGTCTTGGAACTATTATCATGATAATTTGCAGGATTATGATACAGTCCAAATTAATTATAACTTATTAGTTAATTCTTATTAGGACATAGTGTTAATGGTAATCAATTAAATATAAAATATATCAATTAAATATAAAATAATACTACACATTACTTAAGTAACTTTTTTTTTAAAACAGCAAAATAGATTTATTAACCACAGACCTCACTAGCAAGGTGCTAGGTGAAGAACAAAATCATGTTACAGGGGAATATCAAATTTACACTAGGTATGCCATTCCATATCATTGAATTTTGCTCTATTTAACCATACAAAAAGGTTTGCTTTGACATCCTCCACTGCCTTCTGCGGCGACTTTCTGATCGCCTTGAAAATTCGATCTTTCTTTGCCTTCATATCATGGTTAAAATGATACTTTGACCCAGTTTCTTGTAGAGTTTAGTTCCATTCGTCTTCTCCTTCAGCTGCATCATTTCTTTAATTGTGGAGCCTCCTTGAGTCCTTTCACAGCTACATTACAACAAGCCTGCACCATCTCCCATACCCTATTAGCGAAATCACAGGGGACCAACAAATGGTCCGCAGATTTGATAGCCAACGCCATTTAAGCTGGGTGTCTATCTAGCCCCTCTCTCCAAGCTATGAAATTTATTTTTTTAGGAAAGCATTTCGACCACACAAATATTCTGTTATCCTGTGCAAACAGTTTCGTTTCAATTAGCCATCACACCAAACCCACTGAGAAGCTGCCTGTAGCATCTCCAACTCATTTACATCCATCTCCATTCCCATCTTAGCATTTTTCGCCTATGAATTCCTCACACCAAAAAATCCACAGCCACCAACTCCCTGGGACTGTGTGCTTTATCGTTCCTGCAAAGCCAAACCGCCTTCGTTTCAATCAAAGAATGAACGGGGCGTGAGCAAGTTGCCATCTGTAGTTGACAGCTTTTTGACACATTGACAGATCAGTTTTGGACGCCGTATCTGTGGTTTGGTGAACCTCTTGAAAATACATCCTGGCTTGTTCTTGGATGGTACTCGGTCCTGTATCTAGATCAGCCTACTAATTCTGTTGCTTGCTAGGTGACTTCTTAGTATCCCGTGGAAAAATCTCTCATCCCCTTCTTTTGTCCATTTAATCTTTGCTTTTTGCATGACATCTTTTCTTTTTCTTTCTATAATCAACATTTCCTTCATCGTAGTCGCACTCGCCCAGCATCCTTTTGATCTGGCCTTAAATCATGGTCTTCCGCCTCGAGTTCCAACTCTTTAAGCTTATTCTTCAATTCAGAAGTTGTTTTCTGTTCCCCATCCTGAAACATATGCCTCTATTCCTTTACCCTTACTTTAATGTTCTTTAATTTCCAAGCAAGTTGCTTGTCCACATCTGCATTAACTTAGGAAATACTCCAAGCTTCTAACTTCTTTCACCGCCTCATCCAAACCTGTTGATTCTAACCAAGAGTTGAAAAATCTAAAAGGGGTTGCCCCAAAGTTCAAAGAATACGCACCGATGGACTATGATTAATTGATTAGACAACTCCTTAGGAAGTGCAGTGAGAGACGCGTGACCCATGGGACCACTTGTCACGGAATGACAAACACACTAATACCCAATCAAGTTTGCTTAGTTTCTCACCGGCTTAGACATATATGTGAAATTTCTGCCTCCCATATTGTATCTCACCAAACCTGCTCTTTTTATTAAATCGTTTAAATGCCATGCCTCCTGGGAATTGAAAACCATTTTTTTTTCTTTTAATCAATCGATCTTACCGCATTGAAATCTCCTACAAAATCCACATCCCATTGAACGAGTTTATTAACATCAGCAGCTTGCTCCATAGTTCTCTCTTAAGGGCATCGTAATGTTAGTAGTATCGGTATTGATATTATGATAAAATTTAGGATATAACATTTAGCTTCATTCCTATCATCTATCTTTAGTCTAAATTATAGCTTTATTATAGCGCTTGTTGATATTCTATAAATAGGTTGTAATCTAATCCTATTGTTTATTAAAGATGTATTTTTCAAATATAATCTAGTTTAACTAAATGAGTTTATTGAGCCTACTCAGGTTATAGATAGGGTTGACATGTGTAAGTCTTGTAAACTTTGTAGCTTAGAACATATCCAAATGGGCCAGCACCACCCACTGCCACTGTCTGTCACCACCACCACCTACGGTTCGCCGTTATTACCGCCACCGCCACTGTTTGGCGCCGCCATTTAGATGGGCCAGCACCATCCAAATGGGCCAGAACCACTCATTCTGCCTTTTAACTTGAGCCATCTTGAGATATGTTTTTGAAACGACCTATTTTGTACCATTACTTGACTTGACCTCATTTTGCCAAGCTTCAAATCCAGATGTTGCATATAACGCTGTAACTAACTTTTTGTATTCCACTATTCCAGTTTTGATCCATAAATATACTGATTTTCGGTTATTTTGTTGCAGGTTGCAGAACGCGCACTGTTTCTATGGAACAATGAACGAGTCGTGAGCTTAATCGCACTTAATAGACCTAGCATCCTACCAGTAATATTCGAATCACTAGAAAGAAACATACAGGGTCACTGGAACCAAACAATCAATGAATTAACCGCGAATGTCAGAAGAATGTTCATGGAAATGGATCCCGAGCTCTTTGAAGATTGCCAGACTCGATACATGGATAAAGAAGCCACAGTCAACGAAAAGTCAAAGCAACGTGAGTTGACATGGAAAAAACTCGAGTCAATCGCCTCACAACATGTATGAGATCACATGCTTCGCTTGTTATAATGAAGTAAAGCAGCGTTGGACACAAAAACAACATTTTCCTTTATTTCCTTGTGTTAATTTACCAACTTTTTTTCCTCCGCGGTTTTGGAAGGGTACTAATCTGTACCATCTGTTGTTATAGTGTTACGGATTCGGTTATTATTTGTAGTAATATGGGTACAAATGATAAGTGAGATGTCCCCATGCCAAACATTACAGGGGTGATATCAGTCTTCTGTGGTCAAATTAACCATTTGGACCATGTTTCTTGTCAATACAAACTTGCCTTTGAATCCACTGTTCTTGCTGTTGTGGGCAAAATATTGATTTTTTTAAGCAAGGTTTTATTCAGTTACTTATTAATGTTCTTAAATTATAAATGTGGTGGTTTTTCCTTTTTTTATTTTTGTATGATTGTATCCATCATTTGGTAGTTTTTTTTTTAATCATATTCCATGAGAGAGTAGTAGATTTGATAAAATTAACTGACTCGTATGCAACATAGAAATCGTTATGAATCGAGAAATTAACTAAACTATATTGATCACTAGTGAATTAACTTTAATGTTTTTTATGGGTTAGATCAAATATACATTGGAAAAAAAATGAAAGGTATCAAACGGAATTCTACTGTACTCATTCAAGTGGCATTAGAACCCTCTTATCGAACACTATGATCTTAGATTTTAGGTCTTTGATTTTTTTGGATTTTAGCTTGTAGTTTTTAAAATTAGTGTTATATCATTGTGTCTTTTATGTTATGTTGTATCTTTTCTTTATTTTTGTCATTTCTGCGATTCATTTTGTCTTTTTTTCGGCACTGTGCTATATTTATTGACATAGTGTTATATTTTATGACTTATTGTGTTATATTTTGTGGTATACTGTGTTTTTTTAT
This sequence comes from Ambrosia trifida, assembly GCA_028751855.1. NCBI lineage: Eukaryota > Viridiplantae > Streptophyta > Magnoliopsida > Asterales > Asteraceae > Ambrosia > Ambrosia trifida. The sequence continues at coordinate 1,539,715 of CM054126.1, read as the reverse complement.
CCTTATCACTTTTGCTACATAACTTAGACTCTTTTTTACAATTCAAATTTCAAGATGTAACTGTTAATGAACAAATTAGGCATTTATTCTTATCTTTTAATAAAAAGATATTATATTAAAAAGTTTCATAAGTTCTTATTTGTCATAAATTAAATAGATAAGTTTGTGTATATGTCCACTTGCACAAACAACTAAAAGAAGTCGACCATGTTATAATTTTCTTTCTTTTTCTTTTCTCCTTTTGTATTCAATTTTCCAAACTATTACTATAAAAATATCATTGATAATAACATAAAGAAACCACCACCATTCATGGTGACGATGTTAAAGTACAAAACTACGAAAATTAGGGAAAGCGAAAAGATAGAGGTGGGCGATATTAATTTTGCGCTCGAGCCACTACCAAATATCATTCCGAAGTAGTCGTCATCATCATGGTTGTTGCCGGTATTCCTGCTTTCACCACCCCCGGTGATCGGGTCATTACCAAATGACACGGTCCCAACATCATCCCTGCACAATAATATAAATATAATCGTGTTAGTTATCGAACACACGTAACATTTTTATTTTTATTTTTATCACAAAAAATATGACTTTGGTCATCATAGTAGACAAATTTATTCATTTAAACAAGTTGATTAAATTCGATTCACATTAATTTACAGGATGTTTAATTATTTATATCACTTGGTCACATGTGGGACAATGTTACACATTTTGATACCCTAAGGAGGATGCCGATATAGGGACCTTTTCAGGCCTTAAAAGTGAAGGGTATATGTTCCTTTCCCAATGAAAAAGACGCTAGATACACTTTTAAGGTTCTAAACACTTTTTTTATAATCTCACCTTGGGATGAGGTGAATAATATAAAATAAAATCTGAATTCAACCGGAATCACTCGTAACAAGTATTCAATTATAACTCTTATTAAGTTTCTCGGTGATTAGGTTATATTCATTTGGTTACCTAAAATCCGTCTCAAACTTATTTAACCTACATTGGAACCGAATATCTAAATACATTTTATAATGTTAGAAAATATGATAGAGATATTATTTTAAACTTACTGGAAACTTAAAAGTTATTTAAAAAAATAGAATTGTTATAGCTTTATGTGGGATATGATAATTTAAGTTGGTTTTTGCGTTGAATTTTATAATTGAGCTTCTGGATTACCTGACAGGTAACTTTTAGCAACGTAAGATAATAAACGTTACCCAAAGGGGTACTTGAGTAGTACGAGATACAATTCTACAATCAAGTATAAGATTGGGACTACCAAATCTCAATGGATTGTCACCTCAGCAACATTGGCATCGTGGACATAAAAAATATTGGGTTGGTTAAGTTAATTAAAATCTTCTAAAACATTGAATTATCTAACTATGAACTTAGACATAAGAATTTAATGATGTTTATTTAGTTCACATGTAATATGTTCTAAAACACAACATTAGCATAATGACCTTAAAATAGGACAAGCGAAAATGCAATTAGGATAGATTAAAGAGTTGGCATTGAAATTTATATTAAACTTGTACCTAGGCGCATTAAAGACACCCGCGTTCATCGTTAGTTGGTCTACAAGGAAGGCCGATTTAGGATCAACGCTAGTCGCCTTTGCATACATAACGTTTAGGTTTTCACCCGATGGCACAAAGAACGCACCATTTTCCATCAAGTCCCCTTCCGTTCTCCAGTTCCACCCTACCCAATTCTTCTCGTTTGCATCCACACGCTTTGTGACCTATTCATGTATAAAATATAGACACTATTCATTAAAAAATAATGTTTAACGAACATTATTGGCTGGTTTGAGTGGTTAGACCAACCATCAAATTATTAAAGTTCACTTATCCAGTGGCTAAACCTGAGTTTATTGACTAGGGTCATTACAAAATCTTTAATTAAGACCCCAACTCACCTTTTTTAAAAGAAAATAGAATTTCGTAAAGAATAAATCAAATTTTGTTAATCAGGTTAGTAAAGCCCTGCCCTTTAGTTCCGCCTATCTAACTCATATAAATCATAAACTTACTTACCTCCTTTGCATTAGGATCTGGTGGCGCAATATACCGATTACCCTGACTATTAATCGTCGGATTCGCGCTCCCACCAATCGCGTACATCTTCCATTCCGTAAAATCATTATTCACTACATGAAAATATCCGTGTCTACACCTCGGCATTCTTTGCACCAACCCCTTCCCATAATGATTAAATGCAAACGTTACCTATCAAAAATAAAACACACACAAACACATAGTACAACCATCGTTACCAAAAGTACAACCCACCAAAACATCAAAAATAAAAAAATAAAATTTACCTGCATTCCTTTATCTGGCAAGTATGCATCGTCATGACCCATTAACATGACTTCATTATGATACGTAAAATAGTTGTTTGAAATAGTAATAGCCGTTGATCCCAATATTGCATCAATTAAACCGTCCGTACAATGAGACAATGAGCAGTGATCAATCCATACGTTTCTTGAACCGGATATTGATATTCCGTCACCATCTGATAACCCTCTTCGACCCACGTGGGTGGGGCTGGACCGGATGATAGCGTTACCCGAGGGTTTACAGTTAAATATACGAATGTTATGAATTATGACATTAGTAACGTATTGAATGGTTATGCAGCCGCCTCCGGTTATGTCTACGTTGACACCGCGGCCATCGATGGTTTTGAAGCTGTTTACGATGAGCTCGTGTTTTAGTTTGATGAGCATGCTTGACGCGAACACGATCCATAGTGGTTCCGCTTGTAAGGCCGCGTGCCGGAGGGTCCCCGGGGTTGGGTTCACCGTGTCGCCGTCCGAAGAGTCGGTTACCAGGTAGTATTGACCGCCTTTTCCGCCTAGTGCGTATCGGCCGAAGCCGATGCCGCAGTCTGCTAGGCGCTGGCGGTCCTCCGCCCAATTCGGGTCGCATTTCCAACAGTCGTCGATTGGGTTTCCGGTTATGCATCCGCCGCCTATGTCCAGCATTGCTCTTCTATGTTGTATAGATATGTTGATTCTCCTGTGGAAAACCGGATTTTTAATTAATAGTGAAAATTTGATGTGACTGAACTGTAATTCAGTCAGAATTCAATCTCGCGGTATCTTTCTTGAAATTGAAAAAATACTAACAGAAAGAAAGAAAGATACTCACGAGATCAAACATTCAAAAGTACTACTTAAAACTTGAATTAAAATTCAGTCAGAATTTGATCTCGTCAGTATCTTTCTTAAAAAAAAGAAAAGAAAGATATTTACGAGATCAAACATCATAATAAATTAAACTAAGATGGGAATTTATGCATAAATAAGTAGGTAAAAAAAGGTGAAAAGAAACATTGAAACATGAAATCCTCATGTGGGGTTGGTTACCTATGAACTTCTTGAACAACAGCTTCAGGATTGTGGTGTTGATAAGGAAGAGAAAGATTAAGAGTGGCTTTAATGACAGATAGGAGAGAGGTTAAAAGGCAGAACAAGAGAATGTAGGTGATTGGAGGAGGATGCATATTGTGCAAGAATATATGAAATTAATGGGAGGAGGGAAGAGGGTTTAATCTCTTTGTGTTTCTCATGAGCCAAATAACTTGGCTTCAACTTGAAATATCCTCTCTTTTGGAGGGAAAGAAAGTTAGTTAATTATAAGAAAATAGATGAGTTTTCCTATAATTTATTTATATAAATAAGAAAATAGATGCTTTTGTTTGTTTGTTTCTATAATAATAATAATAATAATAATAATAATAATAATAATAATAATAATAATAATTGCAACTTGGTGACAAAAATTTGTTTGTGAGGTATGGTTTTTGCATAATTTGAGAGACAAGTAAAGAAGATAATTGAAAATTAAGGGGTGGAGGTGGGGGGTTCTCTCACTTCCAAGTCTTTGTTTTCCTCATAAGTTTTACATTCCAATCTTGTTTATAAATCATTCCATTTGGAAATAAGGAAGAAACCCAATAGATAAAGTCAAATATCTACACCCAAAAAGGATTCATATATAAAGGGGAAAAGTTGTCTTTTTGGTTGATTAAGGGAATATTTATTGCATTTATGATTTCAGTGTGCTCTACTTTCTTTATGTTACATTTTGCTCCCTTGACTTCTTTTCTTTTCCTTTTAACCACAATACGTTTTAATCCTTCTTTTCTTTTCCTTTTAACTTCATATTCATTTCCTATTATTATTATTATTATTATTATTATTATTATTATTGAAAATATATTTTTCTAATACAAAATATGCCAATTTTCCTAACAAAATGGCTTATATATAAATTTAAAAGGAGAAATAATTATTTAATGGATACTTTTTTTAAACAACATAATCAACTAAAAACTCTAATCTTTATGGCATAAGGCAAGAACAAGTTTATGGGGTTGGTGTTTTTGATAATAGAGAAAGTATACGATACAAAGTTTCTTAACGTGAGAAGTGTAGGAAGCTACTAAATCATGCCACATGTCAACTATGGTTAAGTTTACTTAACCTAAATCTGATTGATTAAAGGGGTAAATTAGTCTTTTTGTTATTCGTAATCTCTGATCATTCAATCACGATTCAATTGTAATCGAGAATTTTTCTATTCAATTCTGTATTTCAATTTGAACGATTATGTATTTTAAATTGGCCATCTAATCAATCCACGAATCAATCAAAACTTAATTATATTTTGGATTATAAACATGCTCTGTTTTCGATCATTCTACTTTTTTTGTAATGATTGATTTTCGAGTAAACATCGTATGGTTTTCTTACTTTTAAATTTTGCTTATACCTTTTGTTAATTAAAATCAACGATCATGTATGTATTTATAGATAGACAAATGTACAGGTTGTGAATTAGGGTTAACAATTTTTGTATGATGAAGATAATGATATTAAACGTGCGCTTAGGGTTAACCAATGTTTACAATGTGCGTTTATGTAATTGATTATTTGGTTTCTCATTTGTTTTTAGTAAGTGAGTCCAAAGAGTATACACATGCGTCTATCCAAGTCATGTACGTGCGTCTATTAGGGGTGAGCAATAAACGGTTTTGAACCGCGAAAACCGTGAAATCGACCCGGAACCGCTAGAACCGAACCGAATTAATGTTATAGGTTCCGGTTACGGTTCTCAGATTTTGGCATAATCGGTTCCCGGTTCGGTTCCGGTTAGAACCGACGGGTCCAGTTAAGAACTATTAGAACCGTTTTGAATTAAATTAAATATTTAAATATTCTATTATTAGTTTGAAATAGAATGTGTTGTTTCCTTCTTTGTAGTTCTTAACACTTTTAAATTGTTTTACTTGGTAGGAATGTAGAGTATTGCCTTATGTGATGGTCAGCATTCAGCACAGCTTGTTCTGACCCGTTTAATCTGTATAAAAAGAATGATCTGATCCGAACAAAACATATTTTGATACGTAAACTACTATACTTTTAGTAACCATGTTTAACACAAACTGTTGATAATTTTTTTTTATCATAGTTTTTGTTTATTTTTTTATTTAATTGTTAATGTTAATTTTAGAATTTTATTGACAACTGGTTCTGGACTAGAACCGTTTCATGAGAACCGTTTCACCCGGTTCTGGAACCGAACCATTTAGTAATTATCGGTTCCGGTTCCGGTTCTCATATTTTGGAATAAACGGTTCGCGATTCGGTCCGGTTCGGTTCGGTTCGGTCCGGTTCTGAACCGTTGCACAGCCCTAGCGTCTATAATGTTTTTACACGTGCACCTGAATATCAATTATTGCAAAACAAACAATAACAATAATTCTCGTGAATGATATTTTGTCACCTTGTTATTATTGTTTTCTTTATATGTTTATTTCTACAGAATCAATTTTACACCACACAATTCAATCACTACTTATCTTTTTTGTTTTCCAGTAATGGCTTCATCTTCATCATCAAAATCTAAAATGATCAAGAGGATTCACGGGTAAATTTAAAAAGATTATGCTTCTGAGGGTCGTCTTACCAATAATCTAAACATGATAAATGATGGCATGAGCAAGAGAGATGAGATTTCCAAGCTTCTTATGTGTATGCCTAACTCAAGTCTTCATGAACTTGTAGTTATGTTTATGATTGATGCAAAAAAAGGGGATGTTAATCTTGTCGAACAACTTACAAAATGCATAGCCATTTTGAGGTGTTCTATTGAATTTAAAATTCAGTTCCTAAAATCTATGTAAATTCCATAGGGAATTGATTATGTATGTTTTTATTTGTAGTTTGTATTAGCTGTTTCTGATGTCTGTTTTTCTTAGTTTATCTGTAATGTGCGTTTGAAATAAGTATATATATATACAAGTGCGTTTAAGTGATATCATAATAACCATTTTGTATTTATACAGTGCGTTTAAAAAGATCCTTCATTCATACATACGTGCGTTTAAACTATCAAGATAAAAAACCAAGTCAGTAAGTAAACATTATGTTCAAATCATTAACCAACAACAAAACCTCAAGATGTTTTTCATATTGCATCCACCCTTTTTAGTAATTTTTGATAGGCATTCTCCATCATCTTTGTCCTTGCTTTGAGTGGCTTTTTTGCGAACTTGTGAGCCTCTTCAATAATTTCATTTCTCACTATGTTGTAAGGGGGCAGTACAATCTTTGCTACGTACTTGAAACGCAACGCTTCCAACTGTGTTCGTTGATAGTCTGATTCACCTGCCAAACCACTGAGAACGAGATCTATCAGTTACAATTAATTATATAGACTTTTTAGTTTTAATACATAATTATCAAAAAAATAAAAGTAAGGGCCTGGAATCGAACACCAGACCACGACCGGTTCATGTTTTAAACGTGGATGGTATCGCCAACTGATCCACATATCAGTTGGTGATTGTTTCTGATTTATTTTGAATATGAACGATGACATTTATAAGTCATCTTCCCCAAATCGATGATAAGAACTATAGCTTCCTTAATTGATCAAAATAACAGATGATAGCCCTTGAATATAAGGGGCTATTGTTCGGTCAAGATCAGTAAACAAACACACATATTTAATGGTTTACTTACAGGTAGTTGAATGCCCGATTGGACGGGTCAATAGAAAAGTCAAAGAGAGTGATTTCTTGATTATTATGAGGAGTTAACAGGAATTGAGAATAGGGGTTTGGTATTCGACACATAGGGATTGATAATAGGGGTTCAATTTATACACAAACACACGAATTGAAAGAATTGGAATGTTTGACCCATACAAAAAATAAGACGCGTATTTAGCTTATAATGGTATGTTTTAAACGATTTTTTGGCGTGGGGAATACGCTGCAAGGTCGGCCAAAACATTCCATACTTAATCACAATAAAAAACGCGAGATTTTAATCTAATTGGAATGGATCGATCGAAGGTTGACTTCTGTTGTTGACTGGGCTATTCTAGGAAGGTGTTATGTTTATTTGTTTCAGGAATCAAACATAAGATAGAAGTTGGCTTAGTGACTGGAAGGTTTGTGTTAGTTTGTTTGACCCGGAGTGGACGCGGGTTCGAGTCCCGGTCCACACAAACTATTTTTTTTGGCATTTTTTATATATAACCTATAATATTATCTATATATATATATATATATATATATATATATATATATTATGATTACCCAATGTTAAAAAGGTTACAAAATATTTTTAAAACATACAAAACATCAAGATCCAACGATTTTATTACAACTATTATTAGTATAAGGTGGTTAAAACATATATTGTTTTTGAATTCACGTAAAAATTGTCAAAAGAAAGATATATTAGGTAAAGTGGTGGTTTTTATTAATTAAAAATTTGGGGAAAAAATATGCAATGTTACACATCGTCTGTGGACAGGAGAGATCTTGGTTCATAAGTAATGTTGTGCATCTTAAATCACCAACGCGTTTTGAGCGCATATGGTTGTGGAGCACATGAAAACTCTATGGTTAAGCGTGCTCGAGTGACAGCAATTCCATGATGGGTGACCCCCTAGAAAGTTTTCACTCGGGCAAAAAAAAACAAATATGTGAGCTTCTTAGTGGGCAAAGCGAAAAATATTGAATGATATTAGAGGCGGGGTGTTACAAAATGGTATCAGAGCCATTCATGTGCCATTTGGGATGGTGGGACAAACCTCATCGAGGATGATGAGTCCCTGGGGGGGGGGGGGGGGTGATTGTAACACCCTAGGTATATCTCACATCATCTGTAGACAGGAGAAATCTTGGTTCATAAGTAATGTCCCGCCTCTTAAATCACCAATGCGTGTTAGGCGCATATGGTTGTGGAGCACATGAAAACTCCATAGTTAAGCGTGCTCGAGTGACAAAAATTCCATGATGGGTGACCCCCTGTGAAGTTTTCACTCGGGCAATCAAAAACAATGGGGAACAATTATCCTTAGTGGGGAAAGCGGAAAATATTGAATAATATTATATGTGAGGTGATATACCAGTAGGGGACAATTATCCTTCAATCAAGTATATTTCTTTGTTGTGGATTCATCAGTTCATTGTGCAAGCTACCACAGCCTCTGAGACACCTCCAACATGGCCGCCTCTTGTAAAATCCTCAATTTCCTCATTTATTCCACTTTTATTTGGCATCGCTTCTTTAGGTTCTATTTTCTCAATAATGTATATTGCTAATGGAATTTAACGAATTTCTAGGTTATGTTAAATGGTGTGAGATGCTTCATGGCATAGCATAATAGGAAACACTCACATACATTAAGTGGACCAAATGTGAATGTTCTCGGGGCAAATTCCTAGAAGCAGAGACTCATGTTTAGGGGTGTACAAAAAGCCAGCGGCTCGTGTAACACCCCGACCCTCTCACCACCAATATTGTCCGCTTTGCCCATCCAGAGCTCACGGATTTGTTTTTGGTTGCCCAAGTGGAGACTTCCCAGGAGGTCACCTATCCTGGAATTTCTCCCACCTGAGCACGCTTAACTGTGGAGTTCTCCTCTCATCCACTAACATTAAGCCCCAAAACGCGTTGGTGATTTAAGAGGCAAGACATTACTTATGAACCAAGGATCTCTCCAGGCCACGGCCGATGTGGGATTTTCCTGGGGTGTCACATTCACCCCCTGTTAGAGTCTCATCGTCCCTGATGAGGTGTGTTCCTGGGGTGTCACAATCACCCCTGTTAGAGTCTCATCGTCCCGATGAGGTGTGCACCCACCATCCCGAACGGCACAGGAGTGGCTCTGATACCATCTGTAACACCCCGCCCCTCTCACCACCAATATTGTCCGCTTTGCCCATCCAGAGCTCACGGATTTGTTTTTGGTTGCCCAAGTGGAGACTTCCCAGGAGGTCACCCATCCTGGAATTTCTCTCACCTGAGCACGCTTAACTGTGGAGTTCTCCTCTCATCCACTAACATTAAGCCCCAAAACGCGTTGGTGATTTAAGAGGCAAGACATTACTTATGAACCAAGGATCTCTCCTGGCCACGGCCGATGTGGGATTTTCCTGGGGTGTCACATTCACCCCCTGTTAGAGTCTCATCGTCCCTGATGAGGTGTGTTCCTGGGGTGTCACAGCTCGAGGCTCGCTCGAAAAAAACTCGAAAAAAGCTCGCTCGAAAATGCTTGTTTTGTTTTCGACCCGAGCCGACTCGTTTTGTAATCGAGCCGAGCTCGAGCCAGGGGTGTTCAGCTCGTGGCTCGACTCGTGGCTCGGCTCGATGGCTCGATTCAGGCTTGTGTATGTGTAATTAATATTTAGATGAAAGTAATATATTTTGGCTCCAAATCCAGTTCTAACATTTAATTTTTGAAAGTCCCACTCGTATATGTGTAATTCTATTTATTTATTTTTTGTTTTTTATTTTATAATCCAATAAATCCTAATTTAGAAAAAATAAATAAAATATACATGTATATGTGTAATTCTATTTATTTATTTTTTGTTTTTTATTTTATAAATCTTTGTAAAAAAAAAATTAAAAAAATAACGAGCTGGCTCGAGCCAGCTCGAGCTCGACTTTTCAGCTCGACCAGAAAAACGAGCCGAGCCAAACTGGCTCGTTTTGTAATCGAGCTCAAGCTTGAGCTCCAGCTCAATCTGGCTCAGCTCAGCTCAGCTCAGCTCGTGTACAGACAATCCATCCATAACCACATAAACTCAAATGATAATTTAGTCAAGAGAAAATATGACAGGGTGTAAACTTATATATAATATTGTCGAATTTAATTCATAAAAAATATTCCAGGTTTTTGTAACTTTTTTTTTCTTCCATACATTAATTTATATTTTACTTTTAGAAAACTAGACTTTTAATTTTAATTTCTTTTATTAAAAACCATCAATACCATCAGATTTTCGATAAAAGGGACATTGGTGAGCTAACGGTGAAAGAAATAAGAAAAAAACATCGTCTATAATCTATTAATTTGTCGATGATTGGTCTCTTGGTGATCCGTCAGTTAAGTTGTCATTGATGATTTTTCAATGACACGTCACCGATGATTCGGTGTTGACATTCACTGTTTTTAGATGGTGTTGCTGTTATCGGTGATTCCTCAATAAATGTTGTCTGTGAGCTGTTTAGGGTCTTTACCAACACCCGATTTCTCCATTGAACTTCTACACATATTATCGACGAGTCTTGCAATATACGACGAGGAATTTCCGATGAATACATTTGTCACCGAATGTCCTATAATTTGCAGTTTTTTCTCCAATCCAATGTTATGTTCGATTATCTATATCTATACTACATTATAAAGGAGGAAATATGTCTACAAATGTCGTTTTACATAAATTTTAAGATAGCATAGGAAAAGTCTCATGCTTAAAACCTAAATGTCATGTAATTTTTCCCTTTATACCCTTCATGCAAAACCTACTTGTACACATTCTTTTATCATAACCTCCAATTATCATTAATCTATAATCTATATTATAAATTATTTGAGAAGAGTATCAAACAAAATTAAGTAATTACTATATTTTATTAAAAAAAATTCAATTTTATATAAAAAATTTAGATATAACAAAATTATACAAGAAAGTTTCTACACATACAAAGATATACCTATACACCTTAAAAAGATTGTAAGAATAAAAAAAAGTCAAACTTTACATAAAAAAATAATAATTTTGTGATGCCTTTTCTGTTAAAAAATGTGCGCATGAATTGGTTCACGAACCTAAACCGAACCGAAACCGGTCTTTCAAACCGGCGAAACCGGGGCCGAACCAGTTCGGTTCCTAGAAAAAAAAAACGGTTTGTGCACGTCTATAAAGTTCTCAATTGGGATGTCTTATGTAGAATATTTTCAAATAACCTTACTTCTAATTTCACTTTCCGATGCCACTGATAGAAATTTATGGTGCACTAGATTAACAATTGTATTGCATTTCTTTTATCATGTGGAAAAAGTTATGGGTATGCTTCTTTGCAGGTTGATTACATATGAGTTGTTCCAACCTCCTCTTAATGTTGATCTTCTCCATGATAATCTCTCCAGATTTGATACTTTCAACATATTGAGTAGGACTATTAGTATAATAATAGTTGCTAATGAGTCAAACCGCTACTTCCATTTTTTTTACCGGCATGTAGGTCAAATTGCATATGGTATATAGAACGTAGCACGCTATCATATCTCCTTGTAGCCTTTAAAAAATTACCCCACTGTGAAGCACATGTGCTTACACACACACAAACATGCACCTTACATGTTGATTCTTTTAATCGCTTTAAAGTTTGAATTACGTTTTTGCCCTGTATTGTCAACTCCGTCGCAACGCACAAATTCCCTGCTTAAGATATAAAACTCATGCTTATAACAAAATATTGGATTTTAAATGATAAGTAAATTTCATGATTTATACTTATCATAATGGAATCAATGTTTTGAAATAAATAAAGAATAATGAACTCAAAATTACTCGGTATTTATTTTCCTATAGTTATAATTACTAAATGTTAATTTAGCCATTCACCAACCGTCATGATTATATTGCATTTTCATTGGTGGAGTAGTTATGAAGAAATGGTTTTATGCACACAAATTACAGGTAATTGTTAATTTTGTCTAAGAATATTAGTAATACAAAAATATAAAGTGAAACTAATGGCTTTTAAATTATCATATAATATAAGAGTTTCAACAACTTATGAATACTCTCCACTAATCAAACATAAAAAAATTAACAGAAATATAAACTTTTGATTAAATATTAAATACTATATATAGCCTATTTATGTAAAACGTTTAAATTATATATATATATATATATATATATAGGGGCATGATCAAATACAAAGTAATACAAACGTGCGAAGGATGCGAATGATCACTTTGTACATGATAATTACGTAATGATAATTACGTAATGCCTTCATGAACATACAAAAACATTACGTAATTATCATTACGTAATTATCATGTACAAAATTCTTTCGCATCCTTCGCACGTTTCTTTTACTTTGTAGAATAACCGCCCCATATATATATATATATATATATATATATATATATATATATATATATATATATAGGGTAGGGATCATACGAGAACCAACTTTAGGGAGAGAACCAAGGAGCCAATGTGAATAAGAGGTACTATTGTAAATATGTGTTTAGATTTAACATCACCCTCATTAAATCCACTTTATTTAAATCCCTACCATCATAATACTCATCACCATCATCTTATTATTCACACACCTACAATTCATTAACAATTTTAGTATCTTAACACTCACCCTCATTAAATCCACTTCATTAACCATCATAAGCACCAATTGTCGTGACAGAGACTGCCAGCGGTCGCCGTTGACACGGCGACGAAAGGAGAGGAACGGATCAAGTCAGCATGCGATAGCGAAGTTAGGGTTTTGTTTTTGCTCTGTAATATTTTGCGATGACAGATACACTTGATATGAGCCTTTTTTTAATTTCAAATTTGGATCTGTTATTTTTTTTATTATAATTGCATTTGTTGTATTTGATTATGAATAGAGTGTATATTTTGGTATATAATAATCTGTTTACACATAACAATGCGTAGATTAAAAGCCTGGATTTTTTTTTGAAAAATAATTAGGCAGCAGCCAGACAACCGTAGAGATGGTATCCACAGATGAACGGTTTTTGTTATCTGTTCGTCTACTAAATTCTATCTCACATTGTTACAAAAGTTGTTATTTTTTATGCTGGTTTTTTATGTTTTATTATTATTATTTTTTTGATTGTTTGTATTTTTATGGTTTAGGTGAAGTAATTATATAAATTTATCATTATTCAGTCTCGTTAAATTGCAGTCGATCAATGTGGGGACGAGCATCTGGAATAATCGCACTGAACCAGTACCAGTACCGAAAATCTTTAAAAAGGGGTATTGGAACACAGCCGGTATGGTACTTGTGTACCAATTGACAACCGAAAAAATGGTTAATGATACCACCGAACGAGTACCATTCGCTCATCTCTAGTTGACGTGTGCATCATGAACAAGGATGAGGTTTTGTAGAAGATAAAAGTAACACAATTGTTAATGATAAAAGTAATGTTTATGTACATGTGCATTAAGTCTGTTACCATTAAGGTCATTATTATTAAATTGTTCACCACAACAAAAACCACCACTTTGAAGAAAATAACTGTTTTTTGAGATGATCTAGACCATCAAAACTAAGTGGTTATTCCTAAAATTTAATCTGAACCATTATAATTAGGTGGTTACTTTCAGAATTTGGCAGTTTTATTTTAAGAAGAGCAGTTTAGCTACTCCCGCAAATTTAGCGCCTCTTTTCCCTCCCCACGTCCCCTTTTCATCCAACTTCTGCCACCAGCTATATACCCCCACCGCCCCACCATTAGCGCTTTCACTCGAGACACTTGTCAGTACCACCTTCGCTTATCTCCTGTTTCGCCAATCGCCACCGCATACCTTCCTCTCTTTCTCCAACACCATCACCGCTTTCCAAACAAAGATTGGTTAGCCATTCACCTTCCAACCATCAGACGCACATATACTAGGGTTTTTTAGAATCTAATCAGGTAGTCTATTGTTGTTTATTCTTTTAGTTGATTTTGATTTCGATTGTATTTAATAATTTGTTCCACTTTTAAGAATCTCTGTCTAGGTTTTTTTTCCCCATTTTTCAAATAGAATTGAAATGCGCCAGTCGCCTTCGCCAATTTTACAACCTGAGGCGTAGTCTTCAAATTCTAAGCCTTCGCCCCTGTTGATGACTATTTTTGTGTCCGTTTGAGAGAGCTCTGGTTGGGACTTTGGTATCTGTTTGAGAGTATTGAGAGCTCGGGATTCGAGAGAAGTGATGGATGAAGAAGGGAATTGATTTGTGAGATGAAGATCTGTACCAGCAGGAAGTTGTTAAAGATTACATGGAAATCAAATGTTCTTTTTTTTTTTTATTTAATTTGGTGGTAACTCAAAGAGGGTTGTGATGGTTGATGAGGGGAATGGGGAAAGAGCGGCTAATCTTCATTACAAGAGTGTCCCAAACGTGGTGGCGAAACAAGTATGAGGTTCATGTGGTGGATAAAGAAGTTGTTGAAGATCAAAAGAAGCCATTAGTATACCATAATGATTCTAAAGTTGTGAAAGAAATTCAAACCCATTTTTATCGCTCATCGGAGTGAGGTGGTGCTCTAGCCTATGAAGGTTCAGTTTTTACTCTTTAATACAATAATAATAACTACTCATTATTTTTATAATTTTTCAGATTGTTTGGGGATAAAAGGATCATACTTGATGGTTAAGAACCTTCATGATGCTTTGTTTATGCATCTTTAATGTTCAATCTGTCACACTAGTGACTTTTTTAGTCATATATTGGAATTGTCTTCAAATAATTCAATCCAAGATGTTGAATCGGTTTACGCCTTTCTTATCACTACCTCCTATCGACCCTAAGAACCTTTCTTCCTCTCCACTTTAAGGATTGATGACCACAAGCACACATGCACATCAGTTCATATGCTTCACAAGTAAGTGTGACTAATTTTGTCTCTTCAATGGTTCAACCTTTCTTCTCATGGTAAGTATTCAAGGATGGGATAATTATGACTTGCCAATATGTGTTCCAAAGCGTGTTAATATGTTATTTTGATTTTTTTTAAATAAGTAGATGTACTATGCATTTTAGAATGTTTTATTTTAGAGATTGTTTTTAAAGTTTGTTGTTTGTGGGATGGATTGAAGAGAAAATGAGAGTGCTTCACAGATGAAAACTTGTATGTTTGAAAGAAAAGGTGGCTGAGCCTCACAAGTTGATGCAACAACTATAATTACAAGTCTTTTAGCCAAAATTTGAATTGCAATTCAAGTTGTTGATAAGACTGCTCAAAAAATAAACACTATACAGGGTGAAGAATTGTGGCCACGGGCCATCGTGATGACCCATGAGCGAGTCGGTTGGCTGACTAAGTAGGTTTGATTTCTCATGTTTTGTTGCTCACTTTGGTTATTTTTATGAGCTGAGAGTTGTTGGTCAATACATTTAACTTTTAAAGAAAGTACCAATTAGTTATTTCATGAAAAAAAATACAGTTTCGAGAGAATAATACGAATTGATCGCAATTCCGTCAGGAGTTCTTCTGCTCTGCTCACGGGTAATCGCAGGTATGTTTTCCTGACTTCGCCGGCGTTCCGATCGTGTGCCTCGACCTTCACTTTGTGTGTTTGCATTGATATTAAATACTTTTCTATTCTAATCATTGTGATATTGCTTTTAATGGGAGCTGCATTCTCATTTTCTTTGTTGGGTATTGCTTAATCTTTATTGTAATGCAAAATTATAACTATTCTGATTTGATTTGTGCTTTGCATTTTCACTTTAACCTTATTTAGTCATCTTCCGTGCTAAGTTAGTGAGTATATTTCACTTTAAAAATAGGCAACAAAAGTAAAATTTAAGAAGGACTGAACATTTTAATTAGTTTTGCATTTTTTTTATACTATCTGATTATTTGAAAGAAATCTGGGATGCAATACATGCAGCAGCTGAAGCTGTTATAGAGCTTGCTGAAACAATTTTGGAAGTGCAGAGGTCATTGTTCATAAGCCTCATATGCATCATTAGGTTGTACCGTACAACCTCACTATGTTTAGACTCCATTTCCAAGCACTATTTTCACAATATATGCATAATTTACTTGAAATCATTAATCACAGTATGTATAATAATATTTGCAGGTACCAAATATAAAATACCAAGATATGTGTTGAGTTAGCCAACAAACTTGATACAGCTAAGTTGAAAGAACAAGAAGCACAAAGCATAGCCATAGTTGTATTACATCAGTTCTTAATCTCAGCCATCCAAATCACACAGTTTTTTTTAATGTTAGATCTGGACCATAATAATTGAGCAGTTATTGCCAGAATTTGGAAGTTATTTGAGATCAAGGGAAGTTAAGCAGTTACCTAATATTTCTGCGTTTTTTACTCTGTGTCTCTTGGTAACCTCCCCATGTCTTCTCCTCCTCCACCTTATCCTGAAGATTATGAAGATGGGAACGGCGAAGTTGTGCCTGATCTCAGCCCTTTAAAACCAAAAGGTAATGTTTTTTTAGTGATTATCTGGTTATTCATATCCATAAATGATTACAATTAAGGCATTAGATGAACTCACAATTTTGCCCTAAATCACAGACGCAAATATGTTGTATTTGGAAACACTACAGGTGTAAAATCCTCTTATTCCCTTGATTTCTATGCAATTTTCCTACCGTTTATTAGGGGATTTGATGTACTTTCGATTGTCAGTCTCAACTAATGGATTGATCATGAATTCCATACAATGCAATCAAGGTTTGCTTCCTCACCAAGGTTTTTATATGTTGAATTTAACTTCTAATTAATCATGATTTTTTACCCATGTTGTTTTACTAATTATTGTTAAAGTTATCCTAAATTAAATTTTATCGGTTTTGCAGGATGATTCTTAACTTTTTCGGGGATTTTCGTAAGGTATGGAGGTAATTTTTTTACTATTCAGCTTTAATTGAAAGATGATACTACCATGGCGGGACTATTTTTTGTGACCTTGAGCCAAAGCATTAACTTTTAAATTATTACTTTAATCTTGCAGACAAAGAATCCTTACTGTTTCTGGAACCGTTTACGCAGATTACGTCAAGTGGATATGATGCCTGACTACGCCTTTCTGGTATGTACTTGCTGATTTTACAGTTGTACTTTTAGTCATGTTGTTGCTTAGTAGGGAATATTTTGTGCTATAACTTGCGTTGCAGATCCCAGAGATGTGTTGGATGAAGTGACTAGGAGAAGTCGGGGTGAAATAAGGCGAACATGCAGTTCAAGAGTGACGAGCACCACCGTGACACCATCTAGAAACATGAATCTCCATGCATTAAGGCAATACATGCTGATCACAAGGTTCTGATTTAGATTTTTTTTGGGTCCTTTTGCAATTACTCACAATCTAGAGGCAAGTCCTTTTAGTTATGCTTGCCAATTTGTTAATGTAAGTTGTTGTGTCACATTATTTTCAAACTTGCCTGGTGTTGAGATATGAGACATAGGTTTTGCTGAGAGTTAAATTATGCTAGATCTCTAGAAAATAATTTGTTTGCCGATTTTTTCTTGAGAATTTTGAATTTTTTTATCAGAAGAAAAAAAAAGATAACAATTGTGGTTTTTTTGAATGATTAGGTGTCCAAAAGGAAACAAGGTTAGACAATGACATGTTTGTGTTATCTTCAACTCCAAGTCGATCAGTCCTGTTTAACTCCAAGTCGATCAGTCCTGTTTTCCTCCATTCCTGAAAGTCTGAAGCCTCCCATATGTTCAAATGTTGCTCCTCTTTTCATGAAGGTAGTTGAAATTCAGTAACTGTTTTAAATCCTCTCAGTTTCTTAATATTTATGTCCATTTCAAACTGCCATTTAATCTACGAAGATCTATATTGTCCCTTAACTTTGTATATCTATGGTTCACCACATGAGAGTATGACACCATTATTAAAGTTGTATGCTTCTTTACCTTGGTCATGAATTTAAGATACAACCCCCACCCCCACCCTATCTCTCTTTGATTAAAAGTGACTTACCAAGCTTTTATGATAATCTTATTTGGCGACTTCAATATCTTTGGTTCTTATATTTAGCTGATGCACAACTCACAATTAATTTGTTGATGGTCTTTGGATGTAACTATTGGAATTATTATCTTGGCATCAAACATATTATCGAGGTATTATTTATGTGTTATGTACATATGTGGATTGAACAATTTACGTTATCATCTGGTGATCACCAAAGGTTTGATGATTACAGCGTTAGTGCCGACTTTAGCGAATTGGAGAGTTGTCGGACCTCACTACACCTTTTACGATTTTGCAGAGTGTTTATAATTACATACAGGTGAGAAACAGTTTGATTAAGGATTTATTATTTAAGTGAGTTGCTTCCATGTTACACAAAGATATCTGGATACGTGGTGAACAACATGGTCAATCTCGCATGCCAGATGTTCTATAAAATGCCCATAAGAGATTTAGCATCATGGAATGTGATGAAGGTACATAAATAAATAAATAATATTTTTTTTATGTTTTTTTTTAAGTATGTTATTGTTGCTATTTAGACATTCCTCATGTGTGACTCTTGTATTCTTGGCTTCTTAGAAGTACATGTCTTTAAGGAAAACAGGAGAATAGATGACTTTAGATATGAAACATCTAATATGCAGCTCTTTTATATTTTGATTTAAAAGGTGGGTGGGTCAAGTGGGTCTCGCCAGGTAACTTTAGGTTTACGTATTGCTTTTCATTCTTTTAAAGGTTTATATGTATATAAATGAGATTATTTTTTAACATAAAGTTTCAAAGTTTGCAGGTCTTCTAACAAACAAAAAAACCTACGAACCTTATCAACCATGTACAAAATGCCATTTTTTATTTGAATAGGGGTGCTTCAACCTTGGAGGTACTCTTATTCTATTTTCCTTTTTATTGTCTTATAAAAGAAAATCATCACAACAACAATCTCAATTGAATCATTTAATAATGAATTGTTGTCCTTGGTATACTATTAGGTGCCATAGAGCGACCCTAATTGTTTATTAATTTATGGGTTAGTTAGTTGCCACCTTGGACTTCGAAATTGTTTCTGTATGGTTGTGGATGCAGGGCTTAGAATCTGAATCAAGCTTTGGACTAATTTATTTTGAAGTTAAATCTAATGTTGTTTTTTGATTCTGCATGAGAACAAAAGGCGTAACATCCACAAGTTCTGTATGAAGCCAAGTTTTACAATATGCTTTAGGGAGGAAGTATGTGTGCTTTGATAGAAGTATCATAATGTTGATTTATATAAACATATTTTATTTTATTTTTAGCCATGCTTTCTGAACTACAGGGCTTAGAATCTGAATCAGGCTTTTGACTCTCTTCGTTATTGTGCCATATATGTACTTTAGGTTTGGTACGCTGGTAAAGCACCTAGAACATAAGGATTGGATACCACAAAGAAAGCCGAGGAGCTAAAACGAAAGGCTAGAGCAGAGAGGTTATTCAAAGCCTTCAACTTGTCACTGCCTCGCTGCATGTTTCAATTTTGTATTCATTAAAAAAGTTAAAAAGTATACTTCTCTACAAAAATAATAATTATCAGTGTCTTACTCGCTCACTGATGAATATATTGCTTTGTTACTCAGGTTTACAATCAATGTATGCTGGAGAAGAAGAGAGAGAAAGCTAGATTTTTGAGGTTTGGATCATCATCCGGTGTTGATCATATAGATGAAGAGAAAAACAAAGCAAGGGCACTCAAGCAATTAGTGTTTCAACAATATTACTTTCCATCTAATTTGAGCTTGGAAGGATCAGCCCGCATCAGAAGACGAAGGCCTGCAGCTGCAGACGCTGACTGCACTGCTGCAGTAAGTCAGATTCAAGGTTGGGTCCGACTTTTGGACATGGGATGGCGACCCTAATGGGCTTTCACTGTGGCTTCTGTTCGGAAGTGGTTAGCAGGTTCGCGTCTTTCCGCGAATACTTCAGATTTCACTTGGTGCAAATGGGTTCCCACCAAATGCAATATATTTATGTGGCGTCTTCTGATGAACCAGCTCCCCACCAAGGTAGAGTTATTAAAAAGGAACATTAACTTCGATAATAGTCAATGTATTTTCTGTGGGGATGGCGAGGACGAGGTGGATCACATCTTTACAGGTTGCGCTTTCTCGACAAGTGCGTGGAATGGTATTCTTAGATGGCTATTTCGCCTTTAGTGTGAGCGATCTTGGGGAAATGCACAAAGTTGAAGGCCTATCGGGTATGCGCAAGGATATTATAAAGGGTATGGTAATGGTGTGTTGTTGGCGCATTTGGCGTGCAAGGAATGACGATGTTTTTAATCAAAGGAGAAGTAATGTCGTGGAGGATGTGGCGGATATGAAAGCTTTCGGCTTTCATTGGTTTTCGAATAGGCATAAAAGTTTCGTTAAGGATTGGAAAGGTTGGTGTAATATGATGTATTTGTAATTGGCGACCCCGTCTCCCCGTCTTGGTGAGTCGGTGGTTTTCGCGTTTGTGGAATGAAGTTCACCTTTAAAAAAATCTAATTTGAACAGTAAGTTGAAGTAACATCCTACAGGTTTTTTGGGACACCGTCATCTAGAAGTCTCGCATGTTTAAAAGCTTGCTTCTATAAATCTAATGTTGGATGATTATAGAGTAGTACATGAGGAATGCATGCTTAAACCTCATGATCAGATATATGGACTTAATTAATTATAAAACATTGATACTACAACTTATTTAAAAATTAAATCAACATTTATCTTTTTAATTGTTTTCATAATAAGTTTGAAATAATAATTTGCAGAATAATATGACCACTGTCGAGCAACAGCTGCTACCATCACTTCTCATTTGGTTTTTATTTCTGAATTTCACTCTTTTGTTAATTTAGTTCATTATTGGAGCGGTTAACAGATCTGCTAAGATGTTGGGGAACTTGGGGATAATGTGGTATGCAATATGCAAATTCCAAAGGAGTTATAGGGTTAGAACGTATTATCGTATAGGGCAATCATTTCTACTATCACATTTTATATTTGCATAACCATATTATGGTATTGGGATATGCAATTCCAAAAGAGTTATAGAGCTAGACCCTATCATGCAACAAGCAGACTTCAAAAGCTAATGGTAGTAATATTTTTAATAATCCACGACCTTAGTATCGCATATGGTTTATTTGTTGATCTCCCTTGGAAATTAGGAAATTTGAGCCCCCTTATTTCAATTTGTTGATTTAATGTATTTGCTTATTATTAGCACTTTTCACTTGTATGTTTTAGATGTAAGTTGGTCGTTTTATCTACAGCGCCAGCTCTATAACTAAATTTGAGATATTATATACATGAATTAATAAACTTTCACGCTTTCTAATCCCCGTTCAAAAACCCGTCCCAACGGACGGGTATCTCACTAGTTAACAATAATGCACATGTGCATTTGTTATGTGGTAATGAAAAAAGTAACGTTAATCCACATGTGCATTAAGATTGAAATTTTGGTTTTCTGATGTGTTTATTTTTTGTAGTTAAAGAATGGGAAAAAAGA
This sequence comes from Ambrosia trifida, assembly GCA_028751855.1. Lineage (NCBI taxonomy): Eukaryota > Viridiplantae > Streptophyta > Magnoliopsida > Asterales > Asteraceae > Ambrosia > Ambrosia trifida. The sequence goes on along the minus strand of CM054126.1, from coordinate 1,518,129 downwards.
TCGAAGAAGGTAACTTTTGTCTTAGAATCGAGGGAGAAAGGGTCAAAAAAACTGCCAGATGCGATTGAGGATGATGATATAATCGTTGATCATGAAGTTAAAAAAGTCATTATTTATTTAAGCAATTTAGATATATATGCACATGTGCATATATGTATAGTTTTCGTGTTAACTAATAAATATTAATTATTAGTTATTTTAACTCATGAACAATGTGATAAATTTAAGAAGTATACGTTGTTCAGGTTGACGGATGAAAAAACAAGGGAGATGTTAGATAAGGCATCAATGAGGTGTGAAGAGTGTTGTGAGAAGTTAGGTAAAAGGGTTGGGTGTTTGATTCCGTTTCCTTATGGATATAAAGTGCCGGTTCGTTGGCCAAAGAGTAGGGATATAGTGAGATTGTTAGTTTGGTAAGGTTTGTTACTGTTTGTGTTTCTTGAAAAATGTTTGATTGAAATTGTAGTTATTAAATGCGTTAGGCGCACTTAGGGCGATATGCGCTATATAGAAAGTTAACAAAGCACACTTGAATGATAAATGTATAATGTATTATGAGTTAAAAATTAGAACTTTCTTCAAATACTTGAGCAAAAGTTGAATGATGCTTTCAGAAGGTGTTTTCAAGTAGGGTTGTTTGTTATTGAGATAGGATAGGAAGTTAAGTTCAGGTTGTTTATTAAATGAAGTAAATGGTCCTGCTCGCACTCGGTTAGGAGGATAAATTGTGTTTTGGACGAGGTGCCATTTTCTGATATGCACATGTGCATTAAGATTGTTAATGCACATGTGCAAAACGTAGTTTATAATGTTAAAAATAATGTTAAAGCGCATACTATTATAATTAGGCATTAACAATAATGCACGTGTGCATTTGTTTTGTTGTAATTAACAAAGTAATGTTGTTGCACATGTGCAATCCGGTTGAAATATCGGTTTTCGTATGCGTTTTTATTGATTGTAGCTAAGAGATAGGGAAAACATCAATGAAAGTAACATTTGTATTACATTCGAGGGATAAAGGAACAAAAAGGTTACTGGATGCAAGTGAAGATAATGACACGATTGTTGATCAGAAAGTTGAATCAGGTTGACATTATTTATTTAGTCCGAATGTACTTGGCATTCCCTTGTTCCATGTATTAGTTATGTTCTTTATTTATTTTATAATCGAGATCCATTTGATATCCCAGAAGCGGAAGCTGATAATGTCACGGATGTTTATCAGGAAGTTGAATCAAGTTGTTATTATTTATTCAATACATTTATATAGAAATGCACATGTGCATATGTGTAGTTTTTCTTGTGAAATATTAAATGTTGATTGTTTAAACACACAAATTATCCTATATGCAGATATAGATTTAAGAAGAAAGGTTCAAACGAGGTCAAATAAGCGGAAACATATTGTGACGGTGAATAATGATGATATGTTGTTTTCCATAATATTTAATATATATATTTGAGCATGCACATGTGTATAATTATTGATGAACATGATATAATGTGTTTTTGACAAATGTGTGTGCAGATGCAATTACAAGAAAGAAAGAAAAACATCAAAGAGTGTTAAAACGGTGGCAATGAAGTCAACTCAAAAGAAGGTTATGAAAAAAACAATTTGGCGTTCGAAACGAACACGTGTTACACCACATCAACTTTGGTTGGGGATGAGGAAATTGTCAAACAAACAAAGAAGTTTGGTATAACATTTTGTGTAATGTTTGTTTGGTTTGACATTTTGTTTTATTTGTGAATGTGAGGGTGTGAGATAATTAGAAGTTTGTATGTAGGTAGTTAACATAGGTGGTATGTAATATGAATATTTTTTTTTGTTATTTTTGTTTTATTAAGTTAATACGTTTGGTAGAAACTACATGTAGTTGTATGATACAAACAAATTGGTATAAAAACTTTGTTATTTGAATGATTATGCATGCACATATGCATGCCCGAAAGTTAAACCACTAAAAAAATCTAACTATATTAGTGAAATCCACATGTGCATGTAGTACATGTTTCTTATTTTATGGTTCTTATATAGAGGTGTTTTAAGTTTACTCATGTTTGTTGTAATACACGTGTTTTATTTTCAATTTATGTTATAATATGCATGACTAAACAATTGACGAGTTCAAGTGTATTTTATATCTCACTTTGCGTCCATTTCATAATCATTGAATAAAATTTGTGACTCCTTATATCTCATATTGCGTCCATTTAATAATCATTTAATTATGGTAATTGACAATTCATTCAAAAGTGTGATTTAATAGTGAAATGCACATGTGCATACGGTATATTTCTATATATATAACAGCAAATTGCACATGTGCATTAGGGATGACGTCATATGACGTCATATCAGCCAATTTTTTATTTTTTTTAGTTTTTTTGAATTATTAATGCAAAATAATCATTTTGCTGTTTTTACTTTTTTATCTATTTAGGTTATATAATTTTTTTTATTTTTTGATGGAGGGGTTTTTGTAGACACCCTTCATATTTACAAAAATGCCACCTGTTCACACCGGTTCCTTGGTTTTCTCCCTAAAAGATATATTGGAAACCCTTGTTATAGTGAAAACTCTAGAAACTCTAACTTCCCGAGCTTTTTTTTATATGAAAATTTTAGGGTATGTAATATACATGATTTTAAGCATTTTGAGCCAAAAAAAATCAAAAAAGCACTGAGCACTTTTTTTTAAAAAAATAAATAAGTTTTCGGGTAACACATTGTTAACACATGTTAATTTCGCTTAACATGTGTTACCCGAAAACTTATTTTTTTTTTAAAAAAGCGCTCGGCGCTTTTTTGATTTTTTTGGCTCAAAATGCTTAAAATCATGTATATTACATGCCCTAAAATTTTCAGGCCCTAAAAAGCTCGGGAAGTCAGAGTTTCCAGAGTTTTCTATATAAGGAGGGTTTTCTATGGATCCCTACCCTATATATATATATATATATATATATATATATATATATATAGGGTCAAGATCGTGTACAAAGTGGTTTTTTTGTGAGAAGTGTGAGAAGTATTAAAAATTGATACTTAGGCATCATTTTTTGAACTTAGTCGTGATGTTATGGATTGTTTTGCCTATAAAAACACCAAACATAACAATTAAAAACCAAAAACAATGTATTTTAGGCTTAAAACTTAAAACACCATGCTAAGAACATTAGCAGTGTGTTTTAAGCGTTAAGTAGTGTGTTTTAGCTGTTTTTTAAATTTAATGAGTATAATACATTGTATTGTGTTTTAGATTGTTGTGTTTGGTGTTTTTCAAGTTAAAACAACTTAAAACATCATTCCTAAATCCAAAACATGATGTCTACATGTCAATTCTTAGTCCTTCTCACACTTCTCACGAAAAATGTACTTTGTACAGGATCCTAAACCTATATATATATAGCGGGGAACCCGCGCATTTCTGCGGGGCGACAATTTGCAGCTCGGTAGTCGTTCCTATTGGTTTATCATTCATCTTGTGATATATTATATAGTACTTGTGTTGATAATTTTATTCGAATAATATAATGTCATAGTAGCAAAACGATATAAGATACAAGTACAACACGTTTAGTATCAACAAAAGTAGTGGAAACTGGTACATTGTCTGATAACGGGGGAGGAATATTATATCAAATTTATGTTGCTAGACATGTTTGCATATTCAATTCGAAAACATCATTGCAATCCTTGATTGTAGATCCATAAGTTATTCACCTGAATCATCAAACATATCACACCAAGATCAAATACATTACTCCTTTCGAAAACCCATATTTTAATAATTTAAAGTCAAAATAGCAATTTACAGACTAAGTCAAGCTTGATTTTTAAAACAAATGCTAAGTATACATTTTTTTAAAAACACAAAGTATACATTTTAGAAAGAAAGTAACCAAAAAAAAAAAAAAAAAAAAAAATCAACTCACAGTAATAAAATTGTTGTTTAACTTGATTATTTAATATGAAAACTTCCTGCTTGTTGTAGACTCACCTGAACCTACTACGCGACTCACCTAAAATGGGCCACCAACGCTGCTTCACAAGACGGTCAGTAGCACTAAGCATGTTTCATTAAAAAAACATTTATTTTCATTTTGATAAGATCGTGTAGTATATATAGAAATGGATTTGATAAGGTTACCTTCGATGTCGAAACACATTATCGATGTAGATCAAATGGTAGCATTCGATTTGTAGTTCACAACTGTTGTTCAAATCTTCTGTTGGCTAGTGGTGGCTCCAATATAAAGGTCACATGGTAGCAAAGAGGGTTTGTGGTAACTGAGTCGATAATAGCAACCAGTGCTTTCGAGAATCCCCCGCGATGGTGAAGGTTTCTGGTGACATTTAAATCTGGCCGAAATAACCCGATGCATGTAGCAAACTGGCAGAGAGTAGCGATCAAGAGAGGGTGACTGGATGGGAGTTGTATGTGGAACGAGATAGCGGTTATTCTTAAAGTAATTTAGCAACGTCTCAGTTACTCATAATATTCTCAACGGTTACTCCCGTTAACAAGAAATATACCAAGGGTCACCACACTTTAAAAAGGTTGTCCCATAATATTCTCAATGGTTACTCTCTTTAACAACTTATAACATTTGGTCATAAAGTGAGATATTGAATGCATTAAACTTCTAAACAACTTATAACTTATGCTAAGGTTAGAATGACTAAAAGACTGATATACCCTTATGAACTTTTTAACAAATGCATCAACTATTTGTACATTGAGCAATTAAGATTGTAATTACTTAAATTTTGCAGGAATCCCTCCTAAATGCTTTATAATATAGTATAGATATATGGTTAGGATCCATTGAGAACTCGATGAGTTGCGAGAACTCGACGTAAAATGCGATTTTTTTGCACATTAGTGTAAAAACACGTAAACCCCGCTGTAAAAAAAGAAAAAAATACATGAATTTACGCCGAATTACACCGATGTAAATGATTTTTACCGCAATGTAAATATATTAATATTTTATTTAATATTTTATTGCTGTTTAATTTTGGACAACATATTCATTTTTTTATTAAAATAAGTGTGTGGTTATAAAGTGAGTTCCTATGGTTCTCACAACTCAAGGGAGTTCTCAAAGTTGCGCTGATGGAATGTTTTTTTAAAAAAAAATAAACAAAGTTGTGCTGAAAATATATGTTTTCAGCTATTTAGCTGTTGTAAACATATGTTTTCAGCAACTTTGTTTATTTTTTTAAAACAATCATGTCAGCGCTTTTTTTATTTTTTATTTTTGGCCCAAAACGCTTAAAAACATGTATTTTACATTGGTTATTTTAAAAAAAAATAATGTTTTTTTAAATGGGTTTCCAAAGGTTTTCTCAATTCAATAGAGTTTTCATTTTATACTTGACCTACATATATATACGAGTTTATCCCTCAGGAGCGTTCCGAGATAGACAAATCTAATACGAAGTGACAAAATGCGTGAACTATAAAATGCGTGAACTATAAAAGCAATAGACCGCTTTATTTTTTTTTTTAAAAAAATAACCAATGTAAAATACACTCGTCTTTGTACAACTGACACTCTCTCAATACACTTTAAAGTTGCGATGTGAACCCGAAAAAAAACCAAATTAGTATAAACGGATATGTCATGATGATGGTAGGTTATTTTGATGTGTAAAGTGAGCATGTGTTAATGATTGACATACATGTTCAATTTTCACTTAATAAAACAATCAATAGGTAAGCAGTGGAGATCCATTTTAAAGATAAATAAACATAATCTAATTGCTATCAACTAAAAAGATTGTTGGATAATAACTTTTCATGTTTTCAGACTATTTTCTCTACTCAAATATAATTTAAGTATCTACTTCATTAATCACCACATAAAAAAGTCGGGGTTTTTTTTTTATATAGCACTATGGTACTCGTTGTAAAGATAATAAAACACTTGTTAATCTGGTGTATTTTTTTTCAAAAAAAAAATGTTGTATAAAAAAGTTATTAATGTTCAAAAATTGTGGGGAAAAATGCATGTGCCATACACATGAGACAACAAAAATATTTTAATAGTTTTGGAGGGAAATTAAGGGGATGGATGACCTCATTGAATGCCATGTATCCCACCCCTTTTCTTTTATACATATATAGATATAGATATAATAAATGTAACACCCCGCCTCTAATATCATCTAATATTGTCCGCTTTGCCCAGTAGAAGCTTATGGCTTTGTTTTCGGTTGCCCGAGTGAAAACTCCCACGAGGTCACCCATCATGGAATTGCTGTCACTCGAGCACACTTAACTATGGAGTTTTATGTGCTCCACAACAAACTAGACCCAAAACGCGTTGGTGATTTAAGAGGCAGGACATTACTTATGAACTAAGATCTCTCTTGTCCACGGACGATGTGGGATATGCCTAGGGTGTTACAATAACCCCTCCCCTCAGGGACCCATCATCCCCGATGAGGTTTGCCCCACCATCTCTGATGGCATAGGAGTGGCTCTGATACCATTCTGTAACACCATGCCTCTAATATCATCTAATATTGTCCGCTTTGCCCACTAGAAGCTCACGGATTTGTTTTCGGTTGCCCGAGTGAAAACTTCCCACAGGGTCACCCATCATGGAATTACTGTCACTCGAGCATGCTTAACTATGCAGTTTTCATGTGATCCACATCAAACTAAGCCCAAAATGCGTTGGTGATTTAAAAGACAGGGCATTACTTATGAACTAAGATCTCTCCTGTTCACGGACGATGTGGGATATGCCTAGGGTGTTACGATCACCCCTCTCAGGGACTCATCGTCCTTGACGAGGTTTGTCCCACCATCCCGGATGGCACATGAGTGGCTCTGATACCAATATGTCACACTCTCAAATTCCACGTGCAGGGTTTTACCGTGAGGAGCGTGACATATTAGGATCTAAGTCAACAGTCACAATGAACGACCACTACATGATAAGAAAACACGTAAGTTGGGAGGTCATTCCGGTTAATAAAAACGGTATGGGTTGTTGGAAGACGATCGTGAAATAGGAGGATCCTTTAAAAGTGAATGATGTTTATCTACACATTATGGTGTGATCGAAGTTGGGAAATGGGAAGGGTGTGCGATTTTGGTTAGATGTTTGAATGGGTGAATGTGCTTTAAAAGATAAATGGCCAAACTTATTTAGGTTAGAAAACAACAAAACTTGTTTAGTATCTGATCGTCTAAAGGTTGTTAATGATCGAGTTCACCTACAAATGGCCTGGAGTAATTTGTTGCATTCGGAAGAAGATTTCCAGCAATGGAATGAGCCTTGTGTTGGGTTGGAAAATGTGAAGATATCTACAAATGAAGATGTCTACAAATGGAATGAGCTTCTCGGTTAGCTCGGTTAGGAACTTGCTGGGAAATGGTGATGCTTGCGGTAATGTGTTTGTTTTAAAGTGGATTTCGTGGGTGCCTTTAAAGTGTTTGATTATGGCTTGGCGCGCGGAGATGAATCGGTTGCCAACTAAGGGTGAAATTGGTGAAAAGAGGTGTTTATATTCCTAATACACTTTGTGTTTGGTGCGATTATCATGCGGAGACATCTATGCATGTCCTTGCCGATTGCATCATAGCGATCAATGTTTTGGAGCGGATTAGGAAATGGTGTGGTTTGGAGCCGATATATGCATTTGAAATTAAAGATTTGTTACTAGTGCACAAAAAAGTTTCGGGCAGCAAAATGAAACGGAAAATTGTACATGGTGTAATGATCGTGACGATGTGGTCTCTTTGGAAAGCTAGAAATGATTCGGCGTTTAATGGGAAAAAGGTGGTCATTGGGGATATAGTTTCGAGTGTGAAATCCCTTTCGTATATGTGGCTAAAGAATAGATCTAAATGTAACAACATAGGTTAGAAAGATTGGTGTCGGTCCCCAGTGTGTATGTTGTTTATGAAAGTTTATTAAAAAAAAAAAAGAAAGAAAGAAAGAAGAAAGAAATGAGTTCGGTACCATATAAAGGTTCCATTTACCGAGCTCGTTTGATCACCCCGGTTTCTTTTATTATGTGGGTCGATTACATGTTTACCAAATAAAGGTTCCATTTCATTTGTAATCTAGTTTTGATTTATTTAAATAAAAAAAAGCATCATGTGATAGTGACGGATGACCGTATCTATAATACAATTTTGTCAAACCTGATATGTAATATATTATATTGAATTATGTTAAATAATATTTTAGAATAAAAGCTAAATAATGGATCAAAAGTATGATATACAAATATAATTTCAATCAACTTGAATATATTATATTACCTTTCAAAAAAAAAAAAAAAACCTTGAATATATTATATATGGGATAAATGACAAAAACTTGTGCTTATTCTCGTTCCACTTGTAAGGCCTAAAGGGGCGCAACTAGATTCTTGTTTTCACTTAACTGATTTTAACTAATCATCCACTGCTACATCACTTCACTGATTTACTTCACTGAAACACTTTTTTGTAGGCAGTACTTAACTGATTCACTTCACTTCACTGAAATATTTATTTTTTATTATTATTTTTAAAGAAACATTAATTAAACATATTATTAAACTAAATAAAATAAAATTACATAATATTCCATAAAATAACATCAATACATAACATCAAACCATTATTTAAAAACGTAAATAAATAGTAGAAACACGGCTATATTATAAAACGTCCTCTCATAGTTCTCCAAACCTCGACCCCCGGGTAGTTATCATTGTGTATGTTTCGGTATTGGTTATGGGCTTCTTCAAGTAATTCATCTTCGTTTAACCACAGATTGGCGTCCATCGCATTAACGAATAATTGTTGAAATACTGCGCACTTCGACTTTAAAGATACAAACTTTCCATATATCAAATCCGTTGAACGCTGGTTTTCACCCATTTGTTCATTGAATCTTGTGACAACCTCTTTCCAAAAACTTTGCGTTCGCTTGGGTCCTTGCTCTTGAATAGCTATATAGCTATTCACCAAGGCGAGTTCGTCCTCCAAGTTCCAGATTGGTTGTCGCACACGTTTTAGCGGGGGCGGGATTGGATTTGGATTTGGGTTTTGGTTTGCCATTTGTGATCAACTTGAAGATGACCAATTGATAAAAATTGGCTTTGGTTTTATACTAAATTAACGGTCAAAAAATTGTTACCGTTTTATATTAAATTCATTCAAACGGTCAAAAAAGTAATAAATTAAATACTAAAAATCGACCGTTGCAATTGTTATTAATGGTTGCCAGCACGGTAACAAGAACCAGAAAACGGTTCACGAGACCCCTACCAGCACGGGTGGCGGCGGTGTTACCGTGCTGTTAGTGGGGTACCCGTGCCCAATTCTGGTAGCGCCCTGTCCACCCTAAGTTAGTGTAGACTAATTTTAAAACTTTTGTAAGGGGCTGTTTGGTTGATTAAGTGCTGAATTATTAAGATGGCCTGAATGGTTAAGAGGCTTTGAATGGTTAATAGCTGAATCATTCAGCATCCCTTATTAGCTTAATGATTCAACACTTAATCATTCCATTCAGATGCTGAAACAAACAGTCTGAATGCTGAATGATTCAGACCTGAATGGTTAAAATGCTAATTAAGAGGTTACCAAACAGCCCCTAAGTTGCATCTGTTTATAGGGTTAGGATCAAATACACAAGACACTTTTTCTAGGAAGGGTGAGAAGGATTGTGATTCATTGATCATATATTTAAAGGGTTGAGATTAGTTTGTTTGAAAAAAATAAATAATAAATTAGAGAAAGGGCATAAAAGGAAAACCACATTTGTTGACTTTCTCTCTCCACATGCAATGCACATGTCAATCCCCCCCATCATTTTAAAACGTCTATAACTTTTTCATACGACATTTTTTTTTCAAAAAAAATTTACCATATTAACGAGCGTTTTTTTATCTTTAATATGAGTATCACATTGCTACATTAAAATTGAAAAAAAAAATTCGTGCTAAATGGGTTTTCTTCTCTGTTGTGTCTTCTGTTCGTTCATTGTGTTATAGTATGCATGTGTGCTTTATAAATATGTTATTTATGTTTTTTTAGTCTACACATGATTTAACTTTGTCCATTGTGTTTTTAGTATGCTTTTCATTGTGTTTTACGCAAATGAGTTTTGTGTTTAGGTGCACATTGTGTTTTATTATGTTGTTCATTGTGTTTAAGTCTATTATTCATTGTGTTTTAGTATTATGTTCATTGTGTCTTTAATATGTCGTCCATTGTGTTTTATTAGACTGTTCATTGTGTTTTGTACCCTATTGTTCATTGCATATTTAATTGGTACTCATTGTGTTTTACGTTATCTCCAATGTGTCTTACGCAACTGGGTTTTCAACTTTTTTTCCGAAACTATTCATTGTGTTTTAATCTTACGTTAATTGTGTCCTTATTATGTCGTCCATTGTGTTTTACACAATTGGGTTTTTAACTTTTTTTCAAAAGTATTCACTGTGTTTTAGTCTTCTGTTCATTGTGTCTTTAGTATGTCATCCATTGTGTCTTACGCAACTGGGTTTTCAACTTTTTTTTTCAAAAGTATTCATTGTGTTTTAGTATTCTATTCATTGTGTCTTTAGTATGTCGTCCACTGTGTTTTTACTAGACTTTTGATTATGTTTTATACCCTATATTTAATTTGTGCTCATTGTGTTTTACACTTCATTGTGTCTTACGCAAGTGAGTTTTGAATTTTTTTTCAAAAGTATATCAATATGGTACTCATATTAAAGATAAAAAGACGCTCAGTTTTATGGTATAATTTTTTTTTAAAAAAGATGACGTTTAAAAAAGTTACGGAAATTTAAAAATGAAGGTGGAAATGGCATGTGACTTGCATGTGCATATGCTTTTTGACAAAATTACTCATCCCACTTGTTTAATTCTTTGGACACATGTCATTTTTTAGTGGATTTTCACCCTTCTTATTTTTTGTACCCTTTGTAGAATAACCCAACCCCATAATATGAATTTAGTTAATATTAACTATGTTGGCATTGCGATATACATATAAATCTTATAGGGAAGAGATAACGTATAAAGTCTCTTAACATAAGAAGCATAAGAAGCAATCTGGACCATTAGATTTCAAAGTGATCAGATCATATAACCATAGGCGTTTAAAATCTAACTAGGGGTAAATTAGTCATTAAAAAATTTAAACGCGTTTTAAAAAATACAAAATAAAACCGCGAATTCAAAAACAACGACGGTTATCACTAAATTCATAAAACACAATCATCAAACCTCATTTAATTAGGGTTTCTTACACCTCCAAATCAATCAAAACACACACACACACACACGAATCAAAAACCCAGATTGACGAAGAACAACAAAAAACAGATCATAATGTCTTAAAAACGTTCAGGTGCGTTTTATCATTAGATTATCACTTTTTTCTGTCATTTTTCATTCTCGTTTCTGATAATTTTTTTTTAAAAATGGAATCAGACAAGGAAGAACGAAGAAGAAGAGAAGATAAACATATCAAACCAAAGTCAAAACAGAGTAAAGGTATAGTTGATTCAACAAACAAAATAACACTTAATTTTTGATGAGACGCAACTAGGTTATCTGAATGTTTATAATACTTGCTTAATTACATTCATTTTTTATATAACATCTCAACTTTACAGTCTAAATCTGATGTGTAAGTGCGTCTGTATTTGGTTTTTGAGTGCGTTTGTATATTTAGTTTTATTTAGGTTTGATTAGTGCGTTTGTAAATCATATTAGTGCGTCTGAACAAATGTTTATTTAAGTTTGATTAGTGCGTCTGTATTATCTTATTAGTGCGTCTGAGAATGTTATGTTAGAATTAATAGGTGCGTCTGTAGTATGTTGTTAGTGCGTTTAAATCACTGATATGTTAATTGTTTGTGCAGAGCCAAATGTACCATCAGATGATGATGATTTCGATTATCAACCACTGAAAAATTTGATTAAAATTAAAGAGAGGGTTGAAAAGAAAAACAAAGAAGCTGCTAAGAATTTGGAAGTTGATATTAAAATGGTGAAGCAGCAGTTGAAGAAACAAAAACAACCTGTTGAATCTCCATCAGAATCATCTGATGAAGATTTTCAGAGGCCACAGAAAAAGTTTAAAATAGATGAACCGAAGAAGAAGGTGAAGAAAATACAGGATAGAGAGTTTGTGCAATACATGGGGAAGAAGTTAAAAATAAGATGCTCTCCTTCTAAGTTTATTGATAACATCTAGGACTACACGGATGAACAAAAAGAAGTTAGAAAGATGGGGTTCGGATCTGTGTTGGACATTAAAATTGAACACATATCAACAAGCTTGGGTTACTAGTTGCTAGTCAACTATGACGAGGGAATGAACGAACTAAATGCAGGAAATTTGAAAATCAAGATCACACCTGAATTGGTGCATGAAGCTTTTGGGATACCAATGGGGAAGAAACAGGTTCTTGAGAAAAATAGGGCAAGGAAAGTTTCGGACACTACAATAGATGAGTTTAAGAGTCAGTTTGAGAAAAAGAAAGTGAGTGTTGAGATGGTAACACCAGTTGTTAGACAACAACCAAAGGGTGGAAAATTGTTTAAATTGAATTTTCTAGTGTTATGGAACACAATTTTCGGGGAGATCACAAAGTCAACAACAATAAATCAAAGCTTTCTGCATGGCGTGGATGATGAATCTGAAATTCCAAATTTGGATTGGTGCTCTTACCTGATCGAATGTCTAAGAAGAACAAAGGCAGGATGGAAAGAAGACCAATATAATGGTCCAATTGTAATGCTGCGTGTAAGTCTTTAAAAGAACTAATATTATCTTTAATTTATTTTGGATGCACTTACCTTTTATTTAAACGCATTAATGTTTACTAACACAATTAAACTGTTTCGAAAATAAGCAGGTTATCTACACACATGAATACAACAAGAGACATTCTTCTGAAATACAAATCAGCATACCGGCAATTACTTACATCACTAGTAGTTCACTTGCAGAGATGGCAAATCATCTATATAACAACGGGCCGTTGACTGACATTGAAGATGATGATGGAGATGATGATGGTGATGCTGATGAGGGTGAGGAAGAAGAGAATGAGAATGATGACGAAGAAGAGGATGACGATAATGAAGATATTGAAGAAAATGAAATTCTGGTTAGTAATATCCTGGAAACCTTGATTGAAATGCAAGGTGAAAAGGATGGTGATAAAACAACAACATCTTTAGATAATGATGATTACAACCTGAATATGGGACCAAGTCCACCGAGACGAGTCCAAATTGATGATGCTGATGACACTGAAGATTGGAGAAATTATGAAATGAGTACACAAACTCAAGAAATTTTTGAGTACTGCAACACTCAACCAGATCTGAGTTATAGACAGGGGATTAGAAGAGAAGAATATTAGTCAGCAATGAAAGCCAAGAAGGTATATATTTAAACGCACTAATATAATTTATAGACGCACTAATGTATTTCTGTGCAGTATATTGGTAAAAAACTAAACAATACTTCAGACGCACTAATGATAAATTATAGACGCACTCATGTAATTCTGTTCAGTGTAAACTGATCAACAATTTACATTTCAGACGCACTAATGTTAAGATACATACGCACTAATCATTTTACAAACGCACTAATCTTCTTTCAGACGCACTAATATGTTTTTTTTGGAATCCACAGGTTTGGATAAAAGCCATGGAGAGAAACATAAAAAAGTATGAAGCAATTCAAAAGGAGATGGAAGAAATGGTTACACAGGCACGAAACAAGTACTTGTGGGTACCAAAATTAATGAAGTTGTGCGACAAGTGGGACGAATTGAACAACAAAGCTAAAGACGTTGAAGATGAGAATGTTGATGCAGAAAATATAATGGAGCCTGAAGCTGATTTGGGAAATGATGATGAAGTTGTCAAAGGCAATGTTGAATCAACAAACCTGGAAAATGTTGATGCTGATTTGGAAAATGTCGATGTGAATCAGGATGGGGATGACTTGGTAATGGATGATCAGGCTGGTGCTACAAACCTGGAAACTGTAAATGAAGAAGACGAAATAACTGATACAACTATTGCGGCGCTAGAAACAGTTGAACCAGGGGTGTATAGGGTAAGAGATGTGAATGAGGAAGCGAACAAAGAAGCTGATAAAGATTTGGAGACAGAGAAAACAAAAAAGCTGCATGATGTTGCTGTTTCATTAGAATCACAGGGGGTAACGGACGCATCATTTATTCAACTTCAAACAATAGAACCAACTGTGCATGCAGATGAGAATGAACAAGCAACACCCCAAGAGAAGCATGCTGAGAAAGAAATCACAACAGAAAATGAAGAAGCACAAAAAAAAGGTAAAGGGAAAGCACCGGCTGTTTATGAAAAGCCAGCTAGGGAAAAAAACCCTTCATGGGCTTTGAGGTCACCATACACAGGAAAACAAGTGAGCACTGTTGAGAAATTAATAGAAGATGAAGCCAGAATAACACAATACATGTTTGCACCAATTCGAGAAAAAAATGTAAGTGTGTTTTTTAATTTTGTTTATAAATTATTATTAACTAATTACTGATTTCATTAAAAAAATTGTGATTTCAGAAAATCTGTTATTGGGATCAAGGTGGAAATGAGATCATGAAAGTGATCTTTGAAAGTTTACATCCTGGACTATGGCTGTGCACAAATGCTATAGATGTATGGATAGATATCCTCAACTATGAAGAGAAGGAAAATTTAAAGAAAAAGAAGGACGGATCTATACGAAGACTATTTCTCTGTACCAACATGATGGTATGAAAAAACTTTGAACTTAAACGCACTAATATATATGTATATTAACATTCAGACGCACTATTGTATATATTTGGACGCACTAGTATATATGTTTGGACGCACTCATATAATGTTTGTTAATATTTGAAAAATTCAAACGCACTAATGTATATGTTTGGACGCACTTATTGGTTTTTAACTATGTGTGTTTTTTTTCATTCAGCCTACAGACTACTATAAGGAAGAAGTGCAATGGGAAGAAAGAGAAAGGGTTTACCTTAGCAGTCTGCATGATATCTTCCGGAAGATCGAGGCAAAATCGTTATACGAATTCGACATGATTCTGCAGCCGGTGTGGATGGATAGACATTTCCATGTCTTAGCTTTTGATGTGAAGAATGGGGCATCAGAGTTGCTTGACAACTCTACAGAGGGGGATGACCAAGCAAAGAGATATAAAGGCGTTCCCGATATATTGGTATGTTTCTATTTATGATTATAGAAAATTATATAGCTGGAAAATTATCATAATAACCTAATGAGTTTGTTAAAAAATGTTTTGTAGAGACACACTTTGTACCGGTTGTGGAAGAAAACATGTCCTACAACACCCGCAATTGAGAAACTTGTAACAGATAAGATTATAAGAATAGAAATGACATGGAGGACTACTAGAAACATAGTAGACTGTGGCATATTCGGTATGCTACACCTCGAAACCTTCAAAGGGTATGCATTTTGGAATTGTGGATTTGCAAGTGAATCGAAGTATCAGCAAAGACAGTTGGATGCATTGCGGTTCAAATACGTCGCAAAGATGATACTCTCACCTTACAACATGCTTAGGGATGAAAAATTGAAGAGGCATGGAAGTTTTCAAAAAGGTCAGAAAAAGTGAGGAAAAAAAATGCTACAAAATGCCATTGCAAAATTAGAGAAAAGGGTGGCTGCAATATATACATTTGTTTTGAATGCTTTTTTAAACATCTTAGATACTGATTTTGATTTTTAGTATGTTATTTTGGATTTGTAGTTAACACTGATCTAGTATGAATTTATGTTTGGACACACTAATCTGCAGGTTAATTTATACTTGGACGCACTAACAAAAATGAAATAGATTACTGTGATTTTAATCAAACGCACTTGTTCAGTTGTTTTATTAATTCAAACGCACTTAACTAAAAACACACATCATACAACAGGTAATATAAAACTACAAAAACAAATTACATAATAAGTTCATCATGATCTTGATATTACATAGACTTTAAGAACTGAATTTTAAATTGAATAGGACACCTCAAAAAAGCTATGCATTTTGTTAGTTGTACAACAAGATAAAGATCGCCTTTCTTTGCATCAATCATGAACATAACAGCAAGTTCATGAAGACTCGAATCGGGCATACAAATAAGAAGCTTGGAAATCTCATCTCTCTTACTCATGCCATCATTTATCCTGTTAAGGTTATCCGCCAGACGACCCTCGATAGCATAATCTTTGGCAATTTGCTCTTGCATCCTTTTGATCATTTCAGATTTTGATAATGAAGATGAAGAAGCCATTACTGAAAAAAAAAAAAAAAATCTGTGATTGAATTGTGGGTTGAGAAATCAGTATACAAACATCAGAAAATAGATAAACAAAATAATAATAATAAGGTGACAAAATAATGATTCACGAGAATTACTATTCTTTTGTTTGCTTCCAATAATTAAACTGTTAAATGCATGTGAATAAAAATTCAAAAACACTTATGTAAAACAACAGTAGATCATTTAAAAACTTCAGACGCACTCATTTGATTCTTCAGACGCATTCATTGATATCTTCTTCAACCTCTGTTCATCTTCAACATCTGTAAAAAACCTCCAAACCTTGATTGTTTGTATCAAACCTGAAAACTTATAAAAAACGATCAAAAACAATAAAAAACTTATAAATAAACACACATATAATTTCAATTAAAAAAGAAAATCAATTTTTAAAGAAAGTTATCGTTCAAAAAAAAAAAAAAAAACAGAGCACTAAAAACGAAAATTAAGATTTGGTTTGATGAATAACCGATTGATTAGATGTTGACGATCATGATTTGAATCGAACATAATTTTAATCTCATTAATTTTTGAAATTGTATTAATTAACAGGTTAATTACAACGTGATTGAAGGAATTGAATGATCGTGTATATAGACGATCATACCCCTGTGATAAATCAGAATTAGGTTAATTAAACCTAACTAGAGTTGACAGGTGGCGTATTATGGTGGCTTCTTACGCTTCTTACGTTAAGGGACTTTATATCGTATACTTTCTCAAATCTTATAAAATGTTTGAAGTTTAGAATCACTAAACCATGTATTTTATGTATTGTAACTTCAAATTTGTTATTTTCTTTTGTTATACATGCAGACGTAATTATTAAACAATCAGTTCTTCTAAAAATGTTATTTTGAGTTGTTCACTAAAAAAATTCCCATTTTCCTCTCTCCTTCACATCAATCATTCTGCGATCCACATTAGCTCATAACGCCTACAAAATGTGTATTGAGATGCTTAGAGACAAATTATAAAAGGAGGTTAGCAAACCGGCTCTACGTAAGTACTTGCCCACCCTAGTGGTACACAAAATATCTGAATCTGAAAAAATACTCGAACTCGGGTATTTTAAAACCCGGGTATTTCATATCCGAACATGTACCCGACCCTACCCGCAGGGTATGGTCAGGGTATACCCAGCTCAGCCAAAATTTTGACCCGAACCTAGGTTTTTTTTTTTTTTCAACCCGGTTTAAACCAGAAACCGGTTATAATAATACCCGTACCTGGTTCTCTAGAATACCCGGTTCATTTGTGAAGTTTAACAATTATTTAATATAGTTAATTTTATAAGTAATCTAAATTTTAAACGTAGTTATCATCATGGTGAATAACACTAGTATTAGCATAATTAACTTATTTTATTTTTGTGACATCCGTCACTTTTCATTGTATTCGTTTAACTATTTGTACGTTTTATCGTAATTAATAAACGTGGCATTTTTATTATTTATGAACGTTAAACTCGGGTTCGTTTAATCATGTAATAATAATAATAATAATAATAATTATCATGTTAAAGGCCCACCTGATGAAGCCCAACAGCCCAACAGCCCAGCCCAAACCCCAAATGTCTAGCCCATCACCCAAGGCCCAACCCCCCTTAGGCTGTTTAAAAAAATTAAAACAATTATCTGCTTTGGCCGGGGTTCGAACCCGCGCCAAAGCCACAGCTACACACAAACATAACCATCTGGGCTGGACCCTTCTATCTGATTAAACCCGGACACTCATTTATCTTATACGCGTTTTAAAACCTGCAGTTTTGACTTGGAAAGTCAACTGCTTGGACGCGTTTGAATGATCAATCAAGATCAATGCTTGATTGATCTATAATTGGCAAATTTATACAATAACCGGCATCAATCAACCTTGATTACACGTCAATTAACATCAAACGTTGACTAATTTTGAAAACCCACGCGTATACATTCAATTGAAGGTCAAACCTTCCAATTAACTCAATCCTTTGATCCCCTATATAATCAGACCTCTGCGTACCTTGATCACTCGCTCACTCATCTTCCTAAACCTCCAATTGTTCTAAATAACCTCTGTTGATCTCCTTATTGCACGACGTTTGACTTTGGTCTTTGACCAGTCAATTATCCACGATTACACACTGTAAGCTCAATATTCTTGATGGGTTTTATTCACCGGCGTTCACTCATCAAAAGCCCTAACATCAATTGGGTTAGTGATGAGTGAATTGCATTATTGCAGAATCTAGGGTTTATACGTGTGATTTGGGGATAAACTTGAAAACGCGTATGTTATATAATTATTTTGAACCCAGAAAGATCACAACCACCGGCCTAGGCCAAGTGGTTGTGACCATGGTCCACAACAAGGGTCACCCGGGTTCGAGTCCCGGCTCTGACCGGTTTTGATTTTTTTTTTTCTTTGCTTTTCTTTTTGAATACAAACAATTAAATATATATATATATATTAAATCCTTTTAAATCTTTTAAATTCTTTTAAAAATACCAAAACTATTTTATAAATTCTAAAAAAATTACATTTGTTAAATCTGTTATAAAAGTTTCATTTATAATTTTTATTTTTCAGAAATTCATTTATTTAATATTTATAATAATTAAATCATTTTTAATCTATTAGATTTATAAAAATCCATTTATACATCAAAACAATTTTATTAATTTCTCCAAAATTTATCCTGACTTTATTTAAAGTTAAACTTTACTGAAATAATTTTTAATTCAGTAAAATCATTTATTTTATATTTTTAATCAATTTTTGATAGATTTAATCATAATTAAATCATAACAAATCCAATTTTCATCATTTTTGCACCAAAATTTTATACAAATTATTTTTAATCATTTAGAACAGAAATATGATTTTTAAAATAAGAATTCTTTAATTTTAGTATTTTTAAATATTAAAGTTAAATAATGACTATTTATAAATAAATAGATTTAAAAATCTATTTTAAATGAAATAATTTTATAAAAATTATTTCTACACTTCAAACACTTTATTTTGTATATCCTAAATTCAAATTTCATTAAAAGACTTTTATTTATTTATTTATTAAATTTCTCATAATTAATAAACAATTTGTTTATTAACACAAATAAACGTAGTCCCCAATTCGAAGCCCTAGATATACATACATCCTAGAGTTATTTCACTTACACATTATCTATTACTTTAGGTTAATCTTTTGGGAGAAATCTCAAGTTCATATTTCGTTGTCCAGTCCAATTTCAAGTTACTACGTGAACAGTGAGTATTTCCTATCCCCTTTTTGTTTTTATTCACTTTTGGGGTGTTACATGTACACTTATACAAATTACAAATACAAGTTCACATTTTTACAATACAATTCTAGTACTATGTGCATTTGCTTACAAACGTGCTTTATGCTTAGACATTACATGTAGAATACATTTGTACTTAGTGAAATCATTAACATTGTACAAGCCGACCTTAACATTGGATAGCGCTATTTGGATTGACAACCCGCCTAGGTTGATTCTCCCCCTTTTTCATCGGAGAATCCGTGGCCATTGTTAAGTTATTATCCACTTGTTGGATAAGTACACTACAGTTCATACAGTACATTATACAGTCACAGGGTTGATTTCGCTCATTTGTTTGATACATGGTTTACATATCCACACTGTAGCTTGCACTTGAATTGTATAACTTTTAATCTACTATATATATCAAAACTAGGAATGCTCACCAACATTTCTTATGTTGACCAAACCTATTTTTGTACATAAGATACTTTTAGCGCTTTATTATGCAGTTATTTCATTATTTATGTTTCATTTAAGATCTTGTATTTCCATTTTCCTTGTAAGACAATTTTTGGGTTTCATTTAATAATATTTACATTTAAGTACCATGTGCTTTTGAACAATCGTCACTACGTGACACCTCGATGATTCCGCCATCGGTTGGGGTGTTACAATTTTATATTATTAATGAGAAATTATAGACAAATATATAAGAATTATTTATGTATATTGTATGTATGTTTGTGTTTTCCTAAGTACTAGTTCTAAACTTTTAGATATTAAATAAAAAAAAGATGTAAGCATTGCTATTTAATGTAACTTGTAATGTTTTCTAGGAATATAATATTAAAGTATGTATTTTTATGTTATTTACTAATATTTAAGAAGTTTGTATGCAAAAATAGCTTAGAACAAAAAAAAATGAATTAAACATAAAAAACTACAAAAAAGAAAAGAAAAATAATCACACGGATAGGGTTTTTTTGTACCCGAAAACAGGGTATTTAATACCCAAAACCGGGTATACCCGAAAACCAGGTATTGAAAACCCGAACCCGACCTGAACCCGAGTATATAGGGTATGGTTTTTCAGTAAAATACCCTACCTAAACCCGGCCTGGTTATTCGTAATACCCGGTTGTACCCTACCCGATCATACCCGAACCCGGGTACAAAAAAGACCCGGTTTTGTGCACCTCTAGCCCACCCTGCTTGGACTTTCCTCCTCTCACAGCCAAAGCCAGCTCTAAAACATCCAAAATACACACACATACTCTCTCATCCTTTCACTGTTCAAAATCGTTCAAAATCCACCTATTGTGATGTTGTAATTGTGTTTTGTTTCGCTTGTCAAATATTAATATTTTTATGTTGATTTTCCGATATTTTTATATGTTTGGTTGCTATAAATTGAAAAGCTAGAAGAAGAAAATAAAGGGAGCAATGCATTTGTTAGGCAAAACACGTGGGATCCATGTCATGTAGGACCAAATTTTCAAAAGATGCTACAAGTCGACTGCCGCCATGTATGTTCAGTGTATATCATAAAAAAAATCAACATTAGTTGTATTCTAAAGTTAATTATAATACACGCTTAAAACATCATCGTTTTAAATCTAAAACAATATATAGCATCACCATATGATATCACTTCGTTGGACAACCCTATGGTCTAGTTGAGAATTAGTTACTTATGAGGGATGGTCTGTTCTATTTAGAATCACCCATTACTAGAAAACATATTTTATCCGTCATCACCAATGGACCACCGATAGATAACACATGAAAACCCCCTAAAGAAAAAAACTTGTGTTTTTTAAATTCATCGGTAATCTATCTAACGATATGTCGCAAAATTTGAAGATAAGATTTCCTTCAAAGATTTGTGAAACATCTTTATTCGAAGGATAATTAGTCAGAAATGTTTATTTTTTATAGTCTTTGTAGAAACACCGTTCACAAAATAAAAACAATAATCATTTTTTGTTGAATTAACATACGGATTACAATACAAAGAAAACTAAAGTGAACATATTACAAAAGAAGAACAAACATATTACATAAATTGGAAATAAAGTACAAACAGAAAGAAAAAACAAGTAAAACAGACAGAAAGAAGAAACCCGAGATGGCTGAGGCATGTGTTCAACATGCTTCCCTTAAAACATATTTTGGGCCACCCTGGTGTGAGCCCGTCTGTTTCCCAGGGTACAACAGCCTAAGCAGATTGCACTGGTGGGGTTACTCAAGCACCTGAAAGAAGAGCGTAAAGGGCAGAAAAATCTGAAAAGTTATCAGAGAGAAGGTTGTGGTTTGAGAACATAGAACGCAGAGAGATTTTCTGTGTGTATTCTGTGCCTGGGTGCGTCGGGTGCTTCGCACCCTCCTGGCTGCCACTTTTTATCCTGTTGTATAGAAATACATTCCTTTATAGAATTCTACATATAAACCAACACATGATTTATATCTCCACCAATGTGGGACAAACACAAATTCCCATAGGTAAAGGAATGGATGAAGGAATGGAATGGACAATGTAATGGAATGAATCATTACCATTTCATGTATTTTTTGGTTGCCATGTGGAAATGAAACAAATTATTACTTTATGTTTTTTCCAGGAAGTGAAAAAGAAGGATAAAAACGGTGGTGAGTAGCGGTGGTGGTTAGTGGCGGGGTTGGTGGGTGGTGATACGTGGTGGTGGTGGTGGTGGGTGGGGGTGATGGTGGAAGGCGGCGGCGGTGGGCAGATAACGGTAGTGGGTGGTTGCAGCGGTGGTGGTGGCTGGTAGTAGATGGCGCCGGTGGAGGGTGGTGGTTAGTGGCGGTGATGGTGGGTGGTACTGGTTGATGGAGGCGACGGTAGGTGGAGGTGATGGCACCGGTGGTGTGTGGGTGACGGTGGTGGGTGGTGGCAGTGAAGGGTGGTGGCACCGGCGGTGGGTGGCGACGTTGGTGGCGGTTGCGGTGGTAGGTGGAGGTGGATGGCATCGATAATGGCCGGTGGGTGGGTGACAGTGGTGGTGGCGGTGAAGGGTGGATGTGGCGATGGTTGGTGGCGGCGGGGTGGTGGGTGGAGGCGGTGGCGGTGGGTAGCGGTGGTGGTCGGTGGTGACGATAGTGGTTGGTTGTGGTGGCGGTAGTGGGTAGTGACGATGACGGTTGATTGTGGTGGTGGGTGATGGGTTTTGGTGTTGTTAATGAAAGGTGAAAGAGGGATGTAAAGAAAAAAAACATGGGGGATAGATGAAATGATTTTGAGGGAATAGAATGCCTTGTGGAATGGGTGATTCCATTCTATTAACCAACTAAACACACAATATTTCATTACCCCGTAATGGTTCATTCCATTCCAGCATACCAAACACTACCTAAAGTTTCACCACACACACTTAAAGCTTAGATCTCTTATTCATCTAACTTTATAATTAGATATCATTATATTACACATTAATATAATATTTAATTAATAAATTTCCAACACTCTTTTCACCTCTATTATTTACAAATTCTTCGTTCTCGATCTCCATTTGTGGCAATGTTCTTTGATATCATGTAATGTTTGTTATAATGTGTTTGTGCTAATTCCTATTTATTTGCTCATGCTATGTGAGTGTCACAAAATGGTTTTCAAAAATGGTTTCCACTTGGGTTGGAGATGGTGTCTAAAAATATTAAGGTGTATAGGTGCCCTCAAATGGTTTCCACTTGTGTGCTAAGAACGCTCGCATATAAAAAACATTGGTGTACATCATTGGAAATATTCATTTTCTCGCTAAAACAGAGCTAGGAAGTTATGTAATGCAGTACAATATTTGTTTATGTAGAAACCACTCGTATATAAAATAAATTAAACAAATTAATTACGATTACAAAAGAAAATGAAAGCAAATACAATAGTACAATATTTGTTTCTGTAGGATCGTGTTGAACACGGGGCCCTTAAAACAAATTCCGAGTCTATTAATGAGAACTCGTTTAGTTTCCCAGGGTACAACAGCCGGAACAACAAGAATGCTGCCGGAGTTGGCTCTGACCCGAACGGTACCTGAAAAACAAGAAGACATAAAATATTGCTGGAGTAGAGAGGTGTTGCAGTATTTTCAGAACAGTGTATCTGAGGTGTGTCTTCAACCAAGGATCTCCTTGGTATATATACAGTCCTAAATCATATCAATTTCAGAAAGCATTAAAACCAAAAAAATAATGTCATTGAACGTCTTCAATGAAATTTATTCAGTTCTTAAAGTTTCAGACGAAACTGATTGACCAGACAGTTACACCACTGAGCTGTTACTGCTGAATAGCTGAGTCCGCCCGCGCACGCGAAGTAGTCTGTGGAACATGTGATTCTCGTTCTACGTCAGCGGAAGCTGCTCCACTCGTCACTCCGAGCGCATGCGCGGAAGCATCCGCGCAGACCAGGATGCCACCTGGTTTTCTGCTCGTACCCGCGTGCCATCACCTGCCACTGGGTCCTATGCAGAGTACCTCGAACCTGCTTTCAAAAATACAAAGGCGGCTCATGGTGATGCGTGTGCGAGTGCGAGTTAGGGTGCCGCACCCTTTGCGAGTTCCACAGTGTGTGCTCCTACGAAACAATAAGGAAGGAGTGTTCCCACTTATATACCAATCATGGTATCATCACTCCTATGTGGGACAAGTTCCACTTTGTTTCAATTTTCAGCTTCAAGTGTTTTAATCACCAGCCTTTGAGCATCGATATCTCATTCATCTCAGCTCTGTTTTGGACGTGGTTTGGTTCGTTGCGAAGCTCTCACAACATAGAACATAAACCCACAAAGAAATATATAAATAAACCTCGGTTTCAATTATATACTTTAGTCCAAAGTTAGGAAAAACTCATTTTCCTATATTTTGTGAAAATAGCATTTTCACTAAATTTCCAAACAGTTTCTGTAAATCCAAAATTGTATAATAGTACAAAAGTATATGTATTTTAGATTAGATTATGTGTATATTATGTGTGTATATTGTAATAAACCCTAATTAGTGACCTAAAATACTCATTAACATATAATAAATCTCATTATGGCATATAATTGTTTCTGACTAGACTTATTATCAAACATATGCCAATAGCACATAAAATAACTTATTGATCATAAAATTACTTAGTTATGGAGTATAATCCTTAGAACTGATAGATATCAAATTTAACTAAGTGAGTTCCCACTAAGATAAAAAGGTAGTTGCTGTGTTTTGGGAGTTTAAAGATACTAGTGATACACATGTTTCTACTACTTAAATATGTTGACGTTAACAAAGACAATGAAAAGCTATTGAAGAGAACAACGTGTTTGATGGTTGTAAATGAAACCTACCGATGAAAATACTTACGACCTATTATAAACCTAACAATATAGTTTTAAACAATAAACAATAATATATGCAAGTATGTAAATAGTTCAGAAAACCGATTTATAAAGGTTCAAGAGATATTAAGTAATCTCTCTACGTCATTCACCGATCATTCGATTGAGAGTTTCTCCACCAGTTGTCTCCCTTAATCCCACAGGAATACCCATTACACAATCATCTCAGCAAAGAAGTGTTCACCTTGTGCAAACTTTTCACTCTTCTCAAGAAAATGACCACCTTCAACAAATGTCTCACTCTTTCTAAAGAAATGATCACCTTCTATGTCTTAATAATCCTCAAGTGGTAATGATCACTACTATCTTTAATCACTAAACAAAACTTACCATGACCATTTCAAATACCTCATAATTACAAGCTCACAATAGATAAGGATGAATAATGTTTAGTTGTGAAACAACTCTTCTTCTTATTCATTCTCTTGATTTTAAATCTCTCTTTGATTTGATTTGATTTGTAAATATTTAGGGAACTAGAGATATACATCTTAGAATATTATTTAGAAAGGTTAAAGCAAAAGGGATGAATGTAAACGGTTGTGACTTGTATTAAAGGCAAAATACAATAAACAAGAAAAAAAGTCAATTGTTAGGTTAACGATTAATCCCACGGTCGATACCATGCACCGTGGACGGTTTGAATCGACTTTTTGCTTGTTTTAAACTCTTAAACGTTGTGCAATGACTACAAATGACTACCAACACCCTTTTACACCCATATCACTGACTTTTGATTATCCAAATCATCAATCCCTTATCCGTTAACTTAGATTTTTAATTTTCAAGCATGAGTTGAGATTTGGTAAATTAGTATGGCTGCTTTCTATTAATTATTGGCAAGAATTTATCTCAAAGATGATTACATGCCTTAAATAAAAACAAAAAATACTTACATTTAGTAAAGTATGGTTGCTTTCTATCCATTATTGGCAAGACTCTATCTTGGACCATGTTCTAAAAAATGTGCAATTATATGAGATCCTGTCTAATCCGCTCATCCCAGGTCAATTTAGGCCTACCTCTATTCCTTCTCCCCTCAACAACGCATGTTTTCACTGCTCTAACTGGCCTATTAGGTATTATTCGGCCTGTTTTGAGATGTTTCACATCTGTGGGTTATTATAGTATCTAAAAGAAATCGATCAAGAACAATCTAAATGTGTTTCGAGTCGAGAAACACTGGATCCAGAGGCTTTAGAAGTGGAAACATAGGCATCTTGGTCTACATATTCCAAGCCGTCAACTTATAATAGTGTTAGATAACGTTAAAAATGTTTTGTTAAAAATGTTTTCTTAACATTTTTATAGCACTCCAAATTGCGGTTCTGGTTACATGTAAAACCGTAAGTCTCATTCTGAGAATTTTTCACATCTTACTCTAGTGGTGTTGCTATTCCATAAAAAAAAGTATCAAACACTAGTAATAGCAATAAGAGCTCGGAAATAGAAGAAAAGATAGAAGAGTATTCGACATATGTTGTACTAATTGAAGCGGATCTGGACCTTTCACAATTGTTTTTTGCGAAATACGCTTCATTCCATAACTAACCACATTGCCAAGTCGCAAAATAAAGAGCCACACATTCTTGTGAAACTTCTAGAGAGATCAAGAGGATTTAGTGGGGTATTAGACTTTGATAGTGACAAAGTCATGCCTTTATATGATGAAGAAACCAAGTATTGTCGGAGCCTTGTAGTAGCAACACTAACTTCAATCGCTATGGCACTTTCAAAAAATGCAGATGATCATTTAAAGGAGTTACTTTCTAGCATAAGAGAAGGCATCCATTTTGTAATAATTATTGAACAATGGCTTCATACAGATGGTGAGTTGGTATAAATAAGAAAAGAAGCAAGACGAGTATGGATAGAAATTGAAGTATATCGAATGTCAATAGATCTTCAAAACGAGGCTTCTAAAGGAGGTTCATCAAAGGCTATTCTTGAATGGTTAGGCGATAAAGCAAAAAACAATGTGTAACAGTTAAAGAGAAACGAAAATTCAAGTGTATATCATTCATTTTCCAAGTTTATACTTGCAAGTTCTATGTACAGAACTAGCTACACGATTGTGATGCAGTGTGATGAACAAGAAAATTGGGCGAGTAATGAAGAACTATTTCAGCGAATATTGAATATGATTGCAGATGTATTATCTGCTTGCTTGACCAATATACCACGTACAATAAAAATGTTGTGCCATCACCATGTCATGTAGAAAAGAGTAGGAAGCATCTAAAATGCAGCTCGACTTCTTGGTGAATAAAAAATGTGTTAGAAGTAATCTTAAACATTAATATAAGTTAATATTGTACATATTAGTATTATAAGTCTAGGTCCTAAAGTGTAAACATGAACCGATGTGTCATGTTAGTTATGTGTCGGTTATATATGAATGGTTGTGTCGGTTATAAACAAACCGGTTCATATAGTATATATAGGGATGCATTTATTCATTTGTAAATAAGAAAATTTTGTGTTTTATTATAACCACTTTTCAAACTTCCCTCTCAAACTCCTTCTAATTCCTTGTCCCGTAAACATTCAAACACAATCAATCTGAATCCTAAGTCTAGTTCTATCATGGTAGCAGAGCCAAGATCCTAAACCTAAGATGTTTTCAATAGTGGAAACAATTTCGAAGATGATGTTTATTATGGAAAGACAAATGACGGTAAGAAACAACCGTTATTCTATTCCAAGAGTGTTGATCAAGAGGATCATGCCGAGAGGGCATAATCCTATTCAAGTATTGTTGATCGTGATGATAAAAAAGAAAGTGTCGAGAAGGAAAATTATGAGGGTAGTGGAGACCCGTTGTATATCCGATTTGCTAACTTCTATATCGGTTCATCATCTTCAAAGAACAAAGAAGTTATAAGAGAAATGGTCCAAGAAGAAAATGATTGGCAAGTTAAGAAAGAAAGGGAAGTGCTCGAATACCTAATAACGATGTGTTGTAGCAAATGTAAAGAGCCATTTCATTTTAGAAGGGATTGTCCAAAGAAAATGGGAAAAACATAATTTATGGTGAAGGGGACCGACAATCAAAGATGGAGTGACGTGTGGTACGCAAGTTTGACAAGGAAAGAACATGGGTGTGGAACAAGAGCGATTTTCACAAATCTAAACAATTCATTTGGAGAAGAAGGATGTCCAAATGGATATCGAAGGGAGTACTTTAGAGGAAAAGGGTCTGTAGTGATCAGAAGTGGAGGACAAGCACACATTCAAATGTCCAAACAAAGAGAAAGAAGGCTGTAGTGAGACACAAAGAACATGCAAGGCGCGCATGTTGATAAAGGAAATGGATTATTTGATGATGATGATCATGCAAATAAATTGACCGAAGAAGATGTTGTGAGAGCATCGCTATTGTACATATTAGTATTATAAGTCTAGGTCCTAAAGTGTAAACATGAACATATGTGTCATGTTAGTTATGTGTTAGTTATATATGAACGGTTGTGTCGGTTATAAACAAACCCGTTCATATAGTATATATATAGGGATGTGTGTATTCATTTTTAAATTAGAAAACTTTGTGTTTTATTATAACCACTTTTCAAACTTCTCTCTCAAACTCCCCTCAATTCCTTGTCCCGTAAACATTCACACACAATCAATTCGAATCCTAAGTCTAATTCTATCAAAAGGATTCTCAAAATCCTTAAAGCATGTCAAATTCCTAACATAGATCACGACTCAATGGCATATATATATATATAGATATATATATATATAGGAGTGAACATTAGCTTTTCAAATATAGGGGTGAATAGTGTTTTCACTAAATATTTTCTCTCTCCTCCACTCACACCCACCCCATATAATTTGAGGGAACCCCTCATTGTTAAAAAAAGGGGATTTTCTTAGTCTTAGGTTTGTAAATTTGTTCTTTAAATTCCTAATTTAAGCACAAATTTAGGGGGATGTATCCTAAGAAAAGATCAAAACATTTTTGTTATAAAAAACGAGAGATGAAATGAACTTTCACAAGTTGGATTAAGGCTGACTCACGTAAGACGTGTATTGAAACAGTTTGGCTCTAGTGTGATATGTTGGTAGGCTTGGTCCTGGTGGCTGAAATGTTAATGATCTTGTGAAGCACTTAAAGATAAGACACGACCTCAGTAAGGAACATCACTTGGAATCAGGTACAATCTCTATTTGAATGCTTGTGTGATGTCCCGAAGCATAACACTGTGGTCTTGGTCTGAAACCTTTTCTGAAAAACTCGTGTATCTCCTCTGTTTTGTGTAAGCAAAGACCCGGAGATGCTAGGCAACGAAAGCTTCTGCTGCATCCAGATATATGCTGACCTAGTTTTTTTTTGTCGTGATATAGATCATCTTTCACCTAAAAGAGACCTCAGTGTCCAAAGATGTCCTGGCTGCTCCTCTGCTGCATCCAGATATATGCTGACCTGGACACAGTCAGGATGTCATAAAAGAAACCCTTAAGAGTCCAAAACCCAAAGCCCTTGTCATTTGAGAAATCATCAGACTTGTATATTATCCTAAATCTCTTATTGATCTATTCTTTTCTTCTCTCAATCCAGTCCCAGTTAAGGTTTCAGAATTCTAGAACAGATACTGTGAAAAATATGTGGTAGGGAAACTGCTTGCATGATAGAGTGTACCACTTGATATTCTAGGATTTGATTGTGACTTGCTTGAGTGTTCGTCCCAAATATACCAAAACATGATAAATAATATCACAGATCATCGTACGAGAAGGCCTAAGGAAATAACTTTAAGGGGACAAATATACCGGCAATTGCTAAGACCGACTCAAGTAGATTAAAGTCGATAAGTGTAGCTCAGTCTGAAACACAGTGATTTGATCTCGTGACAAAAAATTTTTTCTTTAGTATCTCGTTTAAATAATTTTAGCTAAGTTTCTGTTTGACCAGTTCACGATCTGACTTGGACCCGGTTGCAAAACACACCTCAAATGATTTTAAATGGGGCTTGAGATCCGAGTTGGGCCCACCACACGTTTGGTGGACCACACAAATCTTGGTTACCACACTTAAAAGGTTTCCCAGATACATGGAGCACGATTGCAAATATGGAAAATCACCTAGCAAAGACTAACCTTCACCTCGGCAATTTAATAAAAGAAGAGATAGGGAATGGGGAGTCAATTAGGTTCTTGTTATATGCTTGGTTGTTTAACCAACCTCTAAAAGATATATTCCTAAACCTCTTTGTTTTAGGAAAAAAGAAGTGCATCATAGTGTGTGACTGCAGGGACTCAAGAAATGGCACAAACTCATGGCTTTGGGGATGGAAGAGACCACCAGAAACTATGGCTGAGCTGCTAGATTTGGACGATGTTCTTGCACTATTGGAACAAGTCCAGTTTTCAAACCAGACTGACAGATGGAGTTGGACAGAAGATCGATCCGGTATCTTTTCGGTAGCTTTCATGAAAAAGGCTATTTTTGATGCTTCAGGCGCTCGTATCCTTATGTAATGCAATGGAACATCTGGGTCCCAAAAAAGGTAAATATTTTTATGTGGCAAGCGGAGATGGGTTGACTTCCGACACTAGATGGGTTGGCTCGGAGAAGAATCTATGACGGACCACAAACATGTAAACTATGTGAAGAAAGTGGCGAATCCTCTGAGCATTTGTTGACATCATGCTATGTAGCGAACATAATATGGAGCAGCATTAGTGCTTGGTGCCGCATACCGAATATGTTTGTCTTTTCTGTTCGGGACATTTTGGAGATTCATAAAACGACACAACTAACAAAGGCAAAGAAAAAGATGATCCATGGTATCATTATGGTGGCGTGCTGGTGCATATGGAGGACAAGAAACGAAAAGATATTTTCGGATGGCCAAGCAAGAATAGAGAAGATTGTGGAAGAAATTAAGTCACTGTTATTATACTGGATTAAAAATAGATCGATGTTTAAGTCGCTCACTATGAACGAGTGGTTGTCTTTCAATTTCTAGCATGTATTTGTTTCTGTTTCGGCCCCTAGCACCTTGTTAGGTTGGGCCTCTTCTATAAAATTTGCCGTTCGAAAAAAATTAATTTAGTTCAATATATTTATTATTTCAATTTAAAAGGCAATTTACGCTATTATGACTAAATATTTATAAAGATACGGGGCAATTCTTGAGCAAATGATATACTTCTACTTAAGTCCAATGTATTAAATACTATACTCCTAGCTAATCCTATTAATCCAATCAATGCCGATGCCGATGTTGCGTAGGCTATACTTACAGTTGCGATACCTTGACCGGACCAAGTATAAGGAAAGAAGCGGTTTTAGTGTTCTCTTTTATGCTTTTCGACAAGAAAGACGTGTTTTACAACAAGGGTCCTGTTGTAGCACGGGGAAACGAAAAACTCCCGCCACGTAACGCGGGCTGAAAAAACTAGTTTACTTAAACCTGTAGGTGGAGTATTTGCAAAAGAATATGGTAGTTATTTAATAAAAGTAAGTATGAGCCCAAAGAAAATCACACGTGGGATGATTTAGAAGACTTCATAATCTGGACATTGTTTGGGCTTACAATATGTTTAGCACCCTCATAGAAGTAATATGTACTCTTGTTTTTATAAGAAATTGGTATACATTTTAGAACAAGTAATGGATTGTTGCTGCTTTGTTCTTTTTATCTATAAATGTTTTTGTGATGCATTTATTCAATTTGTGTGTGTTCTGTGATTTTTTTACAAATGATTATGCTTTATTTAGACAAATATTGTACACATTTCTCCATGTTTCCAAAAGAACAATATATACACGCACATAAGCATATAATCGCCAACTATAAATATTTAATTTTACCATTGTTCAGTATCTATGGCTCTATGAGTAACGGTCTTTCTCTGGCGATATTTTGAAAGACACATCATATTCATTTGTTAGTTATTTTGTTCTCGATAGTCTTCATGCTACCTAATTGGGTCCAAAAGAAACTTGCTTTTTTTTCTTCTATTGGTAAGTATATATATTTAATCCAATGAAAAGAAGCCCAAGTTTTTTTTTCCCCTCGTGTTATTGTCACGGATAGAGATTTGGCTTTAATGAAAGCATGTGCAGAAGTCTTTCCACAAAGCAATCACTTACTTTGCAGATGGCATATCGAAAATGATATCATAAAGCGTTGCAGGCCTCGTATTAGGGAACAAAAAACTTGGGCTTCTTTTCATTGGATGTGGAATGCATTGGTTGAATCTCTAACAAGTGCCTAATACATGAAAAATTATACAGACCTAAAAGCATTATTGTTTAGATATCCGGGTATCGTCTTCGTAGATTTTCATCTTAATATTATTAATACTTAATTATTTGATGAAACTATTTTTTTTCTTTTTTTCCTTCACAATTTAGTTGTACTTGATTATCTCCATACTACTTGGCTAGATAACTTTGCAGAGAATTTTGTGTCAGTATGGACAGACAAACATCTAAACTTTGGGAATTTGACATCTAACAGAGTTGAGAGCCAACACGCCAACTAAAAAAGCACTTAGACACAAGAAAGTAGGGGTGCAAAAAACTTTGGCAAAAAGCTCGAAACGAGCCGAGCTTTATCGAGCTCGAGCTCTTATAACTTAGTCGAGCTCGAGTTTGAGTCTGATCGAGCTCGGGCTCGGCTCGGCTCGTTTGCACCCCTACAAGAAAGTGTGACTTGGACAGATTCATACTTGTTATTGAAGAGGTTGTTGAATCACAAGAAACTGCTATTAAAGATAGTCTTGAAAGAAGCAAAACTACTTGCAAGAATAATTATAACAAACCAATATTTCAACAATTGAACGATTGTGTTTCACACCATGCCATGAAAAAAAATCTTATATGAAGTTAATCGATCGCAAGGCTTTGTGCTAACTCTGGACAATTGTGGCTGTCAGTTGCGTTCATATTTTGGGTTTTCGTGTGCTCATGAACTTGCAACGTATGTTGGTGTAGGTATGTATGTTCTACTATATTCAGTTGATATTATGTCTTTTCAATCATATAATCTTAGATGTAGTTTATTTGACTGTAGGGTTGTTTATTCCATTAAATTGCATTGATCCATTTTGGACAAAACTTGATTTGTAACCCTCCATATATATATGGAATATGGGGATGTTGGTTTTGAAAAGGATATGGAAATGTTTAAAGAAACATTCAACAAGTTTGAAAATCACCTGCACCTGAGAAACATTGGATGATTATTCTTCTGACTGGTATCCTGATTGCCAATAAGTTTGGTGTGATCCTCCATTACTTGAGCAATCAAGGTTGTATAACTTGTATTCCTTTATGGAAAGGCCCAGAACAATTTCAACAACATAAGATAATAACAATTGCAAATGTGGGTAAACATTATGTGATGGTACAGTTATGAGAGTACCCTATGCCTTGCAATTTGTCGACTTGGATTCATCACAGAGCTCCGTCTGCAGTTGGATGTCAAAACATGTATATGCAATGTCTAGGAATTTATAAACAACTCAACCCTTGTAATCGTGATGAAAGTTTGATACACATCGAGGATAGTTGTTAATTTTTAAAGTTATTGAAGTGTTATCTATGATGTGTTTTTTTTTTGTATTGAATTATTATCTATAATCTTTTTTAAACTTATCACCTTTTGTATATGTGTGCTTTTATTTGAGAAAGCATTTATATGGTGTTGCTTGTAACTAATAGAAAATAAAAAAACTTACATTGCATTAACCATAAAAATAGTTAATGTTTTGTCCATTTATTAGAAAAATAAAATAAAATTATAAAAGTTAAAAAAACTTACCTTACAAAAAGTTAATTTGTTAGAAAAAAAATAGAAAAACAATAAATGAATAAGGGTATCAATAATAGTTATAGAATAAATAAAAGTTTTAGGTAATTAATGTTTTGTATTTATCGAGATAGTTATAGAGTAGTTTAGGTAATTAATATTTTGTATTATTTTAGAGATAGTATAGAGTAGGGTGTAGTAGAGTGGGTGTAAATAGCAACACATTTTAGAGATTAAGTCTACACGTTTGTTTGGCAATAGTTTTTAGTGTATTATTTCATAACCTTGACTAACATAATTACACTAAGAGAAAATATGGAATAGAACATAACCATGCATATATATATATATATATATATATATATATATATATATATAGAGGATGGTTCAATAGAAAACTCATTTTATTGAGAGAACTCGAGAACTTTATATTACATATGTGCAATATATCATATGTTGCATATGTGTAATATATATTACACATGTGTAATATATGATATATTGCACATGTGTAATATATATTACACATGCGTAACATATGATATATTACGTATGTGCAATATATGATATATTGAGTGTATTACATATGTGTAACATATATTACACATGTGTAACATATGGTATATTGCACATGTGCAACATATGCAATAGTAATATATTACACAAGTGTAATATACAAAATATGATATATTACATATGTGTAATATTGAGTTCTCGAGTTCTCTCCCTAACTATGAGTTCTCAATTGAACCTTCCCCTATATATATATATACACACACTTACTATATTTTTTCTTTCATTTTTTCTTCGATCATTTTATTTTCTTCATTTTGCTATTTATTTTTCATAGGAATTTACATAAAATTAGTAATTTTAATTGATATTGCTTAGTTTCAATTTTTTTTTACACTTAAGTCTAGTCTAGAGCAAAGTAACATTGCCATTTAGAGAATACGTAAATACAAAGCAGTAGTCATTAATGCATGCCCTCTCACAAAGATTTTCATTTACCGAAGAGGCGCTTGACATAACTACTTGGTGGCAGGGATCACTTGAGTGAAGGGGTGCAAGTGCATCTTCCATATCTACCATTAATGGGACAGATTAGATTGTTCATAAATAAACCCCACTTCACTTCACTATCACTGCACTCACAAACACTGTACTTCTTCTTATTCTTCGAAAACAAAACCCTAACCCTAATCTAAAAAATGGCACTGGAACTTGCTACTTACCATAACCTAAGGGTCAGAACTTCTCTGAACGATGAGTTCAAAGCATATGAATCAATGCTGGCCTTCCTCACGAGGAGCCCCATTGATTTTGCGATCAGCATGCACATCGACGTGTATGCAAAGATCCTACAACAGTTCTAGAACACTGCTATAGTGGTTGATGATGACTATCGCAACACTGTTCTCGAAGCCACTATCCTCGAAGTCACGATAGTGGTTAATGAGCAAACCATCCGGATTACTCTACACCGAAATGATGATTGTGACATCACTAGGGTGAGCAAGGAGAGAGTCATCCAAACCTTTAGGCTTATGGGGTACAGTGGTACTAGAAGAGCCTAGCAGGTGGATAAGACTTTATTGACTTTGCCTTGGCAGTTTCTGAAGACTTAGGCGGGTGTCTGCTTCATCTGGAAAATGTGCAACTTCAACCTGATTTCTCTCCAGATTCAGGAAGTGATTCATGCTTTGGTATGGGGAGAACCGTACAATTTCTCACACTATCACCTGGAGGACATGAATGAGAACATCTCCACCAGGAACAAATTCCTATTGTATCCCAGATTTGGGACCAAGCTCATAACAAGTCAACTACCCGTGCTATTTATGCCACTAAGTGTGTGTATTTCTACCCACAAATCGGCTAATCACTACTCGCGGGATTAGGTTAGCTTACAAGTGCATGAGTTGTTACACAACATGGGTACACTCATAAGTCCTCCCACTTCCCATCAAGGCACCCACAAGACCAAATACTAAGTGATTAGTTAGTTAATTCATCAAACAAAGTTTTAAGTAAAAAGAATTAGACAAGAACACAAACACCAACTCAACAAATAAAAATAAAAACTATATAATCCATACCAAACTATATACTCCATACCAAAGCAGTCTTCACCTTAGCAACACTCTAGTATCCTAGCCAAAGATTGGCATTACAACATTCACTCTAGTTTGGGTGTTTAAAGAACACATGGTGGTGGTTGTTTATGGATCAAAGAGGGATTTTGTGGTGATTTATAGTGATCTCTCTCAAGCTCTCAACTCAAGTAGTGTTTATGGAGTTATCCCAAGCTCCAAATGTCACTTACAAGACCCTAAATATGGTTGATGAGTGAGAGAAACTCGTGTGAATTGGGATAGAAGGGATGCTTCAAAATGTGGGGTGAAGGCCACTATTTATAGGCAAATCAGCTCAAGCACGCCCATGCTCAAGGTTTGGCACGCCCACGCTCAACGGTAGGTACTGTTGCAGAGTCCTTTCGCGCAGAAATGTCCCTTCCAAGACAAGCACGGCCGTGCTCCAGGTGTTGGCACGGGCGTGCTCCAGGTGTTGGCACGGGCGTGCTTGCTAGTAAATGTTGCAGACTTGTCAGTTTGGTCGGTTGCAAGCCTTGGGGAACACGTTTCGAAGAGCGCGGCCATGCACAGTAATGTGGTACGCCCGTGCTGTGCCTGAAAGCTGACTTTTAGCCTTTGTTGAATTGAAAATGTTGACTTGTTTACCCGGGACAGGTGCACGGTCGGAGCGCGACTGTGCCTTATCTAAATCAGCTCCGAAAGTCTTCAATTCTTTGTCTTTTGTGTCGTTTTCATCCCTGTACTTTGAAACTTGCATGCGGGAGACATGGTTGTTGTACCATGTACCTTGTTGCCCCCTAAAAGCTTGTTGTCCACTCAAGGTGTGCCTTTTTTATTTCCTTTTTGCTTCCAATAACCTGCATTTATATCATAGGAACGATTTAACTATATTTTATAAAAGATAAAATCATAAAAAGGTACAAAAAGGAGGATAATTACATATGTAAAACATATTAAATTATCAGTACATCATCTTCCCTACTGGGTCGTACGTGATGTGTGTCGTCATAAGCTGGTTGGTGCTATTGGATTGTTAAAGTATATGGCAGACAAGATGACACGAGAAAGTCTGACCAAGTGGGATATGTTCAAGCCACAGTATCCACACCGCATAGTTCATAAGAAGATCAATCCGGCGAACAACTTGCCATATGTGACTTTGCACTATAAGCCACTTGTTTGAATGAAGAAGATTCCCCTGATGCCAATGGAACAAGACATAAGCAACAATTTTGTTTTCTGGTATTATGATTAGGGTGCGACTGAAGTGGTAATTGTTATGGACAATGAGGACAAGACGAAGTTGTGCAGGAAATTGAGGATTTTTTTATCCTATGTGGTTGATTAACTGTTCGAAGAAAGACATTGAGACGCTATACTTTAATCCGATCCATTTTGATGCTCTTGACATTCAACAAGCATGGAAATTTCAAGCAGTTGTGAAGTTCTGCTTTGCGTTTGAGGTGAATGTTGGTTATGATTATAAAGGGTTTCTTGGTAAACATGCGTTGAGGTTGAAGAAACCTATACAAGTGAAAGAATCGGGAAAGACTTTGAAAGCAAAACAGAAGTTGCAAATTGTTGAAAGGGAGAACAAGAACAAATAATCTGAGCTACAGACAAGGGGGTTTGTAGATGCATATTTCATATATGTGTTTGTGGCTTTCGATTGCCAAAGACGATATCGCCAAAGTTTTGAAGATAATAGGTATATTATAATTTTGGTTCGGGAGATCGAAGGGTCGAACGAATTTTGTTTAGGTCGAATGAAGTTATAAAATTTTGATTCGAACTTTGTCTGGGTCGAAGGTGTTGGGTCGGACCTACGAAAGGTCAAACCAAGTTATTTATATATATATGTAAGTTGGTTAGAGGTGGTTAATAGTTTTGGTCAGTTGTTTGTGTGTCCAGTGTGTGATCATTTACACCTTTAATTATGTGTTTTCGTTACTTTGAATATGTAACTATTATAACATCTTTAAAGTTAATGAAAACATGTTGAAAATGGATATTGTTGTGTTTGGATTACTGTTATTATCATTTTTCATGATTATTAGGGTTTCCGCACCTAATACATCTGTACTCGTGTTGATCAAACGTTTCTTTATCTAAAACCGATCCTACAAAAACATAGATTGCATGAAATTTTTGATATAGTTGAGTAAGTAGTTATAATGAAGTATGAGAATAAACAAA
The DNA here is from genome assembly GCA_028751855.1 of Ambrosia trifida. Classification (NCBI taxonomy): domain Eukaryota; kingdom Viridiplantae; phylum Streptophyta; class Magnoliopsida; order Asterales; family Asteraceae; genus Ambrosia; species Ambrosia trifida. Next base: position 1,480,026 of record CM054126.1, on the reverse strand, counting down.
TTTATAAATCAACAAAGGTTTGATCTTAGATTCGAAAATAGGAAGTTTACATGAAAAAGGACTTTGCAAGTACATGCATTCATGTGTTTAGAATAAGTCAAGTTGAAAATTTTGAATGCAAGAGAAATCAAGTTTCATGAGATATGTGCATAAATCAAATAGGTTCCAAAAGGACAAGATCTATAAATAATGTGGATAAGGAAAAACTTACGAACATGACATTAGTGTTACCAAAAATAGATTCCAAGTATCAAAGAAAGATCGAGTCACGGTATGGAAGATGATAAGGGTTGTGAGTAGCATGTAAATTTCGTGTTTCCACTTATAGTAGGTAACCGAGTTTCAAAACCCAAGTCCTCGACGATTGAAGTTCAAGGCGAGGTAATAGGTAAGCTTTTGAACTTCTTGTGATGTGACGATTGAGTGGATCATCTCAGTATAGTTGGTGTCAAGGCAGAAGTTCCTAGAGGTGAGTGAAGAATCTTGGTTGGTCTGGGTTGATTGCTTTGATAGTATGTGGGAGGTATGGATAAAGTGTGCGTATAGTGTTGAGGTTGATCTCGGATGCCTTGACGATTTTTTTGAGAAATAGGGTTTTCTTTATGTATAAAATATCTCTTTTAACTTGTAATTTTTTTTATTAAAGTGAATTTTGTTTTCAATTTATGAAGTGTTTTTGAGAAAATCCAAGTCTTACCCGTTATGATTGGGTAAACTTGAAGCCATGACTATTTAAGCCAGTTGTCGAAAATTTTGCGAAATTCGTACGTTGATAAATCGTTTGATTGCGTCAGTGTAAAGATCGTTAAGGCATCTTTTGAGATCAAAGTGTGCTATTTGTTTCAAGGCAGTAGGTATGGAATGGTGTATTACGGTTGCATAAGGTGTGTAATAATCAGACAAAAAGGCTCTCCTGAAATGAGTAATAGGATATCGTGCCTTTGTGAAGAGGTAACACAAGAAATAGTTTGTCAAGGCAATCGTGTTAAAAGGTAGTGCACTGGTTCGTGTTTCGTAGGTAGGCATATATGTATAAGTTCAGTCTGGCTAAAGGAAGCTAACTAGTGATAGTTGACTATGGCTTATGAAGTTTGGTGTAGTTGTGTTGGTAAGTTTGGTAATATAGTAGTAAATCAGTGTTGGATAAGTATATGTAGTATTATTGTAACGGGTACTTCAACGGAATTTTTGAGGATATAAAGGTTATGGTCTACTAAGGTGCTATGACATCGATCAGATGAGGTTGCAAACATAATTATATAAAACAAGGGGACTAACAAGTTTTGAATCCCTGTTTAGTTTAGCTGTGCGAAATGACGCAACATCCCCAAAGTCAGGATGTGGTCGAAGTTAAACACAAGGTGTAAAAATTTGAGTTATAGGTAAAAATGTTGAACACGAAAGAAAATGATGCTATAGTGTAAAAGTTACAAGCATGAATAAAGTAGTGTAAGATATAATGCGAAATATAATGGAAAATGCTATAATAAGGACAATGAAGAATCAAAGGTGCATAATCAATAAATGAGAGAATAACATAAGAAAAATTAGTGAAGTAAATCAACACGCGATGGAACCGGGAATTCAAATATGAAACGTGATATATTTACATATATCATGAGATGTTGGGATTGTTTCCGATGGAAACTTTTGACTATCCAAAGTATTTAGAATCTCTAGTGACTTGTGGGATACATGCTTTAGCCTATAAGTGAATGCTCATCCCAAGGGTTCCCAGGTAAGCATACAGATCCCGCAATTGATTAGGATTTGTACGAAATGCCGACCTTAGACAGAAAACTCATGATACAGACGTTCACCCTTCCGGATTGCATGTGTTCCGTCATACTGGTGATCCCCAAAACTTTGATGAGATTTAAATAAAACGAGGTATAGAAATAAATCTTTGAGGTGTGGGCATCACTCCTAGCTCAATGATATACTTCAAATACATAAAACATGCTAGGGAGTGAAACTAGTCACAAAGGTACGGATATCACTCCTAACTTGATGATTTTGTTTTGTTTGTGGTATGCGAGCGTCTTCATTTTCGGATGTAAACCGGAAATGGTGCGATAGAATAAATAAAGAATATATAAATCGAAAGTAAAATATGAGAATATATGAAAAATAAGGTAAAGTATGCACGAGAGGACTCGTGTGTATAAGCTTTGTTATAGACTAGGTCAAAAGCATTCTAATAACCTAATTCCCTATAACCACGACTCTGATACCAATATGTAGCACCCCAACCGATGGCGGAATCATCGGGTTTCACGATTGTTTAATAGCTCATGGTACTAAAGTGTAAATATTGATACATTGAATTGAATAATTTAATACATTCAGATGAAATATAAATGGAACAAAGTGTGCAAATGAATCTTATCAAATCTAAACAAAAGTGTAACAAATTGATCTGAAACATGTACGAAAATAATATTTTTGTCAATACAAGCAAATTGTATTGGTGATCATACCTTGTTTACAAACCTATAAAATAGATTCAAAAGTGGGTCGCAATTCATGTGCTATACTATATGCTATTATGTAACTAAGTTGTACGAATGTTCAAAATCAAACCTGTAAGAATCAAGAATAAAAAATTTAAGTGTCAAGAATCACATAACAATGACTAAGGGCTTCCCATCGAAAGGGTTATCAAACAAGGGATATAAATCATAGTACTACTCATTGTTATGTTCGGCTTAACATAAGTTAATGATTTCGAAAGGCATAAGTTCACAGGAACAAACATAAGGCAAACGCGTAAGACACATATATGAATTGCATTTGTAAATATTGCGTTTAAATGTAGTTTAGTGAATGAGTAAATAAGTGTACATGTATCACCCCAAAAGTGTAAAAACAAAAAGGGGAAAGTATACTCACCTTTATTGTGATGATGAACTTGTAACAAATCAACAAGAATCAATGAATTATGTTTGAACCTAATTAAGAATGATGATTTAGTATCTACTAATGTTATAATAGTTATAATGTTCATGCAAAATATATTACTTTTGATTTATCTGTTTTATTATTATTATATGTGTGTATGAGTATGTACACGAATAATAGTATTGAAAAGCGATAAAAAAATCATTGAACTTTATTAATTGAAATAATCGAAACACAAGGATTGAAAAGGTATATATAATGAAATCAAAGGGCTAAAGTTGAACAATTGGTAATAAATGAAGGGACGGATGTCACAGAAGATGTATGTTTGGATGAGTAGCAGAGCTAGAAACAACCATTACAGGGCGTAGTTTGAACATGATTAGTAAATTGCCTAGATATTATTAATGAATTAGCTAAACACATTGTGTTTTTTCTCGTATGAACAAAAATTGACAAAAAATTGTTATTTTTTTCGTTTTTTGTATAGCACTATGGTACTTGTTGTGAAGATAATAAAACATTCGTTAACTTGGTGTAATTTTTAAAAAAAAAATCTCATATATAAAACTTATTAACGTTTTAAAATTATGGGGGAGATATGAGAGATAAATAGACTTTTGGATGGAAATAAGGATGATGTCACATGACACAATCAATGGGGGATGACCTTTTTAAGTGTCATTTAAGATTTTATACTTTGGAAAATCATAATAATATATATATATATAATATAATTATCTATGTTACTTTATTAAGGAGGAGAGATGGCCACTTAGGTAATTTCATCAAAAGTTTAAGATGGGAGTTCAATAGTCCCTTAACAAATGTCTAATCTTTAGTCATTTTCTTCCAATTATACCCCTTGTGTACAAGATATAATCCACATTGTATATGTTAGTAATACACACTTTATACCCCTCTCCACATGTAACCCCTTTCATAACCCAATAAATTTCAATAAAACCCATGCTCTTAGATTCCTAATTAAAGCGTGGAAATGAATCGTCTAGAATTCAATTCGTGCTCTCAAATCCTCCTTGAGTTTCTACCCCACCATATGTTAAAAGATACACATCTAAATGAAGATGGTGTTGCCCCAGAACTGTTCTCGCTTGTCTCTCCCAACATCACCATCCTCAGCCATTGTTTTGTCATCGTCAGTACTTTCGTCGTCACTGTCTCTTCACGTACATTAGGTAATACTGAATTTCATACCTTCCCATTCATTTTGTACTACTTACCAACCAGATTTCATTTTGTAGCGACGATCAGAAATGTTTAGAGTCACGGGCGGACCGACTTGAAATCCCACAATCGGACGTTTGCACGTCCCAGCAGCAAAACCTAACAAACTCGCAGGTCCGATAATTTGAAGGGGATTAGTGAATAGATTATGCAATTCAACAGACAATCTTAAAGTGTTGTTTCAACATCTACCACGTATGTTATAATTTATGCCATCCTAACAAATGGTTGAGCATTTCATGTCGCAGGTTAGCTTCAGCCAACTTTTATACAATAGGTTTGTGTATGTTTCATTTGATTTTATTATAATATGTAAATAATTGTAAGATACAACCATAATGTCTATGCATTATTTCTAATTCAATTTTTTGATTTTCAGGAAGTATAATGGACCAATGATATTTAATCAACGTGAATGAGAGGTATACAATTGATTATATTTAGTCAACTTAAATGAATTGTGGCTCTCTTTTACACGTTAATTCTTTTTCTTTCTTTCATATGTTAATGGTCTTTTGAAGTTTGGTTACATGTTCATGACTTCTTGATTACAGGGTCAAATTCAAGTAATGTTAGTCAACTATAGAACCATGTAATCTTTTCTGAAAACATGTTTATGAAGAAGAATAAAGTATGTTCATAAATTTTAAATGAAACTAGATATTCATTTTTTTTTATTTTTTTGCTCACCTATGCAAAAGTTATACATGGTACAACTATATAGCTAGAGTGAACTGGGAATTAGGAGTGCATCAGGACTCCAAAATCGTACAATGTACATCTCTGTTGGAACTCTCAAACACATTGCGACTCCACAATTATATAACTAAAGTTTTAAAAGTGGTATATAGCACTAATACCATTTTTTCAATATTCCACAACTTAGTTTGTACACTATTACCATTCATTTTAGTTGCTTATCAGGTTTATTATACCTTATTTCTTGCTTTTAGCTGCAACAGGAAGTTGCCATCATTTCAATAGTAGAACATAATTTATATGAGACAACCAGATTATTACTAAGTAGCTTTTTTGCTAAGTATGCTTACAACTTTTTAATTTCATTTTCTTGTTTGTTTATAGGTCGGGGTAGGCATTATTCAAACTACTTTTGGTCCAAGGTTGATAATAAGATGCTTCTAGACGCTAAAGGAGGCGCTTGCTTTTTTATAATAAATAAACATGTTGGCCATTATTTGTCATCCTGAGAATTGAACTTTTGGTAACCGTTGCACATGTATTTCTAATAGGAATTGTGGTCACTAATTATGGGAATGCCATTTTGCGGGAGTTGGATATTGCTCACCCTGCTGCAAAGGTATTGATGATAATGGAATGCATTATTTATTTGAAATATATATGATTGAAATATTTTGATCGACTTTCAACCCTTTTAAGCTAATTTGACTGACTTGCAACCCTTTAACAATTTGACACATTAGAGATAGTATCAATGGGTCTTTTCCTACCTCTATATTAACATGTAAGATTGGTTGCTTTAACACCCTCATTTGATTTGCCTTTTGGGGTACTGCATTAACGATGAAGGCCAAATGACAGTGATTCAAACAAAGTATACCTTGTGTATGAGTATGTGGATAATGGGATTTTAGAAGACTATTCTTCTTTACTGATCCTCACTTTCAAACGATTAGTGATTGATCTGTAGATGTGTATCCGTCCACTCCTCAGGTAACTTAAAATTTGTTACTAGCAATCATCTACTATTATGGTTAAATGACAAGAGGATTAGTTGTTTTCATGGCTTCCTGTTCCTTTTTGTTACCTTTTCTCTTGGTTTTTGTAACAGTTGCTACCCGGTTTCTTGATAATTTTTTTCTATCACAGTTGATGAACTTGTACCTGGGCTTAAAGTAATAATTAGCTTTAAAGTCCCTAATCAAATGTTTGGCAAGATATGCTGCTTCGTCGGGTTTGAATAATTGTGTAGACCATAAAAACATTATATCTTTCGTTGTCTCATGATCTTGCCTTCAAAAAAATGCTTTTGTAAGAACTATTACTTATTTTACTATTTGCATTTTCTTTGTTTGTTGCACAAAGTTTGCAATGTTTTATATTGTTTTTTTATTTATGCACCTAGATTTGGACAAGCACATTGCAACGAACAATTTTGACTGCAAATCAAATTGCTGGATTTCCCAAGGTTAGTTTTACATGTCACATAAATTGCTTCTTTGATCACTTATCATTTGTAATTTTGTGTACTTTCTTTACGTTATAGATACAATGGCGTGCACTTGATGAGATAAATGTTGGTGTATGTGACGGTATGAGGTATGAAAAAATAAAGAAGAACACGTTAACACGTTTGAATATCGGGAATTTCAGATGCCACTTCATAAGAAGTTCTGGTACCAAAAAAAGATATTGACTATATTTTCCTCGCGTAACGAACCCGCTGCAACGCGCGGGCATTACCACTAGTACTATATTATAATGCATATAAGGAGGACAAAAGGTCATTTATATAACTTTTGAAGCATAAGATACAGTTATATAACTTTTTAAACATATGATACAATTATTTAAAAACGTATTGTTGACTTTTAAATCAACCACCCTCACGATTTTTAAACAACCATAAATTGTTTTGGGTGTTAATTATTTAAGAAAAACATTTAAACTATAAAAACAAACATTTTATCATCTTTACGATCAAGATATTGTTGAGGTTTTTTTTTTTTTTTTGTTACTTAACATGTTATGTGATCACCGGTGTTTATGTTCCCTGCCTTATTGCATGAGCATCTATGTAGTGTGTATATATTTATGTATTTTAAAAACAATGATCATTTGTGTTTTCTCACATATTATTCTAATAAATCAAATTAAATTAAATTTGTTTAATTATAATCGTCAGTGGAAAAATGGTTTACGCTTTTAAACTCTTTTTGCTAAGGGTTTTAGTTAAAGAAAAGTTCAGAACGTCTTGCGAAATAATACTAATACAATAATAATGACAAGTGATTTAAGTATCTCAAAATGTGAATCTAAGACTTCAACTTATATATCTGGTGAATCCAAGACTTAAAATTATACTAGTGGGAATGCCCGCGCGTTGCCGCGGGTGTTTTTTTATTTTACAATTTAAATTGCTAAAAAAATTTTACATCATAATATAACTATTGAATCCGAACTGCGCCCGATTTTTATTTGCTACACTTAGTTAAACACATGAGCTAATCCATTACTTAGTAATGGTTCCAGTCACTTTTAATTGATTCAACCTAGGTCAAAGTGGTGCTAATCATCATTTGACAAAGGTTTTAGTATAAATTCGATATAAGGTTAAGAAATCCATATGAAACTTTGATCGATAGACTACCAAACAAGCAAATGGAATAAAATACATAGTTACCTTACAAAAATATTAAAAGGAAAAAATAAAAATATCCATAAGATCACATATGCTACCAAACAAGCAAATGGAATAAAATACATAGTTACCTTGCAAAGATATTAATACGAAAAAATAAAAATATCCATAAGATCACATATGCCAGCATATGATCCGCCTCATCAAACAAGGATCCATTTGTCAACAGTACGAGGTTTGTCGATAATCAGTTGTGTTGTCACGGGTGCTCTCTTGGTATATAGAGAAACCTGTCCAAAAAGGTAACAAAAACCGGATTTGATATAATTTTTTTAAATATGTTTTTATCAATTTAAGGGCTTGGAACATAGAAGAAAGTCAATTGTCAATGGATAAGGAAATGTGATTTGAGTTTACCTGATGAGAGAATGTGTATGCCATTGTCTTCTTATGAATCATAGTTGCTTATTCTCTTTGTTTTTCCACGCTAGTGACTCGAGTCATTGTATGATGGTTGCCTTTCCACTCCACTTTCAATCAATTTTGACCAAAACTTTGGTCAACTCGGGCAAAAACCCTAACAATGACACCTAAATGTACAATACTTTCCTTTGATTTCCTGAGCACTTAGTTGAAAATGTATAAAGGTCAAATCTTGACTTGATTTACATCATAAAATCAACATTTTCCTTTTCTTTACCAAAAATCCAATAATCTTTGACTTATTAGGTCAAAGAGACCTTTTCTGGATTCAGAATTAGAAATAGCATCCATATTCATAATCCTTTTAAACTTGGTATATCTCATGGTTAGTGTAAGCATATTAGATCTACTTTTTTTTTCGGTTGAAAGTATTTGCGCTCACTCTTTAAAATTATTAAGAAAGGCAAAATCTGACGTTTTTGGTCAAATGATTTTTTTCCCAACTGAGAAATTGCATTACCTCGAGATCACTCGCTTTAGCATACAGCTTTGCTTTGCAAACCAACTTTTTAACTATTCTCAAAGCAAAATATATAATTCCTTTGCACTACAAAACTCGTAACACCTTACAATGGGTACCAGCATAGATCCACTAATATTGTAAAGTGAACAAAACCTTGTTCCAATATTTTTCTAATCAAAATTACACGGTATCTAGTGCAGCATAAAAAAAGTTATATAATGTGCAAATTGATTTTCATCCTTTTTTCGACAATGATTCTTTTTAAACCACATCTAAATCTTTTTTTATAGTAAGAAAAAACTTACCACTGTGTTGTGTTACAACCTTTCTTCCTTCATTAAGCCATGTATCTGTTTCCAAACCTTTGAACTTTTAGAAGTCTCAGCTTCCTTGGTGTTGCTTGTAGTAGTATTTCTGCACAGTAGAGACAAGCAAATAAGATAGATCAAGATTTAAGGTGAAAAAATGAGCGAGAAAGTGGTAATAGGATTAAGTGGAATGTAAACTTTTGGGTACCAGTCAAAACAGGAAGGGCCAGGCTGACCCAAAACATTTTATCTTTAACATCATTCATAAAAAATAGGGTCTAACTATGAAGGGCCTTGAAGCGGCGCCTCATATCCCAAACAGATACGCTCCTTTTTAGAAGTATCCATCAAGTTCCAAACTCCAAAGATCAATTAACTGAGTTGCTAACTCTTGGAGCTGCAGAATTAGAAACTAACTGAAATACATATACAAAATGCTTTAGAAGGCCTACATATAGTTGAATAAGTTCACTAAGTTGCAAATTTTAGGTCATCAGATGGAAAATAAAACCCCAATGAATTCTGCATAGATATAAATGGATGTGTGGAAAATACAAATGTCCAATATTGCGAAAATTTAATTTGTACTTAGGAATCGATAGACATAATGCGTACATGGAATAGTGCTTTATAGAATCTCATCTCAGTGTTAGTTTATTTAGCTTCCTCATTTAGGTTGACATGTACTACCATAATCAATATCAATTATCAAGAAAACATTTCATGAACTCCGAGGTACTACACGAATGACTATGTGCATGTGTCTGATAATAAGATAAAATGAAAACTGAGTTGTAAAAAGCGCGCCTGAGGCGCGTTTAGGCGCAAGGCGCAGCCTAGGGCGTCTCAGAGCTTTGCGCCTACCCAATTTCCCAAAGGCGCGCGCCTTAGGCGCTTTTTTGGCAAACTTTCGGTCGCTTTTGACCCTGAGGCGTGCGCCTCACGTACACCTTGGGTTTTAAAAAGCGCGCCTGAGGCGTGCCTAGGCGCAAGGCGCATCAAGGCGCAGCCTAGGGCGCCTCAGGGCTTTGCGCCTATCCTTTTTCCCAAAGGCGCGCGCCTCAGGCGCTTTTTTGTCAAATTTCGGGCGCTTTTTTGCCTGAGGCACGCGCCTCACGTATTCTGGGTATTTTTTATGCATAAAAATGTTGTACCTTGGTGTTTTTGGCTTGTACATATAGGTAAAATCACATAAAAACCTTATTTATAGCCATATTTTGGGTAAACGAAGCTAAAAACTCATGGAATATATATGGGATATATAAAAAAATTTATATAATTAGTGTGCGCTTTGGGTACGAAAATCCCACGCTTTTTGCGCTTTGCGCGATGCGCTTAGACCTCGTCGCTATTGTGCACCTAGCGCTTTTTAAAACCAAGCGTACACCATGTATTTTTATGCATAAAAATGTTGTACCTTGGTGTTTTTGGCTTGTATATATAGGTAAAATCGCATAAAACCCTTATTTATAGCTATATTTTGAGTAAATGAAGCTAAAAACTCATGGGATATATAAAAAATAAAAAAAAATTATATAATTAGTGTACGCTTCGGGTACGAAAATGAAAAATCCCACGCTTTTTGCACGATGCCCTTAGACCTCGTCGCTTTTGTGCGAGGCGCACTTTTTTAAACCAAGAATGGAAATGGGGATGGTTGCCTAAACCCAACCCTTTAGGGGGTATGGATGATGCACAATTCTATAGGTCATATCTTAAAACAAACACCATGAAACCCATACCCTGAAACCAAACAACCCTTTAAGATGCAATATTATAATGTATATACCCTTCTGATGAGCTTTTGTTGAAAGAAAAAAAAAAGATTCCAAGAACAGCACATAAATCATGCACAGGGCAAAAAAAAGATTCCAAGTGTAGCTAGTGTGTCATTGCTTATGGTTTTAGACTGCACGCCAGTTGCATCATTTAAGCTTGGATGAACTTTAGTGTTTAGTCACTATAATGTAGAAATCGATTTCAAGAAGATGTTCCTTTATGGTTCCATTTAAATAAAATATATATGCTTCGCAACCATAATTAGTCAACGTTTAGGTAAAAAATTTCCACACAAATGTGTTATCCACCATAAAGGATAAGGAATACTAAGGTATACATTTTGGATTAATAGAATTAAAAAATAAAAACATAGACAACATCATTATTCTTGCAAAGTAGGTTTGGATTATCAATTCTGGCCTAGCTACAACAACGAATCCATCTGACATTAACTAAAGCCTAAAATTTGCAAGCAATTCATGTACATCAATCCAATTTAAATGTAACAAACCTCCATCAGTGGGTGGTTCTTGTGAAGTCGTTGGGTCCTATGTAAATCCGCTCCTGTTTAAGTCAATCGAAGATCTTCAAGATCATCACCACCATCATCTAGTGAACGAAAATGAAAAACCCATTGGAATTAATAATAAATCGCTGATATTTTGTAGATTTTGTTGTAAATATTTGTTGGTAGGATGTAGGTCTTCTTGAAAGATGAATTTTGCTGCAAGATGCAACAAAAAAAACACAAAATACAAGTACAGATAATTGTTGAAGATCGAATGTACATGTTGCCATCGAATGAAGAAGAGAGTAGCGTATAAAGTTTGAAGATGATGATTAGGGTTATATTCAATTCAGGCAGGACCTGAAGGGATTTGGGGATTTGAACAGCTGTTTTAGTCGATCAAGCTTCCAAGGAGGGCAGGGAGGGAATACAAAGGATAGTATTGTAAATTTGTTTTGATATTGTAAAGGAGAAGTTGGGTGAAATGTCCATGTTACCCTTTTAAGTGTCTTAATTGGCACCATTATCCCCATTATACCCTTAACTTTCTTGCTTGAATATGTTGTACATGTTGCTTATTAATTTGTACGGAAATGAAAATGACTATGTTGTACATAACTCCTCCTTTATAATGTATTATAGATATCTGGCTATAATAAATTAGTATGTCAATAAGCCCCAATACGTTGTAATTACGTTGTAATTAGAGTCAAATGTCCCATTGTTCATATTATAGGTCGTGTGTTTAGGGCATGAAATCAATATATGGGTCCCAATCACTACAAGAAAACTAAAACTAGTTTTGAAAAATTAAAAACCATGTCACATGGGAAGGCCAAATTATTCAATGGTACGAGGGTCACCATCGCATCCATTCTGTGAAACACTAAAAACCGCGTTTACGCACGAAAGAAAACAATACTCATACAACTAATTATAATTAGTTGTAGTTAATTTTGTTATTGTTTTCCATAAATACGACAAAATCATTACAAATTCTATTGTCACATCATCTTTTCGCTCCTCGTATGCATAAAACTATAATCAATATGTGGAATTATTGCCGATGAAGCCTAGCTCAATTAGTGAAAATTGGGAGAGTTAGAGTGGAAGTCATGTGAAGGTTAAGGGTTCGATTTTTGTCGGAACCATATTTACCACATGTGGGGTTCCACCTGGGGAGATCCCCAATCCAGATGGAATGGGTAATCAGTACAGACTGCCCTAGGATGTTAGCCGAAGCTCCACCGGTTGCACCACTTGCCATTAAAAAAAAATATGTGGAATTATTATTGCAAGTATTTTAAAAGGGTTTGTCTATTTTGTTATTCATCACTGTTTCCCAATAATTTGTCAATGAATTATTTTCTTGATGTTGAAGTGGTTTCTACGAAATGGTTACTAAATTCTAGATTGTCGTTTTCCGATATGGGATTTCGGATGTTCTTAATTAAATACATCACTATATAACTCTTTCGCTAAAAATAACTTGGTATCTTTTACAAAGGGATCTGATTTCAAAGTTCGTTTTAGGCCCAGCTAAAAGAGGTTGAGCCACCCTTATGACAGGTTCCAATCATCTTATACTATAAACATTAGACGTTCTCTAAATAATTAAGTTAGTATTTTCTTTTGGCCTTTGGTTACAAAAGTGTTGATAAAAGATATCTGGAATGATATTGTTGTCTCCATGTTTGGTATATCTACGGTAATAGATAATTATTATGTCATTTTCATAAATAAAAAGATTGGGTTTCAAATTATCAAGTGAAAGTTTCATGTGGACCAACACACACCTTAGCATTTTAGTGCCTAATTATATGTATTATTACGTATATAGGATATGAATATTGTAGGGTCGAAGTTATTATGAAATACAATTGCCCTAATACGCGGTAAATTGTGCATATGCGAAAAGGACCGCAGATATATTGATTGTAAGGATTGTAAAAACATTTTTCTGTTACGAACGTTATAACTGGCTTCCCTTCCCTCACCTTACGTTAGGTTTTTTGTATGTAATGTTAGCTTACTAATCATACGTGGATGATAATGTAAAATACCAAATGCTTATGTATGTATGCATGTGAATCCTTTGCAAAAAATGGCATGATTTACCAATTACAAAGTGCATTTGATAGGCATTGGAGAAAAAAATTGAAAATGGTAATGCCTCAAACCCTTACGTTGTGCATATGCGAAAAGGACCGCAGATATAAAATATTGGTTTAAAGTTCCAAGATATATTGATTGTAAGGATTGTAAAAACATTTTTTCTGTTACGAACGTTATAACCAGCTTCCCTTCCCTCACCTTACGTTAGGTTTTTTGTATGTAATGTTAGCTTACTAATCATACGTGGATGATAATGTAAAATACCAAATGCTCATGTATGTATGCATGCGAATCCTTTGCAAAAATGGCATGATTTACCAATTACAAAGTGCATTTGGTAGGGATTGGAGAAAAAAATTGAAAATGGTAATGCCAGCTTTATGCCTCAAAACGGATTGGCGGTATCACCTTGATGCCGCTGACCGGATTGGCGGTATCAGCTTGATGCCTCAAAACGGATTAGTGGTATCACCTTGATGCCTCAAAACGGATTGGCGGCATCAATGGGGGCTGCAGGTTTGCAAATGATTGGTTGGCAGGTTGTAGCTTGATACCGCCAAATGGGTTTGAGGCATTACCATTTTCAATTTTTTTGTCCAATGCCTACCAATTGCATTTCGTCAAACAAAAAGTCTACTATTTTTGCAAGAAATTCGTATGCATGCATGCATATAATTGTGCATGTATGTTGCAAGACAATTAACAAGGCTCATATATATATATATATATATATAGGATTTGGTTTAAATGAGAACCTTTTTCCTAAATTGAGAACTGAGAGAACCATTCTGTACCACAAATTTTCTCTAAGGCAAAAAAAAAAATATTTTATTGCTTTAATTGCTGCTTTATATGCAGGAAAAAAAATTTTTTTATTTTTTTTTTTTTTTTGTATTTTGTTTTTCAATATACACATATGTGTAACTGAAATATACACATATGTATAAATGAAAAAAAAAAATTCAAAAAAATAAAAAAAATAATTTCCTTTGCATAAAAATGTGCGATTAATGCAAAAAAAAAAAAATTGCCTTTATATGAAATGTGTGGCCCAGAATGGTTCTCTCAGTTTTCAAATAGGGGTTGGTTCTCTTAGGATCCCTACCCTATATATATATATATATATATATATATATATATATATATATATATATATATATATATATATATATATATAGCTGAGTCTCACACACTAGACAGTCATACACTTATGAGTCATAATAAGTGGGAATTAACTAACATTGTAGCGGTGTCGGTGTCATCATAGTTACATGTCGCATCATCCATTCTATCTTTTATCTATTCCTGTTTCTATTTCTATCTTTCCTTCTTCGGGTTTTGAAGATGAAGAAGCTTTCTTGTTGATTTTGCACTACAGTGGCGAACATTGGAGTGGATTCAGCTTATTCTAGAGATCTGTTCAAGATTCGAACATCTCCCTTCAATGCTCCAATGGACACACTTGCCTACATACGCTATCTTGCACTTATTCTATATCGCCTTCTAGGGTAGACGAGTTGTAGTGCTTATCTATCCCATAAGCTTGGATATCTTGGTTTGATGGTTTGTAGTTGATACAGATTGCTCTGATCGAGGTGATTCCACATCATGGCTGTTAGTGCTTTCATGCTAGTGATGATTTGAAATATCTTATTCATTGTGACTATCAGAAGAATGTGTAGAGCTCGCGGTGGTCGACGTGGTGGACGTAACGGTGGTTGCGACAGTAGCGGTGGCCATGGTGGGGGTCGTGGAAACATCAATATGACCCATGCAGAGTTGAATAATCTGATTCAAGAGCAAGTGTCCATTACTCTAGCTGCTTATCAGGCCATGCAAGCGAAAGGCCTTGGTCGTAATTTATTTACTACTACTCTTATCTATATTTCTGGTAATATATTCAAGTGTTAATCATATGTTTACGGGTTAGGATCTTACATGGCAACCCTGTGACCGAGTTGTACATGGATCTAGAAGAAGGTGAAATACCTCCACAGATGGCGCTTGAACTCATTGCCAAAGTCTTTGGCCTTACCTATGATGAAGTTACTCCAGATGATAATTCTCAAAGGTGTTCTGAAGAAACTGACAAGTTGGATGACATTGAAATTGAAGACGTCACGAATCAAGAATATCCTTAGTATATGATGAAAGATACAGCTGCAAAGATTCCATATTTCAAACAAGCAGAGAAGATCGTGACATCTAATAATCCTAATTATGAACTAGAAGCAGAGAAGCAACGCAAAGCCATTATCAAAGAGATATGCAACTTATGGTTCTATGAGTACATAAAAGAAGAACCCGTTCAAGCCTAACATAAACCCTTATAAAATAAACATTAAAACCACACAATCACTTTCTAATTTTATAGTTTAACAAAACAACTAAACAAGCCTACAAAAATACCATAGGTCAAGAACGACCACTATACACCATATGCGGACTTCAAGCTGCTATCTTTATGGCTCTATATGTCATCAATGTTTGAGTTATTATGCTGCAAAGTATATTCAATCTATTAGGCTACACGTCTATACTAATCTCAATTATTAGTTACACGTAAATGAGCAATAACAAAGAAACGCATCAACCAGTTCATGTGCCCAAACTATATTTAGTGGTTTACTACCTACAAATTTCCCTTATCAAGGAACATGGTTCAACATGAAATAGGTTTATGTAATCTTTTAAAACCTTTCGATAACCTGTATCTAGTTCGAAGATCCTTATTTTGTTAGAGTCCGTAATCTTTTAAAACCTTAAATATATTTCATTGTAGTTTTTTGTTTGAAAGTTACTTGACCCAAAATACATTGCAACGCTGCCCAAAGTTGAGAAACGAACACAAAATCCAATCGAAAGACTGAATAAAATTGAAATTAAAGCAATCGGTTCAGGAACAAAAAACAATAAACTCAATGATAAAGCCTATAGCACAAACATAAACCAAATAAAAGTGATTAAACTTACAATTATTTCAACCACAACTAAAAATGCAAACACTTGATATCATCACAACCACGAAAGTATTAGAACATCTACACAATCTCCGTATCCACATAAAAGGGTGAAAACATTAACCTGTGATACAGCTCCCAAGCACTTCTTTCGGTTCACCGTTTACGCAAATGAACAACAACGATTGTATAAAACATAATATATATTGTAGAAGAAACATGATTTGAAACTGAAATGAATCTAGGGTGGGCCGATTGAAATTCATGATATTGGAATTTAATTGTTCGTTGGTTATAATGAAGTCATGATAGGTGCCTTTTGGTTTCATTAGGTCATGAAGAGCCGTTGGTTATAATGAAGTCATATAACCACGAAAGTATTAGAACATCTACATAATCTTCGTATCCACATAAAAGGGTGAAAACATTAACCTGTGATATAGCTCCCAAGCACTTCTTTCGGTTCACCGTTTGCGCAAATGAACAACAAAGATTGTATAAAACATAATATATATTGCACGAGAGATAGGATTTGAAACTTAAATGAATCTAGGGTGGGCCGATTGAAATTCATGATATTGGAATTTAATTGTTCGTTGGTTATAATGAAGTCATAATAGCTGCCTTTTGGTTTTCATTGGGTCATGAAGAATCGTTGGTTATAATGAAGTAATAAGAGTTGCCTTTTGGTTTTCATTGGGTCATAAAGAGTTTTCGCTCAAGATGAAAGCATTGTATCCACAAAATTGGGGTTATGATAATAATGTACAAGTGGATTATGCAAGAAGGGGTAACATTGTAATAGATTTTCATGACATTTTGGGTGTGAAGCATGAAACTCTTCAAATGTCATCTTAAAATATGGGTAAAATTACCTTTATATGCATCGAGTTTCTTTAATATAGTATATATAGATATAGGTATAGGTATAGGTATAAGTATAGGTATAGGTATAGGTATAAATAAATAGTGGTATTTTATTTGGTATATGAAACATATTATTAATGAATAAAGTTCTCTCTTCCTTCATTGTGCACAAATCATGTAAACGTTTACATGATTTGTGTAAACTTTTTCTTTAATTTTAGATTACCTTTTTTTATTCAAACCCACCTTAGTTCCCTTGCTAAATTGGCTTGTGTTAAAAATTTTTTAATGATTTTTGTATGGTAGGATTTAGATAAAAAAAAATGTTGTTTTATTATAGCTATCTAATAATCAATCAACATTTTAGGAGCATAATATGTTCCCATGATTAGTTGTTAATCATAATTTGAGCATAAAAGGTGATGAGGTGGGGGTTGCTTTGTTACGTAAGTATTGTAGACGGAGGCCAGCGATTTTAATGGTCTGTCGTTTCTCTTTTATTGTCAATCTCAAATACTATTATTATTCTTTAAAAGCCTATTGTTCTTTCACCCAAACTGAATGAATTAGTAATTGAGATTTTATTAAAAAAATTGAATTTCGGTCTAGTTCATCCAAAGCTTGAAATGTTTTGATTTTTTTAATTTAGAAGTTAGAGATGAATAAAGATATGGAAATATTTATTAATATTGTTGGTAAAAATGGAGGGAAAAACAGTTAATGAGGTCATATTCAATGTGAGATGGCTCAAGTTACCCAATGGATTTATAGTTTTTTTTTAGATTTTTAATTTGATATCATGTATAATATTTAAACCCTAACGTGTATATGATTTTCAATTCGGTAATGTTTTCAATTCTTGTTTTTTTTCTTGGCCCGGAGATGCATTATACAACTATATTGATTTGATTATATATGTCAATTGTAGAGGTATAATGCACGATGCATTAATACATGTTGGTTATAAATGCAAAGAATATGTGGTGGTTAATTCTTGGGTAACAACCCATTTTTCACAAATGGGTTAAATGGATATTTATTTAACAACTAAAAATCACCTGACTTGTTTGTTTCATTAAAAGTTACTAATAAAGTTTTATAAAACATATAAAAACAATATTACCAGTAATGACAACATGACATATTTTTTTGTCGTCTTCTCAACCAAATTTAGTAGTTTGTTACCTAAATTAATAGCGTGTTTATATTTATTTTCTACGAGTCCAAGAACCGTCTTACAAATAAAATCCATTAACAATATATTTACTAGATCTAGCACGCCTTTAAAATCAAATACTACACAATATATCATGAGATGATCGATAAACTAATAGTAACGAGTATCGCGCTACAAATTGCCTCCCCGCAGCAATGCGCAGATTTGCCACTAGTATCATATAGAAAAACATGCCAGCAAGAAACTGAAAACCAGGTAAAATGTCATCCCTTATATTAAAATCTCTCCACTTCTTTAAATTCAAATTACAATATTTTGATCTACTTTTAATCCAAATAAAGGAGTTCTTTTGATGAGCTCCACCGTTCGCCCAATAGGAATTTGCCGGTTGTTAAACTCTTTGTCATTCCGAGTCTTAACACCTCCTAAAATGTAGTCAAAACAAGAGCTCCTACTATCTTCTTCCAATCTTTAGACCCCTTCATCTTCAAAACCATATGTAGTAATTCTTTAAGATCCACATGTCTTTGGCTTTATATGCACATGCACAGATTCATTGTCTTTCTGTTTGTCTTAGACTCTTAGTATATATTTACAAAGTTGTCCATCCATCTATCACGTCAAGTATCAAGCTACCAAAAAGAAATTTTCTACTTCACGTTTAAAACAAAATAAAAAATAAATAAAATTGCATAAACAAACAAAGCAAAAAGTAACTAATAACTAAACAACCATATATACACATGCAAAATAAAAGAGAACACTTTCACCTAACATAGTTAGGCGCATATCCCAATACCCGATAAGCCGGTTTCAACAGTGATCTAGTTCGAGTCGGATCAAGTCAAGCAAAACTATAAAAGCTCTAAATATCTGTTTCACTGTAAGAGAGAGACTATTGTACAAAGGCTCCTTAAAATACAAAGTGTAAGAAGCAATCATGACCGTCGATCTGGGTTTTAATCAAACATCATCCTAAATTAATTAGCATGCGTGTTTTTAGTTTCAGTTAACAAGAGAAGGGCAAATTAGACAAATTGCGAGTATAATAATTTGAATTTTTTTTAATAATCGCGCCTAAATCATCTCATTTATGGACAGTTATTATCAATTGCTATAGTCGTGGAATACACAAATTTAAACCTTAAAACAGAAATCAAACTCTGTAAACCAAAAAAAAAAAAAGAGAAAAACAGAGCATTCATCAAAACGATGAAGAAATGAAGAAATAAAAACCCTAAAATTACGTTTGTATGAAACAGGTGAAGCAAGAGAATTAATGAGCTTGTTCGTGCATTTGATGAAAGTTATAAACACGTTTTCAGTTTTTCATTGATTTTAATGATTTCACATGATCATGTTGTTAAAACGCACTTAGTAATATCATAAAACGCACTTACACGTTGATGATATTTAACTTACAATGTAAAAACATAAAATGCACTTGGTGATATCATAAAACGCACTTACATGTTGATGATAATTAACTTACAATGTAAAAACATAAAACGCACTTAGTGAAAACGCACTTACATGTTGATGATAATTAACTTACAATGTAAAAACATAAAACGCAGTGATATCATAAAACGCACTTATATATAACGCACTCAGTGATATCATAAAACACACTTACATAAAACATAAAACGCATTCACTGATATCATAAAACGCACTTACATAAAACATAAAACGCACTCAGTGATATCATAAAACGCATTCAGTAGTATCTACAATATAAAACAGTTATCTATCGGCCTTTGTTCATCTCTGAACTTTATTTCTTCTTCGTTTGACGAATGCTCTGTTTTTTTATGGTTTACAGAGTATGATTTTTTCTTAGTTTGATAAATGCTCCTTTTTTTTTGGTTTATAGAGTATGATTTCTTCTTCGTTTGATTAATGCTCTGTTTTTTTTTACAGAATATGATTTCTTCTTCGTTTGATGAATGCTCTATTTTATTTTTTTTAGTTTACAGAGTATGATTTCTTCTTCCTTTGATGAATGCTCTGTTTTTGTTTTTTTTTTTTTTTGTTTTTTTTTTTTTGTTTTTTTTTTTTTTTTTTTTTGCTTACTGAGTATGATTTCTTTATATCTGATACACAATTAAACATCACAATGATGGAATATTGTGAAATCAGTTATAAAAATTTTGAATTCGGATTTAACGATAAAACAGGGAATGTATTATTACGTGATTAAATGAGGGATGGAAAAGTCTATATTACCCTTGAATTGGCTTCAGATGTTATAACCGCCAAGTTACACGTGGTCACTTTTGATGGCTTCCTACACTTTATAGGTTAAGGTACTTTGTACCAAATACTTTCTCTTCACTATAAAAGCTCTAAATATCTATTTATCATCGTTTATTCACATTATTTTTTTTTACACACAAAAACCCAAAATTTTAACAAACAAAGACCAAAATTTTAAGAAAGACCAAAAAAAACATATGATCATTTAACTTATTTAAACAATAAACACCACTTGTATATTTGTTATCCAATAATAAATCTACGTTTATAATTTTTGTCCAACAATAATTATCTTATTACCGTTAATGTGATCAAATAACGACTATTTGATCGTTCAACGCCATTTTCAATTATTATCCAATAATAATTATTCTATCGTTCAACGC
The DNA here is from genome assembly GCA_028751855.1 of Ambrosia trifida. Taxonomy (NCBI): domain Eukaryota; kingdom Viridiplantae; phylum Streptophyta; class Magnoliopsida; order Asterales; family Asteraceae; genus Ambrosia; species Ambrosia trifida. The sequence goes on along the minus strand of CM054126.1, from coordinate 1,459,232 downwards.
CTTTAACAATCTTATTAATTATATGAAAGAATTAATCCACTTCCTAATAATTGTTTCTCCAAATAATGATCACCGATTATTCTAAAAAAATCACTAAATATTTCTCTAAATATTTATTTTAATATAAAGTTTATTCGTGATTAATAATATCAACCATAAAATATTATTTTTTTATTCGCAATCTAAAATGTAACTATTTGTATCGTACATTGATAGTCGCATTAAATGATCGATAATTAGACACCCATTTTCAACATAACGGCCCTTTCCTTTCTCCCTGAAACTACCCTAAAGTTGGTCGCTTTGACGCCTCCATAATAACGATGGTGTAGCGGTGTTGGGGTGTGACTAGATGATTTGGCATGTGATCATGCCCTACTACACTTGGGTTGTTTGATAACCTCTTAGTGATTCCAATTAAGAGACTACATCAGAATCAGTCAGCACTAAGTGTGTTTGGTTTACTAGATACACACCTCTAAATCAGCAATCAAGCCTCTTATCCATTTAGTTTAAAAATGTTGATGAATGAAAATTTACCCACTTTTTTCAATCACCTGTATTTATAGCCCTCATCCGGCCATTCACACATCACCTCCTCGACCCAGCACCAACTACCACCAAACCACATCGGCATACTCTTACTAGCACGGTACCTACTGATTCAGAGCCTCTTACAAAACATGTCTCTTGTTGGCTCAGCACTTACAGACCCAAAGATTGTTAAACAACTCCTTAGTTTTACAAATAAGTATCGTAAAGCCTAAAAAGGTATACCTATCATTATTGACGGGATTAAACAAACTTTCCTCGGGTTTTTTATATGTTAATATGTTTTAAAAAATATTACACTTTAAAAGCAGGCATTTTATCATCTTTAATATTGCTATAGTTTTAAAATTAAAAAATGATTTTTTAAAACATTTATGATGTTATGTAGGAGCATTCACATTTGGAGAACCAAATGTATGTGAGTGTGTCTATCAAATTATATATGGTGAGTGTATGAGTGAAGGAGAGAGAAAATATTTGGTGGAAGAACTGTTCACCCTATATTTAAAAAATCATTGTTCACCCCTAAAAATATTTTAATATTTTTGAAATTGGTTGTGAGTGAGGAGATAGAACATATAATGTTAAAACTATGAAAAAAATATTATTATTTTAAAAAGAAGAGAGAAAATTTTATGGTGAAATAGTAATTTTTAATATAATTTGATTAAAGAAATTTGATAGAGAAGATATGAATGCTCTAATTATTTATACTTTTTACGTAATTACATACACCGAGTATGTGATTACGTATTCACGACTATTTCCCAAGCTTAAATCAGGTGTCCTTTTACGGAAACTGACCATTGTATTTATGGAGAGACGAAAGGAGTTTTGATGGATGTATTATCTGCTTCAATAACTAATTATTAATGGATTTAAAAATACTTTTATAATAAATAAATTAATATTTAGATTTTTAAGAGTGGCCCACTACACCCGTGGGATGGGTCGGACCCAGAAAAGAAACGCGTGGAGCAGTCAAAGGTTATTGGCTTATTGCTTTCCCTACGGATATATGCCTGTGTTCTCTCCATGGGGTGCCAATGGACCCCATTATTATGACCCTTTTATATTTTTATTTTACTGATTTTCCCTCCAATTTTTATTTATAAAAATGCTTACCTCTAGAGGTGTACAAACCAGTTAACCGGTTTTAAAAAACCGGTTTTTTTTTAAAACCGGTTTTTTTTACCTTTAAAAAATCGGTTTTTTTTAATAACCGAACCGGTTTTAAAACCGGTTTTTAACCCAAAAAGCTCAAACCGGTGAAACCGGTTAGGATCGGTTATTAAACCGGTTTAACTTAAAAAACCGGTTTTTTTACTTAAAAAATCGGTTTTTTTTTAAAAAAAATCGGTTTTAAAACCGGTTTTTCTTTGGTGAAGGATAATTGAAAAAAAAAACGGTTTTTTTTAAGCGGTTTTTTTTTTTAAACCGGTTTTTAAAAAACCGGTTTTTTAAAAACCGGTTTCGGTTACAATATAGGTTTTTTTTTAAAAACCGGTTTTTTTGTACACCTCTACTTACCTCTAAACTTTGTTGATATTTTTTTTAAACGGTAAAGAATCTCACATGTACGCTTATCATTTCGGGGTTATGTCCAAAGTCAAGTTCTCGACTTTTGTAAGACCGTACATCCTGATACGTGAGAACCGTATGAAATCCGTAAACCCTCGCCTCCTGTTATAAGCCATGTTATCATATTCAGAAAAACTAATTTTAATTAGTGTAAAAAAAAAACAAGAAGTGCTAATAGCGTCACTGATGACGTTGATAGTTTAAGGCTAAAAAGCTGATTACATAACGCAACTTGCTTGAAGTTTCAAAGCTAAAAAGGCTCGATCAGTGATGTCAGTCATCAACAAAAAGAACAAGACCAGTGACTTGTCTTGTCACAACTTTCTTGGTTGACCCTCCACAACTAGCCACAACCATCACGTGTGGAAGACACATCCTATTATTCGCAGGTCTCAAACCTTCATAGGCTAAAGTGAAAACTCATTGGTTGTAATATGGATCGAGAGTTTTCTTATACTCCTTCTAGAAGATTCCTCTTCTATAGAGCTGAGATCAGCATCTCCTTGATTATCCCTTACACACTTTTCTACTCCCTTCTTAAAGATCATACTTTACGTATGATCTTTTCTTCACTCTACTCACCAAAAACTAAAATATTAACATCCACATTCTACATTCTGACTCTGGGTTTATCCCAAATCAGAATAATAATAACAAAAATCTCTTGAATCTCCCATCTACATTTACAACGTAAAGGGACTCCATGGCATGCATTTGATGAATTGAAACCCTTGAACTCTTTTACCTCTTAGAGACTCTTTATTAACGTTGGTCACATATTTGTTGTAGCAACAAGTTGGCGCCCATCGTGGGGTTGCGCCATTGAGTTCCTCTTAAAGATCAGTTGTGTAGCTCCAACTCCTCGAGATGTCTAACCACGAGTCTCCTGAAGAAGTAAATCAACTGCCCCATGAAACCGGTGAAACACCGAATACATACCAAACCTCTTTAAATAGGTGTACTCCCTTTACCACTCTGGGAAGTACTCCCACGGTGATCACATCTCCGGAGTTCTCTCTCTTTCACACTCCAACTCCCTCTCATTCGGAGGTTGCATCTCCTCAACTCGGCCCTATCCGTACACCTGAATGCAAGATCTAACACCCGAAAGACTTGCACGAAACTTTTTACAACTGAGATCTCTTCTCAACCAACATGTAAACAATGAAAAAGAAAAAGGGGTGAGAATCAGACTTGATTATAATGAGGAGGAACCCTAACTTTCACTCAGACCACCTATTTCTCCTCACATTCCTCCCTCAAGCTCTCAAGCTACACCCTCTCACTTAGAAGCTGGTCCAAGCTCAACTTTCACTCCTTTCAACCCCAGCTCTTCTCAACCTGAAAGACCAAGCACAACTACCTTTCCTTTATTCACTTCCCAACCTTTGGTACTAAGTGAACCCATAAGACACGAGGTCACGCTAGATCTACTCTTGCAGTCACCGATCTCGAGTGTTCCACCTCCCGTGCCTACTTCTTGGGAACATGCCATGAGCATGCCTATAGGAACCAACTACATGACACCAGAAAGCCTTCAAGGCTTTAACTTCATGCCTCAAATGATGGCTCAGATGATGGCACATTTCCCTTGGCAACAACTTATCAGCCAAGCTCTAGCTACGCATCAAGGCAACTCGAATAATAACACCAACACTAGAACAAAAAGTGACCTAAACAAACCCTACAAGCCTAGCAGCCTTTCATGTTTTTCTCCACAAATCGCTGACTACGAGTTCTATACCAAGCTAAATATGCCCTCCCATATAAAAACCTATGATGGCACTGATGACCCCGAGGATCACTTGCAAATCTTCTACGGGGCTGCCAGAATGGAAAAATGGGGAAACCCCGAATGTTGCCTCATGTTCATGCAAACACTCATTGGTTCAGCTAGGATCTGGTTCAACGACCTCTTTGCTGGGAGTATTCGTTCCTTTGATGACATAAGAAAAGGATTCTTGGCCAACTTCTCCCAACAATGACGATGTGGAAAGATGCTACTGTCATCTTCCAGATCAAACAGAAAGACGAAGAAAGTCTTAGAAATTTCATTGAAAGGTACAAAAAGGAGGGCCTAACCTACATTGGTGCTGACGAAAAAAATGAAGGTAACAGGGTTCATGAATACCATAAACTCTAAATACCTGACCAGGACTTCAATAAAAGTCTCCCAAGAACCCTTGAAGAGGCTCTTGAAAGAGCCGAAGTTCACATCCGAGGGGAGGAAGCTGTAGATATAAAAGAACAAAGAAAAAGAGCTGCCAACTGGAGAAGCTCTAGCCCAAATCGAAAGAGGGGTAACTTTGGGTCCTACGACAAGTGTTCCAAGGGGTCTGACTCTCAAAGGTCTGATGGAAGGAACCCTTCAAGCAGAGAACGGACGATGAATTTCACTGCTCTAACAAAAATCCCACAAGAGATCCTTGCCACTGAAGAAGTAAGGCACAACTTTAGGCCTCTCCGTTCCTTGCCTAAGAGCAAGAGAAAGGAGAATTCCAACCAATATTTTTAATTCCATGAAGAGAAATGACATCACACTAATAATTGCTTCCAACTCAAGAAAAGAATTGAGGAAGCCGTCAAATCTGGGGAACTTGCTCTTCTGGTCAAAGGAGTTAAGGATAATATGGTTGATGAAAAGAAGAAAAAAGTCAACATGATTCTCCTTGAACGGGAAACTCCAAAGAAACGTCCTCGGTTGGAGGCATGGGAATGCCAATATGTTTGTTTCCCCCCACCTGAGGGCAAAAAAAAAGTCACAACCCTCTAGTGATAGAAGCCTTGGTAGGTTCGATTAAAACATAAAAATCCTACATTGACACCGAAGCGCCCACAGAGATCATGTTCAAAAAATACTACAACGTACTCAGCCAAGGAGAGCGTTAAAAGCTTCAACAGGCTGAATCTTCCATCAAAAGTATTGCCGACATACCCATCAAGCCTTTAGGCCAGATAACACTTGAAGTTTGTTTTTTAGAAGGTTAGATGACTCTAACCTTTGTGGTTCTCAACCTACCTTCCAACTATGATGTCATCATTGGAAGACCAGGCTTGGCCACGTTTGATATGGATGTCTCCAACGGCCAAAGAAGCATGAAATTTCCAACTAAAAATGGGGTTGCAACCCTTCAACCCACCATTAAAGCACTCATGATAGAAGGTGATGAACCTAAAAGGGACGAACGAGGCTTAAGCATTAACCCTGAGCATCCTGAACAAAGGATAAGGGTAAACACTGAGCTTCCCAATGATATCCTTTTGAAGCTTGAATGGTTGTTGCAACGCAATGTTGATGTTTTTGCTTGGTGTCATGGGGAAATGACCGGCATTCCACGAGACATTGCCAAGCACGAACTAAGAATTCCCCCTGATGTCAAGCCTGTAGTCCAGAAGAAACGAAGCATTGCACCGGAAAGAAGCTCGGCGGCTTACCAAGAAGTAGAGAAGCTTGTACAAGCCGGAATCCTTTCGGAGGTCAAGTACCAATCATGGGTTGCTAACCCCGTGATGTCCCAAGGATTGTTATCCCTTGCCAAAAATTGACCTCAAAGTCGAATCCCTTACAGACTTGCCCTTCAAATGATTCATGGACGCCTACAAGGGTTACCATCATATTCAAATGAAAAAAGAAGATGAAGAACATATGGCATTCCATACTGACAAAGGTATTTTCTGTTACCAAAAAATGCCTTTTGGTTTGAAAAATGCAGGTGCCACCTATCAAAGGTTGGTGGATAAAGATTTTGCAAATCAAATTGGCAAGAACATGGAAGCCTATGTTGATGATTTTGTCATAAAAAGTAAAACCAAAGATCAAATGCTTGAAGAAATTCAAGAAACCTTCAACAATCTCAAAAGGATCAACATGAATCTTAACCCTACCAATGCTCGTTCGGTTATGAAGAAGGCAAGTTCCTGGGCCACATTGTGGGAAAACAAAGCATCAAAGCCAATCCCAACAAGGTCAAGGCCATCTTGGATACAAAGTCCCCTCAAACAAAGAAAGAGGTGGAAAACCTGAATGGAAAGCTTACAGCTTTGAAACCTTTTGTGTCCAAGCTAGCCGAGAAATCCCTACCCTTCTTCAAAACCCTTAGGAATGTACTGACAAGAAAGATTTCAGATGGACTGAAGAAGCGGGGGAAGCCTTTAACCAGATGAAGCATCACTTAGCTTCCCTCCCCACCATCGCTACTCCCTAACCAGGGGAAACGTTCTCTGTCTACCCCTCGGTTGCTGAAGAAGCCCTTAGAGCTGTCCTCACAATAGAACGAGACAAGGCTCATGTACCTGTCTACTTCTTCAATAAATATCTAAAGTTAGCAGAGGTCAAGTACACTCCTTTGGAAAAACTAGCCCCAACCTTAGTGCAAACGGCAAAGAGGCTTCAAATATAATGGAAATTATAACTACACAAAGGATGTCTAAAATAGTGGGAAGAACCCATCTATTTATAGACCAAGAGTATACGTACAAGAGAAGTATTGAAGCAATATAATATGTACAAATACTACAACGAGCTGTAGCATTGGTACTTGAACAAAGACTTTAACAAAAATAATATTAAACTAAACTACTGAAGTCTAAGTCGGTTGGAAACTTCTATCAAAACATCTGATGAGTGACAAACTACTGATGAGTAGTTTGTCTTCAGTAGTTCTTCAGAGACATTGTCTGGTTCGTCTTCAGAACTTCTGATCATTACTCTTCAGCACTTGATATCTTCTTCATCAGCACTTTTAGTCTTCTTCTTCAGCAGTTTTTATACTTAGAATTATTTTGCAGAAACATGAATTAGACTAACGTATCAAAAGTGGTTTCGTCAATCCTCTTTGTCCTTGCAGTTGGGTTTAGCCGGGGGAGGGTTATAATTACGGTTACAGTAATAATGATACTAATAATAAAGTGAAAAGGCTATAATACGCCCCTCATTCAAACAGAATGACTAAAATACCTCTCATTGTGTGGTAACAAGCGTAAGGGGAGAGACTCGATTGATCAACGTTAAAAATGACAGGGACCCAAGAGACCAATTTCCAAAATTAGAGGCTTATAAACCAAATGCAATATAACCTTAGGGACTCAAATTGCATTTAACTTGAAAAAATAACACACTAATTGTCCAGCCTTGAAACCACTTGGTGACACGTATGGGCTGGTAGAGAATTTCTACTCTTCAAAGTATATTTATATTATGTGAAATATAATATAATATTTACTTGTATGATGAAAGAATATTTAAACAAGAACTATCAAATAATCTTCTAAATCTTGGATCATATATATATATATATATATATATATATATATATATAGTTTAATAGATGGTTGCCTTGAACACTCGAATCTATAAATCTATAATCTATAAATATATATATATATATATATATATATATATATTAAAGAATAGATGTTTGTTGACGTGGTATTCAATGGTGGTCTCACCCCTCCTTTGAATGTGCCGCGTGACATAATGAGGTGCAATTTTTTTTAAAATTTTTCGTTTTTCTATATTAAATCACATAAAACCTACAAATCATCATATATAATCCTTATCTTCTCACCCAAACCCTAATAATCTTTTTTATTCTCAATCCCTTTCTCCTTCTACAACCCTAGCCGCTCACAAACACAATCACAGGGCACCACGAACACAATCGCTCCCTGTACAACCCTAACCTCCATCCTTTACGACTCAGAATCACCGACCACCATGAACAGGGAGCCCAGGCATTAAAAATTGTTATGCAAACGGACATCATAACTTAATTTATTTAATCCTTTTCGATTTAGGGCTATCTGTTGAGGTTTATTAGTTTGTTGAGTCTCTCCTCACACCTTATCTCTCTTTCCTTCAACCACTAATCGATTTGATGTAGGGAAATCATGTTTATTGTTGCAATGCACTGAAAAGAGGTTTCAACCGGTTCATGACTTGACTATTGGTGTCGAGTTTGGTGCTCGTATGGTTTCTGTTGATTGTAGGCCTGTTGAGCTTCAGATTTGGGATACTGTAAGTGTTTTTTTCTTTTTTTTAATTAAATGTTATTTTTATTTTTGGGAATTGTTTGGTGATTATTATTGATGATTATTGGTTTTGATTTTGATTGTATCTAGGAATGTTGAACTGTATTGCTTTGTAAATGGCTCTGGTACTGGATAATTAATGTTGATTCATAGTGACTTGATGATATTGTTCCATTGGTATCATAGAAGTTTCCACTCAGTCAATGATTTTTTGTTTTATATTCGTCGGGTCTTGAGTTTCATCATTTATGCTTAATCTGTGTTTTCTTTTTTGCAGGAATTATTAATATATTATTTTGTATATTTTTCTTCTAATTTTTGGGTTTCGTAAGATGTTATCTTGCAGGATCTGAAGCTTCAAGAGAATGGGAAATAATCTTTTGTTCATTTTTAAGATTTCTTTAAGATGATTACTTGATCTTTTACAAATATTGTTTGTTTTTAATCCGTGCAGAATTGGAAATAATCTTTTGTTCATTTTTTAGATTTATTTAAGATGATTATTTGATCTTTTACTAATGTTGTTTGTTAATCTTTTAATCCGTGCAGAAGCTTTGAATTCATCATCTGATCAGAAGACATCTTTTAACATCAAGGGATCATGGAATGCTGATTGGAGGCCTCTTTTGACCATCGAGCATTCGTTGCATATCACTTACTTGTGGCGACAGCAGTGTCTAACTGTGATTACTTGAAAAAAATGTCGAAGCAATGGAAGTTGTTCACCATTTCTTGAACCGGGTTTAAGCAGAAGTGTGTCAGATGCGTCATGGTTGCTGGCAAGTACACAAGATGCTCAGAAATGAGGGTTCATGTGATTCGATTATTGTTCAGTGTGCTGCTACGATTGGAAGCTTTGCGTGTAGGGTTGATTCTAGTGTTAAGGCATTTTTAGATGCTGGAGCATTTGTTCACCTTGTGAATATTCTACCACATTCGAACGAAAAGGTATATGTGATTGTTATTGTGAAATTATGGTATTGTTATAATGGAAATTGATGCAACTAATCGGTTAGGATTAGTTTTGAATATATGATGAAATATTGAAATGTATGTGTGGTTGGTTATGTGATTTTATAAGTTTGATTGGTTGTGATGGGTGGATTGTTATACAGTTAGAGGTTTTGTTCTGTATAAGATTATTAACGTAGTGAATCGGTTAGGGTTAGGCTAGCCTGCACAATCACATGTGGTTTTGTAACTGGCATTATGGACGGGTTTTGTAACTCATCATCGGTTAGAGTTATGCATTTTTTTAGCCTTTATGATAGGTGTTAATAATATTAGAGTTATACATTGTTTTAGGTTAGGTATCAATATTACTATGTTAGAGTTGTATATTTTTTTAACATTTAGGATAGGTGTTAATATTAGTGTTACATTGGAGTTATACATTGTTTTAGATTATGTATTAATATTAGAGTTATACATTGTTTTAGGTTATATGTTAACATTAGAGTTATACATTGTTTAAGATTAAGTGTTAACAACAAAGTTATACACTATTTTAGGTTATGTGTTACACGAAACTTTCCAGCATGTAAATGTGAAACACATCAATGTATTTCATATGTAAAGTTAATGTGTCATATTAGATTCGTCAACCCCGGAAAGTGATTGTTTAGCTGATTACTAATTAGGTTTTAGGTTAGGGAATATGAGTTATTACTGATTAGAATACAATGGACATATTATGATTGAGAAATTTTGTGATTAGTTAACTTGAGCCATTTGCAATAGGTTTATCATTTCAACCATGGGACCTTCTCAGAGTAATTAGCTAGTGGTAATTTAATAAGCAAGTGTGAAAAAGTAGTTTCATTTTGTTACCAATTATTTAGAAATTATTTCTGTGTGTTTGTTTACATGATACATACATGCATACATATACATATCTATATATGGATGTATAAAAATTGTGTGTTTTAGTAATATTTGTGGGTTTGTGTATCTTTTGGGATCTTAGAAAAGATTTTTCAACGGCATAAAAAAAAAAAAAAAAAAAAAAAAAAAAAAAAAAAAAAAAAAAAAAAAGGCTTTTGTTTTCCCATGGTATCTCTCAACCTCTTGTCCCCATTGAGAAGAAAACCCCACCAAAAAGCAAAAGCAAAAGTTTCAAAAGAACCCCCAACGAACATCCTCTACTTAAAACCCTTCCCTGCTTCACTCCTTTTCCAAAACCCACACATACACATATAGATAGTGAGTGTCTTTCTCTCTTAATTTGTGCTAGCTAGCTATTGACAACATGGAATATTATGAATGTAGCCCTTTCCATTGGGCGGATTCTTACTACCAAGAAGAGGTAATTAATACGACACCACCTACTTAATTAGTTTGGTTTTCATTATAATAATGGTTATGTTTATGGACAGGCCGGGCAAGGAATAGAAGAGTTGAAAGACACTTTATTGTACACATTGGAGTTGGAATCAGCGATTGCTTGTGCCCATGAAGAGATTTCAAGGAAAGGAGAAGAAGTCTTGCATTTCAAATGCCTTTTGACAAAGACTGTCAAGGAGAGAGATGAAGCTGAGTTAAAGTATCAAGAGCTAATCTTGGAAAACATGATTCTCCAACAAAAGCTTCAACAACTTGAGTCTAGTAGTACTCCCACTTCTTCTGCTACCTCTGATGACACTTATAATAATAATGTGGAAAGTAGGGTTCCATTGTCATCAACTCATGACCAATTAAAACAACAGGAACTAGTACTCACAAAAGGGTTGCCAGAGAATGGTAAGTTTTTGCAGACACTATTGGAAGCTGGCCCATTACTCCAAACCCTTCTTTTAGCTGGCCCACTTCCACAGTGGCAACATCCTCCGCCTCAACTCAACTCAATTGAGATCCCACCAGTGACCATCCCATCAACAACTACCACCACCACCTCGCCTCCTCGGATGCTCCTCCACCAAGACTCTTGTGCTAGCACAATCATTGGTGAAGGGTTGACCACTAGAAAAAGGAGTTTTGAGCAATGTTGTGAAGATGATCATAAACTCCCCCACTACCTTCACCAACAACCAAAAGCTTGTTCACCAATCATCATTGACCAAAATTTAGTGTTTTGAAGGAAAATTACTAAAATAAGTGTAGTTCACTATTTTGCTACCAAAATAGATAAGCGTTGGCTAAGCCGCCAGTTTTGCGGGGCTTAGCCGGCGTTTTTCTATTTTGGTGGTAAATTGGTCAACAATGTTTATTTTGGTAATTTTCCGGTGTTTTGATCCATAATCTAGCCACAAAATATGACAATTTCCATCCTTTTATTTAGGCTGTGGAAATTTTATTAGGAAGAAAGGGATGGTCATGATGATCTTGATTTTTCCCTTTAGATTGGATGTACATTAATTCCTTGTTAGTTTTCCCTTAGAGCTCAAGAATGCTAACTATTATTAGCAAAAAAGAAAGAGAGAGAGAGAGAGGGCACAATCAAACCCTTGGAGCCTCTATGTTTGATTGAGGGCTTTCCTTATTCCATCCAACTGTAGGTCAGATTGGAATTGATATTCTTGACAATTATATTAATTTGAAGTGTGTAATCAGTGCTCAAGTCATCTGAGAGATCTTATCCACATTGTGTGTTGTTTGTTATATTGTTGATGTGTTTAATCAATTTTATCATTTTAAATTTCCTTCATTGTCTTGGAATATTTAATTATGGTTAATTTATACTTTTTACAATTTTGGTATAATATAATGTGAAAAGTGTGGATTTGGGTGGTGGAGTTTTTTGGTCTTTTGTGCGCACTTAACCTGGCATAATTGCTTGCATTATTAATGTCTCCTTTTCTATTTTTATTTCTATTATTAATTTTGTACTAAATTTGTTAAATAGGAGTTTAAGGTATTTTTAATCATTACTAATAATATACAAATATATCAAACGGACTGTCCTTATATATTAATAGATTTCACTCCTACTTAATTTGTTTTTTCAACTCATTGTAAGGCTTATTACTTGGGTGTTGCTAAATGCACTCCCTTTATATTATTTTTACTGATTACACTCCCCCTTAAAGTTTTTAAATAAACATAATTAAGCCTTATATTTTTTTTATAGAATTTCCTCTTATATCCTGATCTAAGTTTATCTCAAACTATAGTAAATAAATCATAAAGATTAAAACTAACAATATTTCAGATGGGGTTTTGTACCACCGAGATGATGACGAGATTAATGGGACGGTGATGCTTCAATTATGTGATGAAGATGATGTTCATGGGGTGATAAACTTAAAAAGGGTTGATTACACGAAGAAGATGAGTTACTCAAATGATTTTTTTTTTTTAAAGTTGAAGGATAGAATTTGATAACTTTTAATCTGTTTTTTTAAAAGGGAGTGCAATTAGTAAAAAAAGGGGAGTGCATTTAGCCAACCCCTTATTACTTTCGTCCAACGCCACATAATTCGTCTTAGAAAATCTATCGGTGAAGGTGGTACTTCATCTATATCTATATCTATACTATCTTATAAAGCATTTCCTAAGGGCTTCTTAAAAATTAAGAAGTACAAATATATTTGCTTATCAAACAATACCTAATGTACATCTTAACTACTTTTTAGGGGCATATTTGTCTTTTGAACTTGTCTTTAATTACACCACAATGAACCAAAGTAATATCAAAGACTTACATGTATAATTAATCCATTAGTAATATTAAATGTTTGTACAAGATAATATTAACCATGGGTAATGGTTAATGCCTCTTAAGAGGCATTTTGCACCACATCATCATCATAATGCATCATTCAAAGAATGTGTAATGGTTAAATCCCTTTTAATGCCCCCTTAATTATTATTTTCCTTATTTTTTCTCCTCTTTGGGCATTATACTAGAAATGCCCCTCCTTCTTCATGCCCCTATAATGCCCAAGGGATGGTGTTAAGGGCATTATCAAACTCATTCATGCCTACATAATGTCCATTACACATGGTCAGTAAAATACTATTTAAATTTAGTATTATCTTATTTTTATTTTTTAGATATACTTTCTAAATATACTAATAATAATAGCACTGGTAGTAGTCGTGGTCGTGGTCATAGTAGTGGTAGTAAAAGTGGTGGTACCTAATTAAAATCGGTGTTTAAGACAGATTGAGTTAGAAAACACTTCCTAAAAGAGATTTGGTGACACCCGCCGCATCGCGCGGGCTAACCCACTAGTATTTTATAATCCGTCAAAAAGTAGGGCATGGGTAATACGTTTTCCAACATATTACCGATAAATCATCACACAACAACAAATTAGCATAGACAACTTAGCCCGTTTGCGTATTCTTTTGATATAAGTTTCGCTTTTATAGAATGAAATGGATTAAATCAACGATATTTTTGAAGACATGATTTAAACAAACTTAATCATACGTAATTTACAAATATTTTTCTCAACCTTGATGTAATATTAAAGATGAAGTCGTCATTCTACGTTTGAATCCTTTCACCGGCTGAAGTGTGTCAATCGAAATCTTTGATCTCGGCCTAGAGTACGTATGAAGACCAAGTACGTGTAAAGAAATGAGAGAGGGAGAGAGAGAGATAACATAGCTGATCAATGATGTTTCAATACATCATATAATGTTAAACTATTTTTAGAATCTTTGTCTTTCTTGAGTGAATCTATGAGATGATGATGCATGGTGTGGTGTCTATATGTCTGCCTTTAAAATGGCATATATAACTAACTTATCCATACTTTCTACTCTTGCGGGTAACTCATTATGATGTAACTAATTTCACCTTTTACTCAATTAATTTTTTTACTTTTTTTTAACACCCAACAAATCAAACATGGGGCACCCTTTCGATAAATTCAAGAGTACCGAGTTGTTAAACGCCAATTTCGGGGAAAACTCGGTAACCCACCCGCCCGTAGGCACGTCGATGAAATTTCCGATAAAACTCGTCTGGCTCAAAAATCGAACTCAGGATCCCCAGTCTTCTATCGTTGCTCATCAATGTCTCTACCACTAATATACAGTAGTATAGGACTAACCCTCATTTGAGGAGGAACACAATTCCTTCACACAAGTACCGCTAACCTTACAAACCCTTTGATTTTTACTCCATCGTATATGCATGTAATGATACTTGAAAAGACAATAAGAAGAAGAAAGCCAGGGACAAGTGGATAACTTACGTATTAAAATTCTGAAATTTACATTTGAGCGTGTAATAATACATCTAATCTTTTTATCGAATATTGACCCACTGATTTTATGAAAAACATACTTTAAAACAAAAAAAAAAAAAAAAAAAATTGTATATACTTTAGCCAAAAAAAAACATACGTTAAATAGTCTATTCTTTTTAAAAATATAAATCTTAAGCACAAATTAAATATTTATTTTTATATCCTTTATTAATGCATGTTATGATCAAATACACAGTGAAAGACAAATAGGAAGTCGTAGGAAGGGTATCAAACGAACTCATTCAATCGGCATTAGAACCGTCTCATCAAACCCTACGATCTTGGTTTTTAGATATTCTATTTTTTTTTAGCTTGTAGTTTTATAATTTATGTTATATCATTGTGTCTTTTATATAACATTGTGTCTTTTTCTTATTTTCACAATTGAATCATTTTTGCGATTGATTGTGTCTTTTCTCTTCAGCATTGTGTTGTATTTTTCGGCATTGTGTTATATTTTCATTATTTTGTGTCATATTTCGTGATCTATTGTGTTTTTTTGTATCATTCTCACTCTTTTTATTTTTATTACAGTGAGTGTAGGATAACTTAACCGTGCATTTTTATATCCTTTCTAACTATTAATGCAAAAGTGGTTTTTTTTGTTTTTTTTAAAAGGCTGTGATGATATAAAAAAACGAGATCCAACCAAGACAGTCAAAACTAGAAAGAAGTTAAATTAATAGGAGAGGGGTTTTTAATCCACTAGTCCCGGCCAAGCAAGATAAACTTTACAATATTCCTGCTATTGTACCACAAAAAAATGGACAATATATATTATCAGAAGGTTGTTCACTTCACTTCACTTCTAATCCTGCTCGATCGGTTCAAATATGACTTTGTTTATGAAACTCCAAATAAACCACCAAATTGTAAGATAGGCGGCTTCAATTAACAAGTGTGAGGGATAATCATCAAAGTCTTCGGAAGGATTAATGCAAAAGTGATTACTTTCCTTAATTTGTGAATTTTTCGTCAACTTTTAATTTCCACCATTCATTCCATCACGTTCGCACTTTCCCATTCTTCAACCTTTTCCATCCTAATAGCGGGGCTGGAAAAACGACACATATACATAGAGAACAAAGCATGTAATCTGTGTGAAGCCGGGGACGAAAAGGCTACTCACATGTTTACAGCACGGATAGAGTTTGCGACATCGTTGGGAGATGGCGTAGCTTGGATCCAATGTTTGCTTTTAGTGTGAATGATTTGTTAAACATCTATAAATTAATCGGCTCCAAGAGGTAAAGTTGGGAAGAGAATTATACGGGGCGTCATCATTGTCACTTTGTGGTGTATATGAAAGGCGAGAAATGAAAAACAGTTCAAAGGAAACCAAGTTAAGGTTGCGGATTTGATTTCAAGTGTGAAGTCCTACACTTTCCTATGGTTCAAAATGTATCCCTTATATATATGTTGTGTGGTTTTTGCCTTCGGTCCACGCTTTGTGGTCCGTCGGGTGTTTGAATGAAAGTGAAGTTTCCAAAAAAAAAAAAAAAAAAAAACTTCCGATTTCAAACTAGATGTTATAACTCGAAAGAAATAAAAACAATAACTGTTACTTGTACTCATCGACAGGCATTAAACGAGTTACTTATACAAGTTATGCTTGGTTAACTCTTAACCAAAAATCCTTCAATATGAATCAACCTTTTCACTGGCAACTTAGTTACTTTTGAGTTTCTATAATCTCATTCTGTGTTCATTGGTAAATTGGTTTGCTCTTGGTTGATAATTAGTGGCGGATCTAGAAAAAAAATTCAAGAGCAGCAGGAAAAAAAAATTTTGCTCACAGGTACCTAATAAATAAAACAGAGAAGAAATTTTTTTACACTAGCTTTCCACTTCGCCAACAAAGTTGTGCTCCCAAATACATCCATCCACCACTGTCGATAATTCGGGTATGAATTCAATACAAGGTCGTAATACAGTAAATGTTCTAATGTTTTTTTTTTTTTTCTTGTGAGAATGCCCAAAACAAACTAGTCAGGTTACAAATGTCAATAAAGGCCAGATTAACACACCTCTCCTCGTCTGCCACAGTGTACTCTGTAAAATAGAAAAAATAATACAATCCTATTCAACTGCTTGCTTTTCTTTAGCCATAAGAATGATGCCTGTGACGGTCCTTCTCCCTTGAAGAATACGAAGAACCATGGTAGTCTCGATCTGGAATAACAGAACAGCATGATCATAAATTTGTAAAGCATTGATACAAGTTAAAGAAAAATGGCTTGATTGGGAGGCCTGAAAGTCGGCCTAACACCAAGTTTATGTAACTTTTGAATGAACTAGCTCGACTTTCAAGCGTTTCAATTATGTCTCCCAATCATTTTCCAAAACTATAGGCGAGGTAATTAAATAAAAAAAAAAAAGTTTACCTCGAGAAGAATGGTGCTTCGGCTTTTCTGCATGTCCTGTAGAGGATAGAAAACATCAGATTTCATACAAACAGCATATAGAAAATTAGATGAATCTTAAAAATAAAAATCACCTAGCTCATTTTATCTAAAGAGTTGATATTAATGTAGTAATATAGTTTTGTTATTGTATTTAAGACACTAATTCTTTGTATTAAAAAATTAGATGTAAAGAGTTTCCAGCCAACCCAAATGTACCAATTGTCAATTGTCTATCAGATTAGTTCCAGTTTCCTTCTCAGGATGACCCGAATAACTAAAACTTTTTCCCTTTTTCTGTTTTCCAGTCTAAATTTCTAACTTGACCAGTTTACCCGCACTAATTAACTAATATTAGTCGATGTTAAATCGCCTTAGGGGTGTATCTTAGCCGCTCATGGGCTACTCGAGACTGGCTTGCTAGAAGCTTGAACTGAACAGAGCTTAAAACTGCTCATGTTAGAGATCAGTCCTGAAATAAACTTGTTTAAAGTACGAGCCCGAGCATCATATACCGAGCTTTAGGCTCGCGCGCCTAAACAAGCCTGTTATTGATATAAATATTATAACTTATGTAAAAATATATGTATACAAACAAAACAACTAAATAATTAATTAATAATAAACGAATCAAGCGCAAGCCATGCTCGAGTTTGAAAAGTTTTTCACGAGACAAGCTTAATTATGCCATGGTTCGTTTACACCGGTAACTTCGCTCCACAAGATTACACTATATTGTCATGATCTTTATTAAACAATATATGGAATTTTTATACTCAACATCATAGCTCATAATTAGTAAATTTTGCAATTTCCAATTTTCAGACAATCAATGAAAACATGTAGTATTTACAAGGCATGACAAACTAACCTGAATCCTTTCCTCTGTCCTTTGACCGGTGTCTTCTAACTTTGACTTTTTCTCTGTCCCTATCAGCTTCGTAATCTCTCCCTCTATCACGGTCACGCATTTTGTGTCTCTCTCTATCCCTCTCCCTCTCCCTTTCCCTGTCCTTTGATCGGTCAATGCTGGAATCTGTTGTATATTCTTTACTTCTTGAAATGGTTTCGTCTTTAACCTCTCCCTCAATAGGAATCTTCTGAATATCATCATCACTCTTCGTTGGAGCTTTTAACTTACCAACTGCTGCTTCTTTTAGGGCATCTTTTAAATCAGGATTATCAGGAGACACTTTGATTGTATCTGCATCATCAAGAGTTGGGGGGCCACTTGATGGAACTTCCTACAACACATACCAATACCTAAAATCATGATGCGCCCTAAAATAATAGAAGAAAAAAATAACATGCCATTTTGGACACATATACTTAGAAACAGGCTGGTTGGGTTATATTTCATATCTAATAGAAAATTTTCAAAATAGTTAACATTGAAACCAGATGAAAATGATCATAAGTCTATTTCTATTCTTTTTTATTCATTAAATTAGATACGCTTCTTAAAAAAAACTCACAATAATAGAATAACGAAAATGTTGGTGAGCCAGCGCGGCCCCTTTATCGTATTAAAAAGATAGCCAGTTGTGAGCCAAACCTGTTTCGGGTCATTACTCAACCTGCCCATTTTGCCAAAATTACAAAATGTGTAACGCATAGAATAGATAGACATAGAGGTGGACCTTGGGAATCGGTTGAGAAGGTGAATCAGATGGCCGATTAGACATTGTAAAAGAACCACTTTGTTTGCATACGGGTATATATTGTGCCTTAGGCAGAGTGTATAAGTGAGCTAGAACTCTACAAACTTCATCAATACCCTCTTTATCGGCATCAAATGCTTTCCACCATGGCGGATTTTCAGGTAGGGGTACATGAAATCTGCGTGCAGCAGCATATACAACCCCACATGCCACGACTGCACTCTTGAAGCGTACACATAAAGTTGTGCGCAAGCTGTTCAAAACATGATATCATCGTTTGTTCATCAATAAAAGGGCAAAAAGAAGAGTTCGAATTTGCAGCTCAAGGGGATGAATATTCATACCTATCATTTGCAAGATTCCAAGCTTCCTGTCGCAACTCTGTTGGTGTTTCAAGGGTGGCGAGATAATTTGAAATGAATTTATGAGGATGTTCAACATGGCAGATGAAACCTAGCTCCCTCAATAGATGTCGTTCAGATCTGATCAGATCCATCTTTAATTCTGAATATTTTTCAGAGAAGGCCTCTAAATGCTCTATGGGTAGATTCTCCCTTCTACATTCCATTCTATAAAAAACATTGAGGATATGTCTTGCTCTCCTAGGGTTTTCCTCAAGCTTTGAGGCAAGCAAAACACAACCAGCTGCAATTCTCTGAGAAAATTACAAGCATTCAAAATTACAAAAAAAAAAAAAAAAAAAAATCTAAAACACCTAGTGTTGTCAAAAGCCCAAGGCACACTAAAAGCACATAGGGCAAGCCTTGTGCACGGAGCCTAGGCACTTAAAAAGCAATGGCTTTATTAAATTAGGCGTATAGTAAAAAATACCATTTTTTAGGGGGTTTAGACATGTTTGAAGCTTGTTTAGGGATGGTCTAGGCTGCTTTAGGTTGATTCTAAGCTTATTTGGGTTGATTTCAGCCATAAATAGGGTTTTTTTAAAACCATTTTTGGCCAGAATTTGGCCTAAATCTGCACCTCTGTGCCTAAAAGCGAGCCTATACTACTAGACGGGCACCTCACAAGCTTTTGGCAACATAGTACGATAGACGCACTGAAAGAAGTTGCATCTATGTTTTAAACCTTGATAGTTAAAGGCTTGAGGGGTAAAAATGCCATTTTTTTGCTTTTTCAGATTTGTTTTCAGCTGGTCCATAGTAATTTTTGTCTGGTTCAGACCGTCTGAAACTAGTTTTTGGCTTTCCAGACCTGTTTTTTTCCCACTTTAGGAGCTTTTTGCACCTTGCTGCACTCAAGGAACCTAGGCGCGCGCACCTTTGACATTTGACTACACATATTGAAACCAAAAAAAAAAGAACAAACCTTGACGTTGAAACGAACAAATGATTTCTTGCAGTAGAATCGATGAAACAGAACCTGACCTGTGGCCATTACTTGCTGTGGTCTGTGTGGTAGATAGTTAAGGCCTTTTCCAATCCAATTATTTAACACGAAGGCAAATGGCCGTTTAATGTGGTTTTAAATAGGAATACATAAAACTAAAAAACAGAAATGTAAAGAATGCCAGAAGGATACAGCTTAAGTAAAATGCCACTTTCTTGGATAAGATCACAGCCATATATTCTAAGCGTTGTTTCAGTGGCTTCATCTATTCCATCTTTTCTAGAAGGTGTGTTCTGAAGTTGCTCATCAGTTAGATAGAATGTATCAATAGCTGTGTAAATCATAGTTGATGGAGACTACACCTATCACAAGGAAACATTATAACAAACAAAGAAATAAGCAACAAATAATTCAGGATGTAAAATGCAAATATCATAGTACCTAATATACAATAAATTTATCAATCAAAACTACAACATATTCAGTATGTTCTATAACCTTTTCAACAAACAACAGACAACTAATAAAGGGAACCATCAACAAACAAAACTGCTGTAGATTTGGTTCTACAGCTGGTTCTATTGGGTCACCCATTTAGCCACACCCAAACCAGAAGACTCACTGTCCCAGCCACCTCCATGTTGTTTTCGTACACAAAGCTATGGGCAAACTAGTCAATTCAATTGGTATTGTTGACCCATGCATGAAGACAACATGCACTCGCTATTTCATCCGCTACGTAGCGTATAGGTAGCTTGTCGCTATCGTCCGCTATTCGCTATTAACAAATTTGGCTTTAAGTATGATTTTATTTTACAAGTTATGTATGATTATTTTTTTAGTATTTTTTTTATGAAGAGCGTATCGCATACATGATGTGCTTGCATCTGGCATCAGACTTTTGGACCAAACGCATTGCAATTTAAAAAACCAAGGGAAAGACAGTGAGTTTGAGAATGAAAAATATGTGTGTTAATGTATCTCATTCGATTATAAGTTAAATAATTTGTCTATACTAGCTCAACCGTGGAACGTTAGGTACTGATTTCTCCACCTAAGTGGTGAAGTTGCATCTCCTGTTTCAACATCCCAGCCCTACCGTTAGTTAAGTAGTGTTTTCTATACAGTGGCGGATCCATTATTCTTTTCCTGTGGGTTCCTTTTTTCAATGGTCAAATATCTCAAGCCAAAACTAAAAAATTTCGGGTCAGTCGGGTCAAACTTCTTACAACCAAACGCTAACATTTTTTATTCATTTATCCTAATTTTCTCACGACCAAACGTTAAGATTCAAGTAGGACAATTATCTACTAAATGTCTAACATGAATAGATCTAGAGACATAAAATTGATGCGAATAGGTTGTGTGGACCCACTGATGCTACACATCTCTCTAACCCAATACTATAGTACCCCTTGTCTGTTGTCCTGAGGTAGCAAAATTGATAAGAAGGAAGTGAGTAGTAGGATTATTTTAACAATTAATGTTCCATCCATGGTTTGGTAAAAGAAGCCATATTGAGGCTTATGTCTGCAAATAAACCCCACCACCATAGTCGTGATTCGTGAAGGCACCTCAAATACCAATGAAACAAGTTCCACTACAATTTGTAAGACATAAATGATGGCTGACATCATAAACCAATGATGTGAAACACATTGCCATTTAGTGTTTTCATAAAATTCAGCATCAGCGATCAAGACAGATTGTTGTTACATATAAAGGAATCAACAACCATGTTCATCCATCCTAGATAGTTTAACTAACATTAGAAATTAAAAAAAAATAGCTGGGTTTTGGAGAGGAGGCAGGTCGCGAGATGCAGAGGCCGAGAGGGACAGAGCATTGGGGGGGGGGGGGGGGGGGGTGTTTGTATTTGTTTTCCTTACTTATCAAACCCTAGTAGTGTTTTCAATTCCTACAGTTTCAATTGAAGTGTCTAAACTACATAATAATATCAGTTGCATACTCTAAAAACATACCAATTCAATAAACAACATATAATAATAAATAAACAACCAGATTTAGGGTTCGCAAGCAAGCGAATTTAGGGAATTAGGGTTTACCAGTAAAGTAGGGAGGGAGGCAGAGTGGTCCCTGGAGTAATTGCTGGACGGATTATGATACGAATCTGCAACGATGGGCGATCAGGTACCAAACCTCTTCAGTAGTAATAATAATAATAACTAGGGGGTAACCCAGCGCTTCGCGGCGTGGAAATAGGGTTGTAGGTTTACTTTTGTTAAAATTGCAACATAGCTCTTATCAAAGATGGACCTCTACACGCCATTTTGGTATTCCTTTGACATAAAGTTGTAACATATATGCATTATATGAAAGTGGGTAACAAATCTGTATGACGAAAGGTTGGTTATCTATACTATAACATGTAATAGTGATGCAAGGTGGGTTAGTTAGTTACTACCATTTCCGAACATATACTCTAAGAAATCAATGTATGCTAGCTATATTTCTTGTTTGTGTATCGTTCGCCTCTTCATAAGGTAATGTAAATACTTGTAAGGTGTGGCGTTAATAGAATGTACAAGATGATGATGATAAGCATCAAGTGGACGTTTATTTTTCAATAAGCGAGACACGTTTAGACGATAGCATTCTAAATAATTGGTGTTATTCCTTGAAGAACCCAAACTTGTACGAAACCAAAAGCAGAGGACGCAGGGCATATGCGAATGTTAAAATTATTTACTAAAAGACAATGTAAAGTAAAATCCACTAATAACATAACGATGAACATAATTTGTCTGTAAGAAACATCAAACTACCAAGAGTAAAAACATACCTAGACAAAATAAGAAGCAATATGAAGATGGTTCTAGGGTTCTCTTACTACGGAGGACAATCGAAACCCTAAACTACCAATCGAAACCCTAAACCACGATTAGAAGCAAGAATCAGAAGACGAATGGGTGCAAACTTACCGCAAATGCTTGCTCGAAGCTGTTGCTCTGGCGTTAACAATCCAGATGCAGTTGTTGGTGGTACTGGTGTTGTGTGTGAGAGAGATAAAACAAAGAATATTTAACAATAGAGGCTTCAGAAATCTGCTACGTTAGATCAAAAATCCACGGTGGATACTCGCCAACTCTTCACAAGACAACACAACTTTTAATTATACTAGTGGTGAGAAACAACATTTATAATGATTCCGTTAAGCCATGATCATTTAACCAAAATATTTGTTTTGTTGTGTTGTAAAATCATTAGCGGAGCTTGAACTGCATTAACCACAATCGAAACATTCAAATTCTATGTGCTAGAGGAAGTGCAAGCACATGAATATATACATAGCAATAATTGTGAGAAACGCTAAGCAAAAAATTAGGGTTCTTGGATTCAGCTCTCATGAGCGCTTGTCCGGCCACAAACCTTATCCCAAAGCCCAACTAGGAAGGACACCACGGTAAGATCAACGCACGCATGTTTCCCACCTTCCCAACCAAAAACTAATACGTCTGATGGACGCAAGGTGGACCTCCCCTCCGCAGGGTCTATGAGAAAATTAAATGGCGAGGGTTGGCTATTGGCATAACAGGTCTGAAAAGACCCTAAGACGATAGAGACGGACATAATAACTTATTGTGTCGCTTTTTTTCAAATACAAACATCATCATCATCATCATACTCAGTTAATCCCACCGATAGCAAAGCTAAGGTAGGGTCTGAGGAGGGTAAGATGTAGACAACCTTACCTCTACCCCTAAGAAAAGAGAGGCTGCTTCCAGTGAGACCTCCGGCTCGATGTGGTTTGGTATCAAGCATTGGACATAAGGCACATAACACTTAGCAATCGGGACAAACTCGATCGGTGCATGTACCCCTTTGTCTTTTGGCTATCCACGCCACCACATGATGCATGATTAAAAACATGTTTAAAAACACAACTTGTTTAAAAACATGTCAACATGATCCACTCGGTTTCGGTTCCAAACCAGTTTGCTACAGTACCGGTTCCTTGCCAAACCGGTTTTGGTTTTACACTAGTTTGGGTGGCCACAAAATCGGTTTTTTACCCAGTTTCGGTTCGGTTTCGATTCTGGTTCGGTTTCGGTTCGATTCCGGTTCACTTACGCACCTTTTTAAGTCGTATAAATTACATTAAATTTAACTTTTAATAACTTTTTGGGATTTTTTAAAGAAGGAAATTGAATTTTAAGAAAAAAAAACAAAGTTTTATTTGTGTTTATGGCCAAAAAGGTATTTTTCTTAAACCTGTTGCGGTTCGGGTTCGGTTTTTTACCGGTTTCAACCGGTTTTTAGCGGTAGCGGTTCCAGTTCGGTTTCTTTTGACCGGTTTTATTGTCGGTTTTAACCCGGTTTTCGGTTCGGTTTG
This sequence comes from Ambrosia trifida, assembly GCA_028751855.1. Classification (NCBI taxonomy): domain Eukaryota; kingdom Viridiplantae; phylum Streptophyta; class Magnoliopsida; order Asterales; family Asteraceae; genus Ambrosia; species Ambrosia trifida. The sequence goes on along the minus strand of CM054126.1, from coordinate 1,435,105 downwards.
AAATTTTTTTAGTACCAGTTTCATGTGGAACCGGTTTTGACCGGTTTCGATTCGGATCGGTTCTACCGGTTTCGGTTCCCAAACCAGTTTTTTTGTATACCTCTACATAGAATACTTCACATTGGCTTTTGAGTGCCCGGGGTCCTTCACAAAGATTTCACATTGGCTTTATTTTTAATAGAGTAGGTTTTTCTATTCAAATGGGGGTAGCGGCGCAACTTGTAGCCCGTTTACCCGCCTCCCACTTGTAAAAAGTTGTTTATCTAAATACAAAATGCTTGTTTAATTTATTAAAAACTAGTGGGAAACCCGCGCGTTGCTGCGGGACGGTTAAGATAAATATTTTTTTTGAACAATGCACAAGCGTAGCCGTGTTAGCCCACCAAGCTGTAGGAAAAGTGTAAAAACGTAATTGTCTTTGAATGCGAAACGATGTATATGAAATTAATCCATTTCCCTTCATTGTTTAAACTTTGAAAAGAAACTATATTTTTTTACATTCAACATATATGTTCTTATAACTTTTCATGACACACTATGTAAATTGTCCAACCATATGTCCTTAACTTCCAACATCTAAGAGATGATGTGTACACAGGACACCCAAGTATAAAAAAAGATTTCACTATATATGAAAATGAACTTCTTTGATCATCAAAATTCAGTCATTAGCACTGTTCTCAAAATCAAATATGAGCATAGATAATTTTTATTCCCAAATATTTCTATATAATTTTTCACAAATTTAGACCAAACCACCATATGGATATGTATTGTCAAGCATGAACTCAAAACCAAATATGAGCATAGAAACCAAAAAAGAGTAGATAAACCAAAACACAACCATTCGATATCAGTATAAACAAGTAAACAGAGAAGTAAAGAAGTATCAACAAGACATTTATTTTAATAAACAAATCAAGTTTAACCTGGAAGATGAACTTGCAGATACAATCCACTTTCGGATTGTGTCGACATTTTGCCAGATTCGTTACAACATGATTACTCTTTTCAGCGTCCTCGGTCGCACCTTGTCGTTCTTATTAAATAATTAAAATAAAAAAATCTTATCAACATAAAATCAAAACGTACCGTACTACTTGGTGTTGTGTGTGCGTCACTTCGTGCCACCATTAACTCTCTGCAAAGATAAAGTAATTTGTTTCAGCAATTCTCATGATGAACGGCACTGTATATTTATATAAACATATGCAATTTTAAAGAAAGAAAGAAAATGTAAAATTAATATTTGTTGAATATAATTATTTGAAGCTTGTGGTAAACCTTTATTTATCTTTACTACATTGTACAAGTATCTTAATGCATTGAAGGGTAATTTGAGGAAGATTTATATGACATTTGAGGGTTGAAGCACATGACGTTTCACATCCCATCTTGACTTTACCAAGTTTGACATATTTGCCCATTGCTCACTCTTTATAATGTAGTAGAGAAAATGACAAATTAAACTATTTAGATGTTTCTTTTATTCATCCGGGCTTTGAGTACTTGAGATTAGGGATGTTCATTTTTAATTGGAACCTGAAACCTGACCCGAAGTCAACTGAAGCCGAATTACAAAATACCCGAAAAACACGAACCCGATCAATCCGATCATTAAATGGGTTGGTTATCGGGTCACTTTTTTCCTAACAAAAAACCCGAAATCTGTAAAAATAAAGCCGGCCATTTAGTGTCTTTTTAAACATTATCATATCATATTGTTAAATAATGTATGAATTTTGACAATATTTAATGCAAATTTTGATGATATTTTGCAAAAAAAAAAAACACATTTTTCATATTACATCTAAACACAAAAACCGAACTAAACCGAACCCAAATAACCCCAACCCGATCAACCTAAACGTTAATATGGTTTGGTTATCAGGTCACTTTTTTTCTAGAAAAAACCCGAATAACCCGACACAAAAAACCCAAAATTCAAAAAAACAACGCGAAGAACACCCCTCACTTAGATGGGTGCTTCAATATATATAATGAAATTACTTTGAAAACATTTGGTTCACAAATTAAGAGTTTTGCCATGTTCGTGATGAAGTCGATTGCTTGAGGTTTACTAGTGGATGGTTCAAACTCTTGCCACATGTCGTTATAGTATAGATGATTAATCAGACGTAAAACTTACAATTAATGGAAGTATTCGATTGAGTTTGAGTCTCGAACAAATTCAGAGATTTAACATTCGAGGAGGAAATTGAAGATGAAAGGCTTCAAGTTGTGAACGGATTCATGAAGATGTGTGACAAAGTCAAATGAGCTTGATACCGTTAGTCAAGGGGGAGATTGTATGCACCAAATGTGACTAATGATCATCAAGTGTAAAAGAAATTTGTAATGACAAGTTAAGGGGGAGACTATTAAGACCTAGTTTGTGACTTGTGATTACTAAATAGAAAGTGAGCGCTGATATTCGTAAAATTATACATATTTGTATCATCATTTTACTCCCACTTTTTAAAGTTTTACTATAAATTTTAGAAAATTAGTTCTAAATTTGTTTACTTTTGATTTTTAGGATGATCGGGCCGCAAAATGTCAAACGAACCAAAAAATGAAGCAAAATCAAGAAAATGTCAAGTTACAGCTCAAGACACGGGGTCGTGTCTGCAAGGCACGCCATGTGCCTAATCCCCAAGTCTGTACAAAATAATGGTCTTCTCAAGACCAAAAAAAAAGTGGTGGTCCCCTCGGCCAACTAAAGGTCAACGGTGTGTCAAAAAAGCTTAAAACTTCACATAAGTATATCTCGGGCTATGAAATGAGTTACGGGGGCCATAATATATAGATTTTGACTATCTCAACGAGACGAAGCTAAAGACATAGTTTTCATGGTTAAAATAGCAAAGCACGGGCCATGCCTCTGAGGCATACACTAGAAAACGACAAAACACGCCACGTGACATGTGCCTCATAGAAATGCGATGTTCCATTAGAAAACGCCAAAAAAGACCCTCTAAAGATATTTTGAAGATTTCCTAGGGCCCACAAGAATGGACCACGGGCCGTGCCTCAGTACCACATTCCGTGCCGGTTAGATACTGAAGATTCCATGGCCACGTCATCGAGTCATGAGCCATGCCTAGTCACCTAGTTTATTGTATATATTTGGTTTGTATTTGAAATCCTGGCAGGCGATCCAAAGTCTCGAGTTGGATCGGCTCGCACACATGCTTTCGCCTTCATATAAAATATTTTAAAAGCATGTGTACAAAACCCAACATGATATTAACCTTACTTAGGTTTTAGGCATTTCTAATATGGCGAATTTTACTATTAGTGACATGTTGCACAGACTTAAATATTTTTTTTTCCAATTGGAGTCGTCATAGTAAATTGTCGGTGCAATACCAAGGGTTGTAATTGTCACAATGCAATTCTGTGTTTTATCTAAGTGTTGGCGAACTTAAGGTTTTGGAAAAATTAATTGGTTGGCGAGGTTGTGACATCGCCAAGCCACTAGCGAACTTAACTTATCATCGCTGTTAGTCGGGTTGTATCTATTAATATGTATGTGTGTGTAAGTTTTCATTATAGGATTCCAGGAAAGTCTCGACCTGGACAAAGTGTTTTGAGAGAGAACTAAATGTTTAGGACCAGTTAACTTATTATATTTTGATCAAACAATCTTGTGTGTGTTTATTTATTTTGGTAGCGTTTGATACGATGGAATGGAAGGATGAATGAAATGGACCATTACGAGGTAATGAAAACTAGTGTGTTTGGTTGATCAATGAAATGGAATCAATCATTCTACAAGTCATTTCATTCCCTCAAAACTATTCCATCCACCCTCATGTTTCTTTTTCATTTCATACCTCTTTCACCCTTCATAAACAACACCATAAGTCCATAACTCACCACCCACCACCACAACCCACCACCATCGACACCACCCACCACCACTGTCGCGACCACCCATCGTCATCGCCATCACCACCGCCACCGTCACCCACCACCGCCATGCAACACCACCCAACGCCACCCACCATCGTCACCCACACACCACCTGCCACCGTCACCCACCAATACCACCGCCACTACTCACTATCGTCACCTACCCACCATCACCGCCATTCACCTCGCCCACCGCCACCCACCACCACGCTACAACCACATATCACCACCCACCATCACCGTCATTAACCACCACCCACTGCCGCCGCCGCCACTATTCACCATTGTCACACACCCACCATCACTTCCATCCACCTGCCACCGTCACCACCACTTGCCACCATCACCACCATCGCCGCCGCCACCCAACACCATTGCTACCACCACATATCACCACTCACCATCACCGATACTAACCACCACCCATTACTGCCACTCACCACCGGTTTTATTCTTTGTCTTTTCCTGTCTAGCAAACAAAACAAAGTAATGTTTTGTTTCATTCCCACATGACAATCAAACAAGACATGGAATGGTAATGATCCATTCCATTACCTTGTCCGTTCCATTTAAGGATGAGCTCGGGACAAGATCGGTACCATACCGCGATCCCGAAAGAGCCGATGCCAAAAGTCTTGAAAAGCTAATTCCGATTCAGATACCGAATATACCGGTTCGGTATCGGTGCCGGTACGGGACCAGGATTTTTGGGATAATACCAACTAATACCGAAAAAAGACCAACATCTTCAAAATAGAGGAGATGATATGATACATGGGTGGTCGTTTATTGGTTAGGTTTGGTGTCAGTATAGCTTCTGTTACCGCCCCAATATATATTGGAGAGCAAAGCCTTCGGAAATACGAGGTGGCCTTGTAAGCATGAATGTGCTTATGATGCATGGCACTCATATAGTCATTCTCCCTCTTGAGAGTGTCATATAGGATGCCATGTGGCATTAGGTAATTTTAAGAAAAAAAAAATTTAAAAACAAAATTGGATTTTTCTCTCTCATGTTTCCTCCCATAATTTTTAAACGTTAATATCTTTTATCAACGAGATTCTTTTAAAGAAAAAAATTATACCAAATTAACGAGTGTTCTATTATCTTTCCAACAAATATCATAGTGCTATATAAAAAACGAAGAAAAAAAAGCGACTATTTTTTTGTGTGGTTTTGTTCATACAGGAAAAAACACGTGTTCAAGTAATTCATTAATCATGTATAGGCAAGTCACTAATTATGTTCAAACCAGTAAATATGAATTCTATTTTCAACCAGAGCAGAATGGGTTACTAGAGTTATACATTGATTTATGTTAGGTATCAATATTAGTATATTAGAGTTGTACATTTTTTTAGCCTTTAGGATAGGTGTTAATACTATAGTTACATTGGAGTTATACATTGTTTTAGGTTAGGTGTTAGCATTTGAGTTGTACATTGTTTTAGGTTAGGTATTAATATTAGAGTTATACACTGTTTTAGGTTAGATGTTAACATTAGAATTATACATTGTTCAATGTTAGGCGTTAACATTGGAGATACATTGTTAATTGTTTTAGGTTAGGTGCTACATGAAGCTTTCCTACTTGTAACTGTAAAACGTATCAGTCTATTTCATATGTAAAATTGATGTGCCATATTAGATTTCTCAACCACGGGACACTCCTGGGCTATAATATAGTAACTACATAAGTTATGATCAGTGGTGGTCAGTTTCTATGAACTACAACACCTTTCTGGTTCTTTAGAGGAAGAACACAAAGGCTAGAAATAGAGATGTTTTCAGAATATGGGTTAATGGGTCTTTAATCGGTAGAATTTATCTATTATTATAAACCAAAGCTTAAAATCCTACATGGTACTCAAAGAGGACAACATCTTCTTTGAGTGTGCCATCTGGCATGCCATGTCATTAGTGATTTAAAATAAAAACAATTATATTCTCTCTCATGTGCATGGTACATGCACTTTCCTCCATGTTTTTCAAACGCTAATAACTTTTTTATACGACATTGTTTTGGAAAAACAATTACACCAAATTAACGAGCATTATATTTATCTTTGCAACGAGTACCATAGTGCTATACAAAAAAAGAAAACGACTTTTTATGTGGTGATTACTTAAATAGATATTTAAATTATGTATGAGTGAAGAAAATAGTCGGGAAACCTGAAAAGATGATTGATTCTGTATCCATAATAAAGATTGGACATGTACGCCATTCTTTAACAAATGCTCACTTTACACTTAGAATTGCCTATCATCATAATGACATATCATTTGATATCAAATTCTTTACAATTTTTTTTCTTCTGAAAAACAGTCTATTACTTTTATAGTATACATATTTTGTCACATCATATTGGATTTGTCTATCCCGGGATGCTCCCAGGGATAACCTAGTACATATACATATATAGAATTCGGTATTTTTAGGTATTACCGGTTAATATCGATACCGGTTAACATCGATCCTGAAATTTCTTAAATTTTGGTACCGATACTGAAACCCCTCGGTACGGTATCAGTTCGGGATCGGTTTTGGGATTGGTATTCGGCTCTACATGCTCATCCCTAATTCCATTCCCTCATCCATCAAATAGACCTTTAATGGAATGGATGGGGGAATGAAATGGATGAGGTACTGAAATGGACAAGATGTCATTATCATTCCATGTCTTGTTTGGTTGCATAGTGGGAATGAAACAAAGTATTACTTTATGTTGTTTGGTAGACAGAAAGAGAAGAATGAATAAAATTGGTTATGAGTGGTGGACAGCGGCGGTGATGTTGGGTGGTGTTATATGGAGGTGGTGGTGATGGTGGTGGGTGAAGGTGATCGTGGCGACGGTGACAGTAGCGGTGGATGGTGGCGATGGTGGGTGGTTGCAGAGGAGGCGGTGGGTGATGATGGGTGGTGGTTAGTGGCGGTGATGGTAGGTGGAGACAGTGGTTGGTGGTGGCGGTGGCAGTGACGGTGGTGAAGGGTGACATCGGTAGTGATGGGTGGTCATTGATGGCTGCAATGGTGGGTAGCGATGGCGGCTGAGGTGGATGGGTGACGGTAGTGGGTGGTGGCAGTGAAGGGTGGCGACAATGGTGATGTGTGGCGGTGAATGACGATGGTGGTGCGTGGTGGTCGTTGGTGGCAGGGGTGGTGGGTGGTGGTGGTGGGTGGTGAGTTTTGGTGCTGTTAATTAAGGGTGAAGAGGGGATGGAATGAAAAAAAAGTATGGAGAGTGGATGGAATGGTTTTGAGAGAATGTAATGCGTTGCAGAACGGGTGATTCCATTCTATTGACCAACCAAACACACAATCTTTTATTACCTCATAATCATCCATTCTATTCCCCCTTCCATTATCGCATACCAAACGCTACCTTACCTTATAGTGTTTTGCTTGATTATTTTATGAGGAAAATGCTTATGAGTTATGATACAAACTTTCACAACCAGCAAACTTGTTTTTTTTTTTCAACAATATTAATGGCCACAATTAATGCAATCTTTTTTTTTTAAAAAAAAAACCAAAATGGCTGAGTTTGCAATGAGCGTTGCACCATAACGGATGATCTTAGAAAAGATTTGGCCTTTAATTTGTTAAATTTTGTGTGCCATCCACTATTCACCACTTCTCTCTCTCGATCTCCCACTCACATGCATAACAATTTATAAATATGCATCACCACCTCTTACTACTTGCATTAACGTACCCTATATTTTCTGCCCATGAATTTATCTATCTTTAGGTGGCTGGCTAATTAATTAATGGTGTTTTAATTGTGATAAAAGGAAACCTAGCCAGCCATGGAGGCTGCCGAAGAACAAACCTCCATCATCGACACCACCACAACAACGCTTGATTATGATTATGATGTTGGTCGTATGGATACTACCACCATCGCTAAAGGCAAACGTACCAAACGCCAAAGGCCACAATCCCCATTTCGTTTCACATTTTCATCATCCAACAATGATTTAACATCCTTGTCTTCTTCTAGTTTTGCAGCAAATACCTTTACCGCAGAAGATGAGGACATTGCAGAATCCCTCATCCTCCTATCGAAAGGTCTACCTTTAGACCTTTCGATGTCCAGAAAAAACAAAGACGATTATGATGGAATTTTCAAATTTAACAGCAAAAAGTACATACAATCACCGATTGCCGGATCAACCGGAATGTTCGTTTACGAATGCAAAACATGCAGCCGCACGTTTCCATCATTCCAAGCCCTCGGCGGCCATCGAGCCAGCCATAGAAAGCCGAAAAACAACAACGAAGACATACGAAAACCGCTACCCTACACGGCTGTCATAGCCAACAATGACCCCCCACCACCCGAATACGACCCTAGAAATGACCACTACTATTCATCATCATCATCTCTCTCTTTTCAAATAAATAATCGCCTTTCTTCTTTTGTTGGAACCACAACTAAATCCACCTCCAAGCTTCACGAATGCTCAATTTGTGGCACCGAATTTAATTCCGGCCAAGCGTTGGGCGGTCACATGAGGCGACACCGCGTAGCCGGCGGGAGAAACAAAGGCAACGCCACAACATTGTCTTTGGTTCCAGTCAGCACCATAGAACATCAGTCGAACAATGATGCATTATGTTTAGGGCTGGATCTCAACCTTCCGGCACCACAAACGACCGCGGCTAACGACAATCAACCGGTGGTGGAAAATGAGGACCAACAACAACAACCGGCCGTTCATTTGTCCTCCGCCCCAACATTGGTGGATTGTAACTACTAAAAAAAATGTGGCCTCATATTTTAATTTGTTTTTTATTAGTGATAACTTAAATTAAACTTGTGAAGGTAGATGCTAAATCATTAATCAAAACAGATTAAGATTTGTACAAAAAATTAGTACTTGTATTACGTACTTTTAAAGAAATTAGCTAGCCTAGGGTGCGTGTTGATCACTTGTCAAATATGTAAATGACTAACATTTGTGTTAATGTTGAATAAAAGTTGATCTTTTTTCTATTGGAGAATTGCATGAATTTTTTAGAGGTTAGACATTAGTTCTCCAACTTAATTTTAATAATATTGGTATTCACTTTGCACACTTTTTAGCCATTCGTGACCCTCCATTCGTTTAAGGTTATGAAGCAAAACGATTGTTTGGAAACGAATGAAGTCAATTTGCTTATTTCACCAGATAAGTACATTAAATTGGATTTTTGGCCAATTCTAATTCATATGAAATCACATGGTTAGGCTAAACACCCACTTTGATTCTTTTAGTTGTCATCTTAGAGGGTGTTTGGGATTGCCTTTAAAAACAACTTTTTGATTTTTTCAAGAAGCGAATAAGTCAATAAGCTGATTGTGTAATTCAAAAGCAATTTTGGTTTTGACTTTTCAATAAGGGTGAAAAAACTGTTTTTAATAAGTCAGAAATTCTAGCTCTTGGCTTTTGGAAAAAAATTACAAATCTACCACCTATACAACCAATATTCACAATAAGTTAAGCGAAACATTTAAAAACAATTATTGACTTTTTGACGTTTCTCATCACAAAAGCTAATCCGAACACTTTTTTTAAAATTCATTTTCAAAAGGTCATAAGCCAATAAACACTTCTAACAAAAAACACTTTTGCATTTCCAAACTCAATCCCAAACACCCTCTTATTAGCTTGTTATTTCTGTATCACAAGATCAAAAACTTATTTACCTTGGTAGTGTAAGGTTAGAATCAAATATACAGTGAAAGAAAAAATATGATGTCATAGGAAATGTATCAAACGGGGTCCGATTGAACTAATTCAAGCGCTATTAGTTTTTAGGTTTTTTTATTTTTCGGATTTTTAGCTTGTTGTTTTTATAATTCGTGTTATATGATTTGTCTTGTATATTGCATTGTGTTTTTTCCTTATTTTGATCATTGTGTCATTTCTGCGATTCATTGTATCATTTTTCCTTAGCATTGTGTCATATTTTGTGACTCATTATGTTATATTTCATTATGCAATGTTTTTTTGTATCATTCTCACCCTTCTCATTTTTGTTACACTGTGTAGGATAACTTGACCAAATATGTATAATATATTATACAACAGTTGTCTCCAATAAGGATATTCGACTCGTGTTTTACATCGACCGAAAACTAAAAATATGAATTTTAATATCGGATCTGATTTTGTTTGGTCGATATCAGTTCCGTTGGTTGCAGCCCGGTATAGTATCAGTACTAATGCAAGTGAAATATCAAATTCAGTGATAAATGAAATTGTCAAAAAAAATAAAAATAAAATGAACATGGTACCGGTGTTGTTAGGTTGGTATCGATTTGGTTTAGTACGGTATCACCATGAAAACAAGTACCGGTACCACTAGCGATGTTATTTTGTAAGTAACAGTTCGGTTCGTTACAACCTTACAGATGTTAAAAACTTTCTCTAAAAGTTATTTATAAAACACTTTCTAAGAAAAGTCTTTTTCTGAAAAGGAAAAAACGTTACTTAAAAAAATCTATATCTATATCTATATATACTAGTAGGAAGTCCGCGCGATGCGGCGGCAACGGCAAATTATAACTTGGCACTCATTTTTTGTTAGTTTATAGTCCTTTCGTGATATACATTATAATATGTCAGTTTTTTTTTATTGTGGTTAATCTATGTCATGAGGTCTACAAAATGCAAGTATTTGTGTTGGTTTTCTTATGTATCCATGCAATACACGGGTCGAGAAATTTAATTATATAAGTCAGAACTCTATATATAAAAGAAATATAAGTTAAAACTTTGTTTGACTTCTTTAACATGGGTTTAACAATATAAGCGATGTAATTCATAAGTACGTGAATACTTCTCAACGGAGATATTCTAACAATGTGTTTTTACCAACACCGTTTTAACATGTTTATCGTTGCCCGACTCACATCTACATATTATTCTTTCAATTTTAACCAAACAAATTATTAAAAGACAAGATGTGTGTTACAATAGAGTAGACAACGAGACCATCCCACATCCATTTGCAACTTCATTAAAAAAAAGCATTTTGAAAAAAAAAAAAAAAAAAAAAAACAGAATAGTTGGTGACGCCGTGTTTCGCTGCGGGTCATGCCTATTTTCAGAGTGGAATATATTAAATTGTCTAGTTACATCATCTAAACCATTCAAAGTTTCATATAACCCATTATGTCTATTAGAAAGTGTTGCACGTCTACAATGGTGCAAGAGAGGCATTTATTGCCATATAGCATTTGTTGTTCTTGATATTGTTTAACAAAAAGAGTCTACAATGGTGCAAGAGATGCATCTATTGTCAATATAGATTTTTCACACTTTGTATGAAAAATGCATTTTGTACAGAAACCACAACCTATATATACATATAAAATATTTATTTTTTATATATTATTAAAACCTTTGTGCATTAAAGACTTATTCATAATAGTATATGCATTAGAGAGTTGTACCTCCATGTAACATGACTAAAATACCTTTATACTTACCTAATTTAGTTAACGACGTTAGCTAATTGGCCTCAGAGTATTACATAATTAAAACAGAAGTATTCAAAATGTTAAAAATTAAAAGTTTAGACTCAAATAGTTAAAATCACCCTAACACATATTGTCACACCCTCAAATTTCCACTGCGGAGTTTTACCGCGAGGTGCATGACAAACCAGGACCCATAGCCATAAGTATCATGAACGACTCTAAATGCCCAAACCATTTAGTTCGTTTTTAAGAAAAAGTTTCAAAGTTTAACCAAGCAATTTAAAGTAATGCGGAAGCGTAAACAAAGTAAAACATTTGCAAAAGTCTGCGCAAGACAACGCGCCCAAAACCAAAGTTTAAAAGTACGAAATAATAAATATCCATAACCCAAGACACGAATGATGCATGCCCTAAAACGTGCTCCGTACCTAAGGACCTGCAAAGCATGCTAAAATGTGTCAACATAAAGTCGGTGAGTTCACTATAAATGTAAGCGATGTAAATAATAACGTAGGTTCTCAAAACCCCAAAAGTCCAGTGTACAACGTTGGTCCTTCCGACCCTGTAAACAATAGCTAATTCAAATGTCAGGGGTAGCTAGCCCACTCATGATAACTAAAACCGGCGAATACCGAACTACTAATGAACAAGTTCCCATAACCGGGATAAAGATGCCTTGCATCATTGTCCATCGACAATGATTATGTTTGAAGCTAATAGTTCACATCCGTGCTCCCAGCACGATGTGAGGTTTGTTAGACCTAATAGCGCTATCAACTAATTAACCCGTTTGCCCAACCGGCAATTGATTCGGTATTTTGAAGGACTTAAAAGATGTGTTTGGTTTAGTTCATCAAGGACATATATATGAATTAGTAAAAATAGATTCACCACGTGAACCATGCACCCCAAACCCGGGATGTGTAAAAGAAAGTTGTCTCAATACAGACTAGAAAACGTTACCAATGTAGTCTCAACCCGAGACGCATGCTTTGAGAAAAAAGTAGTGAAACTCACCTTATCGCGTAAGCAAAGAATCCAAACAGCAAGTATTATATGCTACCGACACCCTAATAACAGTGTCGCTACGTGAGTATAGGCGTAACATCATTACACCATATAACTCGTTTGTCCAAGGCGTTTTAAATATTCAAAAGTGTGTATGCAACGCCTAGTGATTCTACATGCAATAGTAAACCCTACGGACTCGTTGGTGAATGAGTTGGTTATAATTAGTTTCTACAGCCCGTATGTGTCGTAAACATGTGTACTTCCGTTATATGTCAATTTTAGATCACCTAAGACCTCAAGTAATCACATAAGCACATAATACACAATCTGTGTTTTCAGGACAGATTGTGCGCCATCAAAACGAATTTATTTAAAATAGTAAACCAGTGAGTTATCCTCCCAAATTTTTACTGAATTATCTTTGGGATTCACTTGGTAATACCTATTTTTGTTTTGTCTTAATTCCAAACACAAAAATTATAAAAATTCGTACAACACAGCAGTGTTCAGAAAATTTCCACAACAGGTCAGTTTAGTAGGAAAATTCTTAAAAATTGTGTATTCATCCAAACGAGATGAATCCACTTGGAAAAGCTCTATTTTTCCAGTATTGACCTACTGTAAAAATTTCATAACCTAACTCCTTGTAAATCTCAAGTTATGGCCATTTAAAGTTAACCCAATTTACAAATCCGAAAATCTGATATGACCCCTAATCAATTAAAATTCCAAAAACGACTCATCCTACGTCCAAAACACATGATTTTACCCATTATGAAAAGCTAAGATCAGGTGTGACCTAACCATGCCAAGAAAACCCTAAAATTATTATGTTAGAGCCGTGTTACAGCTCCTACAAGTTTGACTAACCATTCTGTCCAGATTTTAGTTTCGCCTAAATCATACTTTAATCGCCTACCGTGTGCACAAAAACTATTATCATTCACCAATCATCAACACAAAACATTCCTAATACTTATTTTATCAGATTCTATGATTAAACATGTCAAGATCAAAGCTTTACGAATCAAAACACCAATTACTTGCGCAACAAGTATCCTACGATGTTACTAAGCGTTTATGAGTATGTTTAATCCATTTAATCTACAAAAAGATTCATGCTTTAATGTTTTATAAATTCATTCAGACCTGGACAAACTTATTATATGATTTTTATTAATGAAAACACAAGATAAAAGCATAAGAAATCGTAAGATATACCCTTAGCTCTCTCAATCGATCAATCGCGCGCCTTGGAGCCTCCCAATTGATGATCTTGAGCCTTAGCAGAGGTTGTTTGAGTGAAATATTCGTGTGGGGCAGTAAGGGGGCGATTAGGGTTGAGTATGGGGGTTGCATGGGAGTTTAGGTTGCTTAAATATAGGTTTAAGGCGGTTTAGACCCGTCAGTGTGTTTCGAGCGGCCGCTCGGTGCCTGTGAGCGGCCGCTCACAGGTCCGGGTGGCGCGCTCGTTTCTCGTTTCGTCTCCCGACGCGTTATCCTTTGACGTTTTCATTATTTCGGACCGTAGCAAGTGTAACCCCATGCATTAAGACCCTAGTCAACCTCATGCTCCACTTTTAATGATTTCTATTAACGTGTTCGGTTTAGGTTCACATATGGTTTTCACATAAGTTTATTTTTCACCAACGTCCGAGGTTCACTAATCATGCAATCACACGTTGACTCACAATCATGCACGTATGTCTTATCTAACTAACCCTAGTTAAGTATAATGCAAGGAAATGTAACTAGAGTTTAGTTAAAGTGAGAACCTGAATTTTCGGGGTATCACATCATCCCCAAGTTGAAAAGAATTTCGTCCCGAAATTCAGCAAGTAAACAGTAAAGCCAGCTAAAAATGTATGCTTGGTTTCCGGATGTCACATCATCCCCAAGTTGAAAGGAATTTCGCCCCGAAATTCACTTTGAGCGAGCTGCTTTATGTTCGGCATTTGATCTGTGCACAGGTTCAGGTTCAGAAAAGAGGTGTGGATATTTGAGCCGCATCTGGTCTCTGCGCTCCCACGTGTATTCCGGTCCTAGACGGGAATTCCACCGTACCTTCACGATAGGTATAGTGCTTTGCCTGAGTTTCTTGACGCCCTGCTCAAGAATCTCCACTGGTTCTTCCACGAACCGTAACTGGTCGTCCACCTGGATCTCCTCCAGCGGTACTACCAGTGTAGTATCGGATAAGCATTTCTTCAAGTTTGAGACGTGGAATACATTATGCACTCCACTGAGTTCGTCTGGTAGATTCAGCTGATAAGCTACCGGACCAATCCTTTTAACTATCTCGAAGGGTCCAACATAGCGGGGATTCAACTTCCCTCGTTTCCCAAAGCGTATCACTCCTTTCCAAGGTGACACCTTTAACAAAACTTTGTCCCCAACCTGGAACTCCAAAGGTTTTCTACGTTTGTCCGCGTAGCTTTTCTGTCGATCACGAGCAGCAGCCATTCTGTTTCTGATTTGCACTATCTTCTCAGAGGTTTCGTGCACGAGTTCGGGACCTGTTAGTTGGCTATCCCCAACCTCAGTCCAACAGATAGGAGACCTACACTTGCGGCCATAAAGTGCCTCGAAAGGCGCACACTGAATCGAGGTGTGGTAACTATTGTTGTAAGAGAACTCGATTAAGGGCAAGTGCTTGTCCCAGTTATTACCAAAGTCCACCACGCATGCTCGTAGCAGATCCTCTAATGTTTGGATGGTACGTTCACTTTGTCCATCCGTCTGTGGGTGATAGGCTGTGCTCATATCGAGACGAGTACCTAGAGCATCTTGGAGAGTAGTCCAGAATCGAGAAGTGAATCGCCCATCGCGATCAGATATAATGGAAGTAGGCACTCCATGCCTAGAGACTATCTCCTTGATATAAAGGTTCGCCAGCTTCTCTAACGAGTCCGTTTCTTTTATCGCCAGGAAGTGGGCCGATTTGGTTAAGCGGTCCACGATAACCCAAATCATGTTATGGCCCGCTGTTGTTTTTGGAAGCTTCGTAATGAAATCCATGGAAATCCCATCCCATTTCCACATCGGTATCTCTGGTTGCTGAAGTAGGCCTGAAGGTTTCTGATATTCAATCTTAACCTTCGCACAAGTCAAGCACTTACTAACATAAGTGGCTATCTCTGTTTTCATGTTTGGCCACCAGTAGAGAGTTTTGAGGTCCTGATACATTTTGTCCGAACCGGGATGCACCGAATAACGAGATGTGTGAGCCTCATCGAGCACTAGTTGTCTAAGATCCCCTGAACGTGGAATCCAGACGCGATCCATAAAGTACTGAAGCCCATCCGACTTCAGTTCCAGGTGTTTGTCAGCACCATGCAATGTTTCCAACCCGATATTTTCCTTTTTCAAGGCCTCGCCTTGGGCTTCACGTATTTTATCAGGCAGATTAGAGTGTATGGTAAGTTGTAAGGCTCGCACACGTTTGGGTTTCGTTTCCTTACGGCTCAGGGCATCAGCTACTACGTTAGCTTTCCCTGGATGGTACTTGATAGCACAGTCATAATCATTCAAGAGTTCGACCCATCGTCGTTGCCGTATGTTTAGGACCTTCTGATCAAATATGTGCTGCAGACTCTTATGATCTGTGAAGATTGTGCACTTCGTTCCGTAGAGGTAGTGTCTCCAAATTTTGAGAGCGAAGACAACCGCTCCCAGTTCCAAGTCGTGAGTGGGATAATTCTTCTCGTGAACTTTTAGTTGTCGTGAAGCATAAGCGATCACCTTCTCGCGTTGCATCAAAACACACCCTAGCCCTTGGATAGATGCATCACAGTACACCACAAAGTCCTCCGTACCCTCAGGTAGTGATAATATTGGAGCACTGCAAAGTTTGGTCTTAAGTAATTGAAAAGCAGCTTCTTGGGCATCTTCCCACTTGTAGATAATCCCCTTCTGTGTCAAAGCAGTGAGGGGTTGAGCGATTTTTGAGAATCCCTGAATGAATCTGCGATAATAGCCTGCAAGGCCAAGGAATTGTCGAACCTCTGTGGGAGTCTTAGGGGCCTCCCATCTTTTAATCGCATCAATCTTAGCGGGATCGACCTGTATTCCTGCCTCGTTCACCACATGACCCAAGAATTGGACCTCACGAATCCAGAAGTCACACTTGGAGAATTTTGCATATAGCTGCTCACTTTTCAGAAGTTCCAAGATGAGTCGTAGGTGTTGCTCGTGCTCTTCCCTACTCTTGGAATAGATCAGGATATCGTCTATGAACACTATGACAAATTTGTCTAGATAGGGTTTGCACACCCGGTTCATGAGGTCCATGAACACAGCTGGTGCATTGGTCAGCCCGAAGGGCATTACCAAAAATTCATAGTGCCCATAACGAGTTCGAAAAGCTGTCTTTGGCACATCCTCCTCTCGAACTCTCAGTTGGTGATACCCCGACCTTAAGTCAATCTTGGAATAGAAACTCGACCCCTGAAGTTGGTCGAATAGATCATCTATGCGAGGTAAAGGGTAGCGATTCTTAATTGTCACCTTATTTAATTCCCGGTAATCGATGCACATACGGAAACTCCCATCCTTCTTCTTCACGAATAAGACTGGGGCTCCCCACGGTGAAGAGCTAGGTCGGATGAAACCCCTATCCAATAGCTCTTGGAGTTGGGTAGATAGTTCCTGAAGTTCGCCTGGTGCAAGGCGGTATGGTGCACGCGCAACTGGGGCGGCGCCTGGTGCAAGGTCAATTTGGAACTCCACTTGGCGAACCGGTGGAAGTCCTGGCAGCTCCTCTGGGAATACATCAGGAAAATCTCGGACCACCGGGATGTCCTCGATTTTTGTTTCGACTTCGGCTCGAGTGTCAGAAATGTTAGCCAATATGGCTGGATAGCCCTTCCGTATGCACTTCTGGGCCTTCAAGTAAGAGATGATGCCCACCATGGCACCACCGCGATCGCCCTGGACAGACAATAGTTCCCCACTGGGGAGGGGGATACGAACAACTTTCTCCTTGCAGAGAATTTCGGCGTGGTGCTTGGACAACCAGTCCATGCCAATCACAAGATTGAAGCTTCCTAGGGTGATAGGTAAAAGGTCGATGGCAAACAAATGTCCATCTAGTTCGAGCCTACAGTCACGAAGAATGTGGGTTACCTCAACAGGCTTCCCATCAGCTAGTTCTATAGAGTACGGGGTCTCGAGTAATGTAGGGACTATCCCTAGTTGTCCGCTAAGTTTTGATGACACAAAACTATAATCCGCACCAGTATCATATAAAACAGAAGCGAGAGTGTCGTTCAAGGAACACGTACCCGTCACGACGTTGTTATCGTTCCTCGCTTCCCCAGAGCCAATCACGAATGCTCTACCACGCGCCCCATAGTTGTTTCCATTGTTGTTGTTGTTATTACCAGTGTTGGTGTTATTATTTCCTCCATTGTTTCCATTACCGTTCAGCTGGGGACAATTCTTTTTAAAATGGTTCTCGCTACCACACTGGTAACACGCCTTTCCACCCTTCTGTTGCTGACCCTGCGGGGGTGGGTTACCCTGAAGGTTGACTCTACAGTCTTTCTGCACATGCCCCAGCTTACCACAACGATCGCACTTAATCCTGTTACATGGCCCAGAGTGGTGATAGTTGCACTTAGCGCACTTGGGCCGATTTCCGTGATAACCACCTTGAGTCTGAGTACGGTTGCTGTTGTTGTTGTTGTGGTTGTCGTGTTTCTTGTTCGGGTGCTGCTGCTGTTGATTACCATTACCCGGGGGTTTGCTAGACGTACTCTCCCACTTTCTCTTATTATCACTAGTGCCAGGGGATGAAGCACCTCGAGGGGGCAGTAGTCCCTCCTCTACTTTCTGGTCAGTCAGCTGGTGTGCCATACGAATCACCTGCTGAAGATTGTTGAAGTTGGCAGCAGTAACCATGCCCTTGATCTGCGGCACCAAACCCTTGATGTACAGTTCAATTCGCTTGTAGAGCGGGGTTGAGTAGTTAGGGCACATAGTGGCTAGCTCATGTGACCTAGTGGTGTAGGCTTCAATATCCGACCCCACCATTTTCAGATTCAGGTACTCAGTTTCCAGCTTCTGGATTTCATCCCGAGGGCAGTACTCCTCCCTCATCATCTCCTTGAAAGCATCCCAAGGCGTAGCATTTGCCACATCCACACCCAGTATTTGCTTCTGAGAGTTCCACCAAGATAACGCCGCGTTCTCAAGTGTAGCAGCGGCATATTTGACCCGGTCAGCTGGTGGACAGTTGCACATAGCAAAGCATGACTCCACCCTTTCGAACCATCTAAGTAGTCCAACTGCACCTTCAGATCCCCCAAAGTTTTGAGGCTTGCAGTCCATGAAAGTTTTGTAGGTGCAGGCTGGAGGGTGGTGTGGTTGTTGACCTACGTGCAAACACGGGAGTCATATGAGTAATAGAGTTTAACGCTGGAGCTCGTAGAAGGAGTAAAATAAAACGAATTAGTGTTACCAGCTTGGATAGCTGCGAGGGCTGCAACCACCCTGTCGTTGACCAGTGCAGTCAGCTCAGCTTGTGTTAGGTTGATGTGTCCACGTCCATGACCTCTTCCCGCCATCGTAGTTCTACAAATATACTATACACATGAGACTACAATCGTTTGTACATCACGGTGTACTAGTAAATCACGCACGTATAAATAATAAAATAAAAGTTAAATCAATAATAAAATACCAACGTTCTAAAACAATCCAAAAGATCACCCAGTCACACGAGATTAAATAGAAGTCATAATATACTAGGAACAAAATAAATAACTAAATAAATAATAATAAATAAAATCAATCGTCGTCCGTAGAGATGACTGATCCTTCATCCTCACTTTCCTCCGGTAACTCCTCAGGTTCTTCCTCCTCTTCCTCTTCTATAAGAGCTGCATCAAGTGCTGCTCCCAAATCATCAAACTCATCCTCCATGGGTTCCTCTTCGGGGTCCTCTTCCCCAATTGGTTCCAAGGCTTCCATAAGCTGGTTGCGAACCATGGCTAATTCCTCTCGAGTATGTGCCAACTCTTGTTTGGTAGCAGTAGCATCCTGTTTTGCTTCCTCAGCCTCTTTCTTAACTTTCCTTAGTTCGCTGAGTAAGTAGTCAATCTGTCCCGCCACATGTGTCAATGTCTCGTCAGCATTTCTTCTCCAGAACTGGAACTCCTTAATACCAGTGTAAGCATTATCCAACTCAGTGTGTACATGCCTCACCATCCCTGCAAGTGTCCTCTCCCACGAGTCCACAATGGGAGGTACTGTAGCTGGCACCCCATAACTTACGACCCACGAGTGTAAGATGTCCGTGAACCAACGCCAACGGTTAGTGGCTTCACTCGGCTCGAGTGACGAAGATGGGGACTCATAAGGGTCATACATGGGGCGTCGCTGCCCGTCATGAGCACGGTAAGAGTAATTTCGGTGAGCGGGGTTAACCATAATTACCTGCAATATGTTAGGTTAGTGTTCGAAGTCGAGAAAAATAAGCGTGCACTGAAGACGATGAGTGTACTAATACTTATGCTATAATGATTATAGTCTAGAATGCAATGCAATTCCTAGTTCACTATAACCAATGGCTCTGATACCAATCTGTCACACCCTCAAATTTCCACTGCGGAGTTTTACCGCGAGGTGCATGACAAACCAGGACCCATAGCCATAAGTATCATGAACGACTCTAAATGCCCAAACCATTTAGTTCGTTTTTAAGAAAAAGTTTCAAAGTTTAACCAAGCAATTTAAAGTAATGCGGAAGCGTAAACAAAGTAAAACATTTGCAAAAGTCTGCGCAAGACAACGCGCCCAAAACCAAAGTTTAAAAGTACGAAATAATAAATATCCATAACCCAAGACACGAATGATGCATGCCCTAAAACGTGCTCCGTACCTAAGGACCTGCAAAGCATGCTAAAATGTGTCAACATAAAGTCGGTGAGTTCACTATAAATGTAAGCGATGTAAATAATAACGTAGGTTCTCAAAACCCCAAAAGTCCAGTGTACAACGTTGGTCCTTCCGACCCTGTAAACAATAGCTAATTCAAATGTCAGGGGTAGCTAGCCCACTCATGATAACTAAAACCGGCGAATACCGAACTACTAATGAACAAGTTCCCATAACCGGGATAAAGATGCCTTGCATCATTGTCCATCGACAATGATTATGTTTGAAGCTAATAGTTCACATCCGTGCTCCCAGCACGATGTGAGGTTTGTTAGACCTAATAGCGCTATCAACTAATTAACCCGTTTGCCCAACCGGCAATTGATTCGGTATTTTGAAGGACTTAAAAGATGTGTTTGGTTTAGTTCATCAAGGACATATATATGAATTAGTAAAAATAGATTCACCACGTGAACCATGCACCCCAAACCCGGGATGTGTAAAAGAAAGTTGTCTCAATACAGACTAGAAAACGTTACCAATGTAGTCTCAACCCGAGACGCATGCTTTGAGAAAAAAGTAGTGAAACTCACCTTATCGCGTAAGCAAAGAATCCAAACAGCAAGTATTATATGCTACCGACACCCTAATAACAGTGTCGCTACGTGAGTATAGGCGTAACATCATTACACCATATAACTCGTTTGTCCAAGGCGTTTTAAATATTCAAAAGTGTGTATGCAACGCCTAGTGATTCTACATGCAATAGTAAACCCTACGGACTCGTTGGTGAATGAGTTGGTTATAATTAGTTTCTACAGCCCGTATGTGTCGTAAACATGTGTACTTCCGTTATATGTCAATTTTAGATCACCTAAGACCTCAAGTAATCACATAAGCACATAATACACAATCTGTGTTTTCAGGACAGATTGTGCGCCATCAAAACGAATTTATTTAAAATAGTAAACCAGTGAGTTATCCTCCCAAATTTTTACTGAATTATCTTTGGGATTCACTTGGTAATACCTATTTTTGTTTTGTCTTAATTCCAAACACAAAAATTATAAAAATTCGTACAACACAGCAGTGTTCAGAAAATTTCCACAACAGGTCAGTTTAGTAGGAAAATTCTTAAAAATTGTGTATTCATCCAAACGAGATGAATCCACTTGGAAAAGCTCTATTTTTCCAGTATTGACCTACTGTAAAAATTTCATAACCTAACTCCTTGTAAATCTCAAGTTATGGCCATTTAAAGTTAACCCAATTTACAAATCCGAAAATCTGATATGACCCCTAATCAATTAAAATTCCAAAAACGACTCATCCTACGTCCAAAACACATGATTTTACCCATTATGAAAAGCTAAGATCAGGTGTGACCTAACCATGCCAAGAAAACCCTAAAATTATTATGTTAGAGCCGTGTTACAGCTCCTACAAGTTTGACTAACCATTCTGTCCAGATTTTAGTTTCGCCTAAATCATACTTTAATCGCCTACCGTGTGCACAAAAACTATTATCATTCACCAATCATCAACACAAAACATTCCTAATACTTATTTTATCAGATTCTATGATTAAACATGTCAAGATCAAAGCTTTACGAATCAAAACACCAATTACTTGCGCAACAAGTATCCTACGATGTTACTAAGCGTTTATGAGTATGTTTAATCCATTTAATCTACAAAAAGATTCATGCTTTAATGTTTTATAAATTCATTCAGACCTGGACAAACTTATTATATGATTTTTATTAATGAAAACACAAGATAAAAGCATAAGAAATCGTAAGATATACCCTTAGCTCTCTCAATCGATCAATCGCGCGCCTTGGAGCCTCCCAATTGATGATCTTGAGCCTTAGCAGAGGTTGTTTGAGTGAAATATTCGTGTGGGGCAGTAAGGGGGCGATTAGGGTTGAGTATGGGGGTTGCATGGGAGTTTAGGTTGCTTAAATATAGGTTTAAGGCGGTTTAGACCCGTCAGTGTGTTTCGAGCGGCCGCTCGGTGCCTGTGAGCGGCCGCTCACAGGTCCGGGTGGCGCGCTCGTTTCTCGTTTCGTCTCCCGACGCGTTATCCTTTGACGTTTTCATTATTTCGGACCGTAGCAAGTGTAACCCCATGCATTAAGACCCTAGTCAACCTCATGCTCCACTTTTAATGATTTCTATTAACGTGTTCGGTTTAGGTTCACATATGGTTTTCACATAAGTTTATTTTTCACCAACGTCCGAGGTTCACTAATCATGCAATCACACGTTGACTCACAATCATGCACGTATGTCTTATCTAACTAACCCTAGTTAAGTATAATGCAAGGAAATGTAACTAGAGTTTAGTTAAAGTGAGAACCTGAATTTTCGGGGTATCACACATATAGCCCTAAAAAGGAATTTACTCCAACAAAAAAAACCGAAAGCCCAATTACTGGAAAAAAAAAAAAAAAAAACCTATTTATATAGCTGTTTTTTTTTTTGTTTTTTTTTAGTTGATGGGAGTGTTCTTTTATATCAAATAAAAGATGTTATTACTAGTTTTCGGAAATAATTACATGGAGATAACGGGCAGGCGGGCAACAAGTTGCGCCGCCACCCCTTTCTGGACGGCAAACGCTAACCTACTAAACACGAACCCATGCCCCCCCCCCCCCCCCGGGTCGAGACACTGCTATGGATAACCCGTTGGACTCTGGTCAGGAACGGATGGCTTCCAGTGCCAAGGAGCCAAAGGTATCAAATGCCAGGGGTACAAAAACGTGTTGGTTCTCCGCACAAGCTTTGGCATGCTTCTTAACTTTCTTCACCTCTGCTTTCCGCACTGCTTGCCCTGCTACAAAACCACTATCCCTCAAACCAACCAGGGGAGAAACACCTGTTAGGTCAACACAAGCGTGTTTCCCCCCGGCCCACCCAAAGACAAGCTGTTTCGTGGTTAAAAAGAAACAAGTATTGATTTCGTGTAAAGCAAGTATCCAATGACACCAAATATAAACCCAATGAATCAGCAAACCAACCTATTGGTGGTGTAGATCACTAACTTCACCTCCAATCTTAATCTTCAATTTCAAATTCAAATTCAAATTCAAATTCGAATCGATCTGTATGGGTCGTGAATTAACAATCGCGCCGCCACCAGCGACATGTCTGGCACCCGGGTTTCGGTTCCATCCGACAGATGAGGAGCTGGTGAGATATTATTTAAGGCGGAAGGTGTGTGGGAAGACGTTCCGCTTTCAGGCTGTGTCGGAATTTGATGTTTATAAATGTGAACCATGGGAACTTGCCGGTACTTTTTTTATTTTATTTATTTATTTATTTATAAATGCATCTGTTGCAAGTTATTTGGGGATTTAGATTCAGAAACTAAAGATAAGATTGTTGGTTTAGTTGAAATTATGTAAACATTGAATTAATGGTGTTGTTACTTGAATTATGAATTAGTATGATTTGTGCATCCTGTGGATGTTATAAGATATGTTTTAAAGGATAAAGATGAATGATTTGTGGTTTTATAGACTTTTCACAATGGAACTCAAGAGACCAAGAATGGTACTTCTTCAGTCCTGTAGACAGGAAATATGGGAATGGTTCTCGTTTGAACCGTTCCACTGGGCAGGGCTATTGGAAGGCAACCGGTAAGGACCGAATCGTACGCCATAAAGCCCAGACCATAGGGACCAAAAAGACATTGGTTTTCCATAATGGGCGGGCCCCGGATGGCAAGCGCACCGATTGGGTCATGCATGAATATAGACTGTCAGATCAGGAATTGGAGAGAGCCCAAGTAGCACAGGTTTGAATCACTGTGGTAATTTGAAGTATGTATGTATGTAGTAATATTATTCTACTTAAATATGTAATTATGATCTTGTTTTGTGGGGACAAGGATGCATTTGTGCTATGCAGAATCTTTCAAAAGAACGGTTTGGGCCCACCAAATGGAGACCGTTATGCACCGTTTCTTGAAGAAGAATGGGAAGATGACAGAGCACACTTTGTTCCTGGTGGAGGAGAAACGGAGGATGACATGGCTAACGGTGATGGAACTCAAAACGACGTTATACAGGTACTACAAGATTTGCCCCACATGTGTATGTGTTTTTACATTATTACCCCTTGTCGTTATGATGCTGACGAACTCAGTTTACAGACGCGTATGTATGTATGTATGTATGTATGTTTTACTTGTGGGATGTCATTAGATTGTTAAGTTAACTCGCAAGATAAATAGGTTAAAACGGCAAATGTTTACACTGCTCTTGTTTGAAGTTTTAAATTTTTAACTGATTCTTTCAAGAAAAGTTTTGTTGACCCATAAATTATGTGATCTTAGTGAACAATGCGCGTATTGACATCTGGGTGTTTGTTCTTTTACTTCATTTTGTCATAAAGTTTGAATCTTTTTCGTTCTTGATTGATTAATTTGCAGATGGATATGCAAACAATCCCTTTTGTCTGCAAAAGGGAAAGATCAGACGATGAAGGATTAAAATCCGAACCTGAGCTCGAAACAATCTCTTTGTTTACCAAAAAGTCGAAACAATCTGACCCAGATTCAAGCAATGCAAATGGTTCAGAGGATTCAACAACTAGTCAGAATCCGATAACAACCAATAACTCATCTGCACTTGTTGAATTCCCTTTACTGGAACCTATTTTGGTTAAAGAAAGGCAACCTTTGACCACCTCATCGTCATTTGACGCTTCTACCCTTGAGAAATCGGTGCCTCCAGGGTATCTGAAGTTCATTAGTAATTTGGAAAACGAGATCTTAAATGTGTCGATGGAGAAGGAGACATTGAAGATTGAAGTGATGCGAGCCCAGGCGATGATCAGCATTCTTCAGTCTCGCCTTGACTGTTTGACGGAGGAGAATACTGAATCGAGGAAGGGTACTTATGTTCATTAGTTGAACCATGTAGCTAATGAACACAAGGTTTTAAAGTTTTATGTCAAGACCTTTTCTTGTTAGATGTTCTCTTGTTATTACATGGTTACTTTTTTTTTTTTTTTTTTTGGGGGGGGGGGGGGGGGGGGGACATACAAATGACCCTGTTTAGGTAAATATGAGGAGGGTGAGGGTTCGAGACCCGTGGTGGACAAAAAATGTTTACTATTAGAAAATATGAGAACATAGTTCACAAAAAAAGAACCACTTTGACAAGAACATCCCATTTTTATGTTAACTCGTATTTTGCTTTCATTCTAGTTGTTTTGCGTCCTTTCAGAAAACACTTAGGACTGCTCCTTCGTTCTTAGAGGAGCATAGATGCGTCATCCCTGAGTTCAAGCTGATCAGCCACTCGATTGATGCCCGTTGACCAACCCTTATAGAGCAACCCATAAGATCTTCCTAACCCTGATGAGTTGTTTGGTTTATGATGTATTCGATCGCAATTGCTCAATTTGGTTTATAGAGCAACACATATCGGAGGACTTTGATTGGCTGCAAGGCGCTGACCGTTGGTGGAGATTCCTGGTGACGTGGCTTCATGCATTCTGATTGATCGAGCTACGCTGTCATCGTACTTGTTATCCCCTCTGTGTCAAGCATAATCGTGGGACAACAACTGCCTAGCGATGGTGCTCTCTGATTGACCGAGTGATATCAGGCTGTTAAGTTTGCCTAACCGACATTTTCTGATTGGCGGACATGCTCCAAATTCTTGGCACACGTCCCTTAGCTCTGATTGGCTCGTACACAATCGCCCTTGCATGTATTATTGTCTCCAGGATATGCGCATCTGCGAGGGTGCGCGTCATGCGTTGTAGTTACTATCTCAGCCAGGCCCGAGGAACTGTGTGAACTGTGTCGCGTAGCTATAGGCTTGCGTATCGTTGAAGGATTGTGCAAGTGTAAATAATTCCAATTTATGTTGGACTGGTCATGGTTATAATCAATAGGTAATCACGTAAAGAAGACCGGACTATTCATAAAAGTTTTTCTAAGCTTTTTTACTTATAAGGCCAAGTGGTTAATGTCACATCATTAACTTTTTCCTCTTTCACACTATCTCACTTTAAGGAAATTGTTTAACGTCTTATAACTTTACCATATCCCCTTAATTTTATTTCTTTTGATTCTTGTTATTAACATGATAACTTAGGGCCTCTTTAACGTCCTTTAACACGAGAATGAGTCATGTGCAATGAAGGCTAAAATGTCACATCATCATTAACACCCTTGGTTTTAAGGTATACCTTAGGCCTAAGTGTTTTTCCGAGCTTTTTTATGGATATATTTTTCAAGATTTTTTTGTCATCCACTCTCGCTTACCCCAATCTTCGTTGCCTATTTCTAGATATATTGTATGGATTCAGTTATTTCTTCTTGTCCTTGTAGTAGATCAATTAATGTTCAAATCACAAGAGTAGAGGGTTGGGTTTAATTGGCAAAGCCATTGAAATTAAGATATTGCTATCTTTGAAGTCAAAGGTTCGAGCACCATCAAAAACGAATTGGTGTAAGAAATTTGTTGTTCAAAAAATAGATTACTTTTTTTTAAACGAAATTAACACAAAATCCCTGCTATTTACATCCATAAATTTCATTATCATCTACATTCCCGTTAGCCACACCCAAAACCACCACAATTATATATTTTCCATGTCATTATCTATAAAAAAAAACCATGTTTTCCTAAGCACATTTTGGTGGAATACGGTAGAAAACAATTCTTTCGAACTATTTTACATTTGTAACAAATAAAGATACATACTGATAGATGCACAACTAAAAAATCACGTATATATCAATTCTTTTTTTCTTAGCATCACTATAAAAAATCACATAACACATAGTTTACAAAATGAAATAGCAGTCTATCCTTGTAATATCAAACTCAAAAAATAAAGAGAGAAACAAAATGAGACAAAGATGCCAATATTATTCATCATAATAGCAATGTCCCTTTTGTTTACTTCCTTTCTTATGGATTCCCTTCTCTTTCTTTTCATTTCCTTAAACTCACCTCGGCTTTTACATCTCTCTTCATCCTCCACCACCTTCCTCCTTACATTATTATTATTATTATCCCCCAATATTAATGCTCTTTGCGAAATTACCAAAAAGTCCTTACCATTTAACCAACGAGAATTCAAGTCCCTTAGTTTCATGGTCACCTCTTTCACTCGCAACCCCTCACATTCTACTTTGCCCGCCAATACCACTTGTATTCGAAATTGTACCATCTCATTTGGATCATATCCAGGTAAAACGGTGACGTATTGGACAAGGGTCTCGTTGGTTATCCAATCCTTCTTTACAGTCACCGGTTTAATAGTGGATAGATTGCCTGCTCGTTTCAGTGTAGGATCAATAACAATCCAGTTTAATGTCAGATGTGATAATGCGTCTTCGTCCACACCCGCAAGCTCATCGACGTCCATGTCAATGTGATGTTGATTTAGTTTTATAAGTAATTCGGACGACAGGAAATCAGTTGTAGGGTTGGTGAATTCGACCGCAGAGTATATAACATCGGTTTTGTATCTTATATCGACAGCTGATATGAGTTGTGATGGAAAGGGATGAGTACCCACATAAGAAGAAGAAGAAGAAGATTCTAGTGGTGAGCTGGAGCGACAACATGAGTTTATGTCCGCAATAAGAGAAGGAAATGAGTCGTGGAAGAATGATCGGTGAGCATCAGGGAAGGTGGAGATGACTTGATTAACATGTGGATGGGCTATAGAGGGCCACATGCACTTGGAAACATGAGACCAAAGATTATAATTATCGGAACATAGGGCGCGTAGAGAGGATGATACGGTGGCTACGGTAGAAAGAGAGCGACCGTCTAGTCGTGGTAAGATGTGTGTCTCAATGATGTCTGGGTGGATATTGGAGAGATTTGTTGACATGTTTTTATTTAATTTGGTGTGGTATTGTTGAGTGTACCTTGTTGTATTTATTTATAAAAAATACAAAAAAAGCTTCTTTCGGAATATTATTGTTTTTGACCGCTACGTCTGAATAATATGTCATCTCCAACCTATATCTTCTAGAATACGTCTAAAGGTCTTTAATTAATATTATACATTGCTTTTTAAGTGTATTTCGAAATATTAAATTCCCAATTGTTATGAAGAATAATAGTTTCGGCGACTTTAAGAATTGGCCTAACATGTTTAATTTCATATGCCTTTTCCTCTGGTGTTCTATGCGTTCCATATCAATCTATCTCCAACGGGTATACTTTACTACAATCACGATACTAAGGCTGATCGGTGTGCAGACAAGAAGAAGCCTCATACCACCTTTTCCTCCCCCGTCCCTATCTCTACCCCCCCCCCCCCCCCCCCCCCGGTCTCCCCCTTAACGCCAGAGACGAACCAATCACAGCTTTTGTTCTTTTTTTTCGAACATTTGGCAACGGTAACAAGGTTTTCAACAGTCTTTTTATTTAACAAAAAAAAAAATGTTTTTTATATATAAAAACCAACCAAAATCATCTCATCGATCTTTACCAAAATCCTCTCTATTTTCTTATAAAAACACTCATATTCTCTTAAAAGAAAAAATAAACAGTGTCTTATTTACCATTGGTTGATTCGTCTAGTTCGTCGAATGAGATGTTTTTTTAAAATTTATATCGCAAATATTTTATGTTTATAATTTTTATCGCCACAACAGTTATATTTATTTACAACATACGTGTAGGTGCGCACGAATGATTAGTAGTAGATTACTTTGTCGATCAACCGGTGTACACGGATGAGATGTTTAGGCGCCGGTTCCGAATGAGCCGTCGATTGTTCGTACGTATTGCCGATGACTTGGTCAGTTGTGACCCGTATTTTACATTACGGTACGATGCTAGAGGCAAACGGGAGTTCACAGCTTTACAAAAATGCACAGCAGCATTGCGCCAACTAGCTTACGGGACAACAGCCGACTCGTGGGATTAGTATTTACGGATGTCCGAAAGAACGACACATGACTGCTTGTATAAGTTTTGCAAACGTGTTGTCAAGATCTACAGCAAAAAATATTTGCGAAAACCAAACTACATTAATGAAGTCCAAAAATTGTATGAGGTCCACCACGAAAAGCATGGTTTTCCAGGGATGCTCGAAAGTATCGATTGCATGCATTGGCCGTGGGCGAATTGCCCTAATGCATGGCGTGGCCAGTTTTATCGAGGCGATCACGGCAATCCAACAATAATCTTAGAAGCTGCTGCGTCACAAGACTTATGGATTTGGCATGCATTTTTTGGTGTTCCTGGGTCGAATAACGACATTAATGTCATCAACCAATCACTGGTTTTTGAGGATGTTGTGAAAGGATCCGGCCTGGATACAAGATTTACAGTTTCGGGGTTCTACAAGCATACATACAATAACATATAGTTTTTGGGTGTGAAAGCATGTGCCGGGTTTGCGATGATGTGCCATCTTGCTTGTAGAACCCCAAATGTTCGTTCAATGTCCTTTCGCACCGCTTCTTGATAATTAGCAAATTTCTTTCTTTTTTCGTCAGGAGGGTGCTTAACAGTTTTAACGAGTGTAGAGTAGGTTGGGTGCTCAACCCCCAAAACTGCAAATTTTGAATCCGGACTGGTTCCTTTTCTAACATCCTCAAAAACCAATGATTGATTAAGGACATTAAGGTCGTTATTCGATCCGGGAACACCAAAAAATGCATGCCAAGTCCATAAGTCTTGTGATGTGGCAGCATCTAAGATTATTGTTGGATGACCGTGATCGCCTCGATAAAACATGTCACGCCATGCATTAGGGCAATTCGACCACGGCCGATGCATGCAATCGATGCTTCCGAGCATCCCTGGAAAACCATACTTTTCGTGATGGAACTGATACAATTTCTGGATATCATTGGAGTTTGATTTTCGCAAATATTTTTTGCTGTAGATCTTGACAACACGCTTGAAAAACTTATACAAGCATTCACATGACGTTCTTTCGGACATCCGTAAATACTCATCCCCCGAGTCGAATGCCGTCCCGTAAGCTAGTTGGCGCAATGCTGCCGTGCATTTTTGATAAGTTGTGAACCCCCGTTTGCCTCTAGCATCATACCGTAATGTAAAATACAGATCACAACTCGCCAAATCATCGGCAATACGTACGAACAATCAACGGCTCATTCGGAACCGCCGCCTAAGCATCTCATCCGTATACACCGGTTGATCGGCAAAGTAATCTCCTACTAATCGCTCGTGTGCACCTACACGTATGTTGTAAATAAATATAACTATAGATATACATTCTAAAAAAATAGTTGCTATATATATTCGAACAAAAATTATACACTTACCCTCCCGGTCTCTGTTTATGGCCGCTTGCCTAGTTCGTGGGTGCGAGCTCACTTCTTCGTCTTCCTCCACCACAATTAATTGTGTCGCTTCTCAAACCGCGTTCACAAAAATCCGGTTTTCTTCGCTCGACGAACTTGAGGAATCAACCAATGGTAGATATGACATTGCTGGGTATTTTTTTATAAAGAAAGTAAAGAGTATTTTGGTATAAAGATGAGATGATTTGGTTGGTTTTGATTTATTTGGATGGTTTAGGTTTATAAATGGTTTTGGTTTATAAAAAACAAAAACAAAAAAATATAGCCGTTACTTTAAAAAAAATGGCCGTTGGAAACGTTCAAAAAAAATAAAACAAATAATTTGATTGGTCCGTCCCATACATTATGAGAGAGACGGGAGGGACGGGGTACGGGGGGCGGTGTTGGTATCTCGAACGGGGGCAAAAAATTAGAACCGGGGTGACGCCCCATCTCCACACCCTACAGCCTAATAGGGGAGATCCTAAAGAAAATTAACTCGCCGCTAGGACGATTAAAAAATAATTAAATCTCTCGTCTTCAAACTTGTTAAATATGAAAAATGTTGTTTTATTCAATAACCCAATTATAAAAACTTTTCTCTCCCACTTCACTACTCGAAACACATCATTTTATAGAGTAAAGTGGGTCTAAAGGTACTTGACATAAGCCGAAATGGTTGAGGAGAGAAAATGTTCTTTATATGATGCTTTGAGGAACAGATCCGATAAACATGCAGTGGGGATTATAGTATTTAACTCAAGTCAAGTCTTTTATTCAACAATTGACGATTTTAGCCATTGTATTATATTATACATTATACTTAGTCAACCATTGACTCCATAATCTTAGCTATAGTTAGTTATATGTAAGTCTATATAAAGGCCTTGATGTATTGTTGATAGACACACAAAAACATTACATAATACAATTATTCAATACAAATCATATTGTTTATATGGTATCAAGAGCTTAAAAGCTCCCTTGAGCCATCTTCGAACCCAACATACTCGACAGACACCTTCTGTCCGCATTCTGCCTTTTTTCTTTCGATTCACCATGGCCAAACAAATCACCCACATTACCGCCACCACAACCCGAAACCAAGGGCCACCTCGAACTACCAATACCAACACTCGCCCGACTCGAAACAATAACACATATTGCTACTATTATAACATTTCTGGACATGACACTAAAGATTGTCGCAAACTTAGTCGCTTCCTACGAGAACACAATGTCTCACCTCAAAATACCAACACCTCGATGGTTAACTACATCACCCCTCACCCAACGGCTACAACCTCATCTTGGATGTGGGACACTGGTGCGTCCAACAACACCGCGGACAACAACCAACAATTTCCCGTTCATTCCTAATACGGAGGACCCGATAAGATCGTGCTAGGTGATGGTAAAACTATCCCTATAACTCATATTGCTCAAACAAGTATTCCAACAAAATCTCGCCCACTTCTTTTAAATAACATTTTAATTGCTCCTAATCTTCGAAATAATCTTATTTCCATTGCCAAAGTTTGTCGTACTAATCGTGTTTCCGTTGAATTTTTTCCCTATCAATTTTTTATCAAGGATCTACGCACGGGGGCGCGCCTCATACGGGGAGTGAACGTCAATAATGTCTACTATGGACCAATGTCCTTGTCTCCTCAAGTCAACAACACCCAAACAAACTCTCTTCTCATGTGGCACCACATACTTGGACATACATCGCTTCAAGTGTTCAAGTCTTTAATTTCTAGATTGGGACTTCGTTTTAATAAGGTGACCCATTAGTCTTTTCATTGTACTTCATGTTCCCTAAATAAAAGCCACAAACTACCTTTTGGTAAAAACTCTTTTGTTGCCAATCAACCTCTATAACTTCTATACTCCGACGTATGGGGTACCGTAAAAATGTCAATCGATGGCTTTAAATACTATGCCATGTTTGTTGACTATTTTTCCAAATATATTTGGTTATACCCAATCAAACGAAAATCCGATGTCAAAATTCTTTTTCCACAATTTAAATCTCTTGTTGAAATTTTTTTCAAAACCAACATTGTTGCTTTGTTCATTGATAATGGGGGTGAATATGTGGGTTTTTCACCTTATCTTGCCTCTCAAGGTATCTCCCATTACACGACACCACCTCACACACCGGAACAAAACGGTATTGTCGAACGACATCACCGACACGTTGTGGAAAACGGCCTCCCATTACTCCACTACTCCCACTTACCACAACATTTTTGGTCCCATGCCTTTCAAACTGCAACCAACCTAATCAATCGTTTGCCTACACCCATCCTTAACAACAAATCTCCCTACGATATGTTGTTCAAAACCGTTCCTACTTATTCCAAACTCAAACCGTTTGGTTATCTTTGCTACCAATGATTACGACCCTATGCTACTTCCAAACTCCACTCCTGTTCAACGGCGTGCATATTATTTGGGTACTCATCCTCCAAATCGGCATTCAAATGCTATGACCCTACTAGTCACAAACTAAACCACTCTTGCCACGCTGAATTTATCCCACATATTTTTCCATCTCAAATCACCAACCCCCAACCCAACACATGTCATTTGACTCCTTCTTATCCACATACCAATCGGCCCAATCAACCTCCTCGTCTAACCAACCCACTCCAGACCTAAACATCTTGCATCATCCAACCCCTACTCCACAGCCCACATCACCCGAAGCCCAAACCCCTGCTCCACAAACCCACGGCCCACCTCCTTTATCTCCTGCACACAGCCCACCCTCACACACAATAGGCCCAAACAACCCAACCTCCCACACAATAGGCCCTACACCCCAGCCCACCGACTCTACCTGATAAAACCACCCCTACCTCAACCGCTTCCCACTCCACCGAACCCAGCTCACCAATGTCTTCATCCAACACATCCGATGATCCCACGAACTCACCTCCACATAACCCT
The DNA here is from genome assembly GCA_028751855.1 of Ambrosia trifida. Taxonomy (NCBI): domain Eukaryota; kingdom Viridiplantae; phylum Streptophyta; class Magnoliopsida; order Asterales; family Asteraceae; genus Ambrosia; species Ambrosia trifida. The sequence continues at coordinate 1,401,555 of CM054126.1, read as the reverse complement.
AAACCACCTCGTCGACAACCAAAACCCAACTCAAAGTATTACAACCCCAACTTTGTCAACTCTGCCACCATTCACCCTCTACCCGTTTCTCTTGAACCATCAAGTTATACTCAAGCCTTGAAAGATCCGGATTGGCGCCATGTCATGGATCTTGAGTATAATGCTCTCCTTCATAACAACACTTGGGAACTTGTCCCTCACACAACCCAAACTCCCATTGGTTGCAAATGGGTATTCCGAATCAAACGCAAACCCGATGGCACGATTGACAAGTACAAAGCTTGTCTAGTTGCCAAAGGGTTTCACCAACAATATGGAAAAAACGATCATGAAACATTTAGTCCTGTTAAACCCGTTACCATTCACGTCGTTCTCTCTATTTCTCTTTCAAAAGGATGGTCTTTACGTCAACTAGACGTTAATAATGTGTTTCTTCATGGAACTCTTCACGAAGATGTCTTTATGGTGCAACCTCCCGGGTTCACCAATAAGAAATTCCTACGTCACATTTGCAAACTCAAAAAATCCCTCTATGGGCTTAAGCAAGCACCACAAGGCTTGGTACATCGAACTAACCAACTTTCTCACTCATTTTGGCTTTAAAAAATGCATTTCTGACCCCTCTCTCTTTGTATACAATCTCAACAACATCACTTGCTACCTCCTTGTGTACGTTGACGACATTGTCCTCACCGGCAATCACAATCCATTTATGGATTCCTTTGTTCAAGCCCTAAGCAACCAATTCTCTATCAAAGACTTAGGCCCTCTCCATCATTTTCTAGGAATCGAAGTCATTCCTACGTCTCATGGTCTATTTCTTTCCCAACATCGTCACATTCAAGATATTCTTACCACCTTTAAAATGGATGGTGCAAAAGAGGTTCTCACTCCTTTAAGCACTTCCGACTCTCTTTATTCCTTTGACTCTACTCCCCCAGCCGATCCCACTCCCTACCGCCAACTTGTAGGCACTTTGTAGTATCTTGCCTTCACACGTCCCGACATCTCCTTTGCCGTCAATAAATTATCTCAATTCATGCACTCACCTAAACAATCACACTGTAATCTCTCAAACGGGTACCCCGCTATTTGAAAGGAATGGTCCATCATGGGGTGTTCTTGAAACGCAATACTAACCTACACTTGCAGGCTTTTTCGGACTCGGACTGGGCGGTATTATTGATGGGGAACGGTCGACTACAGCATATCTCATATATCTTGGGTCCAATATCATCTCTTGGAAATCTGCTAGACAAAAAACTGTCTCTAGATCATCTACCGAAGCCGAGTACAAAGCACTCGCTAATGCTGTGGCTGAACTCTCGTGGGTTAAAAATTTACTTGGTGAACTCGAGCTCCCAATTGAGAGCACCCCATCGCTTTACTGTGACAACATCGGGGCTACTTATGTATGTGCAAATCCTGTTTACGATTCCCGCATGAAACACATCGCTCTGGACTATCACTTTGTGCGGGAACAAGTCAATTCCGGGCAACTCAAAGTTCTTCATATCAGCTCCAAGGATCAACTCGCGGATGTGGTCACCAAATCACTCGCACGTGCACCATTCCTATAATTTCGGTCCAAGATTGGAGTCTCCAACGGATCCTCCATCTTGCGGGGGCGTATTAACAACATAAATCAAGTCAAGTCAAGTCTCTTAGTCAACCATTGACTCCATGATTTTAGCCATTGTATTATATTGTACATTATACTTAGTCAACCATTGACTCCATAATCTTAGCTAGGGTTGGTCATATGTAAGCCTATATAAAGGCCTTGATGTATTGTTGATAGACACACAAAAACATTACATAATACAATTATTCAATACATTATAAAAACATTACATAATCTTAGCTAGAGTTAGTTATATGTAGTTCTTGATATAGTGTGTGTAAACCCAAATTTATATGGCATATCATATATAGCATTTTTTTATTTTGTGAAAAAAAAAATCTCTTAGACCAAGTTTAACTAATGAGTTACTTTGAGTGCAAATTTTGAAAAGATGAATAAACGAGTTTAGTTAAAAATATTGCTATGAGGCTATACTGACTTAAAAACTGGATTTTTACAAAATTGATACCACTCTATTAAATTGTTTGATATTTGATGTAAACAATATATAGATATGGTTAATTGTTTGGATATTATTAAAAAAAGTCTTGATCGAAAGGAATTATGAGGAATCAAACAAAATTATTGTTTTTAATATTGAGAGTATATTGTCCTATATGATTCATAAGGATACATAAAAAAAAGTCATGGTGTTGCCAAAATTTAGAATAGACAGAAAGTATCGAGTCAAATTTCTTAAAAGGTCATGGTGCCCATTCTTATTTTTAATAAAGTTACCAAATGAAAGTTTTTTTGTTACTTATTACAAATCCTCTAATTAGCATAGTTTTTATACAATGAGAGGTTGTATTTCATGCTGGAGAGTTAAAAAAAATGTTATTGTGGTTTCTTATTGGTCCACATACTTTCATGGTCCTACCACTTCACTTATTTTATTTTTTCTTTTTTTTTTTCCATTGTGACTTTTTTTTTTTACTTTTTACACACCATACTTTTTATCTTTACAAGTTTACCTTAATACTTTTACATTTTCAACTTTGACCCCTGTATTTTTTATCTTGTACATAATTTTTGTTTCACGATTCGGTCTAAGTTTGCAAGCTAAGATGTCGCAACGTGCGTATATGGTTTAATGTTTGTATGTCTATTTTTCCTGTTTAATAGGCCCATCGTAACTCGCACGTCCTAGACCTATGTGGTTATTTTTTTTAGGTTTTACTTGTCTGTCTAATTTGTGCGCATTAACACGATATAAAAGGCATGTGTGGTTAAACATTTTTATAGTAGAATCGCAGTGGGCTAATTCATAAAATTGAACCAAATGAGGGTTTTATTTTAAAGAGTCACACTCTTTCACTTTAAAGGCCCTAAGCTAATAAAGAATGATTAGGTGTTTTCTAAACAAAATCTAATGCCTATATAAAATTTGTTAAATAAAAGAATTTTATATCGATGCAAAATCCATTTGTTGTACATAGTTTAAATATTTGAGAATGATTGCTTAATGGCTTTATAAAATTAAGTTTTATTATTCAGGTGTTTGGAAAATTATGTATAATATTTAAACTTAAAACAAGATGAGGTCTAATCTATTAGGCCTAATGCGTAAGACAAAAAAAATGTCACCAAAGTGTCCCAGCCGCAAAGCGTGGAGGATGTTATCTAGTTTTTTTTTCTAACGGCTAATGTTATCCTCGGTATTTTACATCAAATACACTCATGTCTAGATTTGAATTTAGTATCTCCCTTTTAAGAGGCATAAGTCTGTACCAAGTGGGTTACCCCCACATTGGCTATTACTTATTATTCAAGTTTATCTATTCCTTAAAGATACTTAATCAAGTAGATATGTGCTTCCATATCGATTGACAAAGTAACTACAAGTACTCAACCTAGGTGAAGAGAACTTGGGGAGTACCCAGGCATGATAAATTATAAATAAATTAATGTTCCAAAAATTTTATGTATGTGTCAAATAACATAATTAATAAAATAAGCATGTACCAAGTAGGTTACCCCCACATTTGCTGTTACTTATTATGTTACCTTATTTTATTCAATTAGTATTAGTTTAAAAGAAATAATAAATATATGTATAAAAATGATTAATGACAATGGCTAAATAATAACTAAAAAAAAGCTTACATTCACATGATCATTACACACGTTAGCAAGCGTATGTAGGGGTGGACTCAAGTGGCCGCACTGCATAAATAGAAATTTTTAGTAATTTTATAGGTAAAAATTACGTTCACACCCCTTGAAAGTTTGGTTAAACCACCTAATCACACCCTTAAAAAATAAATCATGAATTCCGCCACTGCAAAGTAGTAGAACCACACTTATTTTCACATTGGCATTACATTTCATATGATTTAATTTAAATAGGGTTTTAAAGGTTTCTGGCACAATAGGTGGGTTTGCTATAAAATAGTTATAGCATTGAACCATTGACAATTAAAAAAATATCAACAAAATTATCGGAGCGTATCATGGCAATCAAAGAAACAAATTACAAACCGCATTTCCCACATTATACCTCTGAGGCAGAGCACTTGACATCCTGCTATGGATTATTCAATATATTCAACCCTAGTAGATGATGGTGCTTACTACAATTTGTTTCTTTGATTACCATGATATAATTCTAGGGGCGGATTTAGGCTCTTTCGGTAAGCAATCCTAGAAATTTCCTTTCAAAAAAAAAAAGCAATCCTAGAAATGATCCTAACGAAACAATTGTAGAGTTGGATTCTGATCGAAAACACGGCGTTGATATTTGAGACGTACATGCAACATGGATTACTTTAGGCAACGTTTAAAAAGTCGTAAATATCGATTTATTTATTTATTTAAATTTAAATCTGAATTGTTGATGTGAGTTAATAAAAGTAGAAATGCGCTCCTTGGTGGATAGGTTTTTTAAAGAGGAGATCAAGGCTGATGTGTTTGATTGTGGGTCTGACCGAGCCCCAGGCCCGAATGGTTTTAATTTTAACTTCATCAAGTCTTTTTGGAGCCAGCTGGAAGATGATTGCTATTATCTGATAGAGAATTTCTATGAATCAGGTGGTTTTGCCAAAGGATGTAGCTCTTCTTATATCACTCTTATCCCGAAATCGAATAATCCGGTGGGTTTATCTGATTATAGACCTATTACTTTAATTGGGGTGATTAGTAAAGTTGTATCTAAAGTCCTGGCGCTCCGGATGAAGAAGGTTTTGAGTTACGTCATCTCTGATACGCAGTCTGCCTTCCTAAAAGATAGATTCATTTTGGATGGTCCTTTGGTTTTAAATGAGGTTTATGGGTGGTTAAACAAGAAAAGAAGAAAAGCGTTCATGTTTAAAATAGACTTTGAAAAAGCCTATGACAACGTGAACTGGGGTTTTTTGCTTGATATGTTGGAGCAGATGGGTTTTCCGGTTGAGTGGCGTCGATGGGTGAAAGGGATTCTTGAGTCTGCTAGATCTTCGGTCCTAGTCAACGGGGCGCCTACTTTCGAGTTTCGGTGTGAAAAGGGTCTTCGGCAAGGAGATCCCCTTTCTCCGTTTCTTTTTTTGATCGTTATGGAGGCTTTCTCGTGTATAATAAATAAAGCTTGCAGTGAAGGGGCGTTGAAGGGTATTAAGGATCAGAGAACGGGCCTGAACATTTCTCACCTTCTCTACGCTGATGATGCTTTGATCATCGGGGAATGGTCGGAAGAAAATATCGAACAGATGGCTTGGCTTCTTCGTTTATTCCACCTCTGTTCTGGTCTGAAAATCAATTTAAAGAAATCCCTCCTTTTTGGTGTTGGCGTGTCTAGTGAGGAAATTATGCAGATGAGTAGTACTCTTGGTTGTCGCATTGGGGAATTCCCTTTGGAATACTTAGGGATAAAAGTCGGTGCCAACATGAATCGCGTGTGCCATTGGAATTCGGTGGTGGATACGGTTAAAGCTCGTTTGTCTACATGGAAAGCTAACACTCTTTCTATGGGGGGCCGCTTAACCTTAATTAAATCGGTTCTATCTAACCTTCCCATTTATTATTTGTCTTTGTATAAAGCGCCTGTGCAGGTTGTGGATCAGATAGAGAGTATTATGAAGAACTTCCTTTGGGGAGGGTCCAATAACATTAAAAAGATGCACTGGGTGGCTTGGGACGTGGTCACTACTCCTAAAGCTGACGGGGGTTTGGGTGTTTCGAAACTAGTGGATGTAAACAAGGCTTTGATTACGAAATGGGCGTGGAGGTTTAAGACAGATTCGAGAAGTAGCTGGCGGTTCATTCTTGAGGCTATACATGGTGGCAGAGGTAATTGGCATTCTCTTCCGATTAATAGAAGCTTAGTTGGTTGCTGGAAGAATATTGTCACCTTGGTTGAGAGAATGAAGCTCGAAGGAAAAGAGGTTACAAACTACATTCGGGCTAATGTTGGAAATGGCGATAGTATTTGCTTTTGGTCTGATTTGTGGTATGGGGATTCCATCTTGAGTAAACGCTGGCCAAAGCTATATGCGCTGGAAAATCAGAAACGCTGCACTGTTAAGGATCGTTTGGTTATGGAGAATGGGGTTATGCGCTTTGCTGACAAGTGGAAATCGGGTTTGAGTACATTTGAGGAGATTTCTGAATTTAGAGATCTTATGGAGATGGTTTCGAAGTGTAAGTTAACGGAAGCTAAAGACTCTTGGCGTTGGGATTCAGGGAACAATAACGAATTCTCGGTCAAAAGAGTTAAGCAGAGTTTATGCAAAGATCGCGCTTTGTCTAGGGAGTTTGATATGGTCTGGACGGGATGGATTCCTATTAAGGTTAACATCCATGTTTGGAGACTTGAGATGGACAGATTGCCAACCAAAAAAGCGCTTACTAAACGGAACATAAATGTTGAAGATACAAGCTGCGTCTTCTGTAACTCTGCTGAGGAATCGGCCCTCCATTTGTTCACGGGTTGTATCATTTCTAGTGCTATTTGGAAGTTTATTGAAGGGTGGTGTCACTTGGATCCTGTGTTCCTGTTGGAGATCAAGGACATCTTAAAGCTTCCTCTTTTGAATCCTGGCTGCAATCGGAAGAAGAGTATTGTTAGAGGCATTCTGATGACGGCTTGTTGGGTTATTTGGAAGACTCGTAATAAGGTTATTTTTGAAAATGTTAAACCAAAGGTTTGCGACATGATTGCTTGTATAAAATCTTGTTCGTATCTTTGGTATCGTAGTAGATCCAAGTCCCTAGAGGTTAGTTGGAAAGAATGGTGTAAATATCCGTTGTATATGGTGTAGTTCTTTGTTTGGCGGTCCTTGTTTTCTTGGGCTTAGCCGTTTTTTAATGAAGTTTAAGTTTCAAAAAAAAAAAGAAATAGAAAAATAATTAAACAATGTAGTCAGTGTCCCACCAAGCACAACAATAAGAAAGTAATTTTAGGTTAGAAGAATGACTAAGAGATGTGGAGACGCTCATCTCCCCCGTCCTCCATTTTTTGCAATGTCTTGGACACCAACACCACCCCCCTCCCATGTCCTCCCCCCATCCCATGTCCTCCCGTCCCTCATGTCCTCTTCGAGACATTGGAGACGGACCAATGGGCATGCTTTATTTATTTATTTATTTATTTTAAACTTTTCCAATGGACTAATGGCATGTTTTCTTTATTTAGAAAAAAATAATAAAATAAATGCTTGAGACGTGAGGTGTTGGTGTCTCCACGTCCCACTCATGACTCAAGAAATTTGAGACATGACCTTTCTCATAATCTAATGGTTTGGTTTGGTTTGGATTTTCAAATTCTATTATAATTATAGGAGGAGTATTTGGGGCTAAACACTCATGAGCCCATCTGTTGTGGGTTCATTATTACTTTATTAGCATAGCATAGCAGGTCTTTAACTCTATAACCAAAGCAAAAAGAAATCTCTTCCGGATTTTGCAAAAATGAAGATTTTACATCCACCTCATCATTTCCTATTAAGGGAACTTTTAGTTTAGTATCCACCAAATGAAGACCAATATAATGATTACCAATCAATCTAGATATGCAAATTGATCAACCCCTTCCTTCTACCAGCCAAATTTATTAATATATAGAGGGGAGGGTCTGCAGTGGGTGACACTCGATGCTTGCAGCAGACCAGCCTGCATAACAGCAAACCAAATATCACCATTCATTCCCTTCCAGCTAGCTAGTAAGCTAAGACCATCCAAATTTAATTCACCTTCATTTTATTATCCTTTTTTACATTACACTCTCGTTTTCCTTCCACAACCAACCTTCAAATACCTAACCTAACAGAGGATGACCTCAATTGCAGACCCCAACCAACAAAAATAAAAAATGTTATGCACTGTGAGATTCAATCTAGTAAAACTATGATCAACGTATCAAAGTGGTTATGATAAAAATGGGACTTACCAGTGACTAGACTGGACTGCAAAACAATCACTAGCTTCCTGTTTAGGGAAGCTTTGCATCTAAATACGACTAATGATTACTAAACAACAAGACACTATATGTCTCAAAACATTTACATTTACATGTGCAATTTCAGAAATCCTCATCTAGCTGCTCCAAATAGTCTAAAAAGGCAACAAACTTCAAATACGTTCCTAATACCACATACAATAGAGAATTAACACAATCACATCCAACACCTATTAAACTTCAACACCCAAAAAATCACACACAAATTCACCAAACAAGTTTGATAACAGACAACATGTTGACAGAAACCAACTGCAAATTATTACTTTATTTATTTAAACCCACCTTTAAACGCTTACAACACCCAATCACTAAACCCAGACTCAATCTTCAAACCCTAAACAAAAAAAAAAAACACGAAACCCTTTTTAATTCGCTTACCAAAAGCTTTCAAACTAGAATTATTATTATTATTATTGTCCTTCCCCTTTCTCAATTCAACCCCAACTCAGCTTCAAACCCCAACAAAAAAAAAAAAACCTTTTTTTAATTAAGTAACCATAATATTGTTATTATTGTTTGTTGTTCACCTCTTTCAATTCAACCCAAACATAATTTCAACAACCACATTCATTCACTAAACATAAACTTACAAAACAACTCATAACCTAAACCCAAAATTCATACAGCATATGAATTCATTTCTTAACAACCACAAATTACAAACATCTAAACCAACCAAACATCTCTAACCGCTAGTAAACTTAGTAACAGCCTTGGTCCCTTCGGAAACGGCATGCTTGGCCAACTCACCAGGCAACACAAGCCTCACAGCAGTCTGGATCTCCCTTGACGACAGAGTATTCTTCTTGTTATACCTTGCCAGCTTTGACGCCTCCTGAGCCAACTTCTCAAAGATATCATTGATAAAGGAGTTCATGATACCCATTGCCTTGCTGGATATTCCGATATCAGGGTGCACCTGCTTCAACACCTTGAAGATGTAGATCTTGTACGTCTCAACGGACTTCTTGTGCCTCTTCTTCTTCTTGTCTGTTGCTGATGCGTCTTTTGGGATCTTCTTCTCGGCCTTTGGTTTGGGTGTTTTCTCTGCTGCTGGTTTTTTCTCTGCTGGTTTCTTCTCTGCTGCCTTTGGTGCCATTGTTTGTGTGTGTGTGTGTGTGTGTGTTTGTTTTGAAGATGAGTGTGTGTGATGATGATATTGATATGATGGTGGTTGTTGAAAGGGGGTGTTGTAATTATATAGGGTGTGTGGGAAGATTTGATTGGTTGGTTTTGTGTGATGCGGATTGAGGATGTGGAGCGTTGGATTGGGGCTATTGGAAATGCACGGTTGGGATTGAGTGGAGTGGGACTGGAACCCCATGTGCAAGGCTGGGTGTGATATAAAATTGTTGACTGTTTATTAATTTTATTTTTTTCTTTTTCAAATAAAGGTTTGAAATTTTTGGGAGTAAAGTACAGTAAAGATTGAATATTGATGATAGGGATGAGCTCAAGACGGTATCGGTATCGAACTGATACCGATTCTGATAATACCAATACCGAAAAGTCCAAAAAACCAATACCGATACCGAACACATACGGTACGGTATCGGTATCGGTTCAGTATCGGTATTTTGCCTTAAAATACCGATACCATACCGATTTCGTACCGATACCGATCCCGAAACCCCTCGGTTCGGTACGGTATCGGGATCGGGACGGGACGCGATCGGTATTCGGCCTTGTATGCTCATCCCTAATTGATGATGGTAAACATACGAATGAAATGTTCTTTAAAAGTTTTTTATTTAAATATTAAAATTCGAAACGTAAGAGTATTTTCAAAATGATTTTCAATACTGTTAAACTCATAACACTCAGCTTTAACCTGCTTGGTTTCTTGTTGTTGTGCCTCTCCCGTTTTAACATTTTTAGGATTTTCAAAATGATTTTGGGTTCAGCTTTAGCAGTTTTAGTTTTTGAAACCATTGGTTTTGTTTTCTCTTTTTCAATAGAGTCAGGTTTAACAGTATTGTTCGGTTTACTCCCCGACCCTTTGGTATTCTCAGTTACCTCCCTTGTCTCTTCATCCTCTAACTCACTACATGAACTAGCAAGGCAATTCTCTCAGCATAATCTACACATTTGTTACAAGCATCAGTAATAAAAGTGAGAGGAATGTACCTTTTTAGCTTTAGAGCTCAGATCGGCCATGTAGGCAATGAACTCTTTAGTTGACATCTCTTCAACAGATGTTGTCAGATCCAACACCTGTGTAGCCAGCTCCTTTCCTGTTTCCTCTCCAGTCTTTGTTACTTCTGCCTCTTTAGAATTAGCTTTAATATCCTCCTTCACAATCGGTACCTCTGTTTTCACCTCACTAACATGTTCATCTAATTTCTGCTAACAGGTTTCTGCTCATCCTCTGTCATTTCTTTCACAGTCTCAGCCATAAGGGGGGATGGGTGCTCCTAGATTTATTTTTCACTTCACTGATTTACAACAATCCTGCACTGCCACATCACTTCACTGATTTAATTCACTGAAACAGTTTTTAAGAGGCAGCACTCCACTAGTTCTTTACCCAATAATTAATTATTTTCACACATATAGTAAAAATAATATTAATAATACCTTTCCCATTCTCTCTCCTCTACAACTCACTTACACTACTCATTTTTTTAATAATACATTTCCCACTCTCTCTCCTTTAGAACTCACCTACACCACTCATTTTTTTAATAATACATTTCCCACTCCCTTTCTCCTCTAGAACCAGCACGGTAAGAAGAACCCGTATTTGGTTCACGGGACCCCTACCAGCACTGGTGGAGGCGATGTTACCGTGCTGGTAGTGGGGTACCCGTGACCTTTTCTGGTGGCTTCCCATCCCCCCTAAGTGCATGATTGATTACTTGAACCATTTCCACCGTCTAGCACACAGCTCCAATCATATGAACCATCAAGCTTTGCTACTATAAGAGCCTTTGAGCTACTGTTACTATGGGAAGGCCCCACTAATGAGCTTTGCCTAACATTGTTTCCCTGGTTTTGACCTTTTGGCCTTGAACCTTCTTTAGCAAAGTGTCCAAACCATAGCAATTATAGCATTTAACCTTTGACTTGTCAAAACCTGCTCTACCTCAAATTAACTTTCTCCCTGTTCGGTCGATAAACTTCTTGGTTCTTCTAGAAATCATGGCAAGATTCCATTGAAGATCCATCTCTTTTAAGTCATCTAGATCAATTTGATCATAGTCCTCATCGAACACTACCGGATCATTGATCTTCCCCTGAATATATTTTTCATAAGATGCAACAAAGGAACTCAATACTGCAAGCTGTTGTTCTACCGATTTAACACTCATTGGCATTGACTTGCAGGACTTATGACAACACCCAGAATCAGACTTGCTGGAATCACTGCTGCTTTTTCCATTTTCCCTTCTAGACGGGATATCTTTGACCTTTTTGGATGTCAATGTTTCATTCTAAACATTAAAGACTCTATTTCAAAGTTTGCTGCTAAAGTTGATTCAGGTTACTTTCTTGGTTATTCTTCCACTAGAAAAGCCTACAAGGTTTTTAATTCAAGAACCAAGATAGTAGAAGAAACACTGAATGTCAAGTTCAATGAGTCAAAACACACTCTTATTCCAGCACATCCTGATGAACTCTTTGACCTTGACAGCTTCCACTTTGGACCTGAAAAGACTGTTACTTCATCTAAACCTACTTATTATGGTGATCAAAGGTTTGATGATGAGGATCCAGCACCATGGACTCCTCAAACAGTCATTAAGTCAACTTTCAAACCTTCAGAAGTTTCACAAACTTCTGATTCAACAACTGCTGATGTACAAACTCAAACATCTACTTTAGCACCTACAGCTACTGAAGATGTTCAAACAGCTGAACCAGACATTATAAACCTCAGTGGTTTGTTTGATGAAGTACAAGAGCCACCTACACCTATCAGTGGTTTACAGCAACTGATTGAACACAAAGATCATCCATTGGAACAAATCATGGGTGATATTGCTTCAGGTGTTCTCACAAGAAACCAGCTTTCCAACTTTTGCTTCTTCTCAGCATTCATTTCTCAGTTGGAACCTAAAAAGTACCAAGAAGCCCTCAAAGACAACAATTGGGTGGAAGCTATGCAAGATGAGTTGCTTCAGTTCAAGAAGCAACATGTTTGGGAAATCTGTCCCTTACCACCAAAAAGCTACCAATTGGCACAAGATGGATTTTTAGGAACAAACAAGATGAAGCTGGTATGATCATTAAGAACAAGGCAAGACTGGTGGTACAAGGTTACTCTCAAGAAGAGGTAATTGATTATGATGAGACCTTTGCTCCAGTTGCAAGGCTTGAGGCCATCAGGTTATTTCTGGCCTATGCCATTTCCAACAAAATAAAAGTTTTTCAAATGGATGTTAAGAGTGCATTTTTGTATGGAAAGATCAAAGAGGAAGTGTATGTTTGTCAGCCACCTGGGTTTGAGGATCCTTCTCATCCTAAGTGGGTGTACAAACTTGACAAAGCTCTTTATGGGCTCAAACAGGCTCCAAGAGCCTGGTATGAAACACTTTCCAACTTTTTACTCAAAAATAACTTTACAAGAGGCTCCATTGATAAAACTCTTTTCATTAAAAATGTTGGAAATCATGTCTTACTTGTTCAAATTTATGTTGATGATATTATATTTGGTTCAACAAACACAAAATTGTGTGATGAATTTAAGAAACTCATGCAATCAAAATTTGAGATGAGTACAATGGGAGAACTGCAGTACTTTTTAGGACTGCAGATTAAACAACAAACTAATGAAACTTTTATACATCAATCAAAATATGTTAAAGAATTATTGAACAAATTTTCTTTACAAGACTGTAAATCATGTTCCACTCCCATGACACCTACCACACAAGTTGAACCAGATGATCAAGGAAAACAGGTTGATCAAACCATGTATAGATGTATGATAGGTTCCCTTTTGTATCTAACTGCTTCTAGACCAGATATTATGTTTTCAACATGTGTCTGTGCTAGATATCAATCAGCTTATAGGGAATCACACCTCATTGCAATCAAAGAATCTTCAGATATCTGAAAGGAACTCCTACACTTGGAATTTGGTATCCTGCTTCAAGCAATACCAAGTTATCAGCTTTTTCAGATAGTGACTATGCAGTGTGTAAAATGTCAAGAAAATCAACATCTGGTGGTTGTCAATTCTTGGGAAACTGTCTAGTGTCCTGGCAATCAAAGAAGCAAACATCTGTTGCAACTTCAACTGCTGAAGTTGAATACATTGCAGTTGCAAGTTGTGCATCACAGATACAATGGCTCCAATATCAACTTCTTGATTATGGAATCAAAGAGACCAAGACACCATTGCTTGTAGACAGCAAATCTGCCATTAGCATCATTCAAAATCATGTTCAGTTCTCAAAAACTAAACATATTGAAATCAGGTATCATTTCATCAGGGATTGCTATGAAAAAGGCAAGATTGAAGTGAAGCATGTCACAACAGCTAATCAGATAGCTGACGTATTCACAAAACCCCTTGACACATCAACATTTCAGAAGTTAGTATCCATGCTTGGGATGCTAAATTTGTAAGTGTTCTTTTACTCTTCCTGCACATATTTTATTTTTCACTTACATCTGTTTTTAGACCAAAAACTTCTGAAAAACAAAAAGAGAGAAACTACTGATGAACAAAACGTCAGTATGGGAATATTTTCTGAAAAATGAGTAACTTCTGATTAAATAATCTTCAGAAGTTATGAATAAAGTGTTTATAAACATTCTCATCAGTTGTTAACAAACTACTGAAGAGAAAATGAGAACTACTGATGACAATTGTTCTTCATCAGCAGTTTTGTCATTAAGGGCAAATAAGACATTTCCCACTTCAGAAGTTTGACCTAGGGCGATTACAAACTTCTGATAAACACCTTTTCCAACACTTATCCTTTCAAAAAGCAAAAATTCCCTCCTTCTCTCTCAAAAAGCTCTCAAACCCTGAACCTGCAAAAACACTGTTCGATCCACACACAAACAAACCACATGGCTCTAACACTGAAACAGGGACACAATCAAAGAGGCTACTTTGAGAAACATGAAGCCTGGTCCCAATACGACGAAATCATTGATTTGGTCGTTAAATCCCAATACTTTACTGCCCTCACTATTGATCCTCCAATCCACACTGAGACTCTTAATGAGTTCTGGGCAAATGCGGAGACGATGACAGTAAATGATAAGGTGATCTCCCTCAATTCAACCATCCAAGGGAGAAGAATGGCAATCACACCCGAAACTTTTGGAATTAGACTGGGTCTAGATGATGTTGGTGCCCAGATCAATTTCCAAACTCTGAGATACATCTAACCATGACAGAGTGTGGTTACCAAGGTACTCTCTCACATGCTACTATTTTTAAGAAATATTTTGAACCTAAGTACAAACTTTTGTTTCACTATATAATAATGTGTTTGAGTCCAAAAACTGGATCTTATGATAAGATGCCCTCTAGTTTTCAACCTATTTTTCATTCCATTGTGAATGAAACAAAATTCAGGGCATCAGCACTTTTCTTCAATGAGTTGGTGTTGCATCATCTCAATTCTAAAAAGAAGTTTTTGTTGTATCCAAGATTTATTATGCAATGCATAATAAAGGAACTTGGAGAAAAGGTGCTTGTGGGTCAAACAACTGTTTTAAACCCTTTAACCTCACAAGCATACTCTAGGCACAATAAACCGGCCACCTGGCCAGAAGATGACCAAGGGGAACACACAATAGTCCCCAAGGAACCCTGATCTTCCAAACCTTCACCCAAAAAGGCCAAGAAACCAAAACAACAAAAACAAAAACCCACCAGCCTGAAAAGAAAGGCAGTTTAGGAAGTTGAGATGCCTGAACTTGCTAATGTGCAATCTGCACTTGATAAAGATGTGACTGAAACATCCTCTCAGTCTCATCCATCTCAAACCCCCACTAGAGCACCAATCACCATCTTATTCAAAAGAAAGAAATTCAAGAAAACAATCCCCCATTGACTCTTCTTTTGAAACTGCTGAACCCATAGACCAAACTACTGAACTAGCACCACAAATTTCTGAACCTGAAGCCCTTGAAATTGCCAAACTTCTCTCTGGACTAAAAGAGAACATCCCATCAGAACATGTCAGTCCCCAACAACCACATCAAACAGGGGACATACCTTCAGAACTTGACATGGATGTGGATGTCCATAGCCCTAACCCAAAAGATAAGGATGAACCAGGGTCTCTAAGCCCAAACTTAGAAACTCTAGGTACATTTGAGGCTGCTACTACTCATATACCACCCAGTGGTGGATCTGAGGATAGAAGTAACATTTCTAAGACCTCACTTGTGGCAACTACTGATGAAGGCTTAATGCATGAGGTAGGAAATCCTTTGAACCAAGAACAAGAGGTACATGAGACAACTGGGTTGGGCCCAGCTCATGATGTAACTGATACTATCCTCATTGAGGAAGTAAGCAGGGATTCAGATGATTCCATTGATTTGGATGATGATTCACACTCCACTAAAATTGAATTGACGGCTGCTAGTGAAGGTCCTGCACCTGGTGTCTCTAAACTCAAAGAGCTGGTCATACCAGATCATGTTAAAGTCCACTTGATCCCTGATTCCCCTAAAGTGGCATCTTCTGTACAACATGAAGATCACCAAAAAACACACCCCTCGCTGAAAATGCCTACCCAATTCCCTGGGTCATCCAGCATAGACTTGAACCAACTATGCAGCCCATATGGTCCCCTATACCAGTTGATGAACACCCTAATTGCCAATCACCTCAAAACTTTCACGACTACTTTGGAGTTGTCAACCAAAGCTTAGTTTGAGGTGATCAACAAGAAACTTGGTGAGTTGTCCAACAAAATAGACAACAACTCAAGACAGCTTGCTGAACTCACTGGTAGAACTTCCAAACCTAGCAGGCTTCCAGAAGTGGATGAAGCCAAAAAGGGGGAGAAGATTAAGGAACCTAAGGAGTCACTGGAAGCCAAGATAAAGGCAAGAGTGGCTCTACAACAACAACAACAACTTCTAGAGAAAGCCCAAAAACAAAAAGAAGATCAATAAAGGCTTGTCTCTGGAACTGAAGTTGAAGCTGAACCTTCCCAAGGCCATAATGAAGAAACTGCTGAAGAAACATCCGATGATTCAGAAAGTACTGAAGACAATCCTTCAGTAGTTGACACATCTGTCAACACTTCAGCAGTTAACACTTCCAACATACAAACAGCTGAAGAGTCTTCCAAGACAACTGAACAACAACAACCAACTCCTATTCCAAGGCCTACAACAATGACTGTGCTGAACCCTTCTCCACTATCAATGTCCAAAGAACTACTTGAGAAGAGTTTGATTGCAGCCCAAAGAAAGGCTAAGGAAGAAGAGATTTGGAATAACTTGGAGGCAAGGGAAGATCTAAGCTTAAATGAAAAGCTTCAAGCCTATGAAGCAGAGTTGAATAGGCAAGCTGAAACAGAGAGAGTTGCTGAAGAAGACAAAAGACAACAACTGGTGTCTTTTATAACAAAGAACAGCAAAACAAAAGCCTATTCACTCAAAGGGCTCTCAATGGATGAGATGACTAGAAGAGCTCAACTTGTTGCTGACAAACTTGCAACAAACAAAGATGGAAAAGCCAAGAGAGCTGAGATGATTGAAGAACTGGTAGCAAATGACTATGGTTCAAAAGCCTCTGTGTCAAGATGGAAAGAAGATAGACTACTGGACACATACAAGAAGTACAAGGCTGCCAAGGCTGCTAATCCAGAGAAGTTCAAAACTTCTGAAGTATCAACTTCAATAGTTAGAACTTCTGGTGTTAAAAGACCAGCTACCAAGAAGAAACCAGAGGACAATACAAAGACTGCCTTCAAGATGGTGTTGCTGGAAGGCAACACAGTTGTTCAAGGAGACTTTGATATTGAAGAGAATCCTCTGATAACTCAATTTAGGGATCCTTCAACATTTGCTTACCAAATTCAGAAGACTATCACTGACATACTGCACACAAAGGTAGTTACTGAACATCATTTACCAACCTTTAAATTACCTGAAGTAGTGCAAGAAGAAGATAGAAGTGAATCCCACCTGAGAGTCACAGAAATAGAAAATATCCAACACTCAGGAACATCCCAGGGATCCAGCATGGTTCCCTATACTTCAGACTTTGACAAGTCTAAAGTGCTGATCATTAGATGGTCCTTTACTGATGACAACTCAGTATTGGTGACAAGAAGAGATCTTACAAGCAAGGCCTACAAGTCAATGAATGAACTGAAGAAATTATCAACTCAGGACTTGCTTACAATTCAACATCTGGAACCTCAAAGGGGATCTCTCACTGATGAATAGCTTAATCAATTGACGAATTCCATGTTCAAGGAGATATGGAAAATTGTGAATGACATAAGAAGACAATAAAGAATTAGAAAAGGTTTTGGCTTCATCAATCCAGGGGGAGATTGTTAGGACAAAAAGGATTGTTGAAACCATTTTTGTAAACCTTAGTCTAATTCACTTCTGCAAAATATCCTATGTATAGAACTACTGAAGAAAGAAGACTAATGTACTGAAGAAGGATTCAACAAGTACTGAAGAAGAAGTATCAGAAGTTCTGAAGTCTAACCAGACATTTCACTGAAGAACTACTGAAGACAAACTACTCATCAGTAGTTTGTCATTCATCAGCTCTTGTAAAGAATCTTTTTCACCGACTTATGTTTCAGTAGTTTATTAGTTTAGTATTACTTTATCTTTTTGTACAAGTTCCAGGAATGCAACTTGTTGCAACTTGTTTCTGACTTCCTTTTTGGCAAGGTTCATGTATATGTAAAGTCTATAAATAGATGGGTTCATCCCTCTGTTTTAGACATTGATTTTTATTGAAACAAGAATCCTTCAAAGCTTATTATTGTTCTGTCCATTTCATTTATTGAGAATCTGTTTGAGTATTTATTATCATTCACATTCAATACTTAGATTATCATTAAACTTGTCTTTAGTTTTCAAACATCCAGGGGGAGTAATAACTCCTGTTGATAGTGTAGCTTTACTTAATCATTCCGCTATGCAAATCTGATTGAACTTGCTAAACACATAAGTGTTCACTAGCAAGCAATACATCAAGAGCAATACTGATCCAACAACTCTAATCCGAGTCGTACGTGGGCACTGGCTTAGATCTCCTACGAGTTATCAACTAGTATGTTCATTGGCCATGATGATGAAAAAAATAATGGAAAGTATAACAGGGTTTTGCTCAAAACAGGAAAAATATGCATACCAAATATGTGCTCATGTAAGTATATAAGTATAGCATAAAATTTAGATTGAAATAATAGTATAATATAAATCGAGTAAATCGCACAATTTGCACAAAATGAAAGTAAACGAGTTAAATTAATGCTCAAAACTAGTGTTGTAAAAATAACTACTAATAACTAGTGCGAGAATAGTTGCGAATAACGCGTGAGAATAACCACCAATAAAAGAATAATACGAGAATAATAAGATAATGTGCGAACGTAACTATAAATAGAATGGTGTAAGAATAAAATAATGAAATTTACTGTAAATGAAAGTGCACAGAACAGGCGTATAGTCTACTGGCATGAGAATAACTTTTTAGAAACCGAAGAATGTTTTAAGTTCAAACAGGTTCACTTGAAAAGATTTCGTAGGTACACATTTTCATGTGTTTACGAGATGTCGAGTTTGAAAAGTGTTATAAGGC
Organism: Ambrosia trifida; assembly: GCA_028751855.1. Lineage (NCBI taxonomy): Eukaryota > Viridiplantae > Streptophyta > Magnoliopsida > Asterales > Asteraceae > Ambrosia > Ambrosia trifida. The sequence continues at coordinate 1,382,739 of CM054126.1, read as the reverse complement.
ATATTATTAGTTGCAAGTTTCTCTCGAAAACATATATTGGATACGTCATATGATAACAAAAGGTTTACATTTGACTTGTAAAATATGCAATATAAGTTTATAAAATGCAAAATGAAACCATTTCATGAAGTATGTGTAAATCTAATGTGTTTTTAAAAGACCAAGATTTAAAATAACATGAATGATAAAAACCAACGTATGTAATACGAATAGATTCCCAATATTTAAGAAAATTCATAATTTATCATTTAAGTCTTCAAATGATAAACAAAACATAAATATCAATATCATAAAACATTGAGATTGTTTCCATAGGAAACTTTGACTAACCTAAGTATTTGGAATTTCCTAGTGACTTGTGGAGACGTACTTTAGCCTGTAAGTGAATGCTCATCCCAAGAGTTTCGAGGTAGGTATACGGGTCCCTCGTATGATTGGGATTTATATGAAATACCAGGCCTAGACAGAAAACTCAGGATACAGGCGCTCACCCTTCCAGATTGCACGTGCCTCGTCACTAGTAAATTCCAAAACCTTAGCAAGACTAAAAACGAGATGCAAAAATAGATCCTTGAGATGTGGATTTCACTCCTAACTCAAAGATGTATTTCAAAATTGAAAACTACAGTGGAATGAAACCAGTCACTAAGTTAAGGATATCACTCCCAGCTTAGTGGTTAAGTTTCTTTTTGGAAGGAAATACTCTTTGAGGTGTGGATGTCACTCCTATCTCAAAGATATATTCCTAAGAAAAAATAACATATAGAGAAGTGGAACTAATCACCAAGGTATGGATGTCACTCCTAACTTGGTGATATCGTTTCGTTTGTGAAATACGAGTATCTTCTACTCCAAGCAAAATACCAAAAGAATAACGAGAAAGAATCATAGTGAAAATATCTTGAAGGAAAATATAAGAATAAGAGAAATATACACGACAGGACTCGTGAAAATAAGCTTAGTTATAGACTAGGCTAAAAGACATTCTAATAACCTAATTCCCTATAACCATGGCTCTGATACCAATATGTAACACCCCAACTGATGGCGGAAACATCGAGGTGTCACGTAGTGACGATTGTCCAATAGCTCATGAACTAGAAATGAATTTTGATACATTTAATTGAATAATTTATTAAATTGGAAGGAATACAACAATTAAAACTAGCAATCTAAAACTGAAATACAGTAAAACTCAATCTAAGTCTAAGTTCCAAAAGCTTATAAGTGATCTCATAAGAACCTGAAACATGGACGAAAATAATTTGGTCAATACAAAAGTGTATTGGTGAGCATACCCTGTTTGAATACATATAATAGAAAAGTGTTTCGCAATTTATGTGCTATGATATTTGTAATATGTAAAAGGGTCAAAATCAAACCTCACATCGTTCAATAATTGTTCATACATTGTTCAAGAAAAACCATAACAATGACCAAGGACTTAACTCATTCACGTAAGTAACCAAGGGATATAATTCGTAGTACTACTCATTGTTAGGTGCGGCCTAAAGGTTAATGACCTTGACAAATCGTTTTATAATATGGCAGAAATGGTCCCTCAACTTAAACTTAGTTAGTTATATAATGAATTTGTTAGTTTTCCTTTATAAAAAGTTAACTTTGTTAACTAACTTAACTTAAAAGTTTTTAAAACTTTATAAAACTTGAATTTTTTTTATAAAATCTATGCCGAATAACGCTTCAACATACGTATTTGATTAAAACTTATACCCGATCCAAAATAAATATAAATGATAAAATATTAGTTCGGTCTAAAATTAAATTTGAAAACGACGAACTTTACAGGGACTACAATGGAAATTTTTGAAGGGCTATTTTTGTCAATTAGATGAAAGACGAGACATATTTTTAACACCAACTATTTTACACGGCATAAACCGTCAGCTAGGTTATTTATTCATTTTGCAGGGCAATGTACAATGAGTTCTGAATTCGGGCCATTGTTTTTGTTCCTTTAATTGAATGTTTCGCTTGTCGAAATCACTTAGCTTTGAAATAGAATCCTCATTTAGCTCGAACTAATGTTTTTTTGACGTTGACGATTATAGGTAAATCTCTCATAATATGAGCTGAAATTGGTCAAATTCAGGGATGGATCAACAAGGAGGCACGGGGAATATTGACGTATAATAAAAGTGTCTTCCATTGGAACTAGAGACTGGACATCATGACAAGTAGTCTTGAAGTTTGATAAGTTTATTAAAAGAAAGTACTATATAAATTTCTAAATGTGAAATTGCATGCCGCACATATTTTTGTGAGGCCGTGCTGATTAACTAAAAATATCATGGCTTTATGTTTTAACATCAAAAAATTTTGTTTGTCTTTATTGTTCTGATTTTTGTTATTGTAGCTAAGAGGATAATAACATCACCTTTTGAAAATAGTATGCACTATTTTAGTGTCATGATCCTTGATCCAACACAGTCTCCTTATGAAGGTAATATGACTTTAATTGAATTTTTGCTTGTGCTAGGTTATATACCTTTACTTTGTAGTTTATATGTTGATGTTAGGAGAAAAATGATATCTTAGTAGAAAACTATTTTAGGATGTTTTGACATTAAAGAAGTTGCCTCTATTTAGTTTGGATATCATAGATATACATATATGCCTTAGTAGGAACAATGATTATTTTTTGTACTTCTGTAAACAAATTGATACTCATATTTCAGGTTGTAGCTGACCTGGTTCCAAGAGATCTTTATATGAAAACACCTAACCCTTTTAGAAAACATGACATCATCAACTTACTACTAGTGCATAAGGTGACGAATCGCCATTTTATGATTGCAACTAATCTTTGTTGATTGTATTTCACAATTCACAGGTCAGTGCCCCTATATTTGATTTTTTTATTGCAGCAAATAGCATGTTAGTCTCTATTAGCTTTTTTATCTTAATTATAAAGTATTATCTACTTTGATATCTGATCATCAAATGAATTAACTAAACTAAATTAAAGATGATAAATTCATAACCTAGGCATGTTACTGCTAAGTATATATGAATACGACATTAACTTGTTGTCATAATGTTATTATTGATGTAGGTTGTTCCAGATTATAGCGTGTGATATATGTACATATTATCCTATATATTTATTTCTCAAGTTTCATGAATAGTGCTTTTGTTTTTTGGTTTCCATCTCTGCTGTTGATAAGAGAATTTATATTGTTTGGTTTGAAGATACTACCAATAAATGTTCCAGTACAGATGGTTTGTTGTTGTCGTGTTTAGCGAATCTGACCAGGTTCGACCCTTGCAAACCGGGCGATTTTTTGTTACTATCTATTATATAAAGATACATTTACTAACTTTTGACGTTATGGACTTTTACTGTTCTAAATTGTACAACGGTTTTATGCACCTGTTTTTTGGGTACAAGTGATGTTTGCGTGTGGTGCGTGGGTTTCTAAACCCTTGCATGTTTCTTTCCTCAAAAATGTTTTCCTCTCATCTCTCTTAAAGATGCTTTTTTCTCTCTCTCTACGTCCAAACCATTTCCGGTGGCAACTGTGTTCTTAATTCCACACTTTGTGTGAACGAGCAACTAAAGAAGACATCTCCATGGCAACGGCAGCAGCTGTGGCGGTGGCTTGTCTGAGATGACGAGTGGTATCCACAAAAGAAACGGTGTTAAAGCTTATGGAATCCAACATAGAACAACCGCCACTTTCTATTCACCCCGGAGATATCCATAATCCTACTGTTTACTCCCAAACTTGCATCAATCTTGGAAGGTAATTATTATTATTATTATTATTGTTGTTGTTGCTATTATTATTATTATTATTATAAATAATGAATTTGAGGGTTTTCTCCTCACTCTACCATCGTTCTGATGATGGTGGTGTTTTCGTGTTCTCATAAAACCACGGTCTCTGTTGTCGAGGTGATGGGTTGTTTGGTGTTCAAAAGCTCACTGTAACAGTTGGTTGGTACCGAAAAAGGCCCGAGCGCCTACCTTTTAACCACGTGGTCGTCGTTTCGAGTCCCACGGATGACGTTTTTTTTCGCAGCCATATTTATTCTTGTCGGGTTAGATACTTGTCCGTGGGGCAACACCCGCGGGTCAAATTAGTTTTACAACGTTTATGATAATAATGGCAAACTCGTAATTCCTTGATGTTTAAAGGCTATTTCGTCGTTTTTTGGCTGGGTTATTAACGTGTGTAAAGGAGGCCAACTTATCGCCTCTCCACGCGTCTTTTACGAATTTCTCCACCTCTACACGTTCATTGTTCCCCATCATCAACCTTTCACCGACGTTTAAACGCATCGTCATCGCCTTCAGCCGCCCCACCGTTTGAGCAACGGTACATGTGTTAGGTTTTTGTTGTTTGATTTCTTCTTTATGCTTTTATTTGATTGATGAATTGAAGTTCCTGCGTGGCAAGTTTTTGTTAGGTTTACAATGTCACACATTATCTATGCTTCACCCTGAAGAAGGAATGTTTATATGGAGCAGAGTGAAAGAGGAGGGAGGCGGAGAGGCAGTGAGAAGTCCACAGCCCTACACACCGTCAACGTCAAGTCATCACCGGCTACAAATTTGTAACTAAAGTTTCAGTGGGAAGCATACTGAATCCCAACTTTTATGCTTCGATTATGTGTTCTAATTTTGAATCCCAAGTTGAATTATTGAATCGCTTTTTTTATTAATTATTTCATGGATCACAACTTTTAAATAAGTAACTACGCATTCTTAATATCATAATTTCACTGAGTAAATCTTGGAAGTGACCTTTTGAATTTGACGATTTTGACCATGTCAAATGGGTGAAGTTCTATTTGCAAATGCTAAAAAACAAATCATATCATCCAATAGTTAATTTGATTATGTTGAATGCTTTGTTTTGATCATTAGTACCTAGCAGCATAAATAGGAGATTGAATTGATCGAGTAAGCTCTCATTTTTTTTTTTGCAATTTGATGATATTAATATAGTAATAAAAATGCATTTTGCTATTAACACATCCTCTTGTTGACCTATACATCCGTTTGTATACATTGGATATATTCCATTCTATGGTAGGAAGCATAGTAGTTACCAAATTTGCTGGGTTAGCCATGTATTACGAATTGGTACGTTTGGTACCAAACGGAATTCACATGTGTATCAATTCGACACCAATTCGTATAGCATACGAAAATATGGACACCGATGACTAGGGCTGGCATAACAGGTTACACAAACCTGTTAAGACACGAACACGAAACTTGTAAACACGAACACGACACAAAATCTAATCGTGTCATTTTTTTCAAACACGAACACGAACCCGTGTATAACAGGTTAACAAGATAAGACACAACAAGACACGATAAGGAACACCTAGTAAAATAAGTTAACATGACAAGACACGATAAGACACGACAAGACACGATAAGACACGGTAAGACACGACAAAACATGATAAGAAACACGATAAGACCTGTTAAGACACGTACACGATAAGACACGAACACGAAACAGGTAAACACGAACACGACACGAAAATAAACAAGTATTAACGTGTCGACCTGTTATAGACAAGAAACCTGTTAAGGCAAAACACGAAACCTGTTAAAATCGTGTAGGTTCGTGTCAGGTTATCGTGTTCGTGTCTAAATTGCCAGCCCTACCGATGACATCATTTAAGTGTTTTCGAGACTATATAAAAAAGAAACAATAGAAAAAGAAAGAAGGATGGTGGTACCAGATCTTGCGTAACAATTACTAATGCGTGTGTCCGATTGAAGGGAAGTAGAAATTAGGTTTTATGAGATTAGACATGTAACTAATTGTCTATGCCAGAAAAAGAGGATCAAAATACCATAAGAGAAGACTTTATCCGGATGGAAGAAAGCAACAATTGTGCTAGTAAAGACACGCGTCAAAGCCAAAGAAAGCATTAGCTAAAGAAACATGGTGCATCGAGAACATGCCACCATCTGCCACGCAAGCGTGTTGCTGTGTGCTGCTACTGTTCAAAAGGTTTGTTTTTAAATATTGTTGGTTTCTTAGGATCTTCGTCTTCACAAAGCAAATAGTAGTCTAACGATTTACTCTTTGATGGTATCACGTACTAACATGTTTCAATATGCTTTTATTGTTTGTTTACTTGACTATTTAATATTGCTTTCACATTTTTAATGTATTCATGTTGCATGAATCCAACGACCTGCCTATGAAATGAGAAATATACCCAAAAAGGCATAGGACAAATAAGGCGCATAATGCTACCTTTCAAATAAAACATATGTAATCAAAATGCCAATCATGCATTATAAAGTTTTATAAAGGTATCATTTAAGCACATTTCACTTCTTTTAATTGTTTATGCTTACGATTTTTGTTTTTTTTACAGGTTTAAGCCTTAAGGAACTGTTACCCCAACTCCTTTATGTGAATAATTTTGCGTCACATGGCCAAGACACTCATGAACTTGCTAGGAGCCTAGGATATTTTCAAGGATGAAGATAGTTTTACTTAGAATTATACATTCCATGAGATTTCATTAATTAGAGTTGATTCGCGTTTAAACCGTCACAATGCGCGGGGTACGTTTTCTTTATCTTTTATTTGCTTTAACCTATGATGTAAATTTTGTTCGTGGGTAACCAATACAAATTCTAATTACTCTTATGTTCCGACGCAAATTTACTCCATGAGTGAGGTTGGTATGCCGTTGCAACGCGCGGCCGGGTAAAACCACTAGTTTTTATAACAATTGTTCTCTATTAGTGGGATTTAAAATCATTTTATTGAAGTCAACCATCTGCAGAATCGGCTCATTTACTACACTAATAAGCACGAGATAACACCATTAAAAGGCCAACCATTAAGGTTTATGTTAACACATTTTATAATTTTCAACTTTTAGTTTGTATATAACTTTTGATGTTTACGGTTTCATGGTTACTCCAATGCCGTTTGAATAAGTTCAATATGAGTCTGTTTAATACCCTTCCTATGATTTCCAATTTTCGTTTTCATTATGCACTTGATCCTAACCTTTCTTTTATAATCATGTTATCTTTTTATTATAGGAATTTATAATTTATTTTAGTATTATTTACAATAGTAGAGTATATTTATAAAAAGTAGTGTATGATTTTAACTTTAAAAAGTGATTTAAAATTACAAGTATTTCGTCGCTCACCCTCAAAACTCCTCACACTACAATTGAATTTCACATACTTTTTGTTGTATCCCGCCAAAAGCGAACCTTTAAACTTTTCACAAACCCAAACGAAAAATTCAAACATTTCATGGAATCCACCAAAACCCAATCCCCACCGTCCAAATCCCGCACCCCAAATCAACGGCCACAAACCCCGATCCACATCACTCACAACCAACCAATCACAACACTCTCCAACACCCTACATAAACAAACCCTCCTCTAATCCCTCCTCACACACACTCTCTCTCTCTCTCTACATATTATTCTCTCTTTCTCTCTCTCTCTAAAACAAACAAACAAACAAACAATGGCACCAAAGGCAGCAGAGAAGAAGCCAGCAGCCGAGAAGAAACCCGCAGCCGAAAAGAAACCAAAGGCCGAGAAGAAGATCCCAAAGGACGCATCAGCAACAGACAAGAAGAAGAAGAGGCACAAGAAGTCGGTTGAGACGTACAAGATCTACATCTTCAAGGTGTTGAAGCAGGTGCACCCTGACATCGGAATATCCAGCAAGGCAATGGGTATCATGAACTCCTTTATCAATGATATCTTTGAGAAGTTGGCTCAGGAGGCGTCCAAGCTGGCAAGGTATAACAAGAAGAATACTCTGTCGTCAAGGGAGATCCAGACTGCTGTCAGGCTCGTGTTGCCTGGTGAGTTGGCCAAGCATGCCGTTTCCGAAGGGACCAAGGCTGTTACTAAGTTTACCAGCGGTTAGAGATGTTTTTAATGTTATGGGTTAGGTGTGTAATTGGTGGTTGTTAAGAAGAATGAATTCATATGCTGTATGAATTTTTGTTTGTAAGTTTTTATTTGATGAATGAAATGTGGTTGGTTAAATTAGACTTTGAGAGCAATTGGGACTTTGAGAGCGTTTGGTGACTTATTATGTTGAATTGAGAATGTGGATGTGATAATTCATTAAAGAAATGAATAACAGGGAGTAGATTGCAGATGTTGCAAAGTATAAATTAATAATCGGTCTTCTAATGTTAAGAAAAGAAAAGAAATTTGTATGAATTTTGGTTTTAAATGATGTTTTTTGGTTTGTAAGAGTATGTTGAAAAGGAGAAATGAAGGGAAAGGTAGAGAGCCAAACATGCTGCTCTAAGTCTTTATTCATCATTCATGTCTGTGGTAAAATTAGTTTAGATATGCTGCTGGCCTGAGGACAAATGAGAGCGTTTGGTTATTTAACAAGGGCTTTTTTCTTTACAAAATGTTTATTAAAACGTTTTACAAAATATTCGTAAATTTGTTTGTTGAATATGATGAAATGAAATGTAGCTATGTAGAGCAGAACGAGGATTTCATATCTAATTATGTTCAATTCATAATTAGAAACGACAAAAATGTAACTATTTAGATGAAGTTTAGGGGTTGAGTTTTGAAATGTAGCTAGAAACAAGCCCGAACTCTAGCTTTTAAATGTATCTTTATAACATATAACATTTAAAAGTTTGATAAAAGTTGTATAAAATGTGATTAATTGTGTAGTTGTCGTAAAGGGACCTGGTGTCGTGATAAGGTGTAGTAAGTATAGGAGCATTCACATTTTCTTATGACTAAATGTTTGAGATGGATGATTTAAATACAACATACAAATGGGAGTACCTATGCCATGCCATGTATGTTAGAGGGTTTTTTTTTTTTTTTTTTTTTTTTTTTTTTTTTTTAATCTTAAACTTAATTTTTTTTTTATATTGACTTGTGATTTTCATTACCGGACAAAGAAAATTACATCAAGATAACGGACAGGCGGGTAACAAACTGCGCCACCACCCCTTTCTGAATAGCAAATCCTAATCTATTAAAAACGTAACCCTGCCCACCTGAAGCCGAGACACTACTATGAATAACCCGCTGGACCCTGGTCAGGAAACGGGTAGCCTCTGGTGCCAATGAGCCAAAGGTATCAAAAGCTAAGGGTACAAAAACGTGTTGGTTATCCTCGCAGGCTTTAGCATGTTTTTCTACCTTCTTTGTCTCTGCTTTCCGCACCGCTTGCCCTGCTACGAAGCCACTATCCCTTAACCCAACTAGCGGAGATACACCCGTCAGGTCAACACAAGCATGCTTCCCCCCGGCCCACCTAAAGACAAGGAGATCTGCTGGTCGTAGGGTTGATCTCCCTTCTGCTGGATCTAAGAGGAAGTTCATAGGGGCCTCCTTTTTGGCTGAGATCCCAGCCCGTCTTAAAATGTCCCACATAATGTCTCGAACTTAATCACGCCGATATTTGAAACCGGGTAACTCCTTACAATGGACCGTATATTCCTCGTACATCCAGGTAGGCCTACGGCAAATCGGACAGATTTCATCCTCCTGGTACATGGGGATCATCAGACGATATTTAAGAATGACCCTGTATTCAATAGCGGACATGCTTTGGCCTAGACCTTCAATCGGGATAACATTCAGGAAATCTTGGGCGTGGGGGCTTTGCAAGCATTCAATAACTGCCCTCTGACGGGGGACAGACCAAAAACTTCACACAGGCTCTGAGCGATTTTGCCAAAAAGGGCATTCGCCAAAGTTTTCTAAGGCTTGGGGGGGGGGGGGGGGGTGTTCTTGTTAGAAAAACCGCCAATATCAAAACCTGGGAGATAGTCATTTAACTTTTCGAGGGCATGCACGTAGTTCAAGTCTGCGCCGAAAACCCCACTATTTCGTAAGATGTGGTCTTGAAGGTTTCAGGACTGAGCTCGCGACGCCACAAACGCATACATGCCGACATCCTTCGCAGAGAGGAGCCCTAATCCTCCCATACGCATCGGCAAAGACGCTATCCGCCACTGTAGGTCATCAAAAAAAGGCCCCCCCCCACATACCACTATGTCTTCAATGGCTTCTCTTAGACCCTTGTCAAAACATGACACCGCTTCATCCATCATGGGGGGTTGGCAAGTCCGTAACCCAAAAAGCAACTTAGCAACCCCCATACAGGACCTGAGAAAGAGGAGTTCACTCTGGGGATCCCTAAGGTAGGGCAAGAGTTTCATAAGTTCAACCGAGCATGATGCCCTCCGCCTTGCCAATTCGCGGATAAAATAAGGGTCACGGCTAACGGCCCCTCCGAGGAGTTTCACCCCATTTTCTGGCCTACCAATCCCACTGGGAAAAAGCCCGTCCCGAAGTTTCACCCCATTACAAGACGGCCAAAAACCTCTGTTTTCTTAATATTAAGCTGAAGCCCCAAAGATGGCCCCTCCAGCCGGATAATGTCTAAGGATTTAGAAACATCGGTGGCATCACCAATAATCGTCCCATCATCCAGATACCACGCATGAAATGGGAGTTTACAATTTTCTTGTACCCGGAGAACCATATGGTGTAAAGTAAGGGCGAAAAGAAGGGGACCTAAAGGGTCCCCCTGCTGAATCCCCGTAGTAGCCCCTATACAATCATCACCAATATACAACCTAGTTGGCTGGGCATATAAGAACTGGACCCATGTATAGAAGATAGACGAGCAATGTTGATGGACCTCTCGAAGAAGGGCGGTGCGGTCGATCATAAAAGACGAATATTCTGCTATGGAGGGCGTTAATGGGTCGGGTGGCAGCAAAGTAAGGGCTGCATAATAGAAGGGTTTAGATGATCAATTCATTGTGCGACAGGTTCGACTTCTGTTCTGAATCGACTGACCATATTTTTGCTAGATGTTTGTGCGTTAGATTTATATGGTGGCATGTGCTGATTTGGTTATGGATCCTTTGGCCCTCGATTTGGTTATGACTTCGTGAGATCCTTCAAGTTTTTAAGGAAAGCCCGAGATGTAAAAGGTGGAAGAAGATAGTATACACAGTCGCTATGGCTACAGTTTGGATGATTTGGCATGTGAGGAACTAAAAGGTTTTTGTAGGCAAATTCATTACGGTGAACACTTCGGTTGAGGCCATCAAGGAGGACGCGTTTATGTGGATTGTTAATAGGAGTCAGTCGGCCGAGATTTCTTAAGAAAAATAAGTTTCTTTTGATGTGTTAGATCTTTTGTAACCAATTGTTAAGCGTTTTTTCTTGTGTCATTTTATTAGTTTGCTGCTGGGCCTACATATACAGATATATAGTTTTTAGGCCGTTAAAAATATATATAATATACTACATTATACCCCGGAAACGTTTCGTGGTTGAAAACTCTAATATGACACATCAATTTTACATATAAAATAAAATGATGCGCTTTACAGTTACATGCAGGAAAGCTTCGGGTTGCACCTAACCTAAAACAATGTACAATTTCAATGCTAACACATGTTGAAAATAGAATTCGTATTTACTGATTTGTACATAATTAGTAACTTGCCTATACATGATTAATGAATTACCTGAACACTTTTTTCCTTTATGAACAAAACCAACAAAAAAATAGTCGTTTTTTTCTCCGTTTTTTATATAGCACTATGGTACTCGTTAGACAGATAATAAAACGATCGTTAATTAAGTGTAATTTTTTTTCTTTAAAAAATCTTGTATATAAAAGATATTAACGTTTAAATTTTTTTGGAGGAAATATGAGAGAAAAAATTCAATTTTGTTTTTAATTTTTTTTTCCTAAAATCAATTAATGTCATGTGGCATGCCACATGACATGTCACATAACACATTCAAAAAGGAGAATGCCGTCATTAAATAGAATACGAGATTTATTTATTTCAATTATTATAATAAAACGGGGAAATGGATTTAAATACTCTCAACTATCGCTTATTGGCGGATAATAGTCCCAACTTTCACTTTGGCCAATATCACTCTCAACTTGCAACTTATTTTGTTCCATCACCCCCAAACTAACGGAGGTCTAACTTGGTTAGTCTTCCTGACAAAAATGTAAAAACCTAAACTTAAGGGACCTCTTTAAAACTTTTTAATATTATTATTATTATTATTATTATTATTATTATTATTATTATTATTATTATTATTATTATTATTATTTATACTCTCTTTTTTTATAAAACAAATCTCCCATACCACCTAATTCATTATTCAATCATCTCTTTAGATTTCATCTTTTAAAAACACTTTTTTCTTTCTAATTAATCACTCAAAAATAAAATCCATTCGAATCACTCAAGAAATTGTTGACGTATTTGCAGAATTTCTTCCACGTGATGACGAAAATCGTTGGAACGTTAGGTCTAAGATCACGTTATGTGGATATTATCTCTGGTTGCCTCAAAGCTCGTTCCCCACCCCCACCATACCACCGCGCATCGTCCCGCACCATGGTTCCCCATAATTAACGATATTCGATTTGAAGTTTCGGGTTCATTTGCAGATCTGAACAATCAAGGATGAGATGTGCTCGATGCCTCACATTTTACAGGCGATGAGGGTTTAAAGGCGGTGGTTGTTGAGGTCGATGGTTGTTAAGGGTTTACAGGCGGTGACAAGTGGTGGTCGGGTGGTGGAACTTGGTTTGTGATGGTCGATGGTTGTTATGGGTGTGTGGTGGTAGATGGTGGTGGGGTAGGGTGGGTTGGTGGCAGATGGTGATTAAGTTTAGTTTTTTATATTTTTACCATGTAGACTGTCCCTTAAGTTTAGGTTTTTACATTTTTGTCACGAAAACTAACCAGGTTAGGGCTTCATTAGTTTGGGGGTGATGGAACAAAACAAGTTGCAAGTTGAAAATGGTAATGACCAAAGTGAAAGTTAGGAGTATTATCGACGATAGTGGGGAATATTTAAATCTATTTCCCATAAGACTAGTGGGAGTGGGGGCGGGAGAGGGGCGGGAAGGGGGGGGGGGGGGGGGGGGAACACCGCCGCCATAGGGGCGGGATTGTTGGCGTGGGGCTGGGGGCGGGGAGGTGATCACCGGCGTGGGGGAGATGGAGTTGCCACGTGGCTCGCTGTTATTGGCCCATATCATATGAACGTTAGCTTTTAAATAAAAAAAAAAAAAATAATAATTTCCAACGGCTAGTTTTAAAAAGCAACGGTCAAAATTTTTTTTTTTTTATAAATTACCCCCATTTCACTACAAAACACCCACTTTAACCAAATTTTATACACTTTTCAACCAAATTTTATACAATTTTCATCCAAATTTTATACACTTCCTCAACCAAAAATGAACCCTTACAACCGAGGCTTCGACCCGAACAACCCATACGCGTTTGTCCCAAACCCGAATACACCACCGGTTCGCCCGATCCCAAACCGTCCACCCATTCCTTCACCTTGTCCCGACTACGCGGGTTATGCGGGTTTCATTAGTGGGCAAATTTATCCGAATTTCCCATTCAATGATTCTCTCGTTCCTTCACAACCTCCTTCACAACTTCCTTTAACCCAAACCGTACTCGAAACACAACCCCAAAATGTCGCGGGGTCATCTTCGGGTAAAACCCCCCCTGCAAGAAGAAGTCACAGGAGGAAGACCCCGGAGGAGAAAGCAATAGCATCCGCTAACCGTCAACCACTTAAGTGGACACCCGATGAAGAGCTCGCTTTAACGAAGGCGTGGATAAGCGAGTCGGAAAAACAAGAAGGTATTTGTAATAATTTTTTTTAACATGATTTTTATTTGTAAGTTGTTGCTAATATTTTTTTGTTTTTTTTTTGTAGGAACTAGTCGCCATAAAAACGACTTTTGGAACGACATAAACGCCGCGTTCCATGGGTTGATGGGACGAGAGTTCTATCGAGCAAACGATAGTCTCTCGTCCAAGTGGACAGAGATAAACAGGGCAATGAACACGTTTCAACCGCATTATTATTACGCAAGAAATAATCCAAAAAGCGGTGAAACGGATACCGACAGCCTAACGCGCTCGCTGTTAGCGTTTTGTAACGAAACCGGTCTCGAATTCAAGTTTCTTCGTTGTTGGGAAATCGCCAAGAACCACTCAAAATGGGCGTACGTCCCCACTGCAAGCAACTCCGCAAAAAGGTCGAAAACAAATTCGTCAAGAAACCGTCAAACTGATCCTGAAAACGTAGAAGCCGTTAATTTGGATGATGACGAGTTTGAAGAGGAATTGAGTCGCCCACCCGGCCGAGATAAGTCAAAAAAGAGGGCGCAAAAATCTACTGCCTCGGGTTCGGGTTCTGGATCAACCGGCGCCTACAGCGCTGACTTGCAAGATTTAAATGCCACCATGATCCAGTTCAATACGATTCAAGAAAAAATGCTCGAGGAGAAAAAAAATATTCGCGAGGCGTTTGAAAAAAAATTGACTATGAAAGAGCGCAAATTGTCTATCAAAGAGCAGCGCGAAAAACGCGAGGATTTGAGATTTCTCGCCATGAACACCGACCATATGCAAGGGCCGGAGTTAGAGATGACGCTTCAAATGAAGCGTGATATTATTGAAAAATATAATCTGAACTAATTTTTTAATCTTTAATTTTTTTCGTTTTTATTGTATTTTTTTTAATTTTGTAGGTTTTTTTTTTGTATTTTTCTAGGTTTTTATTAATTAAAAGTATTTTTATTATTATTGTTTTATATAAAAAGTTAAAAAAAAAAAGAAAAACAAAATGCCACATGGCACTTCCCCCCACCTCTTCCCCCTTCCACTCCCCACAATTATTTTTCCCCCCAAAAGGGCCCCACAAGTGCCACATGGCGCTTCCCCCACCTCTTCCCCCCACCACTCCTTAGACTATCAGGAGTGGGGGCGGGAGAGGGGCGGGAAGGGGGGGGGGGGGGAACACCGCCGCCGGTAGGGCGGGAAGGGTGGCGTGGGGCTGGGGGCGGGGAGAGGTTCACCGGCGTGGGGGAGATGTGGGGGACTACGTGGCACGCGATGATTGGTCAGGTTTTTTTTTTTATTTTTTTTTAACTTTAACACAATATAATATTATTTCCTTCCCCCCCTCTTCCCCCCCTTCCACTCCCCATAATTATTTTCCCCTCCACAAGGGTCTTACAAGTCCCACATGGCGCTTCATCCCCCTCTTTCCCGCCCCACCACTCCTGATAGTCTTATAGTCTAATAAAAAACTTAAAAGAGGATAGCACGTGCTCGGCTATGGGGACACGCATACCGCCACGTGAGCATGTCTTGATCGTAGGGGAAAAAGGAATGGCATTTTAGAGAATATCTGGAAAGACAAATCCCCGTAAATATCTTTTCTTTTAAGTAATATTTCATTTCATTACTCCATCCTTCACTTTACACAACCAACCCGCATCATGAATTGCCTTCCAAGGTTTGTTTCAAATCACAATTCATCATATGATATAATTGCTATACATTTCATCCGTTTCGATTTTAATTTTGGTTATCAGATCGTGTTCTGTGTTATCGTTACAAAGCTTCAAATTCGGACCGGAAATTCATCCGTCTTTTGTTAAAATGACGGTAATATTATTATTATTATTATTATTATTTATAGTGTTGGTTTGGATGTAATTGTACGTTTTGTGTGTGTTAGACTAATGATGGTGAGAAGCGGTTGGTGAATGGTACTGGTCTCCGCCAGATTTGTTTGACGCAGGTAACTATTTGAAATGCAAAGATATAAATTTTGTTTAGTTAGTTAGTTAGTATAATAAGCTGCTGCTGCTGCTGGTTTTGGTTATGCTGTAGGCAATACCTAATTCGACATCCGATGTCAGCAGGGAAGAAGAGAAATCTGAAATTTATAGTACAAACATGACTGAAGCAATGGGGGCTGGTTACTTCTAATTCTGATTTCTACATACAAATCGAATATTAAATATATCTTTCGCCTAACCTAGCTAATTTGTCACTAATATCTTATTCTTCATTTCAGTCTTGACTTATAGGCATGAGCTTGGCATCAACTACGATTTTATCACTCCGGATTTGATTGTCGGCTCATGTCTCCAGGTTATTTTACTTTCTACAAAACATAAGAATAAGACGTATATATTCTCTCTTTGAATTTTGAAACTAAGTCGGGTGGGTCAAATTGAAATCACAGACTCCTGCAGATGTTGACAAGCTTCGGAGTATTGGAGTCAAAACTATTTATTGCTTGCAACAGAATTCAGATCTTGAGTATCCATCCATCAGCACTTCACTTCACTTCACTTCACTTGCTATATAAATATAAATATAAATATAAAATCAAATCCACTTTATATAATTACTATTATTAGCTTGCTAAGCTTTTCTTAGATCAATATGTTAAGTTTATATATTATATATGGTGCATACTACTAGTAGTAAATGTCTTCTTATGCATGAATGACTAGAGAGGGACGGACGGACGGACACATTTTTTCCCTTAACTTGTTGTATTCTAGATATTTTGGTGTGGACATTGAAGCTATTCGCGAATATGCTAGCACTTTCGATGACATTCAACACTTACGAGCAGAAATAAGGTTAGATATCATCTGTTTTACAATCTGTTTGGTATCATTTCTGTGACACTTCAGAAATCGTCAGTTCGTTCGTAGGACAATTAAGTGTAATTGTGTGGGAAGTTTCCACTTGGGTAACCTGTAACAAATTTGTCATCTCCTCGTGGTCAAAGGGAACAATGTTGACTTTTTCCCATTTCTTCACTTGTATTCCGAATAAACTCATGTCACCTGTGTATGGAGCAGGGACTTTGATGCATTTGATTTGAGGCTAAGGCTTCCATATGTTGTGAGCAAACTGCATAAAGCCGTAAACCGAAATGGCGGAATAACTTATATACATTGCACAGCTGGACTAGGAAGAGCTCCTGGAACTGCGGTATGCATACAAACTTCACTTCTTCTAAGTTTCATATTTGCTCCTTTCATTAAATATGATTTGCTATATGACCAATATACCCTTGTATTTTTCCTTACACTCCTAAAAACCTATAAACATATATGTTTTTACAGTTGGCATACATGTTCTGGGTTCAAGGTTATAAACTGAATGATGCAGTCACTTTTCTACTGGTATATTTATTTATCATTTTCATCAACTTCTAGTTATTAACTCCAACGTTTTATGCGTATAGATGTAACTCCCTATCCTTTCTTTGCAGAGTAAGCGTTCTTGTTTTCCCAAAGTGGATGCTATAAAAAGTGCCACGGCCGATATTGTGAGTCATTCAAGCTCTTATTTCATATCTTGTAAAATTCTCTTTTTTTTTATTTGAACATCGGGTAGTTAAGAGATCCTGAATCAGCTCATTCATTCTTGTGCTCTAAACCTCCTCGTGTTTCATTGTTTGTGGGTTGATCTTGAAGTAAACTGTTTTTCCAGCTTACAGGCCTAAAAAGGAAACCTGTCACGTTGACATGGAAGGGCAATGAATGTTCTTCGGTGGAAATAGCTGGACTTGATATTGGATGGGGTCAGGTAACTTATGACGATAGAATAGTCTTGTTCTGGCTTCAGTTATTTCATTTAATTATTATTGGTTCGTTGCAGAGAATTCCACTGAAATATGATGAGAGTCAAGGCTCGTGGACTCTTCATAGAGACTTGCCGGTAATTATCTCCTTACATCATGTTTCAACGAATTTTAAATTATCTAAACCATCAATATCTAAATTCTAAAGTAACATCATGTTTCAACGAATTTTGAAGTTTTCTTGTAGACTTTTACGGTTTCAAATGCTTATAAATAACTTCAAAACCTTTGTGATTATGAACAAATAATCAACTTTAAAGAACATTTTCGTCGATTAAGTTAAATGTTTTGATATTTGTATAACAGGAAGGGCGTTATGAGTACAAATACATCGTCGATGGCCAATGGGTGACCAATAAATACGAACTGTTAACTCAGGTCGATGACAAAGGGAACATTAACAACTACATCCAGGTATAATTCGCTTTCCGTAATGATCACAATCTCTAAATAAGAAGCCAACTGTTTAAATGGGTGATGAAGGTACGTGATGATGATCCAGAGAGCTTAACCACTGCATTGTGGGAGAGATTGCTTAGTGATGATTTTGATCTAACAACCGATGAGCGACAAGTCGTAAAGCAGTTTCTTGACGACTGCCCAGATGCCGAGTGATTATATTACTTTTGCCACCATGTACAAGTGTTTATCTGTAGATGCCATGCAGTACACGTTTCAATGCAAGAGGTACATGTTAAAGTAGCACGTGCGTTAATTGGTCATGTAGCAATAATGCTTGTTACGCGTAATAAGGGTATGTGTAGTGGTGGATAGTTATGTTGGGGTTATAGGATTAAAATATTAAAAAGTAATAGAAAAGGTGTTATGTTGGGGTTATGGAAAAAGAGGGTGTAGTGGGAAGGAGGGTTATGTTGGGGTTATAAATGATTGGTAATGATTGGTTAATTATTGTTTTTTAATTAAATAAGAATATTTAATACTTAATAAAATTTCATTAAATATAAAAATAATAATAAAAATAAAAATCTAAACTAAAAGTTTATTAAATTAATAATAATAATATTTTTTTTTTTTTTTTTTTTTTTTTTTTTTTTTTTTAAAGCAATAATGCGATTAATGTTTTATTAAAACAAAATACGGAAGTTACATCATAATAGCAGGTAGACGGGCAACAAGCTGCGCCGCCACCCCTTTTTGAATTGCAAACCCTAGTCTACTAATGACAAAACCTTGCCCCCCTGGGGATGAAACATTGCTGTGGACAACCCGTTGGACCCTGTTCAATAATAATAATAATAATAACCCACCCCACCTACCCCTTCCCCACCTACTTTTTTTCTCCTCATCTTCTTCTTCACTTCTTCTTCTCCACTTCTTCTTCTTCTTCACTTCTTCTTCTTCATCTCTTCTTCTTCTTCCTCTTCTTCACTTCTTCTTCCTCTTCATACACACTTCAATAATAATAATAATAACAACAACAACAATAATAATAATAATAATAATAATAATAATTTAATAAAAAGATACAGGGACAACGCCCGTTATGGAGAAAATATGGTGGCCTGAAAACACCTGACGGGGCGGTGTGCAGAGGCGTTATGGGCTCCAAAACGCCACATAACGGCTCCACTACGCATACTCTAAACATATGTTGTATAGAAATGTTTATTTATTCAATAAATGCTATAGTGGTTGTTATTGAATCTGTTTTGTATGCCGATGATAGCATTTTTCCAAGGAAATTGGTAAAGGCAGCTGCTACGGTTGGGCTATGTTATAGTGTTAGGCTGGCGGATTGACGGTTTTGGGTTGGTAGGTAGGTAGGTTAAATCCTTTAACCTGAACACAATCTGTATAATTATACCATAACCTACACACAAATAGTATCACGTAGCTCCAAAATGATATGTTTTAACCCATTTATCTACTTGACGGATAGTAATGAAGTTGTAAACATGTTAATCGAGTTGGTGTATTGTATAAAATGGGTTAGACATATCATAGACAGGTTGACCTAACTATGTATTCATGGGTTATCAACTTTTTTTTAACGGTCAAGGAATACTATACAAGCCCGGCCATCTGGCTAAACCCATTAACCTAAGGCAACCCAAGCCCTACAAATGCAGACAATGCTGATGACATGGCTCAACCACCATTTTAGGGGAAACCCACCACCAAAGACCCATTGTGGTAAAAGCTTTGGCCAATCTGAAGCAAATTGCACCAAATGAGATTCGAAAGGCCAACATTCATTTAATTGAAAAGGTTGATTCGTACACGGGCCGTTTTTCAAACGGGCTAGATATGATAACAAAAAATCTATACATATAATAAACCAAAGCCATTTTAATGACATAACACTCAAAGAGGGTATTCTCTTCATTGAGTATGCCATGTGTCATCCCATGTGGCAAGACTTTATTTTAGAAAAATAATAATTTAAAATTTAAAAACAAAATTAGATTTTTATCTCTAATGTTTCCTTCCATAACTTTTAAACGTAAATATCTTTTATATACGAGATTTTTTAAAGAAAAAAATTACACCAAATTAACGAGCGTTTTATTATCTTTCCAACGGGTACCATAGTGCTATATAAAAAATGGAGAAAAAAACGACTATTTTTTTGTGTGGTTTTGTTCATACAGGAAAAAAAACACAAAGTGTTCAGGTTATTCATTAATCATGTATAGGCAAGTCATTAGTTATGTTCAAACCAGTAAATATGAATTTTATTTACAATATGTGTTAGCATTGGAGTTGTACATTGTTTTAGGTTAGGTTTTAATATTAGAGTTATACATTGTTTAAGGTTATGCACTAACATTGGAGATACATTGTTAATTGTTTTACGTTAAGTGCTACCCGAAGCTTTCCTGCATGTAACTGTAAAACGCATCAGTCTATTTCAAATGTAAAATTGATATTTCAAATTAGATTTCTCAACCCGGGACGATCCCGGGATATAATCTAGTATATATATATATATATTGCAAATGGATTAATCCTATATGTCATACTCTTATGCAATTTCTCCTTTGAGAGATGCCACATAGGATGTGATGTGGCAACTCTAAACCAATTAAAAAAAAGAAATAAATATGATTTAACCTAATCTATTATAATATTTAAGCTAATCTATTAAATACCTAATCTACTAAATCTAAATATTAAAACTTTATTATTTTTTCTCTCATGTTTCCCCTCATAACTTTCAAACGTTAATATCTTTTATATACGAGATTTTTTTTAGAAAAAAATTACACCAAATTAACGAGCGTTTTATTATCTTTCCAACGAGTACCATAGTGCTATATAAAAAACGGAGAAAAAAATGACTATTTTTTGTCACCCGACAGGTATTGTGTCGGGTTTGGGATTAGTTTAAAAAAATTGTGGATTTGGGTCGGGTCTGAGATTAGGTGATACCCGACCCGATTACCCAAAACAACATACCCAAATACCCGAACTATATACCCGATCATATACCCATGAATTTTTTAACGCATCACATAACCCTTAGACTAATGCGTTCGATATTTCAATAATTAACTTTTTTTTTTTCTTATTTCATGTTAGTTCTTTTTAGAATGATCGATTACAAACTTCCGAATTCATTTGTAATGACACTAGATTTATACCCCGACGCAGAGATTCGTTTTTTTATATTTGAATATGATAACTTATGCCAGAGATTTGTTTTAAATAATAATGATAATAATATATTTTATTATGTCATATTAGATATTTCAACCCGGGACGCTCCCGGGATAAAAACTAGTATATATATATATATATATATATATATATATATATATGAATGTTTCTGTCGTGGTTCATGTAAGGCAGAAACTCCGTTTCCTAGTGATGATGGCACTTGAAATAGTTAGAATAGTTAAGAAAATTGTTAAAATGACATATTATTAATCTTATAATTCAATTACTAATGTTTGTGATGATTGGGCTCATAATCTTCCGGGCTCGGTACATGAATTGAATGCTTTTAACGGGCTTATTGTGGGCTCAGGATGTTTGGACTATTTGGTTGACCTTTGGCCAGGTCATTGAACCAGTTCACTTATTATTGTCGAGATATTTGTTTCAGGGTGATATTGTGGCCGTTGGATGTCTTTGATCTCAGCCATTCATTTGGTAGCTCGTGGAAACTTCTGGAGAGCCATATATAAAGCAATATTATTATTATTTCTCGATTATTGTTTTCATTTGTCTCGTCTTCTTTGTGTAGTTCTCTCTCTGGTCTGTATTAGGGTTTGTACCCTCGTCTTCGTCTTGTTTCTGGTTGTAAGTATTTCATTGTTATGATCTGCTGATCTAAACAATCAGCAGATCTTGTTGAGACTTTGTATCCTTTTAAGGTTTCAGTGATTTGCTGAAATCTAGGGTTTGGGGGGGGGGGGGGTACTTTTCAGGTTTGGGTTAATAATAGTTTTGGTCACCGTTTTATCGCTATCTCTTCTGTTTTGTGTTGGTGATTGTTGATTAGAATAGTTTTGTGGTTTGTATGTTAGATTTTTAAATTTCTACATGGTATCAGAGCCAGGTTCATGATATTGTGTTTGTTTTGTATATCCGCTGCTATTGTTGTGTTTTGAATTTGATCTGTTATAGATCTGGTTCATGCACACTCTGATTCGTGTGTGTTGATTGTCTGTGCTAGATCTCATCTAAATAATAGGTGTTGATCTTGTTATGTTCTATCAATAGATCTTATTCTTGGTATAGATATGGTCTATTGACTTATCTTGTTGTCTTAGTTGTTTTGTGTTCTTGATTGGTCTTGGGAAGGTTGTTGGCTTCTCGATCTCTGGGAGCTTTGCTGGATTTGGAGGTGATATTATTTGCTTCAATTGCTCCTTCAACTCTGTACACTAAGTGAAGGTACAGGTTGAAGGATTGGAGAACCCTAACTTGGGTCCCCCTCTCGGTGAGATTGTTCCTTGCCTTACTTTGTTGGTTTTTTTGTCTTGTCGAGTGTTCTTGGCCGGGTTAGGGTGGACCGGTGTTGATTGATTCTGTTATTTGTGGTAGTTGTTTGTGTATTTATTGATTCTGTTATATGTGACATTTATTTGTGGTTCTTTGGTTTCTATTATAAGTATATAGTAGTTATAAAGGACTCCCATGTTAAGATCTGTGTGGGCACCCATGAGTGATGAACCAACTATCTGAACACTGACACAGCTTCGTCCTCCTAGGGTTTTATCCTGCTTCTTGATCTTATCTGCTTGTGTGTTTGTTTAATTTGATTGTTTGATTGATTCACTTGTATCATGGGAGAACCTGGTGGTGGTCATGCTGTCACTGACCCTGCTGCTGCTGGTGGAGGTATTGAGAACACCAATACTCTAATTAGCAAGTTAGATATTGGTGATCCTCTGTACATCCATCCAAGTGATACTAGTGCTTTGTCTGTTATCAGTATTAAACTAAAAGGTATTGATAACTACTCTGTATGGGCAAGTACAATGAGACTTGCCTTAGAAGCCAAAAACAAGTTTGGCTTCATTGATGGTACTGTTGCTAGGTCTGTGACTGATGAAGTGTTAGGTAAACAATGGGATAGATGTAATTCTGTTGTTCTTACTTGGTTATTAAACTCTGTTAGTGAAGAGTTATTCCTAGGACAAGTTTTTTCAAAATTTGCTAGGGATGTCTGGCTTGACTTAAGGGAGACCTATGATAAAGTGGATGGGTCTGTCGTGTTTAACTTGCATCAAAAGATAAACTCATTAACTCAAAATGGTAGTTCTGTGTCTGAGTATTATCACAAACTAAATACAATGTGGAAGCAGTTGGACTCAATTATTCAACTGCCTACATGTTCTTGTGCTGCTGCTAGAAAATTTAATGATTTGCTATTAGTCATGGTTGGATCACTGATTTTGGTGCCAACCAACACATGACTAAGAGTGATGATTGTATGTTTAACTGTATAGATGTTGGAGACTATGATATACAAGTTAAACATCCAAATGGAACTTGTGCTAAGGTCACCAAGATTGGTGATATACAACTTGCTGAAGGAGTTGTTTTAAGAGATGTTTTTTTAGTTCCTGATTACTGTGTTAACCTGATGTCAGTCCTTAAGTTAGCTAAGGATAATAAGTTGTCTGTCTTATTTGATGAACATAAATGTTATGTTCAGGATTCCAGGTCCAAGAGAGTCCTGGTGACTGGTAAACAAAGTGATGGCTTGTATTTTGTTGGTGAAAATGTGAGTAATAGTAATGTTTGTTTTAATAGTGTGAATGATAGAAATTTATGGCATAGTAGGTTGGGGCATCCATCTGGATCATGTCTTGGCCATTTTAAAAGATGACTTAGGGATAAGTAAAACTGAGTCAAAACTTTGTGAAATATGTCATAAAGCTAAACAGGTCAGAGTCCATTTTCCTATTAGTGATCATAAAACTAAGTCTATAGGTGAAATTGTTCATTTGGATGTCTGGGGTCCCTATAGGGTTTTTAGTAGGGAAAGTTATAAATATTTTTTAACTGTGGTAGATGATTTCACTAGAACTGTTTGGTGTTATACGATGAAAGGAAAGGGTGAGGTCTTTGAAAACATTGTTGCCTTTTATGAATTATTAAAAACTCAGTTTAAAACTTGTGTTAAAATCTTTAGGAGTGATAATGGGACTGAGTTTATAAATAAACAAATGGAGTCTTTTTGTTCATCAAAAAGAATAATTCATCAAACTTCCTATGTGTATACACCACAACAAAATGGTGTGGTGGAAAGTAAGCATAGGCATCTTCTAAATATGGCTAGGGCCTTACTGTTTTAGAGTGGATTGCCACTTAGGTTCTGGTCTGATTGTGTATTAACTGCTACATATTTGATTAACAGGGTTCCTTCATCTGTTTTGTCTGGTAAGAGTCCTTATGAGGTAATGTTTGGGTTCCCCCTGTTCTTAGTCATCTTAAGAACTTTGGGTGTCTTTGTTTCAACACTATTTTGAATGAGTCTGACAAATTGTCCAGTAGGGCAGAAAAGTGTGTGTTAATTGGATATTCTAACTTTAAAAAGGGTTATAAGTTGTGGTGTTTTGAAACAAAAAAAGAAGAGTATTCAAGGGATGTAAGATTTTATGAAGATATGTATCCTTTTAAACAAATTTTTTTACAAAGTTCTGATTTCAATAATGAAAATAATGGTCTTACAACTTTAAACTTTTTTGATAGTGTTGAAACAATTGAGACTCAAGGTTCTAATGTGACTAACAATCTTCCCAATGATGAAAGGGGAACCACAAGTGCTCATACAGGACCTGCTAGTCAGCAACCAGGATCTTCTCCCAGGGCTACTAGGGGGGGGGGGGGTAGACCGTCCTGATGGACAGCAGCCTGGTAGTCCAGGTTGTAGCGGTCCTGAGGTGGCTGGCAATGATGTGGGATTTGTAAATGAAGAGACTGGCCCATCTCAGGGAAGTGTAAGGCAGTCTAGTATAGTGTCTAATATGTCTAGAAAATTTAGTGATTATATTGTTGAGGGTAAGGTTAAGTATGGAATTGAAAAAACTGTGAATTATTCTAACTTGTCATGTGATAATATGTGTTTTGTTTCTAGTATCAATAAGTCCTTAGAACCAACTTCTTATTTTCAAGCCTCTAAAGATCCAAACTGGATAGAGGCTATAAATAATGAGATAGAAGCTTTATATAGGAACAACACTTGGGTTGTCACAGATCTACCACCTGGTAGAAAGGCAATAGGGTGTAAGTGGGTGTATAAAATAAAGTATAAAGCTGATGGATAGATTGATAGGTACAAGGCAAGGTTAGTTGCCAAAGGCTATAACCAAAGAAAAGGTTTAGACTTTGGTGAGACCTTTTCTCCTGTGGTTAAAATGGTCACTAATAGGTGTGTCATTAGTCTTGCTGTTCAGAATAACTGGACCTTATTTCAGTTAGACATCAACAATGCTTTTCTGTATGGGTCTATAACTGAGAATGTCTATATGCAACTTCCAGAAGGCTATGCTTCTGGAAGTGAATCTAAAGTTTGTAAGCTTGTTAAATCCTTGTATGGATTGAAACAGGCTCCATGAAAGTGGAATGAAAAACTTGTTGATGTCCTTAAGAGTATAGGTTTTGTACAAAGCATTTGTGATTATTCCATGTTTGTTAAAAGTAGTAAAGACATATTTGTTGTCTTACTGGTGTATGTAGATAATATTGTTTTAACAGGCAATAATGAGAATGAAATTAACAAGGTTAAGTCTCTATTAAAAGAGAATTTTCAAATAAAGGATTTAGGCAAGTTAAAATACTTTCTTGGCATTGAAGTGCTATACTCCGATTCAGGAATATGCTTGAATCAAAGGAAGTATTGTCTAGACCTTTTGAGTGAATTTGGTTATCTTGGTTGTAAACCTGTTAGTGTTCCCATAGAGCAAAATTATGTTCTAACTGTTAAAAATGGGAAAAATGATAAAGTTTTGAGTGATGTTACTGGATTTCAAAAACTTATAGGTAAATTAATATATCTGTCTTTGACCCGTCCTGATATAAGTTATGCAGTACAATTCCTCAGTCAGTTTATGCATAAACCTACTGAGAATGTGTTGCAGATTGCTTCACGGTTACTTAGGTACCTAAAGCAATCACCTGGAAAAGGTATTATGTTCAGGAAGGGCAATGACTTGGCTTTGTCTGCATATTCAGATGCAGATTGGGCTAAATGTCTTACAACCCGGAAGTCTGTTACTGGGTTTTGTGTCTTTGTTGGAGAATGTCTTGTTTCTTGGAAAAGCAAGAAACAAAATACCATTGCCAGGTCTTCAGCCGAGGCTGAATACAGGGCGATGTGTTCTACAACATGTGAACTTATTTGGATTTCCAATTTATTGAAAGAGTTAGGAATTAAAAGTAAGTTACCAGTTAAACTGTTTTGTGATAGTAAATCAGCAATCTCAATTGCTGAGAATCCTGTTTTCCATGATCGAACTAAACATTTTGAGATTGATTTACATTTTTTAAGGGAAAAGATTAGTTCAGGCTTTGTGCAGGCAATTAAGGTTCCCTCTGATCAGCAAACAGCTGATGTTTTTACTCAGGGGCTTTATGGGTCTCAACATGAAGTTTTGTGCAAAAAACTTGGTTTAAATAATATGTTTAGTAATTGAATTAAGGGGATGTTAAAATGACATATTATTAATCTTATAATTCAATTACTAATGTTTGTGATGATTGGGCTCATAATCTTCTGGGCTTGGTACAAGAATTGAATGCTCTTAACGGGCTTATTGTGGGCTCAGGATGTTTGGACTATTTGGTTGACCTTTGGCCTTTGGCCATGTCATTGAACCAGTTCACTTATTATTGTCGAGATATTTGTTTTAGGGTGATATTGTGGCCGTTGGATGTCTTTGATCTCAGCCGTTCATTTGGTAGCTCGTGGAAACTTCTGGAGAGCTATATATAAAGCAATATTATTATTATTTCTTGATTATTGTTTTCATTTGTTTCGTCTTCTTTGTGTAGTTCTCTCTCTGGTCTGTATTAGGGTTTGTACCCTCGTCTTCGTCTTGTTTCTGGTTGTAAGTATTTCATTGTTATGATCTGCTGATCTAAATAATCATCAGATCTTGTTGAGACTTTGTATCCTTTTAAGGTTTCATTGATTTGCTGAAATCTAGGGTTTGGGGGGTACTTTTCATGTTTGGGTTAATAATAGTTTTGGTCACCGTTTTGTCGCTATCTCTTCTGTTTTGTGTTGGTGATTGTTGATTAGAATAGTTTTGTGGTTTGTTTGTTAGATTTTTAAATTTCTACAAAAATACAAATTAAGTTTGATAGATCACACATGAACGAAGGCAGCACTAACTATTGTTTAAGGCTGGGTTATCAACAAGCCAGTTAGCCAAAGTGATTTAGTGTGTATATTGTTAGGTCGGTCTTTAATCGGTTCCTCGTGCCGTAAATGTAATAATACTATGATGATGTGTTTTAAGTTGATAAATGAAGAAAACTATTTAGAAGTTAAAGCCAAAGGTGACTTATATATATATAGTTTAAGATAACATTTCCTGATAAAAGCTTTATAATAGTACAGAACAAGTTCAAAGGTCATTTTTTAGCGAAGTTATGAAATACGTGATAAATGTGATGACGTGGGTCCTAAAACGACCACGGTTAGTCCCTTATCAAAAAAGAGAGCAAAAATGAAGTATTAAGGTTTGCCTGACTAATTGGAGCTGAACAACTAATATAAGGCAGCTCGGCTGCCATACGGTAGCTATGCAGCAGAAAGCAAACAGTAAAAACATTGGAAATGTAAAAAGGTACTTTGGCTTATTACTATGGGCATGAGACAAAACATCACACAGCTCCAAGCCATGCCTAGGAAGTAGTAAAAGTTGAAAATGTACTAAATGGGCAAAGTCTCACTGCAGGGAACAAAAGAGAGTCAATCCTAACCAGGTATAGTAAGGATGCTACCATAAGGGAGCTCCTGGGCAGAATTCCGCTGCCTATATAAGGAGACCCTTAGGTTGTCATTCCACACACCCACTTCTCACTTCTTCTACTTACTCTTTGTGACATCCTTCACCCTCGTGTTTCATTTAATTGACAATAATAGTCCCCCAAATATTTCCATTTTAGTCCCTGTAAGTTTGTCGGTTTCAAATTTAATTTTAAAACGAACTAAAATTTTATCATTTATATTTATCATGGATCGGGTATAAGTTTTAATCTAATGCGTACGTTGAAACGTATTCGTAAAATTTTTTTTATAAAAAGTTTAAGATTATAAAGTTTTCAAAGCATTTTGGTTAAGTTATCTTAACTTGTTTAGAGTTTTATTAAGGAAAATAAGCTAAAAATCATCAATAAACTTAACTATACTAACTAAAGGGACCATTCTTGCCAAATAGTGAAAGTTTTAAAAAAAAAACAAAAGCTTTCCCTCCTGCCCCACTCGTTTTCCGGCGAGGCCATTTCCGGCCACCGGAGTTACATTTCCGGCGACATGGTAACTTGGATTTTAACGCGTCTTAGAAGCTTCCACTCGGGTCTTTATGATTCTCCATCGATATGTAACTGATTCCATCATTATAAGGTGTAATTACAATGTTTTAATCATGGTTTAATCGGGTGTAAGTGCTTATAACGTTCGGACTTTATGACCTTCATAACGCACGTTTTCTCGAACAACAATATAAATCAAACTCGCCATCTCATTTCTGCACCCCTAAACATTCCTAACCCACTAAGAATCGTAGATAAACATGTCTAGAAAGCTCCAAATAGACCACGCTTGTGTGCGAGTATGGATGCTTGTGGTTCGGCCTTGATACACATTGTGAGTACAATTTTTTTATGCCGTTTTGCTTAGAATCGTCCCAGGAACGAAACCCCTTTATTACAGATTGTTCATAGTGTCTAAACCGCATTATTGAAGTTCTAGGGTTAGGGTTCTTGTCTTGGTTAATTTGGGGAAGAAGGAGATGTGTTAGATAATCTTTAAATCCATTTTTGTTTTGATAATAAACACAAAGTCTTGGTCTGATCTAGTGGTTGTTGCTTGGTATTCTCAGCAAAAGGTCAAGGGTTCGAAACCCATGACCACCATTCTTTTATCATTTTTTTTATTTTATTTAGTTATTTATTTAAAAAGGTTAATAATCATTTATAACTCATAGAAACTTAGAATATTCATAATAAATTCAATTTTTACCCAAAAATTATGAAAATTTAGGTGTAGCTTCTTGACATCTCATAGAAAATTATCATATTTTTTATTTCTGGAAAATATTTTATTTTCGTGATTTTTATTATTTAATTTGTTTTAATCATATTTAATTGATTAAAAATTCATTCCTAATGGTTTTAGTCTCAAAATTTGTCATAAATTATTTCTATTCATTAAGAATTGAAATAAAAATTATTAGCTCAGAAAACATTTATATTTATTGGTTTTCCTATTTTTTAATCATTTAAACATGATTTAATACCATTAAATCAGTTTTAAATATAAATATGGAAATGTTATTTTTAGTATTTCACATCAGAAAATAATTATTTTTCATAAATATAGCATCTTTTGATCATGTCTTGTATTATTAACATTATTTATGTTTAATTATACATAATTAAACATTTATTTATTTGCACTATTTAAACATTTATTTATAAATATTCTTCTTATAAAATGGAAATGTTTTATGTTTGAAAATCTTAATTACTATTTGTTGGATCATGGTGTAACTCATGATTACTTATTTAAACATTTATAATTATTATATTTATTTACATTATTTTTGTGAAAGTAACTAACTACATTATTTTGTCTAAATTATTCAAACATAAGTTTTATCTAAATATTCAATTGGTAACAGTTATATTACTTAAACCACATTTACGAACGTTGGTATATTATTTTTAATATACAACTTTTATATTAATTCGAGCTATCATAAACACTTTAATTCCCCAAATCGACTTAGCAAACCTTAATGCCTTAGACCCTAGTTACCTTAGACTTTTTAGACGTTTCCTTATTAGTATGCCTACACATTATAGGTTGAATTCCTCGGAATTCCCATTACTTAGCTCACGACCACTTAAGTTGGATTTGGATCGCTTTCGCAAACTGTGAGTATATCTTTCCCCTTTTTCATTTTACTTTTAGGGTGACTCATGTACTTATTATCAAGTTTCTATTACTTCTTACTAAATGCAATTCTCATGTGTGTTTGCTTTATGTTAATTTGTGTGTCTATGACTTGTCAAAATCATTAACCTTTGAGGCCTGACATTTCAATGAATAGTACTATGGTATATACCTCTTGTGACTCTGTTGAGAGACCTTGGTCATTGTCTTGTGATTCATATTACTAAAAAATGTTTTGATTCTTGATTCTTGATTCTTGATACATTCAAAGGGTTGATTTTGAACGGATATTACTTATTACATAATTGCAAACAATATACAACACATGAATTGCGAAACACTTTTCTACTATATGTATACAAACAGGGTATGCTCACCAATACATTTTGTATTGACATATACTATTTTCGTACATGTTTCAGGTTATTTATGAGATGACTTTTAAGCTTTTTGGAATTTTATTTAGATTTTGGATTCATTGTATTTCAGTTTAGTTGACATTTAGAATCGTTGTATCTCATTTCAATGTAATAAACTATTTAATCAATGTATCAATATTTACATTTCTAGTCCATGAGCTATTGAACAATCGTCACTACGTGACACCTCGATGTTTCCGCCATCGATTGGGGTGTTACAGATTGGTATCAGATCCATGGTTATAGGGAATTAGGTTATTAGAATGCCTTTTAGCCTAGACTATAACTAAGTTTACTTTCACGAGTCCTCTCGTGTATATTTCTCTCGTTTCTTATATATTTCTTTCAAGATATTTTCGTTATGATTATTTCTCGTTATTCTTTCGATATTTTGCTTGGCGAAGAAGACACTCGTATTTCACAAACGAAACGATATCATCAAGTTAGGAGTGGTATCCATACCTTGGTGATTAGTTTCACTCCTTTATATGTTATTTATCTTAGGAATATATCTTTGAGATAGGAGTGACATCCATACCTCAAAGACTATTACCTTCAAAAAAGAAACTTAACCACTAAGCTGGGAGTGATATCCTTAACTTAGTGATTGGTTTCATTCCACAATAGTATTCAATTTTGAAATACATCTTTGAGTTAGGAGTGAAATCCACATCTCAAGGATCTATTTCCGCATCTCGTTTTTAATCTCGCTAAAGTTTTGGAATTCACTAGTGATGGGGCACGTGCAATCTGGAAGGGTGAGCGCCTGTACCCTGAGTTTTCTGTCTAGGCCTGGCATTTCGCATAAATCCCAATCAGATGAGGGACCCGTATACCGACCTAGGAACTCTCGGGATGAGCATTCACTTATAGGCTAAAGTACACCCCACAAGTCACTAATCACATTTCAAATACTTTGGTTGGTCAAAGTTTTCTATGGGAACAATCTCAATGTTTATATTGATATTTATGTTTTGTTTATCATTTGAAGACTCAAATGATAAATTATGAATTTTCTTAAATATTGGTAATCTATTACATACATTAATCTTATCATTCACGTCATTTTAAATCTTGGTCTTTTAAAACACATTAGATTTACACATACTGCATGAAATGGTTTCATCTTGCATTTTATAAACTTGTATTGCATATTTTACAAATCAAATGTAAACATTTTGTTTTCATATGACGTATCCAATATATGTTTTCAGGAGAAACTTGCAACTAATAATATACCTTATAACACTTTTCAAACTCGACTTCTCGTGAACACAGGAAAATGTGTACCTACGAAATATTTTCAAGAGAACCTGTTTTGAATCTAAAACACACCTCGATTTCTAAAAAAAATTATCCTCATGCATTACTACTATTCTTTCAACTATATCACAAAGTTCGAGTAAACTGCGAAAATTTATCTTTTACACTTGTACTCTTTCGGACGCAAAACTTTTGGTTTAAACAATGGACATATCCTCTTATCAGAATATTGCTAAATGTCTTTTATAGTATAACGCATATGTGTAAAAATTACTAAATTTTAACTCGCATGCCAATAGGCTATACATCTGTTTCCGTGCACCCTCATTTGCCGTAAATTCATTATTTTATTCTTGCACCATTTTTATTCATAGTTATTTCTAACACGTTATTTGTGATTATTTTCACATTGCCTATTTGCATTAATTCAACTCGTTTACTTTCATTTTGTGCAATTGTGCGATTTACTCGATTTATGTTATACTATTCTTTCAGTTGGAATTTTATGCTATACTTATATACTTACTTGAACGCATATTTGGTATGCATATTTTCTTTCCTGTTTTGAGCAAAACCCTGTTATACTTTACATTATTTTGTTCATCATCATGACCAACGAACATACTAGTTGATAACTCGTATGAGATCTAAGCCGGTGCCCACGTACGACTCGGATTAGAGTATTTCTTCAATCCGAGGGGAACGGTGTAAACCTCAGGGTCTATCAATATGAGTGTTTAGAGTCAACGATGTGAACAAAAGTTACCGGTTAAGGGTGAACCCGAAAGGGAAGAACCTCTAACCATGTCTTATACTTACATGCTATTCTCATTACGGTTAAGGGAAAACCCGAAAGGGAAGGACCTCTAACCATGTCATGATTGAACATTATTTCGTTACAGTGACTATTGGTTGCGCACATTTGTTTCTAGTATTATTTAGGATAGGGTTATGGAAAAGCATAACATCCTAGTGTAAGGTAAATCAATGATTACGGTCCAGAACGCATTCATGGGTTACAGGTACATGAGGGTGGTGTGTAATTCTATTTAGGCTATTGGTAGACAATCAGTACGAGTCCAAAGTATCGGGAGTGTGGTGGGTCAGCTGCGGTACACCCTATATATAAGCATAAACGATACTGCGGGAGCGGACTAGGAGTCTGACCAAGAACCTACCCATTACTACCTCTTCCTTAGATCGTTGACTAATAAATAGCATTTTCGATAAGAACATTTTACATAAGTTTTAATTAGTTTTGTTGGAGCCTTTCTTGTTGACCACCTCTTCAGAAACCCTTATACTTTGTATACTCTTACACTCTCTGTTAGCCGAAATCCTGTTGTCTGTCCTTAATAAAGTTCGGACAAAAACCTTTCTAAAGTAGGGGAGACTCCTTCGTCAGTACCTCTGTCCTCACCGGTTACACATATCCAAACCCATTCACATTTAAACACTCAATCTTTTAAACTCGAGTCAATTGTCAAAGATTTTGACAATTTTACTTTGGGCATTAGACAACTATTTTAAATTTTGTCGAATCATAAACGATTAGATTTCTTTTAAAAAAAAATCTAGTTGACTTTTACAACGCCTTTTGTTTCATAGTAGCCTCCACTTGAAAGAAATTTCGAGACGAAATTTTCTAAAGTAGGGGAGACTGTGACATCCGTCACCCTCGTGTTTCATTTAATTGACGATAATAGTCCCCCAAATATTTCCATTTTAGTCCCTGTAAGTTTGTCGGTTTCAAATTTAATTTTAAAACGAACTAAAATTTTATCATTTATATTTATCATGGATCGGGTATAAGTTTTAATCTAATGCGTACGTTGAAACGTATTCGTAGAAAAAAATTTATAAAAAGTTTAAGATTATAAAGTTTTCAAAGCATTTTGGTTAAGTTATCTTAACTTGGTTAGAGTTTTATTAAGGAAACTTAACTAAAAATCATCAATAAACTTAACTATACTAACTAAAGGGACCATTCTTGCCAAATAGTGAAAGTTTAAAAAAAAAACAAAAGCTTTCCCTCCTGCCCCACTCGTTTTCCGGCGAGGCCATTTCCGGCCACCGGAGTTACATTTCCGGCGACATGGTAACTTGGATTTTAACGCGTCTTAGAAGCTTCCACTCGGGTCTTTATGATTCTCCATCGTATGTAACTGATTCCGTCATTATAAGGTGTAATTACAATGTTTTAATCATGGTTTAATCGGGTGTAAGTGCTTATAACGTTCGGACTTTATGACCTTCATAACGCAAGTTTTCTCGAACAACAATATAAATCAAACTTGCCATCTCATTTATGCACCCCTAAACATTCCTAACCCACTAAGAATCGTAGATAAACATGTCCAGAAAGCCCCAAATAGACCACGCTTGTGTGCGAGTATGGATGCTTGTGGTTCGGCCTTGATACGCATTGTGAGTACAATTTCTTTATGCCGTTTTGCTTAGAATCGTCCCAGGAATGAAAGCCCTTTATTACAGATTGTTCATAGTGTCTAAATCGCATTATTGAAGTTCTAGGGTTAGGGTTCTTGTCTTGGTTAATTTGGGGAAGAAGGAGATGTTTTAGATAATCTTTAA
Source organism: Ambrosia trifida (assembly GCA_028751855.1). NCBI lineage: Eukaryota > Viridiplantae > Streptophyta > Magnoliopsida > Asterales > Asteraceae > Ambrosia > Ambrosia trifida. Next base: position 1,348,341 of record CM054126.1, on the reverse strand, counting down.
ATCCATTTTTGTTTTGATAATAAACACAAAGTCTTGGTCTGATCTAGTGGTTGTTGCTTGGTATTCTCAGCAAAAGGTCAAGGGTTCGAAACCCATGACCACCATTCTTTTATCATTTTTATTTTATTTTATTTAGTTATTTATTTAAAAAGGTTAATAATCATTTATAATTCATAGAAACTTAGAATATTCATAATAAATTCAATTTTTACCCAAAAATTATGAAAATTTAGGTGTAGCTTCTTGACATCTCATAGAAAATTATCATATTTTTTATTTCTGGAAAATATTTTATTTTCGTGATTTTTATTATTTAATTTGTTTTAATCATATTTAATTGATTAAAAATTCATTCCTAATGGTTTTAGTCTCAAAATTTGTCATAAATTATTTCTATTCATTAAGAACTGAAATAAAAATTATTAGCTCAGAAAACATTTATTTTTATTGGTTTTCCTATTTTTTAATCATTTAAACATGATTTAATACCATTAAATCAGTTTTAAATATAAATAAGTTTTTAGAAATTATGGAAATGTTATTTTTAGTATTTCACATCAGAAAATAATTATTTTGCATAAATATAGCATCTTTTGATCATGTCTTGTATTATTAACATTATTTATGTTTAATTAGACATAATTAAACATTTATTTATTTGCACTATTTAAACATTTATTTATAAATATTCTTCTTATAAAATGGAAATGTTTTATGTTTGAAAATCTTAATTACTATTTGTTGGATCATGGTGTAACTCATGATTACTTATTTAAACATTTATAATTATTATATTTATTTACATTATTTTTGTGAAAGTAACTAACTACATTATTTTGTCTAAATTATTCAAACATAAGTTTTATCTAAATATTCAATTGGTAACAGTTATATTACTTAAACCACATTTACGAACGTTGGTATATTATTTTTAATATACAACTTTTATATTAATTCGAGCTATCATAAACACTTTAATTCCCCAAATCGACTTAGCAAACCCTAATGCCTTAGACCCTAGTTACCTTAGACTTTTTAGACGTTTCCTTATTAGTATGCCTACACATTATAGGTTGAATTCCTCGGAATTCCCATTACTTAGCTCACGACCACTTAAGTTGGATTTGGATCGCTTTCGCAAACTGTGAGTATATCTTTCCCCTTTTTCATTTTACTTTTGGGGTGACTCATGTACTTATTATCAAGTTTCTATTACTTCTTACTAAATGCAATTCTCATGTGTGTTTGCTTTATGTTAATTTGTGTGTCTATGACTTGTCAAAATCATTAACCTTTGAGGGCCTGACATTTCAATGAATAGTACTATGGTATATACCTCTTGTGACTCTGTTGAGAGACCTTGGTCATTGTCTTGTGATTCATATTACTAAAAACTGTTTTGATTCTTGATTCTTGATTCTTGATACATTCAAAGGGTTGATTTTGAACGGATATTACTTATTACATAATTGCAAACAGTATACAACACATGAATTGCGAAACACTTTTCTACTATATGTATACAAACAGGGTATGCTCACCAATACATTTTGTATTGACATATACTATTTTCGTACATGTTTCAGGTTATTTATGAGATGACTTTTAAGCTTTTTGGAATGTTATTTAGATTTTGGATTCATTGTATTTCAGTTTAGTTGACATTTAGAATCGTTGTATCTCATTTCAATGTAATAAACTATTTAATCAATGTATCAATATTTACATTTCTAGTCCATGAGCTATTGAACAATCGTCACTACGTGACACCTCGATGTTTCCGCCATCGGTTGGGGTGTTACACTCTTACACTCTCTACTTTATTATTCCTATACTCCAATCGAATATATACTTATTCTCACGCCGGAGTCCAAACGCAGGAGGCCCCCTCCTGCGTTAAGGCTAACGGTGTCTGCTACCTTGTGCAGGTCCTTCCAGGAGCTAGAGGATCCCCTAAATCATAACTTAAACCTAACATACCCTTAACTCATAAACCTAAACATCTCTAAACCTAATCCCGGTCATTTTCCTTATTGTAGCAACAAAATGAATGTAATACATAATAGTGAAACAAAATAAAAATTGATTGGTTTAAGGACCACATACTTGCTCTTGGACCAACTAGAAGACGTAACATGACATGTTTATGAGAATGATTAATGCTTAAGTCGGGTATGGTATCCTCTGACCAAAGCAACAAATGTGTGAATTAAACACAATTATTAAAGCGATATTTAAGACTATGTGTTACCCCAAAGCCCAGGGCTTTGTTGGTTTACCAACTCAGCAAACAATTCTTAACAACACTATGGCGTAGGTGGGGGCTTGGGACAGATGGGTTGGGGCTGACAACGGCGTGAAAGAGGATAATTTTAATGAAGTTAGTTGGAATTTAATAGGAAAGGTGGAAGGATCGTCTTGGAAAAATACATTAACGGTAATATATTTATTTCTCACTCAAGAGAACCAAACTAAAAAAATCATAAATTAATTTTTATCACTTATAAAAACCTTCGGATTTTATAATCCAAACCCCACCACTAATATTCCTCTCTCTATAAGTTTTTTATTGTTCAACCTCAAATATTATAAAAATTATGGATAGACTTCATTCGAATTTGACTCATACGAACAATATGGGGCCGGTAGTTGGGATTTACCCAATTCACAAACACAATGGGTACCCAAAACACAAGCCCTGTTACAACTGTTCTTTCCATTTACCCTACCTGAACCCCAAAATGAACCCGAACCACAACCAAAAAACACCCACACAAGAAAAAACAAGTTGGTGAGCCATCAGGATCCCAACAACGAAGGGCTAAGCGTTGGACGGTCGAGGAAGAATGCGCATTAGCGCGAGCTTGGATTGACGTCTCGGAAGATTTACGTGTCGGTAAGTTTATATTTTTTAATCTAACACGTTTATTTGTTTTATATTCTTTACACTAATTATTTTTAAAAAAATAAGATAACTTATATTTTTTTCATGTAGGCGTCAACCAAACTAAAACAATTTTTTGGAACCGGATTTGAGCGTTGTTTTGGGCTAGTGTAGGGAATAAAAGTCGTACCGCCGACATGATTTCGGGTCATTGGAACGAAGTTCGTCGAAAAGTTGGTTTATTTGGTAATCTTTATAATAAAAATTGGCCGGCCCGGAAAAGCGAGGAAAGTGACTTTAATGTTTATGATGAGGTAGGGCCCAGATAAACCTGGCCCATACCGCATTAACATAAAGCCCAATAAAGAAAGACCCAACTAACTCGAAGGAGTCAAATCGGTCAACATAAATAGTCAAATAGAATTAATGCAATAATAGTCAAACGGCGAAATCGATGGACAAACAATCATGCAACAATTACCTCCTTTGGCAAAGAGATCGGAGGAATAGCAAAACAGCAGCTATAAAAGGAGGATGAAAGGTAAAAGCAGATCATCTCATCATCTCTATTCTCATTTTTACTACATTCTCATTTACCAGAAAACATTACTTATTCTCACGCCGGAGGGTGGTCACAGGGTTACCCCCAATCCTGTGGCGAGTCCTAACGGTGTTCTCTTTTGCAGAAGTCATCTTTACATTCACTTTGAACGAATTGGGAAGATCTTTTTGTATCATCTAGAAGATTCAGAGCATTACCCAGGTTCTTACTTCTTCAGTTTACAACTATACGATGGACGGGTATTTTCAAGAGACGAACGTCATATTTTCTCAAAGGCCCGTTTGGGAGATTTAAAAAATTCTACAAAGTGGCACTTGATTCCTATAGTGGTCGATGGTCAATCATCCAAACGAACCAAGACTTCTTCATTCCAAGATGTTGGCCAAGGTAGCTCCGACACTCGTACACGATTCGATCTTAACAACCCCAATGATGAGTTTGATCCGAATGAAGAACTTCCACGCCCACCGGGGAGGAACAACAAATGGGCGGCCAAAAATAAAGGTATACAAATTGGCGATGTGGCGACCTCTTTCAAAGAAGGCATCAAACGTTTAACGACAAATTTGGCCGAAATCATCACCGTTAAGAAAAATTGAAAAAGATATCCGGATATGAAAACTTTAGCTATGAGTCGACCACCTTAACGAAGAAGATCGTGAGTTTTTCGAAATGACTAAGAATGAAATTCGCGAAGAGTTCCGGAAGAAATGTAACAACAACTAGTTATTTGTAATTTTTTTCAAGTTATTTGCGTTTTATTTATTTGTTTTATCCTATTTATTTTTAATCCTTGTGACCGTTTGAAACATTATGGGTTTCATCCAAATTTTTCTTGTTGAACGATGGAGCATTGGATCGTCACACATACAAAGCAAACGGTATTTAAACTCAAACAACATTTCATTCAAATTAAACTCAATTATCTTATTCCAGCCTTCAATATCCTTTTTGCGTTATGGATTTTTCATCCTCATCGCCCGATTCTGAAGAAGACGAGGTTATCTTGGAGTCAGTCAAGTTAACGATCGAGTTTATGAATCAAGTAATCAAGGGTTTAACCCCGCAACCCTTAACACGACGACCTCATCTAGATCGGGATCGTGAGGCAGCTCATGAACTATTCGTACGTGACTACTTTTCCGAAAACCCAGTTTACAATGAAAATATTTTTAGGCGACGTTTTCGTATGAGCCGACGACTATTTCTACGAGTAGTTGAAGATTTGCAAAACTCATTTCAATTTTTTCAACAAAGGCGTGACGTTACAGGGGTACTTGATTTTTCGGGCATAAAAAAATGTACGTCGGCTATTCGTCAACTTGCGTACGGGACCTCACCGGACTCGTGGGACGAGTACTTGAAGATGTCCGAAAAAATATCGCGCGATAGTCTTGAGTGTTTTTGCCATGGTAATATTTTTAATGTTAATTATTATTATTATTATTAATAACTTTTTATATTACTATTATTTGTTTATAATAATAATAAAATAATATCTATAGGTGTGATTCGATATACGGTATGAGATATCTTAGGAGGCCAACGTGGAGTGACATTCAACAAATATACGAGGTCCATGAACAAGTCCAAGGCCTTCCCAGGATGCTGGGTAGCATCGATTGCACACATTGGCCATGGGGAAACTGTCCAACAGCTTAGCGAGGTCAGCATGAGCGAGGCGATCATCCTGGCTCAAGCATTATGCTTGAAGCCGTTGCATCATATGATCTTCGGATTTGGCATGCTTTCTTTGGAAGAGCCGGATCCAACAATGACATCAACGTTTTTCATTCTTTGCCAATTTTCAACGATATCGTTAATGGGGTTGCACCAGGACAAGTCTTCTATGAGAATGATCAAGAGTATAAGCATGGATACTATTTGTCTGATGGTATTTATCCAGAGTGGGGCACTATTGTCAAAGCTTTTTCATACCCACACGACGACAAAAGAAAACTTTTCAAAAAAAAAAAAAAACAAGAGTCCGCAAGAAAAGATATTGAACGTGCTTTTGGGGTTCTAAAGAAGCGTTGGGCGATCATTTTCAATCCGGCACGTATGTGGGCAAAAGAAAAAATAAGGGATGTTATGTACGCGTGGGGCCCTTAAAGATAAGCGTTGGGCGATCATTTTCAACCCGACACGTAAAGAAGCGTTGGGCGATCATTTTCAATCCAGAGTGGGGCCCTTGGCAATTATTAACTGATATTATTCTTTAGTTTTTTTTTTTTTTGAAAGGCTTAGTTCAGTGAAAATTCTTGTACAACTATAACCTAGCGGTCCCAAGTTCGAATCCCTACTCACACACCGGTGTCCTCCTTGCTTAAACTCAAACCATCACGGGGAATTTTTTCGTGGTGTGCATGGATCAAACCTGTGACCGACCCCCATGATGGGAACTCCTAAGGAAAAACCTACTCTACCTCAAACTTGTTGGGCTGGAAATCATTGGCTTATTCTTTAGTATTTTATAAAAGTATATGGTGGTATTTTTATATAGTATAGTGATTTTTTATAAAAGGAAACCAGATTATGTTATTATTACCAAGCCCTACCTCTATTTCATATTTACCCAATCTCATCCATTTCCGGTAACAAGTATAAAGTTCACAAATAATGAACTATTTAACTTCTATAAACCAATTAAAAAAACTGTGGTTTTACCCGCGCGTTGCAGCGAGATTCATAAATGGGTTGCAATACAACATTATAATACTTAGGTTTTTTGCCGCACGTTACGTAAAAAGAATAGAAATGTGCACACCGTGTTTTAACAAGTATTCGTAGAAAGAAAAGAAAAGAATGTGCACCGCCACTTACAACTGATTACAGTTCACCACAAAAACCATGTACTCATTATTGAACAAATCTTAATAAACCAAAGGTATGTTACTCTAACCGTGCCATTGAAGATACCTTGCTAAATGAAAAAGTTCATAACTGAATCATTCATGAAGCTTACTAAGATAGCGGATTATGTGGGATCTCCTATTTACTTTCGTGTAACTATAAAAGGGGGTGATCAAACGAATCTAGGACACTTCTGCCCGCTTGCTTAACACTTCATAGACACCTGATACTCTCTCTCTCTCTCTCTCTCTCTCTCTCCACACACACACACAACACTCATATTGTAATCTTAGATACTCGTTCATCACCTATCCAAAGTTGTACTTATTTTTACCTTATTAATATTAACAAACAAGGCAGAGGCTTAGACTCCTCCCGAGGTTTTGTGCCGGTGATCATCAACTGATCAAGGGCTTTCCTCGTACATCGAGTGTTGTTCCTTTATTGTATTATACTTACAATCGTCTATCTTTGCTTAATTCACCTTTCTATTTGACAATTACATCCTCAGGATATAACTGTGCATCCTGACCAATTTCTTTGCCATCTTGAACATAGTTGTCATATTGTTATTTCTTTATTATATTAAATTGCTATCTTTAGATGGGTCGGTTTGATGGTTCGGGTCAGGTAAGGTTGATCACATAATAAAATATGATACAATAATAAAAAAAACATCGACATTAAAAATTAAAAAAAAATGCATAATATAAATTCGATGGTCTCATGAATTTAAAAAAAAAAATACTTAGAGTTATTCCCTACGAGTTTTCATCTTTTGAAAACGTGGCATTACATCTTCGACCGAAACTTGTTGGAATAACTCTTTTTCAATGTAACAAATGCAAGAATCGTTCATGATGATAGGGTTTGAAAGAATTGAAGCGTCAGTCGGTTCGGTTGGAGGCACAACGCCACAACCGCACATGTATGTTATTATCACTTTTTTTTTGGGTTTTTAATTAGTAAATGGCTCAATAGTGTAGTGGGCTTGTAAAATGTTATATTTGCATCTACTTAGAAATTAGAGTTGAGCTCATTTAACTGGAATTGGGTTGGGTCTAATGTAGTCACTATCGAAAAAATATTGATATCACTCGAAAAAACTATGTATACATGTATATATACAACTGAAAAAAGACTGCTGTCCAGGACTACGTCCCTATAAACATACCTCCGCCAATGTATATGTGTCTGTCTTCTCTGTCGACTTACCTAATTAGAAAAACAAAAACAAGAAAAGCCTATTTTTAACCCCACAATTTCCTCCATCCAAAAGCTTTCCCTAAGACATGTCATTCTTGTCCTCTCCTAATGTCTTTCTTTATGGCTTCCCTGCATTCGGGGGGTCCTCCTGCATGTCCCTCTCTCTATCCATAGCATGGAGGACCCTAACCCCTCCTTTGTCCATTCACCAAATTTTGCCTTTTCATTTTAGCGTTTATAATGTTATTACGAAATGACTGAATTATGATATGCTTAGAGCATTGAAAATAGCTTGTAAGACAGAATTAAATATTGGTTTTTGACTCGGTGTAATATTTTTAAACGAATCTTCATTTACGGATCGTTTAGATTTCATGATAGAGATAATATATGTGGGCATGAGATATGAATTGTTTGCCCTGCTTCGGAAGCAAGGAATCAGGAATCGATGAACAAGAGAATTTGCCTGTGACACAAGCCAAAGGACACCCCACTTCTCAACCTCCGGGTATGTATGCATGCATGCATATTTTAATACATGCCATCTCTTTTTATTGTTATTTTTTTTTTTGTAAATAAATAAGTTTTTTGAAACATAGGATTTTACGATTCTACCAAAATCAAGAGAACAGGAGAACTTTTCACCACCTTTTTTTCATGAAAGAATAACACAAATATTTTTGATCGTATGAACATATATAAGAACTTTTATTTTCTTTTATAGGATGTATTTCCATCCTTGATTTATTTGGACTATCGTAAATAGGGGTGTGAAAAAAACCGAATAAACCGAGTTAACCCATAAAACAAACTTTTTTTTTTTTTTTTTTTTTTGACTACAATTTTAAACAACTTTTCATTGAACCAAAGACAAACCAATTACAAGTGATACGTAGGTAAACGGGCCACAAGTTGCGCCGCTACCCCTTTTTGTATTGCAAAACCTACTCTATTGAAAATAAAACATTGGCCCTTAGCAGCTGGGGAATTACTTTGCATAACTTTCTTCACGCGATCGAGGAGCTTGATTGCTTGCGGGGCCAGCGCTCCAAAAGTATCAAAAGCGAAAGGCACAAACACATGCTGGTTCTCTAGACAAGCCGCTTCATGTTTATCCACTTTTTTGCCCCCGGCTTTCAAAACTGCCTGCCCAGCCACAAAACCCGAATCCCGAAGTCCCACCAATGGGGATACCCCAGTCAGGTTAACACACGCATGCTTGCCTTGCGCCCATCCAAACACAAGAACATCCGCTGGCCTCAATGTGGACCGCCCGTCACGTGGGTCCGTCAAGAAATTCACGGGGGCCTCTTTTTTGGCTGAAATCCCTGCCCTTCGTAAAACATCCCATAGAACATCTCTAACCGGGTCATGTCTGTATTTAAAGCCTGGCAACTCCTTACAATGTAGGGCGTGTTCTCCAAACTTGTCCAAGCGTGTCAGAAACTGTTGGGTTGGTTAATTGTATTTTTGAAAAATGAACCGACATAACCAAACTGAACCAAACCGACATGTAGTAATTTTTTTTAATATGGAGTTTTCGCCATTTATTTAGATATTTAATGGTTTTGGTTGATTGTTTATTTGAATTTATAGATTATGTCATATTCTTTTGGTAAAACTATTCCATGTTTAACTGAACCAAATAATGGACAATTATATTGTTTTGAGCTAGCCCATAACCAACCTACTATAACCTTTACAACCGATTAAGCAAATCTGTCATAACCGTCCAGTCATAGTTATAGCTCTTCATTAACTGACATGTCAGTTATGATTATGGACTTATGGTTGTACACAAAAACAGACCCTGCAAACTAGGGCTGTTCAAAAGGCTCGGCGCTCGTTCGGAATTTGCTCGGAAAATGCTCGTTCGATCTTCCGCTCGGTTGTATATGAGCCGATCGGCTCGGTTCGGTTTGTAAATGAGCCAAGCACGAGCAAAGGTACGCTCGGCTTGGTTCGGCTCGAATAATTTTTTATTTATTTCATAATAGATATACACACAATTTACAGATAAATTTATGGCTTTATATATAATATTCTATTGGATTTGGCTTAGTATATGCAAACAAAATATAATAGCCCACTTAACTCAATACAAAAAATTTAACACTAGATTTAATTGTAAAACAATAAGTCATGAGGTGACAGTCTTGACTTCTTTATGTTGTTAGTCGTCTATTGCTAATTGTCGATTGATATCACACCTACGTCATAATGTAACAAATGTTCTCTGACGTATGCTCATCACCTCACCAGCCGCAATCTAAACCTCATCCTTGGACACTAGGATCTCAATATTAGTTTTATCATCGGACATTTCGACCTTAGTTGTCAACCGACAATGAAAACATCGAAGGAAACATCGCAATTTTATGATCGTCCATATTACTCTCCGCTCGATTCTCGCTCGAAAAATTTGTGCTCGAAGAATGCTCGTTCGGTTTTCGGCTCGATTGTAAACGAGCCGCTCCGCTCGGTTCGGTTTGTAAACGAGCCAAGCATGAGCAAAGCTTCGTTTGGATCGGCTCGGCTCGTGAACAGCCCTACTGCAAACACACACCTAATTGTAAATTATGTTGAATTCGTCTTGATTTCTTTGACTAGATCAAAAGAATCCTCATATAACTTTAAGCGGAGACCGTTTACCCATTCTTTTCACGCGTTTAAGAATTTGTTTGGGAATTTTATTAAGGGTAGAAGATTGTCTGTCGCTAAAAGATTAAAAAAATGTTAATCCGTTCAGGTTGAAACCGGTCATGTATAAATAAAAATAAAAACAATTTAAATTTCAAATACATATATGTATTTTATAGTCATGTATTTAAAGTAAATATTAAATTTTTAAAAATATAAAAAAAAATACATAACAAATGTTAGTAAAAACAATAACAAAATGTTAATCGTTTTAATTAAGCTTAAATGACAAATCTATAATCTATAACTTATAATAAAATAATTGAGTTTGTATGAGATGACATTCAATGGAGGTCTTAATGCCATGTGACATCATGTGAACTTTCTTTTAAATTTATTTATTTTGTACTAGCTTTTATCCCGGGAGTGTCCCGGGGTTGAAAAATATAACAATTCTAATAATAATAATACTAATAGTAATAATTATTACCCTTGTAATTAAATAAATAAAAAATAACCTTGCTATAAGGTGACACCATGTGTTGCAGTGTTGCGCGATTCTTTTTCCTAGCTTCTCTTGATATAGTATACCTATGCATCTTTAAAAGAGTAAAATTTCAATGAAAGCATGGCGATTGAGCCGAATTTCAACATCGTAGATAAGAACCTAGTTTAAAAGAAAAAACATTATTAATGAATAACCTGAACACTTTGTGTTTTTTTCCTGTATAAATGAAACCCCACAAAAAATAATTGTTTTTTTCTCCGTTTTTTATATAGAACCATGGTACTCGTTGGAAAGATAATAAAACGCTCGTTAATTTGGTGTAACTTTTTTCTTTAAAAAAATATCGTATATAAAAGATATTAACGTTTAAAAATTATGGGAGGAAAATAAGAGAGAAAAAATTAAATTTGTTTTTAAATTCTTTTTTCCTAAAATAACTCAATTTAAATTTAGTAGATTAGGTTTTATATTATTATTTACTAGTTTTTATCCCGGAAGCGTCCCGGATTGAAGTATCTAATATTATATTATATAATAAAATATCTAATATGACAACATAATTAATAACTTGCCAATATATGATTATTATTATTATTATTATTTTTATTATTATTATTATTATTTATTTTAAAGAAATCTCTGCGCCGGGGTGTAAATTTAGTGCCATTACAAAATATTATATAATGTCAAATGAATGCTGAAATTTGTAATCGATCATTCTAAAACGAACTAACATGAAATAAGGAAACAAATTATTTATTGAAATATCGAAGGCATTAGTCTAAGGGTTATGTGATGCATTAAAAAAATTCATGGGTATATGATCGGGTATATAGTTCGGGTATTTGGGTATGTGGTTTCGGGTAATTGGGTCGGGTATCACCTAATCCCAGGCCCAACCCAAACCCACAATTTTTTTAAACTAATTCCAAACCTGACACAATACCTGTCGGGTTACAAAAAATAGTCATTTTTTTCTCCGTTTTTTATATAGCACTATGGTATTCGTTGGAAAGATAATAAAACGCTCATTAATTTGGTGTAATTTTTTTCTTTAAAAAATCCCGTATATAAAAGATATCAACGTTTAAAAGTTATGGGAGGAAACATGAGAGAAAATAATAAAGGTTTAATATTTAAATTTAGTAGATTATGTATTTAATAGATTAGGTTAAATCATATTTATTCCTTTCTTTTAATTGGTCTAGAGTTGTCACATCACATCCTATGTGGCATCTCTCAAAGGAGAGATTGAGGGTTGAGGCCTCCATTGAATGCCACCTCAACAATATTCAATTCTTTTATTATAAGTTATTATAGATTTATTTTTAATTTGCCACATGGCATGACACATGGCACACTCAAAGAGGAGAATGCCTCCTTAAATGCCATGTCATTAAAATGACTTTCTTAGGCCTCTATGGAATGCTACCTCATCAATATTCAATTCTTTTATTATAAGTTATAGATTATAGATTTTTAAATAAAATCTATATCTATATTATTTTAAAATTTCAAATATGTTAATTAATACCTTTTCCTAATTTTTCCTCTCACATTTTTTAAATGTTAGTGAACTATTAATTATTTTAAAATTTCAAATATGTTAATTAATATTTTTATCTTTATTTTTTTCTTATTTCTCGCTCACAATTTTTAAACGTTAGTAATTTTTATGTATGACATTTTTTTGAAATTTTTTTTACACCAACTTAACGATCGCTTTATTATATTTCCAACGAGCACCATATATAGTGCTATACAAAAACGAAAAAAAATGTTTTTTTAGTTTTTGTTCATGCAGAAAAAAACACAATGTATTTAGGTAATTTCTTAATCATATATAGGCAAGTCACTAATCATGTTATGATAGTATATATATGTTTTTGAACCTACTATTACATATATGAATTGCCCATGTTTATGTGCTATAACGATATGCTTAGCATTAAAAGAGGTTGAGATTTTTTAATCTGCTGAGAACACAGCATGGGAACTCCCTTTGATAGTATAAACATTCGAACAATTTTCTTTAACATTAAAAAATATTAAGACTGTTTACTTCTTTTATCATTTTTTATTAAGTAATATTAGATTTTTTAACACGGTACACTTCCGAGGTAATCAGCTAGTTCTAATATACAATAATTAAATAATGAAAACTGGTCTAAGGATATTGGAAATCGTATCACATTAGAACTATAATCATATTGGATCTCAAAAAGAATTATCGGAACCCAACAAAGGAAAACCATTTCACCCGTTTTTAATTAAAAAAAACCATTACCTAAACCGTTTTCAATTTTCTAAGGCAAAACATTTACCTTTTATGCATAATATTAAGCGTGTTATTCGTGTGTTAGACCTTATACAGTGTGATCTTTGGGGACCGGCACCTATGGCCTCCACAGATGGCTATTTATATTATGCTATTTTTGTCGATGATTTTCATGGTTTACTTGGTTCTATCCATTAAAGGCTAAATCGGAATTTTATAATGTTCTTAAAATCTTCTTGTCACTTGTTCATAACCAATTTTCCACTACGGTTATAATTTTTCAAAGTGATGGAGGCACGGAATTTACAAATCACCGGGTTCGTGACTTATTTCTCGAAAAAGGAATTTTTCATCGTTTTTCATGGCCACAAACACCGGAGCAAAACCCAGCCCAACCCAACCAACCAACCCACTACAAATGATCAGCCTTTCTCACACCCCTCAACCGATCCACTTAACCCACCTCCATCACCCGTACGCCGTACCCCTCATCCAGGAACACGTAATACCTCAAACTCAACCAATCTCTCACCCCATTCCAACTCACTCAATGCAAACTAGATCAAATTCAGGCATTTTTAAAGTAAAACATCATGCGAATCTTGCATTCACTGGTCAACGTCTGCTTCATAAGGCTTTGTTCTCAGCAAAAGACCCAAAGGGGTATAAATTAGCCTCTAAACAATCAAAATGGGTTGAGGCAATGGATGAAGAAATGGATGCATTGAATAAAAATGAAACATGGACTCTCGTTCCCCGTCCTACAAATATGAATGTTGTTGGATCAAAATGGGTATATCGCACAAAATACAACTCAAATGGTTCAGTTGAGCGGTTTAAAGAACGCTTGGTGGCTCAAGGTTTCACTCAAATATCTAGTCTTGACTACCATCATACTTTCAGCCCCGTTGTCAAAGCATCCATAGTTCGTATTGTCCTTGCCCTAGCCACAATCAATAATTGACTGCTTCATCAACTAGATGTAAAAAAACACTTTTCTAAATGAAAATCTACAGGAAGCCATTTACATGACACAACCACTAGGCTATGTTGACAACAAGCATCCGAACCATGTGTGTCATCTTACAAAGGCACTTTATTGTCTTAAACAAGCTCCATGTGCTTAGTTTCAATGATTGAGTACCTTCCTTTTGCAGCAAGGTTTTACTTGTAGCAAGTCAGACACCTCGCTTTTTGTTTTCAAAAGCAATTCTTGTGTCATGTATCTGCTTGTCTATGTAGATGATCTTATTCTTACGGGGAACAATGAAGTAACAATGGGCAAGTTCATCTCATGTCTTAATAATGAATTTTCCACCAAAGACTTAGGTCATCTAAGTTACTTTCTTGGCTTAGAAGTGTATTACACCAAGACTGGGCTTTTTCTTTGTCAATCTAAATACGCCTATGATATTTTCGCGCGACCCGGTCTTTGAGATTCTAAACTGGCTTCTACTCCGCTTGTTGCAACAGATTCATTCACTACTCCAGGCACTCCTTTTCATGATCCTACTCTCTATCGCTCCTTGGTTGGTGCTTTAATTGCAGTATTTGACGATTATAAGACCCGGTCTTGCTTATGCTGTAAATCATGCGGGTTAGTTTCTTCAGTCACCCACTACATCACACTATCAACTTGTCAAACACATCCTCCGTTATGTTAAGGGAATGTTATCCTATGGACTTACGTTTTCTAAACCTTCAACCACAACTCTTATGGGCTATTCGAATGCCGATTGGGCCTGATGTATTGAAACACGTCGCTCTACATATGGCTCTAGTTGGGAGTCTGAATATAGAGCCATGGCAAATACTGCAGTAGAAATTATTTGGGTTACTAACTTACTTCGTGAACTACATGCTTTGCCTCCTGGACGACCAACTCTATTATGTGATAATCAGAGTGCTATCTTTCTTAGTCAAAATCCTGTCTCCCACAACCGTGCCAAGCATATCGACATTGATTACCATTTTGTTCGGAAGTTCGTATCATCTAGTCGTCTTCACACAAAGTTTATTTCTACCAATCTACAGGTAGCCGACATCTTCACCAAAAGCCTCTCAAGACCATTGTTTGAACGATTTCGCAACATGCTACGTGTCGGTCCTCCACCTATCCGATTGCAGGGGGGTATTAGGAAACCATTTACACAATAATAATAATTAATTGTACAGCTATTATTAGTTTATTACTCCGTGAAATGCTCTCTATTTATTGTACAGCTATTATCACTCCACGACATGCTCTCTATTTTTGTGTATATATTGTAACCACTTTTTTCAGTAATAGTCAAGAAAACAAATTCATTCTTTATAGAAACAACCGTAAGTGTAATTCTGTCCTTTTTTCTTTGTCACTTGAAGCGCGCCTTGTGTGTTGTTGATGTTGAGGCTGCACGTTTGATCCTTGTACCAGGGTTCTAACTTAAAATACTAAGTAAGAATACCAAATAAAACCAAGTCTAATGTTCAAATACATACACATAATACAATAATTAGATAACATAATAAGTTCAATGTTTGATTTAAAATCATAGTTAGATAATATAATAAGTTCAATGTTTGATTTAAAATCATAGTCTAATACCTTATGCATGAAAGGGGCGTGGGGAGTTGGGCGTGAAGGAGATAGCAGTTGTGGATCATCTGGTACGCGGGGAATGTTTTTTTCTTTCACATTTCATATGACCATAACACAAAGGCTTAAAGAAGATCAATTGATACTTTCAACGTACGATGCCCTAGCTTTAATTGCAATCATTCCCTAGAACTCTAACTCTATACATTTTTTATTTCCAGTAATTACTATGGACTCGTCATCAGTGCCTAGTCAATCAAACAAACCGAATCAATCAAATGTTGCCACCGATACGAATGAAACCAATGAAGTTGAGGATAATCCAGCTCGTAAGTATTGTTTCCGGGAGATGGCCATGGCCACCAAGAATTTCCGGCGAGAATGTTTGCTAGGTGAGAGTAGAATTGGAAAAGTGTACAAAGGAACTCTCCATGGTAGTGGCCAGGTTAGTGAACTTGTTTATTTATTTATAACATGTCATCATATTTTTTACTTAGAAAAAATGAAGTTTAATAATACAAACAAACTATGACCAACTTAACTAGCCGATGATAATCCTAGCTAGCTTATTGGTAATGTGACCCTTGGCACTCATGACTTTCACATTCGTTGATGAAGGAAATCCCATCCCACTCTAATTTTCATTTACGTTGTTTCTAAACAATTGCAACATATTGACCGACATAAAAATTAGTTAATTGCTCGTAAGGGTTGACGAAGTTACATTTATGTTACAATAAGATTGCCCTAATTGGAAACAAAATTAAGCGAAAGTTAGGTAGGGTTGTCACTTGTCAATTCGTATGGACTATATATATGTTGCCAATAAATCGTATTTGATTTAAAATCCGACTTATTTTTATTAAATGTGTGTGTGTATATATATATGCTGGAGTCAATGAAATTTTTTGTGTGAAGGTTGTGGCTGTGAAGCAACTTGATAGACACGGAACAAAAGCAAACAAAGAGTTCCTTGCAGAAGTCATGATGTTGAGTCGCATTCGACACAGAAATCTTGTTCAATTAATAGGATATTGCGCCGACGGAGATCAGAGAATTCTTGTTTATGAGTACATGGAAAAGGGTTCCTTAGTAAATCACCTGCATGGTATTTTCTAACTCTTTCTATATTTGAACTAACTAAAATTTTACATATAATCGAACCCTCTAAACATTACACATCCATCATGTCCTTTTTAATTGATATGAACTAGTGATACATTTTAATTATAGAGATTCCACCGGAGAGAGAACCATTAGATTGGATCACAAGGATGAAAATAGCCTCAGGAGCTGCAGAAGCTCTTGAGTATTTACACGAGAAGACGAATCCACCCATTCTTTATCGCACCTTCACATCTACAAACATTTTGCTGGATGGAAACTTGGAGCCAAAGCTCACAGATTACGGGCTTGTGAGGCTTGAAATCGACGACGCTGGTAATAGTGTGCAACAACACATGGTGTCGACAGTTGGTTGCGCTCCTGAATATGAACATAACGGTGAACTCACTCCAAAATCTGACGTTTACAGTTTTGGGGTTGTCCTTCTCGAGCTCATTACGGGAAGAAAAGCACTAGACACAACTCTCCCTGTGGATGAACAAAATCTTACTAAATGGGTAATGCTCAAGGGCCTTTTTATATCTCTAAAATCATCATAAAATGTATAAGAACACACATTTTGTAAATCAAAAAGTATTTTTTTTTTCAGAGTTTAGCAAATTAATGAGAATAAATTCATTTCTCATTTTCAAATTTTCAAACAAACTAATAAATCAAAATAGAAGGCAAGGAAACCAAATGTATAGACCCCTAAAACTTTCCAATATGTTGTGCACATGTATAGGCGCCAAAAAGTTGTCACATTTATATATATATATATATATATATATATAGGATATATATATATATATATAGGAGAAAGTTAATTTGAGAACACCTATATTTCATGCGAACCGTGAGAACGGCATCTAAAACCATTCAAATTCAAAATTTCTTTTTACACTTGTCTTTATTACTAAAATACAATCTCAAAAACACAATTTACTCGTAAAAATTCAAACGTATACGAAAATAATTTGTTTTTACACATGTGTAAATTTACTGTTTATACATGTGTAAACTGTTTCATTTACACATGTGTAAAAAGTTAATTTAAAAGTGTTTTTGCAAGAAAAGATGAATTATTTGAAAAGAAAATTCATTTATTAATGTTGTATTTTGATTATAATGAGGTTTGTATTAAAAAAATTTGATTTTGATTGATTTTTTTACTTGTTCTCACGGTTCTCACAATATTTAGCGTTCTCAAGATAACCCTCCCCTATATATATATATATATATATATATATATATATATATATATATATATATATATATATATATATGGTAAAGTATATGGAGGAAACCCTCCTTATTTGGTAAACTCTGGAAACTCTGACTTCCCAACATTTTTTTTTTTTTGAAAAAAATAGGGTATGTAATATACATTTTTTAAGCATTTCGGGCCAAAAAAATCGAAAAAGCGCCGAACGGTTTTTTTTTAAAAAATAAAAAACGTCTACTGTTTACATATAGTTAACACATTGTTAACACCTGTTATTAGCGCTTAACATGTGTTAGTCAAAATTTTATTTTTTTTTTTAAAAAAAAAGTACTCGGCGCTTTTTTAATTTTTTTGGCCCAAAATGCTTAAAATCATGTATATTACTTGCCCTATTTTTTTCAAAAAAAAATAATATTGGGAAGTCAGAGTTTCCAGAGTTTACCAAATAAGGAGGGTTTTCTCTATAACCATTCCCATATATATATATATATATATATATATATATATATATATATTATCTTAAAAATATGATTCATCTTTATTTAATTAAACACATAACCGTGACAAATTACATCAAAATAGCGGGCAGGCGGGCAACAAGCTGCGCCGCCACCCCTTTCTGAATGGCAAAGTTGTGAATTAATTAGAAACACAAAGTTGTAAAACGTTTGCAATAACTTGAAGCACAAAAAACATAAAAGTTAAGAAGTTCACATTTTCAAAAGCTGTGATCAATTTTATAAAGCTATATCAAGACAAATTCTAAGTGCTCGATTTCTCTTAGACTTAAGAACTTGATGAAAAATTCTGTATGTACCTATGGTTGTAGGACATAACATTATCATTCATGATTCATTGCTTGAAACAGGCACAACCATATTTTAAAGAGCCAAAGAGGTTTCCAGAAATGGCCGATCCACTCTTGAAAGGATCATTCCCAGATAAAAGTTTAAACCAAGCAGTTGGGGTGGCTGCCATGTGTGTACAAGATGACCCATTGGTCCGACCCATGATCTCTGATGTCTTGGCCGCGCTTAGCTTCCTTACCGTGGCTCTACCCCAACCACAACCACAACCACAACCAAAACCACAGCCACAAACACAAAGTGATCCTGCTACTGCTTCAGCAAATCAGTCATCATGTTCATCCTCATCATCGATAGAGCCGAAGGAAGATGATTTTTGTTGTAGTGATTCTGAAGATGAGGATGAACAACACTATCCTTTAAGAACAAAAAGTAACAAGGCTGGTTATGATGAAGATAGATGTGGCACTTCTTCTTCAGAAAGTTTATATAATGAAGATGATTATTCAGAGGATGAATGCCACCATGAAGTAACAAGCTATAAATCAAAATCAAAGCCAAAAAGCATCAAAAGAAAAGGTACATTTGAACACAATAAATGTGTTAGTAGGAATTCATCAAAAGGACACAATAAGAGCTTGAAAAAACATTCAACTCCCAGTTTGAGAAAGAAGAGTATGAGTAGAAAACCATCTAAAACACATTTAGATTCGAATTTGAGCATGAAAATTGTTGATAGGAAATCAACAAAGAATAAAGAAAATGTCAATGTAAGTTTGAGCAAGAAAACTCATGATTTACTCGCGGATGATCAAAGTAGTAGCAAGCCATACAAATCGAATAACAAGTCATTCGCGACAAGCAGTAGCTTCAACGTGCAATCAAGAAGATCAAAAAGCGAGACATTGACAAAAGGAGAAAGCAGCAACTCATCAATGTCGTCAGATGGTGGTGAAAATATAAGAGATGATACTATTGGTCCATCAAGAAAAAATGTAAATAAATCTGATTCAGGTATGAGCAACATTGACATAGAGATTTTGGATGGAGAGGAAGAGATAACTGCTAGATTATTAGAAGATACATATGTTCCAATTTGAAAGTTTGATCAGTTTAGAATCAAGATGATAAAACAAGAAATGTTGATTTTAGCCGTATATATTTGTTTTGTGTGTGAATTGTACATTATCATATAGTCACTTCCATGGGCGGATTATATGATGGGCCAGGTGTGCCTACGCCCCAGGTTTTTGCTTAGAAGTGTATATTTTACCAAATTTTTATATGTATTGACTCCCTCCCCCTCCCCTAATTTATTTTACCTTAAAACTAATTATTATTATTATTTTTTTTTTTGAACATTAACTTTCATTAAAAAACACGGCCAGCCCTCAAAACGAGAACCGCCAACTACATACAATTATACAAGGGGGATTTCAACCAATCATTCCAAACAAACGAGTTAAATTTAGACCTATTTTTAAGCCAAAAAAACGATCTCGATTTAACTTCCGCCACTATATCCTTCGTATTTCTCTTTTTATCTTGGAAAATCCTATCGTTACGAGACTTCCATATCGCCCAAACTGTTATCATCACTATACCACGGATAATCTTTTTGCGCCACTTTCCCCCATGGACTGTTTTGTATAACCCAAGCAGATCCTCAAAATCAAAAGCAAAGAATGTAGGCAGTCCGCACCACTGACAAATCCTATTCCAAATCTCGTGAGCAAATTCACATTCGACAAAAACATGATGTACGTCTTCATCCGCATTACTGCAGAATGTGCAGCGAACATCCGTGAGCCCAACCTGACGCTTGACTAGCTCTGTTCTCGTTGGAATTCTCCCAAGTTCAGCACGCCAACTTAACAAATTAACTTTACTAGGCACCCATCTTTCCCATCTCATATTGTTGTTTCTATTCTCATTCCTATCCATCCTTAGCAGCTCTTTAAAATTTGCAACAGAGAAATTATCGTGCATCCCATCATTCCATGTCCACATATCTTCCGTACCTGCTGATGTAAATGAACTCAGCAGCCATTGTAAATCTTGCATCTCTGATATTTCGTTAACAGTGACCGGTCCCTGCCTCAACCAATTTCCTTCAAAGACAGCCCCAATCTGTGACTGCTTCACCCGTTCCTGTACGCTGCAGTTCTTTTTTCTTTCCAACCGGTACAAACCTGGCCATCTATTCTTTAACAGCGTCGATCCAAGCCACACGTCCGTCCAGAATTTAACTTTATCTCCTGGTCCAACCTTGCAGCTGATAACTTGCTTCAATGTTTTACCCTGCACAGAAACAGACTCAATGAAAGTAACAATAGCCTTCCAGCATCCAGCCAATGACCTTTTAACCGGAAGAAATTCCCAAAAGCCCCGTCCACCATGAATCCCTTCAATCAAAATACGCCATAGAGCATCACTCTCTACTTTAAATCGCCACGCCCATTTAGTAAGAAGCGCAACATTAACGTCACCCAATCTAGAGACACCCAATCCACCCTCCTTCAAGGGAGTACATATGACATCCCAAGCCACCCAGTGTATCTTTTTATCATCACTCGTTCCAGCCCAGAGAAATTTCTTCATTAAACTTTCTAACTTCTTCACAACTTGAACTGGAGCCTTGTACAATGACATATAATAAGTCGGTAGACTAGATAGAACAGATTTTAATAAAGTCAATCTACCCCCCATCGAAAGAGTGTTGGCTTTCCAAGAAGAGAGTCTATTCTGTACTGTTTCTATAACCGGAATCCAGTTACATAGCCGATTCATATTAGCCCCCACACGAATACCCAAGTAGTCAAAAGGCAACTCCCCCACCCTGCATCCAAGAATACCCGCCATATCTTCTACCTCCCCGTCACTAACTCCAATCCCGAACAGATGGGATTTATGAATGTTAATCTTCATCCCAGAACATATATGAAACACCCGAAGAATCCTCGCCACCTTGTCAATATTGTCTCTGGACCATTCACCCACTATCAAGGCATCATCTGCATAAAAAAGGTGGGATATCCCCCTCCCCGAAGCACCCAAACTGATCCCTTTGAACTCTCCCAACTCCACTGCTTTCTCAAATAAACAATGAAGAGCTTCCATGACTGCTAGAAATAAGAAAGGAGATAATGGATCTCCTTGTCGCACCCCTTTTTCACAATTAAACTCAAAGGTAGGCGCTCCATTAACTAGAACCGCCGACCTAGCCGACAAAAGAACTCCTTTAACCCAGTTATTCCATTTTTTCGGAAAACCCATTTGATCCAAGACAGACAATAAAAATTCCCAATTTACATTATCATATGCTTTTTCAAAATCAATTTTTAACATAAAAGCCTTCTTTTTTGCCTTCTTAATCCAACCAATAGTTTCATTTATAATAAGAGGACCATCTAAAATGAATCGACCTTTAAGAAAAGCCGACTGCGTATCCGATATCACCTCTCCCATAATCAATTTAATTCTATTAGCCAAGACTTTTGAGATGACCTTGCTAATAATCCCAATTAAATTGATGGGCCGGTAATCCTTCAATCCGACAGGAGTCTTGGACTTCGGTATTAAAGTAATAAAAGAAGAACTGCATCCCCTACTGATAACACCAGTGTCTGAAAACTGATCCATTAACCTCACAAAATCTTCTTCCAAAAACTCCCAAAACAATTTAATAAACCGAAAGTTAAACCCATCCGGTCCCGGAGCTCTATCCGACCCACATTCAAAAACCGCCTCCTTGATTTCTTCCTTAGAAAAACTCCTAACTAACTTATTTGCACTCCCCTCCTCTAGTTTTTTAAAATTGCTACAAATCAGACCTGGGCGTTTCTTCACAGGATCCATAAAATGACCTCTAAAGTGTCTCAAAACCTCTCTTTTAACTAAGGACGGCTTTGAGACCCAATTACCATCAATCATCAGCCCCGGAATCGCGTTAGCTGCCTTTCTACCATTAATAACACCATGGAAAAAGGCAGTATTGTCATCCCCTTCCATCGCCCATCTCACTCTAGCCTTCTGTTTCAGGTCTTTAGTTTTGCAACTATTCAAATGATCTATACTTCTCCTACATTCCTCCCAAACCCATAACTCTTCCTCTTCCAAATCTCTACTTTCCATCTCTTTTTCTATCTTTTCGCTTTCCTCTTTCAACCTGGCAACATCCTCCCCTTCTTTTTTCAAGATCCCATCCCACCAACCCTTTAAAGTGTGTCTAAGCAATCTGAATTTGGATAATAATACCTTGTCCGTAGGCCCCTGAACATCACTAGAATTTAACGCTTTTATGACGATCTCTTTACACCCCTCCCTATTGATCCACGAATTGAACCATCTAAAAGGTTTAGGGCCAAAATTTGAGTCCACCAACGTTAAAAGCAGCGGACAATGATCAGACGACTCTCTAGGCAAAGCCCGTAAGCAAGCGCCAGGCCACCTATTAAAAAACAACTGACAAACAAAAACACGGTCAATCTTGCTCATTTTTATCTCATTACCTCTAGTAGTTAAACACGTGAATTTGTTTCCCCTCATGACATATTCCTGCAACCCCAATTCATCTATAAACTCATTAAAATCTTTAGCAACCCCATAATTGAATTTTGAATTCTTTCGTTCTTCCTTAAATCTCACTGCATTAAAATCCCCTAACAGGATACTACAACCATCGCAATTTTTCAGGAAATCAGAAATCTCATCCCAAACCCTCTTTTTCTCCCTGACCCGTTGAGGACCATATACATTAACAACATTAACCATGACGCCATCCTCTACTAACACACCAAAAATCACCAAAAAGTTCTCTTTTTTAACTACCAACCGTTTAGAGAAAACTTTAGGATTCCAAAGACTCACCATGCCCCCCGATCTACCAGACGCCTCTACCTGCTCAAAATCAAAACCCCCATCACCCCAAAATTTAATTAATTCACTTCTATGTAAATCACTAACCATAGTTTCCTGTAAAGCCACAAAGTCTACCCCAAAATTCTTTTTTAAACCCTTAACCCAAAAGTTCTTACCACAACCCCTAACCCCTCTAACATTAAGGCTTAAAAAATTCATTTTGACACAACCTGTACTCCTTGTGTGGTAAGAGACTCCTTTACCATCATTCTGTTTTCCTTCAATTGAGCCCCCAAAAGAGTCCCTAATTTGATCGTGTCATCAATCTCTTTATCCTCATTTTGCATTTTCTTTTCAGGTTGACCCCCTACGTCTATCTCTTTCTCAATCGACTCCTCTTCGGTTTCCTCTGTATCGGTCTCCTCTGAATCATTTTTCTCTTCACACCCGTCTCTGTTATCCAAGTCTCTCCTGCACAAAAAATCATTAGCCGAACAGACCTGATTATTCAAAACAGGAGTCAAGTCTTCGGCATTGTTATTATCCTGTTCAGCACAGCCCAGACTATCATTAAGCCCAATATGCTCATCTCCCTTGGGCTTCTTACCCACTTTGTTTTTTTCCAGGCTACTAGAGTAGCTTGGGTTGGCCCATTCCACAACCAAGTTGCCTTGCTTTTTCTTCCTTTTATTAATTGCAGGGATCGAATCTTCTAAATTAAAAACAATTCCTTCACCTTTATCAAAGTCAAATTTATTGCCTGGAATAAAGTCTCCCATGATTGGAGTTTCCTCAATACCTTCAATATTAAATTCTGTATTAAATTCCTTTTCAATCGTTTCCATATATTTAGCACTTTCCAAATCAGTCTTCGCACTTTCCAAATTTGCATTAACACCGGATCCGTCGTCGTCGTTCACCGGATCCTCTTCATCCATATTGACCGATTCCTCTTTCTGATCATCTTCATCGGCATTAACCGGAACCTCTTCATCCATATTATCATTGTCTTCAGAAACAACAAAAAACTCCGGTACCCATTCATCGTTATCTTCTTCGACCCATACCGAATACTTCCTTTGTCTCCAAGAGACTGTAATCTCCTCCGCAACCTTCTTACCAACATCCGTAATTATGCCAACACATTCATAAGCTAGGTTAAAATCCTCAGCCGAACGTGTAGGTAGATGAACAATCTTACCGAAAACTCCCCCCACCGTCTTAATCACCTCCAGATTCAAGAGATGTAGTGGTATTCCTTTAATCTTCAGCCATGCTAATCTCTCGAAACCATACGTTTGGCCAACCCAAATGTCCACCTTAGAGAACCTTCCAACCATGTCTCTAGCCTTATTCAATACTGAGGAAGCTGTCACCTTGTCATCGAAAGACACCAACAATGACAGGCCCCCCAAGAATTGAATCCTTCCCAAGCCCGGACAAAGCTCGTTCATAATAACATAAACGTTCCTCAGTGCATCAAGATCGATCATCTTAACCAACAAGGCTTTCCCATGCAATTCTTCATAACAATTAACCTTGTCTTCCACCGCCACAATCTTGCTCCCTTCCACTACATCTTTCCTTCCAAGAAACGTTTCTTTATAAGATCTATTCCCAGCATAATACATGGGTGCCTTACCTTCCCTCTGTGAACCAGACGAATCAGCATTCACGTTCCCCTCCTTGCCCATATCACCCAGATTCGTCTTCTTTGACTCCTGCCATATCTCTCCCTCCTCCAAAGAGAACCTAGCCACGTTAGCTTTTAACCAGCAATCCCCAATCTTGGTACGACAAATCTTCCTGACTAGATCATCTTTGTCTTTTACATCCAAAAAAGAGACAAATCCGAACCTGTTTCCTGCCTTGTCCCGTTTTCTAGCAATATAAAGATCATAAATGTCTCCAAACCCTCTAATGAACTCTGAGAGATCCTTTCCGCTACACTTTTCTGGAAGATTAGTAATGAACACCTTGGTAATCCTGCCTAGAATGTTCGCCGGAATGTTTGGTCGGCGACCAGCCATCCTAGAGAGCGTTTTTCTGAACACGTATACCTTAAAACTAATTAACCCATATATTCAAAGCTCAAATCTAAAACAACTAAAATAACCCACCAACTCATTTAATTAGAAGCCCAATTAACCTAGTGAATCATGTAATCCATTTAATCTATTTAGCCTAAAGCCCAAATGCCCAATAAATTCATTTAATTCATTAACCTAACCTAAAGCCCAATAATGTGAAAAAAAAAGAAAAAAAAAACCACCCAACAGCCAGGCGCCCACCCCCCGATTCCTAATTGTTTTGCAATATGAATGACTAAAGATAATAGATATTTAGAGTTGTTATTGTTTGACTAGGCCCGAACTGGATTACCGACCTGAAACTTTGTAGTAGGACAAAAGAAAATTTAAGGCTCGTGATTTTTCAGCCCCCTTTCTAAAACTCAAGATCCACAACTAGTCACTTCATCCTCCTGAATTTCGCCAAGATGATCTGATCACACGTTAATAATATTCGTCTTTGTTGGAAACAAATCTAAACCTTTTTTATTCACCGCTTTAAATATACAAAACTACTTTTATAGATAAAATAGATTTGCAACTTAGCCGCCTAAATTATTACATCTAACATATTCCCCAGCACCAACAACGTACGGCTCCCACGGAAAAATCACTTTACTCACTAGTTAACTCATGTCTGTAATGAACAACAATACATTTAAACAATGTCCGCTTATTACAGAGTCAAAACCCAACCTATTAAAAAAATTAAAACATACCCAAAACACTATAAAAACTTCAGACGATGTAATGTTATTGTCATGGTTCTCGACTTTCTTCATCTGCTAATTGCCCTCTCGCGGCTGCCACCATCCATCATACATCTGTTTACCACCATCTTTCTCTTATCTATTTCTAGGGTATAAGTTGTTGGGTTTTAGGTTTGTTGTTGCCACGATTCCGTATGATTCTTTTATGTTTCTAATTTCGCACGACTTTACACTTGGCATCCTTAACCAGGTATTATTTCTATTGGATTTTTTGCATTAGAATTTCAATGTTACAATTGGGGTTTTCTATTGTGGATCTATTATTGTGGATTTGATTATTTTAGGATTCTAACATAGATGGATTGAAAGATATGAGGCACATTTCAAGAAAGACGGCCAAAGCCAGAGGGGTAAACAAGGTTTTGATTAAAATTTGTAATAACTCTTGATTTTGATCTGTAACTTATAAATCACTTAATATATATTTTATAAATTTGGTTCTTTGCAGGCATCTAGAGAAAGCTAGAGAAGCGATTGAGGATCACATATTGATTTAGCTAAATCTAAAAGTAGGTCGTCTTGTTTGCTTCGATTATTGTTGGGCGACTTTTAACTTTTCCCTTGAAAATTAATTTTAGAAATCGCAGATGATTGCTCACTCTGTTAACACTTTGTTTCCCTAGGGTGCAAAACTTCTTGTAATTTGTTATGTATAAAGGTATTTCCTCTAATTATCTATATAAAACTTACAGGTGTCTTGTATTGGTGCTTTTGGTTCCAATTCATACATGTACAAGATCAATGGAACTGAAAATCTCAGCCTTCAGAGCTACAGCTAAAAAAGGTTGAACCAAAAATCACTTACCTTCAGTTGTTTCAATATTTTATGCATTATCCAGTGAAGTAACAAGCGATAAAAACCTCAGGTAATATAACTTATAACATAAAGGGGTTGTGTGTAGTCTAACATAAGTTAACTGCTAAATGTTGCATCTAAATGTGTAGTATATATTATTTTTGCATCTATATGTGTAGTATATTTTCCGAAATTTTGTTTTTACTAACGTTAGTTGAAGATTTGTTTATGTATCTGCTACTGACTACCAATGGGGTGGTGGTCCATTTGCAAAGGCAAAGCCTTTAAAACACCTAGGTTGTGGAAGGTCTTGGGTTCAAGTCTCACAGACCACAGGATTTAAAAGAAATTAACCTTTCAAAAAAAAAATCTGCTGCTGACTATTGTGTGACGAATTACATTCTACAAGGATATTATGATGGAAAGGTAACTGTGGTTTAGCATTCATATTTTTTTACTTCTAGGATTATTTTTCATAAATGATTAATCAGTTATGTAGTGTACCATTTTCATACTTTTTGGATCATTCATAATTTGTTACTTCTACCATTTTCATACTTTTTGGATTGCAAATCATAACAGTTAGATCTAAAAACTAATAAATAACAACCTTAACTTCTCTTTATATTCAGTGCTCACCTTCCTATATTCATAAAAAGTTTGATCCCCTTGATTTTCTCTAAAACTTTGAATAAAGACAATTTAGAGAAATCCACATTGTACAACGCTTCATTTGTTTGACCCGGTGGATAGGGTAACTAGTCAAAACATGCCACTTTTTAGGGGACTTTATGGTTCAAATTTGGGTTACGGATCACATGTTGTTTACGTGTCAAATTGGTGTCAAACTCGAATTGAGATTGTAGAATTGGTGCAGGGCATTATGGATATTATTAAGAGATTGTAGAATTGGTGCAGGGCATTATTGAGAATTGTAGGTAATATTTAAACAAAATTGGATATGTTTGGTTTCTGCCTTTAACACCTTGAAGGCCGCACGCTTTTCTTTTACCTGGTCTTATTTGGTAAGCAGAATATTGTTTGGGGCGTGAGTTTTCCGGTGACGGACTTTCATGATTGTCATAAAAACATCCAGATTAATATTGAAGTCAAGCGTCATATCTATACACGACAATCTAATTATTTTCCCATATAACCTACATTAATTTTGTATATAACCTGGAATAGGTTAGTGAATCTTCTCAAAAATATGTGAGCCTTGACAGCCTGTACATGGCGGAGCTCGTGATGGCGTTTGAGTTAGAATTCTCCATTGAAATTCCAGACGAACAAGCAGATAAGTTGAGATGTGACCTTTTAATTTGACTTGAGATATTACCAATAATTTTCCATGATCTTTGGTCATTAATTGTCCAAGATCATTGGTGATTACCATTTATGTTATTTTCCTTTTGACAGTGAGGCACATTATTATTCTTAGACTTAAAAAATAATACATTAGAATTTTGTTTCCAATAAATCTATGAGATTTGCTCTTTCTCCAACTGTAGAGTTTGCAACATACAAAGTATCTATTACGGACTAAATGGTCTCAATGACTGGAAATGACAATTAGTGATAGTTGTTATGTTGTATAGAGTTCAGGGGAGTCAAGTGTCAATAAGTCATAGTTGAAGGGGTCTTATTAGACAAAGTTAGTTAGCTCTTGAAAGTTAGTTTGTAACCGTTAGTCATTATGTAATCAGCTATAAAGCTAAGTGTGAGTTGATAATAAAATGGTTATGTGATTGTTGAGATAATCTTCTTCTCTGTATTCTTGTTTCTCTTTCACATCCTAACATTGGTATCAGAGCGTCGATCTTGGCACTCCGACCACCATCATCCGTCGTAAACCACCGTCCGCCACTGTCTTCTCCGATCAATTGTTCTAATTCCGTGCAATTTTTTTTTGGAAATTCTTTTATTTCTGTCTGGGAATCGATCAATTGTGATCATTCCATTCCATTTGATAATCAATTTGTGATTATTCAGTTCGTGGATCGGTCAATTAGTGACTTGTCCATTTTATTACAAAACTTGAACTCTGTAATCTTTTCAGCGAGATCTTGATTTTTTTTCCCAATTCCTATTCAATCATGACTACCAGGAGCAGATCAGAAACTGAAAAATCTGCTATTGAAAAAACGGTGGAAGATCATTCGATTTCATTGTTAAAGATTGATGCATTCATACAAAAATCCGAGTCAACCTTCGCCAATCTTAATGCTAGTGTTCAAGCATTGTTAGAAAAATTACAAACAGGCTCCATGCATAACTCTGCTGGTGATGGTCCTGTTGCATCCACTAGTTCAAATACAAGAAGTGATCGTCTTCATCGAATTGGAAAAATTGATTTTCCAAAGTTTAATGGTGATGAAGTGGATGATTGGATTTATAAGTGTGAACATTTCTTTTTGGTGGATGAGACTCCAGAGAACTTTAAAGTTAGGTATGCAGCCATTCATTTGGAGGGAAAGGCTGTAAAATGGCATCAAGGGTTCTTAAAAACCAAAGGTATTCCTATCTCTGAGATAACATGGAAGGAATATTCTGAAGAGATTGTTACAAGATTTTCAGAAGAAGTGTTTGATGATGCCATGGGAGCTCTTACTTCTTTAACTCAGAGTGGACCATTAGAAGATTTTTGTGATCAATTTGATGCATGTTTGCTAAAGGTATCAATTCCAGAATCATATGCTGTTAGTATTTTTTTGAAAGGCTTAAAACTAGAAATAGGGGGTCCTGTTAAAATGTTCAAACCAACTACCATGAAGGAAGCCTTTTATCTTGCAAAAACTCAAAACTCAACCAATAAGTCTGTGGGTTACTCAACCAAAAATCATCATTCCAATACTTATACCAACAAAACTTTTGGAACAGTCAAACCACCAACCAATGTATCCCATTTACCCTTATTACCCACACCTCCTCAAACCAAAAGACTAGCCAACACAAAACAGTTATCTAGTAAAGAAATAGAGGCTAAAAGAGCAAAAGGTGAATGTTTCTGGTGTACAGAAAAGTTTACACCAGCCCATAAGTGTGCAAACAAGCAATTGTTTGTTCTTGAGATATCTGGTTCTGAGGAAATAGAAGAGGAGGATTCAGTGTTAGAAGATGAGCTTGTATTGACACAAGATTGGAAAGAACCTCAGATCTCTATCCATGCATTAATAGGTATGGTCTCTTTTTCATCCATGAAGGTTATTGGAACCATTGGGAATAAGAAGTTGAGAATCTTGATTGATTCTGGATCAAGACATAACTTTGTGAATCTGTTGATTGCATTAAAGCTGAAATGTGCCTTGAAG
Source organism: Ambrosia trifida (assembly GCA_028751855.1). Classification (NCBI taxonomy): domain Eukaryota; kingdom Viridiplantae; phylum Streptophyta; class Magnoliopsida; order Asterales; family Asteraceae; genus Ambrosia; species Ambrosia trifida. The sequence goes on along the minus strand of CM054126.1, from coordinate 1,317,891 downwards.
GGTATTAAAGGAATTTCAGTGGGAGAGGCTAATGGGTCAGAAATGATTGTGCAAATTTCTGTCCAAACTTCCAATGGTATATGCAAGGTATGTGGTTTACAGCTGATGTTCTGGCTATACCACTTGACAATTATGACATGGTATTAGGAATCCAATGGTTGTTAACCCTGGGTCCTATTATTTGGAATTTTGAGGATTTAACAATGGAATTCTCAATTGGTGGAAATCCTTGCAAGTTGAAGGGGATTGACAGTAACAATAAGATGTCCCTTTGCTCTGCTAACTTTTTAGATGTGTTGCTGGGACAACAAGATAAGTTAGTGGAAGCACATTTGTTAAGTATGCAAGTTCAGACCCCACACTCTGAATTTCAGCATCAAGCAAAGGTGAATGGGGAAACCATGAATGAGAAAATGGAAGATATGTTAGTTGAGTTTGATGATGTGTTTCAAACACCAACTACCCTGCCATCCAAAAGGCAGTTTGATCATAAGATTCCTTTGAAAGATGAAACTCAAGTAGTCAACCTTAAACCTTACAGATATCCATCTACTCAAAAAGATGTCATTGAGAAACTCACAAAGGAATTAATGGATACTGGGGTTATAAGGGATAGTTGCAGCCCTTTTGCAGCTCCTATGGTACTTGTTAAAAAGAAAGATGGGTCTTGGAGATTCTGCATTGACTATAGGAGGTTGAATGATGCAACAATTAAAAACAGTTTTCCAATTCCCTTGGTAGAAGAACTGTTTGATGAATTAGGGGCTGCAGTGGTGTTTTCTAAGCTGGATCTTAGATCTGGCTATCATCAAATAAGAATGGAAGATCAAGACATTCACAAGACAACCTTTAAGACTCATGAGGGGCTGTTTGAGTTTGTTGTAATGCCTTTTGGGCTTACAAATGCTCCTGCTACCTTTCAGGCTCTTATGAATCTTGTGTTCAAAGAATATTTGAGAAAGTTTGTCCTAGTATTTTTTGATGACATACTAGTCTATAGCAGCTCTTGGGATCTTCACTTGCAACATGTGAGGGTAGTTTTGGAAATTTTAAGAAAACAACAACTCTATGCAAAGAAATCAAAGTGTAATTTTGGAGGAGATTATGTGGAGTACCTGGGACACATTATTTCAAACAAAGGTGTGTCCACTGATCCTAGTAAAATTCAGGCAATAAAAGATTGGCCAATGCCTACTGATGTTAAGCAGTTAAGGGGGTTCTTAGGCCTAACCGGATATTATAGAACATTCATCAGAAATTATGGTATGTTAGCAAAGCCTCTCACCAATTTACTGAGTGAAGATGCATTTATATGGAATGATTTAGCCACTCAAGCATTCCATCAGTTGAAAGAGGTAATGACTTCTCCTCCTGTACTTGCTCTACCAGACACTAAGAAACCTTTCATTGTAGAAACTGATGCATCAGGGAAGGGTATAGGGGCAGTGTTAATGCAAGAGGGTTATCCAACTGCTTTTATAAGCAAGGCTCTCTCCCCTAGACAACAAGCTCTATCAGTTTATGAGAGGGAGCTATTGGCCATAATAATTGTAGTTAAGTATTGGCACCATTACTTAGCTGTGGGTCATTTTGTTTTGAAAACGGATCAAAAAAAGCCTAAAGCACCTTTGAGAACAAAAAATCACTACTCCCTTACAACAAGTGTGGTTGGCCAAACTCATGGGATATGATTTTGAAATAGTGTATAAGCAAGGGTCTGAAAACAGTGTGGCAGATGCCCTTCCAAGAGTAGAATCACCTACTCTTATGTGCATTAACATCATGAATACTTTTGATTCAAGCCTCTGGGAAAGGATTCAGAATTCTTAGGTCACTGATGAAAAATTGAAAGAGGTTATGGAAAAGTTAAAAGGGGGACAATCTGTTGACAAGTATGAATGGAAGGGTGATGCACTTCTTAAGAAGGGAAAGATAATTGTGGGTAAAGATGATGTTTTACAAGAAGACATTATCAAAGTATGTCATTCAGGGGTTACTAGTGGCCATTCAGGAGTCCATGCTACTACTCAAAGGGTACAGACCTTGTTTAGATGGAAAGGGTTACATAGATAAGTTAGAAACCTTATCAGGCAATGTGGGGTTTGTCAAAGAGCTAAAGCTGAAACTGTATCACCTCCTGGTCTGCTACAACCACTACCTATACCTGATCATGTGTTTTCAAGCATTTCCATGGATTTTATCAATGGGCTTCCCAAGTCTCATGGTAAAGATTCCATCTTTGTAGTAGTTGACAGACTCACTAAATACAACCATTTTATGGCTTTGGCACATCCTTATTCAGCAGCACAAGTTGCTCAAGTTTTCATGGATAATATCTTTAAATTGCATGGCTGGCCAGACACCATTGTGTCAGATAGGGATCCAGTATTCTTAAGCCAATTCTGGAAAGAATTTACTGCCCTACATGGAGTTGAATTAGCTTTATCAACTGCCCATCATCCTCAAACAGATGGATAAACAGAAATTGTCAACAAATGTCTTGAGTCTTACCTCAGATGTATGGTGATGGATAAACCATCTGAATGGGCCAAATGGTTGTCCTTGGCAGAATTTTGGTATAACTCAAATTACCACACTTCATTGGGAGTCAGTCCTTTTCAAGCCTTATATGGATACCCTCCTCCCTTATTTGTTCCTTATATTCCCAAAGATGCAAGGGTAGCTGCTGTGGATGAAGTTTTAACCAGCAGAGAAGAAACAATTAGGTTGCTGAAGTTTTCATTGACTAGAGCTCAAAATAGAATGAAACAGTTTGCAGAACTCAAAAGAACTGATAAGGAATTTAAGGTGGGAGATTTTGTATATGTGAAGTTGCATCCTTATGGGCAGAACACTTTGAGAGCCAATCAATACAATAAGCTAGGACCTAAGTACTTTGGTCCCTTCTTGATTGTAGAAAGAATTGGGCAGGTGGCTTATAAGCTGGATCTTCCTAACTCTGCACAGATACATCCAGTCTTTCATGTGTCTTTATTGAAGTTGGCAAGAGGAGATAATAATCAGATAATTCCTATACCTCAAGGTCCCAGATTTCAGTATAAACCATTACAAGCTTTGCAGAGAAGAATGGTGCAGAGAGGTCATAAAGCATCAACAGAAGTCTTAGTGCAGTGGGATAAGTTTCCAATCACTGAAAGTACTTGGGAGAATTTGGAAGATTTACAGATTCGTTTTCCAGATTTTAAGATAAATTTTCTAGGACAAAAATTGTTTGAGAGGGAGGTATTGTTACGGACTAAATGGTCTCAAGGACTGGAAATGACAATTAGTGATAGTTATGTTGTAATAGAGTTCAGGGGAGTCAAGTGTCAATAAGTCATAGTTGAAGGGGTCTTATTAGACAAAGTTAGTTAGCTCTTGAAAGTTAGTTTGTAACCGTTAGTCATTGTGTAATCAGCTATAAAGCTAAGTGGGAGTTGATAATAAAACGGTTATGTGATTGTTGAGCTAATCTTCTTCTCTTTATTCTTGTTTCTCTTTCACATCCTAACAGTATCTGCATAATATGCTTTTGTAGCTGGATGTATGTATTTGCGTATTTACTATAAGGCCGTCCGTTGTGGAGGCGCGAGCAAACGGATTTTTAGCATCGGTGGTCACCCCTAGCCACAATAGCCTGACGTGAACCCGGCGTGAGCGAGCACAAGCGATGGTGGTCGCGTGGGTTAACAGGAGAAAGTGTCATTTGGTCGCGCTGATGCTCACCTCTAGCCACAATGGGGTCAAGTGATCGATGGCTCGCGTCTGGTGGCTCGCGCATCCACAACGGATAGTTTTACGTGTAGCATTGCTATCTTAAGGATATGTGAAGAAAAGAACTTCAACAGGTGCAACCTTTTCAAATGGTTTTAAGGTGAATGTCTTCAAAATAACTCTTTTTTACTTCAGTTACACAGTATGTGCATAGTTTAACTCACATTCTTACCATTTGTTATCAGGAACTTGTCATTGGCACTAACTAGACACATTGTTGCTTAAAATGAAGATAAGTAAACTCCTATATTGGTAATTAAATGTTGCAACTATTTTGTTTGAGATTAAATATGAAAAGCAATTGTTTATATAGTTTGGTGTATTTGAAATGCACCTCAAGAGATCATATTCTTTTTTATAATTTTTTTACACACATATATATGAAGATTGCTTGAAGTTGATGCTGTTAGCGAATCAGTTATGAAAAGGATACAAAAGGGGTTGCAGTTCATTATGCTGGCTCTTATTCCTAACGTAACATTTGAAACCATAAATGCTCCAAACACTACAAGTGACAATATAAATTATAGTTGCTCCAAATGCTACCAGGCCACACACAATAAGAAAAATGGCTCCACCTTCAAACACACAAAGCAAAAAGGCAACTCTTCCAATCAGCATGTACATACTAAACATTTCTCATAAAACCATTTTGGCATTTCATAAAAACAATATAACAAGCTCCTACACTAATTTTTTATTTACTCTAGCTTGGCTAGATAGTAGATACACATGAAGGTGACTTAATTATGTCTTATATAAGTACTAAAACTAAATTACATTGGGAAAATGGATTTTAATACTCCCAACTATTGCCTGTTGGCGGATAATACTCCCAACTATCACTTTGGCCATTAGCACTCCAAACTTTCAACTTGTTTGCTTTTATCACTCCCAAACTAACTGAGGTCTAACCCGGTTAGTGTTCGTGGCCAAAATGTAAAAACCTAAACTTAAAGGATCATTTTGAAACTTTTTATTATTATTATTATTATTATTATTAGGGGGAGGGGGAGGGGGACTCACCACCGCCATCTGCCGCCACCCCACCACCACCATCACCATCAGCCCACCACCACCACCACCCCTCTACCTCCGCCTTTCTTCTTCTTCTTCTTCTTCTTCGTGAATCAGAACCCCTTAACTACTGAATTAAAACCCAAAATTCTTGAATCAGAACACTTAATTGCTGAATTGAAGCCCTAAAATTCGAGACTAAACCATTATAAAAACCCAAACCAACCCCCCTGCCCTCTTCCGGCGGAGCAGTCCCAACATACACCCTGCCCTCTTCCAGCGGAGCAGTCCCAACAAACACCCACAAGGTCCGATTAGGGTTTTTCTGATTTGGGAGGCGGTGGTGTCGTTGAAGACGGAGGCGGCGGTATAGGGTCCGATTAGGGTTTTTCTGCATTGGGGTTTTTCTGATTTGGTTGGTTTGTTGTTATTAAGAGAACAATTACAATATAATCTCCCTTGTCACTCTCTCTTTCTCTTTCTTATTTTTCATTTTTCTGATTAGGGTTTTTCTGATTTGGTGGTGGTTTTCCGGTGAAGGTGGTGGTTTCCGGTGAGAGAGAAAGGGGGGGGGGGGGGGTCTGTTACAGAATAAGGGAGGGGGTGGGGTGGGATTTATAAGTTAAAGTTTTATTGTCAAAAATGCCCCATAAGTTTTGTTTTTTATATTTTGGCCACATATAAGTTTAGGTTTTTACATTTTGGCCACGAACACTAACCAAGTTAGACCTCAGTTAGTTTGGGAGTGATAAAAGCAAACAAGTTGAAAGTTTTGAGTGCTTATGGCCAAAGTGATAGTTGGGAGTATTAAAATCCATTTTCTCAATTACATTAAACCCGCCATGTGACGTGACATTAAAAAACATAACTACCCGCGGCAACGCGCGGGCATTTTCACTAGTCTAACATAGTCCCCCAGCACCAACAATGTACGGCTCCCACGAAAAAATCACTTTACTCACTAGTTAACTCATGTCTGTAATGAACAACAATACATTTAAACAATGTCCGCTTATTACAGTCAAAACCCAACCTATTAAAAAAAATTAAAACATACTCAGAACACTATAAAAACTTCGGACGATGTAATGTTATTGTCAACATATTAGTTGTGTTATCCTTGATATCATCAACGACTCTCACTTCCTAAGGGTTGATAACATCACAAATAAAAAGCAATCTCATATTGGTATGTTTAGTCCCTTCATGATGCATCTAATTCTTTGATAAATGCAAAGCGCTCTACTCATCATTTACGACCAATGCATACTTGACTATAAGGGTGGACAGGGTGGTCCGTGATGGCCATCCCGCAATCGCTGTGATTTATCACTACACCGGCCCGCCACCTTAATCATGCCCGCGATAGAATAAATGTGTGATCCTCATCACACTTCTATATAACCTCATTTTTTCAACCAAAATTACCACAAAGCAATCAAATAATATCTCCAACAATCAAACAACCCAAAAAATGAAAGTGCCAAGAAAGCACACAGATTCGACTTGACTACTCGTACTCTCCCTAGACTTATTAACACCAAAAGTGATGGAGTCATCCCTTACACGTAGTGTAATCTGACCGTCCGAGACATCGATCAATGCCTTTGCGGTGCGTAAGAAGGGTCGTCCTAATATCAACGGCACATGCTCGTCCTCCCGTATATCAAGTATGACAAAATCAACAGGAAACACGAAGCTCTCCACCCTTATTAGCAAATTCTCTAGAATTCCCATAGGGTACTTCACATATTTATCAGCCAACTGTAAGCACATCCTAATTGGATTCAACTCCCCAAGATCTAATCTCTTAAACATGGAATACGGCAAGAGATTAATGCTAGCACCTAAATCAGCGAGGGCGTTCCTAACTGTCAAACCACCTATCTGACAAGGGATAGTGAAACTCCCAGGATCAGTCATCTTCTCGGGTAGTTTATTAAGAACGACGGCCGAACACTCCTCACTTAGAGTGACTTGGGAAAGCTCTTTCAAGTTCTCCTTGCAGGACAACATCTCCCTCAAGAACTTCCCATACTTAGGCATATCTCTAAGAACATCAATGGATGGGACATTAATCTTAGGTTCTTTAGACAAATCAATGAAGTGCCTATATTGATCTAAGTGCTCACTCTTATTCAACCTACCTGGATAGGGCGGTACTGGTTCATATGGGGCAGGTGGAACATAAACCTTTTTGGGCTCCTTGTCAGACTGTTTCTCCTTCAACCTACTTTTGGGTTGTGCGGTACATCTTGGGCCTAGCCTAGTAGGGTGCACCTTGCCCGGAGACTCTACCCTAATCTCCTCATCGACACTTTCCTCCTCAACTACCTCACTCTCTCTCGACACCGGGTGATCAACTCCCGTGCTCTTCCCACTTTCGGTGAACACCGCATTCACCTGAACATTTGTCTAATTCCTGGTCATCTTACCAACTAACTCTCCTATGACCCTCTCTAAACTTTGGAGCGTGGACCCCTGATTCCTAAATAATAGCTCAAATTCCTGATTTTTCTTTTGTTGCTCCTGATAACGGGTCTCACGCTGCATCACTATGGTCTCTAGGAGCTTATTTGTCCTAGCCTGATTCTCCTCATTTTTCTTTATTAACTCACTAATCTCAGACTTAGGATCTCCTATACTCTGCCATCCAGAGTTGTAACTTTGGACTTAATCTGAATTCTGGACATAGTTCAAGTCCTCACTAGGACCTACATGACAATCTATGGTCTCATGACCCCCTCTACAAATCTCACACTTAGCACTAATCTTAACCTGAATATCCTTCATGACCTTAGCTAAGGATTCTACCTGGGCGGCTAGTGCAATGCTACTCTCAACAGAATGGATACCCTTAGGGGTAGCAGTAACGCCCCCAGAGCCAGGCTCCATGTAAGTGCTAGTGGCTAGGTCCTCTATCATCTCAAGGCATTCAGTAGCGGTTTTGGTTTTCATCATGTTACCGCCAGCTGTAGAGTCAAGAAATCTTTTGGTCGCGTCAGAAACTCCAGTATAGAATTTCTCCACGACTCTCCAGTCCTCAAGACCATGATGAGGGCACTTGTTCAAAAGTTCATTGAATCTGTCCCATGTCTCATAGAAGGACTCCCTTGACTGCTTAGTAAAGGCATAGATAAGATTTTTAAGACGAGCAGTTTGGAAGCACTCAAGTTCCTTGAATCTGTCCCATGTCTCATAGAAACACTTGTTCAAAACTTCTCTGGAATGATTACACAATTAGAAACCCTCATTAAAAAGTTTAGAAGCATTCATTGAAAATTTAGAAGCACTCATTAAAAAGTTTGGAAGCACTCATTGAAAATTTGGACGTACTCATTAAAAACTTTGGAAGCACTCATTGAAAATTTGGAAGCACTCATTAAAAAATTTGGAAGCACTCATTAATTTTAGACGCACCTTTGATATGAACATCTAACATTGGAAGTCAGAGCCATTAAGTTTACCCAATTTAAGTTTGGAGGCACCCTTAACAATTTGGACACACCATTAAATTTTTTGGACGCACCATTAAGTTTACCCAATTTAAATTGGGATGTTATCAAATGCACCTTTACAAAAATCAAACGCACCTTTTTACCCACTTCACCTTTACCAAAACTAGTGGTAGTGCCCGCGCGTTGCAGCGGGTGTTCCGACTATATCATATTCAATTATGATGTATAATATTAGAAATTTTGATGTTAAAACATGATAACTTACCATGAAGATGTTTGTATATCGCGTTATTTGGACGAACATCAATAATAATATCTCCAAGCATTGTTGCAACTCTAGTAGTAGCCAGAATAATTTCTCCAAGATTTTTCTCTAAAAGGTAGGCAAATGACGTTAAAACAACAAACTCCACTATGTTTTTATACCCAGGAACCTAGAGTCTTATCTTCAATATCATTATAATCAACCTACAAACACACCATTACTATGCAAAATGAAATAAGTTGTTGCTACTATATGAAGAAAGAAAAGCTAATTGTATACCTGATTATTGTAGTTCACAACACACATTCCAACTTGACTAATCATAAATATTTAAAGTGAAGAAAAATGATAAACCAATTTTAGTTAAATGTTAACTTAAAGAAAGTTATGCCATTTTTAAAGAAAAGGACATGCAGAATAAAAAAAAACTACGGATAAACACGTATGCAAAGAAAACCAAAGGTGGAAAAGTAGATGGGCCGACCTCATTGGTTATGGGGTCAACAACTCGTAATTTTGTATAATTCATGTGTTAAGATCGATTACGAAACCATATTTTTTTTAAAGATTAATCTAACTTTTTATGAAAAAGGTGGTTTACATGGTTGTATGCATTGGCTATACAATTTGATGTTTGACCCATTTCCTTTTAAACTAAATGATTTAAATTAGCACACTTGACTTGATAAAGATATAACATAATCCGAATAAACCATTGAAAATAAATAACTGGATTAAAATAGTTCGCTCTAAAATCAATGGGCAAACTTTAGACAAAACACCAAGGATGATTAGAAGGATTGGACCTCATTAACGCCACTAATAATACCTATATATAATACCATCCTTATAAAGCCTTCTTGTCTTGCTCACCACCTGCAGATTTTTACATTCAACTATTATGAACCAAGAAGAGTGACACCCAAGAAGAGTGACACCCACTTCATATACAACAAAATCCAGTAGAGAAAATTCCAATTTGCTTGATTAATTTGCTTCCTAACTTAAAAAAATAAAAATAAAAAATAAAAAAACAACCAAGTTATACCTAATTGAATCATCAAAACCCCACAAAAGATCTAATCTTTTTTAGAAATTAGCTGTAGGATTCTTTTGTTATGAAATAGATTATCTAAAATACATAACACAACTTCAAATATCAGTTTGTTCAGTTCAACATTTACTCCACTTCATGAATCATGTGTAACTTCAATTTCCACAAACTATTAACCAAGTATGTTCAGTTTTCCCTATTTCTCTATTTATCCATCAAATGTTTAACACTCAATGCCAGTTTTACTTAAGATTTGTGTCAAGAAATACAAATTAGGAACATAATTAAGGGAGCTATGATACCTGATTGATAAAGAAGAACAGATATACCCATCTGTTGCCTTGAATGGAGAACGACTCAACCGGCGGTGTAGCAAACGATGAACACGGTTCGAGAATATGTGGCGGCGACAAATATCCTGTTTATTGACGGCAGCAATGGTTGAACCTCCTAATTCCAGTACACTTTTGAGGAGAGATTAGAGGCCAGCAGGGTTTTCCTTATTTTTTTTCTTTGAATGTATACTTATAAATCATGTTGAATTCAAAACCCTAAATTGACATTAAGATAATAACTACCTACTTAACATGATTAATAAATCCTAAAAATCATAACCAATATCGATTATCAATTGGCATCGAAGAATGACGGTTTCAAATTGCCATCAATTATTAAATTGCATTACTCATTTATGTTACTGGCCAATGAAGACGATCCATTAACTTGAAATTTAAAGAACGATCATTACCCGAAGAAAGGGAAAAGACAGTGAAAAAATAGATAAGGGGAAGGGCAAACATGGAACACATTTTTTAAATTGTAGAGGAGGAAGTGGGTAAAATGTCTAAACTACCCTCCTAAGTGTCTTAATTGTCACTAACATCCCCATAATATCCTTAAATTTCATGTTTAAATATGTTGTAAATGTTGCTTATTAAGTTGTACGGAGGTGAAAATGACCATGTTAGCCATAACTCCTTCTTTATAATGTATTATAGATACCAACGTATGGATTTACTCAGTAGATACCTCAGTTGTAGTATATGTGGGGCCGCAGCTCACCTCATCTGTTCAAAAAATGCTCACATAGATTGTAAATGCGTATCTATGATTGGGGCTACACATGTCCTGCACCTATGGGCTACACATTTAAATGCTCACTGTGAAGTCATGTAGTGCTTCTTTTATTGGTGGTTCACCAATATGGTGTTGGTTATGGTATCAACGGTTGGTTAATGGTGGTGGTGGTGACGACGATGACGATAATATTGGTTAGATCTTCAAGCTGATTCAATTAGGGTTCAAGCATCAAAGGTTATTTGAATTGCGCTCTTGTTTTTGCTTTTTAGATCAGATCTAGGGTTTTAATTGGGATTTGGATTTGTGATATATGATACAGAAGTTGATTGAATGGGTTTTTCTTTCGAGCTTTCATGAATTGTGAGCTACAGGGTTTGAGTTAGGTAGAGTTAACCATGGTTTACACGTGTCAATCTGTGGTGACTTCCTACACTTTGTATGTTAAGGAACTTTGTACAGTATACTTTCTCTTTATTTAATTAGCTTTTTTTTTTTTTGGAGAGTAGTGTTTTAGCGGTAAATCTTGTGTTGTAAAGCGACCACTACCCAGGATCGAATCTCATAGCACCACACGGGTTTTTCCTTTCAAACCCAAGCGGTTATTTTTTTGGTGGAGCGTGAGATTCGAACCTGAGACCAAACCCGGGCAGGAACCCTCCAAGGAGGTAAACCTTCGGACCTCAAACCAGCTGGGCTGGAAATCATTCGCTTTTATTTAATTAGCTGATCTTAAATAAATTTGTAGTGTAATTTGTTGCCATTTAAAAAAATTAGTAGTGTTTGTTTACAATTCACAAAGTATTTTAGACTCACGACAAGCTTTTACAATGTCTTGTCATGTGAGGATAGAGACAAATTTTAATTTGTTCTTGCAATTTTAGGTTTTATAAACATAAAAATGTTGCTACAAAAATTCATTCAATAATAAAGTAGTGGATTGTTTAAATGGTTTCATTTGAAGATTATTTGAATATCGATTAATCCTTATAGACATAGTAGTGATGTAACTACCGAGTCAAATCGAACAGACCTTTTTTCGTGCTTGGCTCATTTTTAAACCGAGCCGATCAGCTCGTTTACAACAAAGCTGAAAACTAACCGGGCATTTTTTGAGCACATTTTTTTCGAGCGAGCGGTAAGTTTTTCGGACAACCATAAATTTTGAATGTTTCCTTTAATGTTTTCGCTGCCTAGTGATAACTAAGGTTCGATCGTCCGAGGATGACACTAAGTCTGAGGTCCGGTTGTCTGAAAATGTGGCTCAGGTTGAGGACGGTGAGGCAATGAGCATACTACAGATAACAAGTGCCGCATTGTGGCGTAAGTTGATAGCAGAAGACAATTGATGGCGGAAAACTAATAGGAATAGGAAGTCAAGCATGTCTTTTCACGACTTAAGGTTGTACAATTAAACTTAGAGGTTGTTTGGTTGATTAAGTGCTGAATCATTAAAAGGTCTGAATGGTTAAGAGGCTCTGAATGATTAAGTGCTGAATGGTTCAGCTATACACCAAATTTGAATGGTTCAGCTCTAAACCATTCCATTTAGAGCCTTTTTAGGTTGAAACAAACAATCTGAATGTTGAACCATTCAGAGCTGAATGGTTCAAAGCCCCATTAAGAAGCTACCAAACAGGCCCTTAGTGTTAAGTTATCATTGGGTTGACTAAGTCAGTAACTATAAATATAATTATATATATGCATATATATTGAGCCAAAACCCAATAGAGTGGTATGTATAAAACCATAAATATAATTGTAATTAATCTGTGTATATATATATACACACACACACTTATATATATATAAAATTCATAAAGATTATATCGAGCCGAGCGGACCATTACGCATGCTTGGCTCGTTTACAAACCGAACTGAGGCGATCGGCTCATGTAAAACCGAGCGAAAAATCGAGTGAACATTTTTTGAGTAAATTTCAAGCGAGCGTCAGAGCCGAGCAATTTAAACAGCCCTAGATATAACTAGAAACAAGCTGTTTTTAACGGTCTAGATAGAATGAGATGCACATAGTTGGTCTAGAATGAGATGAATATAAGGCTTTGAGGTGTGGCTTCCGGGGAGGGGAACTAACGTGGACCTCATCCCCGGGGAACACCCCCTGCCCCGAGGTGTGATCGGCGCCAACGGTGAAACAACGTTGTCCACCCTGTCCCTTTTCCCAAGAAAAATATAAACGTTGTGGAGAGAGAGGGGGGGGGGGGGGGGGGAGAGGGAGAGGTGTTTAAGAGAGAGAAGTCGGATGGGTGTGACCGGCAACGGGGATCCGTTTAAGAGGAGATAGGAACGTCAAATGACCGGATCTGTTAAAAAAGATAGGTTTTAGAGAGTATGGTGATCTGTTGAAGAAGATGGGTTTTAGAGAGAGAGGAGGAGGAGGAGGATATGTGTGTGTGGTGTGTGTGTCAAAAGATATACACATTTTTTTTTATTTGTATTTTTAGTTAAAATAATGGAAGGGGAAGTGTGAACCATTTCCCTTATTAAGAAAAAGAAAAATTGATCACCTAATTGGTTCGATCAAACATATTATGTCTACACACAATGTTTTTAGATGCATATATAAATTGGGTCCCATTTCATAATTCATTTAAACTAACATTTTGTGTGAATTTTCAATAGTTCCAACAATTATTTCTTCAAAACTTATATTTTTAAATATATTTCACTTTATTAAAAACAATAAAACTCATAAAGATGATGTAATTTATTACACCTTTATAAAGTTATCCAATCTCCAATGAGGAGGGATCCTCAAATAAACAACCCAAGAACAAAGACTCCTTTATCTTCAAAGGTATGTATATACAAACTTCAGTTTTCACCTAAACACACAACCTAATCTCCATCACACAAAACATTCATTTATAATAAATAAACCATACTTCTTAAACCCAAAGCCAAAATGTACATGTCCTTACTTGGGTGGTGCTATTGATCCCAACCGTCCTTCCGCCGCCGGAACTCCACCATCCTGCCTGATATCCCACCGTACAACGCGGTAAACCTCTCTAAGCACTTACTTCGCACGCGATAATGTGCTTGTGTATTTTCACTGATCGCGACCCCTGAGAACTTTGACGTGTCAATAGCCCAAGCCGGTTTAACATACTCCACGGATGTCCCCGAAGATGTTGCATTCGCGTATAAGAAATTCATCAACACGTCCTCACAGTTGAAAAGCTCGTCCACTACAGCCCGCCCTGCTGCGGCTTCTTCACTCCAGTAGCGTGCGAAGGCAGCATTATTATCCATGAAAGCTGCACCGGTCAAGATCATGTTATACCCGTTAAATTTCCGAGCATGTTTCTCACCTCGGTACTCTAACGGGCCTGGCCCGTTAACTAGGCGTGGGTAAAAGCCCACTAGTCGCTCCGGATTCTCCCTCCATACTTTGAACCCGCGTTCGATGTGATCACAGCTCATGATGATGTCATCGTCTAGCTCGAGGACGGCCCGGGTCTTTATCAATGGGTCGATTTTGAATCTGTTGTTCAATGAGTTGTTTTCCTCGACTCGGATTCTCACCGGGACTGATGACTCCAACTCGGTTGGATTTGGTGGTGTCCCTTTGTTCCACACCACCACGATCTCACCAACCGAGGGGCATTGAGAGTAATGTTTTATATACCATTTCAAGTTCCATAATCGCGCATCGTAGGTCATGGCTAACATCGTAAACTGAGAGTAGTGATGGTTAACGGCGTGACTCTCGTGACCACCACTTCCGCCATATATGTATCCGATCCCAGCAAACATAAACCCAATGGAAGCAATCAAGATGACAACAAATGCAAACCGACCAAGGCTCGTTTTCGGGTTCACCTTGCACCGAAGAACAGAACTCAACCGGTTCAAGCGGCTCAAGTAATGTCTTAACCGAGATGCCAACAAGCTCGATCGCTCCCAAACCAAAAACGAATCACTTCTTTTCTTTATAGTATGCGGACACCAACTTAGCGGGACGATGCACCGCACAAACCCGAGCAACATACCCATTACAAAAACTAGCAAACCAGTGGCTGAAATCAACAACCATCCAACAATGTACCTCCTTGTCGTGTCACCGGACGGGGTCCTGTCCCCGTCCGAAACTGCGATCCACTTACCGGACTTTAATTGTTGGGCGTCCAGATGATGGGATCGGGCACCGTTCCACGCGTTTTTACCTTTCGTGGGTTTTTGAAACCCTAAATCGACTTCGACTTCCTTATAATTGTAAGGAGTAAGAAGTTGAATCTTGAAGACACGGACACGCCTCCCGTATGTCTGGCCGTCGTCTTGACCCAAGCGATACATGTGTCCATTGTAAAAAAATGGTCTACCTCCGTTTCGGGCTCCGGTTGCTTTGCCCGTGTTGTAAACGGGGTTGTGCTTATGCTGTTTCCATGGACCGAAGGGGGTGTTGCTATACCATATTTCAAGCTCGCCGTTCTTTTTGGTGCTGATTCGACTATGATCGGAACCGAAAAGCCAGTATCTGGATTCGTATTTCATGATAAAGGAATCGATTAAAGGGCGTTTCAAGATGACTTTTTCGAGTTCCCATTTCAGTGGAAACTCGACTGCTCGGTAAAGACGAAGATCACCTTTCTTACTTCCTTCAGGCATCATATATATCTGAACAAATTAAATATATATAACACCCATTAATTAAATAAACATAACAAAATATCTACAGTAGTAATTTATAAAGGAATGTTCAAAATCCATTGAAACCAACTGCTTAGTTATATTTATTTCTTATTTTCATTTTTCAAACATTAATTATTATTATGTCTATTTATCAAATGTTTTTATTTTTTAATACCAACTAATATTTTCGAAAATAAAAGGCAAAGAGCATGTCTTGACTTTTTTTCACTTCTAGAAAGAAAATTATCATGTTAACTTTTTTTTTTTTTTTTTCACTTCTAGAAGATTATCATATACATGAACCGTTTTGTTTTAAAACTGTTAAAGCTAGAAATGCGGGTCCATTACCAAACCCAGCCAGCTTGGTTAGTTGAGAATTTTTGTCCAAATTATGGTTTAAAAATCGTACCTGGCCGTTGTAGTCAAAAACATATGGATACGAAAGATGCCATTCTTCATCCAACACGACTCCCATTTGTTCCCATGACGCCCCATTGTTAATGCTTCTCGCAACCCCAATATCTCCTTGCATGCTCATTGAATTCTTGGTCTCGAAGAACAAGTACAGAACGTCTCCCTGAAACAATTTTTTACTTTGCTCAAACATAATAATTTCTTTTTTCTTTTTTCTTTTTTCTTTTTTTTGGAAAAAATGAACACAAAACCTACGAAATTAAATTCCACATAAAAGACACTTTCTTTTCGAGTTGGTCAAATTTGACTTGTGGAAGACTTGGAATATTATTAGTAAATATACCTTTTTGAATTTATTAAAATTTTATTTTTTTATATTACATCATAACGATTATTTTGCCAAATATATTATTTACTTATTTTTTGTATTTAACGATCAACGAAACATTACGCCTTAACTACCCGGGCTAACCCGCTTCACTTGCAAAGGCACATCATACGCACGTAGCAGACGAAGCGCTGGGTAGCCCGAGCCGACATAAAAGTCCCCGAACCGGGAAACACCCGCCTATCTGAAGGCACGCTACGGCAAAACCCGGGTGAGATCAGATTCGAACTTGAGACTTTTCAGCCCAAACTCTAACCCTCATTTCTTATGTTACTCCCCCTCAAGCGGGAGGGGTTTATTATTATTTACTTCATATTTATTCGATTAATGTTAATGATGAATTTAAACAAAATACTGAGAATTAGATCAACATTTATTAATAGAAAACAAATATACGTATGTAGAGAGTGGGATAGAAAAAAAAAAATACAAGGAAAGTATAGAAAATAAATAAATAAAGAACTAGACAACATAAACAAGTATAGACTTTATTTTAGTTACATATTATAAGAGATTTTATTTTAAATCATAAACCAAAAAAAAACAATATTCTACAGAATCGTAAATATTAATCCATGACCATTTCTTATCAAACAATATTCTAGTAGTACGAATACACCAAAAACATATAAAAGATCGAAAGACTTGTCACGGGTAGAATACTAGAATGGATAATTACGAAGACAACAATTATCAGATTTTCAAATATTAAATCCAAACAAAATTGTAAAAATACATGAATTCGTAGTCGGCGAACGGCAAGTAAAGTGGTCAAACTTATCACATGTATTATCTCCATCATCCTAGTACAATATTATTTCGAAAATTCCAAAATCAATCAAAATACCTTAAATTCAAAAAATCAAATATAAGAAAATCCCTATGAAATTTAATTTAATTCAAAATTCAAAAATCAGCAAATAAATCCTTTAAAATAAATACGAAATTGATTCAAAAATCAGCAAATTACTGGACAATGATCACCGGCCCAGATGGTTTGAGGTGGAAAGATTTACCTCATTGGAGGGTTACTGCCCGGGTTTGGTCTCAGATTCGAGTCTCACACTCTACCGAAAAAATAACCGCTTGGGTTTGAAAGGAGAAACCCGTGTGTTGTTATAGGATTCGATCTTGGGCAGTGATCGCTTCACAACACAGGATTTACCGCTGAAACACTACTTTCTAAAAAAAATATTTCAAATTGCTATAAAATTAATCCAGAAAATTAGATTCATTAAAATCAGTCATTCTTCTAGAACAAGAGTCATGTAATAAATAAAAGTATAAAAAGAAAAATCCAACTTCAAGAATCATCAAACTTGTAATGCAAATTCAATTCAAAAAATTAATGAAATTTAATTCAACAATCAAAAATCAAATAATTTTAAAATTAATATAAAAATGAAAACTCAAATTCTTTAAAATCATTCATTCTTGAAAAACCAGAATCATGTAAAAACAACAAAAAAATAAAAGAGAATTTAAAGGATCAAACTTGCATAAAATGTTACCTGAACATACAAAAACGGATCAGCAACAAAATTACTCGGGTACCCAGAGTCCGTAACCGACCCACACGTCACAACCGGGTTAGCCACAGGCCATGCGCCACTGTTATTCACCCAAACATTAACCTACAAAAAAAACAAATTCAAAACCAACCCCAAAACATCCCAATTTTAGATAAAAATTAAACAAGCACTTACAGCTTCAATCGGTTTAAGGGAGAAGGGCGAATCCCCATAGAAAACACCTATGGCCCACGACCCTTCACTGTCCTGGTTACACCCAACCGAACCGGTTTCGTACATATTACCATACATCATGTATGTATACATCAACCCAATTGAACTGAACACCATAAACGATATTAACAGGAAAGAGATACTGTCGTGCACGCGCCACCACCTTGTTCTGTGTGTTTTCTCGGTAACCCCTGTCGTCGGACCAAAAACCATTTTTGTTGGGAAATTAAAATTTTACTAAAAAAGGTGACGGAAAACGATCAAATTAATTTTTAACTGGTGGAATATCAAATATAAATATAATACAGTTTTGTTTTGTTTTGTTTTGTTGGGTGAATTATTGCAAATTTGTGAAGAAGGGAAAGGGGGGGTTTGGATTATTATTATTATTATGATGATTATTAAATAAAGAGATGAAAATTATGGAGGAAATGAAGTGTGATGGGAAGGTGGTTTTGAGTTTGGGATTGAAAAGTGTGAGAGAGGAAGCAGTGGGTGTAATAGTTATAGGGGTGGGGGAAACGTGGCTGCTGGCGTGTCTTTGTTGACGGCCTGAGTTTTGTTTGAATTTAACGACTTTGACAAAAAGTTTCTGACTTCTTTTCACTTTAACCCTTTGGTTTCGAATATTTGTTTTTTTTATAAATTTATATTATTTTTAAATAATTGAATATAGGGTTGATTTCTATTTTTATTGAATGATAATATTTTTTTAAATATTTATATTTTACTAGTTAGTTTAATCTATAACTTTTAGAATTGAGTTTATATAAGGTGACATTCAATGAAATGTGACATGTGACATCATGTGAAGCTTTTTTTTAAAGGCTCTGGCTATTTGGACACCCAAGGAATCTAATTTGACACCCTACTCATGCATCGTATAGAGCTATACGAGGAATATAGGGTTCAAAAAGCTGAAACACTGACTCCAAGGCACGTACAGTCTGCAACCTCGTACTTATATGCCTCGTATAAAGCTATACGAGGTATATAGGGTTAACTTTTTTAATTTTTTCATGCTTAGGGTTTTGTGAAATATGTGGGTCTGATATTTCAAATATTGGGCTATACGAGGGCAATACGAGGATTTTTTTTTTTGAACGTGCAATAACCGTCTGATACATATCAGTCTGAATTTTTAACATATAATTTTATAAGTTGAATTGACTCTTCTTAACACCAACAACCACATGATTAAAAGTCATGAAGTTGCTAATCTCAATCTCCACTATATTCCCTGGCAAATAGATAATCATCTTCACCCCTTGAATTGACTGTTCTTAATACGTTAATATCAGTCTAAATTTATTACGTATATTTTTAGAAGTTGAATTGACTCTTCTTAATACGTCAATATCAGTCTGAATTTATTACGTATATTTTTCGAAGTTGAATTGAGTCTTCTTAATACGTCAATAACAGTCTTAATTTTTAACGTATAATTTTCGAAGTTGGGTTTGTTTTTTAAACATTGTTTCTATTTTTTAAATAGTTTTGATTTGTAGCAATTGTATATACATCACAAAGATATATAACTTAAGTTGATTTGTAACTGAATAACTGATCAAGAACTATTAACAACAGTAAATAAACATCACAAACATAAATATCTGAACTGAATATATACATATCAACTAACAAGTTCATACAAAAGAAGTCATAATAGTACTGAATACATTCAAAATAACTGAAGCATAGAAAATAAAAAAACTAATGATCTGCATCATCTGCCCCACGTGGCGCTGGTGGTGGTCGTGGTGCTGGTGGGGGTTTGACCGGTAATCCTGCTTGCTGTCTCCTCTCTGCCTCCGACTCAGCCAGCCACGTCATCCAGTCTAGAATAGCGTCGTGACCACGGCGCATCTCCTCCTGATCGCGACGCAGATCACGAATACTGCGCTCCATACGACGCATCCTCTCTACAACATCAAGAGGGGGCACCCCGGTAAACGTGAGCCGGGTACTGAGGTGGCTCTCGAGGCGCCGGCTCATCCTCTACCTCTGGCTCCAGATCAACCTCAAACGGACCATCCACGTCCTCCACCATATCCTCCTCAACATCCCAAGGGTAAGGTGGGATGACCTCCGGTAACTCCACCGGCACAAAGAGCTCTCCCTCGGCGTTCTTAAAACGCCGACCCATCCCAGCGAACTTGCGCGTAACGCGCATGCCAATGATCGTCCTACGATCCAACTAAGATGGCTGGAGCGGAGGACGCAAGTGGGGGTCACCATCGGGCAGAAGCCCCAAGTGACGAGCGAGGATGGTGACATACGCACCACCGTATAAATCTCCCCGCTGCTGACGGTGTATGGCGGAGGAAAACCACTCCGCCATACAATGCGCGAGCGCGCACGGCCTCCGATATAATAGACAGTAAAGATAAAAGAGGTCCGTCCTCGTGCACCACTCGCGGGAGGACTGGCGTGGCTGGATCGACGTAGCGATCAACCGGTGCATATATCGGTGGAGGGGGTCACGAATGGCGGTCACCCTGCCCTTGTCCTTCTGAAACCGGCGACCAGGATGTAACATCCGGCCCCTCTCACCACCAATATTATCCGCTTTGCCCCGATGGGTTGCCCATCCAGAGCTCACGGATTTGTTTTTGGTCGCCCCAGTGGAGACTTCCCAGGAGGTCACCCATCCTGATACTACTCCCACCTGAGCACGCTTAACTGTGGAGTTCTCCTCTCATCCACTAGCATTAAGCCCAAAAAGCGTTGGTGATTTAAGAGGCTTTGGATTACTTATGAACCAAGGATCTCTCCTGGCCACGGCCGATGTGGGATTTGCCTAGGGTGTCATACAAAGGTCCATGTTAATCTCCCAGAAATCAGTACTGTTACAATCACCCCCCTTAGGGACTCATCGTCCTCGATGAGGTTTGCCCCACCATCCCGAACGGCACAAGAGTGGCTCTGATACCAATTGTAACATCCGGCCCCTCTCACCACCAATATTGTCCGCTTTGCCCCAATGGGTTGCCCAATGGTATTAGAGCCACTCTTGTGCCGTTCGGGATGGTGGGGCAAACCTCATCGAGGACGATGAGTCCCTAAGGGGGGGGGGTGATTGTAACAGTACTGATTTCTGGGAGATTAACATGGACCTTTGTATGACACCCTAGGCAAATCCCACATCGGCCGTGGCCAGGAGAGATCCTTGGTTCATAAGTAATCCAAAGCCTCTTAAATCACCAACGCGTTTTGGGCTTAATGCTAGTGGATGAGAGGAGAACTCCACAGTTAAGCGTGCTCAGGTGGGAGTAGTATCAGGATGGGCAACCCATCGGGGCAAAGCGGACAATATTGGTGGTGAGAGGGGCCGGATGTTACACAGGAGCTATGACCGCCCAAAACCCAAGCAATGTAGGCCTAGACGTCGCGCGTATAGCATCTCGATATAACGCGGTATCCGTCTCAGGCTCCGTGTAAAACCCCAAACGGCACGCGAACGAGCGTAGGGACATCCTGAACGTCTGCCCCGCAAGCCGGAAGGTGATCTCGAAGAAAGGATCCTCGGGATCATCGTCCTCCTCTGGTCGATCTGCTGGTCGTGGGGTGAAAGTAAAGGAAGACAAGAACTCCCCGGTCAGCTCCCGAAACGTCGGAGTATGGGCACCATCAAACATACGGCTCCAGGGCGTATCAACGCCGATGATATCACGTGCCCGGGCCAGCTCACCAAACTCTTCCAACGCAGTATAAGAAACGGACTTGTGAGCCACGACCTACATTATGTTAATAACAATAACAATAATAACAATAATAACAATAATAAATAATAAAGAATAAATAATAATAATAATAACAATAATAAATAATAAAGAATAAATAATAATAATAATAATAATAATAATAATAATAATAATAATAATAATAATAATACCTGCATCCTCCTAAGCTTCTGACAGCGGTGCCACGCCTGGCTGCCAGCAGAAAACTCCAAGTACGGGTGACCCAGAAGTGGGTCAACCTGTCGTGGTGGCGGCGGTGGTGGTCCCCCTCCCTCCTCCCCGTCAAAGTCCGCGTCCTCGCCATCAAATATATCCGCCATACTACGTAATTTTAAAAAAATATGTTATTTTTAAAAAAATAATGATATTTTAAAAAAATAATGTTATTTTTAAAAAAATAATGTTATTTTAAAAAAATATGGTATTTATAAAAAATAATGTTATTATTAAAAATAAATATTTTTTAATAAAAAATTTGCATATATATTATTATTGTTATTATTAAAGTAAAAGATTAATAAAATAAAAAAAAATAAAACTATGAATGAATATGCATCGTATTGCCCTGTATGAGGCATATTCATTCATCTTCAATAAAGAAACCCAGATCTGTTCATCTTCATCAGCCCCAAATTCAAGTTTCATGAATGAATATGCCTCGTATTGCCCTGTATGAGGCATATTCATTCATCATATCCACATGAATCCCATATAAGATCCCCAATTCAGCCCCAAATTCAAGCCCAACTAATCTAACCTAGATCAATTAATCAATAAATCTAACCTAGTATCAACCCAATACGTGTGAAAAATTAAAGAAAACATACCTTAATACACTGATGGTCCACCAACGTTCGTGTTTGAGGGTGTGTTTGATCGTTTGTGTGTGTGTGTGTTTGTGTGTGTGTTTGTGTGGTTCGTATGGCAGATATGAGACTCGTATTGGGGCTGATATGGGTCTTGATACGATTCGTATAGACCAATACGAATCATATAAGGGTCCAGTATTGGTTGCCAGCCCAGTATCAACCCAATACTAGGCCTGTTATATGTCTAGGTTTTCCTTTTTAATAAAAAAATACTAATTTTGCTTTAAAAATTCTAAAAAAATATATAAAAAATAATAATAATAATCAATAATCAATAATAAAAAATAAATAAATAATAATAATAATCAATAATCAATAATAAAAAATAAATAATAATAATAACAATAATAACAATATTTATTAATAACAATATTTATTAATAATAAATAAATAATAATAATAATATTTTTTAAAGTTAGTTTAATATATTTAAAAATTTATAAAAGATAAAAAAGAAAAACACCTATGGGGTGTAGACAAGTCCAACTCGACAGAAACAAAGCAAACATCTTTAAATAAATAATAATAATAATAATAATAATAATAATAATAATAATCAATAATCAATAATCAATAATCAATAATCAATAATCAATAATAAAAAATAAATAATAATAATAATAATAATCAATTTTAAATAATAATAATAATAATAATAATAATAATAATAATCAATAATAATAATACTAATAATAATAATAATAATCAATAATCAATAATAATACTAATAAATAATAATAATATTTTTTAAAGTTAGTTTAATATATTTAAAAATTTATAAAAGATAAAAAAAGAAAAACACCTATGGGGTGTAGACAAGTCCAACTCTATAGAAACAAAGCAAACATCTTTAAATAAATAAATAATAATAATAATAATCAATAATCAATAATCAATAAAAAAATAATAATAATAATAATCATCATTTTTAAATAATAATAATAATAATAATCAATAATCAATAATAATACTAATAATAATAATAATCAATAATCAATAATAATAATACTAATAAATAATAATAATATTTTTTAAAGTTAGTTTAATATATTTAAAAATTTATAAAAGATAAAAAAGAAAAACACCTATGGGGTGTAGACAAGTCCAACTATATAGAAACAAAGCAAACATCTTTAAAACCTAACAAAAGAAGCTAAACAAAACCAAAAAACCGAAAACGCATCGTATCGGTGACAAAAACTGAGAATTTTTGTCACATTGGGTTGAGAATAATAAAACTAATTTTCTGTAATTTTTTTATATTTTTTTAAGTTAGTTTAATATATTTAAAAATTTATAAAAGATGAAAAAGAAAAAGGAAAAAACAATGGTATTCTTCGTATAGCCCAACATGAGGCATATAATGGGCCACGTATTGGGTTGATACTAGGCTTGTCACCAATACTGGACCCTTATCTGCTTCGTATAGACCTATACGAGGCATATAATGATCAAATCTCGAGGCAAGTGGTTGACAGTTGGATCTGATGGGATATGGACAGACATATGTCTCGTATTGGTCTATACGATGAGCTATACGAGGCATATAATGGGCCACGTATTGGGTTGATACTAGGCTTGTCACCAATACTGGACCCTTATCTGCTTCGTATAGACCTATACGAGGCATATAATGATCAAATCTCGAGGCAAGTGGTTGACAGTTGGATCTGATGGGATATGGACAGACATATGTCTCGTATTGGTCTATACGATGAGCTATACGAGGGCAGCATATGCAACGTATTGACCAATACGAGACATATAGGGGTCTCGTATAGGGTTCAAGCCTCATATCAGCCTAAATGTTGACTGGAGTATGCCACATATGCAACGTATTGACCAATACGAGACATATAGGGGTCTTGTATAGGGTTCAAGCCTCATATCAGCCTAAATGTTGACTGGAGTATGCCACATATTGGCCTATACGAGGAATATTGTCACTTTTTTTTTCTCAGCTATTAACTATTAAAATACATAATTTTTTTTAGTATACATAAGTTATAAAAAATTGAAAATTAACTAATAAAACACATAAAATGAATAAAAAGTAATTTTATTCATTCAAATAATATTTTTAGAAGTTTACATTTATTCACCACTCAAAGATTGTAATTAACCAACATCCTCAATTGAAGGATTTTCCGGTTTCTTAGCTTTAAGCGCTTTAAACCATTCAATTTGTTCCGTGTACAAGTGCTTTATAAATGTTGTTCATGTTATATTCGTATATTTGAGTTGTGGGAGACTCGCATAACGTAGACCATGAACGTGCAAATTCCTCCCAATCAGGGTGTGTAAATGATTTCTTGCAGCGTTTTGAAATATTCTGATAAATGTGATACCTTCAAAGAAATTTGTTTGCGTTTGGGAAAACTTTGTCAGCCGCGTTCATAAGCGCCCGGTCTCTGTCAGTTAAAATAACACGCGGCTCCATACAATCTTCCAATATAAACTTAAGATGCTCAAGGACCCATATGAAGTTTTCTTCACGTTCCTTATAAACAATGGCATTAGCGGCACAAAATGACTGGTTTGTGGACGTCAAATCGACAACTTGCACTAACGGTAAACGGTACATGTTGGTCTTGTAGGTTGCGTCGATCAACAATACATGCGGGAACGCCCGCCACATTTTGAAAGATACAGGATGAACAAAAAAAATGTCCTCAACCGTATTTTTTAAAGGATCCTCCCGAGTGTAATACGTGTATTTTTTCTCAACCAGCAGGTTTTCAGGTTCCTGCATGGGTGATCCACCTCGTTTCTTTATAGCACTAATCTTTTGACACGCATTGTGTATATCTTTCAAAACACACATGCTCTCCGGGAAGTGTCCCTTTACGGTTTTCCAGATTTTACGCGGCTCCATCTCCTGCGCCCACAGCTCCTCCACCAAATTTAATTGTTCGGGAGACAATCTTCTTGCATACGCGTGGCCCTCCAGATATTCAGCAGGACCATGGTTATGTTCGGCATTCCTCACCTGTACCCTCCAGGCGTCACGTTTCCCGTCATATAACCCGATCACTAGAAAAGGGCAACCAATTTTTTGGCTGCCTGTTTTCCTCTCGGTGGCTATACTCTTGTGCTCGCGACCACGGTTGCACACTAGCCAAACCTTCACGTCCATATTATCAACTTTTTTGGATCGTCGGGTCACAATGACGTAACCGTTATCTTTTCCCATTTTCTTAACCCACGTAACCAAATCTTTTCGGGAAACGAAATCTTGTTCAGTTTCATACGAAACTTGCGAACACCGTGGTTGCTCGTCTGAAACATTCGAGTTGTGGGGTTGCTCTTCTCGAACTTGCGGGTTTTGTCTCGGGTCGTACGTAGAGTACTGCAGTACGTACGCATACTCACCATCGTGCTCGTAGTGCTGGTAGGTTTCCCCTACGTATGAATGTTCAACATTGGGTTCATAGAACGGCTCGTTCAGGTCTGGCAACAATGGTTTTTTGTAACCAGACACAACCTCTTGTGAATAAGGAATACCCGCTGCTTCAGAATTAGGAATACCTGTCGTCTCGTGAGAATTAGGAATACCGGCTGCTTCAGAATTAGGAATACATGTCGTCTCGTGAGAATTAGGAATACCGGATTCATCGAAAATATTAGCCCACCATGCCATTTTGGAGAAAAAATAGCCCACCATAAAATTGAGAGAAGAAGAAAAATTGACGTTTGAAAAATGAAGAAGAAAGGAAGGGAAGAAGAAGAAAAGGAAGAAAATAATCAACTTTGGTTGAATATGACTCGTATTGGTCTATATGGGGAATATAGGGTACGAGTGGCAGCTGCTTTATGTTACATCGTACCGGACATCGTACGAATATTCCTCGTATTGGTCTATACGAGGGATATGACACCAATAATTGGCCTGCCAAGTTGACTGAAAAGGACACACGTGAACCCTATATGCATCGTATTGGCCAATACGAGGAATATAGGGTTTTTTTTTTGTCAGAGTGTTGTCTGATTGGGGGACAATAAAGCGTATATGCCTCGTATAGAGCTATACGAGGCATACCTAGGGTGTCCAAATAATTTTTTGGGTGTCCAAATAGTATCACCCTTTTTAAATTTATTTATTTTGTATTTTAAATAAAATTTATATCTATATTATCTTAAAATTTCAAATATGTTAATTAATATCTTTTCCTTATTTTCCTCTCACATTTTTTAAATGTTAGTGAACTATTAATTATTTTAAAATTTCAAATATGTTAATTAATATTTTTATCTTTATTTTTTTTCTTATTTTCCGCTCACAATTTTTAAACGTTAGTAACTTTTATGTATGATATTTTTTTTGAAAAAAAATTACACCAAATTAACGATCGCTTTATTATCTTTCTAACGAGCACCATATATAGTGCTATACAAAAACGAAAAAAATGTTTTTTAGTGAGTTTTTGTCATGCAGAAAAAAACACAATGTATTTAGGTAATTTCTTAATCATATATACACAAGTCACTAATCATGTTATGATAGTATATATGTCTTCGAACCTACTATTACATATATGAATTGCCCATGTTCATGTGCTATAACGATATGCTTAGCATTAAAAGAGGTTGAGATTTTTTAATCTGCCGGGAACGCAGCATGAGAACCCCTTTTGATAGTATAAACATTAGAACAACTTTTTTTAACATTAAAAGAGGTCGAGACTGTTTACTTCTTTTATCCTTTTTTATTAAGTAATATTAGATTTTTTTAACCCCGGGACACTCCCGGGGTAATCAGCTAGTTATTAAAATATCTATATCTATTAATGTTCAAAAGCGTATGAAATCATATATGGCATTTAAATATGTCATCATTTTCCTCGTGTCATGTGGCATCCTCCTTATTTTCATCTAAAAGTCTATTTTTTCTCATGTTTTTTCCTACAACTTTTAAAGGTTAATAACTTTTATATACGATATTTTTTTAAAAAAAATTACACCAAATTATCGAACGTTTTTTATCTTCCCAACAATTATCATAGTGCTATACAAAAAACGAAAAAAAAAACGATTTTTTTTTCTGTTTTTGTTCATACAAGAAAAAACACAACGTGTTTAGGTAATTCATTAATAATGCTTAGGCAAGTCACTAATTATGTTCAAACTATGAATTATATTTTCATCAAGAGTAGAATATGTTAAAACCACTTCTTTCAAAAAAAAAAATCACACATTCGAGACTACCGCCTCAATCACGCAAGGTAATGGTTGTTTCTAGCTCTGCTCTTTATCCAAACATACATCTTATTTTTAATATACATTTTCATTCTTATTGAAATGATTAAAATTATTGTTTTTTTTATATTATAGCAAATTAATTTCTATGTTACATCATAACATATACATTATCACATCATATTAGATTGAGTAAACTGCTAAAATGGCCTCTGAGGTTTGGCCCAAAATGTTTCTTTAGACAGAAAAAAGTTTTTTTTAATCACTGGAACACGACCAACCATGAACGTAAACTATGGCCCAAGTTCTCAAGAGGAGCCCGAGGTCGGGCCTGAAACTCAACGCGAGCCCGACCAACCACGTCAACCCGAGGGTTCTCAACCAGGGGGTCGCGCGAGACGCTCGCACAAAAAAAAGACACTAACGCACCTCGTCAAAAAAAGAAGTATGAGCGTTGGGCGAAAGACGAGGAGTTTGCTTTAGCACGGGCTTGGCTCGACATATCGGAGGATCCCAAAGTTGGTTAGTATTTTTAAACGTATTTATATATATATATATAAATACGATTATTTATAACTATACTATATTATAATGCATGAAGGAGGGGTATTTTAAGATACCAAAAGGTTAAGAACTAATTTTTCATTAACAACTCTAAAATGAGGGTAAAATAGTCATTCATACATTATTTACACTTTAATACCATATCTTATTTACTCTTTAATTCCCTAATTTTTAATTAGTAATTACATTTTCTTCCCATCCCCTACAAAATTATAATTTCTTTTATTTAATTCTATCATAAATTTAAAACTATTATATTTTAAAAACATTCGAATATACCATGACAACCGGCTCATTTTTGGCGAGTGTCGGTGTTTGTCGTAATCAATACCGATGTTTGGATTGAAATGTACAAGAAAGAATGCCTTTTGTACAAGTGATTATTGCATTTTATGTTTTAAATACTAACTAGATGAAATATAATATGGATTTATTATTAATATGGATGTTGAATCATAACACTATTTCATGATCAAGTAAAACTAAAAATTGTAAAAGTGAATTTGGTGTTAAATACTGTTCCGCCAAATAATGAAAAATTCACATAAATCAAATGCAACGATTTAAAAAACCAAACAGGGCACTCGAAATCTACATATCAGCTTCGGTGATTCTTAAAATATGATAATGTTGTTAAACATTATGGTTCATCCTTGCTTTGATAGACAAATAATTTGTCACACAGTAACAAAACTGCAACACAAGACTGGGCTCTAAGAATGCTTTATCACGTTTGTTACTGATAGCTTCAATTGTAGTACCCTATTTAAATAATCAACATTAGCAATATATGCATATGTATATGGGTATGCATGCATATATGTACAGGTATACTCATAAATAAACATAACGAGCTAAATATACAAAACTTTAAAATAATTAAGTTTAGAAAAAATATAAAAATGCATTGTAGATATTAATTATAGGTAATTTTTTTAAAAACCTCAGCTGCATCAATTTGGTAGAAAACACATGATGCATATTATATATCTATGTGATATGAACATCTATGTTAATAACAACAAAACTCCCTAATTTGAAGGGGTTCTTTTTAACAAAGTTTAAGAAAAGAAGATAAACACAATAATTTTTTACACTTTAGTTAAAGATAAACAAAAATTCCTAATTTAAAGGGGTGGGAAAATCATCAATTTCAAAATTTAAACCATGTGCTAACTACTAAAGTTTAACAAAATTTCATAATTTAAAGGGGTGGGAAAATCAAGAATTTGAAAATTAAACCATGTGCTAACCTACTAAAGTTTATTCTATAAATACATACTAATGCACACCTATTTCACTTGCTAAAATGTGTAGGCATGGATACTGAATTCAAAAGTTGAAGCTTCTAATGTTGGTTATTTGTTAGTTTATGGTTTTCATTCGTCCCATTTTACTAATTATACCTTTTTATACATATCTTAATCATTTAAGTGTTAACTTCTTGGTTTTGCAGATTCATTTAGATGAAAAACATACGGAGATGAACAAACCAATAGCCATACAAGCGTCTAAAGTAGCGTCTAAGGTTGTATTTATTAATGTTTAGTTTTTTAATATTAATATGGTTGTTATTTTATGTGATATATTGTATGTGTTTTACTGCAGGATAGTGGTGATAATAGTGTTGAGATTATTTGCTATGGTGCAATGTTTAGTTCCTACAAATCTGATCTTCAACATGAATTTAGTGAATAGGTAATATCAACATTTATTTCATCTTCTATTAACTTGTTTATGAAATATACTTGTTTAAAAATTCTGATTCTATTTTTATGAAATATACTTGTTTATTAAATATTTTTAATTTATTTTAAGGATCAGATGCATGAAATTAATAGGAAGAGATCCAAAAGGCTCTCTTAATGGAAATTGAGTCAAGTTATTGATCTAGACAGTTCTGGTGAAAATGACAAAGAAGACATATTTGATGACACTTTAGATAGGAGAAAATGGAGGAAACTCATCCTCACCAAAAGATGTAATAATCAAACATGGAGATATACAAGAAATTTTAGTGATCGTTCTTGATGACGAATGGTGGGTAGACAATATAGATGAGATCATGCAGACTTGGACCGTGTATGACTAAATTGATCTCATGATTCAAGTAGTTCGCTAGCTTTTAATTTTCTCAACTTTTATGAATATTAATACTTATTTTTCCTTTCGTATGTTACTTTATTTTATCAAATGTTTCTTAAAAGTACTTTACAATTTAAATGTTAAATCTTTTTAGTTACTAGACATGTGTAACGCTTATGACGTATATCTACCGCAATGATGCTACAACAAATACTATACGAATTTGAAATAAGTACCGAAATAAAAAGTGTCACTCCCGCTGCATCGCGCGGGTTTCCTACTAGTACATATGTATATGTATAGTTATATGTATTTTTTCGGATGTTTTTTTAATCGGTTAAATTTTATTAATATAATATTTTTGTAGCGAACTATGAAGACAAGCCGTTGTTTTGGATAAGAATTCGAGAGCTATTTTTTGCCGCCATGGGTTGAGGGGAGTATCGAGACAACGATTCGATATCGGGAAAGTGGACGGATATAAATCAGAGATGTCATTCTTTTGCGGAGTTTTACCAACGTTGTAGCGACAACATGGGCAGTGGGGAGGTGATGATGGTGTGTTGGCAAGAGCGTTGGAGGAAATGGACGCAACCCATGGGCCGTCCGGGTATTTGAGGATTTGGGAGATGTTGAGAAAAAGTCCTAAGTGGGCTGATGTACCGCCAATGGGGTCTGGTAGTAGGCGCAAAATCAAGAGAGGAGGAGGAGGAGCATCAAAACGAAGCAAAAGCTCCTCGTCGTGAGATCCGGATACACCGTCATCCGATGCTTGCTATGTGAGTTTAAGTGATCCTATTAATTTGTAGGAGGATGACGAGGAGGAGGAGGAGGATATTCCTAGACCACCCGATAGAAGATTAAAAAAGGGTGGCAAGGTGGAGTCGTCTTCGGCAGGAGGTGGTGACTTGAAGGGAGATTTTGAGGAAATGAATCGACGACTACAAGATATTCGCGACCTTGGCCAAAGACATTTGGAAACTATGCACCAAAGAGTGGTCGAAAATAAAAGGTTCGCCGACATCCAAGAGGCGAGGCAAAGGGAAAAGGACATTGAGTTTTTGTCCAGATCGATCAACCACCTCTACGGAGAAGCCCTACGCCTTGCACAACTTCATAAGCAAGAAATTCTTGCAAAATATAACCCCTAGTGTGTTTCGTTTTTTTTTATGTTGCGTTTTTTATAATTTGGTATTTTATTTTTTTAATTGTTTGAATTTAATTAATATTAGTCGTGTGTTTTAATATTATTTGTAATTTTTTATGACATTTGTCTTTTTTTATACATTTTAGTTGAAAAGTTTAAAAAAATAATAAAATAAACAACCAATAATAAACATGGGCCTTATCCTTTTCCCCTTATCACTACACCCAATTTTTTACTTCAAGTCCCATGCTGACTCAACTGCCACGTTGACCAATCAGAATCAGGGGCCTTAAGTTTTTTCCCTTACCACTACACATGGTCTTACTCATAAACACTTATTATATTTTATTTTTTATGAATTGGATTTTAATAATTCAACTTTGTCTCGTTGGCAGGTAATAATCTATACTTAATAAATTACCAACAACAGTCCCCACTTTTAAAGTATTTTTCTCCAAGAAGCTTTTGTTAACTGAGAACTAACCCAGTTATTGGATGCTAACGTGGACGTCAGCATCCATGTCAACATCAACATGCCATATCAGCGTCATACATGTCATGTCAGTGTCTACGTTAGCATCCAATAACCGGGTTAGTTCTAAGTAAACAAAAGCTCATTGAAGAATTATTATTTAAGTTTTATCAGTTAACTAGACAAAGTTTGAATTATTAAAATTCAATTTCTTTTTTTCCCTTAGATACTAAGAAAAAAGAACCATTACTTAACTCTTAATTTTGGAGACAGAGATGATGATGGAAATACAAAATAAACAAAATCTTTACATTTTAAAAATAAGATAAATATGAAACCCATCTATCTAAGGCTGTTGAAAACGCTCGGCGCTCGTCGATCGCTCGCTGCTCGCTCGGAATTTGCTCGCTCGATTTTTCGCTTGGTTGTAAACAAGCTGATCGGCTCGGTTCGGTTTGTAAACGAGCCAAGCACGAGCAAAGGTCCGCTCGGCTCGGTTCGGCTCGATATAATTTTTATTAATTTATTATACATATAATTATATATATACACATTAGTTACAATTATATTTATAGATTTATACAAGCCACTCTATTGGGTTTATCTCAATATATGTATATATACAATTATATTTATAATTATTGGCCTAGTCAATCCAATGATAACTTAACACTAAGTGTAATTGTAAAACTCTAAGTTGTGAAAAAACAAGTTTGACTTCATATTTTCATTAGTTGTCCATCATCAATCATCTCTCGCTATCAACCTACGCCACAACATAAAAATTGTTATCTGTAGTATGCTCATCACCTCACTGGCCTCAACTAGAGCCTCATTCTCGAACGGTCGAACCTCAGTCATCATTACGCAACGAGAATATTAAAGGAAACATCCCAAATTTATGGTTGTCCAAACACACTTGCCGCTCGTCGCTCGCTCGAAAAAATATGCGCTCGAACAATGTTTGCTCGGTTTCTGGATCGATTGTAAACGAGCCGATCGGCTTGGTTCGATTTGTAAATGAGCCAAGCACGAGCAAAGGTTCGTTCGGTTCGGCTCGGCTCGTGAACAGCGATGTATCCCAGCTGTACGATGATGAGCATGAGATCGCATTATCTATATCTATATCTATATCTATATCTATATCTATATCTATATCTATATCTATATCTATATCTATATCTATATCTATATCTATATCTATCTATACTTCTATATCTATATCTATATCTATATCTATATCTATACTATATTATAAAGCATTTGACAAGGACTTCTTAAAATTTAGGAAGTACAAGTTAATTTGCTTATGATACAACACACAATGCACATAATAACTAAATTTTAAGGGCAAATTAGTCTTTAAAGCATCATATTTAATAATCAAAATGAAATCAAGAGTCATGTTTATGATAGGCCATGACATTTATTTCTACAAAACATATTAAATACAAAACATGTAAAAAAGAATTTTCATAATGCTATATGTTTTATTATAATCTTTTATATACAATTAGTTACTTTATAAAAGTTAGTTAATCTACTATTATTCATAACAATGTTACTAAACTTTTAGGTATTTGGGTCGTTTAGGAAATATCTAAGGCATGAATAACTTGGCATATTGAGAGCAAAATTGAGCTTACCCTACTAAATAACGTAAAGTTTTATTATTCATAGAACAATGTGCTTTTATATTTTTCCTTAAATCCTTTTATATGAATGGGTTAAACTTATTATTTTTTGATAATAGTATCTTGTGTTAGAAGAAAGTGAAAGGAGAAGTTCCTTTATTGTTTCTATTTTTATATACGTTTCAATGTAAGCTTCGTTTAAAACAAAATTGCGTGTCATAATGTACAAGTCATCTAAGCAGAGGCGGATAAGTCTTTAAAGTGTTTTTTTAGTTTTTTTATTTCCATTTTTTTATGTGAATTTGTTACGGTTTCGACTTAGTAGCTTTTTCTATGATGATTTTTATTATTTTTATTTTTTTTAATATGGCAAGTTAACTCGCCGCCATGCATGTGCGTGATTTAACGTTTTTCATCTATTTTTTGTCCGGTTTAACTGTCCCGCCGCAACGCGCGGGTTTCTCACTAGTATTATAAAGCATTTGACAAGGACTTCTTAAAATTTAAGAGGTACAAGTTACCTGATTCTATAATCGGAGAAGAAAGATTATGTTTATAATGAATTTCGAACGAAGATATTAAGAAATATTCATATAAAGGAGTGGACAATAACAAAAAAAATAAGTAATTAATTAATAAGGGTTCGTCTTCTTGATTACTTCAACTCAAGTCCACATTTCTATCTAAGTAAATTTTTCGGTTATTTATTGAAAACCATTTGGACTGATGTTCCTTACTGATTAACCACACGGGAACAAATGAATATTGAAACCAATCGGTTTTTGAAATATCTTAATCGAAAGTTTTGGTTTTGGTTATGGCTCAAAACCAAAGTGAACTGAACAACAACTTGTACACACCCTTAAAATCACCAATTGAAAGGAGAAGTTCCTTTATTGGTGCTATTTTTATATATGTTTCAATGTAAACTTCGTTTAAAACAAAATTGCGTGTGATAATGTACAAGTCATCTAAGTAGAGGCAGACAAGTCTTCAAAGTGTTTTTTTAGTTTTTTATTTCCCTTTTTATATGAATTTGTTACGGTTTCGACTTAGTAGCTTTTTCTATGATGATTTTTAACTTTTTATTATTTTTTTAATATGGCAAGTTAACTCGCCGCCATGCATGTGCGTGATTTAACGTTTTTTCATCTATTTTTTGTTCGGTTTAACTGTCCCGCCGCAACGAACGGGTTTCTCACTAGTTCACAAAACTCGTAAGGAATAGGATACCCATCAAAGAATATCTATCTATATATAAAAAAGAAAACGTATATGCTGACGTGGCGTGCAATGGAGCCCTCAACCTCCCCTTGAGAGTGCCACGTGGCATCATAATTGAAAGATTTTAGTGTTTTTGAACTATTTCCGTTTTTAATTAAAAAAAAAGATAAACATAAAACCCTAAATTAAATTAAGTTATTTTAGGAAAAAAAGAATTTAAAAATAAATTTAAAATTTTCTCTCTCATGTATCCTCCCATAATTTTTAAACGTTTATATCTTTTATATACGGGATTTTTTAAAGAAAAAAATTACACCAAATTAACGAGCGTTTTATTATATTTCCAACGAGTACCATAGTCCTATATAAAAAAACGAAGAAAAATCGACTATTTTTTGTGGGGTTTCGTTCATACAGGAAAAAACACACAAAGTGATCATGTTATTCATTAATCATGTTTTTTCTCTTAAACCAGGTTCTTATCTACGATGTTGAAAATCAGCCCAATCGCCATGTTATCATTGGAATTTTACTAGGTATACTTCATCAAGAGAAGTTAGGAGAAAGAATCGCGCAACACTGCAACACATGGTGTCACCTTATAGCAATGTTATTTTTTTATTTATCTAATTACAAGAGTAATAATTATTACTATTAGTATTAGTATTATTAGAATGGTTATATTTTTCAACCCCGGGACGCTCCCGGAAAGAATTGATAGTTGCTGACGTGGCGTTCAATGGTGGCCTCAACCATCTCTTGATTATGCCACGTGGCATAATGAGATGCAATGATTACAACTTCCAACTTAAGTGTTTGTTTAGTTAATTAGGTTAGGAATTATAAGAGCCATTAGAATGTGAGAAATTAGAGAGATGTGATGAGTTTTTTAATAGTTGCAGCTTACATAAGTGATTCTTTAGATGATTACTGATTAGGTTTTAGATTAGGGAATATAAGTTATTACTTATTAGAATACTATGAGCATGCAATGATTGAGATATTTTGTGGTTAGTTAACTTGAGCCATTTGCAATAGGTTATCACGTAAAATTAGATTTTTCAACCCCGGGACCCTCCCGGGGTAATCAGCTAGTAGCTCAATATAATGTATAAAATTAGATCGACGTATTTCTATATCATATATAATGTTAGTGCTTACCATAGATAATATATATTCCAATTTCCAAATATCACTTTACAACTTATTAATCTAATTAATCCAAGAAGCTGGAAAAGCATGCTAAAGCATGTGAGGATAATCAGGATGTTTTCGTTCCCTTGGCCTTCGACACATTCGGTTCCTTAGCACCGGAGGCGGTGCAGTTTTTGGCTCGGGTTCAACGAGTAGTGCACAACAGCTTTTCCACCCCCAAGGCCGGGGTTTTGTTTTTAGCAGATTGAGATTTTCTATTAAAAAAGAGGTGGCGGCGCAACTTGTTACCCGCCTACCTACCATTCTTATGTAATTTACCCTTTTTTGTCAATGAAAATTTACTTATTTGAAAAAATAAATTAAAAACATAAAAAATATGAAAAATCAATCAAAATTATTTTTCATTAAAAATACCAAAGCAGTTATGAATTTTAGATGGGTTTGTTAATTTGCACATTAAAAAAACTTGGGTCAAGTAATCCTACACAGTGTAAAAAAAAGGTGGGTAAGATAAAAAAACACAATGGATCACAAAATATAACACACTGTCAAGGAAAGAAGACCAAATGAATTGAAGAATTTATACAATGATGAAATGATATAATACAAATTCTAATAATTATAAGCTAAAAACTAAGATAGTATGGTTCGATAAAACGGTTTCAATGTCGCTTAAAAGAGTTCAATCAAACTCCGTTTGATACCCTTTCTACGATTTATTATTATTTTTTCACCAGGTATTTAATCATAACCCAAAAGCACCTATTCAAAATATTTATTTGCAAATATTCCATATAGGAATTTGATTTTCTATCGGTCATGATATGTCATAAAACCAAGACTATATTATTAAAATTCTCTTATTATGTCCTCCATTCTCTTATTATGTCCTCCATTACTGTTAATATCGCTCCACTTGCCCGATATTGAATCCGCGGGCCGGTAGTCTTCTCCCCTACCAACGAGACCTAAAAATATTGTTTGGATTCTTTTCCAAAATTCACCTTTCTTTTGATAGTTCGCTAAAAAAACCAAACCAAAAAAATATATAAGTGCGCGTTGAAAAAAATATATGTAAAAAAAATATAACATAACAAAAAATATATATCTTACAAACAATGGGATCCCTTGAAACGTCAACCCACGCTCGGGCTAACGCGTACAACTCCTCGTCATCCCATGGTTGTACATTTTTTTTCGCGCGGGGTTCGGTCTCTTTCGTTTTGTGGGTTCGTCTTTGTCTCCCGGTTCGTCGCTCAGGCTCTTACTCCGACTCCGGCTCCTGGGTCTCCGGAAACGAGATTGGGTCTTGCCAAGCATTTGATGAACCGAAAATTTGAGAAGAACCAAACACTTGTGATGACCCGTAACCTCTAATGTTGAAGTTATAAATGTTCGGGTCACATCCCATGTGTTGGTTTAATAGATTCATAAAACCTTCTTGGTTTTGAACCGGACCCGGAGCTATGGGTTGGTTAGGCTTGCCAGACGATTGAGAACCGAACACGAAACCACCTCGACCAAAAGGATTAATCTTTGTGAGTTTGGGTTTGAATGTTTGTGTTTGAATGCTTGAGTTTGTGTTTGAATGTTTGTGTTTGGTTGTGTGTGTGAAGAGTGTGAAGTGTTGTGTATATTATATAAAAGTGTTTAGTTTTTTTTTTTAATTAACATGACTGTTCAATGGTTAAAGAAGCTCAAATCTCATCGTCCACCAACGATCACATTCCAAT
The DNA here is from genome assembly GCA_028751855.1 of Ambrosia trifida. Classification (NCBI taxonomy): domain Eukaryota; kingdom Viridiplantae; phylum Streptophyta; class Magnoliopsida; order Asterales; family Asteraceae; genus Ambrosia; species Ambrosia trifida. The sequence continues at coordinate 1,280,221 of CM054126.1, read as the reverse complement.
GCCCAAGACACAAAACGCCCGCCATCACCATAAAGCTCAAGCCCAAAATGTCTCCATAGTGTTGGTGGGGGTGATATTCTCGACGCTATGGGTGGCCAAAACGTCCTATAAAGCCTTACCAAAACGCCCACTATGCAAGATCTCATTAAAATTAAGAAATCCCTTATTGCATGTTTAGAAAAAAAAGGGATTCTAGAAGGATCAATTAATTCTTTCTGCTTTTTTAACGGCAAATTTCTACTTCTTATGGGACTTGAACCCATGACCTCACCCTTAGGTGTTCCTAGAAGCTTTGCTTCAACCATTGGGCCACTAACCCCAATGGCATCAATTAATTTTTTCAATCTTACATTTTTCATCAGTTGGTGGCCGCGTTTGTTTGTTTTTTTTTTCATTTGCTCTCTTTTTTTAATAATGGCGGCGTACGTTCGGAAGAATTTATTAACCCTTGTGCACACATTCAATATATCTATAAACGTATGTATTTTTTTATCGGCGTAGTTCACCGGATAAGTCGCATGTCAACGAACCTACCCACCCCGATTCGATCCTCTGTGCATACAGGCTTTTCAACCCCTCGCCTGAAAGCTTCACATGTTTTGCATACCCTGTGGATCGAACTCGAGACATCCCGGGCAAGAACCCCACGGTAAACCTTCCCACATCCATTACAACCACTAGATTACAACATTATTGGCAGTAAACGTATGTATTTATCCCCATAATATTTAAGGTGTTCAGTGTTCAAACCAAGTTATTCATTATTATTTAAGTCTGGTCTCGTTGCATGTATCCTATATGCATCATGGGAATTAATAACACGTAACTAATGTTTTTTCTAGTATTATAGAAGTCATATTTGAGCATGTTGGCAGGGTTAAAGGAAGGTCACACACCTCACCAAAATTTTGTTGGTCTGGTATTAATTATGATAGATAAGGATGCAAATAAGTTGATTCGCTCATGAGCTGCTCATAATCAAAACACTAAGGTGGTGTTTGTTTTTCTCCCAGAAGCACTTCTGACCTCTTTTGTCTGCACCGCGCAGACGCGGGCAGACGTTTGGGGCGGGCAGACTGTTTGTTTTTCGGAAGACATTTCACTCCAAAAGCTCTTCCTGACCTCTTCTTGGTGCAGACTTGGACCAAAGTCTTCTAAGGTCTTCAAAGGTCTTCTCCTCTTCTCTTCTCCTCACCCACCACCAACACCACCACCACCGTCACCCACCACCACCACCACCTAGCATCGTCCACCACAACCGTTCACCACCACCACGGTCCATCACCACCACGGTCCACCACCACCCACCACCGTCCACCACCCACCACCGTTCACCACCACCACCGTCCACCCACCACCACTAGCCACCACCATCCACCACCCACCACCACCACCACCACCGTCCACCATCGTCACCCACCCACCACCACCACCTAGCATCGTCCACCACCACCGTTCACCACCACCACCGCCCATCACCACTACGGTCCACCACCACCACCCACCACAGTCCACCACCACCACCACCCACCACCACCATCACCATCACCCACCACCACCACGGTCCACCACAACCACCACGGTCCACCACAACCACCACCCACCACCACCACCACCCACCACCCACCACCATCACCCACCACCACCACCACCCACCACGGTCCACCACCACCCACCACGGTCCACCTACCACCTACCACCGTCCACCCACCACCACTACCACCACCCAACACCGTCCACCACCACCCACCACCACAACCACCATGGTCCACCACCACCACGGTCCACCCACCACCACCACCGTCTACCACCAGACTGCTGTAAAAACTCAGTTTATTTAAATTTAAGTTTATTTCAGTAGCCTGCAGACGTTAACAAACAAACAGTCTTCTTCTTGCAGACTGCAGACCTTTGGTCCACCTCTTCTCCTGCAGATGTCTGCAGATGTGGTCCGCAGACTGCAGACCTTTTCCTGCAGAAAAAACAAACAGCACCTAAAAGTTATGCTGAACTTAAATGAACCCAGAGCCTCAATGTAAATCTCATTTTTTTTAACGGCAAATTTTTATTACACCTTTATTCCACCTCACCTTGCATTTGCAAGGATTTGAACCCACAACCTTACATTTGTAAGGGGGGACACCATACCATTAGACCAAGAATCTCAGGTTTTGGTTTTATATTCTCGTAGGCTCACATTACTAAACAAGCCAAGAAAATAAAACAAGGGAACAAACTACTGAAATAGACTTTGATGTGGATATTATCAGCCCTATCTCAAAAGATGAGGAGGAATCAAGGTGTCTAAGCCCAAACTTAGATACCTTAGGTACATATGAGGCTGCCAATACTCTTTTACCACCCCTTGGAGGATTTGAGGACAATGGTAACATAATTAAGACCTCATATGTGGAAACTGCTGATGAAGGCTCTAAACATGAAGCAGGAAATCCCCAGGACCAAGACAAAGGGGTACATGAGACAACTAGGTTGGGCCTAGCTCATAATAAAACTGATGAAGTCATCAGGGATTCAGATGATTCCATTTACTTGGATGATGATTCACAAATTCCACAACATGAATTGATGACTGATTGTGAAGGTCCTGTATCTGATGTCTCCAAACTCAAAGAGTTGGTCACAAAAGATCAGGTTAAAGACCACTTGAACCCTGATTCCCCAAAAGTGGCATCCCCTGTGACAACCGGTAAAATTTGGTCAACCTTTGACTGGATTATAATCATGTTTCTTATATGTTTAGCATATAATTAAGGTTGATTTTGACTGAGTTAAGTCGTTACGAGTCCAACAAAGTCATTCTTGGAGTTCGTGGACGTCTAGATGTTCTAAAGATAGACTGCGCATCTTAACGCCAACAAACTGACATCAGTAAGAATCTGTTAGATCGGACAAACATAGAGTTGTTACATGTAAATACGGCACGTATTTACTGATGGAGCAATTGGATATGGAGTCGGCTTGAGGAATGGATTAAAACGCAACGTTTGGAGAACGCAGAGAGTAACCGACAAGAGAACTGGATATCGAAATGCGTGGTTTTAACCACATTTATGCTTTCGAAATAATTATTCATTTTAAATAATATTAATTATTAAGTATCGAAAGCTACCGGATCGTTTAGATAGAGGAAATGGTAACCGTTTGAGTTAACGCGATTCTAACAGACGTTCTGAAAGAATGCGTAGGATGCCGAAATTAATTATATTTTTGCTCGATTTAACTAAATCTTAGATTTCGAACTAAACCGACTAACTTTTATAATTATTCACCGAACTTAGATATAAACGAGGCGTTTCGCGTTTTAATGGGTTCGATACGCGGTGTCTACCTACCTAACTCTAAAGCTACCTATAAAAGGGATTACCCTTCTTCTTCCTTCTCATTTTGTAGCCAACACAAGAATTAAAACCCCAAACCTCTCATCTCTCTCTAGCTCTCTCTCTCTCTCTCTCACGCCACACTCTCTCTACTCTCTCTCTCTACTCTCCCTCATCTCTCTCTCCTCCTCCCTAAAGAATAGCCGGCCGACCACTAAGGAGATGGTGGCGGCGGCGTGGTCTGAAAAGCCCAAAAACGGGCAGAAGTAGGCGGCGGGTCGTGGTGCTTGGTTGTGAGTTCGGGTTTGGTTCAGAGCTGATTTGGGTTTAGGAGTTGGTTCGAGTGGTGGTGCTTGGCCGACGATGATGGTGGATGTGGTGGCTGAAGGAGGCGGCTACTGTTGGTGAGGGTTAGTTTGGGTGTTCGGTCGTGGTACGGGGTCGGATAGATCAGACCAGGTGTGGTTCTGGTCTGATACGGTTCAGTTATGGTAGTTTGGGGTGGTTTGTGGCTTGCATGTCGGCCAATGGAGGTGGTGATGGTTCGGTTAAGGTTATGGTTGTGGTTATTGCAGGCGACGGCGGTACAAGGGTCTGATGGGGCTGCATGTTGGTGCTCGGGTCAGGCCTGTGACGAGTTCGTTTCAGGGTTTCTGGTCAGATCTGGTTCAGCTAATGTTGGTAATGGTCTGGTTCGATCTGGTCGATCTTGCTTGGGTTTCGTTCGGGTCTCGAGTCAGGTTCGGATCCCGGGTGCATGGTTCAGGAAATGGTTCAGATTTGAAAGATTGGAGCTCGGTTAGGAGTCGTTTTGAAACAGACTTGGTTCGGGTTCGTTTTGTAAGGTTTCGGGTTATGATGGTTCAACCCGAGTCAGATCTGGTTCAGTTGGGTTCAGTCAGATCTGGTCAAAGATGGAGTTGCATCCGTATATAAATGGTATAATATTTAGTTTTGTTGTTATTTTGTATATATAAGTGTGTATATAAAACGATTGCGACTCGCGAAACGAATCGACGATATTATTTGATAAATGATATTGTATGTTAAAGAGAGACTTGATAATATTATATGTTGGACTAAACCGTTGGACTATATATATATATATATATATACAAATTATTATTATAGGTAATGGTATAATTATTGTTTATGAAAAGTGTCGAAAGTTATAAAGTCTCGTCCATTGGAAATACGGATAGATATATTGAATGTCATGTGTTGTAAATTGATTTTGGGTAAATTGTAGACGACGTGTGTCGTCTGGATTCTATAAAAACAGAGGAAACTCTGCCAAAATTTTATAAAATCCAGAGCACAACGAATGCAATATTGATTGGCGTTTTTATAACTATTCAAGTGTAGACAAATATATTTTATACAAAATATCACGACATTTCAACAGAAATATTTATAATAAGTACGAATAAATTCCGAATAACGTTTTGAAAACATGTATATATATATATATAGTTTTGTCAAACGTCATGTATAACGAGTTTTCTAAAGATTTTCGTAACTAAATAATATTTGTCGTACGGATTCAAGAATTGTATTTTGCAAAGTATATTTTCCTAGAAATAATTGTACAAAACAAATATAGCTATCCGATTTACAGGTGAGTTATGACTCAAGATGAGCTATACGTTTGATAGCACTAGTCCAACGTAGATTACACACGAATGGTAACAAGTACGCAACTTGGATACTATATTGTATGTTAACACATAAATTAAGTTAAGTCGCGATCGGTTCGTCGAGTTACAACACTTTCTAGACTTGGATTCGTACATACGAGTCTAGATAGCTGGATAATAGGCTAGGCTTTTTGTGTTAGACTTTAAGGTGTCCTTATTGGTAATTAGGACACAAGGAAGTGGTTAAAGAATCGAGCTTTGATAACCAGCTAAGCAAGGATATCGAGGTGAGTTCATGACCCCACTTTTTACTACTTTATAACTGTTTTCGGGGGAAAGGCATACTTGCTTTATGAAAACGTGTTTATTATATAGCGTAACAAAGTTAGAGATAATGGTTAGAGATACAAATGTTGTCATGAAGTCATACATGGATAAAAAGAGAATTAAATGGATTAACATGTTGTATGAAGGGTAGGACTAGAATAGTTGAATACTTGATGGCCTTAGGTTAGTGTACGGGGTATTAATGTTTGTATTAGTACACGTAGGTCCTCTCCGGACAGACACTCTCCGCACGTCTTAATCATTAACTCTTGGACTAGAGCCGTAGTTAATGTTGGTAGATCTATCGGGTTGACGACCCTTGCCTGACCGGTAAAGCGGTTGGTTGTTTTGGTAAAACATAACCTTTAAAATTTATTTCCTCATTTAATTGGGGTGGGAGCTTGAGAGGCAAATTGTTGTGGTTTGATTAAGAGCCTTAGGTTACATCATCCTTGTTAGAACTAGCTAGTCTACATGATTCACTTCGAGTTGTACTCTATTATACTTGTTAAACTAAAACTTTATGCGTCTTAAATAAGAAAAGTGGTAAAATTGTCTTAAAACTAGTAAGAAAGTTTTCAAGAGTCATTAACAATATGGTAATTCGGTCGACAGGAACCAGATGTTTTTTATATACTTACGGAAAGGTAAGTAGGCGGTTTAGTGCGTCGAGTCGAAAGGTAAATGGAAGAGTACTTTTAGAAGATTTTTCCCAAATAACCATACGTGTAAACCATATTAAACTTTCTTGAATGGTCTTAAGAATATTTCTGTAGTGGTTCACTAAAATGGGTTTTATGAAGAGTAAACATAAAACCATGAACTCACCAACTTTATGTTGACGTCTTTAAGTATGTCTTTCAAGTTTAGATTTTTTGCAATGGCATGGTTGGAATAGGCAATACCTTGAGAATGGAGATCCAAGAGGATTAGAATTGGCGTTCCAAAGTTCACAAGAGTCTTAGGTGTATATTCCGCTGCAGGGTAAAGGTGTTAAGGGTTCACGACCGCCGAGAAAATTTGGGGTGTGACATCCCCAGTTTTAACTGACAGGGATCTCCTAAAAACATCCCCTCCACACTCACAAAAGCCTACCCAATCCTCTGGTGTTATTGCATAGACCTAAACAAGCTATGCAGCCCAGATGGTCCCTTATATCAGATGATCCATCACCTCATTTCTTCACATCTTCAAATCTTCACAACTGCCATGGAGATGAAGAACAACACTCAATTGGAGATGATTAACAATGCTATTGATTTGTAGATGAGGGGGTTGTCTAGAAGAGTAGAAGACAACATAAGACAACTAGAGCATTTATCTGGTATTGCACCTCCTACTCCTTGGTTTCCAGAAGTGGATGAAGCCAAAAAGAGGGAGATGACAAATAAAGTCAAGGGGCAAGAAAAGATATCTCTTGAAGCCTCTAAAAAGGCTATAGAAGCTCAACAGCTCAAGGATGCCCAAAAAGAAACCTTTAAAACAAGACAAGACTTTTCCCTCAAAGAAAGACATGATTGGCAAGAAAAACAAGAAAGGCTCCATAGAGAAAAAGCTCTGAAAGATTCCAAAGGCTTAGAAGCAACTGCTGAAGAGCAAACCAAAAGTACTGATGTCACACCCCGCCAAGGTGGAAACACGGGGATGCTACCTCGAAAGGTTTTCAAGCACAAGGTTCAAGCAACACACAAATTTATTTAAAACTACCATCAACGGATGGATATTGTCATAAAACTTATTCAAAACATAGTAACATTGTCTTAAAGCAAGTAAATTGTCTGAAATTCATGGAATTGAAACTACAACATTACGGGATCGACAAAACCCATTCCATAGTGGTACCACCCAGCGCATGCTTGGACCCATCTCTCAAACCCCCGCTGCTCATCATCAGTTACCTGAAAAACATACATAAAAGATTTGTCAACAATGATGTTGGTGAGTTCATAGGTTTGAATGTAACAAGTGAAACATTCGTGTAATTCGTGTATGACCAATCATAAGATAGTTATGCGAATGATTACTGTGCAAACCATGAGTCCTGTAATCAAACCTCTTGACTGTTGTGCCTCGCGCATTGTACACTAAAGACAATGTATGTATGGTAGAATACTAACACTCTTTCGTATGTAACCGGTTAGAGCGACTAACCAAGAGTGGAGGTGGCAACCCAATAGATATATTAAAGTGTTCCATGGCTACTGACAGCTAATGGTTACGGTGTAATGTATGTACGAGGACTATTAAGATCTCATGAACCGATTATCTCATGTTCCACATGGTAGTCATGATAGAATTACACACAAGTGAATGGTACCAATGTTGTAGCATTTTTGTCCCCCAAAATTAAAAATAGTAAAACGGGGACGTGAAACTCACCTGATAGAGGTATATGTGCTCTAGTGAAGCTGTAATATGAAGCAACTACTGCCCGGATGGTGATTGCCCTAAGATTATTAAGGACATATTAAGTTGTGTGTTCTCGTTTATCATACAAGTTGGGCACCTATTATTGTGAACTGTATCGTCATTAGATGTGGGTCATGTTTATTATTGGATTATTACGTGGAGCGGACCCATATGGGCCCTATGTAGAGTCATGGGCCACATATTGTCCCCAATCTACCATGTGAGGTTGTTTTATTACAAAAACAAGTACTCTAACATATGTTTAGCCTTTAATATGTCCAAGATAGTACTAACATGTGTTTTAGTTGGACTAACGTGTGTTAGCAAATGATGGGCGATTATAATACATATAATGGCTTCTAAAATCGATCATTTTGAGGAGTAAAATCGATTAATCTTAGCTTGTCAAGGTACCTTTGACTCATTGCCAGGTGTGTTGGTGTATGATTATGACAAAAGTCGGTTGTAATACCTTGATCATGGAACCATAAACTAAACAAGTTCTTGTTACAAAAACCGGTTTATAATGGATAGTTTTAGTTGAGCCGGTGATCCGAAGAAAACTCTTGGTTCATTTAAAACCGTTTATCAATAATCAAATAGTGTTCCTAGGTAATGTGATCAATCATATGCATGAGTGAAACAATGTGTACGTTGTGCTTCTAAGTTTTAACTTGTGATGCTAACCGATTACTAGTACTATATGGGTCGATTAACAAGTTCAAAATGCTTGGGTTTTGGGTTCACAATAGGTCCGAGGACTAGAGATTAGAGAGGGTTGGAGCTTACCTCGAGGCTTGGTGAATATGAATGAACCTTGGGACCTTTGTAAGCTTCCTATGGCTAGTCTTGTATGGATCGGCTTGGGGTTTTAAGAAAGGTTAAGGGAGGGCCAAAGCTTATGAGGGTTATTGTGTTTGTGTTGGTGCAATTGTTTGATTTCTTGTAGTCATTGATTAAGCTTCATGCCATATTAGTGTTTTAACTTGACAAAGTGACTAGTAGCCATCAAATGTGTTGGCCGTGAGGTGTATACTCATCTAAATGATCCATTTTATGAAAGAATGATGAGGTTATGATGATGAAATGGTTTGGATGTCATGGCTTATGTATACTCCCTTATGTGTTCATTTAGACATTCTATGAAAGGAACATGTGGGAGTTGTTTGGTGTGAGGTTTCGACCGATTGTGACACAAGAAGAGGATTCATGATCTTGTAAGAAAAAGACTTGTCTTGTAGTTGTGTAGGTGTAGTCGAATGGGGCATATATATATATATATATGATTGGACATGCGTGTGTGTATATATATATTCACAATTGAGTGTTTAGACCCAAGAATAGTTTATGTAGTTATATATATATATATATATATATATATATATATATATATATATATATATATATATATATATGTATGAACCTTATTCCTAATCGTGGTGTTATGGTACCAGTTGTGGAGTCAAGTAGGTGTATGTAACCGATAATATTCTAGTTATCCTAGATGTAGGAACATCTAGTTAGACGGCCATGAGTCGTGTGTTGACTAGGAATCGATAATGGTATCAACATGTATCATTTTTCCAAGTTTGTGTTTATGATTCATAAGTCATGTTTGTGGGTATACATATGTTAGGGAAAGCTTTACCATGTGTTAAGAAGCCTCTAGTGTCGAAAGCGCAACTTATGTTGGTTTCATGGGCTACATGGGTGTTCTATGCATAAACGAGTGGCTTTTGTTTGAGTTTACTGAGTAATTCATGCTTCACTAGACTGGGGGGTATAGTGTGCGCAAATTGTCTAATTATGCACACGAAATGACAATCATAACTAAAATGCGTACGGATGTTGACCTGGATCGTTGACTGCTGTCACATTCTCCCCTTGTTCTTGGAATTTCGTCTGCAAAATCGAGTTTTCCTACTAGTTTTAGTAGTCTTAGGAAAAGAACTGGGTACTTGTGTCTCATTTGGTCTTCGCGTTCCCATGTAAATTCGGGACCACGCTTTGCATTTCATCTGACTTTGACAAATTTAGTGCGGCTCCTTCTCAATTTCTGGACTTTCCAATCAGTCACCTCGATTGGCTCCTCAATGAAGTGAAGTTGATCATCGATGTAAATTTATTCAGTAGGGATGATCAAGGATTCGTCAGACAAACACTTCTTCATGTTGGTTATGTGGAATGTGTCATAACACCATTAAGCTCTTCTGGTAGGTTGAGCTTGTACGCCACGGGACCAACCCTAGAAAGTATTTCGAACGGACCTATGTATCGGGGGTTAAGCTTCCCACGTTTGCCAAATGGTGGTACACCCTTCCAGGGCGAGACTTTCAAGAGTACCTTATCGCCAACCTGTAATTCAAGTGGTTTGCGATGGCGATCAGCATAGCTCTTTTGACGATCTCGAGCGAATTTTTAGCGATCACGGATCTGAAAGATCATATGGGTTGTTTCTTAAATAAGCTCGGGGCCAGTCAAATATTTGTCTCCAACTTCTGCCCAACACAAAGGAGATCTACACTTGCGTCCATATAAGACTTCAAACGGGGCAACCTTGATACTGGTGTGGTAACTTTTATTGTAAGAGAACTCAACCAACAGTAAATATGAATCCCAGTTTCCACCAAAATCGATTACACACGCTCGGAGCATGTCTTCCAATGTTTGGATCGTACGTTCGCTCTGGCCATCGGTTTGCAGGTGATAGGTTGTGCTCATGTCTAAGCGAGAGCCTAATGCATCCATCAGTGTCTGCCAGAATCGGGAAGTAAATTGACTGTCTCGGTCGGAAATGATTGAAACAGGCACACCATGACTAGTTACAATCTCTTTGATATAAAGCTTCGTGAGTTTCTCTAGCTTCACAGTTTCCTTGATTGGCAAGAAATGCGCAGATTCAGTCAACCTGTCAACAATTACCCAAATCGTGTCATGACCACTGGACGTCTTAGGTAACTTGGTGATGAAATCCATAAAGATTTGCTCCTATTTCCAAACGGAAATCTCTGGTTGCTGTAGCAGACCGGACGACTTCTGATACTCAGCTTTGACGTTTGAACAGGTAAGACATCGGCTGACGTATGTTGCAATTTCACCTATAAGGTTAGGCCACCAGTAGAATTCCTTCACGTCCTTGTACATCTTGTCAGCTCCAGGATGAACTGAGTACTTAGAATTGTGGGCCTCCTCAAGGATTAAATCGCGTAAACCACCAAAATGTGGTACCCCGATCCGATTGGCAAAGTAAACCGTGCCGTCAGACCTTGATTCCAACATATTAAGCATCTTGAATAACGACTCATTCTTCAGGTTCTCACCTTTCAGAGCTTCTTGTTGAGCATCACGAATACAGGTAGTGAGATTTGTATAGATGTTCAAACCTAGCGCACGTACACACATGGTCTTGACTCGTTCCTAACGGCTCAAGGCGTCAGCCACAACATTGGCTTTTCCCGGATGGTATTTAATCTCGCAATCATAATCGTTCAGCAACTCAACCCATCTACGTTGCCGCATGTTCAGATCATCTGATTGAAGATGTGTTGCAAGCTCTTGTGATCAGTGAAAATAGTGCACTTAGTACCATAAAGGTAGTGCCTCTAAATCTTGAGAGCAAAGATCATTGCTCCCAACTCTAGGTCATGAGTGGTGTAATTCTTCTCATGGACTTTGAGTTGACGAGATGCATATGCGATGACCTTATTCCTCTACATGAGTACACATCCAAGACCTTGATGAGAAGCATCGCAATAAACCATGAAATCATCGGTACCTTCAGGAAGGGAAAGAATCAGATCACTGCATAAACGGTTCTTCAAGACCTAAAACGCTTCCTCTTGCTTGATCCTCTAATCGAATTTCTTGTCTTTCTGTGTTAAGAAAGTCAGTGGCTAGGAAATCTTAGAGAAATTTTTAATGAACCGTCGGTAATAACCAACTAAACCCAAAAATTGTCGCATTTCGGTTGGAGTTTTGGGTGCATCCCAATCCTTGATGACTTCAATCTTTTTGGGGTCAAATTCTATACCCTTCTCATTCACAACGTGACCAAGAAAATGAACCTCTTGAATCCAGAACTCGCATTTCGAGAATTTGGCAAACGGCTTCTTGTTTTTTATCAAATCCAAAATCAATCGAAGATGATGTTCGCGCTCTTCTTTGGTTCGCGAGTAGATCAAGATGTCATCAATAAAGACAATTACGAACTTGTCTAAATAGGGTTTGCAGACACGATTCATAAGGTTCATAAAGACAGCAGGAGCATTCGTTAAGCCAAAAGGCATAACCAAAAACTCATAGTGCCCATAACGAGTTTGAAACGCAGTCCTCGGTATATCGTTTTCCTGGATCCGCAACTGGTGATATCCCGAACGCAGGTTGATCTTCGAGTAGTAACTGGAACCCTGCAACTGGTCGAACAGATCGTCGATCCTCAGTAGGGGATACTTGTTCTTGATCGTCAACTTGTTCAACTCCCGGTAATCGATGCACATGCGAAAACTTCTGTCTTTCTTCTTCACAAACAGCACAAGCGCTTCCCACGGAGAAAAGATCGGACGAATGAAACCTTTGTCCAACAACTCCTGGAGTTGGTTAGACAATTCCTGCATCTCGGATGGTGCCAAACGATACGGAGTGCGGGCTATTGGAGCAGCTCCCGGGACTAGGTCAATGCGAAACTCGACTTGCCGTGGCGGTGGAAGCCCTGGAAAATCTTCTGGAAAGATTTTGGGATAGTCTCGCACCACCGTATGTCCCCGAGTTTCCAATCTTTAGCGTTTTGTTCAACGACATGTACCAGAAATGCGACACAACCTTTCCTTAAACATTTTTGCACCTTGATGCAAGATATGACTCGAAAAGTAGATCCACCATGTTTTCCTCGAATCGAAAGGGTTTCACCACTGGAGAAGGGGATACGAACTAATTTCTTGTGACAGACGATCTCTGCACGATGCTTGGATAACCAGTCCATGCCAATGACAACATCGAAACTACCCAATCGAATATGCAGTAGATCAATACGGAAAACATGGTCGCCAAGTTCCAAATCACAATCCCAAACAACTTCTTCAGACAAATTAACTTACCATTGGCCAACTCTATGGTATAGTGTGTTTCCAACTTACTAGATTCTAATCCAAGGGATTTCTTAAAGTCGGTGGACACAAAGCTAAAATCAGCGCCTGAATCAAATAGTACCGATGAAAAATGGTTGTTAAGGAGAAACGTACCCATAACCACATTCGGATCATCGCGTGCTTCGTTGGCTCCCAGCACGAACGCTCGACCGCGGGCTTGATTCTTGTCCTTGGGACAATCCTTGCGGAAATGTCCAGTTGCACCACATTCGAAACACTCGTTTTTGGCAGATGGAGTGTTAGTGGCTTTGTCCTTGCAGTTGGTGGTTGAGTGACCACGTTGATTGCAGTTTTTACACAAGATGCTCTCACAAGTTCCCACGTGGTGGTACTTGCATTTGATGCAGTAGGGTGGGGCCCGTTGTACTTGCGCTTGGGCTCCTCAGCAGCAGTGGTAGCAAAAACCTTCTTGGAGCCAGATTGCTTATGCTTTTCTCCAGAACTCTCACTAGCAACTGCAACCTTTTGGTTCAAAAAACCCATGCGAACAACGTCATCAGTCAGACTGTGGGCTAGAGTAACAACAGCTTGGATAGTAGCGGGTGCCGATGCAGTGACCATGCTTCGGATCTTGGGATATAGACACCAAATATACCGCTCGAATCTCTTGTATTCTGGCGTGACCATGTGAGGAACAAGTCGAGAGAGCTCATGAAAACGAGTGGTATAAGTAGTCACGTTAGCATCCACCATTGAGAGATTCCAGAATTCTGCCTCCATCTTTTGCAGTTCACTCCACGGACAGTACTTCTCCATGAGTAGAGTTTTGAGATTGGCCCATGCAAGATTGTATGCCGCATCTCTACCAAGGTCTGTACTTGAAGATTCCACCACGTAAGGGCTTCATCTTGGAAAGTGAAAGTAGAGTACTTCACTTTCTGGTCCTCGGAGCAACCACTGATGTCTAGGATTAACTCGGTCTTCTCAATCCAATGGACAATCCCCACGGCACCTTTAGTACCACGAAAGTACCATGGTTTACAAGCCATGAAAGTTTTGTATGAACCTCCCCGAACAGAGTTATCAACTTCTGTGTATACAATAGTGAATACTATTAACAGAAAGGTTTGCGTATGAGTAGTAAGTAGAGAATTTAGATAAAAAAATTCTACCGTTATCCATATCGCTTCCCCGTCGACGAACAGTACCTCCGGAACCTCCTTTAGAATCGGCTCGAGCTGCGTCATGTCGAGCAATTGCCTCAGCAATCACTCTAGCCAGCTCAGCGGGAGTGGCGGGTAATGGTTCGCCATCGTTGGTTCATGCATATTGTCGAGTTTGCATGATGTCCTTCTAATATGACACGTATCAAATGTGTAAGACACATATTCTGCAAATATAGTCGCTCATACAAGTGTAACAATCAAATATAACCACGCATAACAAATCAATAACAACTGCAAGACAAAAGAATAAACAACACGGAACAACCATAAATAACATACCAACATAATCTCAGAATACATAAGTATCAGTACAAAAGGTGGGCGGATGAACCGCAATACTTTAAACTACTAGAACTAAACATAACAATACAACATAGTACGACATAATGTAATAACATAAAGTAGCATCAAATACAACCACAGAACAAGCTAAGAAGAAGAAGATGATGGGAATGCAGTGGCTAATGCAGCAATCGCGTCCCGCATGCCCTAAGTCATCTCGGTCATCCTCATCTCTAAGATCTCGATGCGTCTCTCTCCCTCTGCTCTCCCCAAAGATATCGCTAATCTCCCTCGCTCAGCCACCTCCACGTGGGCCTCCAACTCTCGGGCACGAACCCCCATGTCAACAAGCTGCGCGTCGTGGGACAGGATAACACCGCGCTTCGTGTAGAGTGGCCTCCCAGATGATCCTCCCAACGTCATCGCCTCGTGGTCGTCCTCCTCGTCCCGATGGGCTAGGTCTTCAGTGAGGCTGGGAAGGTAAGGCCGTTTACGGGCCTGTGAGCGCCTCCTCAGTGTCAACGATGGCTCGACCACTGGTACGGGTGCCTCCATGGTGCGTGACTCCAGTATAGGGACAATAGGTAGAACAGGCGCGCCGGTAGGGATAGGGTCGGCGGGCAGGTTAACAACCGGAGTATGGGCAGGGAGGGAAATGACCACAATCCGTCGCACCTTCTTACGGGGAGTGTACCTCTGGAGGGTACTACCAGTATTGTCGATGCGAAAAGAGGGGGCTAGGATCGAGGCAGAAGGGTTAGTGGAAGGAACCTGTTGGATCAGTTTGCTCTTGTTTGCTAAGTAAGAACTTGCTATCTTGACACTTAAGTGTTTAGCAAGTCCTAGTAAATCAGATTATAAGCACAGCGGAATGTTATAAGTTAAAGCAACACTTTTTATGCAAAGGCAGAGTTGTAACTCCCCCTTGATGTTTGAAACAAGATAAATGACAAAGTATTTATTATGAATCTAAGTTGTAAATGAGAATTAGATACTTAGCAAGATTCACAATAAATACAGAAATGGAATAATAACAATGAGAGTGTTTGAAGGATTTTTCTGTTAAAAATCAATGTCTAAAATAGAAGGTTGAAGCCTTCTATTTATAGACGATTACATGCATGTATCTTGCCTGAAAAGCAAGCACAGAAAGTCCAGTTACAAGTTGCACAAGTTGCAACATTGAAAGAAACAAATAAAGCTAAAAGTAATATTAAACAACAAACTACTGATGCAAAAGGGCGGTGGCAAATATCTTCTGCTAGGTGCTGATGAAGGACAACTACTGAAGAGTAGTTTTGTCTTCAGTACTTCTGAAGTGAACTTGTCTGGTTTGGACTTCAGAATTTCTGCAACTTCAGCACTTCTTCATATCTTCTAATCAGCAGTTTCTTGTCTTCTATTCAGTACTTCTATTTAGCCAAAAATGACAGAAGTGAATTAGACTAAGGTTTACAAAAGTGGTTTCACCAATCCTCTTTGTCCTAACAATCTCCCCCTGGATTGATGAAGCCAAAACCTTACTAATTCCTTATGTGTTTCTTCTGTCTTGAACAATCTTCCATATCTCTTTGTACATGGTGTTCTTGAGCTGGTTGTACAGATCATCAGACAGAGATCCTCTCTGTGGATCTAGATGTTGAATTGTGAGCAGGTCTTGTGTTGACAGTTTCTTCAGATCACTGATCTTCTTGTAAACCCTGCTTGAGAAGTCTCTTCTTGTCAACAGTACTGAGTTGTTATCAGTAAGTGACCATCTGATGATAGGGATCTTTGACTTGTTAAAGTCAGAAGAATAGGGAACCAGACTTGTCCCTTGGGTTGATGGTCCTGAGTGCTGGATGTCTTCAGTTTCAGATAGCCTCAGGTGGGATTCTCTTCCTTGTTGATGTTGTTGCATACCAGGCATCTGAACAGTTGGGAGATGGTGTTCAGTCACTACTTTGGTATGCAGCTTTTCTGTGATGGTCTTTTGTATTTGATAAGCAAAAGTGGAAGGATCCCTGAACTGTGTTAACAGAGGTTTCTCCTCAATGTCAAAATCTGAATGGACTATTGAGCTTCCCTCAAGTAGTACCATTTTGAAATCAGTTTTGACATTGTCCTCTGCCTTCTTCTTCTGAGCAGCAGATCTTCTAGATACACCAGAAGTTCTAACTACTGATCTTGAAGGATCAGCAGTTTGGAACTTCTCAGGATTTGCAGCCTTGGCAGCCAAATATTTTCTATATGTATCCATTAGTCTTTCTTCCTTCCATCTGGATACAGAGGCTTTTGAACCATATCCTTCTGCTACTAGCTCTTCTATTATCTGGGCTCTCTTGGCCTTTCCTTCTTTGCTTGTGGCCATTTTGTCTGCAAGCAGTTGTGCTCTTCTTGTCAGCTCTTGCATAGAGAGTCCTTTGAGTGTAAAGGCTTTAGTCTTGCTGTTCTTGGTGATATAAGACACCAGTTGTTGTCTTTTATCCTGTTCAGCAATCTCATCAAGGCTAGCCTGCCTTTGTAGTTCAGCTGCATAAGCCTGAAGTTTTTCTTCATGGCTTAAGTCCAAATCATCCCTTTCTTCCAGAGATTTCCAAATCTGATCTTCTCTGGCCTTCTTGTTGGCTGCAATTAAACTCTTCTCTAATAGTTCAGCTGATTGAGAGATGGGAGAAGGGTTTAATACAGTCATTGTTGTAACAGATGTAGGCCTGATGGGATCAGATGTTGGTTGAGTGGGAGCAGTGGTTCTGGAAGGTTCAGTTGTTTGAGGTTGGGAAGTGTTGACTTCTGATGTGCTGACAACTGCTGATGGTTTGTCAGCTACTGAAGGATTGTCTTCAGTACTTTCTGATTCTTCATCAGAAGTTTGGTAATCAGAAGTTTCTTCATTACACCTTAGGGAATCATCAGAACTTTGGGTCTCATCTTCTTTCTCAGCAGCTTCAATTTCTTCAATAGAGACACCAAACTGTTTGGCCAATTTTTCTTTTCTGGCCTGATCTTTCTGATCTCTTTCAAGGAGTGCCACTCGTGCCTTTACTCTGGCTTGGAATGACTCCTTAGGTTCCCTGATCTTCTCCCCCTTTTTGGATTCATCAATTCTAACCCTTGAAGCAGAGAGTTGGGAGAAGTGTCCTTGAAGATGAGCAATCTGCTGGCTGTTGTAGTCTATTTTGTTAGACAGATCGTTCATCTTGGTTTTAATCACCCCAAATTGGTTCTTGATTGACAGCTCCAAGTCAGCTGTATAGGTTTGGAAGTGATTTCTGATGAGTGTATTCATCATGTGGTACAGGGGACCCTCTGGGCTGCATAGCTGGTTCAGGTCTATGCTTGTTTGCCCAGGGAATTGGGTAGGCATTTGCTGTGAAGGGGGTGTTTTTGGGAGATCCTCATGTTGTACAGAGGATGCCACTCTAGGGGTTTTAGGGATTGAGTGGACTTTAACCTGTGCAGAGGTGACTGGCTTCTTGAGCCTGGATACCTTTGCAGCAGGACCTTCAGAAAGTGCCGTCAATTCAGTAGTTGGAGTTTTTGAAACATCATCCAAATTAATGGAATCATCTGTATCCCTGATGTTGCCCTCAGAGAGGACTGTCTCAGTTAAATCATGAGCTGAGCCCAACTCAGTTCTCTCATGAACCTCTGTTTCTTGGTACTGAGGATTTCCTACCTCAGGCATTAAGCCTTCATCAGTAGTTGCCACATCTGAGGTCTTAGCTATGTTACTTCTGTCCTCAGATCCACCACTGGGTGGTAACTGAGTAGTAGCAGCCTCAGATGCCCCAAGAGTCTCTAAATTTGGGCTTAAAGACTCTGGTCCACCCTCATCTCTTGGGATAGGGCTAGAGATGTCCACATCCATGTCTGATGTTGTGGTTATGTCCCCTGTTTGTTGTGGTTGTAGGGGACTGACATAATCAGATGGGACCTTCTCTTTTAGCCCAGAGAGAAGTTTGGCAATTTCAATTGCCTCTTGTTCAGAAATTTGTGGGGAAGGTTCAGTAGTTTGGGCAATAGTTTGTTGTTCAGCAGTTTCAAAAGAAGAGTGTGTTTGGTATGTTTTTCTAAGTCTTTTTCTTTTGAAATGAACAGATATGGGTGCTCTTGGTGGGGTTTGAGATGGATGAGACTGAGAGGGTGTTTCAGTCTCAACAGTTTGAAGAGCAGAATGCTCAAGAGCATGTTCAGGCATCTCAACCTCCTGAACAACTTTTCTTTTGGGTTGGTGGGTTACAGTTTTTGTTGGCTTGGGCTTTTTGGCTTTTGGTGGTGTGGGTGTGGAAGATGTGGGCTTCAGGGGGACTTGTTGTTGTTCTCCCTGATCATCTTCTGGCCAGGCAGCCGGTTTGTTCAGTCTTGAGTATGCTTGTGATGTTAAAGGGTTTAAAGTTGAAACTTTTCCCACAAGCACCTCATTACCCAGTTCCCCTATTATGCATTGCATAATGAACCTTGGGTACAACAAAAACTTTTTCTTGGTATTATTGTGATGTAACACCAACTCATGGAAAAACAGTTTTGATGCCCTGTATTTGGTTTCATTCACAATGGAATGAAATATTGGTTGAAAAGTGGAGGGCATCTGGTCATATGACCCTGTTTTTGGACTCAAACACATAATTATATAATGAAACAAAAGTTTGTATTTTGGTTCAAAATATTTTTTGAATATTGTTGCATGGGAGAGAGTACCTTGATAACCACACTCAGTCATGGTTAGATGAATATCTTTGTTAGCAACATGGTCAGGGGCAGCTACATCATCCAGACCCAGTCTTGTTGCTAGTGTGGCTGGTGTGATGGTCAGTTGTTTCCCTTTTATCTTTGAGTTGAGGGAAATGACCTCACCACCCATTGTAACCGTCTCAGCATTTGCCCAGAACTCATTCAGAGTTTCAGTGTGAATTGGTGGGTTAATTGTGAGAGCAGTAAAGTATTGGGATTTGACGACAAGATCAATGATCTCATCGTATTGGGACCAGCCTTCTTGTTTTTCAAGAAAAGCTCTTTGATTGTGTCCCTGTTTTAGAACAAGATCCATTGTGGTTTGGGTGTTTTGATCGAACAGTGAATTTTCAGGTGTAGGTTTTGAGAGAGTTTTGAGAGAGAAGGAGGGATATTTTGTGAGTTTAAAAGGATAAGTATGTGAAAAAGGTATTTATTAGAAGTTTTAACCGCTTGAATCTTCTTTATTAGAAGTTTTAAAACCGCCTTTGGTTAAAAATCTCTTTATCAGAGGTTTTAAACTTATTAGGTCAAACCTCTGATGGTGGGAAAAGTCAGATTTGCCCTTTTGACTTAAACTGCTGATGAAGGATTACTTCATCAGTAGTTCCCATTTTCTCTTCAGTAGTTTTAACATCTGATGAGAAATGTTTTTATAAATACTTTGTTCATAACTTCTGAAGTTTATTTTATCAGAAGTTACACACTTTTTCAGAAAGTTATCCCCACACTGATGATTTTTGTTCATCAGTAGTTTCTCTCAAACTGTTTTTGTTTTTCAGAAGTTTTGTTTCAGACTTTTGACATTTGTAAGTGAAAACCAGAAAAAAGATGGAAAAGGTTAACCTGAAATCCACCAAGGTAAACAGGATGGAATCAGGGGTGGAAAAAGGAAAAATAAATTTTTCATTTTGATTCCACCATGGTAAACAGGATGGAATCAAGGATGGAAAAAGGAAAAAGAAAAATTTTGATGCATATCAGTAGTGATTGATGTAGAAGTTTGCTGTAGAGTTGGGTAGAATCAAGTGTTAACTTGGATTCTAACTGATATGCAGAAAAAAAAAATAAAATAAACACTTACAAATTTAGCATTCCAAGCATGGAAACTAACTTCTGAAATGTTGATGTGTCAAGGGGCTTAGTGAAGATGTCAGCTATCTGATTAGCTGTTGCTACATGCTTCACCTCAATCTTGCCTTTTTCATAGCAATCTCTTATGAAATGGTACCTGATCTCAATATGTTTAGTTTTTGAGAACTGTACCGGATTTTGAATGATGCTAATGGCAGATTTGCTGTCTACAAACAAAGGTGTCTTGGTCTCTTTGATTCCATAATCAAGAAGTTGATATTGGAGCCATTGTATCTGTGATGTACAACTTGCAGCTGCAATGTATTCAGCTTCAGCAGTTGAAGTTGCAACAGATGTTTGCTTCTTTGATTGCCATGACACTAGACAGTTACCCAGGAATTGACAACCACCAGATGTTGACTTTCTTGTCATCTTACACCCTGCATAGTCACTATCTGAAAATGCTGATAACTTGGTATTGCTTGAAGCAGGATACCAAATTCCCAGTGTTGGAGTTCCTTTCAGATATCTAAAAATTCTTTTGACTGCAATAAGGTGTGATTCCCTTGGTGCTGATTGATATCTAGCACAGACACATGTTGAAAACATAATATCTGGTCTAGAAGCAGTTAAGTATAAAAGGGAACCTATCATGCATCTGTACATGGTTTGATCAACCTGTTTTCCTTGATCATCTGGTTCAACTTGTGTGATAGGTGTCATGGGAGTGGAACATGATTTACAGTCATTTAAAGAAAATTTGTTCAATAATTCTTTAACATATTTTGATTGATGTATAAAAGTTCCATTTGTTTGTTGTTTGATCTGCAGTCCTAGAAAGTACTGCAGTTCTCCCATGGTACTCATCTCAAATTTTGATTGCATGAGTTTCTTAAAATCATCACACAATTTTGTGTTTGTTGAACCAAAGATGATATCATCAACATAAATTTGAACAAGTAAGACATGATTTCCAACATGTTTAATGAAAAGTGTTTTATCAATGGCACCTCTTGTAAAGTTATTTTTGAGTAAAAAGGTGGAGAGTGTATCATACCAGGCTCTTGGAGCCTGTTTGAGCCCATATAGAGCTTTATCCAGTCTGTACACCCATTCAGGATGAGTAGGATCCTCAAACCCAGGTGGCTGACAGACATACACCTCCTCCTTGATTTTACCATATAAAAATGCACTTTTCACATCCATTTGATAAACTTTTATTTTGTTGGAAATGGCATAGGCCAGAAATAACCTGATGGCCTCAAGCCTTGCAACTGGAGCAAAGGTTTCATCATAGTCAATTCCCTCTTCTTGAGAGTACCCTTGAACTACCAGTCTTGCCTTGTTCTTGATTATCATACCAGCTTCATCTTGTTTGTTCCTGAAAACCCATCTTGTACCAATTGGTTGCTTGTTTTGAGGTAAGGGACAGATTTCCCAGACCTGTTGCTTGTTGAACTGTAGTAGTTCATCTTGCATAGCCTGCACCCAATTGTTGTCTTTGAGGGCTTCCTGGTACTTCTTTGGTTCCAACTGTGAAATAAAGGCTGAGAATAGGCAAAAGTTGGAGAGCTGGTTTCTGGTCAGAACACCTGTAGCTATATCACCCATGATTTGATCAAGTGGATGATCTCTGTGTTCAATCAGTTGTTGTAAACCACTGACAGGTGTAGGTGGCTCTGGTTCTTCAAACAAACTACTGAGGTCTATGATATCTGGTTCAGCAGTTGCAGCTTCTTCAGTAGTTGCAGGTGCTGGGGCAGATGTTTGAGTTTGGCCTTCAGTATTTGTTTGATCAGAAGTTTGGAAAACTTCTGATGGTGTTGTAGTTGACTTAATGACTGTTTGAGGAGTCCATGGTGCAGGATCCTCATCTTCAAACCTTTGATCACCATAATAAGTAGGTTTGGAAGAAGTAACAGCCTTTTCAGGTCCAAAGTGAAAGTTGTCAAGGTCAAAGAGTTCAGCAGGATGTGCTGGAATAAGAGTGTGTTTTGACTCATTGAACTTGACATTCAATGTTTCTTCTACTATCTTGGTGTGAGAATTAAAAACCTTGTAGGCTTTTCTAGTTGAAGAGTAACCAAGAAAGTAACCTGAGTCAACTTTGGCAGCAAACTTTGAGATAGATTCCTTGATGTTCAAGATGAAACATTGACACCCAAAAGCCCTGAAAAAGGAGATAAGGGGCTTCATGCCATGAAGAACTTCATAGGCAGTCTTGGAATGTCTCTTGACGACAAGAACTCTATTCTGAACATAACATGCTGTGTTAACTGCTTCTGCCCAAAAGTACAATGGCAGTCCGGAATCAGCTAACATTGTTCTTGCTCCTTCTATCAGTGTTCTGTTCTTCCTTTCTACTACACCATTTTGTTCAGGAGTTCTGGGAACACTGTATTGTCTAATAATCCCTTTAGACAAACAGAATTCATCCAGAGTTTTGTTCCTGAACTCTGTCCCATTGTCACTTCTAATGGTTTTGACAGATAGAGAATATTGTTTCTCTACTTGTAGAATGAAGAACTTGATGATTTCAGCAGCCTCATCCTTGGAAAATAAGAAGAATACCCATGTGAATCTTGAGTAGTCATCAATGATGACTAAGCAGTACTTCTTTTTACCAAGGCTCATAATCTTGACAGGCCCAAATAAGTCCATATGGAGTAGTTGAAGACATGCAGTTGTTTTTGATTCTTCAATAGACTTATAGGAGGACTTATGCTGTTTTCCCTTTAAACAGGATACACAGTGTTCTTGACACTGGTATACTTTCAAAGGTAGACCTCTGACCAAGCCCATTTTTGTGACTTTATTTATGGTTTTAAAGTTCACATGGCCAAGTCTCCTGTGCCAGAGATCTGTTTCTGAAGTTGATGACCTTGTCAAACTGTATTTTGCCAGAGGAGACATTGCCATGTCCTAGCACATATCCCTTGGCATTGTTCCCAAAGGACACAGATCCTTCTCTTTGGCTGATAAAGTTGTTTATCAGGTATCTGCATCCAGTCATGTGCATAGAGCCTCCACTATCAACATACCATATGCTGTTTAAGCCCCTGGAAACTCTCTGCACATAAAAGCAAATTAGTTAGATTTGGAAACCCAAGCCTGTTTGGCTTTGGGTTTGCTCTTGGGAACAGTTACAGTTTGTTCTTGACCAGGTTGAGAAATCCATGTCTTTTTGGCAATGGATTTTTCATGAAGAACTATGGTGGTATCCTTTTTAGGACCACCATCAACCTTAGTCATCAGTAGTTCTACCATGTTCTTTAGATTTTGAATCTCAGCAGTTTGTGAAACTGCTGATGATTCTGGTCTAACTACTGACAAGGAATTTTGAGAAAAAGATTTTGGTTGAGATTTTATCTTTTTCTGAGAAAAGGTGTTTTCAGGTTGTTGTTTCTTGGGTTTAAAGACTTTTTCATAATCATTTCTGATTTGATTTCCCACAACCTGTTGTTTAAATTTTTGATTGAACTGAATTCCTTTTCTGTATCTACAAAATTCAGTTTTGTGGTTGAACAGGCCACAAATTTCACATGCTTTTGCCTTCTGTTTTTGTTCTGAAGGCAAATTTCTGACAGTAAAAAGATTTTGCTCATCAGTAGTTTTCAGGGTCTCAACTCCTGAAGTAGATGAAACTACTGATGGCTTGTTGTCAGTTTTTGTAAATACTTCTGAAGTACTTTCTTTAAAAATGCCAGGATTTCTATTTAGAAAGTTTTCATGGAAAGATGTGCATTCTTTCCCTTCAGAAGTTTCATTTGAAACAATTCTTCTCCCATCTTCAGTAGTTTTGGGAGAAAAATCTGTTGGTGTTTCAACATGATGGTATCCTATGCCAAACTTCACATTTGAAGCACTTTGTTTGTTTAGCAGTAGTTGATACCCCCTACAAGATTCAACCCATTTTTCACAAGTGATCCTGGTGTCAGCAAGCTCTTGTCTGACATCTCCCAGGTCATTTAGCATCATTTTGATTTGTGCTTGGGTTTCAATGGCAGAGTCAGTTAATTTAGAAACCTCTTTTGTTTTAGCACACAGTTTTCTTTCCAAATCACATTTTATCTGTGTGTATTTTCTTTCTAAATCATTGGCTTTGCCTTGTAGGTGCACGTTTGTCTCTCTTATGAGAGCAAAAGTTTCTTTGCAAGAGTTTGAACATAGTTTTGTCAAAGATTCTTTTGATACCTGAGACAATGCAGATTTTGAGGTAGAGCCTTCAAATGCCATTAAGGCAAAGTTCTTTCTGCCATTGTCTGGTTCTCCCCAGTTGATGTCAAACACTTTGTTGTCTGCATCAGGATTACACTCTGTGGTGTCATATGGGAGACTGCTCCAGTCAACATACCCCGAGGTAAAGAGGCTTTGTTGAGGGGGTTGTTGAGGCTGTGGAGGAAGTTGAGCAGCTGGAAAGGGAGGGATTGATTGTTGGCTCTGCATCTGTTGAGCAGGCACTTGAACATATTGTACTTGAGGCATATATTGCTGTTGAGGAGCTTGTGCCTGTACAAAATGAGCACTCCCTTGAGTTCCATTGTTCCTATTATAATTGGGGTTATAGTTATTTCCAGATTGTGATTGGTTAAAGCTAGAGCTTCTACACTCTCTAGCAAAGTGTCCCAACTTCTGACACTTGTGACATCTCAGTTTAGATTTGTCAAAACCAATTTTTGTGTTACTGGTCAATCCTGGAAATTTCCTTCCTGACCTTTTATAAAACTTGTTAGTTTTAATGCTTAGCATGGCCAGTTGGTGAAGTATGTCCATTTCTTCCAAGTCATCACTGCTAAAATTTTTCAAATCATCCATGATAAAACATAGATTATCAGCAGTTTGACTTTGGTCATCATTGTCATAACCTGGGAAAGATCTTTCTGATGAGATCCCAGTGGTTATGTCAATATTGTCATAAGATCCATAGGAACAAGTTGGTGAATCTTGTCCCAAAAGTGCTGTACTACCTGGTAGGTAGTCATCAGCAGTTTTACCAGAAGTTTGTAATTTCTTCTTTTGATCGATTTCTCTTTCAAAAGTGAGTAATCTCCCATGGAGTTTTGTAAGAGTGAGGGAGCTAAAATCTGGTGAGGATCTTAAGACAATGGAGTAAGTTTCCCATTTGTCAGGTAGAGACCTTAAAAATCTATGTAACATAGATACTGTTGTATAGGTCTTCCCATTTAACTTTAGCTCAGAGATTAATGAGGAGAATCTTTCAAATTGTTGTGTCAAAGTCTCCCCATTAATATAAGCAAATGTTTCATATTGTTGAGCCAAAATTTCTCTGGTGTTGGCAATCACCTCTTCAGTTCCTCCAAACTGTTCTTTAAGACAGTCCCAAAGTTCTTTGGCACTTTCACAATGTAAAAGGCCAGAGTATATTTCATTTGGGAGAGCCATTGCCAACATAGAGAATGCCTTAGCATCTAGCTCAAGTTTTAGGAAATCTTCATCTGTATAGTCTTTGGGATCCTTAGGAATCCCTTCTTTTGTTTCAAGGTTTATGTTTACTGGTTTGTGTGGACCATATATCACAGATCTCCAACAACCAGTGTTGGTTTGTGACAAGGTATGTGCCATTCTTTTCTGCCATATATTGTACTCATTTCTCACAAGCATGGCAGGTTTGGTGGCAGAACCAGTATTATGTGGATCCATTTTTAAAGAGTTATAGATTTGTCTGATGACTCTTTTAAGTGATGGATATTGATAAAAAGTGAACTTTTGATCTTTTTATTGAATATCAATAAGAGCTTTGTGTCTGATTCTCAATTTGTTAGATTGATATGTGATCAGATAAACCAATGCTCTGATACCAATTGTTGGATCAGTTTGCTCTTGTTTGCTAAGTAAGAACTTGCTATCTTGACACTTAAGTGTTTAGCAAGTCCTAGTAAATCAGATTATAAGCACAGCGGAATGTTATAAGTTAAAGCAACACTTTTTATGCAAAGGCAGAGTTGTAACTCCCCCTTGATGTTTGAAACAAGATAAATGACAAAGTATTTATTATGAATCTAAGTTGTAAATGAGAATTAGATACTTAGCAAGATTCACAATAAATACAGAAATGGAATAATAACAATGAGAGTGTTTGAAGGATTTTTCTGTTAAAAATCAATGTCTAAAATAGAAGGTTGAAGCCTTCTATTTATAGACGATTACATGCATGTATCTTGCCTGAAAAGCAAGCACAGAAAGTCCAGTTACAAGTTGCACAAGTTGCAACATTGAAAGAAACAAATAAAGCTAAAAGTAATATTAAACAACAAACTACTGATGCAAAAGGGCGGTGGCAAATATCTTCTGCTAGGTGCTGATGAAGGACAACTACTGAAGAGTAGTTTTGTCTTCAGTACTTCTGAAGTGAACTTGTCTGGTTTGGACTTCAGAATTTCTGCAACTTCAGCACTTCTTCATATCTTCTAATCAGCAGTTTCTTGTCTTCTATTCAGTACTTCTATTTAGCCAAAAATGACAGAAGTGAATTAGACTAAGGTTTACAAAAGTGGTTTCACCAATCCTCTTTGTCCTAACAGAACCACCAGATGGTGGACGTCCGGGTCAGCAAGTGGGACGTCATCATCGGTGTCGTCATCTGAGGTACGCCTAACTAGGGGTGTTGGGTCTATGTCCATCTCAGAGTCTGAGATCCAACCTCCTCCGTGATGGGGGAATTCAGGAGCCTCGTAAGGGACAGGGGCAGGCTGGGCGAGTGGGAGATCCTCCTCGGGTGTGTCATCTACCAAGTAGTCAAGCTCAGAGTCGGATAGGATAGTGAGGTCAACAGTAATGGCCATGATCCTGTCATAAGCATGCATCTATATGTAAATAAACATGTATGTAAACAAATAAACTACCATACCCGTATGTCATCGTAGAGCAGCTTGGGATTTGAGAGGTGTAAGGCGAGACAGTGTGGTACCTTGTGAAAATGTTTCGAAAATAGTTTAGGTTATAGTTGACTCGAAATAATCTTAGTTCGATATAACCTTATACTCTGATACCAATCTGTCACACCCCGCCAAGGCGAAAACATGGGGATGCGACCTCGAAAGGTTTTCAAGCACAAGGTTCAAGCAACACACAAATTTATTTAAAAGTCCCATCAATGGATGGATATTGTCATAAAACTTATTCAAAACATAGTAACATTGTCTTAAAGAAAGTAAATTGTCTAAAATTCATGGAATTCAAACTACAACATTACGGGATCAACAAAACCTATACCATAGTGGTATCACCCAATGCATGCTTGGACCCCTCTCTCAAACCCCCACTGCTCATCATCAGTTACCTAAAAAACATGCATAAAAAGATTTGTCAACAATAATGTTGGTGAGTTCACAAGTTTGAATGTAACAAGTAAAACATTCGTGTAATTCGTGTATGACCAATCATAAGATAGTTATGCGAATGATTACTGTGCAAACCATGAGTCCTGTAACCAAACCTCTTGACTGTTGTGCCTCGCGCATTGTACACTAAAGGCAATGTATGTATGGTAGAATACTAACACTCTTTCGTATGTAACCGGTTAGAGCGACTAACCAAGAGTGGGGGTGTCAACCCAATATATCTATTAAAGTGTTCCATGGCTACTAATAGCTAATGGTTACGGTGTAATGTATGTACGGGGACTATTGAGATCTCATGAACCGATTGTCTCATGTTCCACATGGTAGTCACGATAGAATTACACACAATTGAATGGTACCAATGTTGTAGCATGTTTATCCCCAAAAATAAAAAATAGTAAAACTGGGCCGTGAAACTCATCTGATAGAGGTATATGTGGTCTAGTGAAGCTGTAATATGAAGCAACTACTGCCCGGATGGTGATTGCCCCATGATTATTAAGGACATAGTAAGTTGTGTGTTCTCGTTTATCTTACAAGTCGGGCACCCATTATTGTGAACCGTAACGTCATTAGATGTGGGTCATGTTTATTATTGGATTATTACGTGTAGCGGACACATGTTTATTATTGGATATTTTTGGGTTAAGTAGTTAAAACCACTATAACACAGGACTCAAATAGTAATTCACTCAATATAAAAATAGAAATCTTTAGACTTAATTTCATTACCTCAATTATAACCAATAAAATGATTAACTTTTGAATCAAGTGTATTTTCTTATACTGGTGTCAAGTCATTAAGATATTTTATAATAAAGAAAAAAAAGGACTTATGAAATTAATCATTTAATTATTGCGTTTAAGAATATCACAATCGCAATATCTGTGAAAAAGTAAAGTTACATATTTTATTGATATTTTGAATGACGACTTGTTGGTGCATTCTTTAGGGGACCGGACGCTACCCGTATTGTCTATGGGTACCTCAGTACCTATACGGTAACGCTATCGTCGCAGGTACTGGTAAGAATGCCGTGAAACGTTTCCCCTGGTACTATTAAACAGGCAGTGATCATGATATTTGGTTTTTGTAATTTGTGCCAACGGTCATATTATCGTTGGCAGTCAAAGTTTTCTTTTTTAAAAAAAAAATTCTTTCCTAAAATTTAGAGTGAGTAAATTATCAAAACCGTTTATGTGGTTTGGTCAAATTTGTCACTCCAACCCAATCTTTTAAAAATTGCTTAAACAGTCCCTGACTTTTGAAAAAATACGCCCAAAGAGTCAAGCGACTTAACCCAGTTAAATTTTTGACGTTAAGTCAGGGGCATTTTTGTCAACTCATGTATAAATTCATCTTCTTCCCCATTGTCTTCTTCCCTAATCAGATCCACTACCCACCACCATCTTCACCTTTCACTACCACCACCACTACCCACCATCTCCTACACCTTTCACCGCCACCACCACTACCCACCATTCCTATGTTCTTCCCTCTAAACCTTTATTAACAAACAATATAAACCAATACCAAATCAATTCCCAACCATTCCTCTGTTCTACCTACCGAGTCATTCAAAACAGAAAATCAAATCGCAATAAAAACCCTAGAAATCAAGTTCATATCCCCAAATTTTTTATATTTTTCTCTTCTTCAAATCAATAGATTCTCTTCTAGCCACTTATCCATCTTTAGACGAAGAAGACGATCAACCACAACAACAACAAATTCAATCTAAATTTGGGGAAAAATTATTCTCCTCTCTCTCGCCTCCCTCTGCTTCTTTATTCTCCAAACTTCCACAACCCGAATCCGACCCCTTTTCTCTAAACCCCAAACCCAAAAAACTTGTTCAATTCGCTAACCATTTATTACCAAAGTTGTTCATCATGATGACCAAGACCATGATAATAATAATAATCATAATAAAGAAACAAAAAAAAAAAAGATGATTACATACCTCAAGCACCATATGTTAAATCCTTTTTGTCGAGTATTCTGGCCTAAAGAAACTCTGATTCACTCAGTGCAGGATCTTCGTCTGCTGGTGCGGGCCGACGGTCGACTTTGGAATAATCTGTTTTTCCTTGATCGTAACCTAATGATTGGATGAATTTAGCTGGGTGATCGTTAGGGTTCTTTTGATCGGTTTGAAATCGAATTAACATTTAATTGTTTGTTAGGAAAATATTCCTCTGAGTCGTAAAATGTTTTCACAGTAATTGAACTACAGGTTTGTAACAAGAATAATATGATTGGTTAGGAATTGATTTGGTATTGGTTTATACTGTTTCTTAATAAAGGTTGAGAGGGAAGAACAAAGGAATGGTGGGTAGTGGTGGTGAAAGGTGGAGGAGATGGTGGGTAGTGGTGTTGGTGGTAAAAGGTGAAGATGGTGGTGGGTCTGATTAGGGAAGAAGACAATGGGGAAGAAGATGAATTTATACGTGAGTTGACAAAAATGCCCTTGGCTTAACGTCAAAAACTTAACTAGGTTAAGTCGTTGGACTGTTTTGGCCTATTTTCTCAAAAGTCTGGGATTGTTCAAGCAATTTTTAAAAGATTGGGCTGGAGTGGCAAATTTGGCCAAACCACAGGGTCGGTTTTAGTAATTTACTCTAAAATTTATAACATACTTCCACTTCAACATTCATATACCTCTAAAAATATATTATATTTTACTCTAATTTTCTTCCATACTTTTAAAAAATGAGTGATGTTGAAGAAGATCAAAGTTGCATTCCCCCGCTTGACGTGCACCCGATTTTAAATTCAACCAATACTAGCCTTGAATTTTTCAAGGATCTTGCCAAACGAGCCGAAGAAGAAGACACAACAATATCTAAAAAAGATGTGTGCCACATAAGAGATCCCCCAGTCCAACCAGTGTTCGATGAAAGTTCCCTTGCGGAGTTGAGAGACTCTGATATGCATTTCCGACATCGAAATGATCTGGCGGAACATCTAGCCACTATTGATCTACCACACCACGAAGTAGATTCCGAAGAGTTTTTCTTTATCTAGTTTTGTTAGTATATTTTACTTTTAATTTATGCGTGTTTGCATTTTTATAGTTTTAATAATGTAAGTTTATTTTATTAGCTGAATAAAATGTTTAATTAATGTTTATTTAAAAAATAGAAAAAAATATTTCAGTGAAGTAAATAAATGACGTGCTGCTTTTAAAAAAACTGTTTTAGTGAACTGAATTAGTAAAGTGATGTGATAGTGTAATATTAATAAAAATCAGTAAAGTTAAAAATAATAATAATAATGAGTGGAGTGCCCTTGTACCCTTAGAGAAGGCGGGTCGGCCCGCGATAGTGTGGTCGTGATGGCGTGGTGGCCGCGAAACACTGCCCCCTTATTTCTTCACGGTCGCGATGAAATTATCCGCGATGGCCATCACGGTTAACTAGCCGTCGGCCAACGGTCTTTTGACCGTTCACTTTAATAAAATAAAAAAACCTTTATTTTTCCCAAATCACTATATATACATTTCTATTTCAAATCAAAATACACAATCAAAACAACACACAATCAAACACTACAATCAAAAACAAAAAAATGGAAGGATCAAGCAAGAAACAAATGGCTACGAAACGAAAGTTTAGACCAAAGGTTCGGCCTAACTTAGGCGAACCGGCTCGATTTCGTGAAGACGCACCAATAACCCCCACAACCTACAAACAAATCCTATCAAAACCAAAGTTTTCAAAACCTTATGTTTCAAACCCAACAATTCTCGCTTCCAAACCAATATCCACTGAACTACCCACAACCCAACATGCCAACCCAAATCGCATCCAGAGTGTTTCAAGCACCTCCTGATCTGATTGATCTACCTATGTTCGACCGTTATGGGGTTCACGATCCAAAGAACTATACGGTCCAAGATTCTAAGGAAGAAGATGATGATGAATATAAAGAAGAGGTTGAGGAAGAGATAGAGGAAGAAGAAGAGATACTGGTGCAAGCAGTAAGAGGAAGAGGAAGAGGAAAAGGAAGAAGAGGAGGAGATACCGGGCCAAAAGAAAGAATTCCCTGGTCACAAAAGAAGAAGTGGCGTTGACCAAGTCGTTTTTACATATTTCCGAGGACAAACGCGTCGGAAATCAACAACCATCCGACACCTTTTGGCTGCGAGTGAAGGCCCACTTTGAACAACTTACCGGTATGAAGAGAAGGCGAATGGATCAAATAACTGGTAAATGGAGCGATTTACAGAAAAAATGAGTAAATTCAACTCCCTCTACGTCACACAGGTATATGATGTTATTTTTTTATAAATCGTTTACTTTATATTTTTTATAAAAATTGTTAACTATATATTTATTTTTATAAATTATAGAAACGTCTTTGGCCAAGTGGGTCAGCGAATATGGACATCATACGTGCGGCCCTCAACGATTATCAACGGGTGTACGTTAGGAATGGTTTTACTTCGTTGGACTCTTGGGAAGTTGCAAGAGTTCATTCGAAGTGGGTTCCCCTTCATATTCCAGAGTTAACCGGACTTGGGCTGACCGGCCCTCTTGGAGGAAGGGGACGGGGAAGGGGAAGGAGTGGTCGTTCTAAAAAACGATCTAAAACCTCCGACTCGGGAAATTGTACACCTTCAACGGACGGGCTGTGTACCAACATGCCCGAGCTTAATTTGAATGATGAATTTCTCGACCCCGAAGACGACACTACCCCCACAAGAACCACGGCTCGAAGGAAGAGTGTCGAGTTGTCAAGTGGCAAAGGCAAAGAGCCTTGGATGGAGGCGATGACCGAATACAAGTCGGCAAAGATGGTGGAAATTGATGAGAATCGGGAAAGGCGTAAGCATTTGGCGGACTTGAAAATACAAAGAGAAAACACCTACATGAAACATTTGTGCGAAATTGAAAAAATTAAAGATTTGAAAGTGTTGAAGGAGTCGCATGAAGACGCCGAAAAACCATACAAGTTGATTCTCATCGATCGAAAACGTAAAATTTTCCACAAGTAGGGTTGGCCATGTAACTTTTAGGTTTATTTTTTTCGATTTTTTAGGTTTTTAATGTTTATTTTTCTGTTTATTTTTCTGTTTTTTTAGGTTATTTTATGTTTTTTATTTAATGTAATGTTTATTAGTTTTAATTTAATGTTTTTTTATTTAATTTAATGTTTTTTATTTAATATAATATGTTTTTAGTTTATTTAAAAAAAAAGTTTAGTGATGAAATGTGATAGAATGTGAACACCGCGGCATGGGTTTAGTGATGAAATGTGATAAAATGAGGTGACAGAATCTGATTGGGTGTGATAGTGTGATGAATGTGATAAATATATCACTACCCCTTGTGGCCTTACACTCTGTTCCAGAGTTTCATTAAAAGATGGAAGAGAAAGGATATCCCTCCTCTTCCTTTCCCTCCGGTTCCTTCCAAATTGGAAAGATTGAAAATCAACCTAAAAACCTCTTTATTATCTCTCTCATTCCCTCCCTTTCACTCATACAAAAAAACTCTGGAACACATTTTTTTCTCACTTCCTTCCCAATCTTTTCTCTTTTATCATTTAATGAAACTCTGGAACATAGTGTTAGAGCATTCACACTAAGAGCATTCACAATAGATGCTCCATAATAGTGTGAGGAGGGCCTCTATATTATATAGAGTGAGTATAAGTGGTTGTGAGTAGTAGAGAGAGAAAATATATAGAGGAGACACTGTTCATCAGTAAATTTGGAGGAGACACTGTTCACCCTCTATAACTTTTTAATATTTTTATGATTCCCATTTTTCCGGATGACGAAACATGTCCGGTTTGCCGTAAAGCGTGTTTGGATAAATATGGGGAGCATGCCCTCCATTGTAGAGAGTTACCGGGGTTTTAGTACAGGCACGATTTCGTTCGGGACGTTTTAATGGATATTCTTAGATGAGCAGGGATCTCGGCAAAGAAAGAGCCCCGGTTAACTTTCTTACAGACCCGACAAAAGGGAGGTCCACTTTACGTCCGGCTGACATGCTAGTGTTTGGTTGGGAAGGTGCGAAACAGGCATGCGTGGACCTTATGGGTGTGTCACCTTTAGCGGGATTCAGGGAGAGTGGGTTCGTCGCGGGGCAAGTGGTACTTAGAGCAGAGTCGAACAAGGTGGCAAAGCACACTAAAGCGTGCGAGGATAACCAACATGCTTTTGTCCCTCTGGCTTTTGACACTTTTGGCTCATTAGCACCGGAAGCGATTAGGTTTCTGACGAGAGTCCAGCGGGTGGTCCACAGCAACTTCTTGACTCCCCAGGGGCAAGGATTTGTATTCTCTAGATTAGGATTCTCTATCCAGAAGGGGGTGGCGGCGCAGCTTGTTGCCCGCCTACCTGCTATTCTTATGTAATTTGCCCCTTTTGTTGAAATGAATAAATAAGAATATTAAGAATTAAAAAAAAAATATTTTTAAAAGTGGTTGTGAGTAGAGGGGAGAGAAAAGGTAACGATAAAAGTATAAAATAAGCATTATTAAATAGAAAATGAGAGAGAAAGGTAATGATTTTTAGTGTAATTATAGAGATGAAGATGGAGGATTTACTGTGAATGGTCTAAGTACTCTATCTCTATCTCAATAATTACACTAAAAATCACTACTTTTCTTTTTCCTTTTCTATTTAATAATACTTATTCTATACTTTCATCATTACCTTTTATCTCTCCTCTACTCACAACCACTTTTAAAAATATTAAAAAATTATGGAGGGTGAATAGTGTCTTCTTCAAATTTACCGATGAATAGTGTCTCCTCTATATATTTTCTCTCTCCTCTATATACAACCACTCTATATAATATAGAAGGCCCCTTACACTTACACTTACACTAATATGAAAGCATTATCTAAAATGAATGTTGCAATCTTCTCCAATAAAATGATTACATTATTTAAAGGTGGTGGAAGAAATAAAATCTCTTGAGTTTTCATTGGATTAAAAGAGAGAGTGAGAGAAAGAACCTTCCTCTTTTAAAACAATCTTTGGAGAAATTGGCATAAATATTTCATGTTTTGGCTTCTAACTTGTTACTAATCTAGTCTATTTAATAAGAAAAAGTTTTTAAATAGATATAATGTTTTTTTAAATAATAATTTAAGTTCATTAAAACAAAATACGAAAGTTACATCAAAATAGAAGGTAGACGAGCAACAAGCTGCGCCGCCATCCCTTTCTGAATTGCGAACCCTAGTTTACCAAAGACAAATCCTTATCCCCTGAAGATGAACTACTACCGTGGACGATCCGTTAGACCCTGGTCAAAAACGAATAGCTTTTTCTGACGCTATATAATGTTTAAAAACAGAATCTATACATATAATAAACCAAAGCCATTTTAATGACATGGCACTCAAAGAGACATTCTCTTCCTTGAGTGTGCCATGTGTCATCCCATGTGGCATTGAGATATTTTAGGAAAAAAATAATTTAAAAACAAAATTGGATTTTTCACCCTCATGTTTCCTCCCATAATTTTTAAACGTTAATATCTTTAATATACGAGATTTTTTAAAGAAAAAAATTACACCAAACTAACGAGCGTTTTATTATCTTTCCAACGAGTACCATAGTGTTATATAAAAACGGAGAAATTTTTTTGTGGGGTTTTGTTCATACAGGGAAAAAAACACAAAGTGTTCAGGTAAATCATTAATCATGTATAAACAAGTCACTAATTATGTTTAAATCAGTAAATATGAATTTTGTTTTCAACCAGAGCCGAATAGGTTAATAGAGTTATATGTTGTTTTAAGTTAGGTATTAATATTAGTATGTTAGAGTTGTACATTTGTTTAGTCTTTAGGATAGGTGTTAATATTATAGTTAAATTAAAGTTCTACATTCTTTTAGGTTAGGTGTTAGCATTGGAGTTGTACATTGTTAATTTGTTTTAGGTTAGATATTAATATTGGAGTTATACATCAGTCTATTTCATATGTAAAATTGATGTATCATATTAAATTTTTCAACCCGAGACGCTCCGGTGTATAATCTAGTTGTATCTATATTAAATTTACGACACTTGAATAGTGTCAAAATCTAACATACGCTGCTTCATTGGTATTACAAATCCATATGAAAAATAATGATAGTGGATGGATATTAAAATATTAACTTGTATTACAAACTTCAACTTTAAAGATATGCTTTGCAATATTTCTTTTGCTTTTCCAGAGCTAATATTGCTAGGAGCCATTTTGTTTGATTTTAAAATGGGAAACATACAAGTGGTGTTTGGGATATTGGTTTGAGTTTAGTATGATATTTCTCGCGCCCCTAGGTATTCTCTACCTACCCACCTGTGTCGGTTTCGGGAGGAAGTAAAGCTAACTTTTTGTTATTATTTTATTACTAACAGGCAACAACACTTGATGTAAAACTTAATGGGTTGCGAGTATTTTTGTGAAGCTCATGCGAACATAACAGTCACTTAATGTTATTTTTTTGTCCATCAAACACTCGACGCAACAAGAGCTCCCAACAGCGAACCGCCGACAATTGTACGTAACATGTATGCACAACAGCGGCGCCCGCGGCGAAGCACGAGCCAACTAACACCTAGTATATATAAGTAAAGAGAAAAAAAAAGGAGAAATTGAAAAGTTTGTTTTGGAGTTTGGATAAGTATAATGGTCAGTTACTTGCGGTGTGTACTGCTTTGACTTTCTTGTCCATGTGGAATTTATTGGAAGCCACGTATGAAAGAAAGGCTGTGAGCGACTCTTATATGTAGACGGTTATCGGCGGCATTCTAGAAGCCCAAACAAATAATTCCTTCGAAGGTTCTCATTTTCTTAGTCTTTGCCGTGAACAAGGTATCCGACTTTCATTTTCAACAACAATTTGTCCACTTCTATTCTATACGTTATCTTTAATGAAATTTTGTGGATGATATGTTATACTCTTATGTTTGATAAGGAATACACATTTTTTTTCCTAAATTTTTTTCCTTAAGTTTATTTATCGTTTAACTCTAATACTTCCTACATCATTTACAATCTAACCCAACACTTTTCACTAAAACTTTGGTCTAATATCCTTAGTGTCTTTTACAAATTTTTCGTTTTACGTTTCGGTCTAGTTTGCAAGTTAATACGCCGTAATATGTGTGTGTGGTTCAATGTTTTTACGTATGTTTTTCCAGTTTAACGGGCCCGTCGCATTGCCCGAATCCTTGATCGACTTAATTATTGTTTTCAACGTTTTAAGTTTTGCGTGCGTAGTTCAACATTTTTACATCTACTTTTCATCCGTTTTCACTTTTTTGTCTTTGATATTTTTATATGAGTTATTTCCACTATTAGTGGTTGTTGGCAATGATGTGACATTAGTTCTATTTGGTATGGAGTAAGAATTTTCAGCCTTTATAAACTGTTGTCCAGTATTTTTGACCTACAGCACCTGAAAGTCCAACGAGATACCCATTTTATTCGTTAATACTATAATTAGGATTCCCCTATAAGGATAGGAGATTCTGGGTCCCGTGACTAACCCAATAAGGGTGTACATTAGGCTATAAAATTATTTCCAAAAGTAAGAATTTCCAGCCTTTATAAACTGTTGTTCAGTATTTTTGACCTACAGCACCTGAAAGTCCAACGAGATACCCATTTTAGTTCTTTAATACTATAATTAGGCTTCCCCTATAAGGATAGGAGATTCTGGGTCCCGTGACTAACCCAATAGGGGTGTACATTAGGCTATAAAATTATTTCCAAGAGTAAGAATTTCCAGCCTTTATAAACTGTTGTTCAGTATTCTTTGACCTACAGCACCTGAAAGTCCAACGAGATACCCATTTTAGTTCGTTAATACTATAATTAGGCTTCCCCTATAAGGATAGGAGATTCTGGGTCCCGTGACTAACCCAATAAGGGTGTACATTAGGCTATAAAATTATTTCCAAGAGTAAGAATTTCCAGCCTTTATAAACTGTTGTTCAGTATTCTTTGACCTACAGCACCTGAAAGTCCAACGAGATACTCATTTTAGTTCGTTAATACTATAATTAGGCTTCCCCTATAAGGATAGGAGATTCTGGGTCCCGTGACTAACCCAATAAGGGTGAACATTAGGCTATAAAATTATTTCCAAAAGTAAGAATTTCCAGCCTTTATAAACTGTTGTTGAGTATTTTTGACCTACAACACCTGAAAGTCGAACGAGATACCCATTTTTGTTCGTTAATACTATAATTAGGCTTCCCCTATAAGGATAGGAGATTCTGGGTCCCGTGACTAACCCAATAAAGGTGTACATTAGGCTATAAAATTATTTCCAAGAGTAAGAATTTCCAGCGTTTATAAACTGTTGTTCAGTATTCTTTGACCTACAGCACCTGAAAGTCCAACGAGATACCCATTTTAGTTCGTTAATATTATAATTAGGCTTCGCCTATAAGGATAGGAGATTCTGGGTCCCGTGACTAACCCAATAAGGGTGTACATTAGGCTATAAAATTATTTCCAAAAGTAAGAATTTCTAGCCTTTATAAACTGTTGTTCAGTATTTTTGACCTACAGCACCTGAAAGTCCAACGAGATACCCATTTTATTTCGTTAATTCTATAATTAGGCTTCCCCTATAAGGATAGGATATTCTGGGTCCCGTGACTAACCCAATAGGGGGGGTACATTAGGCTATAATATTATTTCCAAGAGTAAGAATTTCCAGCCTTTATAAACTGTTGTTCAGTATTCTTTGACCTACAGCACCTAAAAGTCCAACAAGATACCCATTTTAGTTCGTTAATACTATAATGAGGCCTCCCCTATAAGGATAGGAGATTCTGGGTCCCGTGACTAACTCAATAAGGCTGTACATTAGGCTATAAAATTATTTCCAAGAGTAAGAATTTCCAGCCTTTATAAACTGTTGTTCAGTATTCTTTGACCTACAGCACCTGAAAGTCCAACGAGATACCCATTTTAGTTCGTTAATACTATACTTAGGCTTCCCCTATAAGCATAGGAGATTCTGGGTCCCGTGACTAACCCAATAGGGGTGTACAGTAGGCTATAAAATTATTTCCAAGAGTAAGAATTTCCAGTCTTTATAAACTGTTGTCCAGTATTTTTGACCTACAGCACCTGAAAGTCCAACGAGATACCCATTTTAGTTCGTTAATACTATAATTAGGATTCCCCTATAAGGATAGGAGATTGTGGGTCCCGTGACTAACCCAATAAGGGTGTACATTAGGCTATAAAATTATTTCCAAAAGTAAGAATTTCCAGCCTTTATAAACTGTTGTTCAGTATTTTTGACTTACAGCACCTGAAAGTCCAACGAGATACCCATTTTAGTTCGTTAATCCTATAATTAGGCTTCCCCTATAAGGATAGGAGATTATGGGTCCCGTGACTAACCCAATAGGGGGGGGTACATTAGGCTATAATATTATTTCTAAGAGTAAGAATTTCCAGCCTTTATAAACTGTTGTTCAGTATTGTTTGACCTACAGCACCTAAAAGTCCAACGAGATACCCATTTTAGTTCGTTAATACTATAATTAGGCTTCCTCTATAAGGATAGGAGATTCTAGGTCCCGTGACTAACCCAATAAGGGTGTACATTAGGCTATAAAATTATTTCCAAGAGTAAG
This sequence comes from Ambrosia trifida, assembly GCA_028751855.1. Classification (NCBI taxonomy): domain Eukaryota; kingdom Viridiplantae; phylum Streptophyta; class Magnoliopsida; order Asterales; family Asteraceae; genus Ambrosia; species Ambrosia trifida. Next base: position 1,241,150 of record CM054126.1, on the reverse strand, counting down.
AATTTCCAGCCTTTATAAACTCTTGTTCAGTATTCTTTGACCTACAGCACCTGAAAGTCCAACGAGATACCCATTTTAGTTCGTTAATACTATACTTATGCTTCCCCTATAAGCATAGGAGATTCTGGGTCCCGTGACTAACCCAATAGGGGTGTAAATTAGGCTATAAAATTATTTCAAAGAGTAAGAATTTCCAGCCTTTATAAACTGTTGTCCAGTATTTTTGATCTACAGCACCTGAAAGTCCAACGAGATACCCATTTTAGTTCGTTAATACTATAATTAGGATTCCCCTATAAGGATAGGAGATTCTGGGTCCCATGACTAACCCAATAAGGGTGTACATTAGGCTATAAAATTATTTCCAAAAGTAAGAATTTCCAGCTTTATAAACTGTTGTTCAGTATTTTTGACCTACAGCACCTGAAAGTCCAACGAGATACCCATTTTAGTTCTTTAATACTATAATTAGGCTTCCCCTATAAGGATAGGAGATTCTGGGTCCCGTGACTAACCCAATAGGGGTGTAGATTAGGCTATAAAATTATTTCCAAGAGTAAGAATTTCCAGCCTTTATAAACTGTTGTTCAGTATTTTTGACCTACAGCACCTGAAAGTCCAACGAGATACCCATTTTAGTTCGTTAATACTATAATTAGGCTTCCCCTAGAAGGATAAGAGATTCTGGGTCCCGTGACTAACCCAATAAGGGTGTACATTAGGCTATAAAATTATTTCCAAGAGTAAGAATTTCCAGCCTTTATAAACTGTTGTTCAGTATTCTTTGACCTACAGCACCTGAAAGTCCAACTAGATACCCATTTAAGTTCGTTAATACTATACTTAGGCTTCCCCTATAAGCATATGAGATTCTGGGTCCCGTGACTATCCCAATAGGGGTGTACATTAGGCTATAAAATTATTTCCAAGAGTAAGAATTTCCAGCCTTTATAAACTGTTGTCCAGTATTTTTGACCTACAGCACCTGAAAGTCCAACGAGATACCCATTTTAGTTCGTTAATACTATAATTAGGATTCCCCTATAAGGATAGGAGATTCTGGGTCCCGTGACTAACCCAATAAGGGTGAACATTAGGCTATAAAATTATTTCCAAAAGTAAGAATTTCCAGCCTTTATAAACTGTTGTTGAGTATTTTTGACCTACAGCACCTGAAAGTCCAACGAGATACCCATTTTTGTTCGTTAATACTATAATTAGGCTTCCCCTATAAGGATAGGAGATTCTGGGTCCCGTGACTAACCCAATAAAGGTGTACATTAGGCTATAAAATTATTTCCAAGAGTAAGAATTTCCAGCGTTTATAAACTGTTGTTCAGTATTCTTTGACCTACAGCACCTGAAAGTCCAACGAGATACCCATTTAAGTTCGTTAATACTATACTTAGGCTTCCCCTATAAGCATAGGAGATTCTGGGTCCCGTGACTATCCCAATAGGGGTGTACATTAGGCTATAAAATTATTTCCAAGAGTAAGAATTTCCAGCCTTTATAAACTGTTGTCCAGTATTTTTGACCTACAGCACCTGAAAGTCCAATGAGATACCCATTTTAGTTTGTTAATACTATAATTAGGCTTCTCCTATAAGGATAGGAGATTCGGGGTCCCGTGACTTACCCAATAAGGGTGTACATTAGGCTATAAAATTATTTCCAAGAGTAAGAATTTCCAGCCTTTATAAACTGTTGTTCAGTATTCCTTGACCTAAAGCACCTGAATGTCCAACGAGACACCCATTTTAGTTTGTTAATACTATAATTAGGCTTCTCCTATAAGGATAGGAGATTCGGGGTCCTGTGACTAACCCAATAAGGGTGTACATTAGGCTATAAAATTATTTCCAAGAGTAAGAATTTCCAGCCTTTATAAACTGTTGTTCAGTATTCTTTGACATAAAGCACCTGAATGTCCAACGAGACACCCATTTTAGTTTGTTAATACTATAATTAGGCTTCTCCTATTAGGATAGGAGATTCGGGGTCCTGTGACTAACCAACCCAATAAGGGTGTACATTAGGCTATAAAATTATTTCCAAGAGTAAGAATTTCCAGCCTTTATAAACTGTTGTTCAGTATTCTTTGACCTACAGCACCTGAATGTCCAACGAGACACCCATTTTAGTTTGTTAATACTATAATTAGGCTTCTCCTATAAGGATAGGAGATCCGGGCTCCTGTGACTAACCCAATAAGGGTGTACATTAGGCTATAAAATTATTTCCAAGAGTAAGAATTTCCAGCCTTTATAAACTGTTGTTCTGTATTCCTTGACCTACACCACCTGAATGTCCAACGAGACACCCATTTTAGTTTGTTAATACTATAATTAGGCTTCTCCTATAAGGATAGGAGATTCGGGGTCCTGTGACTAACCCAGTAAGGGTGTACATTAGGCTATAAAATTATTTCCAAGAGTAAGAATTTCCAGCCTTTATAAACTGTTGTTCAGAATTCTTTGACCTACAGCACCTGAATGTCCAACGAGACACCCATTTTAGTTTGTTAATACTATAATTAGGCTTCTGCTATAAGGATAGGAGATTCGGGGTCCTGTGACTAACCCAATAAGGGTGTACATTAGGCTATAAAATTATTTCCAAGAGTAAGAATTTCCAGCCTTTATAAACTGTTGTTCAGTATTTTTGACCTACAGTACCTGAAAGTCCAACGAGATACCCATTTTAGTTCGTTAATACTATAATTAGGCTTCCCCTATAAGGATAGGAGATTCTGGGTCCCGTGACTAACCCAATAGGGGGGGTACATTAGGCTATAAAATTATTTCCAAGAGTAAGAATTTCCAGCCTTTATAAACTGTTGTTCAGTATTCTTTGACATAAAGCACCTGAATGTCCAACGAGACACCCATTTTAGTTTGTTAATACTATAATTAGGCTTCTCCTATAAGGATAGGAGATTCGGGGTCCTGTGACTAACCAACCCAATAAGGCTGTACATTAGGCTATAAAATTATTTCCAAGAGTAAGATTTTCCAGCCTTTATAAACTGTTGTTCAGTATTTTTGACCTAAAGCACCTGAAAGTCCAACGAGATACCCATTTTAGTTCGTTAATCCTATAATTAGGCTTCCCCTATAAGGATAGGAGATTCTGGGTCCCGTGACTAACCCAATAGGGGTGTACATTAGGCTATAAAATTATTTCCAAAAGTAAGAATTTCCAGCCTTTATAAACTGTTGTTCAGTATTTTTGACCTACAGTACCTGAAAGTCCAACGAGATACCCATTTTAGTTCGTTAATACTATAATTAGGCTTCTCCTATAAGGATAGGAGATTCTTGGTCCCGTGACTAACCCAATAGGGGGGGGGTACATTAGGCTATAATATTATTATTTCCAAGAGTAAGAATTTCCAGCCTTTATAAACTGTTGTCCAGTATTTTTGACCTACAGCACCTGAAAGTCCAACGAGATACCCATTTTAGTTCGTTAATACTATAATTAGGATTCCCCTATAAGGATAGGAGATTCTGGGTCCCGTGACTAACCCAATAAGGGTGTACATTAGGCTATAAAATTATTTCCAAAAGTAAGAATTTCCAGCCTTTATAAACTGTTCAGTATTTTTGACCTACAGCACCTGAAAGTCCAACGAGATACCCATTTTAGTTCTTTAATACTATAATTAGGCTTCCCCTATAAGGATAGGAGATTCTGGGTCCCGTGACTAACCCAATAGGGGTGTACATTAGGCTATAAAATTATTTCCAAGAGTAAGAATTTCCAGCCTTTATAAACTGTTGTTCAGTATTCTTTGACCTACAACACCTGAAAGTCCAACGAGATACCCATTTTAGTTCGTTAATTCTATAATTAGGCTTCCCCTATAAGGATAGGAGATTCTGGGTCCCGTGACTAACCCAATAAGGGTGTACATTAGGCTATAAAATTATTTCCAAGAGTAAGAATTTTCAGCCTTTATAAACTGTTGTCCAGTATTTTTGACCTACAGCACCTGAAAGTCCAACGAGATACCCATTTTAGTTCGTTAATACTATAATTAGGATTCCCCTATAAGGATAGGAGATTCTGGGTCCCGTGACTAACCCAATAAGGGTGAACATTAGGCTATAAAATTATTTCCAAAAGTAAGAATTTCCAGCCTTTATAAACTGTTGTTGAGTATTTTTGACCTACAGCACCTGAAAGTCCAACGAGATACCCATTTTTGTTCGTTAATACTATAATTAGGCTTCCCCTATAAGGATAGGAGATTCTGGGTCCCGTGACTAACCCAATAAAGGTGTACATTAGGATATAAAATTATTTCCAAGAGTAAGAATTTCCAGCGTTTATAAACTGTTGTTCAGTATTCTTTGACCTACAGCACCTGAAAGTCCAACGAGATACCCATTTTAGTTCGTTAATACTATAATTAGGCTTCGCCTATAAGGATAGGAGATTCTGGGTCCCGTGACTAACCCAATAAGGGTGTACATTAGGCTATAAAATTATTTCCAAAAGTAAGAATTTCCAGCCTTTATAAACTGTTGTTCAGTATTTTTGACCTACAGCACCTGAAAGTCCAACGAGATACCCATTTTAGTTCGTTAATACTATACTTAGGCTTCCCCTATAAGCATAGGAGATTCTGGGTCCCGTGACTATCCCAATAGGGGTGTACATTAGGCTATAAAATTATTTCCAAGAGTAAGAATTTCCAGCCTTTATAAACTGTTGTCCAGTATTTTTGACCTACAGCACCTGAAAGTCCAACGAGATACCCATTTTAGTTCGTTAATACTATAATTAGGATTCCCCTATAAGGATAGGAGATTCTGGGTCCCGTGACTAACCCAATAAGGGTGAACATTAGGCTATAAAATTATATCCAAAAGTAAGAATTTCCAGCCTTTATAAACTGTTGTTGAGTATTTTTGACCTACAGCACCTGAAAGTCCAACGAGATACCCATTTTTGTTCGTTAATACTATAATTAGGCTTCCCCTATAAGGATAGCAGATTCTGGGTCCCGTGACTAACCCAATAAAGGTGTACATTAGGCTATAAAATTATTTCCAAGAGTAAGAATTTCCAGCGTTTATAAACTGTTGTTCAGTATTCTTTGACCTACAGCACCTGAAAGTCCAACGAGATACCCATTTTAGTTCGTTAATACTATAATTAGGCTTCGCCTATAAGGATAGGAGATTCTGGGTCCCGTGACTAACCCAATAAGGGTGTACATTAGGCTATAAAATTATTTCCAAAAGTAAGAATTTCCAGCCTTTATAAACTGTTGTTCAGTATTTTTGACCTACAGCACCTGAAAGTCCAACGAGATACCCATTTTAGTTCGTTAATTCTATAATTAGGCTTCCCCTATAAGGATAGGAGATTCTGGGTCCCGTGACTAACCCAATAGGGGGGTACATTAGGCTATAATATTATTTCCAAGAGTAAGAATTTCCAGCCTTTATAAACTGTTGTTCAGTATTCTTTGACCTACAACACCTAAAAGTCCAACGAGATACCCATTTTAGTTCGTTAATACTATAATGAGGCCTCCCCTATAAGGATAGGAGATTCTGGGTCCCGTGACTAACTCAATAAGGCTGTATATTAGGCTATAAAATTATTTCCAAGAGTAAGAATTTCCAGCCTTTATAAACTGTTGTTCAGTATTCTTTGACCTACAGCACCTGAGTGCCCAACTAGACACCCATTTAAGTTTGTTAATACTATAATTTGGCTTCTCCTATAAGGATAGGAGATTCGGGGTCCTGTGACTAACCCAATAAGGGTGTACATTAGGCTATAAAATTATTTCCAAGAGTAAGAATTTCCAGCCTTTATAAACTGTTGTTCAGTATTCTTTGACATAAAGCACCTGAATGTCCAACGAGACACCCATTTTAGTTTGTTAATACTATAATTAGGCTTCTCCTATAAGGATAGGAGATTCGGGGTCCTGTGACTAACCAACCCAATAAAGGTGTACATTAGGCTATAAAATTATTTCCAAGAGTAAGAATTTCCAGCCTTTATAAACTGTTATTCAGTATTCTTTGACCTACAGTACCTGAATGTCCAACGAGATACCCATTTTTGTTTGTTAATACTATAATTAGGCTTCTCCTATAAGGATAGGAGATTCGGGGTCCTGTGACTAACCCAATAAGGATGTACATTAGGCTATAAAATTATTTCCAAGAGTAAGAATTTCCAGCCTTTATAAACTGTTGTTCAGTATTCTTTGACCTACACCACCTGAATGTCCAACGAGACACCCATTTTAGTTTGTTAATACTATAATTAGGCTTCTCCTATAAGTATAGGAGATTCGGGGTCCTGTGACTAACCCAGTAAGGGTGTACATTAGGCTATAAAATTATTTCCAAGAGTAAGAATTTCCAGCCTTTATAAACTGTTGTTCAGTATTCTTTGACCTACAGCACCTGAATGTCCAACGAGACACCCATTTTAGTTTGTTAATACTATAATTAGGCTTCTCCTATAAGGATAGGAGATTCGGGCTCCTGTGACTAACCCAATAAGGGTGTACATTAGGCTATAAAATTATTTCCAAGAGTTAGAATTTCCAGCCTTTATAAACTGTTGTTCAGTATTCTTTGACCTACACCACCTGAATGTCCAACGAGACACCCATTTTAGTTTGTTAATACTATAATTAGGCTTCTCCTATAAGGATAGGAGATTCGGGGTCCTGTGACTAACCCAGTAAGGGTGTACATTAGGCTATAAAATTATTTCCAAGAGTAAGAATTTCCAACCTTTATAAACTGTTGTTCAGTATTCTTTGACCTACACCACCTGAATGTCCAACGAGACACCCATTTTAGTTTGTTAATACTATAATTAGGCTTCTCCTATAAGGATAGGAGATTCGGGGTCCTGTGACTAACCCAGTAAGGGTGTACATTAGGCTATAAAATTATTTCCAAGAGTAAGAATTTCCAGCCTTTATAAACTGTTGTTCAGTATTCTTTGACCTACAGCACCTGAATGCCCAACTAGACACCCATTTTAGTTTGTTAATACTATAATTAGGCTTCTCCTATAAGGATAGGAGATTCGGGGTCCTGTGACTAACCCAATAAGGGTGTACATTAGGCTATAAAATTATTTCCAAGAGTAAGAATTTCCAGCCTTTATAAACTGTTGTTCAGTATTCTTTGACATAAAGCACCTGAATGTCCAATGAGACACCCATTTTAGTTTGTTAATACTATAATTAGGCTTCTCCTATAAGGATAGGAGATTCGGGGTCCTGTGACTAACCAACCCAATAAGGGTGTACATTAGGCTATAAAATTATTTCCAAGAGTAAGAATTTCCAGCCTTTATAAACTGTTATTCAGTATTCTTTGACCTACAGTACCTGAATGTCCAACGAGATACCCATTTTTGTTTGTTAATACTATAATTAGGCTTCTCCTATAAGGATAGGAGATTCGGGGTCCTGTGACTAACCCAATAAGGATGTACATTAGGCTATAAAATTATTTCCAAGAGTAAGAATTTCCAGCCTTTATAAACTGTTGTTCAGTATTCTTTGACCTACACCACCTGAATGTCCAACGAGACACCCATTTTAGTTTGTTAATACTATAATTAGGCTTCTCCTATAAGTATAGGAGATTCGGGGTCCTGTGACTAACCCAGTAAGGGTGTACATTAGGCTATAAAATTATTTCCAAGAGTAAGAATTTCCAGCCTTTATAAACTGTTGTTCAGTATTCTTTGACGTACACCACCTGAATATCCAACGAGACACCCATTTTAGTTTGTTAATACTATAATTAGGCTTCTCCTATAAGGATAGGAGATTCGGGGTCCTGTGACTAACCCAATAAGGGTGTACATTAGGCTATAAAATTATTTCCAAGAGTAAGAATTTCCAGCCTTTATAAACTGTTGTTCAGTATTCTTTGACCTACACCACCTGAATGTCCAACGAGACACCCATTTTAGTTTGTTAATACTATAATTAGGCTTCTCCTATAAGGATAGGAGATTCGGGGTCCTGTGACTAACCCAGTAAGGGTGTACATTAGGCTATAAAATTATTTCCAAGAGTAAGAATTTCCAACCTTTATAAACTGTTGTTCAGTATTCTTTGACCTACACCACCTGAATGTCCAACGAGACACCCATTTTAGTTTGTTAATACTATAATTAGGCTTCTCCTATAAGGATAGGAGATTCGGGGTCCTGTGACTAACCCAGTAAGGGTGTACATTAGGCTATAAAATTATTTCCAAGAGTAAGAATTTCCAGCCTTTATAAACTGTTGTTCAGTATTCTTTGACATAAAGCACCTGAATGTCCAACGAGACACCCATTTTAGTTTGTTAATACTATAATTAGGCTTCTCCTATAAGGATAGGAGATTCGGGGTCCTGTGACTAACCCAGTAAGGGTGTACATTAGGCTATAAAATTATTTCCAAGAGTAAGAATTTCCAACCTTTATAAACTGTTGTTCAGTATTCTTTGACCTACACCACCTGAATGTCCAACGAGACACCCATTTTAGTTTGTTAATACTATAATTAGGCTTCTCCTATAAGGATAGGAGATTCGGGGTCCTGTGACTAACCCAGTAAGGGTGTACATTAGGCTATAAAATTATTTCCAAGAGTAAGAATTTCCAGCCTTTATAAACTGTTGTTCAGTATTCTTTGACATAAAGCACCTGAATGTCCAACGAGACACCCATTTTAGTTTGTTAATACTATAATTAGGCTTCTCCTATAAGGATAGGAGATTCGGGGTCCTGTGACTAACCAACCCAATAAGGGTGTACATTAGGCTATAAAATTATTTCCAAGAGTAAGAATTTCCAGCCTTTATAAACTGTTATTCAGTATTCTTTGACCTACAGTACCTGAATGTCCAACGAGACACCCATTTTAGTTTGTTAATACTATAATTAGGCTTCTCCTATAAGGATAGGAGATTCGGGGTCCTGTGACTAACCCAGTAAGGGTGTACATTAGGCTATAAAATTATTTCCAAGAGTAAGAATTTCCAACCTTTATAAACTGTTGTTCAGTATTCTTTGACCTACACCACCTGAATGTCCAACGAGACACCCATTTTAGTTTGTTAATACTATAATTAGGCTTCTCCTATAAGGATAGGAGATTCGGGGTCCTGTGACTAACCCAGTAAGGGTGTACATTAGGCTATAAAATTATTTCCAAGAGTAAGAATTTCCAGCCTTTATAAACTGTTGTTCAGTATTCTTTGACATAAAGCACCTGAATGTCCAACGAGACACCCATTTTAGTTTGTTAATACTATAATTAGGCTTCTCCTATAAGGATAGGAGATTCGGGGTCCTGTGACTAACCCAGTAAGGGTGTACATTAGGCTATAAAATTATTTCCAAGAGTAAGAATTTCCAACCTTTATAAACTGTTGTTCAGTATTCTTTGACCTACACCACCTGAATGTCCAACGAGACACCCATTTTAGTTTGTTAATACTATAATTAGGCTTCTCCTATAAGGATAGGAGATTCGGGGTCCTGTGACTAACCCAGTAAGGGTGTACATTAGGCTATAAAATTATTTCCAAGAGTAAGAATTTCCAGCCTTTATAAACTGTTGTTCAGTATTCTTTGACATAAAGCACCTGAATGTCCAACGAGACACCCATTTTAGTTTGTTAATACTATAATTAGGCTTCTCCTATAAGGATAGGAGATTCGGGGTCCTGTGACTAACCAACCCAATAAGGGTGTACATTAGGCTATAAAATTATTTCCAAGAGTAAGAATTTCCAGCCTTTATAAACTGTTATTCAGTATTCTTTGACCTACAGTACCTGAATGTCCAACGAGATACCCATTTTTGTTTGTTAATACTATAATTAGGCTTCTCCTATAAGGATAGGAGATTCGGGGTCCTGTGACTAACCCAATAAGGATGTACATTAGGCTATAAAATTATTTCCAAGAGTAAGAATTTCCAGCCTTTATAAACTGTTGTTCAGTATTCTTTGACCTACACCACCTGAAAGTCCAACGAGACACCCATTTTAGTTTGTTAATACTATAATTAGGCTTCTCCTATAAGTATAGGAGATTCGGGGTCCTGTGACTAACCCAGTAAGGGTGTACATTAGGCTATAAAATTATTTCCAAGAGTAAGAATTTCCAGCCTTTATAAACTGTTGTTCAGTATTCTTTGACTTACACCACCTGAATATCCAACGAGACACCCATTTTAGTTTGTTAATACTATAATTAGGCTTCTCCTATAAGGATAGGAGATTCGGGGTCCTGTGACTAACCCAATAAGGGTGTACATTAGGCTATAAAATTATTTCCAAGAGTAAGAATTTCCAGCCTTTATAAACTGTTGTTCAGTATTCTTTGACCTACACCACCTGAATGTCCAACGAGACACCCATTTTAGTTTGTTAATACTATAATTAGGCTTCTCCTATAAGGATAGGAGATTCGGGGTCCTGTGACTAACCCAGTAAGGGTGTACATTAGGCTATAAAATTATTTCCAAGAGTAAGAATTTCCAACCTTTATAAACTGTTGTTCAGTATTCTTTGACCTACACCACCTGAATGTCCAACGAGACACCCATTTTAGTTTGTTAATACTATATTTAGGCTTCTCCTATAAGGATAGGAGATTCGGGGTCCTGTGACTAACCCAGTAAGGGTGTACATTAGGCTATAAAATTATTTCCAAGAGTAAGAATTTCCAGCCTTTATAAACTGTTGTTCAGTATTCTTTGACCTACAGCACCTGAATGCCCAACTAGACACCCATTTTAGTTTGTTAATACTATAATTAGGCTTCTCCTATAAGGATAGGAGATTCGGGGTCCTGTGACTAACCCAATAAGGGTGTACATTAGGCTATAAAATTATTTCCAAGAGTAAGAATTTCCAGCCTTTATAAACTGTTGTTCAGTATTCTTTGACATAAAGCACCTGAATGTCCAACGAGACACCCATTTTAGTTTGTTAATACTATAATTAGGCTTCTCCTATAAGGATAGGAGATTCGGGGTCCTGTGACTAACCAACCCAATAAGGGTGTACATTAGGTTATAAAATTATTTCCAAGAGTAAGAATTTCCAGCCTTTATAAACTGTTATTCAGTATTCTTTGACCTACAGTACCTGAATGTCCAACGAGATACCCATTTTTGTTTGTTAATACTATAATTAGGCTTCTCCTATAAGGATAGGAGATTCGGGGTCCTGTGACTAACCCAATAAGGATGTACATTAGGCTATAAAATTATTTCCAAGAGTAAGAATTTCCAGCCTTTATAAACTGTTGTTCAGTATTCTTTGACCTACACCACCTGAATGTCCAACGAGACACCCATTTTAGTTTGTTAATACTATAATTAGGCTTCTCCTATAAGGATAGGAGATTCGGGGTCCTGTGACTAACCCAATAAGGGTGTACATTAGGCTATAAAATTATTTCCAAGAGTAAGAATTTCCAGCCTTTATAAACTGTTGTTCAGTATTCTTTGACATAAAGCACCTGAATGTCCAACGAGACACCCATTTTAGTTTGTTAATACTATAATTAGGCTTCTCCTATAAGGATAGGAGATTCGGGGTCCTGTGACTAACCAACCCAATAAGGGTGTACATTAGGCTATAAAATTATTTCCAAGAGTAAGAATTTCCAGCCTTTATAAACTGTTGTTCAGTATTCTTTGACCTACACCACCTGAATGTCCAACGAGATACCCATTTTTGTTTGTTAATACTATAATTAGGCTTCTCCTATAAGGATAGGAGATTCGGGGTCCTGTGACTAACCCAATAAGGATGTACATTAGGCTATAAAATTATTTCCAAGAGTAAGAATTTCCAGCCTTTATAAACTGTTGTTCAGTATTCTTTGACCTACACCACCTGAATGTCCAACGAGACACCCATTTTAGTTTGTTAATACTATAATTAGGCTTCTCCTATAAGGATAGGAGATTCGGGGTCCTATGACTAACCCAGTAAGGGTGTACATTAGGCTATAAAATTATTTCCAAGAGTAAGAATTTCCAGCCTTTATAAACTGTTGTTCAGAATTCTTTGACCTACAGCACCTGAATGTCCAACGAGACACCCATTTTAGTTTGTTAATACTATAATTAGGCTTCTCCTATAAGGATAGGAGATTCGGGGTCCTGTGACTAACCCAATAAGGGTGTACATTAGGCTATAAAATTATTTCCAAGAGTAAGAATTTCCAGCCTTTATAAATTGTTGTTCAGTATTCCTTGACCTAAAGCACCTGAATGTCCAACGAGACACCCATTTTAGTTTGTTAATACTATAATTAGGCTTCTCCTATAAGGATAGGAGATTCGGGGTCCTGTGACTAACCCAATAAGGGTGTACATTAGGCTATAAAATTATTTCCAACAGTAAGAATTTCCAGCCTTTATAAACTGTTGTTCAGTATTCTTTGACCTACAGCACCTGAATGTCCAACGAGACACCCATTTTAGTTTGTTAATACTATAATTAGGCTTCTCCTATAAGGATAGGAGATTCGGGCTCCTGTGACTAACCCAATAAGGGTGTACATTAGGCTATAAAATTATTTCCAAGAGTAAGAATTTCCAGCCTTTATAAACTGTTGTTCAGTATTCTTTGACCTACACCACCTGAATGTCCAACGAGACACCCATTTTAGTTTGTTAATACTATAATTAGGCTTCTCCTATAAGGGTAGGAGATTCGGGGTCCTATGACTAACCCAGTAAGGGTGTACATTAGGCTATAAAATTATTTCCAAGAGTAAGAATTTCCAGCCTTTATAAACTGTTGTTCAGAATTCTTTGACCTACAGCACCTGAATGTCCAACGAGACACCCATTTTAGTTTGTTAATACTATAATTAGGCTTCTCCTATAAGGATAGGAGATTCGGGGTCCTGTGACTAACCCAATAAGGGTGTACATTAGGCTATAAAATTATTTCCAAGAGTAAGAATTTCCAGCCTTTATAAACTGTTGTTCAGTATTCCTTGACCTAAAGCACCTGAATGTCCAACGAGACACCCATTTTAGTTTGTTAATACTATAATTAGGCTTCTCCTATAAGGATAGGAGATTCGGGGTCCTGTGACTAACCCAATAAGGGTGTACATTAGGCTATAAAATTATTTCCAACAGTAAGAATTTCCAGCCTTTATAAACTGTTGTTCAGTATTCTTTGACCTACAGCACCTGAATGTCCAACGAGACACCCATTTTAGTTTGTTAATACTATAATTAGGCTTCTCCTATAAGGATAGGAGATTCGGGGTCCTGTGACTAACCCAATAAGGGTGTACATTAGGCTATAAAATTATTTCCAAGAGTAAGAATTTCCAGCCTTTATAAACTGTTGTTCAGTATTCTTTGACCTACACCACCTGAATGTCCAACGAGACACCCATTTTAGTTTGTTAATACTATAATTAGGCTTCTCCTATAAGTATAGGAGATTCGGGGTCCTGTGACTAACCCAGTAAGGGTGTACATTAGGCTATAAAATTATTTCCAAGAGTAAGAATTTCCAACCTTTATAAACTGTTGTTCAGTATTCTTTGACCTACACCACCTGAATGTCCAACGAGACACCCATTTTAGTTTGTTAATACTATAATTAGGCTTCTCCTATAAGTATAGGAGATTCGGGGTCCTGTGACTAACCTAGTAAGGGTGTACATTAGGCTATAAAATTATTTCCAAGAGTAAGAATTTCCAACCTTTATAAACTGTTGTTCAGTATTCTTTGACCTACACCACCTGAATGTCCAACGAGACACCCATTTTAGTTTGTTAATACTATAATTAGGCTTCTCCTATAAGGATAGGAGATTCGGGGTCCCGTGACTAACCCAGTAAGGGTGTACATTAAGCTATAAAATTATTTCCAAGAGTAAGAATTTCCAGCCTTTATAAACTGTTGTTCAGTATTCTTTGACCTACAGCACCTGAATGCCCAACTAGACACCCATTTTAGTATGTTAATACTATAATTAGGCTTCTCCTATAAGGATAGGAGATTCGGGGTCCTATGACTAACCCAATAAGGGTGTACATTAGGCTATAAAATTATTTCCAAGAGTAAGAATTTCCAGCCTTTATAAACTGTTGTTCAGTATTCTTTGACCTACAGCACCTGAATGCCCAACTAGACACCCATTTTAGTTTGTTAATACTATAATTAGGCTTCTCCTATAAGGATAGGAGATTCGGGGTCCTGTGACTAACCCAATAAGGGTGTACATTAGGCTATAATATTATTTCCAACAGTAAGAATTTCCAGCCTTTATAAACTGTTGTTCAGTATTCTTTGACCTACAGCACCTGAATGTCCAACGAGACACCCATTTTAGTTTGTTAATACTATAATTAGGCTTCTCCTATAAGGATAGGAGATTCGGGGTCCTGTGACTAACCCAATAAGGGTGTACATTAGGCTATAAAATTATTTCCAAGAGTAAGAATTTCCAGCCTTTATAAACTGTTGTTCAGTATTCTTTGACCTACACCACCTGAATGTCCAACGAGACACCCATTTTAGTTTGTTAATACTATAATTAGGCTTCTCCTATAAGTATAGGAGATTCGGGGTCCTGTGACTAACCCAGTAAGGGTGTACATTAGGCTATAAAATTATTTCCAAGAGTAAGAATTTCCAACCTTTATAAACTGTTGTTCAGTATTCTTTGACCTACACCACCTGAATGTCCAACGAGACACCCATTTTAGTTTGTTAATACTATAATTAGGCTTCTCCTATAAGTATAGGAGATTCGGGGTCCTGTGACTAACCCAGTAAGGGTGTACATTAGGCTATAAAATTATTTCCAAGAGTAAGAATTTCCAACCTTTATAAACTGTTGTTCAGTATTCTTTGACCTACACCACCTGAATGTCCAACGAGACACCCATTTTAGTTTGTTAATACTATAATTAGGCTTCTCCTATAAGGATAGGAGATTCGGGGTCCCGTGACTAACCCAGTAAGGGTGTACATTAAGCTATAAAATTATTTCCAAGAGTAAGAATTTCCAGCCTTTATAAACTGTTGTTCAGTATTCTTTGACCTACAGCACCTGAATGCCCAACTAGACACCCATTTTAGTTTGTTAATACTATAATTAGGCTTCTCCTATAAGGATAGGAGATTCGGGGTCCTATGACTAACCCAATAAGGGTGTACATTAGGCTATAAAATTATTTCCAAGAGTAAGAATTTCCAGCCTTTATAAACTGTTGTACAGTATTCTTTGACCTACAGCACCTGAATGCCCAACTAGACACCCATTTTAGTTTGTTAATACTATAATTAGGCTTCTCCTATAAGGATAGGAGATTCGGGGTCCTGTGACTAACCCAATAAGGGTGTACATTAGGCTATAATATTATTTCCAAGAGTAAGAATTTCCAGCCTTTATAAACTGTTGTTCAGTATTCTTTGACCTACAACACCTAAAAGTCCAACGAGATACCCATTTTAGTTCGTTAATACTATAATGAGGCCTCCCCTATAAGGATAGGAGATTCTGGGTCCCGTGACTAACTCAATAAGGCTGTATATTAGGCATAAAAATTATTTCCAAGAGTAAGAATTTCCAGCCTTTATAAACTGTTGTTCAGTATTCTTTGACCTACAGCACCTGAGTGCCCAACTAGACACCCATTTAAGTTTGTTAATACTATAATTAGGCTTCTCCTATAAGGATAGGAGATTCGGGGTCCTGTGACTAACCCAATAAGGGTGTACATTAGGCTATAAAATTATTTCCAAGAGTAAGAATTTCCAGCCTTTATAAACTGTTGTTCAGTATTCTTTGACATAAAGCACCTGAATGTCCAACGAGACACCCATTTTAGTTTGTTAATACTATAATTAGGCTTCTCCTATAAGGATAGGAGATTCGGGGTCCTGTGACTAACCAACCCAATAAGGGTGTACATTAGGCTATAAAATTATTTCCAAGAGTAAGAATTTCCAGCCTTTATAAACTGTTATTCAGTATTCTTTGACCTACAGTACCTGAATGTCCAACGAGATACCCATTTTTGTTTGTTAATACTATAATTAGGCTTCTCCTATAAGGATAGGAGATTCGGGGTCCTGTGACTAACCCAATAAGGATGTACATTAGGCTATAAAATTATTTCCAAGAGTAAGAATTTCCAGCCTTTATAAACTGTTGTTCAGTGTTCTTTGACCTACACCACCTGAATATCCAACGAGACACCCATTTTAGTTTGTTAATACTATAATTAGGCTTCTCCTATAAGTATAGGAGATTCGGGGTCCTGTGACTAACCCAGTAAGGGTGTACATTAGGCTATAAAATTATTTCCAAGAGTAAGAATTTCCAGCCTTTATAAACTGTTGTTCAGTATTCTTTGACCTACAGCACCTGAATGTCCAACGAGACACCCATTTTAGTTTGTTAATACTATAATTAGGCTTCTCCTATAAGGATAGGAGATTCGGGCTCCTGTGACTAACCCAATAAGGGTGTACATTAGGCTATAAAATTATTTCCAAGAGTAAGAATTTCCAGCCTTTATAAACTGTTGTTCAGTATTCTTTGACCTACACCACCTGAATGTCCAACGAGACACCCATTTTAGTTTGTTAATACTATAATTAGGCTTCTCCTATAAGGATAGGAGATTCGGGGTCCTGTGACTAACCCAGTAAGGGTGTACATTAGGCTATAAAATTATTTCCAAGAGTAAGAATTTCCAACCTTTATAAACTGTTGTTCAGTATTCTTTGACCTACACCACCTGAATGTCCAACGAGACACCCATTTTAGTTTGTTAATACTATAATTAGGCTTCTCCTATAAGGATAGGAGATTCGGGGTCCTGTGACTAACCCAGTAAGGGTGTACATTAGGCTATAAAATTATTTCCAAGAGTAAGAATTTCCAGCCTTTATAAACTGTTGTTCAGTATTCTTTGACCTACAGCACCTGAATGCCCAACTAGACACCCATTTTAGTTTGTTAATACTATAATTAGGCTTCTCCTATAAGGATAGGAGATTCGGGGTCCTGTGACTAACCCAATAAGGGTGTACATTAGGCTATAAAATTATTTCCAAGAGTAAGAATTTCCAGCCTTTATAAACTGTTGTTCAGTATTCTTTGACATAAAGCACCTGAATGTCCAACGAGACACCCATTTTAGTTTGTTAATACTATAATTAGGCTTCTCCTATAAGGATAGGAGATTCGGGGTCCTGTGACTAACCAACCCAATAAGGGTGTACATTAGGCTATAAAATTATTTCCAAGAGTAAGAATTTCCAGCCTTTATAAACTGTTATTCAGTATTCTTTGACCTACAGTACCTGAATGTCTAATGAGATACCCATTTTTGTTTGTTAATACTATAATTAGGCTTCTCCTATAAGGATAGGAGATTCGGGGTCCTGTGACTAACCCAATAAGGATGTACATTAGGCTATAAAATTATTTCCAAGAGTAAGAATTTCCAGCCTTTATAAACTGTTGTTCAGTATTCTTTGACCTACACCACCTGAATGTCCAACGAGACACCCATTTTAGTTTTTTAATACTATAATTAGGCTTCTCCTATAAGTATAGGAGATTCGCGGTCCTGTGACTAACCCAGTAAGGGTGTACATTAGGCTATAAAATTATTTCCAAGAGTAAGAATTTCCAGCCTTTATAAACTGTTGTTCAGTATTCTTTGACTTACACCACCTTAATATCCAACGAGACACCCATTTTAGTTTGTTAATACTATAATTAGGCTTCTCCTATAAGGATAGGAGATTCGGGGTCCTGTGACTAACCCAATAAGGGTGTACATTAGGCTATAAAATTATTTCCAAGAGTAAGAATTTCCAGCCTTTATAAACTGTTGTTCAGTATTCTTTGACCTACACCACCTGAATGTCCAACGAGACACCCATTTTAGTTTGTTAATACTATAATTAGGCTTCTCCTATAAGGATAGGAGATTCGGGGTCCTGTGACTAACCCAGTAAGGGTGTACATTAGGCTATAAAATTATTTCCAAGAGTAAGAATTTCCAACCTTTATAAACTGTTGTTTAGTATTCTTTGACCTACACCACCTGAATGTCCAACGAGACACCCATTTTAGTTTGTTAATACTATAATTAGGCTTCTCCTATAAGGATAGGAGATTCGGGGTCCTGTGACTAACCCAGTAAGGGTGTACATTAGGCTATAAAATTATTTCCAAGAGTAAAAATTTCCAGCCTTTATAAACTGTTGTTCAGTATTCTTTGACCTACAGCACCTGAATGCCCAACTAGACACCCATTTTAGTTTGTTAATACTATAATTAGGCTTCTCCTATAAGGATAGGAGATTCGGGGTCCTGTGACTAACCCAATAAGGGTGTACATTAGGCTATAAAATTATTTCCAAGAGTAAGAATTTCCAGCCTTTATAAACTGTTGTTCAGTATTCTTTGACATAAAGCACCTGAATGTCCAACGAGACACCCATTTTAGTTTGTTAATACTATAATTAGGCTTCTCCTATAAGGATAGGAGATTCGGGGTCCTGTGACTAACCAACCCAATAAGGGTGTACATTAGGCTATAAAATTATTTCCAAGAGTAAGAATTTCCAGCCTTTATAAACTGTTATTCAGTATTCTTTGACCTACAGTACCTGAATGTCCAACGAGATACCCATTTTTGTTTGTTAATACTATAATTAGGCTTCTCCTATAAGGATAGGAGATTCGGGGTCCTGTGACTAACCCAATAAGGATGTACATTAGGATATAAAATTATTTCCAAGAGTAAGAATTTCCAGCCTTTATAAACTGTTGTTCAGTATTCTTTGACCTACACCACCTGAATGTCCAACGAGACACCCATTTTAGTTTGTTAATACTATAATTAGGCTTCTCCTATAATTATAGGAGATTCGGGGTCCTGTGACTAACCCAGTAAGGGTGTACATTAGGCTATAAAATTATTTCCAAGAGTAAGAATTTGCAGCCTTTATAAACTGTTGTTCAGTATTCTTTGACCTACAGCACCTGAATGTCCAACGAGACACCCATTTTAGTTTGTTAATACTATAATTAGGCTTCTCCTATAAGGATAGGAGATTCGGGCTCCTGTGACTAACCCAATAAGGGTGTACATTAGGCTATAAAATTATTTCCAAGAGTAAGAATTTCCAGCCTTTATAAACTGTTGTTCAGTATTCTTTGACCTACACCACCTGAATGTCCAACGAGACACCCATTTTAGTTTGTTAATACTATAATTAGGCTTCTCCTATAAGGATAGGAGATTCGGGGTCCTATGACTAACCCAGTAAGGGTGTACATTAGGCTATAAAATTATTTCCAAGAGTAAGAATTTCCAGCCTTTATAAACTGTTATTCAGTATTCTTTGACCTACAGTACCTGAATGTCCAACGAGATACCCATTTTTGTTTGTTAATACTATAATTAGGCTTCTCCTATAAGGATAGGAGATTCGGGGTCCTGTGACTAACCCAATAAGGATGTACATTAGGCTATAAAATTATTTCCAAGAGTAAGAATTTCCAGCCTTTATAAACTGTTGTTCAGTATTCTTTGACCTACACCACCTGAATGTCCAACGAGACACCCATTTTAGTTTGTTAATACTATAATTAGGCTTCTCCTATAATTATAGGAGATTCGGGGTCCTGTGACTAACCCAGTAAGGGTGTACATTAGGCTATAAAATTATTTCCAAGAGTAAGAATTTGCAGCCTTTATAAACTGTTGTTCAGTATTCTTTGACCTACAGCACCTGAATGTCCAACGAGACACCCATTTTAGTTTGTTAATACTATAATTAGGCTTCTCCTATAAGGATAGGAGATTCGGGCTCCTGTGACTAACCCAATAAGGGTGTACATTAGGCTATAAAATTATTTCCAAGAGTAAGAATTTCCAGCCTTTATAAACTGTTGTTCAGTATTCTTTGACCTACACCACCTGAATGTCCAACGAGACACCCATTTTAGTTTGTTAATACTATAATTAGGCTTCTCCTACAAGGATAGGAGATTCGGGGTCCTATGACTAACCCAGTAAGGGTGTACATTAGGCTATAAAATTATTTCCAAGAGTAAGAATTTCCAGCCTTTATAAACTGTTGTTCAGAATTCTTTGACCTACAGCACCTGAATGTCCAACGAGACACCCATTTTAGTTTGTTAATACTATAATTAGGCTTCTCCTATAAGGATAGGAGATTCGGGGTCCTGTGACTAACCCAATAAGGGTGTACATTAGGCTATAAAATTATTTCCAAGAGTAAGAATTTCCAGCCTTTATAAACTGTTGTTCAGTATTCCTTGACCTAAAGCACCTGAATGTCCAACGAGACACCCATTTTAGTTTGTTAATACTATAATTAGGCTTCTCCTATAAGGATAGGAGATTCGGGGTCCTGTGACTAACCAACCCAATAAGGGTGTACATTAGGCTATAAAATTATTTCCAAGAGTAAGAATTTCCAGCCTTTATAAACTGTTGTTCAGTATTCTTTGACCTACACCACCTGAATGTCCAACGAGACACCCATTTTAGTTTGTTAATACTATAATTAGGCTTCTCCTATAAGGATAGGAGATTCGGGGTCCTGTGACTAACCCAGTAAGGGTGTACATTAGGCTATAAAATTATTTCCAAGAGTAAGAATTTCCAGCCTTTATAAACTGTTGTTCAGTATTCTTTGACCTACACCACCTGAATGTCCAACGAGACACCCATTTTAGTTTTTTAATACTATAATTAGGCTTCTCCTATAAGTATAGGAGATTCGCGGTCCTGTGACTAACCCAGTAAGGGTGTACATTAGGCTATAAAATTATTTCCAAGAGTAAGAATTTCCAGCCTTTATAAACTGTTGTTCAGTATTCTTTGACTTACACCACCTTAATATCCAACGAGACACCCATTTTAGTTTGTTAATACTATAATTAGGCTTCTCCTATAAGGATAGGAGATTCGGGGTCCTGTGACTAACCCAATAAGGGTGTACATTAGGCTATAAAATTATTTCCAAGAGTAAGAATTTCCAGCCTTTATAAACTGTTGTTCAGTATTCTTTGACCTACACCACCTGAATGTCCAACGAGACACCCATTTTAGTTTGTTAATACTATAATTAGGCTTCTCCTATAAGGATAGGAGATTCGGGGTCCTGTGACTAACCCAGTAAGGGTGTACATTAGGCTATAAAATTATTTCCAAGAGTAAGAATTTCCAACCTTTATAAACTGTTGTTTAGTATTCTTTGACCTACACCACCTGAATGTCCAACGAGACACCCATTTTAGTTTGTTAATACTATAATTAGGCTTCTCCTATAAGGATAGGAGATTCGGGGTCCTGTGACTAACCCAGTAAGGGTGTACATTAGGCTATAAAATTATTTCCAAGAGTAAAAATTTCCAGCCTTTATAAACTGTTGTTCAGTATTCTTTGACCTACAGCACCTGAATGCCCAACTAGACACCCATTTTAGTTTGTTAATACTATAATTAGGCTTCTCCTATAAGGATAGGAGATTCGGGGTCCTGTGACTAACCCAATAAGGGTGTACATTAGGCTATAAAATTATTTCCAAGAGTAAGAATTTCCAGCCTTTATAAACTGTTGTTCAGTATTCTTTGACATAAAGCACCTGAATGTCCAACGAGACACCCATTTTAGTTTGTTAATACTATAATTAGGCTTCTCCTATAAGGATAGGAGATTCGGGGTCCTGTGACTAACCAACCCAATAAGGGTGTACATTAGGCTATAAAATTATTTCCAAGAGTAAGAATTTCCAGCCTTTATAAACTGTTATTCAGTATTCTTTGACCTACAGTACCTGAATGTCCAACGAGATACCCATTTTTGTTTGTTAATACTATAATTAGGCTTCTCCTATAAGGATAGGAGATTCGGGGTCCTGTGACTAACCCAATAAGGATGTACATTAGGATATAAAATTATTTCCAAGAGTAAGAATTTCCAGCCTTTATAAACTGTTGTTCAGTATTCTTTGACCTACACCACCTGAATGTCCAACGAGACACCCATTTTAGTTTGTTAATACTATAATTAGGCTTCTCCTATAATTATAGGAGATTCGGGGTCCTGTGACTAACCCAGTAAGGGTGTACATTAGGCTATAAAATTATTTCCAAGAGTAAGAATTTGCAGCCTTTATAAACTGTTGTTCAGTATTCTTTGACCTACAGCACCTGAATGTCCAACGAGACACCCATTTTAGTTTGTTAATACTATAATTAGGCTTCTCCTATAAGGATAGGAGATTCGGGCTCCTGTGACTAACCCAATAAGGGTGTACATTAGGCTATAAAATTATTTCCAAGAGTAAGAATTTCCAGCCTTTATAAACTGTTGTTCAGTATTCTTTGACCTACACCACCTGAATGTCCAACGAGACACCCATTTTAGTTTGTTAATACTATAATTAGGCTTCTCCTATAAGGATAGGAGATTCGGGGTCCTATGACTAACCCAGTAAGGGTGTACATTAGGCTATAAAATTATTTCCAAGAGTAAGAATTTCCAGCCTTTATAAACTGTTATTCAGTATTCTTTGACCTACAGTACCTGAATGTCCAACGAGATACCCATTTTTGTTTGTTAATACTATAATTAGGCTTCTCCTATAAGGATAGGAGATTCGGGGTCCTGTGACTAACCCAATAAGGATGTACATTAGGCTATAAAATTATTTCCAAGAGTAAGAATTTCCAGCCTTTATAAACTGTTGTTCAGTATTCTTTGACCTACACCACCTGAATGTCCAACGAGACACCCATTTTAGTTTGTTAATACTATAATTAGGCTTCTCCTATAATTATAGGAGATTCGGGGTCCTGTGACTAACCCAGTAAGGGTGTACATTAGGCTATAAAATTATTTCCAAGAGTAAGAATTTGCAGCCTTTATAAACTGTTGTTCAGTATTCTTTGACCTACAGCACCTGAATGTCCAACGAGACACCCATTTTAGTTTGTTAATACTATAATTAGGCTTCTCCTATAAGGATAGGAGATTCGGGCTCCTGTGACTAACCCAATAAGGGTGTACATTAGGCTATAAAATTATTTCCAAGAGTAAGAATTTCCAGCCTTTATAAACTGTTGTTCAGTATTCTTTGACCTACACCACCTGAATGTCCAACGAGACACCCATTTTAGTTTGTTAATACTATAATTAGGCTTCTCCTATAAGGATAGGAGATTCGGGGTCCTATGACTAACCCAGTAAGGGTGTACATTAGGCTATAAAATTATTTCCAAGAGTAAGAATTTCCAGCCTTTATAAACTGTTATTCAGTATTCTTTGACCTACAGTACCTGAATGTCCAACGAGATACCCATTTTTGTTTGTTAATACTATAATTAGGCTTCTCCTATAAGGATAGGAGATTCGGGGTCCTGTGACTAACCCAATAAGGATGTACATTAGGCTATAAAATTATTTCCAAGAGTAAGAATTTCCAGCCTTTATAAACTGTTGTTCAGTATTCTTTGACCTACACCACCTGAATGTCCAACGAGACACCCATTTTAGTTTGTTAATACTATAATTAGGCTTCTCCTATAATTATAGGAGATTCGGGGTCCTGTGACTAACCCAGTAAGGGTGTACATTAGGCTATAAAATTATTTCCAAGAGTAAGAATTTGCAGCCTTTATAAACTGTTGTTCAGTATTCTTTGACCTACAGCACCTGAATGTCCAACGAGACACCCATTTTAGTTTGTTAATACTATAATTAGGCTTCTCCTATAAGGATAGGAGATTCGGGCTCCTGTGACTAACCCAATAAGGGTGTACATTAGGCTATAAAATTATTTCCAAGAGTAAGAATTTCCAGCCTTTATAAACTGTTGTTCAGTATTCTTTGACCTACACCACCTGAATGTCCAACGAGACACCCATTTTAGTTTGTTAATACTATAATTAGGCTTCTCCTACAAGGATAGGAGATTCGGGGTCCTATGACTAACCCAGTAAGGGTGTACATTAGGCTATAAAATTATTTCCAAGAGTAAGAATTTCCAGCCTTTATAAACTGTTGTTCAGAATTCTTTGACCTACAGCACCTGAATGTCCAACGAGACACCCATTTTAGTTTGTTAATACTATAATTAGGCTTCTCCTATAAGGATAGGAGATTCGGGGTCCTGTGACTAACCCAATAAGGGTGTACATTAGGCTATAAAATTATTTCCAAGAGTAAGAATTTCCAGCCTTTATAAACTGTTGTTCAGTATTCTTTGACTTACAGCACCTGAATGTCCAACGAGACACCCATTTTAGTTTGTTAATACTATAATTAGGCTTCTCCTATAAGGATAGGAGATTCGGAGTCCTGTGACTAACCCAATAAGGGTGTACATTAGGCTATAAAATTATTTCCAAGAGTAAGAATTTCCAGCCTTTATAAACTGTTGTTCAGTATTCTTTGACCTACAGCACCTGAATGTCCAACGAGACACCCATTTTAGTTTGTTAATACTATAATTAGGCTTCTCCTATAAGGATAGGAGATTCGGGGTCCTGTGACTAACCAACCCAATAAGGGTGTACATTAGGGTATAAAATTATTTCCAAGAGTAAGAATTTCCAGCCTTTATAAACTGTTGTTCAGTATTCTTTGACCTAAAGCACCTGAATGTCCAACGAGATACCCATTTTTGTTTGTTAATACTATAATTAGGCTTCTCCTATAAGGATAGGAGATTCGGGGTCCTGTGACTAACCCAATAAGGGTGTACATTAGGCTATAAAATTATTTCCAAGAGTAAGAATTTCCAGCCTTTATAAACTGTTGTTCAGTATTCTTTGACCTACACCACCTGAATGCCCAACTAGACACCCATTTTAGTTTGTTAATACTATAATTAGGCTTCTCCTATAAGGATAGGAGATTCGGGGTCCTGTGACTAACCCAGTAAGGGTGTACATTAGGCTATAAAATTATTTCCAAGAGTAAGAATTTCCAACCTTTATAAACTGTTGTTCAGTATTCTTTGACCTACACCACCTGAATGTCCAACGAGACACCCATTTTAGTTTGTTAATACTATAATTAGGCTTCTCCTATAAGGATAGGAGATTCGGGGTCCCGTGACTAACCCAGTAAGGGTGTACATTAGGCTATAAAATTATTTCCAAGAGTAAGAATTTCCAGCCTTTATAAACTGTTGTTCAGTATTCTTTGACCTACAGCACCTGAATGCCCAACTAGACACCCATTTTAGTTTGTTAATACTATAATTAGGCTTCTCCTATAAGGATAGGAGATTCGGGGTCCTGTGACTAACCCAATAAGGGTGTACATTAGGCTATAAAATTATTTCCAAGAGTAAGAATTTCCAGCCTTTATAAACTGTTGTTCAGTATTCTTTGACATAAAGCACCTGAATGTCCAACGAGACACCCATTTTAGTTTGTTAATACTATAATTAGGCTTCTCCTATAAGGATAGGAGATTCGGGGTCCTGTGACTAACCAACCCAATAAGGGTGTACATTAGGCTATAAAATTATTTCCAAGAGTAAGAATTTCCAGCCTTTATAAACTGTTATTCAGTATTCTTTGACCTACAGTACCTGAATGTCCAATGAGATACCCATTTTTGTTTGTTAATACTATAATTAGGCTTCTCCTATAAGGATAGGAGATTCGGGGTCCTGTGACTAACCCAATAAGGATGTACATTAGGCTATAAAATTATTTCCAAGAGTAAGAATTTCCAGCCTTTATAAACTGTTGTTCAGTATTCTTTGACCTACACCACCTGAATGTCCAACGAGACACCCATTTTAGTTTTTTAATACTATAATTAGGCTTCTCCTATAAGTATAGGAGATTCGCGGTCCTGTGACTAACCCAGTAAGGGTGTACATTAGGCTATAAAATTATTTCCAAGAGTAAGAATTTCCAGCCTTTATAAACTGTTGTTCAGTATTCTTTGACTTACACCACCTGAATATCCAACGAGACACCCATTTTAGTTTGTTAATACTATAATTAGGCTTCTCCTATAAGGATAGGAGATTCGGGGTCCTGTGACTAACCCAATAAGGGTGTACATTAGGCTATAAAATTATTTCCAAGAGTAAGAATTTCCAGCCTTTATAAACTGTTGTTCAGTATTCTTTGACCTACACCACCTGAATGTCCAACGAGACACCCATTTTAGTTTGTTAATACTATAATTAGGCTTCTCCTATAAGGATAGGAGATTCGGGGTCCTGTGACTAACCCAGTAAGGGTGTACATTAGGCTATAAAATTATTTCCAAGAGTAAGAATTTCCAACCTTTATAAACTGTTGTTCAGTATTCTTTGACCTACACCACCTGAATGTCCAACGAGACACCCATTTTAGTTTGTTAATACTATAATTAGGCTTCTCCTATAAGGATAGGAGATTCGGGGTCCTGTGACTAACCCAGTAAGGGTGTACATTAGGCTATAAAATTATTTCCAAGAGTAAAAATTTCCAGCCTTTATAAACTGTTGTTCAGTATTCTTTGACCTACAGCACCTGAATGCCCAACTAGACACCCATTTTAGTTTGTTAATACTATAATTAGGCTTCTCCTATAAGGATAGGAGATTCGGGGTCCTGTGACTAACCCAATAAGGGTGTACATTAGGCTATAAAATTATTTCCAAGAGTAAGAATTTCCAGCCTTTATAAACTGTTGTTCAGTATTCTTTGACATAAAGCACCTGAATGTCCAACGAGACACCCATTTTAGTTTGTTAATACTATAATTAGGCTTCTCCTATAAGGATAGGAGATTCGGGGTCCTGTGACAAACCAACCCAATAAGGGTGTACATTAGGCTATAAAATTATTTCCAAGAGTAAGAATTTCCAGCCTTTATAAACTGTTATTCAGTATTCTTTGACCTACAGTACCTGAATGTCCAACGAGATACCCATTTTTGTTTGTTAATACTATAATTAGGCTTCTCCTATAAGGATAGGAGATTCGGGGTCCTGTGACTAACCCAATAAGGATGTACATTAGGCTATAAAATTATTTCCAAGAGTAAGAATTTCCAGCCTTTATAAACTGTTGTTCAGTATTCTTTGACCTACACCACCTGAATGTCCAACGAGACACCCATTTTAGTTTGTTAATACTATAATTAGGCTTCTCCTATAATTATAGGAGATTCGGGGTCCTGTGACTAACCCAGTAAGGGTGTACATTAGGCTATAAAATTATTTCCAAGAGTAAGAATTTGCAGCCTTTATAAACTGTTGTTCAGTATTCTTTGACCTACAGCACCTGAATGTCCAACGAGACACCCATTTTAGTTTGTTAATACTATAATTAGGCTTCTCCTATAAGGGTAGGAGATTCGGGCTCCTGTGACTAACCCAATAAGGGTGTACATTAGGCTATAAAATTATTTCCAAGAGTAAGAATTTCCAGCCTTTATAAACTGTTGTTCAGTATTCTTTGACCTACACCACCTGAATGTCCAACGAGACACCCATTTTAGTTTGTTAATACTATAATTAGGCTTCTCCTATAAGGATAGGAGATTCGGGGTCCTGTGACTAACCCAGTAAGGGTGTACATTAGGCTATAAAATTATTTCCAAGAGTAAGAATTTCCAACCTTTATAAACTGTTGTTCAGTATTCTTTGACCTACACCACCTGAATGTCCAACGAGACACCCATTTTAGTTTGTTAATACTATAATTAGGCTTCTCCTATAAGGATAGGAGATTCGGGGTCCCGTGACTAACCCAGTAAGGGTGTACATTAGGCTATAAAATTATTTCCAAGAGTAAGAATTTCCAGCCTTTATAAACTGTTGTTCAGTATTCTTTGACCTACAGCACCTGAATGCCCAACTAGACACCCATTTTAGTTTGTTAATACTATAATTAGGCTTCTCCTATAAGGATAGGAGATTCGGGGTCCTGTGACTAACCCAATAAGGGTGTACATTAGGCTATAAAATTATTTCCAAGAGTAAGAATTTCCAGCCTTTATAAACTGTTGTTCAGTATTCTTTGACATAAAGCACCTGAATGTCCAACGAGACACCCATTTTAGTTTGTTAATACTATAATTAGGCTTCTCCTATAAGGATAGGAGATTCGGGGTCCTGTGACTAACCAACCCAATAAGGGTGTACATTAGGCTATAAAATTATTTCCAAGAGTAAGAATTTCCAGCCTTTATAAACTGTTATTCAGTATTCTTTGACCTACAGTACCTGAATGTCCAATGAGATACCCATTTTTGTTTGTTAATACTATAATTAGGCTTCTCCTATAAGGATAGGAGATTCGGGGTCCTGTGACTAACCCAATAAGGATGTATATTAGGCTATATAATTATTTCCAAGAGTAAGAATTTCCAGCCTTTATAAACTGTTGTTCAGTATTCTTTGACCTACACCACCTGAATGTCCAACGAGACACCCATTTTAGTTTTTTAATACTATAATTAGGCTTCTCCTATAAGTATAGGAGATTCGCGGTCCTGTGACTAACCCAGTAAGGGTGTACATTAGGCTATAAAATTATTTCCAAGAGTAAGAATTTCCAGCCTTTATAAACTGTTGTTCAGTATTCTTTGACTTACACCACCTGAATATCCAACGAGACACCCATTTTAGTTTGTTAATACTATAATTAGGCTTCTCCTATAAGGATAGGAGATTCGGGGTCCTGTGACTAACCCAATAAGGGTGTACATTAGGCTATAAAATTATTTCCAAGAGTAAGAATTTCCAGCCTTTATAAACTGTTGTTCAGTATTCTTTGACATAAAGCACCTGAATGTCCAACGAGACACCCATTTTAGTTTGTTAATACTATAATTAGGCTTCTCCTATAAGGATAGGAGATTCGGGGTCCTGTGACTAACCAACCCAATAAGGGTGTACATTAGGCTATAAAATTATTTCCAAGAGTAAGAATTTCCAGCCTTTATAAACTGTTATTCAGTATTCTTTGACCTACAGTACCTGAATGTCCAACGAGATACCCATTTTTGTTTGTTAATACTATAATTAGGCTTCTCCTATAAGGATAGGAGATTCGGGGTCCTGTGACTAACCCAATAAGGATGTACATTAGGCTATAAAATTATTTCCAAGAGTAAGAATTTCCAGCCTTTATAAACTGTTGTTCAGTATTCTTTGACCTACACCACCTGAATGTCCAACGAGACACCCATTTTAGTTTGTTAATACTATAATTAGGCTTCTCCTATAATTATAGGAGATTCGGGGTCCTGTGACTAACCCAGTAAGGGTGTACATTAGGCTATAAAATTATTTCCAAGAGTAAGAATTTGCAGCCTTTATAAACTGTTGTTCAGTATTCTTTGACCTACAGCACCTGAATGTCCAACGAGACACCCATTTTAGTTTGTTAATACTATAATTAGGCTTCTCCTATAAGGGTAGGAGATTCGGGCTCCTGTGACTAACCCAATAAGGGTGTACATTAGGCTATAAAATTATTTCCAAGAGTAAGAATTTCCAGCCTTTATAAACTGTTGTTCAGTATTCTTTGACCTACACCACCTGAATGTCCAACGAGACACCCATTTTAGTTTGTTAATACTATAATTAGGCTTCTCCTATAAGGATAGGAGATTCGGGGTCCTGTGACTAACCCAGTAAGGGTGTACATTAGGCTATAAAATTATTTCCAAGAGTAAGAATTTCCAACCTTTATAAACTGTTGTTCAGTATTCTTTGACCTACACCACCTGAATGTCCAACGAGACACCCATTTTAGTTTGTTAATACTATAATTAGGCTTCTCCTATAAGGATAGGAGATTCGGGGTCCCGTGACTAACCCAGTAAGGGTGTACATTAGGCTATAAAATTATTTCCAAGAGTAAGAATTTCCAGCCTTTATAAACTGTTGTTCAGTATTCTTTGACCTACAGCACCTGAATGCCCAACTAGACACCCATTTTAGTTTGTTAATACTATAATTAGGCTTCTCCTATAAGGATAGGAGATTCGGGGTCCTGTGACTAACCCAATAAGGGTGTACATTAGGCTATAAAATTATTTCCAAGAGTAAGAATTTCCAGCCTTTATAAACTGTTGTTCAGTATTCTTTGACATAAAGCACCTGAATGTCCAACGAGACACCCATTTTAGTTTGTTAATACTATAATTAGGCTTCTCCTATAAGGATAGGAGATTCGGGGTCCTGTGACTAACCAACCCAATAAGGGTGTACATTAGGCTATAAAATTATTTCCAAGAGTAAGAATTTCCAGCCTTTATAAACTGTTATTCAGTATTCTTTGACCTACAGTACCTGAATGTCCAATGAGATACCCATTTTTGTTTGTTAATACTATAATTAGGCTTCTCCTATAAGGATAGGAGATTCGGGGTCCTGTGACTAACCCAATAAGGATGTATATTAGGCTATAAAATTATTTCCAAGAGTAAGAATTTCCAGCCTTTATAAACTGTTGTTCAGTATTCTTTGACCTACACCACCTGAATGTCCAACGAGACACCCATTTTAGTTTTTTAATACTATAA
This sequence comes from Ambrosia trifida, assembly GCA_028751855.1. Lineage (NCBI taxonomy): Eukaryota > Viridiplantae > Streptophyta > Magnoliopsida > Asterales > Asteraceae > Ambrosia > Ambrosia trifida. The sequence goes on along the minus strand of CM054126.1, from coordinate 1,210,537 downwards.
TTAGGCTTCTCCTATAAGTATAGGAGATTCGCGGTCCTGTGACTAACCCAGTAAGGGTGTACATTAGGCTATAAAATTATTTCCAAGAGTAAGAATTTCCAGCCTTTATAAACTGTTGTTCAGTATTCTTTGACTTACACCACCTGAATATCCAACGAGACACCCATTTTAGTTTGTTAATACTATAATTAGGCTTCTCCTATAAGGATAGGAGATTCGGGGTCCTGTGACTAACCCAATAAGGGTGTACATTAGGCTATAAAATTATTTCCAAGAGTAAGAATTTCCAGCCTTTATAAACTGTTGTTCAGTATTCTTTGACCTACACCACCTGAATGTCCAACGAGACACCCATTTTAGTTTGTTAATACTATAATTAGGCTTCTCCTATAAGGATAGGAGATTCGGGGTCCTGTGACTAACCCAGTAAGGGTGTACATTAGGCTATAAAATTATTTCCAAGAGTAAAAATTTCCAGCCTTTATAAACTGTTGTTCAGTATTCTTTGACCTACAGCACCTGAATGCCCAACTAGACACCCATTTTAGTTTGTTAATACTATAATTAGGCTTCTCCTATAAGGATAGGAGATTCGGGGTCCTGTGACTAACCCAATAAGGGTGTACATTAGGCTATAAAATTATTTCCAAGAGTAAGAATTTCCAGCCTTTATAAACTGTTGTTCAGTATTCTTTGACATAAAGCACCTGAATGTCCAACGAGACACCCATTTTAGTTTGTTAATACTATAATTAGGCTTCTCCTATAAGGATAGGAGATTCGGGGTCCTGTGACTAACCAACCCAATAAGGGTGTACATTAGGCTATAAAATTATTTCCAAGAGTAAGAATTTCCAGCCTTTATAAACTGTTATTCAGTATTCTTTGACCTACAGTACCTGAATGTCCAACGAGATACCCATTTTTGTTTGTTAATACTATAATTAGGCTTCTCCTATAAGGATAGGAGATTCGGGGTCCTGTGACTAACCCAATAAGGATGTACATTAGGCTATAAAATTATTTCCAAGAGTAAGAATTTCCAGCCTTTATAAACTGTTGTTCAGTATTCTTTGACCTACACCACCTGAATGTCCAACGAGACACCCATTTTAGTTTGTTAATACTATAATTAGGCTTCTCCTATAATTATAGGAGATTCGGGGTCCTGTGACTAACCCAGTAAGGGTGTACATTAGGCTATAAAATTATTTCCAAGAGTAAGAATTTGCAGCCTTTATAAACTGTTGTTCAGTATTCTTTGACCTACAGCACCTGAATGTCCAACGAGACACCCATTTTAGTTTGTTAATACTATAATTAGGCTTCTCCTATAAGGATAGGAGATTCGGGCTCCTGTGACTAACCCAATAAGGGTGTACATTAGGCTATAAAATTATTTCCAAGAGTAAGAATTTCCAGCCTTTATAAACTGTTGTTCAGTATTCTTTGACCTACACCACCTGAATGTCCAACGAGACACCCATTTTAGTTTGTTAATACTATAATTAGGCTTCTCCTATAAGGATAGGAGATTCGGGGTCCTATGACTAACCCAGTAAGGGTGTACATTAGGCTATAAAATTATTTCCAAGAGTAAGAATTTCCAGCCTTTATAAACTGTTGTTCAGAATTCTTTGACCTACAGCACCTGAATGTCCAACGAGACACCCATTTTAGTTTGTTAATACTATAATTAGGCTTCTCCTATAAGGATAGGAGATTCGGGGTCCTATGACTAACCCAATAAGGGTGTACATTAGGCTATAAAATTATTTCCAAGAGTAAGAATTTCCAGCCTTTATAAACTGTTGTTCAGTATTCCTTGACCTAAAGCACCTGAATGTCCAACGAGACACCCATTTTAGTTTGTTAATACTATAATTAGGCTTCTCCTATAAGGATAGGAGATTCGGGGTCCTGTGACTAACCCAATAAGGGTGTTCATTAGGCTATAAAATTATTTCCAACAGTAAGAATTTCCAGCCTTTATAAACTGTTGTTCAGTATTCTTTGACCTACAGCACCTGAATGTCCAACGAGACACCCATTTTAGTTTGTTAATACTATAATTAGGCTTCTCCTATAAGGATAGGAGATTCGGGGTCCTGTGACTAACCCAATAAGGGTGTACATTAGGCTATAAAATTATTTCAAAGAGTAAGAATTTCCAGCCTTTATAAACTGTTGTTCAGTATTCTTTGACCTACACCACCTGAATGTCCAACGAGACACCCATTTTAGTTTGTTAATACTATAATTAGGCTTCTCCTATAAGTATAGGAGATTCGGGGTCCTGTGACTAACCCAGTAAGGGTGTACATTAGGCTATAAAATTATTTCCAAGAGTAAGAATTTCCAACCTTTATAAACTGTTGTTCAGTATTCTTTGACCTACACCACCTGAATGTCCAACGAGACACCCATTTTAGTTTGTTAATACTATAATTAGGCTTCTCCTATAAGGATAGGAGATTCGGGGTCCTGTGACTAACCCAGTAAGGGTGTACATTAGGCTATAAAATTATTTCCAAGAGTAAGAATTTCCAGCCTTTATAAACTGTTGTTCAGTATTCTTTGACCTACAGCACCTGAATGCCCAACTAGACACCCATTTTAGTTTGTTAATACTATAATTAGGCTTCTCCTATAAGGATAGGAGATTCGGGGTCCTGTGACTAACCCAATAAGGGTGTACATTAGGCTATAAAATTATTTCCATGAGTAAGAATTTCCAACCTTTATAAACTGTTGTTCAGTATTCTTTGACATAAAGCACCTGAATGTCCAACGAGACACCCATTTTAGTTTGTTAATACTATAATTAGGCTTCTCCTATAAGGATAGGAGATTCGGGGTCCTGTGACTAACCAACCCAATAAGGGTGTACATTAGGCTATAAAATTATTTCCAAGAGTAAGAATTTCCAGCCTTTATAAACTGTTATTCAGTATTCTTTTACCTACAGTACCTGAATGTCCAACGAGATACCCATTTTTGTTTGTTAATACTATAATTAGGCTTCTCCTATAAGGATAGGAGATTCGGGGTCCTGTGACTAACCCAATAAGGATGTACATTAGGCTATAAAATTATTTCCAAGAGTAAGAATTTCCAGCCTTTATAAACTGTTGTTCAGTATTCTTTGACCTACACCACCTGAATGTCCAACGAGACACCCATTTTAGTTTGTTAATACTATAATTAGGCTTCTCCTATAAGTATAGGAGATTCGGGGTCCTGTGACTAACCCAGTAAGGGTGTACATTAGGCTATAAAATTATTTCCAAGAGTAAGAATTTCCAGCCTTTATAAACTGTTGTTCAGTATTCTTTGACCTACAGCACCTGAATGCCCAACTAGACACCCATTTTAGTTTGTTAATACTATAATTAGGCTTCTCCTATAAGGATAGGAGATTCGGGGTCCTGTGACTAACCCAATAAGGATGTACATTAGGCTATAAAATTATTTCCAAGAGTAAGAATTTCCAGCCTTTATAAACTATTGTTCAGTATTCTTTGACCTACACCACCTGAATGTCCAACGAGACACCCATTTTAGTTTGTTAATACTATAATTAGGCTTCTCCTATAAGGATAGGAGATTCGGGGTCCTGTGACTAACCCAGTAAGGGTGTACATTAGGCTATAAAATTATTTCCAAGAGTAAGAATTTCCAACCTTTATAAACTGTTGTTCAGTATTCTTTGACCTACACCACCTGAATGTCCAACGAGACACCCATTTTAGTTTGTTAATACTATAATTAGGCTTCTCCTATAAGGATAGGAGATTCGGGGTCCTGTGACTAACCCAGTAAGGGTGTACATTAGGCTATAAAATTATTTCCAAGAGTAAGAATTTCCAGCCTTTATAAACTGTTGTTCAGTATTCTTTGACCTACAGCACCTGAATGCCCAACTAGACACCCATTTTAGTTTGTTAATACTATAATTAGGCTTCTCCTATAAGGATAGGAGATTCGGGGTCCTGTGACTAACCCAATAAGGGTGTACATTAGGCTATAAAATTATTTCCAAGAGTAAGAATTTCCAGCCTTTATAAACTGTTGTTCAGTATTCTTTGACATAAAGCACCTGAATGTCCAACGAGACACCCATTTTAGTTTGTTAATACTATAATTAGGCTTCTCCTATAAGGATAGGAGATTCGGGGTCCTGTGACTAACCAACCCAATAAGGTTGTACATTAGGCTATAAAATTATTTCCAAGAGTAAGAATTTCCAGCCTTTATAAACTGTTATTCAGTATTCTTTGACCTACAGTACCTGAATGTCCAACGAGATACCCATTTTTGTTTGTTAATACTATAATTAGGCTTCTCCTATAAGGATAGGAGATTCGGGGTCCTGTGACTAACCCAATAAGGATGTACATTAGGCTATAAAATTATTTCCAAGAGTAAGAATTTCCAGCCTTTATAAACTGTTGTTCAGTATTCTTTGACCTACACCACCTGAATTTCCAACGAGACACCCATTTTAGTTTGTTAATACTATAATTAGGCTTCTCCTATAATTATAGGAGATTCGGGGTCCTGTGACTAACCCAGGAAGGGTGTACATTAGGCTATAAAATTATTTCCAAGAGTAAGAATTTGCAGCCTTTATAAACTGTTGTTCAGTATTCTTTGACCTACAGCACCTGAATGTCCAACGAGACACCCATTTTAGTTTGTTAATACTATAATTAGGCTTCTCCTATAAGGATAGGAGATTCGGGCTCCTGTGACTAACCCAATAAGGGTGTACATTAGGCTATAAAATTATTTCCAAGAGTAAGAATTTCCAGCCTTTATAAACTGTTGTTCAGTATTCTTTGACCTACACCACCTGAATGTCCAACGAGACACCCATTTTAGTTTGTTAATACTATAATTAGGCTTCTCCTATAAGGATAGGAGATTCGGGGTCCTATGACTAACCCAGTAAGGGTGTACATTAGGCTATAAAATTATTTCCAAGAGTAAGAATTTCCAGCCTTTATAAACTGTTGTTCAGAATTCTTTGACCTACAGCACCTGAATGTCCAACGAGACACCCATTTTAGTTTGTTAATACTATAATTAGGCTTCTCCTATAAGGATAGGAGATTCGGGGTCCTGTGACTAACCCAGTAAGGGTGTACATTAGGCTATAAAATTATTTCCAACAGTAAGAATTTCCAGCCTTTATAAACTGTTGTTCAGTATTCCTTGACCTAAAGCAACTGAATGTCCAACGAGACACCCATTTTAGTTTGTTAATACTATAATTAGGCTTCTCCTATAAGGATAGGAGATTCGGGGTCCTGTGACTAACCCAATAAGGGTGTACATTAGGCTATAAAATTATTTCCAACAGTAAGAATTTCCAGCCTTTATAAACCGTTGTTCAGTATTCCTTGACCTAAAGCAACTGAATGTCCAACGAGACACCCATTTTAGTTTGTTAATACTATAATTAGGCTTCTCCTATAAGGATAGGAGATTCGGGGTCCTGTGACTAACCCAGTAAGGGTGTACATTAGGCTATAAAATTATTTCCAAGAGTAAGAATTTCCAGCCTTTATAAACTGTTGTTCAGTATTCTTTGACCTACAGCACCTGAATGCCCAACTAGACACCCATTTTAGTTTGTTAATACTATAATTAGGCTTCTCCTATAAGGATAGGAGATTCGGGGTCCTGTGACTAACCCAATAAGGGTGTACATTAGGCTATAAAATTATTTCCAAGAGTAAGAATTTCCAGCCTTTATAAACTGTTGTTCAGTATTCTTTGACATAAAGCACCTGAATGTCCATCGAGACACCCATTTTAGTTTGTTAATACTATAATTAGGCTTCTCCTATAAGGATAGGAGATTCGGGGTCCTGTGACTAACCAACCCAATAAGGTTGTACATTAGGCTATAAAATTATTTCCAAGAGTAAGAATTTCCAGCCTTTATAAACTGTTATTCAGTATTCTTTGACCTACAGTACCTGAATGTCCAACGAGATACCCATTTTTGTTTGTTAATACTATAATTAGGCTTCTCCTATAAGGATAGGAGATTCGGGGTCCTGTGACTAACCCAATAAGGATGTACATTAGGCTATAAAATTATTTCCAAGAGTAAGAATTTCCAGCCTTTATAAACTGTTGTTCAGTATTCTTTGACCTACACCACCTGAATGTCCAACGAGACACCCATTTTAGTTTGTTAATACTATAATTAGGCTTCTCCTATAATTATAGGAGATTCGGGGTCCTGTGACTAACCCAGTAAGGGTGTACATTAGGCTATAAAATTATTTCCAAGAGTAAGAATTTGCAGCCTTTATAAACTGTTGTTCAGTATTCTTTGACCTACAGCACCTGAATGTCCAACGAGACACCCATTTTAGTTTGTTAATACTATAATTAGGCTTCTCCTATAAGGATAGGAGATTCGGGCTCCTGTGACTAACCCAATAAGGGTGTACATTAGGCTATAAAATTATTTCCAAGAGTAAGAATTTCCAGCCTTTATAAACTGTTGTTCAGTATTCTTTGACCTACACCACCTGAATGTCCAACGAGACACCCATTTTAGTTTGTTAATACTATAATTAGGCTTCTCCTATAAGGATAGGAGATTCGGGGTCCTATGACTAACCCAGTAAGGGTGTACATTAGGCTATAAAATTATTTCCAAGAGTAAGAATTTCCAGCCTTTATAAACTGTTGTTCAGAATTCTTTGACCTACAGCACCTGAATGTCCAACGAGACACCCATTTTAGTTTGTTAATACTATAATTAGGCTTCTCCTATAAGGATAGGAGATTCGGGGTCCTGTGACTAACCCAATAAGGGTGTACATTAGGCTATAAAATTATTTCCAACAGTAAGAATTTCCAGCCTTTATAAACTGTTGTTCAGTATTCCTTGACCTAAAGCAACTGAATGTCCAACGAGACACCCATTTTAGTTTGTTAATACTATAATTAGGCTTCTCCTATAAGGATAGGAGATTCGGGGTCCTGTGACTAACCCAATAAGGGTGTACATTAGGCTATAAAATTATTTCCAACAGTAAGAATTTCCAGCCTTTATAAACTGTTGTTCAGTATTCTTTGACCTACAGCACCTGAATGTCCAACGAGACACCCATTTTAGTTTGTTAATACTATAATTAGGCTTCTCCTATAAGGATAGGAGATTCGGGGTCCTGTGACTAACCCAATAAGGGTGTACATTAGGCTATAAAATTATTTCCAAGTGTAAGAATTTCCAGCCTTTATAAACTGTTGTTCAGTATTCTTTGACCTACACCACCTGAATGTCCAACGAGACACCCATTTTAGTTTGTTAATACTATAATTAGGCTTCTCCTATAAGTATAGGAGATTCGGGGTCCTGTGACTAACCCAGTAAGGGTGTACATTAGGCTATAAAATTATTTCCAAGAGTAAGAATTTCCAACCTTTATAAACTGTTGTTCAGTATTCTTTGACCTACACCACCTGAATGTCCAACGAGACACCCATTTTAGTTTGTTAATACTATAATTAGGCTTCTCCTATAAGGATAGGAGATTCGGGGTCCTGTGACTAACCCAGTAAGGGTGTACATTAGGCTATAAAATTATTTCCAAGAGTAAGAATTTCCAGCCTTTATAAACTGTTGTTCAGTATTCTTTGACCTACAGCACCTGAATGCCCAACTAGACACCCATTTTAGTTTGTTAATACTATAATTAGGCTTCTCCTATAAGGATAGGAGATTCGAGGTCCTGTGACTAACCCAATAAGGGTGTACATTAGGCTATAAAATTATTTCCAAGAGTAAGAATTTCCAGCCTTTATAAACTGTTGTTCAGTATTCTTTGACCTACAGCACCTAAATGCCCAACTAGACACCCATTTTAGTTTGTTAATACTATAATTAGGCTTCTCCTATAAGGATAGGAGATTCGGGGTCCTGTGACTAACCCAGTAAGGGTGTACATTAGGCTATAAAATTATTTCCAAGAGTAAGAATTTCCAGCCTTTATAAACTGTTGTTCAGTATTCTTTGACCTACAGCACCTGAATGCCCAACTAGACACCCATTTTAGTTTGTTAATACTATAATTAGGCTTCTCCTATAAGGATAGGAGATTCGGGGTCCTGTGACTAACCCAATAAGGGTGTACATTAGGCTATAAAATTATTTCCATGAGTAAGAATTTCCAGCCTTTATAAACTGTTGTTCAGTATTCTTTGACATAAAGCACCTGAATGTCCAACGAGACACCCATTTTAGTTTGTTAATACTATAATTAGGCTTCTCCTATAAGGATAGGAGATTCGGGGTCCTGTGACTAACCAACCCAATAAGGGTGTACATTAGGCTATAAAATTATTTCCAAGAGTAAGAATTTCCAGCCTTTATAAACTGTTATTCAGTATTCTTTGACCTACAGTACCTGAATGTCCAACGAGATACCCATTTTTGTTTGTTAATACTATAATTAGGCTTCTCCTATAAGGATAGGAGATTCGGGGTCCTGTGACTAACCCAATAAGGATGTACATTAGGCTATAAAATTATTTCCAAGAGTAAGAATTTCCAGCCTTTATAAACTGTTGTTCAGTATTCTTTGACCTACACCACCTGAATGTCCAACGAGACACCCATTTTAGTTTGTTAATACTATAATTAGGCTTCTCCTATAAGTATAGGAGATTCGGGGTCCTGTGACTAACCCAGTAAGGGTGTACATTAGGCTATAAAATTATTTCCAAGAGTAAGAATTTCCAGCCTTTATAAACTGTTGTTCAGTATTCTTTGACCTACAGCACCTGAATGTCCAATGAGACACCCATTTTAGTTTGTTAATACTATAATTAGGCTTCTCCTATAAGGATAGGAGATTCGGGCTCCTGTGACTAACCCAATAAGGGTGTACATTAGGCTATAAAATTATTTCCAAGAGTAAGAATTTCCAGCCTTTATAAACTGTTGTTCAGTATTCTTTGACCTACACCACCTGAATGTCCAACGAGACACCCATTTTAGTTTGTTAATACTATAATTAGGCTTCTCCTATAAGGATAGGAGATTCGGGGTCCCGTGACTAACCCAGTAAGGGTGTACATTAGGCTATAAAATTATTTCCAAGAGTAAGAATTTCCAGCCTTTATAAACTGTTGTTCAGAATTCTTTGACCTACAGCACCTGAATGTCCAACGAGACACCCATTTTAGTTTGTTAATACTATAATTAGGCTTCTCCTATAAGGATAGGAGATTCGGGGTCCTGTGACTAACCCAATAAGGGTGTATATTAGGCTATAAAATTATTTCCAAGAGTAAGAATTTCCAGCCTTTATAAACTGTTGTTCAGTATTCTTTGACCTACACCACCTGAATGTCCAACGAGACACCCATTTTAGTTTGTTAATACTATAATTAGGCTTCTCCTATAAGGATAGGAGATTCGGGGTCCTGTGACTAACCCAGTAAGGGTGTACATTAGGCTATAAAATTATTTCCAAGAGTAAGAATTTCCAACCTTTATAAACTGTTGTTCAGTATTCTTTGACCTACACCACCTGAATGTCCAACGAGACACCCATTTTAGTTTGTTAATACTATAATTAGGCTTCTCCTATAAGGATAGGAGATTCGGGGTCCTGTGACTAACCCAGTAAGGGTGTACATTAGGCTATAAAATTATTTCCAAGAGTAAGAATTTCCAGCCTTTATAAACTGTTGTTCAGTATTCTTTGACCTACAGCACCTGAATGCCCAACTAGACACCCATTTTAGTTTGTTAATACTATAATTAGGCTTCTCCTATAAGGATAGGAGATTCGGGGTCCTGTGACTAACCCAATAAGGGTGTACATTAGGCTATAAAATTATTTCCATGAGTAAGAATTTCCAGCCTTTATAAACTGTTGTTCAGTATTCTTTGACATAAAGCACCTGAATGTCCAACGAGACACCCATTTTAGTTTGTTAATACTATAATTAGGCTTCTCCTATAAGGATAGGAGATTCGGGGTCCTGTGACTAACCAACCCAATAAGGGTGTACATTAGGCTATAAAATTATTTCCAAGAGTAAGAATTTCCAGCCTTTATAAACTGTTATTCAGTATTCTTTGACCTACAGTACCTGAATGTCCAACGAGATACCCATTTTTGTTTGTTAATACTATAATTAGGCTTCTCCTATAAGGATAGGAGATTCGGGGTCCTGTGACTAACCCAATAAGGATGTACATTAGGCTATAAAATTATTTCCAAGAGTAAGAATTTCCAGCCTTTATAAACTGTTGTTCAGTATTCTTTGACCTACACCACCTGAATGTCCAACGAGACACCCATTTTAGTTTGTTAATACTATAATTAGGCTTCTCCTATAAGTATAGGAGATTCGGGGTCCTGTGACTAACCCAGTAAGGGTGTACATTAGGCTATAAAATTATTTCCAAGAGTAAGAATTTCCAGCCTTTATAAACTGTTGTTCAGTATTCTTTGACCTACAGCACCTGAATGTCCAATGAGACAACCATTTTAGTTTGTTAATACTATAATTAGGCTTCTCCTATAAGGATAGGAGATTCGGGCTCCTGTGACTAACCCAATAAGGGTGTACATTAGGCTATAAAATTATTTCCAAGAGTAAGAATTTCCAGCCTTTATAAACTGTTGTTCAGTATTCTTTGACCTACACCACCTGAATGTCCAACGAGACACCCATTTTAGTTTGTTAATACTATAATTAGGCTTCTCCTATAAGGATAGGAGATTCGGGGTCCCGTGACTAACCCAGTAAGGGTGTACATTAGGCTATAAAATTATTTCCAAGAGTAAGAATTTCCAGCCTTTATAAACTGTTGTTCAGAATTCTTTGACCTACAGCACCTGAATGTCCAACGAGACACCCATTTTAGTTTGTTAATACTATAATTAGGCTTCTCCTATAAGGATAGGAGATTCGGGGTCCTGTGACTAACCCAATAAGGGTGTATATTAGGCTATAAAATTATTTCCAAGAGTAAGAATTTCCAGCCTTTATAAACTGTTGTTCAGTATTCTTTGACCTACACCACCTGAATGTCCAACGAGACACCCATTTTAGTTTGTTAATACTATAATTAGGCTTCTCCTATAAGGATAGGAGATTCGGGGTCCTGTGACTAACCCAGTAAGGGTGTACATTAGGCTATAAAATTATTTCCAAGAGTAAGAATTTCCAACCTTTATAAACTGTTGTTCAGTATTCTTTGACCTACACCACCTGAATGTCCAACGAGACACCCATTTTAGTTTGTTAATACTATAATTAGGCTTCTCCTATAAGGATAGGAGATTCGGGGTCCTGTGACTAACCCAGTAAGGGTGTACATTAGGCTATAAAATTATTTCCAAGAGTAAGAATTTCCAGCCTTTATAAACTGTTGTTCAGTATTCTTTGACCTACACCACCTGAATGTCCAACGAGACACCCATTTTAGTTTGTTAATACTATAATTAGGCTTCTCCTATAAGGATAGGAGATTCGGGGTCCTGTGACTAACCCAGTAAGGGTGTACATTAGGCTATAAAATTATTTCCAAGAGTAAGAATTTCCAGCCTTTATAAACTGTTGTTCAGAATTCTTTGACCTACAGCACCTGAATGTCCAACGAGACACCCATTTTAGTTTGTTAATACTATAATTAGGCTTCTCCTATAAGGATAGGAGATTCGGGGTCCTGTGACTAACCAACCCAATAAGGGTGTACATTAGGCTATAAAATTATTTCCAAGAGTAAGAATTTCCAGCCTTTATAAACTGTTGTTCAGTATTCTTTGACCTACACCACCTGAATGTCCAACGAGACACCCATTTTAGTTTGTTAATACTATAATTAGGCTTCTCCTATAAGGATAGGAGATTCGGGGTCCTGTGACTAACCCAGTAAGGGTGTACATTAGGCTATAAAATTATTTCCAAGAGTAAGAATTTCCAACCTTTATAAACTGTTGTTCAGTATTCTTTGACCTACAGCACCTGAATGTCCAACGAGACACCCATTTTAGTTTGTTAATACTATAATTAGGCTTCTCCTATAAGGATAGGAGATTCGGGGTCCTGTGACTAACCCAGTAAGGGTGTACATTAGGCTATAAAATTATTTCCAAGAGTAAGAATTTCCAACCTTTATAAACTGTTGTTCAGTATTCTTTGACCTACACCACCTGAATGTCCAACGAGACACCCATTTTAGTTTGTTAATACTATAATTAGGCTTCTCCTATAAGGATAGGAGATTCGGGGTCCTGTGACTAACCCAGTAAGGGTGTACATTAGGCTACAAAATTATTTCCAAGAGTAAGAATTTCCAGCCTTTATAAACTGTTGTTCAGTATTCTTTGACCTACAGCAACTGAATGCCCAACTAGACACCCATTTTAGTTTGTTAATACTATAATTAGGCTTCTCCTATAAGGATAGGAGATTCGGGGTCCTGTGACTAACCCAATAAGGGTGTACATTAGGCTATAAAATTATTTCCAAGAGTAAGAATTTCCAGCCTTTATTAACTGTTGTTCAGTATTCTTTGACCTACACCACCTGAATGTCCAACGAGACACCCATTTTAGTTTGTTAATACTATAATTAGGCTTCTCCTATAAGTATAGGAGATTCGGGGTCCTGTGACTAACCCAGTAAGGGTGTACATTAGGCTATAAAATTATTTCCAAGAGTAAGAATTTCCAGCCTTTATAAACTGTTGTTCAGTATTCTTTGACCTACAGCACCTGAATGTCCAACGAGACACCCATTTTAGTTTGTTAATACTATAATTAGGCTTCTCCTATAAGGATAGGAGATTCGGGGTCCTGTGACTAACCCAGTAAGGGTGTACATTAGGCTATAAAATTATTTCCAAGAGTAAGAATTTCCAGCCTTTATAAACTGTTGTTCAGTATTCTTTGACCTACACCACCTGAATGTCCAACGAGACACCCATTTTAGTTTGTTAATACTATAATTAGGCTTCTCCTATAAGGATAGGAGATTCGGGGTCCTGTGACTAACCCAGTAAGGGTGTACATTAGGCTATAAAATTATTTCCAAGAGTAAGAATTTCCAGCCTTTATAAACTGTTGTTCAGAATTCTTTGACCTACAGCACCTGAATGTCCAACGAGACACCCATTTTAGTTTGTTAATACTATAATTAGACTTCTCCTATAAGGATAGGAGATTCGGGGTCCTGTGACTAACCCAGTAAGGGTGTACATTAGGCTATAAAATTATTTCCAAGAGTAAGAATTTCCAACCTTTATAAACTGTTGTTCAGTATTCTTTGACCTACAGCACCTGAATGTCCAACGAGACACCCATTTTAGTTTGTTAATACTATAATTAGGCTTCTCCTATAAGGGTAGGAGATTCGGGGTCCTGTGACTAACCCAATAAGGGTGTACATTAGGCTATAAAATTATTTCCAAGAGTAAGAATTTCCAGCCTTTATAAACTGTTGTTCAGTATTCTTTGACCTACAGCACCTGAATGTCCAACGAGACACCCATTTTAGTTTGTTAATACTATAATTAGGCTTCTCCTATAAGGATAGGAGATTCGGGGTCCTGTGACTAACCCAGTAAGGGTGTACATTAGGCTATAAAATTATTTCCAAGAGTAAGAATTTCTAGCCTTTATAAACTGTTGTTCAGTATTCTTTGACCTACACCACCTGAATGTCCAACGAGACACCCATTTTAGTTTGTTAATACTATAATTAGGCTTCTCCTATAAGGATAGGAGATTCGGGGTCCTGTGACTAACCCAGTAAGGGTGTACATTAGGCTATAAAATTATTTCCAAGAGTAAGAATTTCCAACCTTTATAAACTGTTGTTCAGTATTCTTTGACCTACACCACCTGAATGTCCAACGAGACACCCATTTTAGTTTGTTAATACTATAATTAGGCTTCTCCTATAAGGATAGGAGATTCGGGGTCCTGTGACTAACCCAGTAAGGGTGTACATTAGGCTATAAAATTATTTCCAAGAGTAAGAATTTCCAGCCTTTATAAACTGTTGTTCAGTATTCTTTGACCTACAGCAACTGAATGCCCAACTAGACACCCATTTTAGTTTGTTAATACTATAATTAGGCTTCTCCTATAAGGATAGGAGATTCGGGGTCCTGTGACTAACCAACCCAATAAGGGTGTACATTAGGCTATAAAATTATTTCCAAGAGTAAGAATTTCCAGCCTTTATAAACTGTTATTCAGTATTCTTTAACCTACAGTACCTGAATGTCCAACGAGATACCCATTTTTGTTTGTTAATACTATAATTAGGCTTCTCCTATAAGGATAGGAGATTCGGGGTCCTGTGACTAACCCAATAAGGATGTACATTAGGCTATAAAATTATTTCCAAGAGTAAGAATTTCCAGCCTTTATAAACTGTTGTTCAGTATTCTTTGACCTACACCACCTGAATGTCCAACGAGACACCCATTTTAGTTTGTTAATACTATAATTAGGCTTCTCCTATAAGGATAGGAGATTCGGGGTCCTGTGACTAACCCAGTAAGGGTGTACATTAGGCTATAAAATTATTTCCAAGAGTAAGAATTTCCAACCTTTATAAACTGTTGTTCAGTATTCTTTGACCTACACCACCTGAATGTCCAACGAGACACCCATTTTAGTTTGTTAATACTATAATTAGGCTTCTCCTATAAGGATAGGAGATTCGGGGTCCTGTGACTAACCCAGTAAGGGTGTACATTAGGCTACAAAATTATTTCCAAGAGTAAGAATTTCCAGCCTTTATAAACTGTTGTTCAGTATTCTTTGACCTACAGCAACTGAATGCCCAACTAGACACCCATTTTAGTTTGTTAATACTATAATTAGGCTTCTCCTATAAGGATAGGAGATTCGGGGTCCTGTGACTAACCCAATAAGGGTGTACATTAGGCTATAAAATTATTTCCAAGAGTAAGAATTTCCAGCCTTTATAAACTGTTGTTCAGTATTCTTTGACCTACACCACCTGAATGTCCAACGAGACACCCGTTTTAGTTTGTTAATACTATAATTAGGCTTCTCCTATAAGTATAGGAGATTCGGGGTCCTGTGACTAACCCAGTAAGGGTGTACATTAGGCTATAAAATTATTTCCAAGAGTAAGAATTTCCAGCCTTTATAAACTGTTGTTCAGTATTCTTTGACCTACAGCACCTGAATGTCCAACGAGACACCCATTTTAGTTTGTTAATACTATAATTAGGCTTCTCCTATAAGGATAGGAGATTCGGGCTCCTGTGACTAACCCAATAAGGGTGTACATTAGGCTATAAAATTATTTCCAAGAGTAAGAATTTCCAGCCTTTATAAACTGTTGTTCAGTATTCTTTGACCTACACCACCTGAATGTCCAACGAGACACCCATTTTAGTTTGTTAATACTATAATTAGGCTTCTCCTATAAGGATAGGAGATTCGGGGTCCTGTGACTAACCCAGTAAGGGTGTACATTAGGCTATAAAAGTATTTCCAAGAGTAAGAATTTCCAGCCTTTATAAACTGTTGTTCAGAATTCTTTGACCTACAGCACCTGAATGTCCAACGAGACACCCATTTTAGTTTGTTAATACTATAATTAGACTTCTCCTATAAGGATAGGAGATTCGGGGTCCTGTGACTAACCCAATAAGGGTGTACATTAGGCTATAAAATTATTTCCAAGAGTAAGAATTTCCAGCCTTTATAAACTGTTGTTCAGTATTCTTTGACCTACAGCACCTGAATGTCCAACGAGACACCCATTTTAGTTTGTTAATACTATAATTAGGCTTCTCCTATAAGGGTAGGAGATTCGGGGTCCTGTGACTAACCCAGTAAGGGTGTACATTAGGCTATAAAATTATTTCCAAGAGTAAGAATTTCCAGCCTTTATAAACTGTTGTTCAGTATTCTTTGACCTACACCACCTGAATGTCCAACGAGACACCCATTTTAGTTTGTTAATACTATAATTAGGCTTCTCCTATAAGGATAGGAGATTCGGGGTCCTGTGACTAACCCAGTAAGGGTGTACATTAGGCTATAAAATTATTTCCAAGAGTAAGAATTTCCAACCTTTATAAACTGTTGTTCAGTATTCTTTGACCTACACCACCTGAATGTCCAACGAGACACCCATTTTAGTTTGTTAATACTATAATTAGGCTTCTCCTATAAGGATAGGAGATTCGGGGTCCTGTGACTAACCCAGTAAGGGTGTACATTAGGCTATAAAATTATTTCCAAGAGTAAGAATTTCCAGCCTTTATAAACTGTTGTTCAGTATTCTTTGACCTACAGCAACTGAATGCCCAACTAGACACCCATTTTAGTTTGTTAATACTATAATTAGGCTTCTCCTATAAGGATAGGAGATTCGGGGTCCTGTGACTAACCAACCCAATAAGGGTGTACATTAGGCTATAAAATTATTTCCAAGAGTAAGAATTTCCAGCCTTTATAAACTGTTATTCAGTATTCTTTAACCTACAGTACCTGAATGTCCAACGAGATACCCATTTTTGTTTGTTAATACTATAATTAGGCTTCTCCTATAAGGATAGGAGATTCGGGGTCCTGTGACTAACCCAATAAGGATGTACATTAGGCTATAAAATTATTTCCAAGAGTAAGAATTTCCAGCCTTTATAAACTGTTGTTCAATATTCTTTGACCTACACCACCTGAATGTCCAACGAGACACCCATTTTAGTTTGTTAATACTATAATTAGGCTTCTCCTATAAGTATAGGAGATTCGGGGTCCTGTGACTAACCCAGTAAGGGTGTACATTAGGCTATAAAATTATTTCCAAGAGTAAGAATTTCCAGCCTTTATAAACTGTTGTTCAGTATTCTTTGACCTACAGCACCTGAATGTCCAACGAGACACCCATTTTAGTTTGTTAATACTATAATTAGGCTTCTCCTATAAGGATAGGAGATTCGGGCTCCTGTGACTAACCCAATAAGGGTGTACATTAGGCTATAAAATTATTTCCAAGAGTAAGAATTTCCAGCCTTTATAAACTGTTGTTCAGTATTCTTTGACCTATACCACCTGAATGTCCAACGAGACACCCATTTTAGTTTGTTAATACTATAATTAGGCTTCTCCTATAAGGATAGGAGATTCGGGGTCCTGTGACTAACCCAGTAAGGGTGTACATTAGGCTATAAAATTATTTCCAAGAGTAAGAATTTCCAGCCTTTATAAACTGTTGTTCAGAATTCTTTGACCTACAGCACCTGAATGTCCAACGAGATACCCATTTTAGTTTGTTAATACTATAATTAGGCTTCTCCTATAAGGATAGGAGATTCGGGGTCCTGTGACTAACCAACCCAATAAGGGTGTACATTAGGCTATAAAATTATTTCCAAGAGTAAGAATTTCCAGCCTTTATAAACTGTTGTTCAGTATTCTTTGACCTACACCACCTGAATGTCCAACGAGACACCCATTTTAGTTTGTTAATACTATAATTAGGCTTCTCCTATAAGGATAGGAGATTCGGGGTCCTGTGACTAACCCAGTAAGGGTGTACATTAGGCTATAAAATTATTTCCAAGAGTAAGAATTTCCAACCTTTATAAACTGTTGTTCAGTATTCTTTGACCTACACCACCTGAATGTCCAACGAGACACCCATTTTAGTTTGTTAATACTATAATTAGGCTTCTCCTATAAGGATAGGAGATTCGGGGTCCTGTGACTAACCCAGTAAGGGTGTACATTAGGCTATAAAATTATTTCCAAGAGTAAGAATTTCCAGCCTTTATAAACTGTTGTTCAGTATTCTTTGACCTACAGCAACTGAATGCCCAACTAGACACCCATTTTAGTTTGTTAATACTATAATTAGGCTTCTCCTATAAGGATAGGAGATTCGGGGTCCTGTGACTAACCCAATAAGGGTGTACATTAGGCTATAAAATTATTTCCAAGAGTAAGAATTTCCAGCCTTTATAAACTGTTGTTCAGTATTCTTTGACCTACAGCAACTGAATGCCCAACTAGACACCCATTTTAGTTTGTTAATACTATAATTAGGCTTCTCCTATAAGGATAGGAGATTCGGGCTCCTGTGACTAACCCAATAAGGGTGTACATTAGGCTATAAAATTATTTCCAAGAGTAAGAATTTCCAGCCTTTATAAACTGTTGTTCAGTATTCTTTGACCTATACCACCTGAATGTCCAACGAGACACCCATTTTAGTTTGTTAATACTATAATTAGGCTTCTCCTATAAGGATAGGAGATTCGGGGTCCTGTGACTAACCCAGTAAGGGTGTACATTAGGCTATAAAATTATTTCCAAGAGTAAGAATTTCCAGCCTTTATAAACTGTTGTTCAGAATTCTTTGACCTACAGCACCTGAATGTCCAACGAGACACCCATTTTAGTTTGTTAATACTTTAATTAGGCTTCTCCTATAAGGATTGGAGATTCGGGGTCCTGTGACTAACCAACCCAATAAGGGTGTACATTAGGCTATAAAATTATTTCCAAGAGTAAGAATTTCCAGCCTTTATAAACTGTTGTTCAGTATTCTTTGACCTACACCACCTGAATGTCCAACGAGACACCCATTTTAGTTTGTTAATACTATTATTAGGCTTCTCCTATAAGGATAGGAGATTCGGGGTCCTGTGACTAACCCAATAAGGGTGTACATTAGGCTATAAAATTATTTCCAATAGTAAGAATTTCCAACCTTTATAAACTGTTGTTCAGTATTCTTTGACCTACACCACCTGAATGTCCAACGAGACACCCATTTTAGTTTGTTAATACTATAATTAGGCTTCTCCTATAAGGATAGGAGATTCGGGGTCCTGTGACTAACCCAGTAAGGGTGTACATTAGGCTATAAAATTATTTCCAAGAGTAAGAATTTCCAGCCTTTATAAACTGTTGTTCAGTATTCTTTGACCTACAGCAACTGAATGCCCAACTAGACACCCATTTTAGTTTTTTAATACTATAATTAGGCTTCTCCTATAAGGATAGGAGATTCGGGGTCCTGTGACTAACCCAATAAGGGTGTACATTAGGCTATAAAATTATTTCCAAGAGTAAGAATTTCCAGCCTTTATAAACTGTTGTTCAGTATTCTTTGACATAAAGCACCTGAATGTCCAACGAGACACCCATTTTAGTTTGTTAATACTATAATTAGGCTTCTCCTATAAGGATAGGAGATTCGGGGTCCTGTGACTAACCAACCCAATAAGGGTGTACATTAGGCTATAAAATTATTTCCAAGAGTAAGAATTTCCAGCCTTTATAAACTGTTATTCAGTATTCTTTGACCTACAGTACCTGAATGTCCAACGAGATACCCATTTTTGTTTGTTAATACTATAATTAGGCTTCTCCTATAAGGATAGGAGATTCGGGGTCCTGTGACTAACCCAATAAGGATGTACATTAGGCTATAAAATTATTTCCAAGAGTAAGAATTTCCAGCCTTTATAAACTGTTGTTCAGTATTCTTTGACCTACACCACCTGAATGTCCAACGAGACACCCATTTTAGTTTGTTAATACTATAATTAGGCTTCTCCTATAAGTATAGGAGATTCGGGGTCCTATGACTAACCCAGTAAGGGTGTACATTAGGCTATAAAATTATTTCCAAGAGTAAGAATTTCCAGCCTTTATAAACTGTTGTTCAGTATTCTTTGACCTACAGCACCTGAATGTCCAACGAGACACCCATTTTAGTTTGTTAATACTATAAATAGGCTTCTCCTATAAGGATAGGAGATTCGGGCTCCTGTGACTAACCCAATAAGGGTGTACATTAGGCTATAAAATTATTTCCAAGAGTAAGAATTTCCAGCCTTTATAAACTGTTGTTCAGTATTCTTAGACCTAAAGCACCTGAATGTCCAACGAGACACCCATTTTTGTTTGTTAATACTATAATTAGGCTTCTCCTATAAGGATAGGAGATTCGGGGTCCTGTGACTAACCCAATAAGGATGTACATTAGGCTATAAAATTATTTCCAAGAGTAAGAATTTCCAGCCTTTATAAACTGTTGTTCAGTATTCTTTGACCTACACCACCTGAATGTCCAACGAGACACCCATTTTAGTTTGTTAATACTATAATTAGGCTTCTCCTATAAGTATAGGAGATTCGGGGTCCTGTGACTAACCCAGTAAGGGTGTACATTAGGCTATAAAATTATTTCCAAGAGTAAGAATTTCCAGCCTTTATAAACTGTTGTTCAGTATTCTTTGACCTACAGCAACTGAATGCCCAACTAGACACCCATTTTAGTTTTTTAATACTATAATTAGGCTTCTCCTATAAGGATAGGAGATTCGGGGTCCTGTGACTAACCCAATAAGGGTGTACATTAGGCTATAAAATTATTTCCAAGAGTAAGAATTTCCAGCCTTTATAAACTGTTGTTCAGTATTCTTTGACATAAAGCACCTGAATGTCCAACGAGACACCCATTTTAGTTTGTTAATACTATAATTAGGCTTCTCCTATAAGGATAGGAGATTCGGGGTCCTGTGACTAACCAACCCAATAAGGGTGTACATTAGGCTATAAAATTATTTCCAAGAGTAAGAATTTCCAGCCTTTATAAACTGTTATTCAGTATTCTTTGACCTACAGTACCTGAATGTCCAACGAGATACCCATTTTTGTTTGTTAATACTATAATTAGGCTTCTCCTATAAGGATAGGAGATTCGGGGTCCTGTGACTAACCCAATAAGGATGTACATTAGGCTATAAAATTATTTCCAAGAGTAAGAATTTCCAGCCTTTATAAACTGTTGTTCAGTATTCTTTGACCTACACCACCTGAATGTCCAACGAGACACCCATTTTAGTTTGTTAATACTATAATTAGGCTTCTCCTATAAGTATAGGAGATTCGGGGTCCTATGACTAACCCAGTAAGGGTGTACATTAGGCTATAAAATTATTTCCAAGAGTAAGAATTTCCAGCCTTTATAAACTGTTGTTCAGTATTCTTTGACCTACAGCACCTGAATGTCCAACGAGACACCCATTTTAGTTTGTTAATACTATAAATAGGCTTCTCCTATAAGGATAGGAGATTCGGGCTCCTGTGACTAACCCAATAAGGGTGTACATTAGGCTATAAAATTATTTCCAAGAGTAAGAATTTCCAGCCTTTATAAACTGTTGTTCAGTATTCTTAGACCTAAAGCACCTGAATGTCCAACGAGACACCCATTTTTGTTTGTTAATACTATAATTAGGCTTCTCCTATAAGGATAGGAGATTCGGGGTCCTGTGACTAACCCAATAAGGATGTACATTAGGCTATAAAATTATTTCCAAGAGTAAGAATTTCCAGCCTTTATAAACTGTTGTTCAGTATTCTTTGACCTACAGCACCTGAATGTCCAACGAGACACCCATTTTAGTTTGTTAATACTATAAATAGGCTTCTCCTATAAGGATAGGAGATTCGGGCTCCTGTGACTAACCCAATAAGGGTGTACATTAGGCTATAAAATTATTTCCAAGAGTAAGAATTTCCAGCCTTTATAAACCGTTGTTCAGTATTCTTTGACCTACACCACCTGAATGTCCAACGAGACACCCATTTTAGTTTGTTAATACTATAATTAGGCTTCTCCTATAAGGATAGGAGATTCGGGGTCCTGTGACTAACCCAGTAAGGGTGTACATTAGGCTATAAAATTATTTCCAAGAGTAAGAATTTCCAGCCTTTATAAACTGTTGTTCAGAATTCTTTGACCTACAGCACCTGAATGTCCAACGAGACACCCATTTTAGTTTGTTAATACTATAATTAGGCTTCTCCTATAAGGATAGGAGATTCGGGGTCCTGTGACTAACCCAATAAGGGTGTACATTAGGCTATAAAATTATTTCCAAGAGTAAGAATTTCCAGCCTTTATAAACTGTTGTTCAGTATTCCTTGACCTAAAGCACCTGAATGTCCAACGAGACACCCATTTTAGTTTGTTAATACTATAATTAGGCTTCTCCTATAAGGATAGGAGATTCGGGGTCCTGTGACTAACCCAATAAGGATGTACATTAGGCTATAAAATTATTTCCAAGAGTAAGAATTTCCAACCTTTATAAACTGTTGTTCAGTATTCTTTGACCTACACCACCTGAATGTCCAACGAGACACCCATTTTAGTTTGTTAATACAATAATTAGGCTTCTCCTATAAGGATAGGAGATTCGGGGTCCTGTGACTAACCCAGTAAGGGTGTACATTAGGCTATAAAATTATTTCCAAGAGTAAGAATTTCCAGCCTTTATAAACTGTTGTTCAGTATTCTTTGACCTACAGCAACTGAATGCCCAACTAGACACCCATTTTAGTTTGTTAATACTATAATTAGGCTTCTCCTATAAGGATAGGAGATTCGGGGTCCTGTGACTAACCCAATAAGGGTGTACATTAGGCTATAAAATTATTTCCAAGAGTAAGAATTTCCAGCCTTTATAAACTGTTGTTCAGTATTCTTTGACATAAAGCACCTGAATGTCCAACGAGACACCCATTTTAGTTTGTTAATACTATAATTAGGCTTCTCCTATAAGGATAGGAGATTCGGGGTCCTGTGACTAACTAACCCAATAAGGGTGTACATTAGGCTATAAAATTATTTCCAAGAGTAAGAGTTTCCAGCCTTTATAAACTGTTATTCAGTATTCTTTGACCTACAGTACCTGAATGTCCAACGAGATACCCATTTTTGTTTGTTAATACTATAATTAGGCTTCTCCTATAAGGATAGGAGATTCGGGGTCCTGTGACTAACCCAATAAGGATGTACATTAGGCTATAAAATTATTTCCAAGAGTAAGAATTTCCAGCCTTTATAAACTGTTGTTCAGTATTCTTTGACCTACACCACCTGAATGTCCAACGAGACACCCATTTTAGTTTGTTAATACTATAATTAGGCTTCTCCTATAAGTATAGGAGATTCGGGGTCCTATGACTAACCCAGTAAGGGTGTACATTAGGCTATAAAATTATTTCCAAGAGTAAGAATTTCCAGCCTTTATAAACTGTTGTTCAGTATTCTTTGACCTACAGCACCTGAATGTCCAACGAGACACCCATTTTAGTTTGTTAATACTATAAATAGGCTTCTCCTATAAGGATAGGAGATTCGGGCTCCTGTGACTAACCCAGTAAGGGTGTACATTAGGCTATAAAATTATTTCCAATAGTAAGAATTTCCAACCTTTATAAACTGTTGTTCAGTATTCTTTGACCTACACCACCTGAATGTCCAACGAGACACCCATTTTAGTTTGTTAATACTATAATTAGGCTTCTCCTATAAGGATAGGAGATTCGGGGTCCTGTGACTAACCCAGTAAGGGTGTACATTAGGCTATAAAATTATTTCCAAGAGTAAGAATTTCCAGCCTTTATAAACTGTTGTTCAGTATTCTTTGACCTACAGCAACTGAATGCCCAACTAGACACCCATTTTAGTTTGTTAATACTATAATTAGGCTTCTCCTATAAGGATAGGAGATTCGGGGTCCTGTGACTAACCCAATAAGGGTGTACATTAGGCTATAAAATTATTTCCAAGAGTAAGAATTTCCAGCCTTTATAAACTGTTGTTCAGTATTCTTTGACATAAAGCACCTGAATGTCCAACGAGACACCCATTTTAGTTTGTTAATACTATAATTAGGCTTCTCCTATAAGGATAGGAGATTCGGGGTCCTGTGACTAACCAACCCAATAAGGGTGTACATTAGGCTATAAAATTATTTCCAAGAGTAAGAATTTCCAGCCTTTATAAACTGTTATTCAGTATTCTTTGACCTACAGTACCTGAATGTCCAACGAGATACCCATTTTTGTTTGTTAATACTATAATTAGGCTTCTCCTATAAGGATAGGAGATTCGGGGTCCTGTGACTAACCCAATAAGGATGTACATTAGGCTATAAAATTATTTCCAAGAGTAAGAATTTCCAGCCTTTATAAACTGTTGTTCAGTATTCTTTGACCTACACCACCTGAATGTCCAACGAGACACCCATTTTAGTTTGTTAATACTATAATTAGGCTTCTCCTATAAGTATAGGAGATTCGGGGTCCTATGACTAACCCAGTAAGGGTGTACATTAGGCTATAAAATTATTTCCAAGAGTAAGAATTTCCAGCCTTTATAAACTGTTGTTCAGTATTCTTTGACCTACAGCACCTGAATGTCCAACGAGACACCCATTTTAGTTTGTTAATACTATAAATAGGCTTCTCCTATAAGGATAGGAGATTCGGGCTCCTGTGACTAACCCAATAAGGGTGTACATTAGGCTATAAAATTATTTCCAAGAGTAAGAATTTCCAGCCTTTATAAACCGTTGTTCAGTATTCTTTGACCTACACCACCTGAATGTCCAACGAGACACCCATTTTAGTTTGTTAATACTATAATTAGGCTTCTCCTATAAGGATAGGAGATTCGGGGTCCTGTGACTAACCCAGTAAGGGTGTACATTAGGCTATAAAATTATTTCCAAGAGTAAGAATTTCCAGCCTTTATAAACTGTTGTTCAGAATTCTTTGACCTACAGCACCTGAATGTCCAACGAGACACCCATTTTAGTTTGTTAATACTATAATTAGGCTTCTCCTATAAGGATAGGAGATTCGGGGTCCTGTGACTAACCCAATAAGGGTGTACATTAGGCTATAAAATTATTTCCAAGAGTAAGAATTTCCAGCCTTTATAAACTGTTGTTCAGTATTCTTAGACCTAAAGCACCTGAATGTCCAACGAGACACCCATTTTTGTTTGTTAATACTATAATTAGGCTTCTCCTATAAGGATAGGAGATTCGGGGTCCTGTGACTAACCCAATAAGGATGTACATTAGGCTATAAAATTATTTCCAAGAGTAAGAATTTCCAGCCTTTATAAACTGTTGTTCAGTATTCTTTGACCTACACCACCTGAATGTCCAACGAGACACCCATTTTAGTTTGTTAATACTATAATTAGGCTTCTCCTATAAGTGTAGGAGATTCGGGGTCCTATGACTAACCCAGTAAGGGTGTACATTAGGCTATAAAATTATTTCCAAGAGTAAGAATTTCCAGCCTTTATAAACTGTTGTTCAGTATTCTTTGACCTACAGCACCTGAATGTCCAACGAGACACCCATTTTAGTTTGTTAATACTATAAATAGGCTTCTCCTATAAGGATAGGAGATTCGGGCTCCTGTGACTAACCCAATAAGGGTGTACATTAGGCTATAAAATTATTTCCAAGAGTAAGAATTTCCAGCCTTTATAAACCGTTGTTCAGTATTCTTTGACCTACACCACCTGAATGTCCAACGAGACACCCATTTTAGTTTGTTAATACTATAATTAGGCTTCTCCTATAAGGATAGGAGATTCGGGGTCCTGTGACTAACCCAGTAAGGGTGTACATTAGGCTATAAAATTATTTCCAAGAGTAAGAATTTCCAGCCTTTATAAACTGTTGTTCAGAATTCTTTGACCTACAGCACCTGAATGTCCAACGAGACACCCATTTTAGTTTGTTAATACTATAATTAGGCTTCTCCTATAAGGATAGGAGATTCGGGGTCCTGTGACTAACCCAATAAGGGTGTACATTAGGCTATAAAATTATTTCCAAGAGTAAGAATTTCCAGCCTTTATAAACTGTTGTTCAGTATTCCTTGACCTAAAGCACCTGAATGTCCAACGAGACACCCATTTTAGTTTGTTAATACTATAATTAGGCTTCTCCTATAAGGATAGGAGATTCGGGGTCCTGTGACTAACCCAATAAGGATGTACATTAGGCTATAAAATTATTTCCAAGAGTAAGAATTTCCAACCTTTATAAACTGTTGTTCAGTATTCTTTGACCTACACCACCTGAATGTCCAACGAGACACCCATTTTAGTTTGTTAATACAATAATTAGGCTTCTCCTATAAGGATAGGAGATTCGGGGTCCTGTGACTAACCCAGTAAGGGTGTACATTAGGCTATAAAATTATTTCCAAGAGTAAGAATTTCCAGCCTTTATAAACTGTTGTTCAGTATTCTTTGACCTACAGCAACTGAATGCCCAACTAGACACCCATTTTAGTTTGTTAATACTATAATTAGGCTTCTCCTATAAGGATAGGAGATTCGGGGTCCTGTGACTAACCCAATAAGGGTGTACATTAGGCTATAAAATTATTTCCAAGAGTAAGAATTTCCAGCCTTTATAAACTGTTGTTCAGTATTCTTTGACATAAAGCACCTGAATGTCCAACGAGACACCCATTTTAGTTTGTTAATACTATAATTAGGCTTCTCCTATAAGGATAGGAGATTCGGGGTCCTGTGACTAACCAACCCAATAAGGGTGTACATTAGGCTATAAAATTATTTCCAAGAGTAAGAGTTTCCAGCCTTTATAAACTGTTATTCAGTATTCTTTGACCTACAGTACCTGAATGTCCAACGAGATACCCATTTTTGTTTGTTAATACTATAATTAGGCTTCTCCTATAAGGATAGGAGATTCGGGGTCCTGTGACTAACCCAATAAGGATGTACATTAGGCTATAAAATTATTTCCAAGAGTAAGAATTTCCAGCCTTTATAAACTGTTGTTCAGTATTCTTTGACCTACACCACCTGAATGTCCAACGAGACACCCATTTTAGTTTGTTAATACTATAATTAGGCTTCTCCTATAAGTATAGGAGATTCGGGGTCCTATGACTAACCCAGTAAGGGTGTACATTAGGCTATAAAATTATTTCCAAGAGTAAGAATTTCCAGCCTTTATAAACTGTTGTTCAGTATTCTTTGACCTACAGCACCTGAATGTCCAACGAGACACCCATTTTAGTTTGTTAATACTATAAATAGGCTTCTCCTATAAGGATAGGAGATTCGGGCTCCTGTGACTAACCCAGTAAGGGTGTACATTAGGCTATAAAATTATTTCCAATAGTAAGAATTTCCAACCTTTATAAACTGTTGTTCAGTATTCTTTGACCTACACCACCTGAATGTCCAACGAGACACCCATTTTAGTTTGTTAATACTATAATTAGGCTTCTCCTATAAGGATAGGAGATTCGGGGTCCTGTGACTAACCCAGTAAGGGTGTACATTAGGCTATAAAATTATTTCCAAGAGTAAGAATTTCCAGCCTTTATAAACTGTTGTTCAGTATTCTTTGACCTACAGCAACTGAATGCCCAACTAGACACCCATTTTAGTTTGTTAATACTATAATTAGGCTTCTCCTATAAGGATAGGAGATTCGGGGTCCTGTGACTAACCCAATAAGGGTGTACATTAGGCTATAAAATTATTTCCAAGAGTAAGAATTTCCAGCCTTTATAAACTGTTGTTCAGTATTCTTTGACATAAAGCACCTGAATGTCCAACGAGACACCCATTTTAGTTTGTTAATACTATAATTAGGCTTCTCCTATAAGGATAGGAGATTCGGGGTCCTGTGACTAACCAACCCAATAAGGGTGTACATTAGGCTATAAAATTATTTCCAAGAGTAAGAATTTCCAGCCTTTATAAACTGTTATTCAGTATTCTTTGACCTACAGTACCTGAATGTCCAACGAGATACCCATTTTTGTTTGTTAATACTATAATTAGGCTTCTCCTATAAGGATAGGAGATTCGGGGTCCTGTGACTAACCCAATAAGGATGTACATTAGGCTATAAAATTATTTCCAAGAGTAAGAATTTCCAGCCTTTATAAACTGTTGTTCAGTATTCTTTGACCTACACCACCTGAATGTCCAACGAGACACCCATTTTAGTTTGTTAATACTATAATTAGGCTTCTCCTATAAGTATAGGAGATTCGGGGTCCTATGACTAACCCAGTAAGGGTGTACATTAGGCTATAAAATTATTTCCAAGAGTAAGAATTTCCAGCCTTTATAAACTGTTGTTCAGTATTCTTTGACCTACAGCACCTGAATGTCCAACGAGACACCCATTTTAGTTTGTTAATACTATAAATAGGCTTCTCCTATAAGGATAGGAGATTCGGGCTCCTGTGACTAACCCAATAAGGGTGTACATTAGGCTATAAAATTATTTCCAAGAGTAAGAATTTCCAGCCTTTATAAACCGTTGTTCAGTATTCTTTGACCTACACCACCTGAATGTCCAACGAGACACCCATTTTAGTTTGTTAATACTATAATTAGGCTTCTCCTATAAGGATAGGAGATTCGGGGTCCTGTGACTAACCCAGTAAGGGTGTACATTAGGCTATAAAATTATTTCCAAGAGTAAGAATTTCCAGCCTTTATAAACTGTTGTTCAGAATTCTTTGACCTACAGCACCTGAATGTCCAACGAGACACCCATTTTAGTTTGTTAATACTATAATTAGGCTTCTCCTATAAGGATAGGAGATTCGGGGTCCTGTGACTAACCCAATAAGGGTGTACATTAGGCTATAAAATTATTTCCAAGAGTAAGAATTTCCAGCCTTTATAAACTGTTGTTCAGTATTCCTTGACCTAAAGCACCTGAATGTCCAACGAGACACCCATTTTAGTTTGTTAATACTATAATTAGGCTTCTCCTATAAGGATAGGAGATTCGGGGTCCTGTGACTAACCCAATAAGGATGTACATTAGGCTATAAAATTATTTCCAAGAGTAAGAATTTCCAACCTTTATAAACTGTTGTTCAGTATTCTTTGACCTACACCACCTGAATGTCCAACGAGACACCCATTTTAGTTTGTTAATACAATAATTAGGCTTCTCCTATAAGGATAGGAGATTCGGGGTCCTGTGACTAACCCAGTAAGGGTGTACATTAGGCTATAAAATTATTTCCAAGAGTAAGAATTTCCAGCCTTTATAAACTGTTGTTCAGTATTCTTTGACCTACAGCAACTGAATGCCCAACTAGACACCCATTTTAGTTTGTTAATACTATAATTAGGCTTCTCCTATAAGGATAGGAGATTCGGGGTCCTGTGACTAACCCAATAAGGGTGTACATTAGGCTATAAAATTATTTCCAAGAGTAAGAATTTCCAGCCTTTATAAACTGTTGTTCAGTATTCTTTGACATAAAGCACCTGAATGTCCAACGAGACACCCATTTTAGTTTGTTAATACTATAATTAGGCTTCTCCTATAAGGATAGGAGATTCGGGGTCCTGTGACTAACCAACCCAATAAGGGTGTACATTAGGCTATAAAATTATTTCCAAGAGTAAGAGTTTCCAGCCTTTATAAACTGTTATTCAGTATTCTTTGACCTACAGTACCTGAATGTCCAACGAGATACCCATTTTTGTTTGTTAATACTATAATTAGGCTTCTCCTATAAGGATAGGAGATTCGGGGTCCTGTGACTAACCCAATAAGGATGTACATTAGGCTATAAAATTATTTCCAAGAGTAAGAATTTCCAGCCTTTATAAACTGTTGTTCAGTATTCTTTGACCTACACCACCTGAATGTCCAACGAGACACCCATTTTAGTTTGTTAATACTATAATTAGGCTTCTCCTATAAGTATAGGAGATTCGGGGTCCTATGACTAACCCAGTAAGGGTGTACATTAGGCTATAAAATTATTTCCAAGAGTAAGAATTTCCAGCCTTTATAAACTGTTGTTCAGTATTCTTTGACCTACAGCACCTGAATGTGCAACGAGACACCCATTTTAGTTTGTTAATACTATAAATAGGCTTCTCCTATAAGGATAGGAGATTCGGGCTCCTGTGACTAACCCAATAAGGGTGTACATTAGGCTATAAAATTATTTCCAAGAGTAAGAATTTCCAGCCTTTATAAACCGTGGTTCAGTATTCTTTGACCTACACCACCTGAATGTCCAACGAGACACCCATTTTAGTTTGTTAATACTATAATTAGGCTTCTCCTATAAGGATAGGAGATTCGGGGTCCTGTGACTAACCCAGTAAGGGTGTACATTAGGCTATAAAATTATTTCCAAGAGTAAGAATTTCCAGCCTTTATAAACTGTTGTTCAGAATTCTTTGACCTACATCACCTGAATGTCCAACGAGACACCCATTTTAGTTTGTTAATACTATAATTAGGCTTCTCCTATAAGGATAGGAGATTCGGGGTCCTGTGACTAACCCAATAAGGGTGTACATTAGGCTATAAAATTATTTCCAAGAGTAAGAATTTCCAGCCTTTATAAACTGTTGTTCAGTATTCCTTGACCTAAAGCACCTGAATGTCCAACGAGACACCCATTTTAGTTTGTTAATACTATAATTAGGCTTCTCCTATAAGGATAGGAGATTCGGGGTCCTGTGACTAACCCAATAAGGATGTACATTAGGCTATAAAATTATTTCCAAGAGTAAGAATTTCCAGCCTTTATAAACTGTTGTTCAGT
This sequence comes from Ambrosia trifida, assembly GCA_028751855.1. NCBI lineage: Eukaryota > Viridiplantae > Streptophyta > Magnoliopsida > Asterales > Asteraceae > Ambrosia > Ambrosia trifida. The sequence goes on along the minus strand of CM054126.1, from coordinate 1,180,073 downwards.
ATTCTTTGACCTACACCACCTGAATGTCCAACGAGACACCCATTTTAGTTTGTTAATACTATAATTAGGCTTCTCCTATAAGTATAGGAGATTCGGGGTCCTGTGACTAACCCAGTAAGGGTGTACATTAGGCTATAAAATTATTTCCAAGAGTAAGAATTTCCAGCCTTTATAAACTGTTGTTCAGTATTCTTTGACCTACAGCACCTGAATGTCCAACGAGACACCCATTTTAGTTTGTTAATACTATAATTAGGCTTCTCCTATAAGGATAGGAGATTCGGGCTCCTGTGACTAACCCAATAAGGGTGTACATTAGGCTATAAAATTATTTCCAAGAGTAAGAATTTCCAGCCTTTATAAACTGTTGTTCAGTATTCTTTGACCTACACCACCTGAATGTCCAACGAGACACCCATTTTAGTTTGTTAATACTATAATTAGGCTTCTCCTATAAGGATAGGAGATTCGGGGTCCTGTGACTAACCCAGTAAGGGTGTACATTAGCCTATAAAATTATTTCCAAGAGTAAGAATTTCCAGCCTTTATAAACTGTTGTTCAGAATTCTTTGACCTACAGCACCTGAATGTCCAACGAGACACCCATTTTAGTTTGTTAATACTATAATTAGGCTTCTCCTATAAGTATAGGAGATTCGGGGTCCTGTGACTAACCCAGTAAGGGTGTACATTAGGCTATAAAATTATTTCCAAGAGTAAGAATTTCCAGCCTTTATAAACTGTTGTTCAGTATTCTTTGACCTACAGCACCTGAATGTCCAACGAGACACCCATTTTAGTTTGTTAATACTATAATTAGGCTTCTCCTATAAGGATAGGAGATTCGGGGTCCTGTGACTAACCCAATAAGGGTGTACATTAGGCTATAAAATTATTTCCAAGAGTAAGAATTTCCAGCCTTTATAAACTGTTGTTCAGTATTCTTTGACCTACACCACCTGAATGTCCAACGAGACACCCATTTTAGTTTGTTAATACTATAATTAGGCTTCTCCTATAAGGATAGGAGATTCGGGGTCCTGTGACTAACCCAGTAAGGGTGTACATTAGGCTATAAAAGTATTTCCAAGAGTAAGAATTTCCAACCTTTATAAACTGTTGTTCAGTATTCTTTGACCTACACCACCTGAATGTCCAACGAGACACCCATTTTAGTTTGTTAATACTATAATTAGGCTTCTCCTATAAGGATAGGAGATTCGGGGTCCTGTGACTAACCCAGTAAGGGTGTACATTAGGCTATAAAATTATTTCCAAGAGTAAGAATTTCCAACCTTTATAAACTGTTGTTCAGTATTCTTTGACCTACAGCAACTGAATGCCCAACTAGACACCCATTTTAGTTTGTTAATACTATAATTAGGCTTCTCCTATAAGGATAGGAGATTCGGGGTCCTGTGACTAACCCAATAAGGGTGTACATTAGGCTATAAAATTATTTCCAAGAGTAAGAATTTCCAGCCTTTATAAACTGTTGTTCAGTATTCTTTGACATAAAGCACCTGAATGTCCAACGAGACACCCATTTTAGTTTGTTAATACTATAATTAGGCTTCTCCTATAAGGATAGGAGATTCGGGGTCCTGTGACTAACCAACCCAATAAGGGTGTACATTAGGCTATAAAATTATTTCCAAGAGTAAGAATTTCCAGCCTTTATAAACTGTTATTCAGTATTCTTTGACCTACAGTACCTGAATGTCCAACGAGATACCCATTTTTGTTTGTTAATACTATAATTAGGCTTCTCCTATAAGGATAGGAGATTCGGGGTCCTGTGACTAACCCAATAAGGATGTACATTAGGCTATAAAATTATTTCCAAGAGTAAGAATTTCCAGCCTTTATAAACTGTTGTTCAGTATTCTTTGACCTACACCACCTGAATGTCCAACGAGACACCCATTTTAGTTTGTTAATACTATAATTAGGCTTCTCCTATAAGTATAGGAGATTCGGGGTCCTGTGACTAACCCAGTAAGGGTGTACATTAGGCTATAAAATTATTTCCAAGAGTAAGAATTTCCAGCCTTTATAAACTGTTGTTCAGTATTCTTTGACCTACAGCACCTGAATGTCCAACGAGACACCCATTTTAGTTTGTTAATACTATAAATAGGCTTCTCCTATAAGGATAGGAGATTCGGGCTCCTGTGACTAACCCAATAAGGGTGTACATTAGGCTATAAAATTATTTCCAAGAGTAAGAATTTCCAGCCTTTATAAACCGTTGTTCAGTATTCTTTGACCTACACCACCTGAATGTCCAACGAGACACCCATTTTAGTTTGTTAATACTATAATTAGGCTTCTCCTATAAGGATAGGAGATTCGGGGTCCTATGACTAACCCAGTAAGGGTGTACATTAGGCTATAAAATTATTTCCAAGAGTAAGAATTTCCAGCCCTTATAAACTGTTGTTCAGAATTCTTTGACCTACAGCACCTGAATGTCGAACGAGACACCCATTTTAGTTTGTTAATACTTTAATTAGGCTTCTCCTATAAGGATTGGAGATTCGGGGTCCTGTGACTAACCAACCCAATAAGGGTGTACATTAGGCTATAAAATTATTTCCAAGAGTAAGAATTTCCAGCCTTTATAAACTGTTGTTCAGTATTCTTTGACCTACACCACCTGAATGTCCAACGAGACACCCATTTTAGTTTGTTAATACTATAATTAGGCTTCTCCTATAAGGATAGGAGATTCGGGGTCCTATGACTAACCCAGTAAGGGTGTACATTAGGCTATAAAATTATTTCCAAGAGTAAGAATTTCCAGCCTTTATAAACCGTTGTTCAGTATTCTTTGACCTACACCACCTGAATGTCCAACGAGACACCCATTTTAGTTTGTTAATACTATAATTAGGCTTCTCCTATAAGGATAGGAGATTCGGGGTCCTATGACTAACCCAGTAAGGGTGTACATTAGGCTATAAAATTATTTCCAAGAGTAAGAATTTCCAGCCTTTATAAACTGTTGTTCAGAATTCTTTGACCTACAGCACCTGAATGTCGAACGAGACACCCATTTTAGTTTGTTAATACTTTAATTAGGCTTCTCCTATAAGGATTGGAGATTCGGGGTCCTGTGACTAACCAACCCAATAAGGGTGTACATTAGGCTATAAAATTATTTCCAAGAGTAAGAATTTCCAGCCTTTATAAACTGTTGTTCAGTATTCTTTGACCTACACCACCTGAATGTCCAACGAGACACCCATTTTAGTTTGTTAATACTATAATTAGGCTTCTCCTATAAGGATAGGAGATTCGGGGTCCTGTGACTAACCCAGTAAGGGTGTACATTAGGCTATAAAATTATTTCCAAGAGTAAGAATTTCCAACCTTTATAAACTGTGGTTCAGTATTCTTTGACCTACACCACCTGAATGTCCAACGAGACACCCATTTTAGTTTGTTAATACTATAATTAGGCTTCTCCTATAAGGATAGGAGATTCGGGGTCCTGTGACTAACCCAGTAAGGGTGTACATTAGGCTATAAAATTATTTCCAAGAGTAAGAATTTCCAGCCTTTATAAACTGTTGTTCAGTATTCTTTGACCTACAGCAACTGAATGCCCAACTAGACACCCATTTTAGTTTGTTAATACTATAATTAGGCTTCTCCTATAAGGATAGGAGATTCGGGGTCCTGTGACTAACCCAATAAGGGTGTACATTAGGCTATAAAATTATTTCCAAGAGTAAGAATTTCCAGCCTTTATAAACTGTTGTTCAGTATTCTTTGACCTACAGCACCTGAATGTCGAACGAGACACCCATTTTAGTTTGTTAATACTTTAATTAGGCTTCTCCTATAAGGATTGGAGATTCGGGGTCCTGTGACTAACCAACCCAATAAGGGTGTACATTAGGCTATAAAATTATTTCCAAGAGTAAGAATTTCCAGCCTTTATAAAATGTTGTTCAGAATTCTTTGACCTACAGCACCTGAATGTCGAACGAGACACCCATTTTAGTTTGTTAATACTTTTATTAGGCTTCTCCTATAAGGATTGGAGATTCGGGGTCCTGTGACTAACCAACCCAATAAGGGTGTACATTAGGCTATAAAATTATTTCCAAGAGTAAGAATTTCCAGCCTTTATAAACTGTTGTTCAGAATTCTTTGACCTACAGCACCTGAATGTCCAACGAGACACCCATTTTAGTTTGTTAATACTATAATTAGGCTTCTCCTATAAGTATAGGAGATTCGGGGTCCTGTGACTAACCCAGTAAGGGTGTACATTAGGCTATAAAATTATTTCCAAGAGTAAGAATTTCCAGCCTTTATAAACTGTTGTTCAGTATTCTTTGACCTACAGCACCTGAATGTCCAACGAGACACCCATTTTAGTTTGTTAATACTATAATTAGGCTTCTCCTATAAGGATAGGAGATTCGGGGTCCTGTGACTAACCCAATAAGGGTGTACATTAGGCTATAAAATTATTTCCAAGAGTAAGAATTTCCAGCCTTTATAAACTGTTGTTCAGTATTCTTTGACCTACACCACCTGAATGTCCAACGAGACACCCATTTTAGTTTGTTAATACTATAATTAGGCTTCTCCTATAAGGATAGGAGATTCGGGGTCCTGTGACTAACCCAGTAAGGGTGTACATTAGGCTATAAAAGTATTTCCAAGAGTAAGAATTTCCAACCTTTATAAACTGTTGTTCAGTATTCTTTGACCTACACCACCTGAATGTCCAACGAGACACCCATTTTAGTTTGTTAATACTATAATTAGGCTTCTCCTATAAGGATAGGAGATTCGGGGTCCTGTGACTAACCCAGTAAGGGTGTACATTAGGCTATAAAATTATTTCCAAGAGTAAGAATTTCCAACCTTTATAAACTGTTGTTCAGTATTCTTTGACCTACAGCAACTGAATGCCCAACTAGACACCCATTTTAGTTTGTTAATACTATAATTAGGCTTCTCCTATAAGGATAGGAGATTCGGGGTCCTGTGACTAACCCAATAAGGGTGTACATTAGGCTATAAAATTATTTCCAAGAGTAAGAATTTCCAGCCTTTATAAACTGTTGTTCAGTATTCTTTGACATAAAGCACCTGAATGTCCAACGAGACACCCATTTTAGTTTGTTAATACTATAATTAGGCTTCTCCTATAAGGATAGGAGATTCGGGGTCCTGTGACTAACCAACCCAATAAGGGTGTACATTAGGCTATAAAATTATTTCCAAGAGTAAGAATTTCCAGCCTTTATAAACTGTTATTCAGTATTCTTTGACCTACAGTACCTGAATGTCCAACGAGATACCCATTTTTGTTTGTTAATACTATAATTAGGCTTCTCCTATAAGGATAGGAGATTCGGGGTCCTGTGACTAACCCAATAAGGATGTACATTAGGCTATAAAATTATTTCCAAGAGTAAGAATTTCCAGCCTTTATAAACTGTTGTTCAGTATTCTTTGACCTACACCACCTGAATGTCCAACGAGACACCCATTTTAGTTTGTTAATACTATAATTAGGCTTCTCCTATAAGTATAGGAGATTCGGGGTCCTGTGACTAACCCAGTAAGGGTGTACATTAGGCTATAAAATTATTTCCAAGAGTAAGAATTTCCAGCCTTTATAAACTGTTGTTCAGTATTCTTTGACCTACAGCACCTGAATGTCCAACGAGACACCCATTTTAGTTTGTTAATACTATAAATAGGCTTCTCCTATAAGGATAGGAGATTCGGGCTCCTGTGACTAACCCAATAAGGGTGTACATTAGGCTATAAAATTATTTCCAAGAGTAAGAATTTCCAGCCTTTATAAACCGTTGTTCAGTATTCTTTGACCTACACCACCTGAATGTCCAACGAGACACCCATTTTAGTTTGTTAATACTATAATTAGGCTTCTCCTATAAGGATAGGAGATTCGGGGTCCTATGACTAACCCAGTAAGGGTGTACATTAGGCTATAAAATTATTTCCAAGAGTAAGAATTTCCAGCCTTTATAAACTGTTGTTCAGAATTCTTTGACCTACAGCACCTGAATGTCGAACGAGACACCCATTTTAGTTTGTTAATACTTTAATTAGGCTTCTCCTATAAGGATTGGAGATTCGGGGTCCTGTGACTAACCAACCCAATAAGGGTGTACATTAGGCTATAAAATTATTTCCAAGAGTAAGAATTTCCAGCCTTTATAAACTGTTGTTCAGTATTCTTTGACCTACACCACCTGAATGTCCAACGAGACACCCATTTTAGTTTGTTAATACTATAATTAGGCTTCTCCTATAAGGATAGGAGATTCGGGGTCCTGTGACTAACCCAGTAAGGGTGTACATTAGGCTATAAAATTATTTCCAAGAGTAAGAATTTCCAACCTTTATAAACTGTGGTTCAGTATTCTTTGACCTACACCACCTGAATGTCCAACGAGACACCCATTTTAGTTTGTTAATACTATAATTAGGCTTCTCCTATAAGGATAGGAGATTCGGGGTCCTGTGACTAACCCAGTAAGGGTGTACATTAGGCTATAAAATTATTTCCAAGAGTAAGAATTTCCAGCCTTTATAAACCGTTGTTCAGTATTCTTTGACCTACACCACCTGAATGTCCAACGAGACACCCATTTTAGTTTGTTAATACTATAATTAGGCTTCTCCTATAAGGATAGGAGATTCGGGGTCCTATGACTAACCCAGTAAGGGTGTACATTAGGCTATAAAATTATTTCCAAGAGTAAGAATTTCCAGCCTTTATAAACTGTTGTTCAGAATTCTTTGACCTACAGCACCTGAATGTCGAACGAGACACCCATTTTAGTTTGTTAATACTTTAATTAGGCTTCTCCTATAAGGATTGGAGATTCGGGGTCCTGTGACTAACCAACCCAATAAGGGTGTACATTAGGCTATAAAATTATTTCCAAGAGTAAGAATTTCCAGCCTTTATAAACTGTTGTTCAGTATTCTTTGACCTACACCACCTGAATGTCCAACGAGACACCCATTTTAGTTTGTTAATACTATAATTAGGCTTCTCCTATAAGGATAGGAGATTCGGGGTCCTGTGACTAACCAACCCAATAAGGGTGTACATTAGGCTATAAAATTATTTCCAAGAGTAAGAATTTCCAGCCTTTATAAACTGTTATTCAGTATTCTTTGACCTACAGTACCTGAATGTCCAACGAGATACCCATTTTAGTTTGTTAATACTATAATTAGGCTTCTCCTATAAGGATAGGAGATTCGGGGTCCTGTGACTAACCCAGTAAGGGTGTACATTAGGCTATAAAAGTATTTCCAAGAGTAAGAATTTCCAACCTTTATAAACTGTTGTTCAGTATTCTTTGACCTACACCACCTGAATGTCCAACGAGACACCCATTTTAGTTTGTTAATACTATAATTAGGCTTCTCCTATAAGGATAGGAGATTCGGGGTCCTGTGACTAACCCAGTAAGGGTGTACATTAGGCTATAAAATTATTTCCAAGAGTAAGAATTTCCAACCTTTATAAACTGTTGTTCAGTATTCTTTGACCTACAGCAACTGAATGCCCAACTAGACACCCATTTTAGTTTGTTAATACTATAATTAGGCTTCTCCTATAAGGATAGGAGATTCGGGGTCCTGTGACTAACCCAATAAGGGTGTACATTAGGCTATAAAATTATTTCCAAGAGTAAGAATTTCCAGCCTTTATAAACTGTTGTTCAGTATTCTTTGACATAAAGCACCTGAATGTCCAACGAGACACCCATTTTAGTTTGTTAATACTATAATTAGGCTTCTCCTATAAGGATAGGAGATTCGGGGTCCTGTGACTAACCAACCCAATAAGGGTGTACATTAGGCTATAAAATTATTTCCAAGAGTAAGAATTTCCAGCCTTTATAAACTGTTATTCAGTATTCTTTGACCTACAGTACCTGAATGTCCAACGAGATACCCATTTTTGTTTGTTAATACTATAATTAGGCTTCTCCTATAAGGATAGGAGATTCGGGGTCCTGTGACTAACCCAATAAGGATGTACATTAGGCTATAAAATTATTTCCAAGAGTAAGAATTTCCAGCCTTTATAAACTGTTGTTCAGTATTCTTTGACCTACACCACCTGAATGTCCAACGAGACACCCATTTTAGTTTGTTAATACTATAATTAGGCTTCTCCTATAAGTATAGGAGATTCGGGGTCCTGTGACTAACCCAGTAAGGGTGTACATTAGGCTATAAAATTATTTCCAAGAGTAAGAATTTCCAGCCTTTATAAACTGTTGTTCAGTATTCTTTGACCTACAGCACCTGAATGTCCAACGAGACACCCATTTTAGTTTGTTAATACTATAAATAGGCTTCTCCTATAAGGATAGGAGATTCGGGCTCCTGTGACTAACCCAATAAGGGTGTACATTAGGCTATAAAATTATTTCCAAGAGTAAGAATTTCCAGCCTTTATAAACCGTTGTTTAGTATTCTTTGACCTACACCACCTGAATGTCCAACGAGACACCCATTTTAGTTTGTTAATACTATAATTAGGCTTCTCCTATAAGGATAGGAGATTCGGGGTCCTATGACTAACCCAGTAAGGGTGTACATTAGGCTATAAAATTATTTCCAAGAGTAAGAATTTCCAGCCTTTATAAACTGTTGTTCAGAATTCTTTGACCTACAGCACCTGAATGTCGAACGAGACACCCATTTTAGTTTGTTAATACTTTAATTAGGCTTCTCCTATAAGGATTGGAGATTCGGGGTCCTGTGACTAACCAACCCAATAAGGGTGTACATTAGGCTATAAAATTATTTCCAAGAGTAAGAATTTCCAGCCTTTATAAACTGTTGTTCAGTATTCTTTGACCTACACCACCTGAATGTCCAACGAGACACCCATTTTAGTTTGTTAATACTATAATTAGGCTTCTCCTATAAGGATAGGAGATTCGGGGTCCTGTGACTAAACCAGTAAGGGTGTACATTAGGCTATAAAATTATTTCCAAGAGTAAGAATTTCCAACCTTTATAAACTGTGGTTCAGTATTCTTTGACCTACACCACCTGAATGTCCAACGAGACACCCATTTTAGTTTGTTAATACTATAATTAGGCTTCTCCTATAAGGATAGGAGATTCGGGGTCCTGTGACTAACCCAGTAAGGGTGTACATTAGGCTATAAAATTATTTCCAAGAGTAAGAATTTCCAGCCTTTATAAACTGTTGTTCAGTATTCTTTGACCTACAGCAACTGAATGCCCAACTAGACACCCATTTTAGTTTGTTAATACTATAATTAGGCTTCTCCTATAAGGATAGGAGATTCGGGGTCCTGTGACTAACCCAATAAGGGTGTACATTAGGCTATAAAATTATTTCCAAGAGTAAGAATTTCCAGCTTTTATAAACTGTTGTTCAGTATTCTTTGACATAAAGCACCTGAATGTCCAACGAGACACCCATTTTAGTTTGTTAATACTATAATTAGGCTTCTCCTATAAGGATAGGAGATTCGAGGTCCTGTGACTAACCAACCCAATAAGGGTGTACATTAGGCTATAAAATTATTTCCAAGAGTAAGAATTTCCAGCCTTTATAAACTGTTATTCAGTATTCTTTGACCTACAGTACCTGAATGTCCAACGAGATACCAATTTTTGTTTGTTAATACTATAATTAGGCTTCTCCTATAAGGATAGGAGATTCGGGGTCCTGTGACTAACCCAATAAGGATGTACATTAGGCTATAAAATTATTTCCAAGAGTAAGAATTTCCAGCCTTTATAAACTGTTGTTCAGTATTCTTTGACCTACACCACCTGAATGTCCAACGAGACACCCATTTTAGTTTGTTAATACTATAATTAGGCTTCTCCTATAAGTATAGGAGATTCGGGGTCCTGTGACTAACCCAGTAAGGGTGTACATTAGGCTATAAAATTATTTCAAAGAGTAAGAATTTCCAGCCTTTATAAACTGTTGTTCAGTATTCTCTGACCTACAGCACCTGAATGTCCAACGAGACACCCATTTTAGTTTGTTAATACTATAAATAGGCTTCTCCTATAAGGATAGGAGATTCGGGCTCCTGTGACTAACCCAATAAGGGTGTACATTAGGCTATAAAATTATTTCCAAGAGTAAGAATTTCCAGCCTTTATAAACCGTTGTTCAGTATTCTTTGACCAACACCACCTGAATGTCCAACGAGACACCCATTTTAGTTTGTTAATACTATAATTAGGCTTCTCCTATAAGGATAGGAGATTCGGGGTCCTGTGACTAACCCAGTAAGGGTGTACATTAGGCTATAAAATTATTTCCAAGAGTAAGAATTTCCAGCCTTTATAAACTGTTGTTCAGAATTCTTTGACCTACAGCACCTGAATGTCCAACGAGACACCCATTTTAGTTTGTTAATACTATAATTAGGCTTCTCCTATAAGGATAGGAGATTCGGGGTCCTGTGACTAACCCAATAAGGGTGTACATTAGGCTATAAAATTATTTCCAAGAGTAAGAATTTCCAGCCTTTATAAACTGTTGTTCAGTATTCCTTGACCTAAAGCACCTGAATGTCCAACGAGACACCCATTTTAGTTTGTTAATACTATAATTAGGCTTCTCCTATAAGGATAGGAGATTCGGGGTCCTGTGACTAACCCAATAAGGATGTACATTAGGCTATAAAATTATTTCCAAGAGTAAAAATTTCCAGCCTTTATAAACTGTTGTTCAGTATTCTTTGACCTACACCACCTGAATGTCCAACGAGACACCCATTTTAGTTTGTTAATACTATAATTAGGCTTCTCCTATAAGGATAGGAGATTCGGGGTCCTGTGACTAACCAACCCAATAAGGGTGTACATTAGGCTATAAAATTATTTCCAAGAGTAAGAATTTCCAGCCTTTATAAACTGTTATTCAGTATTCTTTGACCTACAGTACCTGAATGTCCAACGAGATACCCATTTTTGTTTGTTAATACTATAATTAGGCTTCTCCTATAAGGATAGGAGATTCGGGGTCCTGTGACTAACCCAATAAGGATGTACATTAGGCTATAAAATTATTTCCAAGAGTAAGAATTTCCAGCCTTTATAAACTGTTGTTCAGTATTCTTTGACCTACACCACCTGAATGTCCAACGAGACACCCATTTTAGTTTGTTAATACTATAATTAGGCTTCTCCTATAAGTATAGGAGATTCGGGGTCCTGTGACTAACCCAGTAAGGGTGTACATTAGGCTATAAAATTATTTCAAAGAGTAAGAATTTCCAGCCTTTATAAACTGTTGTTCAGTATTCTCTGACCTACAGCACCTGAATGTCCAACGAGACACCCATTTTAGTTTGTTAATACTATAAATAGGCTTCTCCTATAAGGATAGGAGATTCGGGCTCCTGTGACTAACCCAATAAGGGTGTACATTAGGCTATAAAATTATTTCCAAGAGTAAGAATTTCCAGCCTTTATAAACCGTTGTTCAGTATTCTTTGACCAACACCACCTGAATGTCCAACGAGACACCCATTTTAGTTTGTTAATACTATAATTAGGCTTCTCCTATAAGGATAGGAGATTCGGGGTCCTGTGACTAACCCAGTAAGGGTGTACATTAGGCTATAAAATTATTTCAAAGAGTAAGAATTTCCAGCCTTTATAAACTGTTGTTCAGAATTCTTTGACCTACAGCACCTGAATGTCCAACGAGACACCCATTTTAGTTTGTTAATACTATAATTAGGCTTCTCCTATAAGGATAGGAGATTCGGGGTCCTGTGACTAACCCAATAAGGGTGTACATTAGGCTATAAAATTATTTCCAAGAGTAAGAATTTCCAGCCTTTATAAACTGTTGTTCAGTATTCCTTGACCTAAAGCACCTGAATGTCCAACGAGACACCCATTTTAGTTTGTTAATACTATAATTAGGCTTCTCCTATAAGGATAGGAGATTCGGGGTCCTGTGACTAACCCAATAAGGATGTACATTAGGCTATAAAATTATTTCCAAGAGTAAAAATTTCCAGCCTTTATAAACTGTTGTTCAGTATTCTTTGACCTACACCACCTGAATGTCCAACGAGACACCCATTTTAGTTTGTTAATACTATAATTAGGCTTCTCCTATAAGGATAGGAGATTCGGGGTCCTGTGACTAACCAACCCAATAAGGGTGTACATTAGGCTATAAAATTATTTCCAAGAGTAAGAATTTCCAGCCTTTATAAACTGTTATTCAGTATTCTTTGACCTACAGTACCTGAATGTCCAACGAGATACCCATTTTTGTTTGTTAATACTATAATTAGGCTTCTCCTATAAGGATAGGAGATTCGGGGTCCTGTGACTAACCCAATAAGGATGTACATTAGGCTATAAAATTATTTCCAAGAGTAAGAATTTCCAGCCTTTATAAACTGTTGTTCAGTATTCTTTGACCTACACCACCTGAATGTCCAACGAGACACCCATTTTAGTTTGTTAATACTATAATTAGGCTTCTCCTATAAGTATAGGAGATTCGGGGTCCTGTGACTAACCCAGTAAGGGTGTACATTAGGCTATAAAATTATTTCAAAGAGTAAGAATTTCCAGCCTTTATAAACTGTTGTTCAGTATTCTCTGACCTACAGCACCTGAATGTCCAACGAGACACCCATTTTAGTTTGTTAATACTATAAATAGGCTTCTCCTATAAGGATAGGAGATTCGGGCTCCTGTGACTAACCCAATAAGGGTGTACATTAGGCTATAAAATTATTTCCAAGAGTAAGAATTTCCAGCCTTTATAAACCGTTGTTCAGTATTCTTTGACCAACACCACCTGAATGTCCAACGAGACACCCATTTTAGTTTGTTAATACTATAATTAGGCTTCTCCTATAAGGATAGGAGATTCGGGGTCCTGTGACTAACCCAGTAAGGGTGTACATTAGGCTATAAAATTATTTCAAAGAGTAAGAATTTCCAGCCTTTATAAACTGTTGTTCAGAATTCTTTGACCTACAGCACCTGAATGTCCAACGAGACACCCATTTTAGTTTGTTAATACTATAATTAGGCTTCTCCTATAAGGATAGGAGATTCGGGGTCCTGTGACTAACCCAATAAGGGTGTACATTAGGCTATAAAATTATTTCCAAGAGTAAGAATTTCCAGCCTTTATAAACTGTTGTTCAGTATTCCTTGACCTAAAGCACCTGAATGTCCAACGAGACACCCATTTTAGTTTGTTAATACTATAATTAGGCTTCTCCTATAAGGATAGGAGATTCGGGGTCCTGTGACTAACCCAATAAGGATGTACATTAGGCTATAAAATTATTTCCAAGAGTAAAAATTTCCAGCCTTTATAAACTGTTGTTCAGTATTCTTTGACCTACACCACCTGAATGTCCAACGAGACACCCATTTTAGTTTGTTAATACTATAATTAGGCTTCTCCTATAAGTATAGGAGATTCGGGGTCCTGTGACTAACCCAGTAAGGGTGTACATTAGGCTATAAAATTATTTCCAAGAGTAAGAATTTCCAGCCTTTATAAACTGTTGTTCAGTATTCTTTGATCTACAGCACCTGAATGTCCAACGAGACACCCATTTTAGTTTGTTAATACTTTAATTAGGCTTCTCCTATAAGGATTGGAGATTCGGGGTCCTGTGACTAACTAACCCAATAAGGGTGTACATTAGGCTATAAAATTATTTCCAAGAGTAAGAATTTCCAGCCTTTATAAACTGTTGTTCAGTATTCTTTGACCTACACCACCTGAATGTCCAACGAGACACCCATTTTAGTTTGTTAATACTATAATTAGGCTTCTCCTATAAGGATAGAAGATTCGGGGTCCTGTGACTAACCCAGTAAGGGTGTACATTAGGCTATAAAATTATTTCCAAGAGTAAGAATTTCCAACCTTTATAAACTGTGGTTCAGTATTCTTTGACCTACACCACCTGAATGTCCAACGAGACACCCATTTTAGTTTGTTAATACTATAATTAGGCTTCTCCTATAAGTATAGGAGATTCGGGGTCCTGTGACTAACCCAGTAAGGGTGTACATTAGACTATAAAATTATTTCCAAGAGTAAGAATTTCCAGCCTTTATAAACTGTTGTTCAGTATTCTTTGATCTACAGCACCTGAATGTCCAACGAGACACCCATTTTAGTTTGTTAATACTTTAATTAGGCTTCTCCTATAAGGATTGGAGATTCGGGGTCCTGTGACTAACCAACCCAATAAGGGTGTACATTAGGCGATAAATTATTTCCAAGAGTAAGAATTTCCAGCCTTTATAAACTGTTGTTCAGTATTCTTTGACCTACACCACCTGAATGTCCAACGAGACACCCATTTTAGTTTGTTAATACTATAATTAGGCTTCTCCTATAAGGATAGGAGATTCGGGGTCCTGTGACTAACCCAGTAAGGGTGTACATTAGGCTATAAAATTATTTCCAAGAGTAAGAATTTCCAACCTTTATAAACTGTGGTTCAGTATTCTTTGACCTACACCACCTGAATGTCCAACGAGACACCCATTTTAGTTTGTTAATACTATAATTAGGCTTCTCCTATAAGGATAGGAGATTCGGGGTCCTGTGACTAACCCAGTAAGGGTGTACATTAGGCTATAAAATTATTTCCAAGAGTAAGAATTTCCAGCTTTTATAAACTGTTGTTCAGTATTCTTTGACCTACAGCAACTGAATGCCCAACTAGACACCCATTTTAGTTTGTTAATACTATAATTAGGCTTCTCCTATAAGGATAGGAGATTCGGGGTCCTGTGACTAACCCAATAAGGGTGTACATTAGGCTATAAAATTATTTCCAAGAGTAAGAATTTCCAGCCTTTATAAACTGTTGTTCAGTATTCTTTGACATAAAGCACCTGAATGTCCAACGAGACACCCATTTGAGTTTGTTAATACTATAATTAGGCTTCTCCTATAAGGATAGGAGATTCGGGGTCCTGTGACTAACCAACCCAATAAGGGTGTACATTAGGCTATAAAATTATTTCCAAGAGTAAGAATTTCCAGCCTTTATAAACTGTTATTCAGTATTCTTTGACCTACAGTACCTGAATGTCCAACGAGATACCCATTTTTGTTTGTTAATACTATAATTAGGCTTCTCCTATAAGGATAGGAGATTCGGGGTCCTGTGACTAACCCAATAAGGATGTACATTAGGCTATAAAATTATTTCCAAGAGTAAGAATTTCCAGCCTTTATAAACTGTTGTTCAGTATTCTTTGACCTACACCACCTGAATGTCCAACGAGACACCCATTTTAGTTTGTTAATACTATAATTAGGCTTCTCCTATAAGTATAGGAGATTCGGGGTCCTGTGACTAACCCAGTAAGGGTGTACATTAGGCTATAAAATTATTTCAAAGAGTAAGAATTTCCAGCCTTTATAAACTGTTGTTCAGTATTCTTTGACCTACAGCACCTGAATGTCCAACGAGACACCCATTTTAGTTTGTTAATACTATAAATAGGCTTCTCCTATAAGGATAGGAGATTCGGGCTCCTGTGACTAACCCAATAAGGGTGTACATTAGGCTATAAAATTATTTCCAAGAGTAAGAATTTCCAGCCTTTATAAACCGTTGTTCAGTATTCTTTGACCAACACCACCTGAATGTCCAACGAGACACCCATTTTAGTTTGTTAATACTATAATTAGGCTTCTCCTATAAGGATAGGAGATTCGGGGTCCTGTGACTAACCCAGTAAGGGTGTACATTAGGCTATAAAATTATTTCCAAGAGTAAGAATTTCCAGCCTTTATAAACTGTTGTTCAGAATTCTTTGACCTACAGCACCTGAATGTCCAACGAGACACCCATTTTAGTTTGTTAATACTATAATTAGGCTTCTCCTATAAGGATAGGAGATTCGGGGTCCTGTGACTAACCCAATAAGGGTGTACATTAGGCTATAAAATTATTTCCAAGAGTAAGAATTTCCAGCCTTTATAAACTGTTGTTCAGTATTCCTTGACCTAAAGCACCTGAATGTCCAACGAGACACCCATTTTAGTTTGTTAATACTATAATTAGGCTTCTCCTATATGATAGGAGATTCGGGGTCCTGTGACTAACCCAATAAGGATGTACATTAGGCTATAAAATTATTTCCAAGAGTAAGAATTTCCAGCCTTTATAAACTGTTGTTCAGTATTCTTTGACCTACACCACCTGAATGTCCAACGAGACACCCATTTTAGTTTGTTAATACTATAATTAGGCTTCTCCTATAAGTATAGGAGATTCGGGGTCCTGTGACTAACCCAGTAAGGGTGTACATTAGGCTATAAAATTATTTCCAAGAGTAAAAATTTCCAGCCTTTATAAACTGTTGTTCAGTATTCTTTGACCTACAGCACCTGAATGTCCAACGAGACACCCATTTTAGTTTGTTAATACTATAATTAGGCTTCTCCTATAAGGATAGGAGATTCGGGCTCCTGTGACTAACCCAATAAGGGTGTACATTAGGCTATAAAATTATTTCCAAGAGTAAGAATTTCCAGCCTTTATAAACTGTTGTTCAGTATTCTTTGACCTACACCACCTGAATGTCCAACGAGACACCCATTTTAGTTTGTTAATACTATAATTAGGCTTCTCCTATAAGGATAGGAGATTCGGGGTCCTGTGACTAACCCAGTAAGGGTGTACATTAGGCTATAAAATTGTTTCCAAGAGTAAGAATTTCCAGCCTTTATAAACTGTTGTTCAGAATTCTTTGACCTACAGCACCTGAATGTCCAACGAGACACCCATTTTAGTTTGTTAATACTATAATTAGGCTTCTCCTATAAGGATAGGAGATTCGGGGTCCTGTGACTAACCCAATAAGGGTGTACATTAGGCTATAAAATTATTTCCAAGAGTAAGAATTTCCAGCCTTTATAAACTGTTGTTCAGTATTCTTTGACCTACACCACCTGAATGTCCAACGAGACACCCATTTTAGTTTGTTAATACTATAATTAGGCTTCTCCTATAAGGATAGGAGATTCGGGGTCCTGTGACTAACCCAGTAAGGGTGTACATTAGGCTATAAAAGTATTTCCAAGAGTAAGAATTTCCAACCTTTATAAACTGTTGTTCAGTATTCTTTGACCTACACCACCTGAATGTCCAACGAGACACCCATTTTAGTTTGTTAATACTATAATTAGGCTTCTCCTATAAGGATAGGAGATTCGGGGTCCTGTGACTAACCCAGTAAGGGTGTACATTAGGCTATAAAATTATTTCCAAGAGTAAGAATTTCCAGCCTTTATAAACTGTTGTTCAGTATTCTTTGACCTACAGCAACTGAATGCCCAACTAGACACCCATTTTAGTTTGTTAATACTATAATTAGGCTTCTCCTATAAAGATAGGAGATTCGGGGTCCTGTGACTAACCCAATAAGGGTGTACATTAGGCTATAAAATTATTTCCAAGAGTAAGAATTTCCAGCCTTTATAAACTGTTGTTCAGTATTCTTTGACATAAAGCACCTGAATGTCCAACGAGACACCCATTTTAGTTTGTTAATACTATAATTAGGCTTCTCCTATAAGGATAGGAGATTCGGGGTCCTGTGACTAACCAACCCAATAAGGGTGTACATTAGGCTATAAAATTATTTCCAAGAGTAAGAATTTCCAGCCTTTATAAACTGTTATTCAGTATTCTTTGACCTACAGTACCTGAATGTCCAACGAGATACCCATTTTTGTTTGTTAATACTATAATTAGGCTTCTCCTATAAGGATAGGAGATTCGGGGTCCTGTGACTAACCCAATAAGGATGTACATTAGGCTATAAAATTATTTCCAAGAGTAAGAATTTCCAGACTTTATAAACTGTTGTTCAGTATTCTTTGACCTACACCACCTGAATGTCCAACGAGACACCCATTTTAGTTTGTTAATACTATAATTAGGCTTCTCCTATAAGTATAGGAGATTCGGGGTCCTGTGACTAACCCAGTAAGGGTGTACATTAGGCTATAAAATTATTTCCAAGAGTAAGAATTTCCAGCCTTTATAAACTGTTGTTCAATATTCTTTGACCTACAGCACCTGAATGTCCAACGAGACACCCATTTTAGTTTGTTAATACTATAAATAGGCTTCTCCTATAAGGATAGGAGATTCGGGCTCCTGTGACTAACCCAATAAGGGTGTACATTAGGCTATAAAATTATTTCCAAGAGTAAGAATTTCCAGCCTTTATAAACCGTTGTTCAGTATTCTTTGACCTACACCACCTGAATGTCCAACGAGACACCCATTTTAGTTTGTTAATACTATAATTAGGCTTCGCCTATAAGGATAGGAGATTCGGGGTCCTGTGACTAACCCAGTAAGGGTGTATATTAGGCTATAAAATTATTTCCAAGAGTAAGAATTTCCAGCCTTTATAAACTGTTGTTCAGAATTCTTTGACCTACTGCACCTGAATGTCCAACGAGACACCCATTTTAGTTTGTTAATACTATAATTAGGCTTCTCCTATAAGGATAGGAGATTCGGGGTCCTGTGACTAACCCAATAAGGGTGTACATTAGGCTATAAAATTATTTCCAAGAGTAAGAATTTCCAGCCTTTATAAACTGTTGTTCAGTATTCCTTGACCTAAAGCACCTGAATGTCCAACGAGACACCCATTTTAGTTTGTTAATACTATAATTAGGCTTCTCCTATAAGGATAGGAGATTCGGGGTCCTGTGACTAACCCAATAAGGATGTACATTAGGCTATAAAATTATTTCCAAGAGTAAGAATTTCCAGCCTTTATAAACTGTTGTTCAGTATTCTTTGACCTACACCACCTGAATGTCCAACGAGACACCCATTTTAGTTTGTTAATACTATAATTAGGCTTCTCCTATAAGTATAGGAGATTCGGGGTCCTGTGACTAACCCAGTAAGGGTGTACATTAGGCTATAAAATTATTTCCAAGAGAAAGAATTTCCAGCCTTTATAAACTGTTGTTCAGTATTCTTTGACCTACAGCACCTGAATGTCCAACGAGACACCCATTTTAGTTTGTTAATACTATAAATAGGCTTCTCCTATAAGGATAGGAGATTCGGGCTCCTGTGACTAACCCAATAAGGGTGTACATTAGGCTATAAAATTATTTCCAAGAGTAAGAATTTCCAG
Organism: Ambrosia trifida; assembly: GCA_028751855.1. Classification (NCBI taxonomy): domain Eukaryota; kingdom Viridiplantae; phylum Streptophyta; class Magnoliopsida; order Asterales; family Asteraceae; genus Ambrosia; species Ambrosia trifida. The sequence continues at coordinate 1,160,849 of CM054126.1, read as the reverse complement.
CCTTTATAAACCGTTGTTCAGTATTCTTTGACCTACACCACCTGAATGTCCAACGAGACACCCATTTTAGTTTGTTAATACTATAATTAGGCTTCTCCTATAAGGATAGGAGATTCGGGGTCCTGTGACTAACCCAGTAAGGGTGTACATTAGGCTATAAAATTATTTCCAAGAGTAAGAATTTCCAGCCTTTATAAACTGTTGTTCAGAATTCTTTGACCTACAGCACCTGAATGTCCAACGAGACACCCATTTTAGTTTGTTAATACTATAATTAGGCTTCTCCTATAAGGATAGGAGATTCGGGGTCCTGTGACTAACCCAATAAGGGTGTACATTAGGCTATAAAATTATTTCCAAGAGTAAGAATTTCCAGCCTTTATAAACTGTTGTTCAGTATTCTTTGACATAAAGCACCTGAATGTCCAACGAGACACCCATTTTAGTTTGTTAATACTATAATTAGGCTTCTCCTATAAGGATAGGAGATTCGGAGTCCTGTGACTAACCAACCCAATAAGGGTGTACATTAGGCTATAAAATTATTTCCAAGAGTAAGAATTTCCAGCCTTTATAAACTGTTATTCAGTATTCTTTGACCTACAGTACCTGAATGTCCAACGAGATACCCATTTTTGTTTGTTAATACTATAATTAGGCTTCTCCTATAAGGATAGGAGATTCGGGGTCCTGTGACTAACCCAATAAGGATGTACATTAGGCTATAAAATTATTTCCAAGAGTAAGAATTTCCAGCCTTTATAAACTGTTGTTCAGTATTCTTTGACCTACACCACCTGAATGTCCAACGAGACACCCATTTTAGTTTGTTAATACTATAATTAGGCTTCTCCTATAAGTATAGGAGATTCGGGGTCCTGTGACTAACCCAGTAAGGGTGTACATTAGGCTATAAAATTATTTCCAAGAGTAAGAATTTCCAGCCTTTATAAACTGTTGTTCAGTATTCTTTGACCTACAGCACCTGAATGTCCAACGAGACACCCATTTTAGTTTGTTAATACTATAAATAGGCTTCTCCTATAAGGATAGGAGATTCGGGCTCCTGTGACTAACCCAATAAGGGTGTACATTAGGCTATAAAATTATTTCCAAGAGTAAGAATTTCCAGCCTTTATAAACCGTTGTTCAGTATTCTTTGACCTACACCACCTGAATGTCCAACGAGACACCCATTTTAGTTTGTTAATACTATAATTAGGCTTCTCCTATAAGGATAGGATATTCGGGGTCCTGTGACTAACCCAATAAGGATGTACATTAGGCTATAAAATTATTTCCAAGAGTAAGAATTTCCAGCCTTTATAAACTGTTGTTCAGTATTCTTTGACCTACACCACCTGAATGTCCAACGAGACACCCATTTTAGTTTGTTAATACTATAATTAGGCTTCTCCTATAAGTATAGGAGATTCGGGGTCCTGTGACTAACCCAGTAAGGGTGTACATTAGGCTATAAAATTATTTCCAAGAGTAAGAATTTCCAGCCTTTATAAACTGTTGTTCAGTATTCTTTGACCTACAGCACCTGAATGTCCAACGAGACACCCATTTTAGTTTGTTAATACTATAAATAGGCTTCTCCTATAAGGATAGGAGATTCGGGCTCCTGTGACTAACCCAATAAGGGTGTACATTAGGCTATAAAATTATTTCCAAGAGTAAGAATTTCCAGCCTTTATAAACCGTTGTTCAGTATTCTTTGACCTACACCACCTGAATGTCCAACGAGACACCCATTTTAGTTTGTTAATACTATAATTAGGCTTCTCCTATAAGGATAGGAGATTCGGGGTCCTGTGACTAACCCAATAAGGATGTACATTAGGCTATAAAATTATTTCCAAGAGTAAGAATTTCCAGCCTTTATAAACTGTTGTTCAGTATTCTTTGACCTACACCACCTGAATGTCCAACGAGACACCCATTTTAGTTTGTTAATACTATAATTAGGCTTCTCCTATAAGTATAGGAGATTCGGGGTCCTGTGACTAACCCAGTAAGGGTGTACATTAGGCTATAAAATTATTTCCAAGAGTAAGAATTTCCAGCCTTTATAAACTGTTGTTCAATATTCTTTGACCTACAGCACCTGAATGTCCAACGAGACACCCATTTTAGTTTGTTAATACTATAATTAGGCTTCTCCTATAAGGATAGGAGATTCGGGCTCCTGTGACTAACCCAATAAGGGTGTACATTAGGCTATAAAATTATTTCCAAGAGTAAGAATTTCCAGCCTTTATAAACCGTTGTTCAGTATTCTTTGACCTACACCACCTGAATGTCCAACGAGACACCCATTTTAGTTTGTTAATACTATAATTAGGCTTCTCCTATAAGGATAGGAGATTCGGGGTCCTGTGACTAACCCAGTAAGGGTGTACATTAGGCTATAAAATTATTTCCAAGAGTAAGAATTTCCAGCCTTTATAAACTGTTGTTCAGAATTCTTTGACCTACAGCACCTGAATGTCAAACGAGACACCCATTTTAGTTTGTTAATACTATAATTAGGCTTCTCCTATAAGGATAGGAGATTCGGGGTCCTGTGACTAACCCAATAAGGGTGTACATTAGGCTATAAAATTATTTCCAAGAGTAAGAATTTCTTGCCTTTATAAACTGTTGTTCAGTATTCCTTGACCTAAAGCACCTGAATGTCCAACGAGACACCCATTTTAGTTTGTTAATACTATAATTAGGCTTCTCCTATAAGGAAAGGAGATTCGGGGTCCTGTGACTAACCCAATAAGGGTGTACATTAGGCTATAAAATTATTTCCAAGAGTAAGAATTTCCAGCCTTTATAAACTGTTGTTCAGTATTCTTTGACCTACAGCACCTGAATGTCCAACGAGACACCCATTTTAGTTTGTTAATACTATAATTAGGCTTCTCCTATAAGGATAGGAGATTCGGGGTCCTGTGACTAACCCAATAAGGGTGTACATTAGGCTATAAAATTATTTCCAAGAGTAAGAATTTCCAGCCTTTATAAACTGTTGTTCAGTATTCTTTGACCTACACCACCTGAATGTCCAACGAGACACCCATTTTAGTTTGTTAATACTATAATTAGGCTTCTCCTATAAGGATAGGAGATTCGGGGTCCTGTGACTAACCCAGTAAGGGTGTACATTAGGCTATAAAATTATTTCCAAGAGTAAGAATTTCCAGCCTTTATAAACTGTTGTTCAGTATTCTTTGACCTACAGCACCTGAATGTCTAACGAGATACCCATTTTAGTTTGTTAATACTATAAATAGGCTTCTCCTATAAGGATAGGAGATTCGGGCTCCTGTGACTAACCCAATAAGGGTGTACATTAGGCTATAAAATTATTTCCAAGAGTAAGAATTTCCAGCCTTTATAAACCGTTGTTCAGTATTCTTTGACCTACACCACCTGAATGTCCAACGAGACACCCATTTTAGTTTGTTAATACTATAATTAGGCTTCTCCTATAAGGATAGGAGATTCGGGGTCCTGTGACTAACCCAATAAGGATGTACATTAGGCTATAAAATTATTTCCAAGAGTAAGAATTTCCAGCCTTTATAAACTGTTGTTCAGTATTCTTTGACCTACACCACCTGAATGTCCAACGAGACACCCATTTTAGTTTGTTAATACTATAATTAGGCTTCTCCTATAAGTATAGGAGATTCGGGGTCCTGTGACTAACCCAGTAAGGGTGTACATTAGGCTATAAAATTATTTCCAAGAGTAAGAATTTCCAGCCTTTATAAACTGTTGTTCAGTATTCTTTGAGCTACAGCACCTGAATGTCCAACGAGACACCCATTTTAGTTTGTTAATACTATAATTAGGCTTCTCCTATAAGGATAGGAGATTCGGGCTCCTGTGACTAACCCAATAAGGGTGTACATTAGGCTATAAAATTATTTGCAAGAGTAAGAATTTCCAGCCTTTATAAACCGTTGTTCAGTATTCTTTGACCTACACCACCTGAATGTCCAACGAGACACCCATTTTAGTTTGTTAATACTATAATTAGGCTTCTCCTATAAGGATAGGAGATTCGGGGTCCTGTGACTAACCCAGTAAGGGTGTACATTAGGCTATAAAATTATTTCCAAGAGTAAGAATTTCCAGCCTTTATAAACTGTTGTTCAGAATTCTTTGACCTACAGCACCTGAATGTCCAACGAGACACCCATTTTAGTTTGTTAATACTATAATTAGGCTTCTCCTATAAGGATAGGAGATTCGGGGTCCTGTGACTAACCCAATAAGGGTGTACATTAGGCTATAAAATTATTTCCAAGAGTAAGAATTTCCAGCCTTTATAAACTGTTGTTCAGTATTCCTTGACCTAAAGCACCTGAATGTCCAACGAGACACCCATTTTAGTTTTTTAATACTATAATTAGGCTTCTCCTATAAGGAAAGGAGATTCGGGGTCCTGTGACTAACCCAATAAGGGTGTACATTAGGCTATAAAATTATTTCCAAGAGTAAGAATTTCCAGCCTTTATAAACCGTTGTTCAGTATTCTTTGACCTACACCACCTGAATGTCCAACGAGACACCCATTTTAGTTTGTTAATACTATAATTAGGCTTCTCCTATAAGGATAGGAGATTCGGGGTCCTGTGACTAACCCAGTAAGGGTGTACATTAGGCTATAAAATTATTTCCAAGAGTAAGAATTTCCAGCCTTTATAAACTGTTGTTCAGAATTCTTTGACCTACAGCACCTGAATGTCCAACGAGACACCCATTTTAGTTTGTTAATACTATAATTAGGCTTCTCCTATAAGGATAGGAGATTCGGGGTCCTGTGACTAACCCAATAAGGGTGTACATTAGGCTATAAAATTATTTCCAAGAGTAAGAATTTCCAGCCTTTATAAACTGTTGTTCAGTATTCCTTGACCTAAAGCACCTGAATGTCCAACGAGACACCCATTTTAGTTTTTTAATACTATAATTAGGCTTCTCCTATAAGGAAAGGAGATTCGGGGTCCTGTGACTAACCCAATAAGGGTGTACATTAGGCTATAAAATTATTTCCAAGAGTAAGAATTTCCAGCCTTTATAAACCGTTGTTCAGTATTCTTTGACCTACACCACCTGAATGTCCAACGAGACACCCATTTTAGTTTGTTAATACTATAATTAGGCTTCTCCTATAAGGATAGGAGATTCGGGGTCCTGTGACTAACCCAGTAAGGGTGTACATTAGGCTATAAAATTATTTCCAAGAGTAAGAATTTCCAGCCTTTATAAACCGTTGTTCAGTATTCTTTGACCTACACCACCTGAATGTCCAACGAGACACCCATTTTAGTTTGTTAATACTATAATTAGGCTTCTCCTATAAGGATAGGAGATTCGGGGTCCTGTGACTAACCCAGTAAGGGTGTACATTAGGCTATAAAATTATTTCCAAGAGTAAGAATTTCCAGCCTTTATAAACTGTTGTTCAGAATTCTTTGACCTACAGCACCTGAATGTCCAACGAGACACCCATTTTAGTTTGTTAATACTATAATTAGGCTTCTCCTATAAGGATAGGAGATTCGGGGTCCTGTGACTAACCCAATAAGGGTGTACATTAGGCTATAAAATTATTTCCAAGAGTAAGAATTTCCAGCCTTTATAAACTGTTGTTCAGTATTCCTTGACCTAAAGCACCTGAATGTCCAACGAGACACCCATTTTAGTTTGTTAATACTATAATTAGGCTTCTCCTATAAGGAAAGGAGATTCGGGGTCCTGTGACTAACCCAATAAGGGTGTACATTAGGCTATAAAATTATTTCCAAGAGTAAGAATTTCCAGCCTTTATAAACTGTTGTTCAGTATTCTTTGACCTACAGCACCTGAATGTCCAACGAGACACCCATTTTAGTTTGTTAATACTATAATTAGGCTTCTCCTATAAGGATAGGAGATTCGGGGTCCTGTGACTAACCCAATAAGGGTGTACATTAGGCTATAAAATTATTTCCAAGAGTAAGAATTTCCAGCCTTTATAAACTGTTGTTCAGTATTCTTTGACCTACACCACCTGAATGTCCAACGAGACACCCATTTTAGTTTGTTAATACTATAATTAGGCTTCTCCTATAAGGATAGGAGATTCGGGGTCCTGTGACTAACCCAGTAAGGGTGTACATTAGGCTATAAAATTATTTCCAAGAGTAAGAATTTCCAGCCTTTATAAACTGTTGTTCAGTATTCTTTGACCTACAGCACCTGAATGTCTAACGAGATACCCATTTTAGTTTGTTAATACTATAAATAGGCTTCTCCTATAAGGATAGGAGATTCGGGCTCCTGTGACTAACCCAATAAGGGTGTACATTAGGCTATAAAATTATTTCCAAGAGTAAGAATTTCCAGCCTTTATAAACCGTTGTTCAGTATTCTTTGACCTACACCACCTGAATGTCCAACGAGACACCCATTTTAGTTTGTTAATACTATAATTAGGCTTCTCCTATAAGGATAGGAGATTCGGGGTCCTGTGACTAACCCAATAAGGATGTACATTAGGCTATAAAATTATTTCCAAGAGTAAGAATTTCCAGCCTTTATAAACTGTTGTTCAGTATTCTTTGACCTACACCACCTGAATATCCAACGAGACACCCATTTTAGTTTGTTAATACTATAATTAGGCTTCTCCTATAAGTATAGGAGATTCGGGGTCCTGTGACTAACCCAGTAAGGGTGTACATTAGGCTATAAAATTATTTCCAAGAGTAAGAATTTCCAGCCTTTATAAACTGTTGTTCAGTATTCTTTGACCTACAGCACCTGAATGTCCAACGAGACACCCATTTTAGTTTGTTAATACTATAATTAGGCTTCTCCTATAAGGATAGGAGATTCGGGCTCCTGTGACTAACCCAATAAGGGTGTACATTAGGCTATAAAATTATTTCCAAGAGTAAGAATTTCCAGCCTTTATAAACCGTTGTTCAGTATTCTTTGACCTACACCACCTGAATGTCCAACGAGACACCCATTTTAGTTTGTTAATACTATAATTAGGCTTCTCCTATAAGGATAGGAGATTTGGGGTCCTGTGACTAACCCAGTAAGGGTGTACATTAGGCTATAAAATTATTTCCAAGAGTAAGAATTTCCAGCCTTTATAAACTGTTGTTCAGAATTCTTTGACCTACAGCACCTGAATGTCCAACGAGACACCCATTTTAGTTTGTTAATACTATAATTAGGCTTCTCCTATAAGGATAGGAGATTCGGGGTCCTGTGACTAACCCAATAAGGGTGTACATTAGGCTATAAAATTATTTCCAAGAGTAAGAATTTCCAGCCTTTATAAACTGTTGTTCAGTATTCCTTGACCTAAAGCACCTGAATGTCCAACGAGACACCCATTTTAGTTTTTTAATACTATAATTAGGCTTCTCCTATAAGGAAAGGAGATTCGGGGTCCTGTGACTAACCCAATAAGGGTGTACATTAGGCTATAAAATTATTTCCAAGAGTAAGAATTTCCAGCCTTTATAAACCGTTGTTCAGTATTCTTTGACCTACACCACCTGAATGTCCAACGAGACACCCATTTTAGTTTGTTAATACTATAATTAGGCTTCTCCTATAAGGATAGGAGATTCGGGGTCCTGTGACTAACCCAATAAGGGTGTACATTAGGCTATAAAATTATTTCCAAGAGTAAGAATTTCCAGCCTTTATAAACTGTTGTTCAGTATTCCTTGACCTAAAGCACCTGAATGTCCAACGAGACACCCATTTTAGTTTTTTAATACTATAATTAGGCTTCTCCTATAAGGAAAGGAGATTCGGGGTCCTGTGACTAACCCAATAAGGGTGTACATTAGGCTATAAAATTATTTCCAAGAGTAAGAATTTCCAGCCTTTATAAACCGTTGTTCAGTATTCTTTGACCTACACCACCTGAATGTCCAACGAGACACCCATTTTAGTTTGTTAATACTATAATTAGGCTTCTCCTATAAGGATAGGAGATTCGGGGTCCTGTGACTAACCCAGTAAGGGTGTACATTAGGCTATAAAATTATTTCCAAGAGTAAGAATTTCCAGCCTTTATAAACCGTTGTTCAGTATTCTTTGACCTACACCACCTGAATGTCCAACGAGACACCCATTTTAGTTTGTTAATACTATAATTAGGCTTCTCCTATAAGGATAGGAGATTCGGGGTCCTGTGACTAACCCAGTAAGGGTGTACATTAGGCTATAAAATTATTTCCAAGAGTAAGAATTTCCAGCCTTTATAAACTGTTGTTCAGAATTCTTTGACCTACAGCACCTGAATGTCCAACGAGACACCCATTTTAGTTTGTTAATACTATAATTAGGCTTCTCCTATAAGGATAGGAGATTCGGGGTCCTGTGACTAACCCAATAAGGGTGTACATTAGGCTATAAAATTATTTCCAAGAGTAAGAATTTCCAGCCTTTATAAACTGTTGTTCAGTATTCCTTGACCTAAAGCACCTGAATGTCCAACGAGACACCCATTTTAGTTTGTTAATACTATAATTAGGCTTCTCCTATAAGGAAAGGAGATTCGGGGTCCTGTGACTAACCCAATAAGGGTGTACATTAGGCTATAAAATTATTTCCAAGAGTAAGAATTTCCAGCCTTTATAAACTGTTGTTCAGTATTCTTTGACCTACAGCACCTGAATGTCCAACGAGACACCCATTTTAGTTTGTTAATACTATAATTAGGCTTCTCCTATAAGGATAGGAGATTCGGGGTCCTGTGACTAACCCAATAAGGGTGTACATTAGGCTATAAAATTATTTCCAAGAGTAAGAATTTCCAGCCTTTATAAACTGTTGTTCAGTATTCTTTGACCTACACCACCTGAATGTCCAACGAGACACCCATTTTAGTTTGTTAATACTATAATTAGGCTTCTCCTATAAGGATAGGAGATTCGGGGTCCTGTGACTAACCCAGTAAGGGTGTACATTAGGCTATAAAATTATTTCCAAGAGTAAGAATTTCCAGCCTTTATAAACTGTTGTTCAGTATTCTTTGACCTACAGCACCTGAATGTCTAACGAGATACCCATTTTAGTTTGTTAATACTATAAATAGGCTTCTCCTATAAGGATAGGAGATTCGGGCTCCTGTGACTAACCCAATAAGGGTGTACATTAGGCTATAAAATTATTTCCAAGAGTAAGAATTTCCAGCCTTTATAAACCGTTGTTCAGTATTCTTTGACCTACACCACCTGAATGTCCAACGAGACACCCATTTTAGTTTGTTAATACTATAATTAGGCTTCTCCTATAAGGATAGGAGATTCGGGGTCCTGTGACTAACCCACTAAGGATGTACATTAGGCTATAAAATTATTTCCAAGAGTAAGAATTTCCAGCCTTTATAAACTGTTGTTCAGAATTCTTTGACCTACAGCACCTGAATGTCCAACGAGACACCCATTTTAGTTTGTTAATACTATAATTAGGCTTCTCCTATAAGGATAGGAGATTCGGGGTCCTGTGACTAACCCAATAAGGGTGTACATTAGGCTATAAAATTATTTCCAAGAGTAAGAATTTCCAGCCTTTATAAACTGTTGTTCAGTATTCCTTGACCTAAAGCACCTGAATGTCCAACGAGACACCCATTTTAGTTTGTTAATACTATAATTAGGCTTCTCCTATAAGGAAAGGAGATTCGGGGTCCTGTGACTAACCCAATAAGGGTGTACATTAGGCTATAAAATTATTTCCAAGAGTAAGAATTTCCAGCCTTTATAAACTGTTGTTCAGTATTCTTTGACCTACAGCACCTGAATGTCCAACGAGACACCCATTTTAGTTTGTTAATACTATAATTAGGCTTCTCCTATAAGGATAGGAGATTCGGGGTCCTGTGACTAACCCAATAAGGGTGTACATTAGGCTATAAAATTATTTCCAAGAGTAAGAATTTCCAGCCTTTATAAACTGTTGTTCAGTATTCTTTGACCTACACCACCTGAATGTCCAACGAGACACCCATTTTAGTTTGTTAATACTATAATTAGGCTTCTCCTATAAGGATAGGAGATTCGGGGTCCTGTGACTAACCCAGTAAGGGTGTACATTAGGCTATAAAATTATTTCCAAGAGTAAGAATTTCCAGCCTTTATAAACTGTTGTTCAGTATTCTTTGACCTACAGCACCTGAATGTCTAACGAGATACCCATTTTAGTTTGTTAATACTATAAATAGGCTTCTCCTATAAGGATAGGAGATTCGGGCTCCTGTGACTAACCCAATAAGGGTGTACATTAGGCTATAAAATTATTTCCAAGAGTAAGAATTTCCAGCCTTTATAAACCGTTGTTCAGTATTCTTTGACCTACACCACCTGAATGTCCAACGAGACACCCATTTTAGTTTGTTAATACTATAATTAGGCTTCTCCTATAAGGATAGGAGATTCGGGGTCCTGTGACTAACCCAATAAGGATGTACATTAGGCTATAAAATTATTTCCAAGAGTAAGAATTTCCAGCCTTTATAAACTGTTGTTCAGTATTCTTTGACCTACACCACCTGAATATCCAACGAGACACCCATTTTAGTTTGTTAATACTATAATTAGGCTTCTCCTATAAGTATAGGAGATTCGGGGTCCTGTGACTAACCCAGTAAGGGTGTACATTAGGCTATAAAATTATTTCCAAGAGTAAGAATTTCCAGCCTTTATAAACTGTTGTTCAGTATTCTTTGACCTACAGCACCTGAATGTCCAACGAGACACCCATTTTAGTTTGTTAATACTATAATTAGGCTTCTCCTATAAGGATAGGAGATTCGGGCTCCTGTGACTAACCCAATAAGGGTGTACATTAGGCTATAAAATTATTTCCAAGAGTAAGAATTTCCAGCCTTTATAAACCGTTGTTCAGTATTCTTTGACCTACACCACCTGAATGTCCAACGAGACACCCATTTTAGTTTGTTAATACTATAATTAGGCTTCTCCTATAAGGATAGGAGATTTGGGGTCCTGTGACTAACCCAGTAAGGGTGTACATTAGGCTATAAAATTATTTCCAAGAGTAAGAATTTCCAGCCTTTATAAACTGTTGTTCAGAATTCTTTGACCTACAGCACCTGAATGTCCAACGAGACACCCATTTTAGTTTGTTAATACTATAATTAGGCTTCTCCTATAAGGATAGGAGATTCGGGGTCCTGTGACTAACCCAATAAGGGTGTACATTAGGCTATAAAATTATTTCCAAGAGTAAGAATTTCCAGCCTTTATAAACTGTTGTTCAGTATTCCTTGACCTAAAGCACCTGAATGTCCAACGAGACACCCATTTTAGTTTTTTAATACTATAATTAGGCTTCTCCTATAAGGAAAGGAGATTCGGGGTCCTGTGACTAACCCAATAAGGGTGTACATTAGGCTATAAAATTATTTCCAAGAGTAAGAATTTCCAGCCTTTATAAACCGTTGTTCAGTATTCTTTGACCTACACCACCTGAATGTCCAACGAGACACCCATTTTAGTTTGTTAATACTATAATTAGGCTTCTCCTATAAGGATAGGAGATTCGGGGTCCTGTGACTAACCCAGTAAGGGTGTACATTAGGCTATAAAATTATTTCCAAGAGTAAGAATTTCCAGCCTTTATAAACTGTTGTTCAGAATTCTTTGACCTACAGCACCTGAATGTCCAACGAGACACCCATTTTAGTTTGTTAATACTATAATTAGGCTTCTCCTATAAGGATAGGAGATTCGGGGTCCTGTGACTAACCCAGTAAGGGTGTACATTAGGCTATAAAATTATTTCCAAGAGTAAGAATTTCCAGCCTTTATAAACTGTTGTTCAGTATTCTTTGACCTAAAGCACCTGAATGTCCAACGAGACACCCATTTTAGTTTTTTAATACTATAATTAGGCTTCTCCTATAAGGAAAGGAGATTCGGGGTCCTGTGACTAACCCAATAAGGGTGTACATTAGGCTATAAAATTATTTCCAAGAGTAAGAATTTCCAGCCTTTATAAACTGTTGTTCAGTATTCTTTGACCTACAGCACCTGAATGTCCAACGAGACACCCATTTTAGTTTGTTAATACTATAATTAGGCTTCTCCTATAAGGATAGGAGATTCGGGGTCCTGTGACTAACCCAATAAGGGTGTACATTAGGCTATAAAATTATTTCCAAGAGTAAGAATTTCCAGCCTTTATAAACTGTTGTTCAGTATTCTTTGACCTACACCACCTGAATGTCCAACGAGACACCCATTTTAGTTTGTTAATACTATAATTAGGCTTCTCCTATAAGGATAGGAGATTCGGGGTCCTGTGACTAACCCAGTAAGGGTGTACATTAGGCTATAAAATTATTTCCAAGAGTAAGAATTTCCAGCCTTTATAAACTGTTGTTCAGAATTCTTTGACCTACAGCACCTGAATGTCCAACGAGACACCCATTTTAGTTTGTTAATACTATAATTAGGCTTCTCCTATAAGGATAGGAGATTCGGGGTCCTGTGACTAACCCAATAAGGGTGTACATTAGGCTATAAAATTATTTCCAAGAGTAAGAATTTCCAGCCTTTATAAACTGTTGTTCAGTATTCCTTGACCTAAAGCACCTGAATGTCCAACGAGACACCCATTTTAGTTTGTTAATACTATAATTAGGCTTCTCCTATAAGGATAGGAGATTCGGGGTCCTGTGACTAACCCAATAAGGGTGTACATTAGGCTATAAAATTATTTCCAAGAGTAAGAATTTCCAGCCTTTATAAACTGTTGTTCAGAATTCTTTGACCTACAGCACCTGAATGTCCAACGAGACACCCATTTTAGTTTGTTAATACTATAATTAGGCTTCTCCTATAAGGATAGGAGATTCGGGGTCCTGTGACTAACCCAGTAAGGGTGTACATTAGGCTATAAAATTATTTCCAAGAGTAAGAATTTCCAGCCTTTATAAACTGTTGTTCAGAATTCTTTGACCTACAGCACCTGAATGTCCAACGAGACACCCATTTTAGTTTGTTAATACTATAATTAGGCTTCTCCTATAAGGATAGGAGATTCGGGGTACTGTGACTAACCCAATAAGGGTGTACATTAGGCTATAAAATTATTTCCAAGAGTAAGAATTTCCAGCCTTTATAAACTGTTGTTCAGTATTCCTTGACCTAAAGCACCTGAATGTCCAACGAGACACCCATTTTAGTTTTTTAATACTATAATTAGGCTTCTCCTATAAGGAAAGGAGATTCGGGGTCCTGTGACTAACCCAATAAGGGTGTACATTAGGCTATAAAATTATTTCCAAGAGTAAGAATTTCCAGCCTTTATAAACTGTTGTTCAGAATTCTTTGACCTACAGCACCTGAATGTCCAACGAGACACCCATTTTAGTTTGTTAATACTATAATTAGGCTTCTCCTATAAGGATAGGAGATTCGGGGTCCTGTGACTAACCCAATAAGGGTGTACATTAGGCTATAAAATTATTTCCAAGAGTAAGAATTTCCAGCCTTTATAAACTGTTGTTCAGTATTCCTTGACCTAAAGCACCTGAATGTCCAACGAGACACCCATTTTAGTTTGTTAATACTATAATTAGGCTTCTCCTATAAGGATAGGAGATTCGGGGTCCTGTGACTAACCCAATAAGGGTGTACATTAGGCTATAAAATTATTTCCAAGAGTAAGAATTTCCAGCCTTTATAAACTGTTGTTCAGAATTCTTTGACCTACAGCACCTGAATGTCCAACGAGACACCCATTTTAGTTTGTTAATACTATAATTAGGCTTCTCCTATAAGGATAGGAGATTCGGGGTCCTGTGACTAACCCAGTAAGGGTGTACATTAGGCTATAAAATTATTTCCAAGAGTAAGAATTTCCAGCCTTTATAAACTGTTGTTCAGAATTCTTTGACCTACAGCACCTGAATGTCCAACGAGACACCCATTTTAGTTTGTTAATACTATAATTAGGCTTCTCCTATAAGGATAGGAGATTCGGGGTACTGTGACTAACCCAATAAGGGTGTACATTAGGCTATAAAATTATTTCCAAGAGTAAGAATTTCCAGCCTTTATAAACTGTTGTTCAGTATTCCTTGACCTAAAGCACCTGAATGTCCAACGAGACACCCATTTTAGTTTTTTAATACTATAATTAGGCTTCTCCTATAAGGAAAGGAGATTCGGGGTCCTGTGACTAACCCAATAAGGGTGTACATTAGGCTATAAAATTATTTCCAAGAGTAAGAATTTCCAGCCTTTATAAACTGTTGTTCAGAATTCTTTGACCTACAGCACCTGAATGTCCAACGAGACACCCATTTTAGTTTGTTAATACTATAATTAGGCTTCTCCTATAAGGATAGGAGATTCGGGGTCCTGTGACTAACCCAATAAGGGTGTACATTAGGCTATAAAATTATTTCCAAGAGTAAGAATTTCCAGCCTTTATAAACTGTTGTTCAGTATTCCTTGACCTAAAGCACCTGAATGTCCAACGAGACACCCATTTTAGTTTTTTAATACTATAATTAGGCTTCTCCTATAAGGAAAGGAGATTCGGGGTCCTGTGACTAACCCAATAAGGGTGTACATTAGGCTATAAAATTATTTCCAAGAGTAAGAATTTCCAGCCTTTATAAACCGTTGTTCAGTATTCTTTGACCTACACCACCTGAATGTCCAACGAGACACCCATTTTAGTTTGTTAATACTATAATTAGGCTTCTCCTATAAGGATAGGAGATTCGGGGTCCTGTGACTAACCCAGTAAGGGTGTACATTAGGCTATAAAATTATTTCCAAGAGTAAGAATTTCCAGCCTTTATAAACTGTTGTTCAGAATTCTTTGACCTACAGCACCTGAATGTCCAACGAGACACCCATTTTAGTTTGTTAATACTATAATTAGGCTTCTCCTATAAGGATAGGAGATTCGGGGTCCTGTGACTAACCCAATAAGGGTGTACATTAGGCTATAAAATTATTTCCAAGAGTAAGAATTTCCAGCCTTTATAAACTGTTGTTCAGTATTCCTTGACCTAAAGCACCTGAATGTCCAACGAGACACCCATTTTAGTTTTTTAATACTATAATTAGGCTTCTCCTATAAGGAAAGGAGATTCGGGGTCCTGTGACTAACCCAATAAGGGTGTACATTAGGCTATAAAATTATTTCCAAGAGTAAGAATTTCCAGCCTTTATAAACTGTTGTTCAGTATTCTTTGACCTACAGCACCTGAATGTCCAACGAGACACCCATTTTAGTTTGTTAATACTATAATTAGGCTTCTCCTATAAGGATAGGAGATTCGGGGTCCTGTGACTAACCCAATAAGGGTGTACATTAGGCTATAAAATTATTTCCAAGAGTAAGAATTTCCAGCCTTTATAAACTGTTGTTCAGTATTCTTTGACCTACACCACCTGAATGTCCAACGAGACACCCATTTTAGTTTGTTAATACTATAATTAGGCTTCTCCTATAAGGATAGGAGATTCGGGGTCCTGTGACTAACCCAGTAAGGGTGTACATTAGGCTATAAAATTATTTCCAAGAGTAAGAATTTCCAGCCTTTATAAACTGTTGTTCAGTATTCTTTGACCTACAGCACCTGAATGTCTAACGAGACACCCATTTTAGTTTGTTAATACTATAAATAGGCTTCTTCTATAAGGATAGGAGATTCGGGCTCCTGTGACTAACCCAATAAGGGTGTACATTAGGCTATAAAATTATTTCCATGAGTAAGAATTTCCAGCCTTTATAAACCGTTGTTCAGTATTCTTTGACCTACACCACCTGAATGTCCAACGAGACACCCATTTTAGTTTGTTAATACTATAATTAGGCTTCTCCTATAAGGATAGGAGATTCGGGGTCCTGTGACTAACCCAATAAGGATGTACATTAGGCTATAAAATTATTTCCAAGAGTAAGAATTTCCAGCCTTTATAAACTGTTGTTCAGTATTCTTTGACCTACACCACCTGAATGTCCAACGAGACACCCATTTTAGTTTGTTAATACTATAATTAGGCTTCTCCTATAAGGATAGGAGATTCGGGGTCCTGTGACTAACCCAATAAGGGTGTACATTAGGCTATAAAATTATTTCCAAGAGTAAGAATTTCCAGCCTTTATAAACTGTTGTTCAGTATTCCTTGACCTAAAGCACCTGAATGTCCAACGAGACACCCATTTTAGTTTTTTAATACTATAATTAGGCTTCTCCTATAAGGAAAGGAGATTCGGGGTCCTGTGACTAACCCAATAAGGGTGTACATTAGGCTATAAAATTATTTCCAAGAGTAAGAATTTCCAGCCTTTATAAACTGTTGTTCAGTATTCTTTGACCTACAGCACCTGAATGTCCAACGAGACACCCATTTTAGTTTGTTAATACTATAATTAGGCTTCTCCTATAAGGATAGGAGATTCGGGGTCCTGTGACTAACCCAATAAGGGTGTACATTAGGCTATAAAATTATTTCCAAGAGTAAGAATTTCCAGCCTTTATAAACTGTTGTTCAGTATTCTTTGACCTACACCACCTGAATGTCCAACGAGACACCCATTTTAGTTTGTTAATACTATAATTAGGCTTCTCCTATAAGGATAGGAGATTCGGGGTCCTGTGACTAACCCAGTAAGGGTGTACATTAGGCTATAAAATTATTTCCAAGAGTAAGAATTTCCAGCCTTTATAAACTGTTGTTCAGTATTCTTTGACCTACAGCACCTGAATGTCTAACGAGACACCCATTTTAGTTTGTTAATACTATAAATAGGCTTCTCCTATAAGGATAGGAGATTCGGGCTCCTGTGACTAACCCAATAAGGGTGTACATTAGGCTATAAAATTATTTCCAAGAGTAAGAATTTCCAGCCTTTATAAACCGTTGTTCAGTATTCTTTGACCTACACCACCTGAATGTCCAACGAGACACCCATTTTAGTTTGTTAATACTATAATTAGGCTTCTCCTATAAGGATAGGAGATTCGGGGTCCTGTGACTAACCCAATAAGGATGTACATTAGGCTATAAAATTATTTCCAAGAGTAAGAATTTCCAGCCTTTATAAACTGTTGTTCAGTATTCTTTGACCTACACCACCTGAATGTCCAACGAGACACCCATTTTAGTTTGTTAATACTATAATTAGGCTTCTCCTATAAGTATAGGAGATTCGGGGTCCTGTGACTAACCCAGTAAGGGTGTACATTAGGCTATAAAATTATTTCCAAGAGTAAGAATTTCCAGCCTTTATAAACTGTTGTTCAGTATTCTTTGACCTACAGCACCTGAATGTCCAACGAGACACCCATTTTAGTTTGTTAATACTATAATTAGGCTTCTCCTATAAGGATAGGAGATTCGGGCTCCTGTGACTAACCCAATAAGGGTGTACATTAGGCTATAAAATTATTTCCAAGAGTAAGAATTTCCAGCCTTTATAAACCGTTGTTCAGTATTCTTTGACCTACACCACCTGAATGTCCAACGAGACACCCATTTTAGTTTGTTAATACTATAATTAGGCTTCTCCTATAAGGATAGGAGATTCGGGGTCCTGTGACTAACCCAGTAAGGGTGTACATTAGGCTATAAAATTATTTCCAAGAGTAAGAATTTCCAGCCTTTATAAACTGTTGTTCAGAATTCTTTGACCTACAGCACCTGAATGTCCAACGAGACACCCATTTTAGTTTGTTAATACTATAATTAGGCTTCTCCTATAAGGATAGGAGATTCGGGGTCCTGTGACTAACCCAATAAGGGTGTACATTAGGCTATTAAATTATTTCCAAGAGTAAGAATTTCCAGCCTTTATAAACTGTTGTTCAGTATTCCTTGACCTAAAGCACCTGAATGTCCAACGAGACACCCATTTTAGTTTTTTAATACTATAATTAGGCTTCTCCTATAAGGAAAGGAGATTCGGGGTCCTGTGACTAACCCAATAAGGGTGTACATTAGGCTATAAAATTATTTCCAAGAGTAAGAATTTCCAGCCTTTATAAACCGTTGTTCAGTATTCTTTGACCTACACCACCTGAATGTCCAACGAGACACCCATTTTAGTTTGTTAATACTATAATTAGGCTTCTCCTATAAGGATAGGAGATTCGGGGTCCTGTGACTAACCCAGTAAGGGTGTACATTAGGCTATAAAATTATTTCCAAGAGTAAGAATTTCCAGCCTTTATAAACTGTTGTTCAGAATTCTTTGACCTACAGCACCTGAATGTCCAACGAGACACCCGTTTTAGTTTGTTAATACTATAATTAGGCTTCTCCTATAAGGATAGGAGATTCGGGGTCCTGTCACTAACCCAATAAGGGTGTACATTAGGCTATAAAATTATTTCCAAGAGTAAGAATTTCCAGCCTTTATAAACTGTTGTTCAGTATTCCTTGACCTAAAGCACCTGAATGTCCAACGAGACACCCATTTTAGTTTTTTAATACTATAATTAGGCTTCTCCTATAAGGAAAGGAGATTCGGGGTCCTGTGACTAACCCAATAAGGGTGTACATTAGGCTATAAAATTATTTCCAAGAGTAAGAATTTCCAGCCTTTATAAACTGTTGTTCAGTATTCTTTGACCTACAGCACCTGAATGTCCAACGAGACACCCATTTTAGTTTGTTAATACTATAATTAGGCTTCTCCTATAAGGATAGGAGATTCGGGGTCCTGTGACTAACCCAATAAGGGTGTACATTAGGCTATAAAATTATTTCCAAGAGTAAGAATTTCCAGCCTTTATAAACTGTTGTTCAGTATTCTTTGACCTACACCACCTGAATGTCCAACGAGACACCCATTTTAGTTTGTTAATACTATAATTAGGCTTCTCCTATAAGGATAGGAGATTCGGGGTCCTGTGACTAACCCAGTAAGGGTGTACATTAGGCTATAAAATTATTTCCAAGAGTAAGAATTTCCAGCCTTTATAAACTGTTGTTCAGTATTCTTTGACCTACAGCACCTGAATGTCTAACGAGACACCCATTTTAGTTTGTTAATACTATAAATAGGCTTCTCCTATAAGGATAGGAGATTCGGGCTCCTGTGACTAACCCAATAAGGGTGTACATGAGGCTATAAAATTATTTCCAAGAGTAAGAATTTCCAGCCTTTATAAACCGTTGTTCAGTATTCTTTGACCTACACCACCTGAATGTCCAACGAGACACCCATTTTAGTTTGTTAATACTATAATTAGGCTTCTCCTATAAGGATAGGAGATTCGGGGTCCTGTGACTAACCCAATAAGGATGTACATTAGGCTATAAAATTATTTCCAAGAGTAAGAATTTCCAGCCTTTATAAACTGTTGTTCAGTATTCTTTGACCTACACCACCTGAATGTCCAACGAGACACCCATTTTAGTTTGTTAATACTATAATTAGGCTTCTCCTATAAGTATAGGAGATTCGGGGTCCTGTGACTAACCCAGTAAGGGTGTACATTAGGCTATAAAATTATTTCCAAGAGTAAGAATTTCCAGCCTTTATAAACCGTTGTTCAGTATTCTTTGACCTACACCACCTGAATGTCCAACGAGACACCCATTTTAGTTTGTTAATACTATAATTAGGCTTCTCCTATAAGGATAGGAGATTCGGGGTCCTGTGACTAACCCAGTAAGGGTGTACATTAGGCTATAAAATTATTTCCAAGAGTAAGAATTTCCAGCCTTTATAAACTGTTGTTCAGAATTCTTTGACCTACAGCACCTGAATGTCCAACGAGACACCCATTTTAGTTTGTTAATACTATAATTAGGCTTCTCCTATAAGGATAGGAGATTCGGGGTCCTGTGACTAACCCAATAAGGGTGTACATTAGGCTATAAAATTATTTCCAAGAGTAAGAATTTCCAGCCTTTATAAACTGTTGTTCAGTATTCCTTGACCTAAAGCACCTGAATGTCCAACGAGACACCCATTTTAGTTTTTTAATACTATAATTAGGCTTCTCCTATAAGGAAAGGAGATTCGGGGTCCTGTGACTAACCCAATAAGGGTGTACATTAGGCTATAAAATTATTTCCAAGAGTAAGAATTTCCAGCCTTTATAAACTGTTGTTCAGTATTCTTTGACCTACAGCACCTGAATGTCCAACGAGACACCCATTTTAGTTTGTTAATACTATAATTAGGCTTCTCCTATAAGGATAGGAGATTCGGGGTCCTGTGACTAACCCAGTAAGGGTGTACATTAGGCTATAAAATTATTTCCAAGAGTAAGAATTTCCAGCCTTTATAAACTGTTGTTCAGAATTCTTTGACCTACAGCACCTGAATGTCCAACGAGACACCCATTTTAGTTTGTTAATACTATAATTAGGCTTCTCCTATAAGGATAGGAGATTCGGGGTCCTGTGACTAACCCAATAAGGGTGTACATTAGGCTATAAAATTATTTCCAAGAGTAAGAATTTCCAGCCTTTATAAACTGTTGTTCAGTATTCCTTGACCTAAAGCACCTGAATGTCCAACGAGACACCCATTTTAGTTTTTTAATACTATAATTAGGCTTCTCCTATAAGGAAAGGAGATTCGGGGTCCTGTGACTAACCCAATAAGGGTGTACATTAGGCTATAAAATTATTTCCAAGAGTAAGAATTTCCAGCCTTTATAAACTGTTGTTCAGTATTCTTTGACCTACAGCACCTGAATGTCCAACGAGACACCCATTTTAGTTTGTTAATACTATAATTAGGCTTCTCCTATAAGGATAGGAGATTCGGGGTCCTGTGACTAACCCAATAAGGGTGTACATTAGGCTATAAAATTATTTCCAAGAGTAAGAATTTCCAGCCTTTATAAACTGTTGTTCAGTATTCTTTGACCTACACCACCTGAATGTCCAACGAGACACCCATTTTAGTTTGTTAATACTATAATTAGGCTTCTCCTATAAGGATAGGAGATTCGGGGTCCTGTGACTAACCCAGTAAGGGTGTACATTAGGCTATAAAATTATTTCCAAGAGTAAGAATTTCCAGCCTTTATAAACTGTTGTTCAGTATTCTTTGACCTACAGCACCTGAATGTCTAACGAGACACCCATTTTAGTTTGTTAATACTATAAATAGGCTTCTCCTATAAGGATAGGAGATTCGGGCTCCTGTGACTAACCCAATAAGGGTGTACATTAGGCTATAAAATTATTTCCAAGAGTAAGAATTTCCAGCCTTTATAAACCGTTGTTCAGTATTCTTTGACCTACACCACCTGAATGTCCAACGAGACACCCATTTTAGTTTGTTAATACTATAATTAGGCTTCTCCTATAAGGATAGGAGATTCGGGGTCCTGTGACTAACCCAATAAGGATGTACATTAGGCTATAAAATTATTTCCAAGAGTAAGAATTTCCAGCCTTTATAAACTGTTGTTCAGTATTCTTTGACCTACACCACCTGAATGTCCAACGAGACACCCATTTTAGTTTGTTAATACTATAATTAGGCTTCTCCTATAAGTATAGGAGATTCGGGGTCCTGTGACTAACCCAGTAAGGGTGTACATTAGGCTATAAAATTATTTCCAAGAGTAAGAATTTCCAGCCTTTATAAACTGTTGTTCAGTATTCTTTGACCTACAGCACCTGAATGTCCAACGAGACACCCATTTTAGTTTGTTAATACTATAATTAGGCTTCTCCTATAAGGATAGGAGATTCGGGCTCCTGTGACTAACCCAATAAGGGTGTACATTAGGCTATAAAATTATTTCCAAGAGTAAGAATTTCCAGCCTTTATAAACCGTTGTTCAGTATTCTTTGACCTACACCACCTGAATGTCCAACGAGACACCCATTTTAGTTTGTTAATACTATAATTAGGCTTCTCCTATAAGGATAGGAGATTCGGGGTCCTGTGACTAACCCAGTAAGGGTGTACATTAGGCTATAAAATTATTTTCAAGAGTAAGAATTTCCAGCCTTTATAAACTGTTGTTCAAAATTCTTTGACCTACAGCACCTGAATGTCCAACGAGACACCCATTTTAGTTTGTTAATACTATAATTAGGCCTCTCCTATAAGGATAGGAGATTCGGGGTCCTGTGAGTAACCCAATAAGGGTGTACATTAGGCTATAAAATTATTTCCAAGAGTAAGAATTTCCAGCCTTTATAAACTGTTGTTCAGTATTCCTTGACCTAAAGCACCTGAATGTCCAACGAGACACCCATTTTAGTTTGTTAATACTATAATTAGGCTTCTCCTATAAGGAAAGGAGATTCGGGGTCCTGTGACTAACCCAATAAGGGTGTACATTAGGCTATAAAATTATTTCCAAGAGTAAGAATTTCCAGCCTTTATAAACTGTTGTTCAGTATTCTTTGACCTACAGCACCTGAATGTCCAACAAGACACCCATTTTAGTTTGTTAATACTATAATTAGGCTTCTCCTATAAGGATAGGAGATTCGGGGTCCTGTGACTAACCCAATAAGGGTGTACATTAGGCTATAAAATTATTTCCAAGAGTAAGAATTTCCAGCCTTTATAAACTGTTGTTCAGTATTCTTTGACCTACACCACCTGAATGTCCAACGAGACACCCATTTTAGTTTGTTAATACTATAATTAGGCTTCTCCTATAAGGATAGGAGATTCGGGGTCCTGTGACTAACCCAGTAAGGGTGTACATTAGGCTATAAAATTATTTCCAAGAGTAAGAATTTCCAGCCTTTATAAACTGTTGTTCAGTATTCTTTGACCTACAGCACCTGAATGTCTAACGAGACACCCATTTTAGTTTGTTAATACTATAAATAGGCTTCTCCTATAAGGATAGGAGATTCGGGCTCCTGTGACTAACCCAATAAGGGTGTACATTAGGCTATAAAATTATTTCCAAGAGTAAGAATTTCCAGCCTTTATAAACCGTTGTTCAGTATTCTTTGACCTACACCACCTGAATGTCCAACGAGACACCCATTTTAGTTTGTTAATACTATAATTAGGCTTCTCCTATAAGGATAGGAGATTCGGGGTCCTGTGACTAACCCAATAAGGATGTACATTAGGCTATAAAATTATTTCCAAGAGTAAGAATTTCCAGCCTTTATAAACTGTTGTTCAGTATTCTTTGACATAAAGCACCTGAATGTCCAACGAGACACCCATTTTAGTTTGTTAATACTATAATTAGGCTTCTCCTATAAGTATAGGAGATTCGGGGTCCTGTGACTAACCCAGTAAGGGTGTACATTAGGCTATAAAATTATTTCCAAGAGTAAGAATTTCCAGCCTTTATAAACTGTTGTTCAGTATTCTTTGACCTACAGCACCTGAATGTCCAACGAGACACCCATTTTAGTTTGTTAATACTATAATTAGGCTTCTCCTATAAGGATAGGAGATTCGGGCTCCTGTGACTAACCCAATAAGGGTGTACATTAGGCTATAAAATTATTTCCAAGAGTAAGAATTTCCAGCCTTTATAAACCGTTGTTCAGTATTCTTTGACCTACACCACCTGAATGTCCAACGAGACACCCATTTTAGTTTGTTAATACTATAATTAGGCTTCTCCTATAAGGATAGGAGATTCGGGGTCCTGTGACTAACCCAGTAAGGGTGTACATTAGGCTATAAAATTATTTCCAAGAGTAAGAATTTCCAGCCTTTATAAACTGTTGTTCAGAATTCTTTGACCTACAGCACCTGAATGTCCAACGAGACACCCATTTTAGTTTGTTAATACTATAATTAGGCTTCTCCTATAAGGATAGGAGATTCGGGGTCCTGTGACTAACCCAATAAGGGTGTACATTAGGCTATAAAATTATTTCCAAGAGTAAGAATTTCCAGCCTTTATAAACTGTTGTTCAGTATTCCTTGACCTAAAGCACCTGAATGTCCAACGAGACACCCATTTTAGTT
Organism: Ambrosia trifida; assembly: GCA_028751855.1. Classification (NCBI taxonomy): domain Eukaryota; kingdom Viridiplantae; phylum Streptophyta; class Magnoliopsida; order Asterales; family Asteraceae; genus Ambrosia; species Ambrosia trifida. The sequence continues at coordinate 1,136,897 of CM054126.1, read as the reverse complement.
TTTTAATACTATAATTAGGCTTCTCCTATAAGGATAGGAGATTCGGGCTCCTGTGACTAACCCAATAAGGGTGTACATTAGGCTATAAAATTATTTCCAAGAGTAAGAATTTCCAGCCTTTATAAACCGTTGTTCAGTATTCTTTGACCTACACCACCTGAATGTCCAACGAGACACCCATTTTAGTTTGTTAATACTATAATTAGGCTTCTCCTATAAGGATAGGAGATTCGGGGTCCTGTGACTAACCCAGTAAGGGTGTACATTAGGCTATAAAATTATTTCCAAGAGTAAGAATTTCCAGCCTTTATAAACTGTTGTTCAGAATTCTTTGACCTACAGCACCTGAATGTCCAACGAGACACCCATTTTAGTTTGTTAATACTATAATTAGGCTTCTCCTATAAGGATAGGAGATTCGGGGTCCTGTGACTAACCCAATAAGGGTGTACATTAGGCTATAAAATTATTTCCAAGAGTAAGAATTTCCAGCCTTTATAAACTGTTGTTCAGTATTCCTTGACCTAAAGCACCTGAATGTCCAACGAGACACCCATTTTAGTTTTTTAATACTATAATTAGGCTTCTCCTATAAGGAAAGGAGATTCGGGGTCCTGTGACTAACCCAATAAGGGTGTACATTAGGCTATAAAATTATTTCCAAGAGTAAGAATTTCCAGCCTTTATAAACTGTTGTTCAGTATTCCTTGACCTACAGCACCTGAATGTCCAACGAGACACCCATTTTAGTTTGTTAATACTATAATTAGGCTTCTCCTATAAGGATAGGAGATTCGGGGTCCTGTGACTAACCCAATAAGGGTGTACATTAGGCTATAAAATTATTTCCAAGAGTAAGAATTTCCAGCCTTTATAAACTGTTGTTCAGTATTCCTTGACCTAAAGCACCTGAATGTCCAACGAGACACCCATTTTAGTTTGTTAATACTATAATTAGGCTTCTCCTATAAGGATAGGAGATTCGGGCTCCTGTGACTAACCCAATAAGGGTGTACATTAGGCTATAAAATTATTTCCAAGAGTAAGAATTTCCAGCCTTTATAAACCGTTGTTCAGTATTCTTTGACCTACACCACCTGAATGTCCAACGAGACACCCATTTTAGTTTGTTAATACTATAATTAGGCTTCTCCTATAAGGATAGGAGATTCGGGGTCCTGTGACTAACCCAGTAAGGGTGTACATTAGGCTATAAAATTATTTCCAAGAGTAAGAATTTCCAGCCTTTATAAACTGTTGTTCAGAATTCTTTGACCTACAGCACCTGAATGTCCAACGAGACACCCATTTTAGTTTGTTAATACTATAATTAGGCTTCTCCTATAAGGATAGGAGATTCGGGGTCCTGTGACTAACCCAATAAGGGTGTACATTAGGCTATAAAATTATTTCCAAGAGTAAGAATTTCCAGCCTTTATAAACTGTTGTTCAGTATTCCTTGACCTAAAGCACCTGAATGTCCAACGAGACACCCATTTTAGTTTTTTAATACTATAATTAGGCTTCTCCTATAAGGAAAGGAGATTCGGGGTCCTGTGACTAACCCAATAAGGGTGTACATTAGGCTATAAAATTATTTCCAAGAGTAAGAATTTCCAGCCTTTATAAACCGTTGTTCAGTATTCTTTGACCTACACCACCTGAATGTCCAACGAGACACCCATTTTAGTTTGTTAATACTATAATTAGGCTTCTCCTATAAGGATAGGAGATTCGGGGTCCTGTGACTAACCCAGTAAGGGTGTACATTAGGCTATAAAATTATTTCCAAGAGTAAGAATTTCCAGCCTTTATAAACTGTTGTTCAGAATTCTTTGACCTACAGCACCTGAATGTCCAACGAGACACCCATTTTAGTTTGTTAATACTATAATTAGGCTTCTCCTATAAGGATAGGAGATTCGGGGTCCTGTGACTAACCCAATAAGGGTGTACATTAGGCTATAAAATTATTTCCAAGAGTAAGAATTTCCAGCCTTTATAAACTGTTGTTCAGTATTCCTTGACCTAAAACACCTGAATGTCCAACGAGACACCCATTTTAGTTTTTTAATACTATAATTAGGCTTCTCCTATAAGGAAAGGAGATTCGGGGTCCTGTGACTAACCCAATAAGGGTGTACATTAGGCTATAAAATTATTTCCAAGAGTAAGAATTTCCAGCCTTTATAAACTGTTGTTCAGTATTCTTTGACCTACAGCACCTGAATGTCCAACGAGACACCCATTTTAGTTTGTTAATACTATAATTAGGCTTCTCCTATAAGGATAGGAGATTCGGGGTCCTGTGACTAACCCAATAAGGGTGTACATTAGGCTATAAAATTATTTCCAAGAGTAAGAATTTCCAGCCTTTATAAACTGTTGTTCAGTATTCTTTGACCTACACCACCTGAATGTCCAACGAGACACCCATTTTAGTTTGTTAATACTATAATTAGGCTTCTCCTATAAGGATAGGAGATTCGGGGTCCTGTGACTAACCCAGTAAGGGTGTACATTAGGCTATAAAATTATTTCCAAGAGTAAGAATTTCCAGCCTTTATAAACTGTTGTTCAGTATTCTTTGACCTACAGCACCTGAATGTCTAACGAGACACCCATTTTAGTTTGTTAATACTATAAATAAGCTTCTCCTATAAGGATAGGAGATTCGGGCTCCTGTGACTAACCCAATAAGGGTGTACATTAGGCTATAAAATTATTTCCAAGAGTAAGAATTTCCAGCCTTTATAAACCGTTGTTCAGTATTCTTTGACCTACACCACCTGAATGTCCAACGAGACACCCATTTTAGTTTGTTAATACTATAATTAGGCTTCTCCTATAAGGATAGGAGATTCGGGGTCCTGTGACTAACCCAATAAGGATGTACATTAGGCTATAAAATTATTTCCAAGAGTAAGAATTTCCAGCCTTTATAAACTGTTGTTCAGTATTCTTTGACCTACACCACCTGAATGTCCAACGAGACACCCATTTTAGTTTGTTAATACTATAATTAGGCTTCTCCTATAAGTATAGGAGATTCGGGGTCCTGTGACTAACCCAATAAGGATGTACATTAGGCTATAAAATTATTTCCAAGAGTAAGAATTTCCAGCCTTTATAAACTGTTGTTCAGAATTCTTTGACCTACAGCACCTGAATGTCCAACGAGACACCCATTTTAGTTTGTTAATACTATAATTAGGCTTCTCCTATAAGGATAGGAGATTCGGGGTCCTGTGACTAACCCAATAAGGGTGTACATTAGGCTATAAAATTATTTCCAAGAGTAAGAATTTCCAGCCTTTATAAACTGTTGTTCAGTATTCCTTGACCTAAAGCACCTGAATGTCCAACGAGACACCCATTTTAGTTTTTTAATACTATAATTAGGCTTCTCCTATAAGGAAAGGAGATTCGGGGTCCTGTGACTAACCCAATAAGGGTGTACATTAGGCTATAAAATTATTTCCAAGAGTAAGAATTTCCAGCCTTTATAAACCGTTGTTCAGTATTCTTTGACCTACACCACCTGAATGTCCAACGAGACACCCATTTTAGTTTGTTAATACTATAATTAGGCTTCTCCTATAAGGATAGGAGATTCGGGGTCCTGTGACTAACCCAGTAAGGGTGTACATTAGGCTATAAAATTATTTCCAAGAGTAAGAATTTCCAGCCTTTATAAACTGTTGTTCAGAATTCTTTGACCTACAGCACCTGAATGTCCAACGAGACACCCATTTTAGTTTGTTAATACTATAATTAGGCTTCTCCTATAAGGATAGGAGATTCGGGGTCCTGTGACTAACCCAATAAGGGTGTACATTAGGCTATAAAATTATTTCCAAGAGTAAGAATTTCCAGCCTTTATAAACTGTTGTTCAGTATTCCTTGACCTAAAACACCTGAATGTCCAACGAGACACCCATTTTAGTTTTTTAATACTATAATTAGGCTTCTCCTATAAGGAAAGGAGATTCGGGGTCCTGTGACTAACCCAATAAGGGTGTACATTAGGCTATAAAATTATTTCCAAGAGTAAGAATTTCCAGCCTTTATAAACTGTTGTTCAGTATTCTTTGACCTACAGCACCTGAATGTCCAACGAGACACCCATTTTAGTTTGTTAATACTATAATTAGGCTTCTCCTATAAGGATAGGAGATTCGGGGTCCTGTGACTAACCCAATAAGGGTGTACATTAGGCTATAAAATTATTTCCAAGAGTAAGAATTTCCAGCCTTTATAAACTGTTGTTCAGTATTCTTTGACCTACACCACCTGAATGTCCAACGAGACACCCATTTTAGTTTGTTAATACTATAATTAGGCTTCTCCTATAAGGATAGGAGATTCGGGGTCCTGTGACTAACCCAGTAAGGGTGTACATTAGGCTATAAAATTATTTCCAAGAGTAAGAATTTCCAGCCTTTATAAACTGTTGTTCAGTATTCTTTGACCTACAGCACCTGAATGTCTAACGAGACACCCATTTTAGTTTGTTAATACTATAAATAAGCTTCTCCTATAAGGATAGGAGATTCGGGCTCCTGTGACTAACCCAATAAGGGTGTACATTAGGCTATAAAATTATTTCCAAGAGTAAGAATTTCCAGCCTTTATAAACCGTTGTTCAGTATTCTTTGACCTACACCACCTGAATGTCCAACGAGACACCCATTTTAGTTTGTTAATACTATAATTAGGCTTCTCCTATAAGGATAGGAGATTCGGGGTCCTGTGACTAACCCAATAAGGATGTACATTAGGCTATAAAATTATTTCCAAGAGTAAGAATTTCCAGCCTTTATAAACTGTTGTTCAGTATTCTTTGACCTACACCACCTGAATGTCCAACGAGACACCCATTTTAGTTTGTTAATACTATAATTAGGCTTCTCCTATAAGTATAGGAGATTCGGGGTCCTGTGACTAACCCAGTAAGGGTGTACATTAGGCTATAAAATTATTTCCAAGAGTAAGAATTTCCAGCCTTTATAAACTGTTGTTCAGTATTCTTTGACCTACAGCACCTGAATGTCCAACGAGACACCCATTTTAGTTTGTTAATACTATAATTAGGCTTCTCCTATAAGGATAGGAGATTCGGGCTCCTGTGACTAACCCAATAAGGGTGTACATTAGGCTATAAAATTATTTCCAAGAGTAAGAATTTCCAGCCTTTATAAACCGTTGTTCAGTATTCTTTGACCTACACCACCTGAATGTCCAACGAGACACCCATTTTAGTTTGTTAATACTATAATTAGGCTTCTCCTATAAGGATAGGAGATTCGGGGTCCTGTGACTAACCCAGTAAGGGTGTACATTAGGCTATAAAATTATTTCCAAGAGTAAGAATTTCCAGCCTTTATAAACTGTTGTTCAGAATTCTTTGACCTACAGCACCTGAATGTCCAACGAGACACCCATTTTAGTTTGTTAATACTATAATTAGGCTTCTCCTATAAGGATAGGAGATTCGGGGTCCTGTGACTAACCCAATAAGGGTGTACATTAGGCTATAAAATTATTTCCAAGAGTAAGAATTTCCAGCCTTTATAAACTGTTGTTCAGTATTCCTTGACCTAAAGCACCTGAATGTCCAACGAGACACCCATTTTAGTTTTTTAATACTATAATTAGGCTTCTCCTATAAGGAAAGGAGATTCGGGGTCCTGTGACTAACCCAATAAGGGTGTACATTAGGCTATAAAATTATTTCCAAGAGTAAGAATTTCCAGCCTTTATAAACCGTTGTTCAGTATTCTTTGACCTACACCACCTGAATGTCCAACGAGACACCCATTTTAGTTTGTTAATACTATAATTAGGCTTCTCCTATAAGGATAGGAGATTCGGGGTCCTGTGACTAACCCAGTAAGGGTGTACATTAGGCTATAAAATTATTTCCAAGAGTAAGAATTTCCAGCCTTTATAAACTGTTGTTCAGAATTCTTTGACCTACAGCACCTGAATGTCCAACGAGACACCCATTTTAGTTTGTTAATACTATAATTAGGCTTCTCCAATAAGGATAGGAGATTCGGGGTCCTGTGACTAACCCAATAAGGGTGTACATTAGGCTATAAAATTATTTCCAAGAGTAAGAATTTCCAGCCTTTATAAACTGTTGTTCAGTATTCCTTGACCTAAAGCACCTGAATGTCCAACGAGACACCCATTTTAGTTTTTTAATACTATAATTAGGCTTCTCCTATAAGGAAAGGAGATTCGGGGTCCTGTGACTAACCCAATAAGGGTGTACATTAGGCTATAAAATTATTTCCAAGAGTAAGAATTTCCAGCCTTTATAAACTGTTGTTCAGTATTCTTTGACCTACAGCACCTGAATGTCCAACGAGACACCCATTTTAGTTTGTTAATACTATAATTAGGCTTCTCCTATAAGGATAGGAGATTCGGGGTCCTGTGACTAACCCAATAAGGGTGTACATTAGGCTATAAAATTATTTCCAAGAGTAAGAATTTCCAGCCTTTATAAACTGTTGTTCAGTATTCTTTGACCTACACCACCTGAATGTCCAACGAGACACCCATTTTAGTTTGTTAATACTATAATTAGGCTTCTCCTATAAGGATAGGAGATTCGGGGTCCTGTGACTAACCCAGTAAGGGTGTACATTAGGCTATAAAATTATTTCCAAGAGTAAGAATTTCCAGCCTTTATAAACTGTTGTTCAGAATTCTTTGACCTACAGCACCTGAATGTCCAACGAGACACCCATTTTAGTTTGTTAATACTATAATTAGGCTTCTCCTATAAGGATAGGAGATTCGGGGTCCTGTGACTAACCCAATAAGGGTGTACATTAGGCTATAAAATTATTTCCAAGAGTAAGAATTTCCAGCCTTTATAAACTGTTGTTCAGTATTCCTTGACCTAAAGCACCTGAATGTCCAACGAGACACCCATTTTAGTTTTTTAATACTATAATTAGGCTTCTCCTATAAGGATAGGAGATTCGGGGTCCTGTGACTAACCCAGTAAGGGTGTACATTAGGCTATAAAATTATTTCCAAGAGTAAGAATTTCCAGCCTTTATAAACTGTTGTTCAGAATTCTTTGACCTACAGCACCTGAATGTCCAACGAGACACCCATTTTAGTTTGTTAATACTATAATTAGGCTTCTCCTATAAGGATAGGAGATTCGGGGTCCTGTGACTAACCCAATAAGGGTGTACATTAGGCTATAAAATTATTTCCAAGAGTAAGAATTTCCAGCCTTTATAAACTGTTGTTCAGTATTCCTTGACCTAAAGCACCTGAATGTCCAACGAGACACCCATTTTAGTTTTTTAATACTATAATTAGGCTTCTCCTATAAGGAAAGGAGATTCGGGGTCCTGTGACTAACCCAATAAGGGTGTACATTAGGCTATAAAATTATTTCCAAGAGTAAGAATTTCCAGCCTTTATAAACCGTTGTTCAGTATTCTTTGACCTACACCACCTGAATGTCCAACGAGACACCCATTTTAGTTTGTTAATACTATAATTAGGCTTCTCCTATAAGGATAGGAGATTCGGGGTCCTGTGACTAACCCAGTAAGGGTGTACATTAGGCTATAAAATTATTTCCAAGAGTAAGAATTTCCAGCCTTTATAAACTGTTGTTCAGAATTCTTTGACCTACAGCACCTGAATGTCCAACGAGACACCCATTTTAGTTTGTTAATACTATAATTAGGCTTCTCCAATAAGGATAGGAGATTCGGGGTCCTGTGACTAACCCAATAAGGGTGTACATTAGGCTATAAAATTATTTCCAAGAGTAAGAATTTCCAGCCTTTATAAACTGTTGTTCAGTATTCCTTGACCTAAAGCACCTGAATGTCCAACGAGACACCCATTTTAGTTTTTTAATACTATAATTAGGCTTCTCCTATAAGGAAAGGAGATTCGGGGTCCTGTGACTAACCCAATAAGGGTGTACATTAGGCTATAAAATTATTTCCAAGAGTAAGAATTTCCAGCCTTTATAAACTGTTGTTCAGTATTCTTTGACCTACAGCACCTGAATGTCCAACGAGACACCCATTTTAGTTTGTTAATACTATAATTAGGCTTCTCCTATAAGGATAGGAGATTCGGGGTCCTGTGACTAACCCAATAAGGGTGTACATTAGGCTATAAAATTATTTCCAAGAGTAAGAATTTCCAGCCTTTATAAACTGTTGTTCAGTATTCTTTGACCTACACCACCTGAATGTCCAACGAGACACCCATTTTAGTTTGTTAATACTATAATTAGGCTTCTCCTATAAGGATAGGAGATTCGGGGTCCTGTGACTAACCCAGTAAGGGTGTACATTAGGCTATAAAATTATTTCCAAGAGTAAGAATTTCCAGCCTTTATAAACTGTTGTTCAGAATTCTTTGACCTACAGCACCTGAATGTCCAACGAGACACCCATTTTAGTTTGTTAATACTATAATTAGGCTTCTCCTATAAGGATAGGAGATTCGGGGTCCTGTGACTAACCCAATAAGGGTGTACATTAGGCTATAAAATTATTTCCAAGAGTAAGAATTTCCAGCCTTTATAAACTGTTGTTCAGTATTCCTTGACCTAAAGCACCTGAATGTCCAACGAGACACCCATTTTAGTTTTTTAATACTATAATTAGGCTTCTCCTATAAGGAAAGGAGATTCGGGGTCCTGTGACTAACCCAATAAGGGTGTACATTAGGCTATAAAATTATTTCCAAGAGTAAGAATTTCCAGCCTTTATAAACCGTTGTTCAGTATTCTTTGACCTACACCACCTGAATGTCCAACGAGACACCCATTTTAGTTTGTTAATACTATAATTAGGCTTCTCCTATAAGGATAGGAGATTCGGGGTCCTGTGACTAACCCAGTAAGGGTGTACATTAGGCTATAAAATTATTTCCAAGAGTAAGAATTTCCAGCCTTTATAAACTGTTGTTCAGAATTCTTTGACCTACAGCACCTGAATGTCCAACGAGACACCCATTTTAGTTTGTTAATACTATAATTAGGCTTCTCCAATAAGGATAGGAGATTCGGGGTCCTGTGACTAACCCAATAAGGGTGTACATTAGGCTATAAAATTATTTCCAAGAGTAAGAATTTCCAGCCTTTATAAACTGTTGTTCAGTATTCCTTGACCTAAAGCACCTGAATGTCCAACGAGACACCCATTTTAGTTTTTTAATACTATAATTAGGCTTCTCCTATAAGGAAAGGAGATTCGGGGTCCTGTGACTAACCCAATAAGGGTGTACATTAGGCTATAAAATTATTTCCAAGAGTAAGAATTTCCAGCCTTTATAAACTGTTGTTCAGTATTCTTTGACCTACAGCACCTGAATGTCCAACGAGACACCCATTTTAGTTTGTTAATACTATAATTAGGCTTCTCCTATAAGGATAGGAGATTCGGGGTCCTGTGACTAACCCAATAAGGGTGTACATTAGGCTATAAAATTATTTCCAAGAGTAAGAATTTCCAGCCTTTATAAACTGTTGTTCAGTATTCTTTGACCTACACCACCTGAATGTCCAACGAGACACCCATTTTAGTTTGTTAATACTATAATTAGGCTTCTCCTATAAGGATAGGAGATTCGGGGTCCTGTGACTAACCCAGTAAGGGTGTACATTAGGTTATAAAATTATTTCCAAGAGTAAGAATTTCCAGCCTTTATAAACCGTTGTTCAGTATTCTTTGACCTACACCACCTGAATGTCCAACGAGACACCCATTTTAGTTTGTTAATACTATAATTAGGCTTCTCCTATAAGGATAGGAGATTCGGGGTCCTGTGACTAACCCAGTAAGGGTGTACATTAGGCTATAAAATTATTTCCAAGAGTAAGAATTTCCAGCCTTTATAAACTGTTGTTCAGAATTCTTTGACCTACAGCACCTGAATGTCCAACGAGACACCCATTTTAGTTTGTTAATACTATAATTAGGCTTCTCCAATAAGGATAGGAGATTCGGGGTCCTGTGACTAACCCAATAAGGGTGTACATTAGGCTATAAAATTATTTCCAAGAGTAAGAATTTCCAGCCTTTATAAACTGTTGTTCAGTATTCCTTGACCTAAAGCACCTGAATGTCCAACGAGACACCCATTTTAGTTTTTTAATACTATAATTAGGCTTCTCCTATAAGGAAAGGAGATTCGGGGTCCTGTGACTAACCCAGTAAGGGTGTACATTAGGCTATAAAATTATTTCCAAGAGTAAGAATTTCCAGCCTTTATAAACTGTTGTTCAGTATTCTTTGACCTACAGCACCTGAATGTCCAACGAGACACCCATTTTAGTTTGTTAATACTATAATTAGGCTTCTCCTATAAGGATAGGAGATTCGGGGTCCTGTGACTAACCCAATAAGGGTGTACATTAGGCTATAAAATTATTTCCAAGAGTAAGAATTTCCAGCCTTTATAAACTGTTGTTCAGTATTCTTTGACCTACACCACCTGAATGTCCAACGAGACACCCATTTTAGTTTGTTAATACTATAATTAGGCTTCTCCTATAAGGATAGGAGATTCGGGGTCCTGTGACTAACCCAGTAAGGGTGTACATTAGGCTATAAAATTATTTCCAAGAGAAAGAATTTCCAGCCTTTATAAACTGTTGTTCAGTATTCTTTGACCTACAGCACCTGAATGTCTAACGAGACACCCATTTTAGTTTGTTAATACTATAAATAGGCTTCTCCTATAAGGATAGGAGATTCGGGCTCCTGTGACTAACCCAATAAGGGTGTACATTAGGCTATAAAATTATTTCCAAGAGTAAGAATTTCCAGCCTTTATAAACCGTTGTTCAGTATTCTTTGACCTACACCACCTGAATGTCCAACGAGACACCCATTTTAGTTTGTTAATACTATAATTAGGCTTCTCCTATAAGGATAGGAGATTCGGGGTCCTGTGACTAACCCAATAAGGATGTACATTAGGCTATAAAATTATTTCCAAGAGTAAGAATTTCCAGCCTTTATAAACTGTTGTTCAGTATTCTTTGACCTACACCACCTGAATGTCCAACGAGACACCCATTTTAGTTTGTTAATACTATAATTAGGCTTCTCCTATAAGTATAGGAGATTCGGGGTCCTGTGACTAACCCAGTAAGGGTGTACATTAGGCTATAAAATTATTTCCAAGAGTAAGAATTTCCAGCCTTTATAAACTGTTGTTCAGTATTCTTTGACCTACAGCACCTGAATGTCCAACGAGACACCCATTTTAGTTTGTTAATACTATAATTAGGCTTCTCCTATAAGGATAGGAGATTCGGGCTCCTGTGACTAACCCAATAAGGGTGTACATTAGGCTATAAAATTATTTCCAAGAGTAAGAATTTCCAGCCTTTATAAACTGTTGTTCAGTATTCTTTGACCTACACCACCTGAATGTCCAACGAGACACCCATTTTAGTTTGTTAATACTATAATTAGGCTTCTCCTATAAGGATAGGAGATTCGGGGTCCTGTGACTAACCCAGTAAGGGTGTACATTAGGCTATAAAATTATTTCCAAGAGTAAGAATTTCCAGCCTTTATAAACTGTTGTTCAGAATTCTTTGACCTACAGCACCTGAATGTCCAACGAGACACCCATTTTAGTTTGTTAATACTATAATTAGGCTTCTCCTATAAGGATAGGAGATTCGGGGTCCTGTGACTAACCCAATAATGGTGTACATTAGGCTATAAAATTATTTCCAAGAGTAAGAATTTCCAGCCTTTATAAACTGTTGTTCAGTATTCCTTGACCTAAAGCACCTGAATGTCCAACGAGACACCCATTTTAGTTTTTTAATACTATAATTAGGCTTCTCCTATAAGGAAAGGAGATTCGGGGTCCTGTGACTAACCCAATGAGGGTGTACATTAGGCTATAAAATTATTTCCAAGAGTAAGAATTTCCAGCCTTTATAAACCGTTGTTCAGTATTCTTTGACCTACACCACCTGAATGTCCAACGAGACACCCATTTTAGTTTGTTAATACTATAATTAGGCTTCTCCTATAAGGATAGGAGATTCGGGGTCCTGTGACTAACCCAGTAAGGGTGTACATTAGGCTATAAAATTATTTCCAAGAGTAAGAATTTCCAGCCTTTATAAACTGTTGTTCAGAATTCTTTGACCTACAGCACCTGAATGTCCAACGAGACACCCATTTTAGTTTGTTAATACTATAATTAGGCTTCTCCTATAAGGATAGGAGATTCGGGGTCCTGTGACTAACCCAATAAGGGTCTACATTAGGCTATAAAATTATTTCCAAGAGTAAGAATTTCCAGCCTTTATAAACTGTTGTTCAGTATTCCTTGACCTAAAGCACCTGAATGTCCAACGAGACACCCATTTTAGTTTTTTAATACTATAATTAGGCTTCTCCTATAAGGAAAGGAGATTCGGGGTCCTGTGACTAACCCAATAAGGGTGTACATTAGGCTATAAAATTATTTCCAGCCTTTATAAACTGTTGTTCAGTATTCTTTGACCTACAGCACCTGAATGTCCAACGAGACACCCATTTTAGTTTGTTAATACTATAATTAGACTTCTCCTATAAGGATAGGAGATTCGGGGTCCTGTGACTAACCCAATAAGGGTGTACATTAGGCTATAAAATTATTTCCAAGAGTAAGAATTTCCAGCCTTTATAAACTGTTGTTCAGTATTCTTTGACCTACACCACCTGAATGTCCAACGAGACACCCATTTTAGTTTGTTAATACTATAATTAGGCTTCTCCTATAAGGATAGGAGATTCGGGGTCCTGTGACTAACCCAGTAAGGGTGTACATTAGGCTATAAAATTATTTCCAAGAGTAAGAATTTCCAGCCTTTATAAACTGTTGTTCAGTATTCTTTGACCTACAGCACCTGAATGTCTAACGAGACACCCATTTTAGTTTGTTAATACTATAAATAGGCTTCTCCTATAAGGATAGGAGATTCGGGCTCCTGTGACAAACCCAATAAGGGTGTACATTAGGCTATAAAATTATTTCCAAGAGTAAGAATTTCCAGCCTTTATAAACCGTTGTTCAGTATTCTTTGACCTACACCACCTGAATGTCCAACGAGACACCCATTTTAGTTTGTTAATACTATAATTAGGCTTCTCCTATAAGGATAGGAGATTCGGGGTCCTGTGACTAACCCAATAAGGATGTACATTAGGCTATAAAATTATTTCCAAGAGTAAGAATTTCCAGCCTTTATAAACTGTTGTTCAGTATTCTTTGACCTACACCACCTGAATGTCCAACGAGACACCCATTTTAGTTTGTTAATACTATAATTAGGCTTCTCCTATAAGTATAGGAGATTCGGGGTCCTGTGACTAACCCAGTAAGGGTGTACATTAGGCTATAAAATTATTTCCAAGAGTAAGAATTTCCAGCCTTTATAAACTGTTGTTCAGTATTCTTTGACCTACAGCACCTGAATGTCCAACGAGACACCCATTTTAGTTTGTTAATACTATAATTAGGCTTCTCCTATAAGGATAGGAGATTCGGGCTCCTGTGACTAACCCAATAAGGGTGTACATTAGGCTATAAAATTATTTCCAAGAGTAAGAATTTCCAGCCTTTATAAACCGTTGTTCAGTAATCTTTGACCTACACCACCTGAATGTCCAACGAGACACCCATTTTAGTTTGTTAATACTATAATTAGGCTTCTCCTATAAGGATAGGAGATTCGGGCTCCTGTGACTAACCCAATAAGGGTGTACATTAGGCTATAAAATTATTTCCAAGAGTAAGAATTTCCAGCCTTTATAAACCGTTGTTCAGTATTCTTTGACCTACACCACCTGAATGTCCAACGAGACACCCATTTTAGTTTGTTAATACTATAATTAGGCTTCTCCTATAAGGATAGGAGATTCGGGGTCCTGTGACTAACCCAGTAAGGGTGTACATTAGGCTATAAAATTATTTCCAAGAGTAAGAATTTCCAGCCTTTATAAACTGTTGTTCAGAATTCTTTGACCTACAGCACCTGAATGTCCAACGAGACACCCATTTTAGTTTGTTAATACTATAATTAGGCTTCTCCTATAAGGATAGGAGATTCGGGGTCCTGTGACTAACCCAATAAGGGTGTACATTAGGCTATAAAATTATTTCCAAGAGTAAGAATTTCCAGCCTTTATAAACTGTTGTTCAGTATTCCTTGACCTAAAGCACCTGAATGTCCAACGAGACACCCATTTTAGTTTTTTAATACTATAATTAGGCTTCTCCTATAAGGAAAGGAGATTCGGGGTCCTGTGACTAACCCAACGAGGGTGTACATTAGGCTATAAAATTATTTCCAAGAGTAAGAATTTCCAGCCTTTATAAACCGTTGTTCAGTATTCTTTGACCTACACCACCTGAATGTCCAACGAGACACCCATTTTAGTTTGTTAATACTATAATTAGGCTTCTCCTATAAGGATAGGAGATTCGGGGTCCTGTGACTAACCCAGTAAGGGTGTACATTAGGCTATAAAATTATTTCCAAGAGTAAGAATTTCCAGCCTTTATAAACTGTTGTTCAGAATTCTTTGACCTACAGCACCTGAATGTCCAACGAGACACCCATTTTAGTTTGTTAATACTATAATTAGGCTTCTCCTATAAGGATAGGAGATTCGGGGTCCTGTGACTAACCCAATAAGGGTGTACATTAGGCTATAAAATTATTTCCAAGAGTAAGAATTTCCAGCCTTTATAAACTGTTGTTCAGTATTCCTTGACCTAAAGCACCTGAATGTCCAACGAGACACCCATTTTAGTTTTTTAATACTATAATTAGGCTTCTCCTATAAGGAAAGGAGATTCGGGGTCCTGTGACTAACCCAATAAGGGTGTACATTAGGCTATAAAATTATTTCCAGCCTTTATAAACTGTTGTTCAGTATTCTTTGACCTACAGCACCTGAATGTCCAACGAGACACCCATTTTAGTTTGTTAATACTATAATTAGGCTTCTCCTATAAGGATAGGAGATTCGGGGTCCTGTGACTAACCCAGTAAGGGTGTACATTAGGCTATAAAATTATTTCCAAGAGTAAGAATTTCCAGCCTTTATAAACTGTTGTTCAGAATTCTTTGACCTACAGCACCTGAATGTCCAACGAGACACCCATTTTAGTTTGTTAATACTATAATTAGGCTTCTCCTATAAGGATAGGAGATTCGGGGTCCTGTGACTAACCCAATAAGGGTGTACATTAGGCTATAAAATTATTTCCAAGAGTAAGAATTTCCAGCCTTTATAAACTGTTGTTCAGTATTCCTTGACCTAAAGCACCTGAATGTCCAACGAGACACCCATTTTAGTTTTTTAATACTATAATTAGGCTTCTCCTATAAGGAAAGGAGATTCGGGGTCCTGTGACTAACCCAATAAGGGTGTACATTAGGCTATAAAATTATTTCCAGCCTTTATAAACTGTTGTTCAGTATTCTTTGACCTACAGCACCTGAATGTCCAACGAGACACCCATTTTAGTTTGTTAATACTATAATTAGGCTTCTCCTATAAGGATAGGAGATTCGGGCTCCTGTGACTAACCCAATAAGGGTGTACATTAGGCTATAAAATTATTTCCAAGAGTAAGAATTTCCAGCCTTTATAAACCGTTGTTCAGTATTCTTTGACCTACACCACCTGAATGTCCAACGAGACACCCATTTTAGTTTGTTAATACTATAATTAGGCTTCTCCTATAAGGATAGGAGATTCGGGGTCCTGTGACTAACCCAGTAAGGGTGTACATTAGGCTATAAAATTATTTCCAAGAGTAAGAATTTCCAGCCTTTATAAACTGTTGTTCAGAATTCTTTGACCTACAGCACCTGAATGTCCAACGAGACACCCATTTTAGTTTGTTAATACTATAATTAGGCTTCTCCTATAAGGATAGGAGATTCGGGGTCCTGTGACTAACCCAATAAGGGTGTACATTAGGCTATAAAATTATTTCCAAGAGTAAGAATTTCCAGCCTTTATAAACTGTTGTTCAGTATTCCTTGACCTAAAGCACCTGAATGTCCAACGAGACACCCATTTTAGTTTTTTAATACTATAATTAGGCTTCTCCTATAAGGAAAGGAGATTCGGGGTCCTGTGACTAACCCAACGAGGGTGTACATTAGGCTATAAAATTATTTCCAAGAGTAAGAATTTCCAGCCTTTATAAACCGTTGTTCAGTATTCTTTGACCTACACCACCTGAATGTCCAACGAGACACCCATTTTAGTTTGTTAATACTATAATTAGGCTTCTCCTATAAGGATAGGAGATTCGGGGTCCTGTGACTAACCCAGTAAGGGTGTACATTAGGCTATAAAATTATTTCCAAGAGTAAGAATTTCCAGCCTTTATAAACTGTTGTTCAGAATTCTTTGACCTACAGCACCTGAATGTCCAACGAGACACCCATTTTAGTTTGTTAATACTATAATTAGGCTTCTCCTATAAGGATAGGAGATTCGGGGTCCTGTGACTAACCCAATAAGGGTGTACATTAGGCTATAAAATTATTTCCAAGAGTAAGAATTTCCAGCCTTTATAAACTGTTGTTCAGTATTCCTTGACCTAAAGCACCTGAATGTCCAACGAGACACCCATTTTAGTTTTTTAATACTATAATTAGGCTTCTCCTATAAGGAAAGGAGATTCGGGGTCCTGTGACTAACCCAATAAGGGTGTACATTAGGCTATAAAATTATTTCCAGCCTTTATAAACTGTTGTTCAGTATTCTTTGACCTACAGCACCTGAATGTCCAACGAGACACCCATTTTAGTTTGTTAATACTATAATTAGGCTTCTCCTATAAGGATAGGAGATTCGGGGTCCTGTGACTAACCCAATAAGGGTGTACATTAGGCTATAAAATTATTTCCAAGAGTAAGAATTTCCAGCCTTTATAAACTGTTGTTCAGTATTCTTTGACCTACACCACCTGAATGTCCAACGAGACACCCATTTTAGTTTGTTAATACTATAATTAGGCTTCTCCTATAAGGATAGGAGATTCGGGGTCCTGTGACTAACCCAGTAAGGGTGTACATTAGGCTATAAAATTATTTCCAAGAGTAAGAATTTCCAGCCTTTATAAACTGTTGTTCAGTATTCTTTGACCTACAGCACCTGAATGTCTAACGAGACACCCATTTTAGTTTGTTAATACTATAAATAGGCTTCTCCTATAAGGATAGGAGATTCGGGCTCCTGTGACTAACCCAATAAGGGTGTACATTAGGCTATAAAATTATTTCCAAGAGTAAGAATTTCCAGCCTTTATAAACCGTTGTTCAGTATTCTTTGACCTACACCACCTGAATGTCCAACGAGACACCCATTTTAGTTTGTTAATACTATAATTAGGCTTCTCCTATAAGTATAGGAGATTCGGGGTCCTGTGACTAACCCAGTAAGGGTGTACATTAGGCTATAAAATTATTTCCAAGAGTAAGAATTTCCAGCCTTTATAAACTGTTGTTCAGTATTCTTTGACCTACAGCACCTGAATGTCCAACGAGACACCCATTTTAGTTTGTTAATACTATAATTAGGCTTCTCCTATAAGGATAGGAGATTCGGGCTCCTGTGACTAACCCAATAAGGGTGTACATTAGGCTATAAAATTATTTCCAAGAGTAAGAATTTCCAGCCTTTATAAACTGTTGTTCAGTATTCCTTGACCTAAAGCACCTGAATGTCCAACGAGACACCCATTTTAGTTTTTTAATACTATAATTAGGCTTCTCCTATAAGGAAAGGAGATTCGGGGTCCTGTGACTAACCCAATAAGGGTGTACATTAGGCTATAAAATTATTTCCAAGAGTAAGAATTTCCAGCCTTTATAAACTGTTGTTCAGTATTCTTTGACCTACAGCACCTGAATGTCCAACGAGACACCCATTTTAGTTTGTTAATACTATAATTAGGCTTCTCCTATAAGGATAGGAGATTCGGGGTCCTGTGACTAACCCAATAAGGGTGTACATTAGGCTATAAAATTATTTCCAAGAGTAAGAATTTCCAGCCTTTATAAACTGTTGTTCAGTATTCTTTGACCTACACCACCTGAATGTCCAACGAGACACCCATTTTAGTTTGTTAATACTATAATTAGGCTTCTCCTATAAGGATAGGAGATTCGGGGTCCTGTGACTAACCCAGTAAGGGTGTACATTAGGCTATAAAATTATTTCCAAGAGAAAGAATTTCCAGCCTTTATAAACTGTTGTTCAGTATTCTTTGACCTACAGCACCTGAATGTCTAACGAGACACCCATTTTAGTTTGTTAATACTATAAATAGGCTTCTCCTATAAGGATAGGAGATTCGGGCTCCTGTGACTAACCCAATAAGGGTGTACATTAGGCTATAAAATTATTTCCAAGAGTAAGAATTTCCAGCCTTTATAAACCGTTGTTCAGTATTCTTTGACCTACACCACCTGAATGTCCAACGAGACACCCATTTTAGTTTGTTAATACTATAATTAGGCTTCTCCTATAAGGATAGGAGATTCGGGGTCCTGTGACTAACCCAATAAGGATGTACATTAGGCTATAAAATTATTTCCAAGAGTAAGAATTTCCAGCCTTTATAAACTGTTGTTCAGTATTCTTTGACCTACACCACCTGAATGTCCAACGAGACACCCATTTTAGTTTGTTAATACTATAATTAGGCTTCTCCTATAAGTATAGGAGATTCGGGGTCCTGTGACTAACCCAGTAAGGGTGTACATTAGGCTATAAAATTATTTCCAAGAGTAAGAATTTCCAGCCTTTATAAACTGTTGTTCAGTATTCTTTGACCTACAGCACCTGAATGTCCAACGAGACACCCATTTTAGTTTGTTAATACTATAATTAGGCTTCTCCTATAAGGATAGGAGATTCGGGCTCCTGTGACTAACCCAATAAGGGTGTACATTAGGCTATAAAATTATTTCCAAGAGTAAGAATTTCCAGCCTTTATAAACTGTTGTTCAGTATTCTTTGACCTACACCACCTGAATGTCCAACGAGACACCCATTTTAGTTTGTTAATACTATAATTAGGCTTCTCCTATAAGGATAGGAGATTCGGGGTCCTGTGACTAACCCAGTAAGGGTGTACATTAGGCTATAAAATTATTTCCAAGAGTAAGAATTTCCAGCCTTTATAAACTGTTGTTCAGAATTCTTTGACCTACAGCACCTGAATGTCCAACGAGACACCCATTTTAGTTTGTTAATACTATAATTAGGCTTCTCCTATAAGGATAGGAGATTCGGGGTCCTGTGACTAACCCAATAATGGTGTACATTAGGCTATAAAATTATTTCCAAGAGTAAGAATTTCCAGCCTTTATAAACTGTTGTTCAGTATTCCTTGACCTAAAGCACCTGAATGTCCAACGAGACACCCATTTTAGTTTTTTAATACTATAATTAGGCTTCTCCTATAAGGAAAGGAGATTCGGGGTCCTGTGACTAACCCAATGAGGGTGTACATTAGGCTATAAAATTATTTCCAAGAGTAAGAATTTCCAGCCTTTATAAACCGTTGTTCAGTATTCTTTGACCTACACCACCTGAATGTCCAACGAGACACCCATTTTAGTTTGTTAATACTATAATTAGGCTTCTCCTATAAGGATAGGAGATTCGGGGTCCTGTGACTAACCCAGTAAGGGTGTACATTAGGCTATAAAATTATTTCCAAGAGTAAGAATTTCCAGCCTTTATAAACTGTTGTTCAGAATTCTTTGACCTACAGCACCTGAATGTCCAACGAGACACCCATTTTAGTTTGTTAATACTATAATTAGGCTTCTCCTATAAGGATAGGAGATTCGGGGTCCTGTGACTAACCCAATAAGGGTCTACATTAGGCTATAAAATTATTTCCAAGAGTAAGAATTTCCAGCCTTTATAAACTGTTGTTCAGTATTCCTTGACCTAAAGCACCTGAATGTCCAACGAGACACCCATTTTAGTTTTTTAATACTATAATTAGGCTTCTCCTATAAGGAAAGGAGATTCGGGGTCCTGTGACTAACCCAATAAGGGTGTACATTAGGCTATAAAATTATTTCCAGCCTTTATAAACTGTTGTTCAGTATTCTTTGACCTACAGCACCTGAATGTCCAACGAGACACCCATTTTAGTTTGTTAATACTATAATTAGGCTTCTCCTATAAGGATAGGAGATTCGGGGTCCTGTGACTAACCCAATAAGGGTGTACATTAGGCTATAAAATTATTTCCAAGAGTAAGAATTTCCAGCCTTTATAAACTGTTGTTCAGTATTCTTTGACCTACACCACCTGAATGTCCAACGAGACACCCATTTTAGTTTGTTAATACTATAATTAGGCTTCTCCTATAAGGATAGGAGATTCGGGGTCCTGTGACTAACCCAGTAAGGGTGTACATTAGGCTATAAAATTATTTCCAAGAGTAAGAATTTCCAGCCTTTATAAACTGTTGTTCAGAATTCTTTGACCTACAGCACCTGAATGTCCAACGAGACACCCATTTTAGTTTGTTAATACTATAATTAGGCTTCTCCTATAAGGATAGGAGATTCGGGGTCCTGTGACTAACCCAATAATGGTGTACATTAGGCTATAAAATTATTTCCAAGAGTAAGAATTTCCAGCCTTTATAAACTGTTGTTCAGTATTCCTTGACCTAAAGCACCTGAATGTCCAACGAGACACCCATTTTAGTTTTTTAATACTATAATTAGGCTTCTCCTATAAGGAAAGGAGATTCGGGGTCCTGTGACTAACCCAATGAGGGTGTACATTAGGCTATAAAATTATTTCCAAGAGTAAGAATTTCCAGCCTTTATAAACCGTTGTTCAGTATTCTTTGACCTACACCACCTGAATGTCCAACGAGACACCCATTTTAGTTTGTTAATACTATAATTAGGCTTCTCCTATAAGGATAGGAGATTCGGGGTCCTGTGACTAACCCAGTAAGGGTGTACATTAGGCTATAAAATTATTTCCAAGAGTAAGAATTTCCAGCCTTTATAAACTGTTGTTCAGAATTCTTTGACCTACAGCACCTGAATGTCCAACGAGACACCCATTTTAGTTTGTTAATACTATAATTAGGCTTCTCCTATAAGGATAGGAGATTCGGGGTCCTGTGACTAACCCAATAAGGGTCTACATTAGGCTATAAAATTATTTCCAAGAGTAAGAATTTCCAGCCTTTATAAACTGTTGTTCAGTATTCCTTGACCTAAAGCACCTGAATGTCCAACGAGACACCCATTTTAGTTTTTTAATACTATAATTAGGCTTCTCCTATAAGGAAAGGAGATTCGGGGTCCTGTGACTAACCCAATAAGGGTGTACATTAGGCTATAAAATTATTTCCAGCCTTTATAAACTGTTGTTCAGTATTCTTTGACCTACAGCACCTGAATGTCCAACGAGACACCCATTTTAGTTTGTTAATACTATAATTAGGCTTCTCCTATAAGGATAGGAGATTCGGGGTCCTGTGACTAACCCAATAAGGGTGTACATTAGGCTATAAAATTATTTCCAAGAGTAAGAATTTCCAGCCTTTATAAACTGTTGTTCAGTATTCTTTGACCTACACCACCTGAATGTCCAACGAGACACCCATTTTAGTTTGTTAATACTATAATTAGGCTTCTCCTATAAGGATAGGAGATTCGGGGTCCTGTGACTAACCCAGTAAGGGTGTACATTAGGCTATAAAATTATTTCCAAGAGTAAGAATTTCCAGCCTTTATAAACTGTTGTTCAGTATTCTTTGACCTACAGCACCTGAATGTCTAACGAGACACCCATTTTAGTTTGTTAATACTATAAATAGGCTTCTCCTATAAGGATAGGAGATTCGGGCTCCTGTGACAAACCCAATAAGGGTGTACATTAGGCTATAAAATTATTTCCAAGAGTAAGAATTTCCAGCCTTTATAAACCGTTGTTCAGTATTCTTTGACCTACACCACCTGAATGTCCAACGAGACACCCATTTTAGTTTGTTAATACTATAATTAGGCTTCTCCTATAAGGATAGGAGATTCGGGGTCCTGTGACTAACCCAATAAGGATGTACATTAGGCTATAAAATTATTTCCAAGAGTAAGAATTTCCAGCCTTTATAAACTGTTGTTCAGTATTCTTTGACCTACACCACCTGAATGTCCAACGAGACACCCATTTTAGTTTGTTAATACTATAATTAGGCTTCTCCTATAAGGATAGGAGATTCGGGGTCCTGTGACTAACCCAATAAGGATGTACATTAGGCTATAAAATTATTTCCAAGAGTAAGAATTTCCAGCCTTTATAAACTGTTGTTCAGTATTCTTTGACCTACAGCACCTGAATGTCCAACGAGACACCCATTTTAGTTTGTTAATACTATAATTAGGCTTCTCCTATAAGGATAGGAGATTCGGGCTCCTGTGACTAACCCAATAAGGGTGTACATTAGGCTATAAAATTATTTCCAAGAGTAAGAATTTCCAGCCTTTATAAACCGTTGTTCAGTAATCTTTGACCTACACCACCTGAATGTCCAACGAGACACCCATTTTAGTTTGTTAATACTATAATTAGGCTTCTCCTATAAGGATAGGAGATTCGGGCTCCTGTGACTAACCCAATAAGGGTGTACATTAGGCTATAAAATTATTTCCAAGAGTAAGAATTTCCAGCCTTTATAAACCGTTGTTCAGTATTCTTTGACCTACACCACCTGAATGTCCAACGAGACACCCATTTTAGTTTGTTAATACTATAATTAGGCTTCTCCTATAAGGATAGGAGATTCGGGGTCCTGTGATTAACCCAGTAAGGGTGTACATTAGGCTATAAAATTATTTCCAAGAGTAAGAATTTCCAGCCTTTATAAACTGTTGTTCAGAATTCTTTGACCTACAGCACCTGAATGTCCAACGAGACACCCATTTTAGTTTGTTAATACTATAATTAGGCTTCTCCTATAAGGATAGGAGATTCGGGGTCCTGTGACTAACCCAATAAGGGTGTACATTAGGCTATAAAATTATTTCCAAGAGTAAGAATTTCCAGCCTTTATAAACTGTTGTTCAGTATTCCTTGACCTAAAGCACCTGAATGTCCAACGAGACACCCATTTTAGTTTTTTAATACTATAATTAGGCTTCTCCTATAAGGAAAGGAGATTCGGGGTCCTGTGACTAACCCAATGAGGGTGTACATTAGGCTATAAAATTATTTCCAAGAGTAAGAATTTCCAGCCTTTATAAACCGTTGTTCAGTATTCTTTGACCTACACCACCTGAATGTCCAACGAGACACCCATTTTAGTTTGTTAATACTATAATTAGGCTTCTCCTATAAGGATAGGAGATTCGGGGTCCTGTGACTAACCCAGTAAGGGTGTACATTAGGCTATAAAATTATTTCCAAGAGTAAGAATTTCCAGCCTTTATAAACTGTTGTTCAGAATTCTTTGACCTACAGCACCTGAATGTCCAACGAGACACCCATTTTAGTTTGTTAATACTATAATTAGGCTTCTCCTATAAGGATAGGAGATTCGGGGTCCTGTGACTAACCCAATAAGGGTGTACATTAGGCTATAAAATTATTTCCAAGAGTAAGAATTTCCAGCCTTTATAAACTGTTGTTCAGTATTCCTTGACCTAAAGCACCTGAATGTCCAACGAGACACCCATTTTAGTTTTTTAATACTATAATTAGGCTTCTCCTATAAGGAAAGGAGATTCGGGGTCCTGTGACTAACCCAATAAGGGTGTACATTAGGCTATAAAATTATTTCCAGCCTTTATAAACTGTTGTTCAGTATTCTTTGACCTACAGCACCTGAATGTCCAACGAGACACCCATTTTAGTTTGTTAATACTATAATTAGGTTTCTCCTATAAGGATAGGAGATTCGGGGTCCTGTGACTAACCCAATAAGGGTGTACATTAGGCTATAAAATTATTTCCAAGAGTAAGAATTTCCAGCCTTTATAAACTGTTGTTCAGTATTCTTTGACCTACACCACCTGAATGTCCAACGAGACACCCATTTTAGTTTGTTAATACTATAATTAGGCTTCTCCTATAAGGATAGGAGATTCGGGGTCCTGTGACTAACCCAGTAAGGGTGTACATTAGGCTATAAAATTATTTCCAAGAGTAAGAATTTCCAGCCTTTATAAACTGTTGTTCAGTATTCTTTGACCTACAGCACCTGAATGTCTAACGAGACACCCATTTTAGTTTGTTAATACTATAAATAGGCTTCTCCTATAAGGATAGGAGATTCGGGCTCCTGTGACTAACCCAATAAGGGTGTACATTAGGCTATAAAATTATTTCCAAGAGTAAGAATTTCCAGCCTTTATAAACCGTTGTTCAGTATTCTTTGACCTACACCACCTGAATGTCCAACGAGACACCCATTTTAGTTTGTTAATACTATAATTAGGCTTCTCCTATAAGTATAGGAGATTCGGGGTCCTGTGACTAACCCAGTAAGGGTGTACATTAGGCTATAAAATTATTTCCAAGAGTAAGAATTTCCAGCCTTTATAAACTGTTGTTCAGTATTCTTTGACCTACAGCACCTGAATGTCCAACGAGACACCCATTTTAGTTTGTTAATACTATAATTAGGCTTCTCCTATAAGGATAGGAGATTCGGGCTCCTGTGACTAACCCAATAAGGGTGTACATTAGGCTATAAAATTATTTCCAAGAGTAAGAATTTCCAGCCTTTATAAACCGTTGTTCAGTATTCTTTGACCTACACCACCTGAATGTCCAACGAGACACCCATTTTAGTTTGTTAATACTATAATTAGGCTTCTCCTATAAGGATAGGAGATTCGGGGTCCTGTGACTAACCCAGTAAGGGTGTACATTAGGCTATAAAATTATTTCCAAGAGTAAGAATTTCCAGCCTTTATAAACCGTTGTTCAGAATTCTTTGACCTACAGCACCTGAATGTCCAACGAGACACCCATTTTAGTTTGTTAATACTATAATTAGGCTTCTCCTATAAGGATAGGAGATTCGGGGTCCTGTGACTAACCCAATAAGGGTGTACATTAGGCTATAAAATTATTTCCAAGAGTAAGAATTTCCAGCCTTTATAAACTGTTGTTCAGTATTCTTTGACCTACAGCACCTGAATGTCTAACGAGACACCCATTTTAGTTTGTTAATACTATAAATAGGCTTCTCCTATAAGGATAGGAGATTCGGGCTCCTGTGACTAACCCAATAAGGGTGTACATTAGGCTATAAAATTATTTCCAAGAGTAAGAATTTCCAGCCTTTATAAACCGTTGTTCAGTATTCTTTGACCTACACCACCTGAATGTCGAACGAGACACCCATTTTAGTTTGTTAATACTATAATTAGGCTTCTCCTATAAGGATAGGAGATTCGGGGTCCTGTGACTAACCCAATAAGGATGTACATTAGGCTATAAAATTATTTCCAAGAGTAAGAATTTCCAGCCTTTATAAACTGTTGTTCAGTATTCTTTGACCTACACCACCTGAATGTCCAACGAGACACCCATTTTAGTTTGTTAATACTATAATTAGGCTTCTCCTATAAGTATAGGAGATTCGGGGTCCTGTGACTAACCCAGTAAGGGTGTACATTAGGCTATAAAATTATTTCCAAGAGTAAGAATTTCCAGCCTTTATAAACTGTTGTTCAGTATTCTTTGACCTACAGCACCTGAATGTCCAACGAGACACCCATTTTAGTTTGTTAATACTATAATTAGGCTTCTCCTATAAGGATAGGAGATTCGGGCTCCTGTGACTAACCCAATAAGGGTGTACATTAGGCTATAAAATTATTTCCAAGAGTAAGAATTTCCAGCCTTTATAAACCGTTGTTCAGTATTCTTTGACCTACACCACCTGAATGTCCAACGAGACACCCATTTTAGTTTGTTAATACTATAATTAGGCTTCTCCTATAAGGATAGGAGATTCGGGGTCCTGTGACTAACCCAGTAAGGGTGTACATTAGGCTATAAAATTATTTCCAAGAGTAAGAATTTCCAGCCTTTATAAACCGTTGTTCAGAATTCTTTGACCTACAGCACCTGAATGTCCAACGAGACACCCATTTTAGTTTGTTAATACTATAATTAGGCTTCTCCTATAAGGATAGGAGATTCGGGGTCCTGTGACTAACCCAATAAGGGTGTACATTAGGCTATAAAATTATTTCCAAGAGTAAGAATTTCCAGCCTTTATAAACTGTTGTTCAGTATTCTTTGACCTACAGCACCTGAATGTCCAACGAGACACCCATTTTAGTTTGTTAATACTATAATTAGGCTTCTCCTATAAGGATAGGAGATTCGGGGTCCTGTGACTAACCCAATAAGGGAGTACATTAGGCTATAAAATTATTTCCAAGAGTAAGAATTTCCAGCCTTTATAAACTGTTGTTCAGTATTCTTTGACCTACAGCACCTGAATGTCCAACGAGACACCCATTTTAGTTTGTTAATACTATAATTAGGCTTCTCCTATAAGGATAGGAGATTCGGGGTCCTGTGACTAACCCAATAAGGGTGTACATTAGGCTATAAAATTATTTCCAAGAGTAAGAATTTCCAGCCTTTATAAACTGTTGTTCAGTATTCTTTGACCTACAGCACCTGAATGTCCAACGAGACACCCATTTTAGTTTGTTAATACTATAATTAGGCTTCTCCTATAAGGATAGGAGATTCGGGGTCCTGTGACTAACCCAATAAGGATGTACATTAGGCTATAAAATTATTTCCAAGAGTAAGAATTTCCAGCCTTTATAAACTGTTGTTCAGTATTCTTTGACCTACACCACCTGAATGTCCAACGAGACACCCATTTTAGTTTGTTAATACTATAATTAGGCTTCTCCTATAAGTATAGGAGATTCGGGGTCCTGTGACTAACCCAGTAAGGGTGTACATTAGGCTATAAAATTATTTCCAAGAGTAAGAATTTCCAGCCTTTATAAACTGTTGTTCAGTATTCTTTGACCTACAGCACCTGAATGTCCAACGAGACACCCATTTTAGTTTGTTAATACTATAATTAGGCTTCTCCTATAAGGATAGGAGATTCGGGCTCCTGTGACTAACCCAATAAGGGTGTACATTAGGCTATAAAATTATTTCCAAGAGTAAGAATTTCCAGCCTTTATAAACCGTTGTTCAGTATTCTTTGACCTACACCACCTGAATGTCCAACGAGACACCCATTTTAGTTTGTTAATACTATAATTAGGCTTCTCCTATAAGGATAGGAGATTCGAGGTCCTGTGACTAACCCAGTAAGGGTGTACATTAGGCTATAAAATTATTTCCAAGAGTAAGAATTTCCAGCCTTTATAAACCGTTGTTCAGAATTCTTTGACCTACAGCACCTGAATGTCCAACGAGACACCCATTTTAGTTTGTTAATACTATAATTAGGCTTCTCCTATAAGGATAGGAGATTCGGGGTCCTGTGACTAACCCAATAAGGGTGTACATTAGGCTATAAAATTATTTCCAAGAGTAAGAATTTCCAGCCTTTATAAACTGTTGTTCAGTATTCTTTGACCTACAGCACCTGAATGTCCAACGAGACACCCATTTTAGTTTGTTAATACTATAATTAGGCTTCTCCTATAAGGATAGGAGATTCGGGGTCCTGTGACTAACCCAATAAGGGTGTACATTAGGCTATAAAATTATTTCCAAGAGTAAGAATTTCCAGCCTTTATAAACTGTTGTTCAGTATTCTTTGACCTACAGCACCTGAATGTCCAACGAGACACCCATTTTAGTTTGTTAATACTATAATTAGGCTTCTCCTATAAGGATAGGAGATTCGGGGTCCTGTGACTAACCAACCCAATAAGGGTGTACATTAGGCTATAAAATTATTTCCAAGAGTAAGAATTTCCAGCCTTTATAAACTGTTGTTCAGTATTCTTTGACCTACAGCACCTGAATGTCCAACGAGACACCCATTTTAGTTTGTTAATACTATAATTAGGCTTCTCCTATAAGGATAGGAGATTCGGGGTCCTGTGAATAACCCAATAAGGGTGTACATTAGGCTATAAAATTATTTCCAAGAGTAAGAATTTCCAGCCTTTATAAACTGTTGTTCAGTATTCTTTGACCTACAGCACCTGAATGTCCAACGAGACACCCATTTTAGTTTGTTAATACTATAATTAGGCTTCTCCTATAAGTATAGGAGATTCGGGGTCCTGTGACTAACCCAGTAAGGGTGTACATTAGGCTATAAAATTATTTCCAAGAGTAAGAATTTCCAGCCTTTATAAACTGTTTTTCAGTATTCTTTGACCTACAGCACCTGAATGTCCAACGAGATACCCATTTTAGTTTGTTAATACTATAATTAGGCTTCTCCTATAAGGATAGGAGATTCGGGCTCCTGTGACTAACCCAATAAGGGTGTACATTAGGCTATAAAATTATTTCCAAGAGTAAGAATTTCCAGCCTTTATAAACCGTTGTTCAGTATTCTTTGACCTACACCACCTGAATGTCCAACGAGACACCCATTTTAGTTTGTTAATACTATAATTAGGCTTCTCCTATAAGGATAGGAGATTCGGGGTCCTGTGACTAACCCAGTAAGGGTGTACATTAGGCTATAAAATTATTTCCAAGAGTAAGAATTTCCAGCCTTTATAAACTGTTGTTCAGTATTCTTTGACATAAAGCACCTGAATGTCCAACGAGACACCCATTTTAGTTTGTTAATACTATAATTAGGCTTCTCCTATAAGGATAGGAGATTCGGGGTCCTGTGACTAACCAACCCAATAAGGATGTACATTAGGCTATAAAATTATTTCCAAGAGTAAGAATTTCCAGCCTTTATAAACTGTTGTTCAGTATTCTTTGACCTACAGCACCTGAATGTCCAACGAGACACCCATTTTAGTTTGTTAATACTATAATTAGGTTTCTCCTATAAGGATAGGAGATTCGGGGTCCTGTGACTAACCCAATAAGGGTGTACATTAGGCTATAAAATTATTTCCAAGAGTAAGAATTTCCAGCCTTTGTAAACTGTTGTTCAGTATTCTTTGACCTAAAGCACCTGAATGTCCAACGAGACACCCATTTTAGTTTGTTAATACTATAATTAGGCTTCTCCTATAAGGATAGGAGATTCGGGCTCCTGTGACTAACCCAATAAGGGTGTACATTAGGCTATAAAATTATTTCCAAGAGTAAGAATTTCCAGCCTTTATAAACCGTTGTTCAGTATTCTTTGACCTACACCACCTGAATGTCCAACGAGACACCCATTTTAGTTTGTTAATACTATAATTAGGCTTCTCCTATAAGGATAGGAGATTCGGGGTCCTGTGACTAACCCAATAAGGGTGTACATTAGGCTATAAAATTATTTCCAAGAGTAAGAATTTCCAGCCTTTATAAACTGTTGTTCAGTATTCTTTGACCTACAGCACCTGAATGTCCAACGAGACACCCATTTTAGTTTGTTAATACTATAATTAGGCTTCTCCTATAAGGATAGGAGATTCGGGGTCCTGTGACTAACCCAATAAGGGTGTACATTAGGCTATAAAATTATTTCCAAGAGTAAGAATTTCCAGCCTTTATAAACTGTTGTTCAGTATTCTTTGACCTACAGCACCTGAATGTCCAACGAGACACCCATTTTAGTTTGTTAATACTATAATTAGGCTTCTCCTATAAGGATAGGAGATTCGGGGTCCTGTGACTAACCAACCCAATAAGGGTGTAAATTAGGCTATAAAATTATTTCCAAGAGTAAGAATTTCCAGCCTTTATAAACTGTTGTTCAGTATTCTTTGACCTATAGCACCTGAATGTCCAACGAGACACCCATTTTAGTTTGTTAATACTATAATTAGGCTTCTCCTATAAGGATAGGAGATTCGGGGTCCTGTGACTAACCCAATAAGGGTGTACATTAGGCTATAAAATTATTTCCAAGAGTAAGAATTTCCAGCCTTTATAAACTGTTGTTCAGTATTCTTTGACCTACAGCACCTGAATGTCCAACGAGACACCCATTTTAGTTTGTTAATACTATAATTAGGCTTCTCCTATAAGTATAGGAGATTCGGGGTCCTGTGACTAACCCAGTAAGGGTGTACATTAGGCTATAAAATTATTTCCAAGAGTAAGAATTTCCAGCCTTTATAAACTGTTGTTCAGTATTCTTTGACCTACAGCACCTGAATGTCCAACGAGACACCCATTTTAGTTTGTTAATACTATAATTAGGCTTCTCCTATAAGGATAGGAGATTCGGGCTCCTGTGACTAACCCAATAAGGGTGTACATTAGGCTATAAAATTATTTCCAAGAGTAAGAATTTCCAGCCTTTATAAACCGTTGTTCAGTATTCTTTGACCTACACCACCTGAATGTCCAACGAGACACCCATTTTAGTTTGTTAATACTATAATTAGGCTTCTCCAATAAGGATAGGAGATTCGGGGTCCTGTGACTAACCCAGTAAGGGTGTACATTAGGCTATAAAATTATTTCCAAGAGTAAGAATTTCCAGCCTTTATAAACTGTTGTTCAGAATTCTTTGACCTACAGCACCTGAATGTCCAACGAGACACCCATTTTAGTTTGTTAATACTATAATTAGGCTTCTCCTATAAGGATAGGAGATTCGGGGTCCTGTGACTAACCAACCCAATAAGGGTGTACATTAGGCTATAAAATTATTTCCAAGAGTAAGAATTTCCAGCCTTTGTAAACTGTTGTTCAGTATTCTTTGACCTAAAGCACCTGAATGTCCAACGAGACACCCATTTTAGTTTGTTAATACTATAATTAGGCTTCTCCTATAAGAATAGGAGATTCGGGGTCCTGTGACTAACCAACCGAATAAGGGTGTACATTAGGCTATAAAATTATTTCCAAGAGTAAGAATTTCCAGCCTTTATAAACTGTTGTTCAGTATTCTTTGACCTACAGCACCTGAATGTCCAACGAGACACCCATTTTAGTTTGTTAATACTATAATTAGGCTTCTCCTATAAGGATAGGAGATTCGGGGTCCTGTGACTAACCCAATAAGGGTGTACATTAGGCTATAAAATTATTTCCAAGAGTAAGAATTTCCAGCCTTTATAAACTGTTGTTCAGTATTCTTTGACCTACAGCACCTGAATGTCCAACGAGACACCCATTTTAGTTTGTTAATACTATAATTAGGCTTCTCCTATAAGTATAGGAGATTCGGGGTCCTGTGACTAACCCAGTAAAGGTGTACATTAGGCTATAAAATTATTTCCAAGAGTAAGAATTTCCAGCCTTTATAAACTGTTGTTCAGAATTCTTTGACCTACAGCACCTGAATGTCCAACGAGACACCCATTTTAGTTTGTTAATACTATAATTAGGCTTCTCCTATAAGGATAGGAGATTCGGGGTCCTGTGACTAACCAACCCAATAAGGGTGTACATTAGGCTATAAAATTATTTCCAAGAGTAAGAATTTCCAGCCTTTGTAAACTGTTGTTCAGTATTCTTTGACCTAAAGCACCTGAATGTCCAACGAGACACCCATTTTAGTTTGTTAATACTATAATTAGGCTTCTCCTATAAGAATAGGAGATTCGGGGTCCTGTGACTAACCAACCCAATAAGGGTGTACATTAGGCTATAAAATTATTTCCAAGAGTAAGAATTTCCAGCCTTTATAAACTGTTGTTCAGTATTCTTTGACCTACAGCACCTGAATGTCCAACGAGTCACCCATTTTAGTTTGTTAATACTATAATTAGGCTTCTCCTATAAGGATAGGAGATTCGGGGTCCTGTGACTAACCCAATAAGGGTG
The DNA here is from genome assembly GCA_028751855.1 of Ambrosia trifida. NCBI lineage: Eukaryota > Viridiplantae > Streptophyta > Magnoliopsida > Asterales > Asteraceae > Ambrosia > Ambrosia trifida. The sequence goes on along the minus strand of CM054126.1, from coordinate 1,104,948 downwards.
TACATTAGGCTATAAAATTATTTCCAAGAGTAAGAATTTCCAGCCTTTATAAACTGTTGTTCAGTATTCTTTGACCTACAGCACCTGAATGTCCAACGAGACACCCATTTTAGTTTGTTAATACTATAATTAGGCTTCTCCTATAAGTATAGGAGATTCGGGGTCCTGTGACTAACCCAGTAAAGGTGTACATTAGGCTATAAAATTATTTCCAAGAGTAAGAATTTCCAGCCTTTATAAACTGTTGTTCAGTATTCTTTGACCTACAGCACCTGAATGTCCAACGAGACACCCATTTTAGTTTGTTAATACTATAATTAGGCTTCTCCTATAAGGATAGGAGATTCGGGCTCCTGTGACTAACCCAATAAGGGTGTACATTAGGCTATAAAATTATTTCCAAGAGTAAGAATTTCCAGCCTTTATAAACCGTTGTTCAGTATTCTTTGACCTACACCACCTGAATGTCCAACGAGACACCCATTTTAGTTTGTTAATACTATAATTAGGCTTCTCCTATAAGGATAGGAGATTTGGGGTCCTGTGACTAACCCAGTAAGGGTGTACATTAGGCTATAAAATTATTTCCAAGAGTAAGAATTTCCAGCCTTTATAAACTGTTGTTCAGAATTCTTTGACCTACAGCACCTGAATGTCCAACGAGACACCCATTTTAGTTTGTTAATACTATAATTAGGCTTCTCCTATAAGGATAGGAGATTCGGGGTCCTGTGACTAACCCAATAAGGGTGTACATTAGGCTATTAAATTATTTCCAAGAGTAAGAATTTCCAGCCTTTATAAACTGTTGTTCAGTATTCCTTGACCTAAAGCACCTGAATGTCCAACGAGACACCCATTTTAGTTTGTTAATACTATAATTAGGCTTCTCCTATAAGGATAGGAGATTCGGGGTCCTGTGACTAACCAACCCAATAAGGGTGTACATTAGGCTATAAAATTATTTCCAAGAGTAAGAATTTCCAGCCTTTATAAACTGTTGTTCAGTATTCTTTGACCTACAGCACCTGAATGTCCAACGAGACACCCATTTTAGTTTGTTAATACTATAATTAGGCTTCTCCTATAAGTATAGGAGATTCGGGGTCCTGTGACTAACCCAGTAAGGGTGTACATTAGGCTATAAAATTATTTCCAAGAGTAAGAATTTCCAGCCTTTATAAACTGTTGTTCAGTATTCTTTGACCTACAGCACCTGAATGCCCAACGAGACACCCATTTTAGTTTGTTAATACTATAATTAGGCTTCTCCTATCAGGATAGGAGATTCGGGGTCCTGTGACTAACCCAGTAAGGGTGTACATTAGGCTATAAAATTATTTCCAAGAGTAAGAATTTCCAGCCTTTATAAACTGTTGTTCAGTATTCCTTGACCTAAAGCACCTGAATGTCCAACGAGACACCCATTTTAGTTTGTTAATACAATAATTAGGCTTCTCCTATAAGGATAGGAGATTCGGGGTCCTGTGACTAACCCAATAAGGGTGTACATTAGGCTATAAAATTATTTCCAAGAGTAAGAATTTCCAGCCTTTATAAACTGTTGTTCAGAATTCTTTGACCTACAGCACCTGAATGTCCAACGAGACACCCATTTTAGTTTGTTAATACTATAATTAGGCTTCTCCTATAAGGATAGGAGATTCGGGGTCCTGTGACTAACCCAATAAGGGTGTACATTAGGCTATAAAATTATTTCCAAGAGTAAGAATTTCCAGCCTTTATAAACTGTTGTTCAGTATTCTTTAACCTATAGCACCTGAATGTCCAACGAGACACCCATTTTAGTTTGTTAATACTATAATTAGGCTTCTCCTATAAGGATAGGAGATTCGGGGTCCTGTGACTAACCCAATAAGGGTGTACATTAGGCTATAAAATTATTTCCAAGAGTAAGAATTTCCAGCCTTTATAAACTGTTGTTCAGTATTCTTTGACCTACACCACCTGAATGTCCAACGAGACACCCATTTTAGTTTGTTAATACTATAATTAGGCTTCTCCTATAAGGATAGGAGATTCGGGGTCCTGTGACTAACCCAGTAAGGGTGTACATTAGGCTATAAAATTATTTCCAAGAGTAAGAATTTCCAAGAGTAAGAATTTCCAACCTTTATAAACTGTTGTTCAGTATTCTTTGACCTACACCACCTGAATGTCCAACAAGACACCCATTTTAGTTTGTTAATACTATAATTAGGCTTCTCCTATAAGGATAGGAGATTCGGGGTCCTGTGACTAACCCAGTAAGGGTGTACATTAGGCTATAAAATTATTTCCAAGAGTAAGAATTTCCAGCCTTTATAAACTGTTGTTCAGTATTCCTTGACCTAAAGCACCTGAATGTCCAACGAGACACCCATTTTAGTTTGTTAATACTATAATTAGGCTTCTCCTATAAGGATAGGAGATTCGGGGTCCTGTGACTAACCCAATAAGGGTGTACATTAGGCTATAAAATTATTTCCAAGAGTAAGAATTTCCAGCCTTTATAAACTGTTGTTCAGTATTCTTTGACCTACAGCACCTGAATGTCCAACGAGACACCCATTTTAGTTTGTTAATACTATAATTAGGCTTCTCCTATAAGGATAGGAGATTCGGGGTCCTGTGACTAACCCAATAAGGGTGTACATTAGGCTATAAAATTATTTCCAAGAGTAAGAATTTCCAGCCTTTATAAACTGTTGTTCAGTATTCTTTGACCTACACCACCTGAATGTTCAACGAGACACCCATTTTAGTTTGTTAATACTATAATTAGGCTTCTCCTATAAGTATAGGAGATTCGGGGTCCTGTGACTAACCCAGTAAGGGTGTACATTAGGCTATAAAATTATTTCCAAGAGTAAGAATTTCCAAGAGTAAGAATTTCCAACCTTTATAAACTGTTGTTCAGTATTCTTTGACCTACACCACCTGAATGTCCAACGAGACACCCATTTTAGTTTGTTAATACTATAATTAGGCTTCTCCTATAAGGATAGGAGATTCGGGGTCCTGTGACTAACCCAGTAAGGGTGTACATTAGGCTATAAAATTATTTCCAAGAGTAAGAATTTCCAGCCTTTATAAACTGTTGTTCAGAATTCTTTGACCTAAAGCACCTGAATGTCCAACGAGACACCCATTTTAGTTTGTTAATACTATAATTAGGCTTCTCCTATAAGGATAGGAGATTCGGGGTCCTGTGACTAACCCAATAAGGGTGTACATTAGGCTATAAAATTATTTCCAAGAGTAAGAATTTCCAGCCTTTATAAACTGTTGTTCAGTATTCTTTGACCTACAGCACCTGAATGTCCAACGAGACACCCATTTTAGTTTGTTAATACTATAATTAGGCTTCTCCTATAAGGATAGGAGATTCGGGGTCCTGTGACTAACCCAATAAGGGTGTACATTAGGCTATAAAATTATTTCCAAGAGTAAGAATTTCCAGCCTTTATAAACTGTTGTTCAGTATTCTTTGACCTACACCACCTGAATATCCAACGAGACACCCATTTTAGTTTGTTAATACTATAATTAGGCTTCTCCTATAAGGATAGGAGATTCGGGGTCCTGTGACTAACCCAGTAAGGGTGTACATTAGGCTATAAAATTATTTCCAAGAGTAAGAATTTCCAGCCTTTATAAACTGTTGTTCAGTATTCCTTGACCTAAAGCACCTGAATGTCCAACGAGACACCCATTTTAGTTTGTTAATACAATAATTAGGCTTCTCCTATAAGGATAGGAGATTCGGGGTCCTGTGACTAACCCAATAAGGGTGTACATTAGGCTATAAAATTATTTCCAAGAGTAAGAATTTCCAGCCTTTATAAACTGTTGTTCAGAATTCTTTGACCTACAGCACCTGAATGTCCAACGAGACACCCATTTTAGTTTGTTAATACTATAATTAGGCTTCTCCTATAAGGATAGGAGATTCGGGGTCCTGTGACTAACCCAATAAGGGTGTACATTAGGCTATAAAATTATTTCCAAGAGTAAGAATTTCCAGCCTTTATAAACTGTTGTTCAGTATTCTTTAACCTACAGCACCTGAATGTCCAACGAGACACACATTTTAGTTTGTTAATACTATAATTAGGCTTCTCCTATAAGGATAGGAGATTCGGGGTCCTGTGACTAACCCAATAAGGGTGTACATTAGGCTATAAAATTATTTCCAAGAGTAAGAATTTCCAGCCTTTATAAACTGTTGTTCAGTATTCTTTGACCTACACCACCTGAATGTCCAACGAGACACCCATTTTAGTTTGTTAATACTATAATTAGGCTTCTCCTATAAGGATAGGAGATTCAGGGTCCTGTGACTAACCCAGTAAGGGTGTACATTAGGCTATAAAATTATTTCCAAGAGTAAGAATTTCCAAGAGTAAGAATTTCCAACCTTTATAAACTGTTGTTCAGTATTCTTTGACCTACACCACCTGAATGTCCAACGAGACACCCATTTTAGTTTGTTAATACTATAATTAGGCTTCTCCTATAAGGATAGGAGATTCGGGGTCCTGTGACTAACCCAGTAAGGGTGTACACTAGGCTATAAAATTATTTCCAAGAGTAAGAATTTCCAGCCTTTATAAACTGTTGTTCAGTATTCTTTGACCTACACCACCTGAATGTTCAACGAGACACCCATTTTAGTTTGTTAATACTATAATTAGGCTTCTCCTATAAGGATAGGAGATTCGGGGTCCTGTGACTAACCCAGTAAGGGTGTACATTAGGCTATAAAATTATTTCCAAGAGTAAGAATTTCCAAGAGTAAGAATTTCCAACCTTTATAAACTGTTGTTCAGTATTCTTTGACCTACACCACCTGAATGTCCAACGAGACACACATTTTAGTTTGTTAATACTATAATTAGGCTTCTCCTATAAGGATAGGAGATTCGGGGTCCTGTGACTAACCCAATAAGGGTGTACATTAGGCTATAAAATTATTTCCAAGAGTAAGAATTTCCAGCCTTTATAAACTGTTGTTCAGAATTCTTTGACCTACAGCACCTGAATGTCCAACGAGACACCCATTTTAGTTCGTTAATACTATAATTAGGCTTCTCCTATAAGGATAGGAGATTCGGGGTCCTGTGACTAACCCAATAAGGGTGTACATTAGGCTATAAAATTATTTCCAAGAGTAAGAATTTCCAGCCTTTATAAACTGTTGTTCAGTATTCTTTAACCTACAGCACCTGAATGTCCAACGAGACACACATTTTAGTTTGTTAATACTATAATTAGGCTTCTCCTATAAGGATAGGAGATTCGGGGTCCTGTGACTAACCCAATAAGGGTGTACATTAGGCTATAAAATTATTTCCAAGAGTAAGAATTTCCAGCCTTTATAAACTGTTGTTCAGTATTCTTTGACCTACACCACCTGAATGTCCAACGAGACACCCATTTTAGTTTGTTAATACTATAATTAGGCTTCTCCTATAAGGATAGGAGATTCAGGGTCCTGTGACTAACCCAGTAAGGGTGTACATTAGGCTATAAAATTATTTCCAAGAGTAAGAATTTCCAAGAGTAAGAATTTCCAACCTTTATAAACTGTTGTTCAGTATTCTTTGACCTACACCACCTGAATGTCCAACGAGACACCCATTTTAGTTTGTTAATACTATAATTAGGCTTCTCCTATAAGGATAGGAGATTCGGGGTCCTGTGACTAACCCAGTAAGGGTGTACACTAGGCTATAAAATTATTTCCAAGAGTAAGAATTTCCAGCCTTTATAAACTGTTGTTCAGTATTCCTTGACCTAAAGCACCTGAATGTCCAACGAGACACCCATTTTAGTTTGTTAATACTATAATTAGGCTTCTCCTATAAGGATAGGAGATTCGGGGTCCTGTGACTAACCCAATAAGGGTGTACATTAGGCTATAAAATTATTTCCAAGAGTAAGAATTTCCAGCCTTTATAAACTGTTGTTCAGTATTCTTTGACCTACAGCACCTGAATGTCCAACGAGACACCCATTTTAGTTTGTTAATACTATAATTAGGCTTCTCCTATAAGGATAGGAGATTCGGGGTCCTGTGACTAACCCAATAAGGGTGTACATTAGGCTATAAAATTATTTCCAAGAGTAAGAATTTCCAGCCTTTATAAACTGTTGTTCAGTATTCTTTGACCTACACCACCTGAATGTTCAACGAGACACCCATTTTAGTTTGTTAATACTATAATTAGGCTTCTCCTATAAGGATAGGAGATTCGGGGTCCTGTGACTAACCCAGTAAGGGTGTACATTAGGCTATAAAATTATTTCCAAGAGTAAGAATTTCCAAGAGTAAGAATTTCCAACCTTTATAAACTGTTGTTCAGTATTCTTTGACCTACACCACCTGAATGTCCAACGAGACACCCATTTTAGTTTGTTAATACTATAATTAGGCTTCTCCTATAAGGATAGGAGATTCGGGGTCCTGTGACTAACCCAGTAAGGGTGTACATTAGGCTATAAAATTATTTCCAAGAGTAAGAATTTCCAGCCTTTATAAACTGTTGTTCAGAATTCTTTGACCTAAAGCACCTGAATGTCCAACGAGACACCCATTTTAGTTTGTTAATACTATAATTAGGCTTCTCCTATAAGGATAGGAGATTCGGGGTCCTGTGACTAACCCAATAAGGGTGTACATTAGGCTATAAAATTATTTCCAAGAGTAAGAATTTCCAGCCTTTATAAACTGTTGTTCAGTATTCTTTGACCTACAGCACCTGAATGTCCAACGAGACACCCATTTTAGTTTGTTAATACTATAATTAGGCTTCTCCTATAAGGATAGGAGATTCGGGGTCCTGTGACTAACCCAATAAGGGTGTACATTAGGCTATAAAATTATTTCCAAGAGTAAGAATTTCCAGCCTTTATAAACTGTTGTTCAGTATTCTTTGACCTACACCACCTGAATGTCCAACGAGACACCCATTTTAGTTTGTTAATACTATAATTAGGCTTCTCCTATAAGGATAGGAGATTCGGGGTCCTGTGACTAACCCAGTAAGGGTGTACATTAGGCTATAAAATTATTTCCAAGAGTAAGAATTTCCAAGAGTAAGAATTTCCAACCTTTATAAACTGTTGTTCAGTATTCTTTGACCTACACCACCTGAATGTCCAACGAGACACCCATTTTAGTTTGTTAATACTATAATTAGGCTTCTCCTATAAGGATAGGAGATTCGGGGTCCTGTGACTAACCCAGTAAAGGTGTACATTAGGCTATAAAATTATTTCCAAGAGTAAGAATTTCCAGCCTTTATAAACTGTTGTTCAGTATTCTTTGACCTACAGCACCTGAATGCCCAACTAGACACCCATTTTAGTTTGTTAATACTATAATTAGGCTTCTCCTATAAGGATAGGAGATTCGGGGTCCTGTGACTAACCCAATAAGGGTGTACATTAGGCTATAAAATTATTTCCAAGAGTAAGAATTTCCAGCCTTTATAAACTGTTGTTCAGAATTCTTTGACCTACAGCACCTGAATGTCCAACGAGACACCCATTTTAGTTTGTTAATACTATAATTAGCCTTCTCCTATAAGGATAGGAGATTCGGGGTCCTGTGACTAACCCAATAAGGGTGTACATTAGGCTATAAAATTATTTCCAAGAGTAAGAATTTCCAGCCTTTATAAACTGTTGTTCAGTATTCTTTGACCTACACCACCTGAATGTCCAACGAGACACCCATTTTAGTTTGTTAATACTATAATTAGGCTTCTCCTATAAGGATAGGAGATTCGGGGTCCTGTGACTAACCCAGTAAGGGTGTACATTAGGCTATAAAATTATTTCCAAGAGTAAGAATTTCCAAGAGTAAGAATTTCCAACCTTTATAAACTGTTGTTCAGTATTCTTTGACCTACACCACCTGAATGTCCAACGAGACACCCATTTTAGTTTGTTAATACTATAATTAGGCTTCTCCTATAAGGATAGGAGATTCGGGGTCCTGTGACTAACCCAGTAAGGGTGTACATTAGCCTATAAAATTATTTCCAAGAGTAAGAATTTCCAGCCTTTATAAACTGTTGTTCAGTATTCTTTGACCTACAGCACCTGAATGCCCAACTAGACACCCATTTTAGTTTGTTAATACTATAATTAGGCTTCTCCTATAAGGATAGGAGATTCGGGGTCCTGTGACTAACCCAATAAGGGTGTACATTAGGCTATAAAATTATTTCCAAGAGTAAGAATTTCCAGCCTTTATAAACTGTTGTTCAGAATTCTTTGACCTACAGCACCTGAATGTCCAACGAGACACCCATTTTAGTTTGTTAATACTATAATTAGACTTCTCCTATAAGGATAGGAGATTCGGGGTCCTGTGACTAACCCAATAAGGGTGTACATTAGGCTATAAAATTATTTCCAAGAGTAAGAATTTCCAGCCTTTATAAACTGTTGTTCAGTATTCCTTGACTTAAAGCACCTGAATGTCCAACGAGACACCCATTTTAGTTTGTTAATACTATAATTAGGCTTCTCCTATAAGGATAGGAGATTCGGGGTCCTGTGACTAACCCAATAAGGGTGTACATTAGGCTATAAAATTATTTCCAAGAGTAAGAATTTCCAGCCTTTATAAACTGTTGTTCAGTATTCTTTGACCTACAGCACCTGAATGTCCAACGAGACACCCATTTTAGTTTGTTAATACTATAATTAGGCTTCTCCTATAAGGATAGGAGATTCGGGGTCCTGTGACTAACCCAATAAGGGTGTACATTAGGCTATAAAATTATTTCCAAGAGTAAGAATTTCCAGCCTTTATAAACTGTTGTTCGGTATTCTTTGACCTACACCACCTGAATGTCCAACGAGACACCCATTTTAGTTTGTTAATACTATAATTAGGCTTCTCCTATAAGGATAGGAGATTCGGGGTCCTGTGACTAACCCAGTAAGGGTGTACATTAGGCTATAAAATTATTTCCAAGAGTAAGAATTTCCAACCTTTATAAACTGTTGTTCAGTATTCTTTGACCTACACCACCTGAATGTCCAACGGGACACCCATTTTAGTTTGTTAATACTATAATTAGGCTTCTCCTATAAGGATAGGAGATTCGGGGTCCTGTGACTAACCCAGTAAGGGTGTACATTAGGCTATAAAATTATTTCCAAGAGTAAGAATTTCTAGCCTTTATAAACTGTTGTTCAGTATTCTTTGACCTACAGCACCTGAATGCCCAACTAGACACCCATTTTAGTTTGTTAATACTATAATTAGGCTTCTCCTATAAGGATAGGAGATTCGGGGTCCTGTGACTAACCCAATAAGGGTGTACATTAGGCTATAAAATTATTTCCAAGAGTAAGAATTTCCAGCCTTTATAAACTGTTGTTCAGTATTCTTTGACCTACAGCACCTGAATGTCCAACGAGACACCCATTTTAGTTTGTTAATACTATAATTAGGCTTCTCCTATAAGGATAGGAGATTCGGGGTCCTGTGACTAACCCAGTAAGGGTGTACATTAGGCTATAAAATTATTTCCAAGAGTAAGAATTTCCAGCCTTTATAAACTGTTGTTCATTATTCTTTGACCTACACCACCTGAATGTCCAACGAGACACCCATTTTAGTTTGTTAATACTATAATTAGGCTTCTCCTATAAGGATAGGAGATTCGGGGTCCTGTGACTAACCCAATAAGGGTGTACATTAGGCTATAAAATTATTTCCAAGAGTAAGAATTTCCAGCCTTTATAAACTGTTGTTCAGTATTCTTTGACCTACACCACCTGAATGTCCAACGAGACACCCATTTTAGTTTGTTAATACTATAATTAGGCTTCTCCTATAAGGATAGGAGATTCGGGGTCCTGTGGCTAACCCAGTAAGGGTGTACATTAGGCTATAAAATTATTTCCAAGAGTAAGAATTTCCAGCCTTTATAAACTGTTGTTCAGTATTCTTTGACCTAAAGCACCTGAATGTCCAACGAGACACCCATTTTAGTTTGTTAATACTATAATTAGGCTTCTCCTATAAGGATAGGAGATTCGGGGTCCTGTGACTAACCAACCCAATAAGGGTGTACATTAGGCTATAAAATTATTTCCAAGAGCAAGAATTTCCAGCCTTTATAAACTGTTATTCAGTATTCTTTGACCTACAGTACCTGAATGTCCAACGCGATACCCATTTTTGTTTGTTAATACTATAATTAGGCTTCTCCTATAAGGATAGAAGATTCGGGGTCCTGTGACTAACCCAATAAGGATGTACATTAGGCTATAAAATTATTTCCAAGAGTAAGAATTTCCAGCCTTTATAAACTGTTGTTCAGTATTCTTTGACCTACAGCACCTGAATGTCCAACGAGACACCCATTTTAGTTTGTTAATACTATAATTAGGCTTCTCCTATAAGGATAGGAGATTCGGGGTCCTGTGACTAACCCAATAAGGGTGTACATTAGGCTATAAAATTATTTCCAAGAGTAAGAATTTCCAGCCTTTATAAACTGTTGTTCAGTATTCCTTGACCTAAAGCACCTGAATGTCCAACGAGACACCCATTTTAGTTTGTTAATACTATAATTAGGCTTCTCCTATAAGGATAGGAGATTCGGGGTCCTGTGACTAACCCAATAAGGGTGTACATTAGGCTATAAAATTATTTCCAAGAGTAAGAATTTCCAGCCTTTATAAACTGTTGTTCAGTATTCTTTGACCTACAGCACCTGAATGTCCAACGAGACACCCATTTTAGTTTGTTAATACTATAATTAGGCTTCTCCTATAAGGATAGGAGATTCGGGGTCCTGTGACTAACCCAATAAGGGTGTACATTAGGCTATAAAATTATTTCCAAGAGTAAGAATTTCCAGCCTTTATAAACTGTTGTTCGGTATTCTTTGACCTACACCACCTGAATGTCCAACGAGACACCCATTTTAGTTTGTTAATACTATAATTAGGCTTCTCCTATAAGGATAGGAGATTCGGGGTCCTGTGACTAACCCAGTAAGGGTGTACATTAGGCTATAAAATTATTTCCAAGAGTAAGAATTTCTAGCCTTTATAAACTGTTGTTCAGTATTCTTTGACCTACAGCACCTGAATGCCCAACTAGACACCCATTTTAGTTTGTTAATACTATAATTAGGCTTCTCCTATAAGGATAGGAGATTCGGGGTCCTGTGACTAACCCAGTAAGGGTGTTCATTAGGCTATAAAATTATTTCCAAGAGTAAGAATTTCCAACCTTTATAAACTGTTGTTCAGTATTCTTTGACCTACACCACCTGAATGTCCAACGGGACACCCATTTTAGTTTGTTAATACTATAATTAGGCTTCTCCTATAAGGATAGGAGATTCGGGGTCCTGTGACTAACCCAGTAAGGGTGTACATTAGGCTATAAAATTATTTCCAAGAGTAAGAATTTCTAGCCTTTATAAACTGTTGTTCAGTATTCTTTGACCTACAGCACCTGAATGCCCAACTAGACACCCATTTTAGTTTGTTAATACTATAATTAGGCTTCTCCTATAAGGATAGGAGATTCGGGGTCCTGTGACTAACCCAATAAGGGTGTACATTAGGCTATAAAATTATTTCCAAGAGTAAGAATTTCCAGCCTTTATAAACTGTTGTTCAGTATTCTTTGACCTACAGCACCTGAATGTCCAACGAGACACCCATTTTAGTTTGTTAATACTATAATTAGGCTTCTCCTATAAGGATAGGAGATTCGGGGTCCTGTGACTAACCCAGTAAGGGTGTACATTAGGCTATAAAATTATTTCCAAGAGTAAGAATTTCCAGCCTTTATAAACTGTTGTTCATTATTCTTTGACCTACACCACCTGAATGTCCAACGAGACACCCATTTTAGTTTGTTAATACTATAATTAGGCTTCTCCTATAAGGATAGGAGATTCGGGGTCCTGTGACTAACCCAATAAGGGTGTACATTAGGCTATAAAATTATTTCCAAGAGTAAGAATTTCCAGCCTTTATAAACTGTTGTTCAGTATTCTTTGACCTACACCACCTGAATGTCCAACGAGACACCCATTTTAGTTTGTTAATACTATAATTAGGCTTCTCCTATAAGGATAGGAGATTCGGGGTCCTGTGGCTAACCCAGTAAGGGTGTACATTAGGCTATAAAATTATTTCCAAGAGTAAGAATTTCCAGCCTTTATAAACTGTTGTTCAGTATTCTTTGACCTAAAGCACCTGAATGTCCAACGAGACACCCATTTTAGTTTGTTAATACTATAATTAGGCTTCTCCTATAAGGATAGGAGATTCGGGGTCCTGTGACTAACCAACCCAATAAGGGTGTACATTAGGCTATAAAATTATTTCCAAGAGTAAGAATTTCCAGCCTTTATAAACTGTTATTCAGTATTCTTTGACCTACAGTACCTGAATGTCCAACGCGATACCCATTTTTGTTTGTTAATACTATAATTAGGCTTCTCCTATAAGGATAGGAGATTCGGGGTCCTGTGACTAACCCAATAAGGATGTACATTAGGCTATAAAATTATTTCCAAGAGTAAGAATTTCCAGCCTTTATAAACTGTTGTTCAGTATTCTTTGACCTACACCACCTGAATGTCCAACGAGACACCCATTTTAGTTTGTTAATACTATAATTAGGCTTTTCCTATAAGTATAGGAGATTCGGGGTCCTGTGACTAACCCAGTAAGGGTGTACATTAGGCTATAAAATTATTTCCAAGAGTAAGAATTTCCAGCCTTTATAAACTGTTGTTCAGTATTCTTTGACCTACAGCACCTGAATGCCCAACTAGACACCCATTTTAGTTTGTTAATACTATAATTAGGCTTCTCCTATAAGGATAGGAGATTCGGGGTCCTGTGACTAACCCAATAAGGGTGTACATTAGGCTATAAAATTATTTCCAAGAGTAAGAATTTCCAGCCTTTATAAACTGTTGTTCAGAATTCTTTGACCTACAGCACCTGAATGTCCAACGAGACACCCATTTTAGTTTGTTAATACTATAATTAGGCTTCTCCTATAAGGATAGGAGATTCGGGGTCCTGTGACTAACCCAATAAGGGTGTACATTAGGCTATAAAATTATTTCCAAGAGTAAGAATTTCCAGCCTTTATAAACTGTTGTTCAGTATTCCTTGACCTAAAGCACCTGAATGTCCAACGAGACACCCATTTTAGTTTGTTAATACTATAATTAGGCTTCTCCTATAAGGATAGGAGATTCGGGGTCCTGTGACTAACCCAGTAAGGGTGTACATTAGGCTATAAAATTATTTCCAAGAGTAAGAATTTCCAGCCTTTATAAACTGTTGTTCATTATTGTTTGACCTACACCACCTGAATGTCCAACGAGACACCCATTTTAGTTTGTTAATACTATAATTAGGCTTCTCCTATAAGGATAGGAGATTCGGGGTCCTGTGACTAACCCAATAAGGGTGTACATTAGGCTATAAAATTATTTCCAAGAGTAAGAATTTCCAGCCTTTATAAACTGTTGTTCAGTATTCCTTGACCTAAAGCACCTGAATGTCCAACGAGACACCCATTTTAGTTTGTTAATACTATAATTAGGCTTCTCCTATAAGGATAGGAGATTCGGGGTCCTGTGACTAACCCAATAAGGGTGTACATTAGGCTATAAAATTATTTCCAAGAGTAAGAATTTCCAGCCTTTATAAACTGTTGTTCAGTATTCTTTGACCTACAGCACCTGAATGCCCAACTAGACACCCATTTTAGTTTGTTAATACTATAATTAGGCTTCTCCTATAAGGATAGGAGATTCGGGGTCCTGTGACTAACCCAATAAGGGTGTACATTAGGTTATAAAATTATTTCCAAGAGTAAGAATTTCCAGCCTTTATAAACTGTTGTTCAGAATTCTTTGACCTACAGCACCTGAATGTCCAACGAGACACCCATTTTAGTTTGTTAATACTATAATTAGGCTTCTCCTATAAGGATAGGAGATTCGGGGTCCTGTGACTAACCCAATAAGGGTGTACATTAGGCTATAAAATTATTTCCAAGAGTAAGAATTTCCAGCCTTTATAAACTGTTGTTCAGTATTCTTTGACCTACACCACCTGAATGTCCAACGAGACACCCATTTTAGTTTGCTAATACTATAATTAGGCTTCTCCTATAAGGATAGGAGATTCGGGGTCCTGTGACTAACCCAGTAAGGGTGTACATTAGGCTATAAAATTATTTCCAAGAGTAAGAATTTCCAGCCTTTATAAACTGTTGTTCATTATTCTTTGACCTACACCACCTGAATGTCCAACGAGACACCCATTTTAGTTTGCTAATACTATAATTAGGCTTCTCCTATAAGGATAGGAGATTCGGGGTCCTGTGACTAACCCAATAAGGATGTACATTAGGCTATAAAATTATTTCCAAGAGTAAGAATTTCCAGGCTTTATAAACTGTTGTTCAGTATTCTTTGACCTACACCACCTGAATGTCCAACGAGACACCCATTTTAGTTTGTTAATACTATAATTAGGCTTCTCCTATAAGTATAGGACATTCGGGGTCCTGTGACTAACCCAGTAAGAGTGTACATTAGGCTATAAAATTATTTCCAAGAGTAAGAATTTCCAGCCTTTATAAACTGTTGTTCATTATTCTTTGACCTACACCACCTGAATGTCCAACGAGACACCCATTTTAGTTTGCTAATACTATAATTAGGCTTCTCCTATAAGGATAGGAGATTCGGGGTCCTGTGACTAACCCAGTAAGGGTGTACATTAGGCTATAAAATTATTTCCAAGAGTAAGAATTTCCAGCCTTTATAAACTGTTGTTCAGTATTCTTTGACCTACACCACCTGAATGTCCAACGAGACACCCATTTTAGTTTGTTAATACTATAATTAGGCTTCTCCTATAAGGATAGGAGATTCGGGGTCCTGTGACTAACCCAGTAAGGGTGTACATTAGGCTATAAAATTATTTCCAAGAGTAAGAATTTCCAGCCTTTATAAACTGTTGTTCAGTATTCTTTGACCTACACCAGCTGAATGTCCAACGAGACACCCATTTTAGTTTGTTAATACTATAATTAGGATTCTCCTATAAGGATAGGAGATTCGGGGTCCTGTGACTAACCCAGTAAGGGTGTACATTAGGCTATAAAATTATTTCCAAGAGTAAGAATTTCCAGCCTTTATAAACTGTTGTTCAGTATTCTTTGACCTACACCACCTGAATGTCCAACGAGACACCCATTTTAGTTTGTTAATACTATAATTAGGCTTCTCCTATAAGGATAGGAGATTCGGGGTCCTGTGACTAACCCAGTAAGGGTGTACATTAGGCTATAAAATTATTTCCAAGAGTAAGAATTTCCAGCCTTTATAAACTGTTGTTCATTATTCTTTGACCTACACCACCTGAATGTCCAACGAGACACCCATTTTAGTTTGCTAATACTATAATTAGGCTTCTCCTATAAGGATAGGAGATTCGGGGTCCTGTGACTAACCCAATAAGGATGTACATTAGGCTATAAAATTATTTCCAAGAGTAAGAATTTCCAGGCTTTATAAACTGTTGTTCAGTATTCTTTGACCTACACCACCTGAATGTCCAACGAGACACCCATTTTAGTTTGTTAATACTATAATTAGGCTTCTCCTATAAGTATAGGACATTCGGGGTCCTGTGACTAACCCAGTAAGAGTGTACATTAGGCTATAAAATTATTTCCAAGAGTAAGAATTTCCAGCCTTTATAAACTGTTGTTCATTATTCTTTGACCTACACCACCTGAATGTCCAACGAGACACCCATTTTAGTTTGCTAATACTATAATTAGGCTTCTCCTATAAGGATAGGAGATTCGGGGTCCTGTGACTAACCCAGTAAGGGTGTACATTAGGCTATAAAATTATTTCCAAGAGTAAGAATTTCCAGCCTTTATAAACTGTTGTTCAGTATTCTTTGACCTACACCACCTGAATGTCCAACGAGACACCCATTTTAGTTTGTTAATACTATAATTAGGCTTCTCCTATAAGGATAGGAGATTCGGGGTCCTGTGACTAACCCAATAAGGGTGTACATTAGGCTATAAAATTATTTCCAAGAGTAAGAATTTCCAGCCTTTATAAACTGTTGTTCAGAATTCTTTGACCTACAGCACCTGAATGTCCAACGAGACACCCATTTTAGTTTGTTAATACTATAATTAGGCTTCTCCTATAAGGATAGGAGATTCGGGGTCCTGTGACTAACCCAATAAGGGTGTACATTAGGCTATAAAATTATTTCCAAGAGTAAGAATTTCCAGCCTTTATAAACTGTTGTTCAGTATTCCTTGACCTAAAGCACCTGAATGTCCAACGAGACACCCATTTTAGTTTGTTAATACTATAATTAGGCTTCTCCTATAAGGATAGGAGATTCGGGGTCCTGTGACTAACCCAATAAGGGTGTACATTAGGCTATAAAATTATTTCCAAGAGTAAGAATTTCCAGCCTTTATAAACTGTTGTTCAGTATTCCTTGACCTAAAGCACCTGAATGTCCAACGAGACACCCATTTTAGTTTGTTAATACTATAATTAGGCTTCTCCTATAAGGATAGGAGATTCGGGGTCCTGTGACTAACCCAGTAAGGGTGTACATTAGGCTATAAAATTATTTCCAAGAGTAAGAATTTCCAGCCTTTATAAACTGTTGTTCATTATTCTTTGACCTACACCACCTGAATGTCCAACGAGACACCCATTTTAGTTTGTTAATACTATAATTAGGCTTCTCCTATAAGGATAGGAGATTCGGGGTCCTGTGACTAACCCAATAAGGGTGTACATTAGGCTATAAAATTATTTCCAAGAGTAAGAATTTCCAGCCTTTATAAACTGTTGTTCAGTATTCCTTGACCGAAAGCACCTGAATGTCCAACGAGACACCCATTTTAGTTTGTTAATACTATAATTAGGCTTCTCCTATAAGGATAGGAGATTCGGGGTCCTGTGACTAACCCAATAAGGGTGTACATTAGGCTATAAAATTATTTCCAAGAGTAAGAATTTCCAGCCTTTATAAACTGTTGTTCAGTATTCTTTGACCTACAGCACCTGAATGCCCAACTAGACACCCATTTTAGTTTGTTAATACTATAATTAGGCTTCTCCTATAAGGATAGGAGATTCGGGGTCCTGTGACTAACCCAATAAGGGTGTACATTAGGTTATAAAATTATTTCCAAGAGTAAGAATTTCCAGCCTTTATAAACTGTTGTTCAGAATTCTTTGACCTACAGCACCTGAATGTCCAACGAGACACCCATTTTAGTTTGTTAATACTATAATTAGGCTTCTCCTATAAGGATAGGAGATTCGGGGTCCTGTGACTAACCCAATAAGGGTGTACATTAGGCTATAAAATTATTTCCAAGAGTAAGAATTTCCAGCCTTTATAAACTGTTGTTCAGTATTCTTTGACCTACACCACCTGAATGTCCAACGAGACACCCATTTTAGTTTGTTAATACTATAATTAGGCTTCTCCTATAAGGATAGGAGATTCGGGGTCCTGTGACTAACCCAGTAAGGGTGTACATTAGGCTATAAAATTATTTCCAAGAGTAAGAATTTCCAGCCTTTATAAACTGTTGTTCATTATTCTTTGACCTACACCACCTGAATGTCCAACGAGACACCCATTTTAGTTTGCTAATACTATAATTAGGCTTCTCCTATAAGGATAGGAGATTCGGGGTCCTGTGACTAACCCAATAAGGATGTACATTAGGCTATAAAATTATTTCCAAGAGTAAGAATTTCCAGGCTTTATAAACTGTTGTTCAGTATTCTTTGACCTACACCACCTGAATGTCCAACGAGACACCCATTTTAGTTTGTTAATACTATAATTAGGCTTCTCCTATAAGTATAGGACATTCGGGGTCCTGTGACTAACCCAGTAAGAGTGTACATTAGGCTATAAAATTATTTCCAAGAGTAAGAATTTCCAGCCTTTATAAACTGTTGTTCATTATTCTTTGACCTACACCACCTGAATGTCCAACGAGACACCCATTTTAGTTTGCTAATACTATAATTAGGCTTCTCCTATAAGGATAGGAGATTCGGGGTCCTGTGACTAACCCAGTAAGGGTGTACATTAGGCTATAAAATTATTTCCAAGAGTAAGAATTTCCAGCCTTTATAAACTGTTGTTCAGTATTCTTTGACCTACACCACCTGAATGTCCAACGAGACACCCATTTTAGTTTGTTAATACTATAATTAGGCTTCTCCTATAAGGATAGGAGATTCGGGGTCCTGTGACTAACCCAATAAGGGTGTACATTAGGCTATAAAATTATTTCCAAGAGTAAGAATTTCCAGCCTTTA
The DNA here is from genome assembly GCA_028751855.1 of Ambrosia trifida. Classification (NCBI taxonomy): domain Eukaryota; kingdom Viridiplantae; phylum Streptophyta; class Magnoliopsida; order Asterales; family Asteraceae; genus Ambrosia; species Ambrosia trifida. The sequence continues at coordinate 1,086,523 of CM054126.1, read as the reverse complement.
TAAACTGTTGTTCAGTATTCCTTGACCGAAAGCACCTGAATGTCCAACGAGACACCCATTTTAGTTTGTTAATACTATAATTAGGCTTCTCCTATAAGGATAGGAGATTCGGGGTCCTGTGACTAACCCAATAAGGGTGTACATTAGGCTATAAAATTATTTCCAAGAGTAAGAATTTCCAGCCTTTATAAACTGTTGTTCAGTATTCTTTGACCTACAGCACCTGAATGCCCAACTAGACACCCATTTTAGTTTGTTAATACTATAATTAGGCTTCTCCTATAAGGATAGGAGATTCGGGGTCCTGTGACTAACCCAATAAGGGTGTACATTAGGTTATAAAATTATTTCCAAGAGTAAGAATTTCCAGCCTTTATAAACTGTTGTTCAGAATTCTTTGACCTACAGCACCTGAATGTCCAACGAGACACCCATTTTAGTTTGTTAATACTATAATTAGGCTTCTCCTATAAGGATAGGAGATTCGGGGTCCTGTGACTAACCCAATAAGGGTGTACATTAGGCTATAAAATTATTTCCAAGAGTAAGAATTTCCAGCCTTTATAAACTGTTGTTCAGTATTCTTTGACCTACACCACCTGAATGTCCAACGAGACACCCATTTTAGTTTGTTAATACTATAATTAGGCTTCTCCTATAAGGATAGGAGATTCGGGGTCCTGTGACTAACCCAGTAAGGGTGTACATTAGGCTATAAAATTATTTCCAAGAGTAAGAATTTCCAGCCTTTATAAACTGTTGTTCATTATTCTTTGACCTACACCACCTGAATGTCCAACGAGACACCCATTTTAGTTTGCTAATACTATAATTAGGCTTCTCCTATAAGGATAGGAGATTCGGGGTCCTGTGACTAACCCAATAAGGATGTACATTAGGCTATAAAATTATTTCCAAGAGTAAGAATTTCCAGGCTTTATAAACTGGTGTTCAGTATTCTTTGACCTACACCACCTGAATGTCCAACGAGACACCCATTTTAGTTTGTTAATACTATAATTAGGCTTCTCCTATAAGTATAGGACATTCGGGGTCCTGTGACTAACCCAGTAAGAGTGTACATTAGGCTATAAAATTATTTCCAAGAGTAAGAATTTCCAGCCTTTATAAACTGTTGTTCATTATTCTTTGACCTACACCACCTGAATGTCCAACGAGACACCCATTTTAGTTTGCTAATACTATAATTAGGCTTCTCCTATAAGGATAGGAGATTCGGGGTCCTGTGACTAACCCAGTAAGGGTGTACATTAGGCTATAAAATTATTTCCAAGAGTAAGAATTTCCAGCCTTTATAAACTGTTGTTCAGTATTCTTTGACCTACACCACCTGAATGTCCAACGAGACACCCATTTTAGTTTGTTAATACTATAATTAGGCTTCTCCTATAAGGATAGGAGATTCGGGGTCCTGTGACTAACCCAATAAGGGTGTACATTAGGCTATAAAATTATTTCCAAGAGTAAGAATTTCCAGCCTTTATAAACTGTTGTTCAGTATTCTTTGACCTACACCACCTGAATGTCCAACGAGACACCCATTTTAGTTTGTTAATACTATAATTAGGCTTCTCCTATAAGGATAGGAGATTCGGGGTCCTGTGGCTAACCCAGTAAGGGTGTACATTAGGCTATAAAATTATTTCCAAGAGTAAGAATTTCCAGCCTTTATAAACTGTTGTTCAGTATTCTTTGACCTAAAGCACCTGAATGTCCAACGAGACACCCATTTTAGTTTGTTAATACTATAATTAGGCTTCTCCTATAAGGATAGGAGATTCGGGGTCCTGTGACTAACCAACCCAATAAGGGTGTACATTAGGCTATAAAATTATTTCCAAGAGTAAGAATTTCCAGCCTTTATAAACTGTTATTCAGTATTCTTTGACCTACAGTACCTGAATGTCCAACGCGATACCCATTTTTGTTTGTTAATACTATAATTAGGCTTCTCCTATAAGGATAGGAGATTCGGGGTCCTGTGACTAACCCAATAAGGATGTACATTAGGCTATAAAATTATTTCCAAGAGTAAGAATTTCCAGCCTTTATAAACTGTTGTTCAGTATTCTTTGACCTACACCACCTGAATGTCCAACGAGACACCCATTTTAGTTTGTTAATACTATAATTAGGCTTTTCCAATAAGTATAGGAGATTCGGGGTCCTGTGACTAACCCAGTAAGGGTGTACATTAGGCTATAAAATTATTTCCAAGAGTAAGAATTTCCAGCCTTTATAAACTGTTGTTCAGTATTCTTTGACCTACAGCACCTGAATGCCCAACTAGACACCCATTTTAGTTTGTTAATACTATAATTAGGCTTCTCCTATAAGGATAGGAGATTCGGGGTCCTGTGACTAACCCAATAAGGGTGTACATTAGGCTATAAAATTATTTCCAAGAGTAAGAATTTCCAGCCTTTATAAATTGTTGTTCAGAATTCTTTGACCTACAGCACCTGAATGTCCAACGAGACACCCATTTTACTTTGTTAATACTATAATTAGGCTTCTCCTATAAGGATAGGAGATTCGGGGTCCTGTGACTAACCCAATAAGGGTGTACATTAGGCTATAAAATTATTTCCAAGAGTAAGAATTTCCAGCCTTTATAAACTGTTGTTCAGTATTCCTTGACCTAAAGCACCTGAATGTCCAACGAGACACCCATTTTAGTTTGTTAATACTATAATTAGGCTTCTCCTATAAGGATAGGAGATTCGGGGTCCTGTGACTAACCCAATAAGGGTGTACATTAGGCTATAAAATTATTTCCAAGAGTAAGAATTTCCAGCCTTTATAAACTGTTGTTCAGTATTCTTTGACCTACAGCACCTGAATGCCCAACTAGACACCCATTTTAGTTTGTTAATACTATAATTAGGCTTCTCCTATAAGGATAGGAGATTCGGGGTCCTGTGACTAACCCAATAAGGGTGTACATTAGGTTATAAAATTATTTCCAAGAGTAAGAATTTCCAGCCTTTATAAACTGTTGTTCAGAATTCTTTGACCTACAGCACCTGAATGTCCAACGAGACACCCATTTTAGTTTGTTAATACTATAATTAGGCTTCTCCTATAAGGATAGGAGATTCGGGGTCCTGTGACTAACCCAATAAGGGTGTACATTAGGCTATAAAATTATTTCCAAGAGTAAGAATTTCCAGCCTTTATAAACTGTTGTTCAGTATTCTTTGACCTACACCACCTGAATGTCCAACGAGACACCCATTTTAGTTTGTTAATACTATAATTAGGCTTCTCCTATAAGGATAGGAGATTCGGGGTCCTGTGACTAACCCAGTAAGGGTGTACATTAGGCTATAAAATTATTTCCAAGAGTAAGAATTTCCAGCCTTTATAAACTGTTGTTCATTATTCTTTGACCTACACCACCTGAATGTCCAACGAGACACCCATTTTAGTTTGTTAATACTATAATTAGGCTTCTCCTATAAGGATAGGAGATTCGGGGTCCTGTGACTAACCCAATAAGGATGTACATTAGGCTATAAAATTATTTCCAAGAGTAAGAATTTCCAGGCTTTATAAACTGTTGTTCAGTATTCTTTGACCTACACCACCTGAATGTCCAACGAGACACCCATTTTAGTTTGTTAATACTATAATTAGGCTTCTCCTATAAGTATAGGACATTCGGGGTCCTGTGACTAACCCAGTAAGAGTGTACATTAGGCTATAAAATTATTTCCAAGAGTAAGAATTTCCAGCCTTTATAAACTGTTGTTCAGTATTCTTTGACCTACAGCACCTGAATGCCCAACTAGACACCCATTTTAGTTTGTTAATACTATAATTAGGCTTCTCCTATAAGGATAGGAGATTCGGGGTCCTGTGACTAACCCAATAAGGGTGTACATTAGGCTATAAAATTATTTCCAAGAGTAAGAATTTCCAGCCTTTATAAACTGTTGTTCAGTATTCTTTGACCTACAGCACCTGAATGTCCAACGAGACACCCATTTTATTTTGTTAATACTATAATTAGGCTTCTCCTATAAGGATAGGAGATTCGGGGTCTTGTGAGTAACCCAGTAAGGGTGTACATCAGGCTATAAAATTATTTCCAAGAGTAAGAATTTCCAGCCTTTATAAACTGTTGTTCATTATTCTTTGACCTACACCACCTGAATGTCCAACGAGACACCCATTTTAGTTTGTTAATACTATAATTAGGCTTCTCCTATAAGGATAGGAGATTCGGGGTCCTGTGACTAACCCAATAAGGGTGTACATTAGGCTATAAAATTATTTCTAAGAGTAAGAATTTCCAGCCTTTATAAACTGTTGTTCAGTATTCTTTGACCTACACCACCTGAATGTCCAACGAGACACCCATTTTAGTTTGTTAATACTATAATTAGGCTTCTCCTATAAGGATAGGAGATTCGGGGTCCTGTGGCTAACCCAGTAAGGGTGTACATTAGGCTATAAAATTATTTCCAAGAGTAAGAATTTCCAGCCTTTATAAACTGTTGTTCAGTATTCTTTGACCTAAAGCACCTGAATGTCCAACGAGACACCCATTTTAGTTTGTTAATACTATAATTAGGCTTCTCCTATAAGGATAGGAGATTCGGGGTCCTGTGACTAACCAACCCAATAAGGGTGTACATTAGGCTATAAAATTATTTCCAAGAGTAAGAATTTCCAGCCTTTATAAACTGTTGTTCATTATTCTTTGACCTACACCACCTGAATGTCCAACGAGACACCCATTTTAGTTTGTTAATACTATAATTAGGCTTCTCCTATAAGGATAGGAGATTCGGGGTCCTGTGACTAACCCAATAAGGGTGTACATTAGGCTATAAAATTATTTCCAAGAGTAAGAATTTCCAGCCTTTATAAACTGTTGTTCAGTATTCCTTGACCGAAAGCACCTGAATGTCCAACGAGACACCCATTTTAGTTTGTTAATACTATAATTAGGCTTCTCCTATAAGGATAGGAGATTCGGGGTCCTGTGACTAACCCAATAAGGGTGTACATTAGGCTATAAAATTATTTCCAAGAGTAAGAATTTCCAGCCTTTATAAACTGTTGTTCAGTATTCTTTGACCTACAGCACCTGAATGCCCAACTAGACACCCATTTTAGTTTGTTAATACTATAATTAGGCTTCTCCTATAAGGATAGGAGATTCGGGGTCCTGTGACTAACCCAATAAGGGTGTACATTAGGTTATAAAATTATTTCCAAGAGTAAGAATTTCCAGCCTTTATAAACTGTTGTTCAGAATTCTTTGACCTACAGCACCTGAATGTCCAACGAGACACCCATTTTAGTTTGTTAATACTATAATTAGGCTTCTCCTATAAGGATAGGAGATTCGGGGTCCTGTGACTAACCCAATAAGGGTGTACATTAGGCTATAAAATTATTTCCAAGAGTAAGAATTTCCAGCCTTTATAAACTGTTGTTCAGTATTCTTTGACCTACACCACCTGAATGTCCAACGAGACACCCATTTTAGTTTGTTAATACTATAATTAGGCTTCTCCTATAAGGATAGGAGATTCGGGGTCCTGTGACTAACCCAGTAAGGGTGTACATTAGGCTATAAAATTATTTCCAAGAGTAAGAATTTCCAGCCTTTATAAACTGTTGTTCATTATTCTTTGACCTACACCACCTGAATGTCCAACGAGACACCCATTTTAGTTTGCTAATACTATAATTAGGCTTCTCCTATAAGGATAGGAGATTCGGGGTCCTGTGACTAACCCAATAAGGATGTACATTAGGCTATAAAATTATTTCCAAGAGTAAGAATTTCCAGGCTTTATAAACTGTTGTTCAGTATTCTTTGACCTACACCACCTGAATGTCCAACGAGACACCCATTTTAGTTTGTTAATACTATAATTAGGCTTCTCCTATAAGTATAGGACATTCGGGGTCCTGTGACTAACCCAGTAAGAGTGTACATTAGGCTATAAAATTATTTCCAAGAGTAAGAATTTCCAGCCTTTATAAACTGTTGTTCATTATTCTTTGACCTACACCACCTGAATGTCCAACGAGACACCCATTTTAGTTTGCTAATACTATAATTAGGCTTCTCCTATAAGGATAGGAGATTCGGGGTCCTGTGACTAACCCAGTAAGGGTGTACATTAGGCTATAAAATTATTTCCAAGAGTAAGAATTTCCAGCCTTTATAAACTGTTGTTCAGTATTCTTTGACCTACACCACCTGAATGTCCAACGAGACACCCATTTTAGTTTGTTAATACTATAATTAGGCTTCTCCTATAAGGATAGGAGATTCGGGGTCCTGTGACTAACCCAATAAGGGTGTACATTAGGCTATAAAATTATTTCCAAGAGTAAGAATTTCCAGCCTTTATAAACTGTTGTTCAGTATTCTTTGACCTACACCACCTGAATGTCCAACGAGACACCCATTTTAGTTTGTTAATACTATAATTAGGCTTCTCCTATAAGGATAGGAGATTCGGGGTCCTGTGGCTAACCCAGTAAGGGTGTACATTAGGCTATAAAATTATTTCCAAGAGTAAGAATTTCCAGCCTTTATAAACTGTTGTTCAGTATTCTTTGACCTAAAGCACCTGAATGTCCAACGAGACACCCATTTTAGTTTGTTAATACTATAATTAGGCTTCTCCTATAAGGATAGGAGATTCGGGGTCCTGTGACTAACCAACCCAATAAGGGTGTACATTAGGCTATAAAATTATTTCCAAGAGTAAGAATTTCCAGCCTTTATAAACTGTTATTCAGTATTCTTTGACCTACAGTACCTGAATGTCCAACGCGATACCCATTTTTGTTTGTTAATACTATAATTAGGCTTCTCCTATAAGGATAGGAGATTCGGGGTCCTGTGACTAACCCAATAAGGATGTACATTAGGCTATAAAATTATTTCCAAGAGTAAGAATTTCCAGCCTTTATAAACTGTTGTTCAGTATTCTTTGACCTACACCACCTGAATGTCCAACGAGACACCCATTTTAGTTTGTTAATACTATAATTAGGCTTTTCCAATAAGTATAGGAGATTCGGGGTCCTGTGACTAACCCAGTAAGGGTGTACATTAGGCTATAAAATTATTTCCAAGAGTAAGAATTTCCAGCCTTTATAAACTGTTGTTCAGTATTCTTTGACCTACAGCACCTGAATGCCCAACTAGACACCCATTTTAGTTTGTTAATACTATAATTAGGCTTCTCCTATAAGGATAGGAGATTCGGGGTCCTGTGACTAACCCAATAAGGGTGTACATTAGGCTATAAAATTATTTCCAAGAGTAAGAATTTCCAGCCTTTATAAACTGTTGTTCAGAATTCTTTGACCTACAGCACCTGAATGTCCAACGAGACACCCATTTTAGTTTGTTAATACTATAATTAGGCTTCTCCTATAAGGATAGGAGATTCGGGGTCCTGTGACTAACCCAATAAGGGTGTACATTAGGCTATAAAATTATTTCCAAGAGTAAGAATTTCCAGCCTTTATAAACTGTTGTTCAGTATTCCTTGACCTAAAGCACCTGAATGTCCAACGAGACACCCATTTTAGTTTGTTAATACTATAATTAGGCTTCTCCTATAAGGATAGGAGATTCGGGGTCCTGTGACTAACCCAATAAGGGTGTACATTAGGCTATAAAATTATTTCCAAGAGTAAGAATTTCCAGCCTTTATAAACTGTTGTTCAGTATTCTTTGACCTACAGCACCTGAATGCCCAACTAGACACCCATTTTAGTTTGTTAATACTATAATTAGGCTTCTCCTATAAGGATAGGAGATTCGGGGTCCTGTGACTAACCCAATAAGGGTGTACATTAGGTTATAAAATTATTTCCAAGAGTAAGAATTTCCAGCCTTTATAAACTGTTGTTCAGAATTCTTTGACCTACAGCACCTGAATGTCCAACGAGACACCCATTTTAGTTTGTTAATACTATAATTAGGCTTCTCCTATAAGGATAGGAGATTCGGGGTCCTGTGACTAACCCAATAAGGGTGTACATTAGGCTATAAAATTATTTCCAAGAGTAAGAATTTCCAGCCTTTATAAACTGTTGTTCAGTATTCTTTGACCTACACCACCTGAATGTCCAACGAGACACCCATTTTAGTTTGTTAATACTATAATTAGGCTTCTCCTATAAGGATAGGAGATTCGGGGTCCTGTGACTAACCCAGTAAGGGTGTACATTAGGCTATAAAATTATTTCCAAGAGTAAGAATTTCCAGCCTTTATAAACTGTTGTTCATTATTCTTTGACCTACACCACCTGAATGTCCAACGAGACACCCATTTTAGTTTGTTAATACTATAATTAGGCTTATCCTATAAGGATAGGAGATTCGGGGTCCTGTGACTAACCCAATAAGGATGTACATTAGGCTATAAAATTATTTCCAAGAGTAAGAATTTCCAGGCTTTATAAACTGTTGTTCAGTATTCTTTGACCTACACCACCTGAATGTCCAACGAGACACCCATTTTAGTTTGTTAATACTATAATTAGGCTTCTCCTATAAGTATAGGACATTCGGGGTCCTGTGACTAACCCAGTAAGAGTGTACATTAGGCTATAAAATTATTTCCAAGAGTAAGAATTTCCAGCCTTTATAAACTGTTGTTCAGTATTCTTTGACCTACACCACCTGAATGTCCAACGAGACACCCATTTTAGTTTGTTAATACTATAATTAGGCTTCTCCTATAAGGATAGGAGATTCGGGGTCCTGTGACTAACCCAATAAGGGTGTACATTAGGCTATAAAATTATTTCCAAGAGTAAGAATTTCCAGCCTTTATAAACTGTTGTTCAGAATTCCTTGACCTACAGCACCTGAATGCCCAACTAGACACCCATTTTAGTTTGTTAATACTATAATTAGGCTTTTCCAATAAGTATAGGAGATTCGGGGTCCTGTGACTAACCCAGTAAGGGTGTACATTAGGCTATAAAATTATTTCCAAGAGTAAGAATTTCCAGCCTTTATAAACTGTTGTTCAGTATTCTTTGACCTACAGCACCTGAATGCCCAACTAGACACCCATTTTAGTTTGTTAATACTATAATTAGGCTTCTCCTATAAGGATAGGAGATTCGGGGTCCTGTGACTAACCCAATAAGGGTGTACATTAGGCTATAAAATTATTTCCAAGAGTAAGAATTTCCAGCCTTTATAAACTGTTGTTCAGAATTCTTTGACCTACAGCACCTGAATGTCCAACGAGACACCCATTTTAGTTTGTTAATACTATAATTAGGCTTCTCCTATAAGGATAGGAGATTCGGGGTCCTGTGACTAACCCAATAAGGGTGTACATTAGGCTATAAAATTATTTCCAAGAGTAAGAATTTCCAGCCTTTATAAACTGTTGTTCAGTATTCCTTGACCTAAAGCACCTGAATGTCCAACGAGACACCCATTTTAGTTTGTTAATACTATAATTAGGCTTCTCCTATAAGGATAGGAGATTCGGGGTCCTGTGACTAACCCAATAAGGGTGTACATTAGGCTATAAAATTATTTCCAAGAGTAAGAATTTCCAGCCTTTATAAACTGTTGTTCAGTATTCTTTGACCTACAGCACCTGAATGCCCAACTAGACACCCATTTTAGTTTGTTAATACTATAATTAGGCTTCTCCTATAAGGATAGGAGATTCGGGGTCCTGTGACTAACCCAATAAGGGTGTACATTAGGTTATAAAATTATTTCCAAGAGTAAGAATTTCCAGCCTTTATAAACTGTTGTTCAGAATTCTTTGACCTACAGCACCTGAATGTCCAACGAGACACCCATTTTAGTTTGTTAATACTATAATTAGGCTTCTCCTATAAGGATAGGAGATTCGGGGTCCTGTGACTAACCCAATAAGGGTGTACATTAGGCTATAAAATTATTTCCAAGAGTAAGAATTTCCAGCCTTTATAAACTGTTGTTCAGTATTCTTTGACCTACACCACCTGAATGTCCAACGAGACACCCATTTTAGTTTGTTAATACTATAATTAGGCTTCTCCTATAAGGATAGGAGATTCGGGGTCCTGTGACTAACCCAGTAAGGGTGTACATTAGGCTATAAAATTATTTCCAAGAGTAAGAATTTCCAGCCTTTATAAACTGTTGTTCATTATTCTTTGACCTACACCACCTGAATGTCCAACGAGACACCCATTTTAGATTGTTAATACTATAATTAGGCTTCTCCTATAAGGATAGGAGATTCGGGGTCCTGTGACTAACCCAATAAGGATGTACATTAGGCTATAAAATTATTTCCAAGAGTAAGAATTTCCAGGCTTTATAAACTGTTGTTCAGTATTCTTTGACCTACACCACCTGAATGTCCAACGAGACACCCATTTTAGTTTGTTAATACTATAATTAGGCTTCTCCTATAAGTATAGGACATTCGGGGTCCTGTGACTAACCCAGTAAGAGTGTACATTAGGCTATAAAATTATTTCCAAGAGTAAGAATTTCCAGCCTTTATAAACTGTTGTTCAGTATTCTTTGACCTACACCACCTGAATGTCCAACGAGACACCCATTTTAGTTTGTTAATACTATAATTAGGCTTCTCCTATAAGGATAGGAGATTCGGGGTCCTGTGACTAACCCAATAAGGGTGTACATTAGGCTATAAAATTATTTCCAAGAGTAAGAATTTCCAGCCTTTATAAACTGTTGTTCAGAATTCTTTGACCTACAGCACCTGAATGCCCAACTAGACACCCATTTTAGTTTGTTAATACTATAATTAGGCTTCTCCTATAAGGATAGGAGATTCGGGGTCCTGTGACTAACCCAATAAGGGTGTACATTAGGCTATAAAATTATTTCCAAGAGTAAGAATTTCCAGCCTTTATAAACTGTTGTTCAGAATTCTTTGACCTACAGCACCTGAATGTCCAACGAGACACCCATTTTAGTTTGTTAATACTATAATTAGGCTTCTCCTATAAGGATAGGAGATTCGGGGTCCTGTGACTAACCCAATAAGGGTGTACATTAGGCTATAAAATTATTTCCAAGAGTAAGAATTTCCAGCCTTTATAAACTGTTGTTCAGTATTCCTTGACCTAAAGCACCTGAATGTCCAACGAGACACCCATTTTAGTTTGTTAATACTATAATTAGGCTTCTCCTATAAGGATAGGAGATTCGGGGTCCTGTGACTAACCCAATAAGGGTGTACATTAGGCTATAAAATTATTTCCAAGAGTAAGAATTTCCAGCCTTTATAAACTGTTGTTCAGTATTCTTTGACCTACAGCACCTGAATGCCCAACGAGACACCCATTTTAGTTTGTTAATACTATAATTAGGCTTCTCCTATAAGGATAGGAGATTCGGGGTCCTGTGACTAACCCAATAAGGGTGTACATTAGGTTATAAAATTATTTCCAAGAGTAAGAATTTCCAGCCTTTATAAACTGTTGTTCAGAATTCTTTGACCTACAGCACCTGAATGTCCAACGAGACACCCATTTTAGTTTGTTAATACTATAATTAGGCTTCTCCTATAAGGATAGGAGATTCGGGGTCCTGTGACTAACCCAATAAGGGTGTACATTAGGCTATAAAATTATTTCCAAGAGTAAGAATTTCCAGCCTTTATAAACTGTTGTTCAGTATTCTTTGACCTACACCACCTGAATGTCCAACGAGACACCCATTTTAGTTTGTTAATACTATAATTAGGCTTCTCCTATAAGGATAGGAGATTCGGGGTCCTGTGACTAACCCAGTAAGGGTGTACATTAGGCTATAAAATTATTTCCAAGAGTAAGAATTTCCAGCCTTTATAAACTGTTGTTCATTATTCTTTGACCTACACCACCTGAATGTCCAACGAGACACCCATTTTAGTTTGTTAATACTATAATTAGGCTTCTCCTATAAGGATAGGAGATTCGGGGTCCTGTGACTAACCCAATAAGGATGTACATTAGGCTATAAAATTATTTCCAAGAGTAAGAATTTCCAGGCTTTATAAACTGTTGTTCAGTATTCTTTGACCTACACCACCTGAATGTCCAACGAGACACCCATTTTAGTTTGTTAATACTATAATTAGGCTTCTCCTATAAGTATAGGACATTCGGGGTCCTGTGACTAACCCAGTAAGAGTGTACATTAGGCTATAAAATTATTTCCAAGAGTAAGAATTTCCAGCCTTTATAAACTGTTGTTCAGTATTCTTTGACCTACACCACCTGAATGTCCAACGAGACACCCATTTTAGTTTGTTAATACTATAATTAGGCTTCTCCTATAAGGATAGGAGATTCGGGGTCCTGTGACTAACCCAATAAGGGTGTACATTAGGCTATAAAATTATTTCCAAGAGTAAGAATTTCCAGCCTTTATAAACTGTTGTTCATTATTCTTTGACCTACACCACCTGAATGTCCAACGAGACACCCATTTTAGTTTGTTAATACTATAATTAGGCTTCTCCTATAAGGATAGGAGATTCGGGGTCCTGTGACTAACCCAGTAAGGGTGTACATTAGGCTATAAAATTATTTCCAAGAGTAAGAATTTCCAGCCTTTATAAACTGTTGTTCATTATTCTTTGACCTACACCACCTGAATGTCCAACGAGACACCCATTTTAGTTTGTTAATACTATAATTAGGCTTCTCCTATAAGGATAGGAGATTCGGGGTCCTGTGACTAACCCAATAAGGATGTACATTAGGCTATAAAATTATTTCCAAGAGTAAGAATTTCCAGGCTTTATAAACTGTTGTTCAGTATTCTTTGACCTACACCACCTGAATGTCCAACGAGACACCCATTTTAGTTTGTTAATACTATAATTAGGCTTCTCCTATAAGTATAGGACATTCGGGGTCCTGTGACTAACCCAGTAAGAGTGTACATTAGGCTATAAAATTATTTCCAAGAGTAAGAATTTCCAGCCTTTATAAACTGTTGTTCAGTATTCTTTGACCTACACCACCTGAATGTCCAACGAGACACCCATTTTAGTTTGTTAATACTATAATTAGGCTTCTCCTATAAGGATAGGAGATTCGGGGTCCTGTGACTAACCCAATAAGGGTGTACATTAGGCTATAAAATTATTTCCAAGAGTAAGAATTTCCAGCCTTTATAAACTGTTGTTCAGTATTCTTTGATCTACACCACCTGAATGTCCAACGAGACACCCATTTTAGTTTGTTAATACTATAATTAGGCTTCTCCTATAAGGATAGGAGATTCGGGGTCCTGTGACTAACCCAGTAAGGGTGTTCATTAGGCTATAAAATTATTTCCAAGAGTAAGAATTTCCAACCTTTATAAACTGTTGTTCAGTATTCTTTGACCTACACCACCTGAATGTCCAACGGGACACCCATTTTAGTTTGTTAATACTATAATTAGGCTTCTCCTATAAGGATAGGAGATTCGGGGTCCTGTGACTAACCCAGTAAGGGTGTACATTAGGCTATAAAATTATTTCCAAGAGTAAGAATTTCTAGCCTTTATAAACTGTTGTTCAGTATTCTTTGACCTACAGCACCTGAATGCCCAACTAGACACCCATTTTAGTTTGTTAATACTATAATTAGGCTTCTCCTATAAGGATAGGAGATTCGGGGTCCTGTGACTAACCCAGTAAGGGTGTACATTAGGCTATAAAATTATTTCCAAGAGTAAGAATTTCCAGCCTTTATAAACTGTTGTTCAGTATTCTTTGACCTACAGCACCTGAATGTCCAACGAGACACCCATTTTATTTTGTTAATACTATAATTAGGCTTCTCCTATAAGGATAGGAGATTCGGGGTCTTGTGAGTAACCCAGTAAGGGTGTACATCAGGCTATAAAATTATTTCCAAGAGTAAGAATTTCCAGCCTTTATAAACTGTTGTTCATTATTCTTTGACCTACACCACCTGAATGTCCAACGAGACACCCATTTTAGTTTGTTAATACTATAATTAGGCTTCTCCTATAAGGATAGGAGATTCGGGGTCCTGTGACTAACCCAATAAGGGTGTACATTAGGCTATAAAATTATTTCTAAGAGTAAGAATTTCCAGCCTTTATAAACTGTTGTTCAGTATTCTTTGACCTACACCACCTGAATGTCCAACGAGACACCCATTTTAGTTTGTTAATACTATAATTAGGCTTCTCCTATAAGGATAGGAGATTCGGGGTCCTGTGGCTAACCCAGTAAGGGTGTACATTAGGCTATAAAATTATTTCCAAGAGTAAGAATTTCCAGCCTTTATAAACTGTTGTTCAGTATTCTTTGACCTAAAGCACCTGAATGTCCAACGAGACACCCATTTTAGTTTGTTAATACTATAATTAGGCTTCTCCTATAAGGATAGGAGATTCGGGGTCCTGTGACTAACCAACCCAATAAGGGTGTACATTAGGCTATAAAATTATTTCCAAGAGTAAGAATTTCCAGCCTTTATAAATTGTTATTCAGTATTCTTTGACCTACAGTACCTGAATGTCCAACGCGATACCCATTTTTGTTTGTTAATACTATAATTAGGCTTCTCCTATAAGGATAGGAGATTCGGGGTCCTGTGACTAACCCAATAAGGATGTACATTAGGCTATAAAATTATTTCCAAGAGTAAGAATTTCCAGCCTTTATAAACTGTTGTTCAGTATTCTTTGACCTACACCACCTGAATGTCCAACGAGACACCCATTTTAGTTTGTTAATACTATAATTAGGCTTCTCCTATAAGTATAGGAGATTCGGGGTCCTGTGACTAACCCAGTAAGGGTGTACATTAGGCTATAAAATTATTTCCAAGAGTAAGAATTTCCAGCCTTTATAAACTGTTGTTCAGTATTCTTTGACCTACAGCACCTGAATGTCCAACGAGACACCCATTTTAGTTTGTTAATACTATAATTAGGCTTCTCCTATAAGGATAGGAGATTCGGGGTCCTGTGACTAACCCAGTAAGGGTGTACATTAGGCTATAAAATTATTTCCAAGAGTAAGAATTTCCAGCCTTTATAAACTGTTGTTCAGTATTCTTTGACCTACACCACCTGAATGTCCAACGAGACACCCATTTTAGTTTGTTAATACTATAATTAGGCTTCTCCTATAAGGATAGGAGATTCGGGGTCCTGTGACTAACCCAGTTAGGGTGTACATTAGGCTATAAAATTATTTCCAAGAGTAAGAATTTCCAGCCTTTATAAACTGTTGTTCATTATTCTTTGACCTACACCACCTGAATGTCCAACGAGACACCCATTTTAGTTTGTTAATACTATAATTAGGCTTCTCCTATAAGGATAGGAGATTCGGGGTCCTGTGACTAACCCAGTAAGGGTGTACATTAGGCTATAAAATTATTTCCAAGAGTAAGAATTTCCAGCCTTTATAAACTGTTGTTCAGTATTCTTTGACCTACACCACCTGAATGTCCAACGAGACACCCATTTTAGTTTGTTAATACTATAATTAGGCTTCTCCTATAAGGATAGGAGATTCGGGGTCCTGTGGCTAACCCAGTAAGGGTGTACATTAGGCTATAAAATTATTTCCAAGAGTAAGAATTTCCAGCCTTTATAAACTGTTGTTCAGTATTCTTTGACCTAAAGCACCTGAATGTCCAACGAGACACCCATTTTAGTTTGTTAATACTATAATTAGGCTTCTCCTATAAGGATAGGAGATTCGGGGTCCTGTGACTAACCAACCCAATAAGGGTGTACATTAGGCTATAAAATTATTTCCAAGAGTAAGAATTTCCAGCCTTTATAAACTGTTATTCAGTATTCTTTGACCTACAGTACCTGAATGTCCAACGCGATACCCATTTTTGTTTGTTAATACTATAATTAGGCTTCTCCTATAAGGATAGGAGATTCGGGGTCCTGTGACTAACCCAATAAGGATGTACATTAGGCTATAAAATTATTTCCAAGAGTAAGAATTTCCAGCCTTTATAAACTGTTGTTCAGTATTCTTTGACCTACACCACCTGAATGTCCAACGAGACACCCATTTTAGTTTGTTAATACTATAATTAGGCTTCTCCTATAAGGATAGGAGATTCGGGGTCCTGTGGCTAACCCAGTAAGGGTGTACATTAGGCTATAAAATTATTTCCAAGAGTAAGAATTTCCAGCCTTTATAAACTGTTGTTCAGTATTCTTTGACCTAAAGCACCTGAATGTCCAACGAGACACCCATTTTAGTTTGTTAATACTATAATTAGGCTTCTCCTATAAGGATAGGAGATTCGGGGTCCTGTGACTAACCAACCCAATAAGGGTGTACATTAGGCTATAAAATTATTTCCAAGAGTAAGAATTTCCAGCCTTTATAAATTGTTATTCAGTATTCTTTGACCTACAGTACCTGAATGTCCAGCGCGATACCCATTTTTGTTTGTTAATACTATAATTAGGCTTCTCCTATAAGGATAGGAGATTCGGGGTCCCGTGACTAACCCAATAAGGATGTACATTAGGCTATAAAATTATTTCCAAGAGTAAGAATTTCCAGCCTTTATAAACTGTTGTTCAGTATTCTTTGACCTACACCACCTGAATGTCCAACGAGACACCCATTTTAGTTTGTTAATACTATAATTAGGCTTCTCCTATAAGTATAGGAGATTCGGGGTCCTGTGACTAACCCAGTAAGGGTGTACATTAGGCTATAAAATTATTTCCAAGAGTAAGAATTTCCAGCCTTTATAAACTGTTGTTCAGTATTCTTTGACCTACAGCACCTGAATGTCCAACGAGACACCCATTTTAGTTTGTTAATACTATAATTAGGCTTCTCCTATAAGGATAGGAGATTCGGGGTCCTGTGACTAACCCAGTAAGGGTGTACATTAGGCTATAAATGTATTTCCAAGAGTAAGAATTTCCAGCCTTTATAAACTGTTGTTCAGTATTCTTTGACCTACACCACCTGAATGTCCAACGAGACACCCATTTTAGTTTGTTAATACTATAATTAGGCTTCTCCTATAAGGATAGGAGATTCGGGGTCCTGTGACTAACCCAGTTAGGGTGTACATTAGGCTATAAAATTATTTCCAAGAGTAAGAATTTCCAGCCTTTATAAACTGTTGTTCATTATTCTTTGACCTACACCACCTGAATGTCCAACGAGACACCCATTTTAGTTTGTTAATACTATAATTAGGCTTCTCCTATAAGGATAGGAGATTCGGGGTCCTGTGACTAACCCAGTAAGGGTGTACATTAGGCTATAAAATTATTTCCAAGAGTAAGAATTTCCAGCCTTTATAAACTGTTGTTCAGTATTCTTTGACCTACACCACCTGAATGTCCAACGAGACACCCATTTTAGTTTGTTAATACTATAATTAGGCTTCTCCTATAAGGATAGGAGATTCGGGGTCCTGTGGCTAACCCAGTAAGGGTGTACATTAGGCTATAAAATTATTTCCAAGAGTAAGAATTTCCAGCCTTTATAAACTGTTGTTCAGTATTCTTTGACCTAAAGCACCTGAATGTCCAACGAGACACCCATTTTAGTTTGTTAATACTATAATTAGGCTTCTCCTATAAGGATAGGAGATTCGGGGTCCTGTGACTAACCAACCCAATAAGGGTGTACATTAGGCTATAAAATTATTTCCAAGAGTAAGAATTTCCAGCCTTTATAAACTGTTATTCAGTATTCTTTGACCTACAGTACCTGAATGTCCAACGCGATACCCATTTTTGTTTGTTAATACTATAATTAGGCTTCTCCTATAAGGATAGGAGATTCGGGGTCCTGTGACTAACCCAATAAGGATGTACATTAGGCTATAAAATTATTTCCAAGAGTAAGAATTTCCAGCCTTTATAAACTGTTGTTCAGTATTCTTTGACCTACACCACCTGAATGTCCAACGAGACACCCATTTTAGTTTGTTAATACTATAATTAGGCTTCTCCTATAAGTATAGGAGATTCGGGGTCCTGTGACTAACCCAGTAAGGGTGTACATTAGGCTATAAAATTATTTCCAAGAGTAAGAATTTCCAGCCTTTATAAACTGTTGTTCAGTATTCTTTGACCTACAGCACCTGAATGTCCAACGAGACACCCATTTTAGTTTGTTAATACTATAATTAGGCTTCTCCTATAAGGATAGGAGATTCGGGGTCCTGTGACTAACCCAGTAAGGGTGTACATTAGGCTATAAAATTATTTCCAAGAGTAAGAATTTCCAGCCTTTATAAACTGTTGTTCAGTATTCTTTGACCTACACCACCTGAATGTCCAACGAGACACCCATTTTAGTTTGTTAATACTATAATTAGGCTTCTCCTATAAGGATAGGAGATTCGGGGTCCTGTGACTAACCCAGTAAGGGTGTACATTAGGCTATAAAATTATTTCCAAGAGTAAGAATTTCCAACCTTTATAAACTGTTGTTCAGTATTCTTTGACCTACACCACCTGAATGTCCAACGAGACACCCATTTTAGTTTGTTAATACTATAATTAGGCTTCTCCTATAAGGATAGGAGATTCGGGGTCCTGTGACTAACCCAGTAAGGGTGTACATTAGGCTATAAAATTATTTCCAAGAGTAAGAATTTCCAGCCTTTATAAACTGTTGTTCAGTATTCTTTGACCTACACCACCTGAATGTCCAACGAGACACCCATTTTAGTTTGTTAATACTATAATTAGGCTTCTCCTATAAGGATAGGAGATTCGGGGTCCTGTGGCTAACCCAGTAAGGGTGTACATTAGGCTATAAAATTATTTCCAAGAGTAAGAATTTCCAGCCTTTATAAACTGTTGTTCAGTATTCTTTGACCTAAAGCACCTGAATGTCCAACGAGACACCCATTTTAGTTTGTTAATACTATAATTAGGCTTCTCCTATAAGGATAGGAGATTCGGGGTCCTGTGACTAACCAACCCAATAAGGGTGTACATTAGGCTATAAAATTATTTCCAAGAGTAAGAATTTCCAGCCTTTATAAACTGTTATTCAGTATTCTTTGACCTACAGTACCTGAATGTCCAACGAGATACCCATTTTTGTTTGTTAATACTATAATTAGGCTTCTCCTATAAGGATAGGAGATTCGGGGTCCTGTGACTAACCCAATAAGGATGTACATTAGGCTATAAAATTATTTCCAAGAGTAAGAATTTCCAGCCTTTATAAACTGTTGTTCAGTATTCTTTGACCTACACCACCTGAATGTCCAACGAGACACCCATTTTAGTTTGTTAATACTATAATTAGGCTTCTCCTATAAGTATAGGAGATTCGGAGTCCTGTGACTAACCCAGTAAGGGTGTACATTAGGCTACAAAATTATTTCCAAGAGTAAGAATTTCCAGCCTTTATAAACTGTTGTTCATTATTCTTTGACCTACACCACCTGAATGTCCAACGAGACACCCATTTTAGTTTGTTAATACTATAATTAGGCTTCTCCTATAAGGATAGGAGATTCGGGGTCCTGTGACTAACCCAGTAAGGGTGTACATTAGGCTATAAAATTATTTCCAAGAGTAAGAATTTCCAGCCTTTATAAACTGTTGTTCAGTATTCTTTGACCTACACCACCTGAATGTCCAACGAGACACCCATTTTAGTTTGTTAATACTATAATTAGGCTTCTCCTATAAGGATAGGAGATTCGGGGTCCTGTGGCTAACCCAGTAAGGGTGTACATTAGGCTATAAAATTATTTCCAAGAGTAAGAATTTCCAGCCTTTATAAACTGTTGTTCAGTATTCTTTGACCTAAAGCACCTGAATGTCCAACGAGACACCCATTTTAGTTTGTTAATACTATAATTAGGCTTCTCCTATAAGGATAGGAGATTCGGGGTCCTGTGACTAACCAACCCAATAAGGGTGTACATTAGGCTATAAAATTATTTCCAAGAGTAAGAATTTCCAGCCTTTATAAACTGTTATTCAGTATTCTTTGACCTACAGTACCTGAATGTCCAACGCGATACCCATTTTTGTTTGTTAATACTATAATTAGGCTTCTCCTATAAGGATAGGAGATTCGGGGTCCTGTGACTAACCCAATAAGGATGTACATTAGGCTATAAAATTATTTCCAAGAGTAAGAATTTCCAGCCTTTATAAACTGTTGTTCAGTATTCTTTGACCTACACCACCTGAATGTCCAACGAGACACCCATTTTAGTTTGTTAATACTATAATTAGGCTTCTCCTATAAGTATAGGAGATTCGGGGTCCTGTGACTAACCCAGTAAGGGTGTACATTAGGCTATAAAATTATTTCCAAGAGTAAGAATTTCCAGCCTTTATAAACTGTTGTTCAGTATTCTTTGACCTACAGCACCTGAATGTCCAACGAGACACCCATTTTAGTTTGTTAATACTATAATTAGGCTTCTCCTATAAGGATAGGAGATTCGGGGTCCTGTGACTAACCCAGTAAGGGTGTACATTAGGCTATAAAATTATTTCCAAGAGTAAGAATTTCCAGCCTTTATAAACTGTTGTTCAGTATTCTTTGACCTACACCACCTGAATGTCCAACGAGACACCCATTTTAGTTTGTTAATACTATAATTAGGCTTCTCCTATAAGGATAGGAGATTCGGGGTCCTGTGACTAACCCAGTAAGGGTGTACATTAGGCTATAAAATTATTTCCAAGAGTAAGAATTTCCAACCTTTATAAACTGTTGTTCAGTATTCTTTGACCTACACCACCTGAATGTCCAACGAGACACCCATTTTAGTTTGTTAATACTATAATTAGGCTTCTCCTATAAGGATAGGAGATTCGGGGTCCTGTGACTAACCCAGTAAGGGTGTACATTAGGCTATAAAATTATTTCCAAGAGTAAGAATTTCCAGCCTTTATAAACTGTTGTTCAGTATTCTTTGACCTACACCACCTGAATGTCCAACGAGACACCCATTTTAGTTTGTTAATACTATAATTAGGCTTCTCCTATAAGGATAGGAGATTCGGGGTCCTGTGGCTAACCCAGTAAGGGTGTACATTAGGCTATAAAATTATTTCCAAGAGTAAGAATTTCCAGCCTTTATAAGCTGTTGTTCAGTATTCTTTGACCTAAAGCACCTGAATGTCCAACGAGACACCCATTTTAGTTTGTTAATACTATAATTAGGCTTCTCCTATAAGGATAGGAGATTCGGGGTCCTGTGACTAACCAACCCAATAAGGGTGTACATTAGGCTATAAAATTATTTCCAAGAGTAAGAATTTCCAGCCTTTATAAACTGTTATTCAGTATTCTTTGACCTACAGTACCTGAATGTCCAACGAGATACCCATTTTTGTTTGTTAATACTATAATTAGGCTTCTCCTATATGGATAGGAGATTCGGGGTCCTGTGACTAACCCAATAAGGATGTACATTAGGCTATAAAATTATTTCCAAGAGTAAGAATTTCCAGCCTTTATAAACTGTTGTTCAGTATTCTTTGACCTACACCACCTGAATGTCCAACGAGACACCCATTTTAGTTTGTTAATACTATAATTAGGCTTCTCCTATAAGTATAGGAGATTCGGAGTCCTGTGACTAACCCAGTAAGGGTGTACATTAGGCTACAAAATTATTTCCAAGAGTAAGAATTTCCAGCCTTTATAAACTGTTGTTCATTATTCTTTGACCTACACCACCTGAATGTCCAACGAGACACCCATTTTAGTTTGTTAATACTATAATTAGGCTACTCCTATAAGGATAGGAGATTCGGGGTCCTGTGACTAACCCAGTAAGGGTGTACATTAGGCTATAAAATTATTTCCAAGAGTAAGAATTTCCAGCCTTTATAAACTGTTGTTCAGTATTCTTTGACCTACACCACCTGAATGTCCAACGAGACACCCATTTTAGTTTGTTAATACTATAATTAGGCTTCTCCTATAAGGATAGGAGATTCGGGGTCCTGTGGCTAACCCAGTAAGGGTGTACATTAGGCTATAAAATTATTTCCAAGAGTAAGAATTTCCAGCCTTTATAAACTGTTGTTCAGTATTCTTTGACCTAAAGCACCTGAATGTCCAACGAGACACCCATTTTAGTTTGTTAATACTATAATTAGGCTTCTCCTATAAGGATAGGAGATTCGGGGTCCTGTGACTAACCAACCCAATAAGGGTGTACATTAGGCTATAAAATTATTTCCAAGAGTAAGAATTTCCAGCCTTTATAAACTGTTATTCAGTATTCTTTGACCTACAGTACCTGAATGTCCAACGCGATACCCATTTTTGTTTGTTAATACTATAATTAGGCTTCTCCTATAAGGATAGGAGATTCGGGGTCCTGTGACTAATCCAATAAGGATGTACATTAGGCTATAAAATTATTTCCAAGAGTAAGAATTTCCAGCCTTTATAAACTGTTGTTCAGTATTCTTTGACCTACACCACCTGAATGTCCAACGAGACACCCATTTTAGTTTGTTAATACTATAATTAGGCTTCTCCTATAAGTATAGGAGATTCGGGGTCCTGTGACTAACCCAGTAAGGGTGTACATTAGGCTATAAAATTATTTCCAAGAGTAAGAATTTCCAGCCTTTATAAACTGTTGTTCAGTATTCTTTGACCTACAGCACCTGAATGTCCAACGAGACACCCATTTTAGTTTGTTAATACTATAATTAGGCTTCTCCTATAAGGATAGGAGATTCGGGGTCCTGTGACTAACCCAGTAAGGGTGTACATTAGGCTATAAAATTATTTCCAAGAGTAAGAATTTCCAGCCTTTATAAACTGTTGTTCAGTATTCTTTGACCTACACCACCTGAATGTCCAACGAGACACCCATTTTAGTTTGTTAATACTATAATTAGGCTTCTCCTATAAGGATAGGAGATTCGGGGTCCTGTGACTAACCCAGTAAGGGTGTACATTAGGCTATAAAATTATTTCCAAGAGTAAGAATTTCCAACCTTTATAAACTGTTGTTCAGTATTCTTTGACCTACACCACCTGAATGTCCAACGAGACACCCATTTTAGTTTGTTAATACTATAATTAGGCTTCTCCTATAAGGATAGGAGATTCGGGGTCCTGTGACTAACCCAGTAAGGGTGTACATTAGGCTATAAAATTATTTCCAAGAGTAAGAATTTCCAGCCTTTATAAACTGTTGTTCAGTATTCTTTGACCTACACCACCTGAATGTCCAACGAGACACCCATTTTAGTTTGTTAATACTATAATTAGGCTTCTCCTATAAGGATAGGAGATTCGGGGTCCTGTGGCTAACCCAGTAAGGGTGTACATTAGGCTATAAAATTATTTCCAAGAGTAAGAATTTCCAGCCTTTATAAACTGTTGTTCAGTATTCTTTGACCTAAAGCACCTGAATGTCCAACGAGACACCCATTTTAGTTTGTTAATACTATAATTAGGCTTCTCCTATAAGGATAGGAGATTCGGGGTCCTGTGACTAACCAACCCAATAAGGGTGTACATTAGGCTATAAAATTATTTCCAAGAGTAAGAATTTTCAGCCTTTATAAACTGTTATTCAGTATTCTTTGACCTACAGTACCTGAATGTCCAACGAGATACCCATTTTTGTTTGTTAATACTATAATTAGGCTTCTCCTATAAGGATAGGAGATTCGGGGTCCTGTGACTAACCCAATAAGGATGTACATTAGGCTATAAAATTATTTCCAAGAGTAAGAATTTCCAGCCTTTATAAACTGTTGTTCAGTATTCTTTGACCTACACCACCTGAATGTCCAACGAGACACCCATTTTAGTTTGTTAATACTATAATTAGGCTTCTCCTATAAGTATAGGAGATTCGGGGTCCTGTGACTAACCCAGTAAGGGTGTACATTAGGCTACAAAATTATTTCCAAGAGTAAGAATTTCCAGCCTTTATAAACTGTTGTTCAGTATTCTTTGACCTACAGCACCTGAATGTCCAACGAGACACCCATTTTAGTTTGTTAATACTATAATTAGGCTTCTCCTATAAGGATAGGAGATTCGGGGTCCTGTGACTAACCCAGTAAGGGTGTACATTAGGCTATAAAATTATTTCCAAGAGTAAGAATTTCCAGCCTTTATAAACTGTTGTTCAGTATTCTTTGACCTACACCACCTGAATGTCCAACGAGACACCCATTTTAGTTTGTTAATACTATAATTAGGCTTCTCCTATAAGGATAGGAGATTCGGGGTCCTGTGACTAACCCAGTAAGGGTGTACATTAGGCTATAAAATTGATTCCAAGAGTAAGAATTTCCAACCTTTATAAACTGTTGTTCAGTATTCTTTGACCTACACCACCTGAATGTCCAACGAGACACCCATTTTAGTTTGTTAATACTATAATTAGGCTTCTCCTATAAGGATAGGAGATTCGGGGTCCTGTGACTAACCCAGTAAGGGTGTACATTAGGCTATAAAATTATTTCCAAGAGTAAGAATTTCCAGCCTTTATAAACTGTTGTTCAGTATTCTTTGACCTACAGCACCTGAATGCCCAACTAGACACCCATTTTAGTTTGTTAATACTATAATTAGGCTTCTCCTATAAGGATAGGAGATTCGGGGTCCTGTGACTAACCCAATAAGGGTGTACATTAGGCTATTAAATTATTTCCAAGAGTAAGAATTTCCAGCCTTTATAAACTGTTGTTCAGTATTCTTTGACCTACAGCACCTGAATGCCCAACTAGACACCCATTTTAGTTTGTTAATACTATAATTAGGCTTCTCCTATAAGGATAGGAGATTCGGGGTCCTGTGACTAACCCAGTAAGGGTGTACATTAGGCTATAAAATTATTTCCAAGAGTAAGAATTTCCAGCCTTTATAAACTGTTGTTCAGTATTCTTTGACCTACAGCACCTGAATGTCCAACGAGACACCCATTTTAGTTTGTTAATACTATAATTAGGCTTCTCCTATAAGGATAGGAGATTCGGGGTCCTGTGACTAACCCAGTAAGGGTGTACATTAGGCTATAAAATTATTTCCAAGAGTAAGAATTTCCAGCCTTTATAAACTGTTGTTCAGTATTCTTTGACCTACACCACCTGAATGTCCAACGAGACACCCATTTTAGTTTGTTAATACTATAATTAGGCTTCTCCTATAAGGATAGGAGATTCGGGGTCCTGTGACTAACCCAGTAAGGGTGTACATTAGGCTATAAAATTATTTCCAAGAGTAAGAATTTCCAACCTTTATAAACTGTTGTTCAGTATTCTTTGACCTACACCACCTGAATGTCCAACGAGACACCCATTTTAGTTTGTTAATACTATAATTAGGCTTCTCCTATAAGGATAGGAGATTCGGGGTCCTGTGACTAACCCAGTAAGGGTGTACATTAGGCTATAAAATTATTTCCAAGAGTAAGAATTTCCAGCCTTTATAAACTGTTGTTCAGTATTCTTTGACCTACACCACCTGAATGTCCAACGAGACACCCATTTTAGTTTGTTAATACTATAATTAGGCTTCTCCTATAAGGATAGGAGATTCGGGGTCCTGTGGCTAACCCAGTAAGGGTGTACATTAGGCTATAAAATTATTTCCAAGAGTAAGAATTTCCAGCCTTTATAAACTGTTGTTCAGTATTCTTTGACCTAAAGCACCTGAATGTCCAACGAGACACCCATTTTAGTTTGTTAATACTATAATTAGGCTTCTCCTATAAGGATAGGAGATTCGGGGTCCTGTGACTAACCAACCCAATAAGGGTGTACATTAGGCTATAAAATTATTTCCAAGAGTAAGAATTTCCAGCCTTTATAAACTGTTATTCAGTATTCTTTGACCTACAGTACCTGAATGTCCAACGAGATACCCATTTTTGTTTGTTAATACTATAATTAGGCTTCTCCTATAAGGATAGGAGATTCGGGGTCCTGTGACTAACACAATAAGGATGTACATTAGGCTATAAAATTATTTCCAAGAGTAAGAATTTCCAGCCTTTATAAACTGTTGTTCAGTATTCTTTGACCTACACCACCTGAATGTCCAACGAGACACCCATTTTAGTTTGTTAATACTATAATTAGGCTTCTCCTATAAGTATAGGAGATTCGGGGTCCTGTGACTAACCCAGTAAGGGTGTACATTAGGCTACAAAATTATTTCCAAGAGTAAGAATTTCCAGCCTTTATAAACTGTTGTTCAGTATTCTTTGACCTACAGCACCTGAATGTCCAACGAGACACCCATTTTAGTTTGTTAATACTATAATTAGGCTTCTCCTATAAGGATAGGAGATTCGGGGTCCTGTGACTAACCCAGTAAGGGTGTACATTAGGCTATAAAATTATTTCCAAGAGTAAGAATTTCCAGCCTTTATAAACTGTTGTTCAGTATTCTTTGACCTACACCACCTGAATGTCCAACGAGACACCCATTTTAGTTTGTTAATACTATAATTAGGCTTCTCCTATAAGGATAGGAGATTCGGGGTCCTGTGACTAACCCAGTAAGGGTGTACATTAGGCTATAAAATTGATTCCAAGAGTAAGAATTTCCAACCTTTATAAACTGTTGTTCAGTATTCTTTGACCTACACCACCTGAATGTCCAACGAGACACCCATTTTAGTTTGTTAATACTATAATTAGGCTTCTCCTATAAGGATAGGAGATTCGGGGTCCTGTGACTAACCCAGTAAGGGTGTACATTAGGCTATAAAATTATTTCCAAGAGTAAGAATTTCCAGCCTTTATAAACTGTTGTTCAGTATTCTTTGACCTACAGCACCTGAATGCCCAACTAGACACCCATTTTAGTTTGTTAATACTATAATTAGGCTTCTCCTATAAGGATAGGAGATTCGGGGTCCTGTGACTAACCCAATAAGGGTGTACATTAGGCTATTAAATTATTTCCAAGAGTAAGAATTTCCAGCCTTTATAAACTGTTGTTCAGTATTCTTTGACCTAAAGCACCTGAATGTCCAACGAGACACCCATTTTAGTTAGTTAATACTATAATTAGGCTTCTCCTATAAGGATAGGAGATTCGGGGTCCTGTGACTAACCAACCCAATAAGGGTGTACATTAGGCTATAAAATTATTTCCAAGAGTAAGAATTTCCAGCCTGTATAAACTGTTATTCAGTATTCTTTGACCTACAGTACCTGAATGTCCAACGAGATACCCATTTTTGTTTTTTAATACTATAATTAGGCTTCTCCTATAAGGATAGGAGATTCGGGGTCCTGTGACTAACCCAATAAGGATGTACATTAGGCTATAAAATTATTTCCAAGAGTAAGAATTTCCAGCCTTTATAAACTGTTGTTCAGTATTCTTTGACCTACACCACCTGAATGTCCAACGAGACACCCATTTTAGTTTGTTAATACTATAATTAGGCTTCTCCTGTAAGGATAGGAGATTCGGGGTCCTGTGACTAACCCAGTAAGGGTGTACATTGGGATATAAAATTATTTCCAATTGTAAGAATTTCCAGCCTTTATAAACTGTTGTTCAGTATTCTTTGACCTACAGCACCTGAATGTCCAACGAGACACCCATTTTAGTTTGTTAATACTATAATTAGGCTTCTCCTATAAGGATAGGAGATTCGGGGTCCTGTGACTAACCCAATAAGGGTGTACATTAGGCTATAAAATTATTTCCAAGAGTAAGAATTTCCAGCCTTTATAAACTGTTGTTCAGTATTCTTTGACCTACAGCACCTGAATGTCCAACGAGACACCCATTTTAGTTTGTTAATACTATAATTAGGCTTCTCCTATAAGGATAGGAGATTCGGGGTCCTGTCACTAACCCAATAAGGGTGTACATTAGGCTATAAAATTATTTCCAAGAGTAAGAATTTCCAGCCTTTATAAACTGTTGTTCAGTATTCTTTGACCTACACCACCTGAATGTCCAACGAGACACCCATTTTAGTTTGTTTATACTATAATTAGGCTTCTCCTATAAGGATAGGAGATTCGGGGTCCTGTGACTAACCCAGTAAGGGTGTACATTAGGCTATAAAATTATTTCCAAGAGTAAGAATTTCCAGCCTTTATAAACTGTTGTTCAGTATTCTTTGACCTACAGCACCTGAATGTCCAACTAGACACCCATTTTAGTTTGTTAATACTATAATTAGGCTTCTCCTATAAGGATAGGAGATTCGGGGTCCTGTGACTAACCCAATAAGGGTGTACATTAGGCTATAAAATTATTTCTAAGAGTGAGAATTTCCAGCCTTTATAAACTGTTGTTCAGTATTCTTTGACCTAAAGCACCTGAATGTCCAACGAGACACCCATTTTAGTTTGTTAATACTATAATTAGGCTTCTCCTATAAGGATAGGAGATTCGGGGTCCTGTGACTAACCAACCCAATAAGGGTGTACATTAGGCTATAAAATTATTTCCAAGAGTAAGAATTTCCAGCCTTTAAAAACTGTTATTCAGTATTCTTTGACCTACAGTACCTGAATGTCCAACGAGATACCCATTTTTGTTTGTTAATACTATAATTAGGCTTCTCCTATAAGGATAGGAGATTCGGGGTCCTGTGACTAACCCAATAAGGGTGTACATTAGGCTATAAAATTATTTCCAAGAGTAAGAATTTCCAGCCTTTATAAACTGTTGTTCAGTATTCTTTGACCTACAGCACCTGAATGTCCAACGAGACACCCATTTTAGTTTGTTAATACTATAATTAGGCTTCTCCTATAAGGATAGGAGATTCGGGGTCCTGTAACTAACCCAATAAGGGTGTACATTAGGCTATAAAATTATTTCCAAGAGTAAGAATTTCCAGCCTTTATAAACTCTTGTTCAGTATTCTTTGACCTAAAGCACCTGAATGTCCAACGAGACACCCATTTTAGTTTGTTAATACTATAATTAGGCTTCTCCTATAAGGATAGGAGATTCGGGGTCCTGTGACTAACCCAATAAGGGTGTACATTAGGCTATAAAATTATTTCCAAGAGTAAGAATTTCCAGCCTTTATAAACTGTTGTTCAGTATTCTTTGACTTACAGCACCTGAATGTCCAACGAGACACCCATTTTAGTTTGTTAATACTATAATTAGGCTTCTCCTATAAGGATAGGAGATTCGGGGTCCTGTGACTAACCCAATAAGGGTGTACATTAGGCTATAAAATGTTGGATCAGTTTGCTCTTGTTTGCTAAGTAAGAACTTGCTATCTTGACACTTAAGTGTTTAGCAAGTCCTTGTAAATCAGATTATAAGCACAGCGGAATGTTATAAGTCAAAGCAACACTTTTTATACAAAGGCAGAGTTATAACTCCCCCTTGATGTTTGAAACTAATAGATGACAAAGTATTTATTATGAATCTAAGTTGTAAATGAGAATTAGATACTTAGAGAGATTCACAATAAATACAGAAATGGAATATAACAATGAGAGTGTTTGAAGGATTTTTCTGTTGAAAATCAATGTCTAAAATAGAAGGTTGAAGCCTTCTATTTATAGACGATTACATGCATGTATCTTGCCTAAAAAGCAAGCACAGAAACTCCAGTGACAAGTTGCACAAGTTGCAACATTGAAAGAAACAAATACAGCTAAAAGTAATATTAAACAACAAACTACTGATGCAAAAAGGCGGTGGGAAATATCTTCTGCTAAGTGCTGATGAAGGACAACTACTGAAGAGTAGTTTTGTCTTCAGTACTTCTGAAGTGAACTTGTCTGGTTTGGACTTCAGAACTTCTGCAACTTCAGCACTTCTTCATATCTTCTAATCAGCAGTTTCTTGTCTTTTCTTCAGTACTTCTATACTTAGCCAAAATGACAGAAGTGAATTAGACTAAGGTTTACAAAAGTGGTTTCACCAATCCTCTTTGTCCTAACAATCTCCCCCTGGATTGATGAAGCCAAAACCTTACTAATTCCTTATGTGTTTCTTCTGTCTTGAACAATCTTCCATATCTCTTTGTACATGGTGTTCTTGAGCTGGTTGTACTGATCATCAGATAGAGATCCTCTCTGTGGTTCTAGATGTTGAATTGTGAGCAGGTCTTGTGTTGACAGTTTCTTCAGATCACTGATCTTCTTGTAAGCCCTGCTTGAGAAGTCTCTTCTTGTCAACAGTACTGAGTTGTTATCAGTAAGTGACCATCTGATGATAGGGATCTTTGACTTGTTAAAGTCAGAAGAATAGGGAACCAGACTTGTCCCTTGGGTTGATGGTCCTGAGTGCTGGATGTCTTCAGTTTCAGATAGCCTCAGGTGGGATTCTCTTCCTTGTTGTTGTTGTTGCATACCAGGCATCTGAACAGTTGGGAGATGGTGTTCAGTCACTACTTTGGTATGCAGCTTTTCTTTGATTGTCTTTTGTATTTGATAAGCAAAAGTGGAAGGATCCCTGAACTGTGTTAACAGAGGTTTCTCCTCAATGTCAAAATCTGAATGGACTATTGAACTTCCTTCAAGTAGTACCATTTTGAAATCAGTTTTGACATTGTCCTCTGCCTTCTTCTTCTGAGCAGCAGATCTTCTAGATGTACCAGAAGTTCTAACTACTGATCTTGAAGGATCAGCAGTTTGAAACTTCTCAGGATTTGCAGCCTTGGCAGCCAAGTATTTTCTATATGTATCCATTAGTCTTTCTTCTTTCCATCTGGATACAGAGGCTTTTGAACCATATCCTTCTGCTACTAGCTCTTCTATTATCTGGGCTCTCTTGGCCTTTCCATCTTTGCTTGTGGCCACTTTGTCTGCAAGCAGTTGTGCTCTTCTTGTCAGCTCTTGCATAGAGAGTCCTTTGAGTGTAAAGGCTTTAGTCTTGCTGTTCTTGGTAATATAAGACACCAGTTGTTGTCTTTTATCCTGTTCAGCAATCTCATCAAGGCTAGCCTGCCTTTGTAGTTCAGCTGCATAAGCCTGAAGTTTTTCTTCATGGCTTAAGTCCAAATCATCCCTTTCTTCCAGAGATTTCCAAATCTGATCTTCTCTGGCCTTTTTGTTGGCTGCAATTAAGCTCTTCTCTAATAGTTCAGCTGATTGAGAGATGGGAGAAGGGTTTAATACAGTCATTGTTGTAATAGATGTAGGCCTGATGGGATCTGATGTTGGTTGAATGGGAGCAGTGGTTCTGGAAGGTTCAGTGGTTTGAGGTTGGGAAGTGTTAACTTCTGATGTGCTGACAACTGCTGATGGTTTGTCAGCTACTGAAGGATTGTCTTCAGTACTTTCTGATTCTTCATCAGAAGTTTGGTCATCAGAAGTTTCTTCATTATGCCTTAGGGAATCTTCAGAACTTTGGGTCTCATCTTCTTTCTCAGCAGCTTCAATTTCTTCAATTGAGACACCAAACTGTTTGGCCAATTTTTCTTTCCTGGCCTGATCTTTCAGATCTCTTTCAAGGAGTGCCACTCTTGCCTTTACCCTGGCTTGGAATGACTCCTTAGGTTCCCTGATCTTCTCCCCCTTTTTGGATTCATCAATTTTAACCCTTGAAGTAGAGGGCTGGGAGAATTGTCCTTGAAGATGAGCAATCTGTTGGCTGTTGAAGTCTATTTTGTTGGACAGATCGTTCATCTTGGTCTTGATCACTCCAAATTGGTTCTTGATGGACAGCTCCAAGTCAGCTGTATATGCTTGGAAGTGATTTCTGATGAGTGTATTCATCATGTGGTACAGGGGACCCTCTGGGCTGCATAGCTGGTTCAGGTCTATGCTTGTTTGCCCAGGGAATTGGGTAGGCATTTGCTGTGAAGGGGGTGTTTTTGGGAGATCCTCTTGTTGTACAGAGGATGCCACTCTAGGGGTTTTAGGGATTGAGTGGGCTTTAACCTGTGCAGAGGTGACTGGCTTCTTGAGCCTGGATACCTTTGCAGCAGGACCTTCAGAAAGTGCCGTCAATTCAGTAGTTGGAGTTTGTGAAACATCATCCAAACTAATGGAATCATCTGAATCCCTGATGTTGCCCTCAGTGAGGACTGTCTCAGTTAAATCATGAGCTGAGCCCAACTCAGTTCTCTCATGAACCTCTGTTTCTTGGTACTGAGGATTTCCTACTTCAGGCATTAAGCCTTCATCAGTAGTTGCCACATCTGAGGTCTTAGCTATGTTACTTCTGTCCTCAGATCCACCACTGGGTGGTAACTGAGTAGTAGCAGCCTCAGATGCCCCAAGAGTCTCTAAAATTGGGCTTAAAGACTCTGGTCCACCCTCATCTCTTGGGATAGGGCTAGTGATGTCCACATCCATGTCTGATGTAGTAGTTATGTCCCCTGTTTGTTGTGGTTGATGGGGACTGACATGATCAGATGGGACATTCTCTTTTAGCCCAGAGAGAAGTTTGGCAATTTCTATTGCCTCTTGTTCAGAAATTTGTGGGGATGGTTCAGTAGTTTGGGCAAAAGGTTGTTGTTCAGCAGTTTCAAAAGAAGAGTGTGTTTGATATGTTTTTCTAAGTCTTTTTCTTTTGAATTGAACAGATATGGGTGCTCTTGGTGGGGTTTGAGATGGATGAGACTGAGAGGGTGTTTCAGTCTCATCTATTTGAAGAGCAGAATGCTCATGAGCATGTTCAGGCATCTCAACCTCCTGAACAGCTTTTCTTTTGGGTTGGTGGGGTGCAGTTTTTGTTGGCTTGGGCTTTTTGGCTTTTGGTGGTGTGAGTTTGGAAGATGTGGGCTTCAGGGGGACTTGTTGTTGTTCTCCCTGATCATCTTCTGGCCAGGCAGCCGGTTTGTTAAGTCTTGAGTATGCTTGTGATGTTAAAGGGTTTAAAGTTGAAATTTTTCCCACAAGCACCTCATTACCCAGTTCCCCTATTATGCATTGCATAATGAACCTTGGGTACAACAAAAACTTTTTCTTGGTATTATTGTGATGTAACACCAACTCATTAAAAAACAGTTTTGATGCCCTGAATTTAGTTTCATTCACAATGGAATGAAATATTGGTTGAAAAGTGGAGGGCATCTGGTCATAAGACCCTGTTTTTGGACTCAAACACATAATAATATAATGAAACAAAAGTTTGTATTTTGGTTCAAAATATTTTTTGAATATTGTAGCATGGGAGAGAGTACCTTGATAACCACACTCAGTCATGGTTAGATGAATATCAGTGTTAGCAACATGGTCAGGGGCAGCTACATCATCCAGACCCAGTCTTGTTGCTAGTGTGGCCGGTGTGATGGTCAGTTGTTTCCCTTTTATTTTTGAGTTGAGGGAAATGACCTCACCACCCATTGTAACCGTCTCAGCATTTGCCCAGAACTCATTCAGAGTTTCAGTGTGAATTGGTGGGTTTATTGTGAGAGCAGTAAAGTATTGGGATTTGACGACAAGATCAATGATCTCATCGTATTGGGACCAGCCTTCTTGTTTTTCAAGAAAGGCTCTTTGATTGTGTCCCTGTTTTAGAACTAGAGCCATTGTGGTTTGGGTGTTTGATCGAACAGTGGATTTTTCAGGTTTAGGTTGAGAGAGTTTTGAGAGAGAGGGAGGGATATTTTTGAGTTTGAAAGGATAAGTGTGTAGAAAAGGTATTTATTAGAACTTTTAACCGCTTGAATCTTCTTTATTAGA
This sequence comes from Ambrosia trifida, assembly GCA_028751855.1. Classification (NCBI taxonomy): domain Eukaryota; kingdom Viridiplantae; phylum Streptophyta; class Magnoliopsida; order Asterales; family Asteraceae; genus Ambrosia; species Ambrosia trifida. The sequence goes on along the minus strand of CM054126.1, from coordinate 1,052,946 downwards.
AGTTTTAAAACCGCCTTTGGTTAAAAATCTCTTTATCAGAGGTTTTAAACTGATTAGGTCAAACCTCTGATGATGGGAAAAGTCAGATTTGCCCTTTTGACTTAAACTGCTGATGAAGGATTACTTCATCAGTAGTTCCCATTTTCTCTTCAGTAGTTTTAACATCTGATGAGAAATGTTTTTATAAATACTTTATTCATAACTTCTGAAGGTTATTTTATCAGAAGTTACACACTTTTTCAGAAAGTTATCCCATACTGATGATTTTTGTTCATCAGTAGTTCTCTCATACTGATTTTTGTTTAATCAGTAGGTCTCTCATACTGATTTTTGTTTAATCAGTAGTTTGTTTTTCAGAAGTTTTGTTGCAGACTTTTGTCATTTGTAAGTGGAAACCAGAAAAAAGATGGAAAAGGTTAACTTGAAATCCACCAAGGTAAACAGGATGGAATCAAGGATGGAAAAAGGAAAAAGAAAAATTTGATGCATAACAGTAGTGATTGATGTAGAAGTTTGATGTAGAGTTGGGTAGAATCAAGTGTTAACTTGGATTCTAACTGATATGCAGAAAAAAAAAAATAAACACTTACAAATTTAGCATTCCAAGCATGGATACTAACTTCTGAAATGTTGATGTGTCAAGGGGTTTAGTGAAGATGTCAGCTATCTGATTAGCTGTTGCTACATGCTTCACCTCAATCTTGCCTTTTTCATAGCAATCTCTTATGAAATGGTACCTGATCTCAATATGTTTAGTTTTTGAGAACTGTACCGGATTTTGAATGATGCTAATGGCAGATTTGCTGTCTACAAACAAAGGTGTCTTGGTCTCTTTGATTCCATAATCAAGAAGTTGATATTGGAGCCATTGTATCTGTGATGTACAACTTGCAGCTGCAATGTATTCAGCTTCAGCAGTTGAAGTTGCAACAGATGTTTGCTTCTTTGATTGCCATGACACTAGACAGTTACCCAGGAATTGACAACCACCAGATGTTGACTTTCTTGTCATCTTACACCCTGCATAGTCACTATCTGAAAAAGCTGATAACTTGGTATTGCTTGAAGCAGGATACCAAATTCCCAGTGTTGGAGTTCCTTTCAGATATCTAAAAATTCTTTTGACTGCAATAAGGTGTGATTCCCTTGGTGCTGATTGATATCTAGCACAGACACATGTTGAAAACATAATATCTGGTCTAGAAGCAGTTAAATATAAAAGGGAACCTATCATGCATCTGTACATGGTTTGATCAACCTGTTTTCCTTGATCATCAGGTTCAACTTGTGTGATTGGTGTCATGGGAGTGGAACATGATTTACAGTCATTTAAAGAAAATTTGTTCAATAATTCTTTAACATATTTTGATTGATGTATAAAAGTTCCATTTGTTTGTTGTTTGATCTGCAGTCCTAGAAAGTACTGCAGTTCTCCCATGGTACTCATCTCAAATTTTGATTGCATGAGTTTCTTAAAATCATCACACAGTTTTGTGTTTGTTGAACCAAAGATGATATCATCAACATAAATTTGAACAAGTAAGACATGATTTCCAACATGTTTAATGAAAAGTGTTTTATCAATGGCACCTCTTGTAAAGTTATTTTTGAGTAAAAAGGTGGAGAGTGTATCATACCAGGCTCTTGGAGCCTGTTTGAGCCCATAAAGAGCTTTGTCCAGTCTGTACACCCACTCAGGATGAGAAGGATCCTCAAACCCAGGTGGCTGACAGACATACACCTCCTCTTTGATTTTTCCATACAAAAATGCACTTTTCACATCCATTTGATAAACTTTAATTTTGTTGGAAATGGCATAGGCCAGAAATAACCTGATGGCCTCAAGCCTTGCAACTGGAGCAAAGGTTTCATCATAGTCAATTCCCTCTTCTTGAGAGTACCCTTGAACTACCAGTCTTGCCTTGTTCTTGATTATCATACCAGCTTCATCTTGTTTGTTCCTGAAAACCCATCTTGTACCAATTGGTTGCTTGTTTTGAGGTAAGGGACAGATTTCCCAGACCTGTTGCTTGTTGAACTGTAGTAGTTCATCTTGCATAGCCTGCACCCAATTATTGTCTTTGAGGGCTTCCTGGTACTTCTTTGGTTCCAACTGTGAAATAAAGGCTGAGAATAGGCAAAAGTTGGAGAGCTGGTTTCTGGTCAGAACACCTGTAGCTATATCACCCATGATTTGATCAAGTGGATGATCTCTGTGTTCAATCAGTTGTTGTAAACCACTGACAGGTGTAGGTGGCTCTTGTTCTTCAAACAAACTACTGAGGTCTATGATATCTGGTTCAGCAGTTGCAGCTTCTTCAGTAGTTGCAGGTGCTGAAGCAGATGTTTGAGTTTGGCCTTCAGTATTTGTTTGATCAGTAGTTTGAAAAACTTCTGATGGTGTTGTAGTTGACTTCATGACTGTTTGAGGAGTCCATGGTGCAGGATCCTCATCTTCAAACCTTTGATCACCATAATAAGTAGGTTTGGAAGAAGTAACAGCCTTTTCAGGTCCAAAGTGAAAGTTGTCAAGGTCAAAGAGTTCAGCAGGATGTGCTGGAATAAGAGTGTGTTTAGACTCATTGAACTTGACATTCAATGTTTCTTCTACTATCCTGGTGTGAGAATTAAAAACCTTGTAGGCTTTTCTAGTTGAAGAGTAACCAAGAAAGTAACCTGAGTCAACTTTGGCAGCAAACTTTGAGATAGATTCCTTGATGTTCAAGATGAAACATTGACACCCAAAAGCCCTGAACTCTATTCTGAACATAACATGCTGTGTTAACTGCTTCTGCCCAAAAGTACAATGGCAGTCCAGAATCAGCTAACATTGTTCTTGCTCCTTCTATCAATGTTCTGTTCTTCCTTTCTACTACACCATTTTGTTCAGGAGTTCTGGGAACACTGTATTGTCTAATAATCCCTTTAGACAAACAGAATTCATCCAGAGTTTTGTTCCTGAACTCTGTCCCATTGTCACTTCTAATGGTTTTGACAGATAGAGAATATTGTTTCTCTACTTGTAGAATGAAGAACTTGATGATTTCAGCAGCCTCATCCTTGGAAAATAAGAAGAATACCCATGTGAATCTTGAGTAGTCATCAATGATGACTAAGCAGTACTTCTTTTTACCAAGGCTCATAATCTTGACAGGTCCAAATAAGTCCATATGGAGTAGTTGAAGACATGCAGTTATTTTTGATTCTTCAATAGACTTATAGGAGGACTTATGCTGTTTTCCCTTTAAACAGGATACACAGTGTTCTTGACACTGGTATACTTTCAAAGGTAGACCTCTGACCAAGCCCATTTTTGTGACTTTATTTATGGTTTTAAAGTTCACATGGCCAAGTCTCCTGTGCCAGAGATCTGTTTCTGAAGTTGATGCCCTTGAGAAGAAACAGGCAGTGTTGTTCAATACTTTGTCTTTCTCAATGTCCACTGCATAGACATTGCCACATCTTTTGGCAATCAGCAAAGTATGATCTTCTATAATCTTCTCAATCAACTTCTGGCCTTCTGGTGAGATGATCTTGCAAGCTGTCTTTGTGAAAAAGGAAGAATATCCTTTATCACACATTTGTGACACGCTCAGCAAGTTGTATTCAAGGTTTTCCACCAGATTGACCTTGTCAAACTGTATTTTGCCAGAGGAGACATTGCCATGTCCTAGCACATATCCCTTAGCATTGTTCCCAAAGGACACAGATCCTTCTCTTTGGCTGATAAAATTGTTTATCAGGTATCTGCATCCAGTCATGTGCATAGAGCCTCCACTATCAACATACCATATGCTGTTTAAGCCCCTGGAAACTCTCTGCACATAAAAGCAAATTAGTTAGATTTGGAAACCCAAGCCTGTTTGGCTTTGGGTTTGCTCTTGAGAACAGTTACAGTTTGTTCTTGACCAGGTTGAGAAATCCATGTCTTTTTGGCAATGGATTTTTCATGAAGAACCATGGTGGTATTCTTTTTAGGACCACCATCAACCTTGGTCATCAGTAGTTCTACCATGTTCTTTAGATTTTGAATCTCAGCAGTTTGTGAAACTGCTGAAGATTCTGGTCTAACTACTGACAAGGAATTTTGAGAAAAAGATTTTGGTTGAGATTTTATCTTTTTCTGAGAAAAGGTGTTTTCAGGTTGTTGTTTCTTGGGTTTAAAGACTTTTTCATAATCATTTCTGATTTGATTTCCCACAACCTGTTGTTTAAATTTTTGATTGAACTGAATTCCTTTTCTGTATCTACAAAATTCAGTTTTGTGGTTGAACAGGCCACAAATTTCACATTCTTTTGCCTTAAGTTTTTGATCAGAAGGCAAATTTCTGACAGTTGAGAAAAGATTTTGCTCATCAGTAGTTTTCAGGGTCTCAACTCCTGAAGTAGATGAAACTACTGATGGCTTGTTGTCAGTTTTTGTAAATACTTCTGAAGTACTTTCTTTAAAAATGCCAGGATTTCTGTTTAGAAAGTTTTCATGGAAAGATGTGCATTCTTTCCCTTCAGAAGTTTCATTTGAAACAATTCTTCTCCCATCTTCAGTAGTTTTGGGAGAAAAATCTGTTGGTGTTTCAACATGATGGTATCCTATGCCAAACTTAACATTTGAAGCACTTTGTTTGTTTAGCAGTAGTTGATACCCCGTACAAGATTCCACCCATTTTTCACAAGTGATCCTGGTGTCAGCAAGCTCTTGTCTGACATCTCCCAGGTCATTTAGCATCATTTTGATTTGTGCTTGGGTTTCAATAGCAGAGTCAGTTAATTTAGAAACCTCTTTTGTTTTAGCACACAGTTTTCTTTCTAAATCACATTTTATCTGTGTGTATTTTCTTTCTAAATCATTGGCTTTGCCTTGTAGGTGCACGTTTGTCTCTCTTATGAGAGCAAAAGTTTCTTTGCAAGAGTTTGAGCATAGTTTTGTCAAAGATTCTTTTGATACCTGAGACAATGCAGATTTTGAGGTACAGCCTTCAAATGCCATTAAGGCAAAGTTCTTTCTGCCATTGTCTGGTTCTCCCCAGTTGATGTCAAACACTTTGTTGTCTGCATCAGGATTGCACTCTGTGGTGTCATAAGGGAGACTGCTCCAGTCAACATACCCCGAGGTAAAGAGACTTTGTTGAGGGGGTTGTTGAGGCTGTGGAGGAAGTTGAGCAGCTGGAAAGGGAGGGATTGATTGTTGGCTCTGCATCTGTTGAGCAGGCACTTGAACATATTGTACTTGAGGCATATATTGCTGTTGAGGAGCTTGTGCCTGTACAAAATGAGCACTCCCTTGAGTTCCATTGTTCCTATTATAATTGGGGTTATAGTTATTTCCAGATTGTGATTGGTTAAAGCTAGAGCTTCTACATTCTCTAGCAAAGTGTCCCAACTTCTGACACTTGTGACATCTTAGTTTAGATTTGTCAAAACCAATTTTTGTATTACTGGTCAATCCTGGAAATTTCCTTCCTGACCTTTTATAAAACTTGTTAGTTTTAATGCTTAGCATGGCCAGTTGGTGTAATATGTCCATTTCCTCTAAGTCATCACTGCTAAAAATTTTCAAATCATCCATGATAAAACATAGATTATCAGCAGTTTGACTTTGGTCATCATTGTCATAACCTGGGAAAGATCTTTCTGATGAGATCCCAGTGGTTATGTCAATATTGTCATAAGATCCATAGGAACAAGTTGGTGAATCTTGTCCCAAAAGTGCTGTACTACCTGGTAGGTAGTCATCAGCAGTTTTACCAGAAGTTTGTAATTTCTTCTTTTGATCGATTTCTCTCTCAAAAGTAAGTAATCTCCCATGGAGTTTTGTAAGAGTGAGGGAGCTAAAATCTGGTGAGGATCTTAAGACAATGGAGTAAGTTTCCCATTTGTCAGGTAGAGACCTTAAAAATCTATGTAACATAGATACTGTTGTATAGGTCTGACCATTTAACTTTAGCTCAGAGATTAATGAGGAGAATCTTTCAAATTGTTGTGTCAAAGTTTCCCCATTAATATAAGCAAATGTTTCATATTGTTGAGCCAAAATTTCTCTGGTGTTGGCAATCACCTCTTCAGTTCCTCCAAACTGTTCTTTAAGACAGTCCCAAAGTTCTTTGGCACTTTCACAATGTAAAAGGCCAGAGTATATTTCATTTGGGAGAGCCATTGCCAACATAGAGAATGCCTTAGCATCTAGCTCAAGTTTTAGGAAATCCTCATCTGTATAGTCTTTGGGATCCTTAGGAATCCCTTCTTTAGTTTCAAGATTTATGTTTACTGGTTTGTGTGGACCATATATCACAGATCTCCAACAACCTGTGTTGGTTTGTGACAAGGTATGTGCCATTCTCTTTTGCCATATATTGTACTCGTTTCTCACAAGCATGGCAGGTTTGGTGGCAGAACCAGTATTATGTGGATCCATTTTTAAAGAGTATAGATTTGTCTGATGACTCTTTTAAGTGATGGATATTGATAAAAAGTGAACTTTTGATCTTTTTATTGAATATCAATAAGAGCTTTGTGTCTGATTCTCAATTTGTTAGATTGATATGTGATCAGATAAACCAATGCTCTGATACCAATTGTTGGATCAGTTTGCTCTTATTTGCTAAGTAAGAACTTGCTATCTTGACACTTAAGTGTTTAGCAAGTCCTTGTAAATCACATTATAAGCACAGCGGAATGTTATAAGTCAAAGCAACACTTTTTATACAAAGGCAGAGTTATAACTCCCCCTTGATGTTTGAAACTAATAGATGACAAAGTATTTATTATGAATCTAAGTTGTAAATGAGAATTAGATACTTAGAGAGATTCACAATAAATACAGAAATGGAATATAACAATGAGAGTGTTTGAAGGATTTTTCTGTTGAAAATCAATGTCTAAAATAGAAGGTTGAAGCCTTCTATTTATAGACGATTACATGCATGTATCTTGCCTAAAAAGCAAGCACAGAAACTCCAGTGACAAGTTGCACAAGTTGCAACATTGAAAGAAACAAATACAGCTAAAAGTAATATTAAACAATAAACTACTGATGCAAAAAGGCGGTGGGAAATATCTTCTGCTAAGTGCTGATGAAAGACAACTACTGAAGAGTAGTTTTGTCTTCAGTACTTCTGAAGTGAACTTGTCTGGTTTGGACTTCAGAACTTCTGCAACTTCAGCACTTCTTCATATCTTCTAATCAGCAGTTTCTTGTCTTTTCTTCAGTACTTCTATACTTAGCCAAAATGACAGAAGTGAATTAGACTAAGGTTTACAAAAGTGGTTTCACCAATCCTCTTTGTCCTAACATAAAATTATTTCCAAGAGTAAGAATTTCCAGCCTTTATAAACTGTTGTTCAGTATTCTTTGACCTACAGCACCTGAATGTCCAACGATACACCCATTTTAGTTTGTTAATACTATAATTAGGCTTCTCCTATAAGGATAAGAGATTCGGGGTCCTGTGACTAACCCAGTAAGGGTGTACATTAGGCTATAAAATTATTTCCAAGAGTAAGAATTTCCAACCTTTATAAACTGTTGTTCAGTATTCTTTGACCTACACCACCTGAATGTCCAACGAGACACCCATTTTAGTTTGTTAATACTATTATTAGGCTTCTCCTATAAGGATAGGAGATTCGGGGTCCTGTGACTAACCCAATAAGGATGTACATTAGGCTATAAAATTATTTCCAAGAGTAAGAATTTCCAGCCTTTATAAACTGTTGTTCAGTATTCTTTGACCTACAACACCTGAATGTCCAACGAGACACCCATTTTAGTTTGTTAATACTATAATTAGGCTTCTCCTATAAGGATAGGAGATTCGGGGTCCTGTGACTAACCAACCCAATAAGGGTGTACATTAGGCTATAAAATTATTTCCAAGAGTAAGAATTTCCAGCCTTTATAAACTGTTCTTCAGTATTCTTTGACCTACAGTACCTGAATGTCCAACGAGATACCCATTTTTGTTTGTTAATACTATAATTAGGCTTCTCCTATAAGGATAGGAGATTCGGGGTCTTGTGACTAACCCAATAAGGGTGTACATTAGGCTATAAAATTATTTCCAAGAGTAAGAATTTCCAGCCTTTATAAACTGTTGTCCAGTATTCTTTGACCTACACCATCTGAATGTCCAACGAGACACCCATTTTAGTTTGTTAATACTATAATTAGGTTTCTCCTATAAGGATAGGAGATTCGGGGTCCTGTGACTAACCCGATAAGGGTGTACATTAGGCTATAAAATTATTTCCAAGAGTAAGAATTTCCAGCCTTTATAAACTGTTGTTCAGTATTCTTTGACCTAAAGCACCTGAATGTCCAACGAGACACCCATTTTAGTTTGTTAATACTATAATTAGGCTTCTCCTATAAGGATAGGAGATTCGGGGTCCTGTGACTAACCAACCCAATAAGGATGTACATTAGGCTATAAAATTATTTCCAAGAGTAAGAATTTCCAGCCTTTATAAACTGTTGATCAGTATTCTTTGACCTACACCACCTGAATGTCCAACGAGACACCCATTTTAGTTTGTTAATACTATAATTAGGCTTCTCCTATAAGGATATGTAGGTGCATATATGCGACTAATGCTTTGGATTAGATAAACCATATGTTTTGTTTTCTGTCGAAGGTGCGAAGGTAAGTTTTGGTAGGTGCGAAGGAGAGTTTTAGAAGGTGCGAAGGAAGAAGTTTTGGGCGAATGAAGACTGTTTATTATGAAGTTTGGTTCGACCGTTCACAATGGGCGAACCTGCACATTCGTATGAACAAAATGGGCGAATGTGCAGTCTATAAATAGGCAAACTCAGTTTTTGTAGTGTACTTTTGAGTCATTTATTTCCCGCCACTTTCTGAATTCTCTCTGTAACTTTTTATAAACTTGTTTTGCGTCTAATCCTTGATTGTAATCACTTTTCTACGTGTATTCAAGTTTGTTTATTAATGAAAAGCTTTGAAAATGATGATTTGTGTGTGTTTATCTGATTAGTTATCATTTTGTGCTGGTTTTGGGGATTCCGCACCCAAAACTAAATTGTTTGATTGTCTTTGTAGCTTATCGATCCTTTCAAAAATCCGATTGTGTTAGAGACATCAAACCTTAACAATGTGACTGTTGAAATTGCTCAACAGCATGTTGCTCTAGTATCTGCCATGGTTGCTTCTTACAACGGTTTGGTAGCAAGTCAGATTGGTAACAATAATCTCACCAATGAAGACTATGCTCAAATCGATAAAGAGGAAATGGAGTTGATGGACATTCAGTGGGCTTTTGCAAGCATTATGAGGAGAGCCACTGATTTCATTCAGAAGACTGGCAGGACTGATCTCTCAACCTCTCCCAATACCACATACGGATTCAACAAAGCAAAGGTTACTTGCTTTAACTGTGGTGAAAAGGGACATTTTAAAAGGGAGTGCACACAACCAGCACAACAAGGTAACCGAAATCCTTTCAATTCTTCATACCAAAACCGACAAAACCAAAACCAGAATCAAGTGTCTTACAACAATCCAAACATTTCAAGCTTTCAACCACAAAATCAAAACACTTACCAGAACCGTCAACAAAACAACAACACCAGACAATCCACAACACAAAATCAACCTCAACAAAACCCAAACCGAACTATTGTTCCTATTTCTACACCCAACACACAAAACCAAAACCAAACTGATACTCAAAACCAAGCACTTGTTATTCAAAAAGATGAAGGTTTTGACTGGACTGGTATGCAATTGGGGGTAGAGGAAATCACTGCTGGGAATGTTGCATGTGTGGCACAGCAGATGAAGTTGGATGAAAATGAGGAAGTTGAAGAAGAGGTTGTGATTGAAAAAGTGTCAGAGTTGAAGATTGAAGAAGTGAATGATGATGTGATTGAAGAAATGAATGATGATGTGATTGTTGAAGGTGATGACAAGAGATCGGGAATGATTCTTGATTCTGTCACCGATGTTGGAGATCAATATGACTCAGCGTACTCGGATATGGAGAGCGAATCTGACTCAGAGACTAGTGTGAATTCACTAGATGATGATATTGACCAATTGCTAGCTGAAGCTGACTTCCTGATGACTCGCAAGTCATGTATGGTGGATGATGCATGCACCAAGATTGATTACTCCAAATTTTTTGCAGGAAAGGAAGCTCATTTTGCTCTAATGGCCATGACAGAACCTCCTAAACCGGTAAGTTCTGAAACTCAATCTTGTGTTAAATGTGATAAGTGTGCTGATTTTGAAAAACTGACTGATGAAAATAAGCTTCTCAAGGTTCAACTTGAGAGTGCAAAAATCAACTGTCAGATTTATCAAAAGGACTTAAAAGATTTCAACAAAGTTCTTGATGGTTATAAAAAGGATGTGTCAGAATTGAAAAAGACATTATCTATTAAACAACTTGCCATTAATAATTACATAAATGAAATGGAAAACACTAAATTAGAAATGGCAACCATCAAGTGCTTTGCGGAAAAAGTTAACAAGAAACTTGAAAGTTACAAGCATATTGCATACGTAGTTGATCATATCATTGAGGAACCCTCCCAGACAAATAGTGCAAACTATAAGTCAGTTCCATCTCCGGTATTGTTTGAGAATCACACTTTACATGCAATACCACCGGAGACTTTAATTCATCCTGATCCCTCACCAGAAAATGAACCTAACACTTCCAGTGTCGGGGATCCATATTCTGATGTGAGACCAGTTTTGGGAAATACAGAGGGTGTGGTCGCTACAGATGATTCAGATGAAGAAGATGAATCATCTGAGACGGTTGAAAGTGATAGTGATATCCCTGATGAAAATCATATAATCACTACTGAGCCAGTCTCACCGTCTCAGATAATTCATCCAATGGCAAATGCTCATCGCAAACATGAGAGTAAGAAAAATGATAAATTTGCTGGTAAAAGTTTTGAAAAAGAGAAGGTTAAGAATGTTAAAAAGAAGGTTGAAATTAAAACTGAGAAAAATATTGAAAAACCGGTTGAGAAGAAAAATGATTTAAAATCTGAGAAAAATAATAATGTGAGCAATAAAGCGTGTGATAAACCTGTCAAAATCTTCTATCGGATGCAAGGCTCCGATAAGATTTTGTCTGATGATGAGTTTCCGATTCAGTTTGTAAATTACACAAAAATCGAAAAGATCTGGCAGGAAAGTACGATTTGGTTTCCAAAATCTGAAAGGACCAACGACATTCCTCAAGAGATTTTAGACAAAATTTATTCGGAAAAGGATGCAAAGGTAAATGTCACACAGTTTGTTTTGCCTGTGCACAAAGAAAATAGTTTTATTGAACCGACTTACTCGAAGGATCCAGCTCCTGAGAGTTTAAGGAAACAATGCATGGTCGATCGATATCCCATTGCTAGTTTTTCCAAGTCGCCGATCAAGGAAAACTACGAGGAATACCGTGCGTGTTATAAGTGTGGGGAACGGGGACATTTACTTGCCGCCTGCCCATACGTACGACACAAAAGGCACGAGGTGGAAAAGAGGCAATATCATGAGTATCCGGTTGACAATTATGGCTATCAACAGAGGCGGCATTTTTCCCAACAACATTTTTATAATCAAAACAATTTTTACAACAAGGGGGAAAATCGGCCGATGACGTATGATAAGCACAACCGGAAGAAAACTGATAAATCTAGTAAGAAACCTCAGATGAACTCAACTGATGATACCAAAAAGGTTAATTCTAAACTTAATGGTACACAATCAGTTGGACCTGTCTCTGTTAAATCAGAGAAGGTAACCAAGAAGGTTGCGTTAAAGGAAGAAGTAAAGAAACTGACTGAGACCTCAAAATCTCAGATTCGGATCTTGAAAAGATCTGAGCAATCTTGGTCATCTAAGGAATCTGAAGGAGCTTCTACTTCACAAAGCAAGAAGAATGAGAAAGAGAAAGTTGTTAGTAAGGAGAAAGGGGTTGAAGTAACTCCAGTTGTTTGTGATCAAAAAGATTCTTTGAAACAACCTGTTCAAAGACCCAAGACCAACCAGGCTTGGGTCCCCCGAAAGAACTAACTGATCTACTTTAAATGTGCAGGGAGCTCCAGCTGGCCCTGTTAGCAGTCTATGGATTGTTGACAGTGGAGCTTCTGGTCACATGACAGGGGACCTCGCGCTACTCTTTGATATCAAAAATATTAACGGAGGTTATGTGGCTTTTGCTGGAAATAAGGGAGGCTACATCACTATGGAGGGGAGTGTAAGCAATGGGGTCGTAACATTTGAGCGGATTTCTTATGTGAAACAAATAGATTATAATTTGCTCAGTGTTAGTCAGATTTGTGATAAACAATTTTCAGTGTATTTTGATGACAAATCCTGTTATATCTTGAAACCTGGGTTTGAGTTACCAAAAGAGTGGGTGATGCTTAAGGCACCGAGAGTTAACAACTTGTATATTCTCGACATGTCTAAAGCAATGACCACCCATGGCCAAGTCACATGTTTCCTTTCCAAAGCTACAGAAAAAGAATCCATTATGTGGCATAGGAGAATGGGACACATCCATTTGAGAAAGATGAATCAGCTTGTGAAGAATGAACTTGTCACGGGAGTTAATGTCAAACACTTCCATCTGAATGACAAGTGTATCAGTTGCAAGAAGGGCAAGCAACACAAACAATCCCATAGACCAAAGAAAGTTAATTCTGTTGAGCTGCCACTAGAACGTTTGCATATGGATTTATTCGGTCCAGTCAGACGTAAAAGTCATGCTGGAGAGTTATACTGTCTTGTGGTGACTGATGATTATTCTAGATTTTCATGGGTAATGTGTTTGCATCAGAAAAGCGACACTTTTGACAACTTGAAGGTTCTGTTTACACGTCTGGAGAATTTATATGGTCTGAAGATCAAAAGAATTCGGAGTGATAATGGGACGGAGTTTAAAAATGCTCAGATGGAGGATCTTTGTGCAAACAAAGGAATTCATCATGAATATAGTGCTCCGTACACACCCCAGCAGAACGGTGTCGCAGAGAGAAAGAACAGGACTCTTATAGAGACGGCGAGAACTATGCTTGCGGATTCAAATCTTCCAGTCATGTTCTGGAACGAAGCTATTTACGCGGCATGTTATACTCTTAACCGTGTTTTGACAGTGAAGAAGTTTGGCAAGACTTCTTATGAGCTGTTGAACCGTCGCAAGCCGAATCTTGAGTATCTAGAACCATTCGGTGCCCCATGTACAATGTTGAATCCTTCGGAAAAGTTTGCTCCAAAGGCTGAAGAAGGTTATTTTGTTGGATATGCAACCCCATTAAAACGGGTATTCAATAAAAGTACTCGAAAAGTCGAGGAGTGGGCTAATGTCGAAGTTCAAAGATATACACAAAATGTACAAGGTGGAGGACCAGATTGGATGTTTGATTACAAAGATTTCTTTGAATCATTCAATCTAGATAGCTTGGTTGAAGAAGCTGTACTTCGATTATACTACGAGGTCGAAAACGCCGGAACTTCACCGTTAGTGCGTCCGATCACGGTAACTCCTCAAGCCGCTTCTAATGATGCCACTGCTCCTGTATTGGAAGAAGAGGTGTTCCAAGAAGCTTCTACATCGCTTAATTCATCCGAATCTGAATACGAAGACGATGATGCAACAAGTGAAGCTATTCTGGACAATGCTACAGTGACACCACCAGTGAACCCATCTACTACTGATGCTTCAACATCAAATGTGGGTAATGATCTGGATTCTACAGAGAATTTGACAACTCAGACGGGAGTACAAGTACCTGATTATCCGGAATCTCGGATACATCGGATACACCCGCTTGAACAAGTTATTGGTGATCCTGGTAGCAGTGTAATGACAAGAGGACAGCTGAAGAATGCTCAAGCACCAGACAACATTGGCAATCTTGCTTTATATGCCAAAATTCAAAAATCTGGTTTTCAAAATGACTGGTCATTTGCTTGTTATGTTTCGCATGTCGAGCCGCGGACATACAAGGATGCTCTTTTGGATGACGCCTGGGTGGAAGCAATGCAGGAAGAGTTATTACAATTCCAGAAACTTGGTGTATGGACCCTGACTGATTTACCTCCTGGAAGGAAGAAGATAGGCACTAAATGGGTGTTTAAGTGCAAGAAAGATGATAGAGGAGTTATTGTGCGAAACAAAGCTCGTTTGGTGGTTCAAGGTTTTCATCAGGTTGAAGGAATCGACTACAATGAAATCTATGCACCGGTTGCACGTTTGGAAGCTATCAGAATGTTCCTAGCGTTTGCATCATGGAAGAAATTTAAGGTGTATCAGATGGATGTAAAGAGCGCATTTCTTTACGGTGTGGTCAAAGAGGAAGTTTACGTAGGTCAACCACCGGGCTTTGAAGACCCAATCCACCGGGATAAGGTTTATGTTTTAAACAAAGCACTGTATGGTTTGCACCAAGCTCCGAGGCAATGGTATGAGGAGCTGAGCACGTATCTTCTCTCGAAAGGATTCAAACGCGGACTGGTTGACTGCACCCTGTTCACGAAAAGATCAGGAGATGACTTGCTTCTAGTACAAATTTATGTTGATGATATTATTTTCGGGTCTACTAACGAACTTCTGTGCAGGGAATTTGAACAAGTTATGCAGGAGAAGTTTGAGATGAGCGCTATGGGGGAAATGCAGTTTTTCCTCGGCTTGCAGGTGGAGCAAAGACCAACGGGGATCTTTATTCACCAAACCAAATATGTTTCTAAAGTCTTGAGCCGGTTCCAGATGGATGATTCCAAGCCGATGGATACCCCGATACAACCCAATCACGGGATTGGTGTTGACCTTAAGGGGGAGCTGACAGATCCATTTACATTCAGAGCAATCATCGGATCTCTGATGTACCTAACAGCGTCTAGGCCTGATATAATGTTCGCGACATGTCTTTGTGCTCGTTATCAATCGAAGCCGAAACAAAGTCATTTAGCAGCCGCGAAGCGTATCCTTAGATATCTGAAGGGTTGTCCATCAAAAGGACTATGGTACCCTCATGATGATAATTTTGACCTAATCGCTTTTAGTGATGCAGATTGGGGCGGCTGTGACAAGGACAGCAAATCCACAACGGCTGGATGTCAGTTTATGGGGAGCAGGCTCGTGACCTGGCAATGCAAGAAACAAACCGCAGTTGCACTATCCACATGTGAAGCAGAATACGTTTCAGCATCGAGCTGCTGCTCACAGGTTCTTTGGATCCAACAGCAGATGGTGGATTACGGTTTGCAATTTCTTAAAACCCCTATTTACTGTGATAATGAGGCCGCAATCGCATTAACAAAAGACTTAGTAAATCACTCAAAGGCTAAACATATTCGGATTAAATATCATTTTATCCGTGATTGTTATGCTAAAGAGTTGATCGATATGGTCAAAATCCACACTGATTACCAACGCGCAGATCTTTTTACCAAAGCTTTTGACAAATCCAGATTTGATTATCTTTTAAAAGCTAATGGTATTAAAGAAAAACAGGACTGATCACCACCTCAGTCTATCACTTTTTAGTTTAAATTTTTACTGTTTTTCAGAAAAATTTCGAAAATCCAAAAACATTGAAAAATTTCAAAATCCATAAAAAATTAGAAAATTTCTTTGCTGACTGCTATATCTTCTTCCCTTAGATTAATGCCGTCAGATTTCTGTGAACAAACGATATCTGGGCAATCACATATTTGAAATGCTCCAGCTTATCCTTGGGAACAGTAAATTCGAAAATTTATAAAAATCAGAAAATTCTAAAATGATTTCCTGGAGTATAAAGGGAAATGATAGTACATCAGTGGGGATCTGACACATTCTAAATAATGTAATGATATATAGGGCGTGTGTCTGAGTCTGTGCGATGTGCTGATAGGCTTCGTAGACCTATTACTGCGTGTCTGATACATACATATCAAACGATTTGATGTGTGGATGAACTCCTCATGGGCATATGGTCTTAGTACCGTAATTTCGTTTGATAGGGTATTTGTACAAAACTCGGAGGTTTAGGGTCGTTATGTTATTAGTTGTCTGGGGATAGCCTCTCTGATCTTCTGCTGTAAGTCATTACGAACCTAGATCAGACAGGGTGTCTTTATAAAAGAGCTATATGCCAAATCCTGAAGTTACCGAATTGAGGAACTTTTCATGTTATATGATGATCAAAGATTATCTATTACATCGTATTGATCACTGATGCAAATCATGATTAATATCAGTCCTCAACCTGGTATAGTGCATATGTTACTTTGCTGCATTAACTTGCTGACCTGTATACCTCTATGCATTATATCTTGTACAATTACAGACAACAAAAGCATAATCACGCTTTACAATGAGTCTTTGTGCATTTACTTCTTGATACGGGAGTATGTCGTGTGCGTGGGAACCACAGACAATTGCGTTTATACTATATATATCAGTATCAGTTTAAAGCACTGCATAAAAGTCTGCATGAGAGTTTATGTGGATCACAATATCAGCAATTGCCAGATCACACATTGTCTTTAATGATAATAATTTCAAAAAGATCAACGGTGTGATCAGATTTCTCATAAACTGATATGATCCCTTTTCCGGAATCACAAAAACATTTACAGTTTTTCATTTACATTTTCGCATTTTACTTTACTGTCAAAAATTACAAAACTCAAAAAGATTTTAGGTGTGTTTTAGCATAAACTTTAGAAAATCCAAAAAGATTTTGCTTTTTCATCTTATTTTTGATAACTGATGGTGGTTGATGTCGATTTTCTAAAACCTGGTACACCAATTGAGTTTTGTGATCTTTATAATGTGAAAATATGATGATTGGATGCTTAAAAGTTGAGAAATAATTGAATCGGGATTCGTTTTTGCAATTTGGAAAATTTTCAAAAATTCCAGTTTACATTCGCCCATTCGTTTGGTCGAATGTGGAATTTTACAGTCTCATTCGTATGTTTTGACGGGCGAAGGAGAGTGTTCTTCATCAATTTCTCATTCGAACCCTTTTGCCTCATTCGAACCCTTTCAATAGGGTCGAAGGAGACAAAAGTTTCTCCTTCGTATGGTCAAAATGGGCGAAGGAGATTGTCTATATAAGCCCATCTGCACATTCGAACCTTCACTTATTTTTATCAGAATTTTTCATACTGTGTCACCTTGTTGCTCGTTTTCTTTACACTTTACCATTGTGTTTCTCTTGTTTAACTGATCATTTTGCCCTTATTTTCACAGGTAAACATCAAGTATTGAGGGTTTAATCGTCATTTTTGTGTTTCGAACCCTAGGATCTAATTACAGTTCTATGTCTGTTTTTAATTACAATTGATTGTGTCAGTTCATTCTCTGTATGTTTTAGGGGGAGAAAATCCATCAAACAAGGGTTAAATTACATCAGATTGATGTGTTTGATCAAACCCACTTTCGAACCCTTGTTTTGATCAGAAAACATACATAGAATGGTTAATAATGTTTGATGTTTGTTTTAAAAGTTTATTCGGTGTGTTTAGTACATGTTCCAATCAAATGATCATGTTTTTAATGGTTAAAATTCATAATTGAAATTTTGAAAAGCTGTTTCACTTTCGTCTGTTTTCGAGTGGGCGAAGGAGACATTATGAACGGGCGAATGAAGTAAATTGGTCGAATGAAAAACTTTTTGTTTAACATTTTACATTTGTACCAAATATTCTCATTCGAACCCTGTAAAACACTCATTCGCACCCCCGTTTGGGCGAATGAGGAAATTATACCAAAATTTTTGATTTTTGAAATTTTACGATTTCTAACTTGTGTTTTTGATTTGTTTTGCAGATTCTAAACATGTCTGAACAGGAGAAAACCACAGAGCAAGCCGGATCTTCTTCCCAACCAGCTAAGACGAAACAGTTGGACTTTGAAAATGCACACAACTGTTGTGCGTATTTGGGAGACGTAAAGAAGCACGTTGAATTTACCGAGATCATTAATTACTTCAAGAGATGCCGAGTACTTGACGCGATTGCTACACCTGCCGTCATTTACAGGGATATCATGCAAGAGTTTTGGGAGAACGCCAAGATGGACTTCTGGAAGTGTCAATCTTGTTTGATTAGCAAAGTCCAAGGTCAGAGGATTATAGTTTGTGAAGATGATCTTAGAGAGGCGTTGAATCTTCATGATGAGAAGGATGACCCGAAAGAGTTGGAGTTTATGGATCAAAGGAAGTGTTTCTTGAGGATGAAGTATAATGGTCCTATCACCGATGGTTCTCTACATAAGGGAAAACTGTGCCCTCAGTTTAAATATTTGGCACATGTTTGAATTCACGTGTTTGGATCGGCTGCGGGTGGATTTGATTTAATGAGGAAAAGCATAAGCTCGATGATGGTGGCTTTAATATTGAACAAACCGTTCAATGTTTCTGGGATGCTTATGAATCATTTACTAGAGCCAGTTAATGGAACAAGGACACTAAAGTTTTTATTATATCCTCGGTTTCTACAGATGGTGTTTGATAATAAGTATAAGGACTTGAAGAAGGATCCAAAACAGATTGTGGTTCAAGAGCATATGACGTTGAACACACTTGCCAGGATGAAAGCATACAAAGGCTTATCTGCTGATGAACGTCCTCCAGTTAGGCGTTTATTTGGTCATTTGGCGAATATAAACTATGAGGATCCAGGAAAAGATGATCCAGGGAAAGGGAAAGTGAGACATGATGATAGCAATTCTGATACTGATGATCCTTTACATCATATTGATCCTGATGCAAAGCGAAAAAGACAGATAGTGAATGTGGGAGCTAAGGGTGGCAAGATGAAAAAGAAGGAGGTGACTATTAAGGTTGTTGAACCTGAGAAGGAGAAACAGAAGTCTGCTCCAAGGAGACAGAAGAGTAAAGCTCAAAAGGGTTTACATTTAGTAGATGAAGTGTCTGTTGATTCTGAAGAGACACAAGAAGACGAGAGATGGAATTCTGAGGCTGAAACAGTTGAGACCACCTTGCCCAAGGCCACTGAGGCTGGTGCGTCTGCTGGTGCTGAAGATGAAGGTGTTAGGAGTCCAGTTGAGGACGATTTTGTTTTGAATGTTGATGAGATTGAAACTGGTTCTCCTGTTCAAGCACAGAAAAAGAAGAAACAGGAGAAACCGAGTTTGAAGAGAAAGAAAGAACTTGAAATGTTGATGGCTGGAAAGAATTTACCACCAGCTACTAGTTCAAAGTCACCGGTTGCTGAGCAGGCACAGAAGAAACAGAAAACCACAACAACTTCAAGCACACCACAAACAAAAGGAATTCCAATGGATGATGTGAATGAAGCATTGGATAATGTGCTGAAGAAAATGAGAAAAGGCAAGATGCAAGAAGTTGTTGAACAACCTGTTAAGAAAAAGGTTTCTGTTGATAGTGATGTTATGGATGCTGTTAATCAACGACTGACTAAAATGATGAATATCATTAACAAACAGCAGAGTGAGATTGAACAGTTAAAAACGACTGACAAGAAGATGTTAGAGGTTGTAGTCACATCAGCGGATGATAATGCTTTGATGAAGAAAACCATTAAGAGGTTGAAGAGGGAAAACAAAAAGTTGCTAAAGCATGAGCAACGGAATACTAGAAGTTAATGGCTTTGAAGGAGGAGAACAAAGAACTGAAGAAGAATAACAGAAAGATGGATAGTCTGATTCAAGACTTGTACAGTCGAGCTCCTCAACTTCAAGCTGGTGAGGAAGACAAAGAGTTAGATGAACAACAGGTTGATTATGAACCATCAGATGAAGAGGAAGATGATGAATTAGATGAAGATGCTGGAAATGATACTAAGAAGAAGAAGAAAGACGATAATGATGGTGATGATGGTTCGAGTGATGGTTCAGGTGAAAGCGGCTCTGCTTCTGATGATAGTGATGATGATAATGATGACGCTGAACAGTTTTCATATGAAAAGCGTGAAACAGGTGAGGGTGGAGAATCAAGTTCGAAAGCTCCTGGAGAGAATGTAGATGATGATGATATTTTCTGGAACGAAAAATTAAAGTCATTGTCTGAAGAAGATAAAACTAAGTATCGTCAGATGTTAACTGATCGAGTCTGGACGATAGACATGACTAGCAGGTTTCCTGAAATATTTGAATCTGAGAATAAACTCTTCGAATTGGAATATGATGACCCTGATCTTGAAGATGGGGAAGTGTCTGCGGCTATTTCAAAAGAAATTTTGGAAGGTTTAGCAAAGCAAGTGGGTAAGACGTTAGAAGAATTACTTGCTGATAATTTTATTCCTCTGATTCCTGAGAAAGAAGCTGGAAATCACTCAGATGATCGTGATGTTCCTGCATTTGAGGAAGTCGAGATGGAAGATATTACGAGCGATGAATATCCACAATATTTCAGAACAAATCAAGAATGTGGATTTTCATTCTCAGACGAATTGCTAAACCATGCTGAGAAAATAGCCAAAGAGAAGAGTAAGATGTTTGAAGATCAAATCTTTGAAGGGCATGAGAATCCTCGGTTCGAACAAACAGACAGTTTGAAGGAGTTGTTGAGGAAACTGAAGGAGAAGGAGAATAACCGCCCTAAAGCTGATATTCAGGGAAGCTTCTACAAACTTCATAGCAGTATGTTCAAAGGTCGTGCTTTGGCCTGGAAGTTTGTCAAAGAGCTTAGGTGTTTTGCAGTGAAATGGGAGAAGGGTATTCTATACTTTGAGAAGTTTCATCATTTAAAGACTCTTCCTTACTGGGCAATCAGGGATATTTGTCGTCACCGTCTAACGGGAGCGCCAAATAGCCAGATTGATTATTTTGCTGAGAAGATGACTCGTGAAAGTCGAACCGAGTGGAATTTGTTTAGACCTCAGTATCCAAAGAGGATTGAACACAAGAAGGAGATTAATGAGATAACTGGATTGCCCAAAGTCACTTTGAAGTATAAACCACCGCGAGTGCTGAAGAAAATTCCATTGTTGCATATTCCTCAGCATTTCGCTAAAGACTTTATCTGGTGGTACTATGATTGGAAGAGAGCAGAGGCTGTGATTGTGTTAAAGGATGGTGAGAAGGATTATAAGAAAGTGCTTATTTTTGATCCTATGTGGCTAATCAATTGCTCACATGAGGATATCATTATGTTATTCTATAATCCTATCTACTCAGACGCAAAAGATGCTGAACAAGCAGGAAAATACCAACGTGTGGTATTTCTATGCTTTGCGTATGACATCAACGCTGGATGTGACTTTGAGAAGAAGTTGGGAAAGACTGTTGAGAAGGTTGTGCCTGTGAAGAAATCAAAGAAGAAGATAGTTCAGGAACCGGTACTGACTAGAGATCAAAAGATTATTCGACACATCAGATTAATGAACAAGATCATGGATGAACAGAGAAGATTACAATCCAAGCAATAGTCGAGGGGGAGTTTGTAGGTGCATATATGCGACTAATGCTTTGGATTAGATAAACCATATGTTTTGTTTTCTGTCGAAGGTGCGAAGGTAAGTTTTGGTAGGTGCGAAGGAGAGTTTTAGAAGGTGCGAAGGAAGAAGTTTTGGGCGAATGAAGACTGTTTATTATGAAGTTTGGTTCGACCGTTCACAATGGGCGAACCTGCACATTCGTATGAACAAAATGGGCGAATGTGCAGTCTATAAATAGGCAAACTCAGTTTTTGTAGTGTACTTTTGAGTCATTTATTTCCCGCCACTTTCTGAATTCTCTCTGTAACTTTTTATAAACTTGTTTTGCGTCTAATCCTTGATTGTAATCACTTTTCTACGTGTATTCAAGTTTGTTTATTAATGAAAAGCTTTGAAAATGATGATTTGTGTGTGTTTATCTGATTAGTTATCATTTTGTGCTGGTTTTGGGGATTCCGCACCCAAAACTAAATTGTTTGATTGTCTTTGTAGCTTATCGATCCTTTCACGCGCATACAGGATAGGAGATTCGGGGTCCTGTGACTAACCCAGTAAGGGTGTACATTAGGTTATAAAATTATTTCCAAGAGTAAGAATTTCCAACCTTTATAAACTGTTGTTCAGTATTCTTTGACCTACACCACCTGAATTTCCAACGAGACACCCATTTTAGTTTGTTAATACTATAATTAGGCTTCTCCTATAAGGATAGGAGATTCGGGGTCCTGTGACTAACCCAGTAAGGGTGTACATTAGGCTATAAAATTATTTCCAAGAGTAAGAATTTCCAGCCTTTATAAACTGTTGTTCAGTATTCTTTGACCTACAGCACCTGAATGTCCAACTAGACACCCATTTTAGTTTGTTAATACTATAATTAGGCTTCTCCTATAAGGATAGGAGATTCGGGTTCCTGTGACTAACCCAATAAGGGTGTACATTAGGCTATAAAATTATTTCCAAGAGTAAGAATTTCCAGCCTTTATAAACTGTTGTTCAGTATTCTTTGACCTAAAGCACCTGAATGTCCAACGAGACACCCATTTTAGTTTGTTAATACTATAATTAGGTTTCTCCTATAAGGATAGGAGATTCGGGGTCCTGTGACTAACCAACCCAATAAGGGTGTACATTAGGCTATAAAATTATTTCCAAGAGTAAGAATTTCCAGCCTTTAAAAACTGTTATTCAGTATTCTTTGACCTACAGTACCTGAATGTCCAACGAGATACCCATTTTTGTTTGTTAATACTATAATTAGGCTTCTCCTATAAGGATAGGAGATTCGGGGTCCTGTGACTAACCCAATAAGGGTGTACATTAGGCTATAAAATTATTTCCAAGAGTAAGAATTTCCAGCCTTTATAAACTGTTGTTCAGTATTCTTTGACCTACAGCACCTGAATGTCCAACGAGACACCCATTTTAGTTTGTTAATACTATAATTAGGCTTCTCCTATAAGGATAGGAGATTCGGGGTCCTGTGACTAACCCAATAAGGGTGTACATTAGGCTATAAAATTATTTCCAAGAGTAAGAATTTCCAGCCTTTATAAACTGTTGTTCAGTATTCTTTGACCTAAAGCACCTGAATGTCCAACGAGACACCCATTTTAGTTTGTTAATACTATAATTAGGCTTCTCCTATAAGGATAGGAGATTCGGGGTCCTGTGACTAACCCAATAAGGGTGTACATTAGGCTATAAAATTATTTCCAAGAGTAAGAATTTCCAGCCTTTATAAACTGTTATTCAGTATTCTTTGACCTAAAGCACCTGAATGTCCAACGAGACACCCATTTTAGTTTGTTAATACTATAATTAGGCTTCTCCTATAAGGATAGGAGATTCGGGGTCCTGTGACTAACCCAATAAGGGTGTACATTAGGCTATAAAATTATTTCCAAGAGTAAGAATTTCCAACCTTTATAAACTGTTGTTCAGTATTCTTTGACCTACAGCACCTGAATGTCCAATGATACACCCATTTTAGTTTGTTAATACTATAATTAGGCTTCTCCTATAAGGATAAGAGATTCGGGGTCCTGTGACTAACCCAGTAAGGGTGTACATTAGGCTATAAAATTATTTCCAAGAGTAAGAATTTCCAACCTTTATAAACTGTTGTTCAGTATTCTTTGACCTACACCACCTGAATGTCCAACGAGACACCCATTTTAGTTTGTTAATACTATTATTAGGCTTCTCCTATAAGGATAGGAGATTCGGGGTCCTGTGACTAACCCAATAAGGATGTACATTAGGCTATAAAATTATTTCCAAGAGTAAGAATTTCCAGCCTTTATAAACTGTTGTTCAGTATTCTTTGACCTACACCACCTGAATGTCCAACGAGACACCCATTTTAGTTTGTTAATACTATAATTAGGCTTCTCCTGTAAGGATAGGAGATTCGGGGTCCTGTGACTAACCCAGTAAGGGTGTACATTAGGCTATAAAATTATTTCCAAGAGTAAGAATTTCCAGCCTTTATAAACTGTTGTTCAGTATTCTTTGACCTAAAGCACCTGAATGTCCAACGAGACACCCATTTTAGTTTGTTAATACTATAATTAGGCTTCTCCTATAAGGATAGGAGATTCGGGGTCCTGTGACTAACCAACCCAATAAGGGTGTACATTAGGCTATAAAATTATTTCCAAGAGTAAGAATTTCCAGCCTTTAAAAACTGTTATTCAGTATTCTTTGACCTACAGTACCTGAATGTCCAACGAGATACCCATTTTTGTTTGTTAATACTATAATTAGGCTTCTCCTATAAGGATAGGAGATTCGGGGTCCTGTGACTAACCCAGTAAGGGTGTACATTAGGCTATAAAATTATTTCCAAGAGTAAGAATTTCCAACCTTTATAAACTGTTATTCAGTATTCTTTGACCTACACCACCTGAATTTCCAACGAGACACCCATTTTAGTTTGTTAATACTATAATTAGGCTTCTCCTATAAGGATAGGAGATTCGGGGTCCTGTGACTAACCCAGTAAGGGTGTACATTAGGCTATAAAATTATTTCCAAGAGTAAGAATTTCCACCCTTTATAAACTGTTGTTCAGTATTCTTTGACCTACAGCACCTGAATGTCCAACTAGACACCCATTTTAGTTTGTTAATACTATAATTAGGTTTCTCCTATAAGGATATGAGATTCGGGGTCCTGTGACTAACCCAATAAGGGTGTACATTAGGCTATAAAATTATTTCCAAGAGTAAGAATTTCCAGCCTTTATAAACTGTTGTTCAGTATTCTTTGACCTAAAGCACCTGAATGTCCAACGAGACACCCATTTTAGTTTGTTAATACTATAATTAGGCTTCTCCTATAAGGATAGGAGATTCGGGGTCCTGTGACTAACCAACCCAATAAGGGTGTACATTAGGCTATAAAATTATTTCCAAGAGTAAGAATTTCCAGCCTTTAAAAACTGTTATTCAGTATTCTTTGACCTACAGTACCTGAATGTCCAACGAGATACCCATTTTTGTTTGTTAATACTATAATTAGGCTTCTCCTATAAGGATAGGAGATTCGGGGTCCTGTGACTAACCCAATAAGGGTGTACATTAGGCTATAAAATTATTTCCAAGAGTAAGAATTTCCAGCCTTTATAAACTGTTGTTCAGTATTCTTTGACCTACAGCACCTGAATGTCCAACGAGACACCCAATTTAGTTTGTTAATACTATAATTAGGCTTCTCCTATAAGGATAGGAGATTCGGGGTCCTGTGACTAACCCAATAAGGGTGTACATTAGGCTATAAAATTATTTCCAAGAGTAAGAATTTCCAGCCTTTATAAACTGTTGTTCAGTATTCTTTGACCTAAAGCACCTGAATGTCCAACGAGACACCCATTTTAGTTTGTTAATACTATAATTAGCGTCTCCTATAAGGATAGGAGATTCGGGGTCCTGTGACTAACCCAATAAGGGTGTACATTAGGCTATAAAATTATTTCCAAGAGTAAGAATTTCCAGCCTTTAAAAACTGTTGTTCAGTATTCTTTGACCTAAAGCACCTGAATGTCCAACGAGACACCCATTTTAGTTTGTTAATACTATAATTAGGCTTCTCCTATAAGGATAGGAGATTCAGGGTCCTGTGACTAACCAACCCAATAAGGGTGTACATTAGGCTATAAAATTATTTCCAAGAGTAAGAATTTCCACCCTTTATAAACTGTTGTTCAGTATTCTTTGACCTACAGCACCTGAATGTCCAACGAGACACCCATTTTAGTTTGTTAATACTATAATTAGGCTTCTCCTGTAAGGATAGGAGATTCGGGGTCCTGTGACTAACCCAGTAAGGGTGTACATTAGGCTATAAAATTATTTCCAAGAGTAAGAATTTCCAGCCTTTATAAACTGTTGTTCAGTATTCTTTGACCTAAAGCACCTGAATGTCCAACGAGACACCCATTTTAGTTTGTTAATACTATAATTAGGCTTCTCCTATAAGGATAGGAGATTCGGGGTCCTGTGACTAACCAACCCAATAAGGGTGTACATTAGGCTATAAAATTATTTCCAAGAGTAAGAATTTCCAGCCTTTAAAAACTGTTATTCAGTATTCTTTGACCTACAGTACCTGAATGTCCAACGAGATACCCATTTTTGTTTGTTAATACTATAATTAGGCTTCTCCTATAAGGATAGGAGATTCGGGGTCCTGTGACTAACCCAGTAAGGGTGTACATTAGGCTATAAAATTATTTCCAAGAGTAAGAATTTCCAACCTTTATAAACTGTTATTCAGTATTCTTTGACCTACACCACCTGAATTTCCAACGAGACACCCATTTTAGTTTGTTAATACTATAATTAGGCTTCTCCTATAAGGATAGGAGATTCGGGGTCCTGTGACTAACCCAGTAAGGGTGTACATTAGGCTATAAAATTATTTCCAAGAGTAAGAATTTCCACCCTTTATAAACTGTTGTTCAGTATTCTTTGACCTACAGCACCTGAATGTCCAACTAGACACCCATTTTAGTTTGTTAATACTATAATTAGGTTTCTCCTATAAGGATAGGAGATTCGGGGTCCTGTGACTAACCCAATAAGGGTGTACATTAGGCTATAAAATTATTTCCAAGAGTAAGAATTTCCAGCCTTTATAAACTGTTGTTCAGTATTCTTTGACCTAAAGCACCTGAATGTCCAACGAGACACCCATTTTAGTTTGTTAATACTATAATTAGGCTTCTCCTATAAGGATAGGAGATTCGGGGTCCTGTGACTAACCAACCCAATAAGGGTGTACATTAGGCTATAAAATTATTTCCAAGAGTAAGAATTTCCAGCCTTTAAAAACTGTTATTCAGTATTCTTTGACCTACAGTACCTGAATGTCCAACGAGATACCCATTTTTGTTTGTTAATACTATAATTAGGCTTCTCCTATAAGGATAGGAGATTCGGGGTCCTGTGACTAACCCAATAAGGGTGTACATTAGGCTATAAAATTATTTCCAAGAGTAAGAATTTCCAGCCTTTATAAACTGTTGTTCAGTATTCTTTGACCTACAGCACCTGAATGTCCAATGAGACACCCAATTTAGTTTGTTAATACTATAATTAGGCTTCTCCTATAAGGATAGGAGATTCGGGGTCCTGTGACTAACCCAATAAGGGTGTACATTAGGCTATAAAATTATTTCCAAGAGTAAGAATTTCCAGCCTTTATAAACTGTTGTTCAGTATTCTTTGACCTAAAGCACCTGAATGTCCAACGAGACACCCATTTTAGTTTGTTAATACTATAATTAGCGTCTCCTATAAGGATAGGAGATTCGGGGTCCTGTGACTAACCCAATAAGGGTGTACATTAGGCTATAAAATTATTTCCAAGAGTAAGAATTTCCAGTCTTTATAAACTGTTATTCAGTATTCTTTGACCTACAGTACCTGAATGTCCAACGAGATACCCATTTTTGTTTGTTAATACTATAATTAGGCTTCTCCTATAAGGATAGGAGATTCGGGGTCCTGTGACTAACCCAATAAGGGTGTACATTAGGCTATAAAATTATTTCCAAGAGTAAGAATTTCCAGCCTTTATAAACTGTTGTTCAGTATTCTTTGACCTACAGCACCTGAATGTCCAATGATACACCCATTTTAGTTTGTTAATACTATAATTAGGCTTCTCCTATAAGGATAAGAGATTCGGGGTCCTGTGACTAACCCAGTAAGGGTGTACATTAGGCTATAAAATTATTTCCAAGAGTAAGAATTTCCAACCTTTATAAACTGTTGTTCAGTATTCTTTGACCTACACCACCTGAATGTCCAACGAGACACCCATTTTAGTTTGTTAATACTATTATTAGGCTTCTCCTATAAGGATAGGAGATTTGGGGTCCTGTGACTAACCCAATAAGGATGTACATTAGGCTATAAAATTATTTCCAAGAGTAAGAATTTCCAGCCTTTATAAACTGTTGTTTAGTATTCTTTGACCTACACCACCTGAATGTCCAACGAGACACCCATTTTAGTTTGTTAATACTATAATTAGGCTTCTCCTGTAAGGATAGGAGATTCGGGGTCCTGTGACTAACCCAGTAAGGGTGTACATTAGGCTATAAAATTATTTCCAAGAGTAAGAATTTCCAGCCTTTATAAACTGTTGTTCAGTATTCTTTGACCTACAGCACCTGAATGTCCAACGAGACACCCATTTTAGTTTGTTAATACTATAATTAGGCTTCTCCTATAAGGATAGGAGATTCGGGGTCCTGTGACTAACCCAATAAGGGTGTACATTAGGCTATAAAATTATTTCCAAGAGTAAGAATTTCCAGCCTTTATAAACTGTTATTCAGTATTCTTTGACCTAAAGCACCTGAATGTCCAACGAGACACCCATTTTAGTTTGTTAATACTATAATTAGGCTTCTCCTATAAGGATAGGAGATTCGGGGTCCTGTGACTAACCAACCCAATAAGGGTGTACATTAGGCTATAAAATTATTTCCAAGAGTAAGAATTTCCAGTCTTTATAAACTGTTATTCAGTATTCTTTGACCTACAGTACCTGAATGTCCAACGAGATACCCATTTTTGTTTGTTAATACTATAATTAGGCTTCTCCTATAAGGATAGGAGATTCGGGGTCCTGTGACTAACCCAATAAGGGTGTACATTAGGCTATAAAATTATTTCCAAGAGTAAGAATTTCCAGCCTTTATAAATTGTTGTTCAGTATTCTTTGACCTACACCACCTGAATGTCCAACGAGACACCCATTTTAGTTTGTTAATACTATAATTAGGTTTCTCCTATAAGGATAGGAGATTCGGGGTCCTGTGACTAACCCGATAAGGGTGTACATTAGGCTATAAAATTATTTCCAAGAGTAAGAATTTCCAGCCTTTATAAACTGTTGTTCAGTATTCTTTGACCTAAAGCACCTGAATGTCCAACGAGACACCCATTTTAGTTTGTTAATACTATAATTAGGCTTCTCCTATAAGGATAGGAGATTCGGGGTCCTGTGACTAACCAACCCAATAAGGATGTACATTAGGCTATAAAATTATTTCCAAGAGTAAGAATTTCCAGCCTTTATAAACTGTTGTTCAGTATTCTTTGACCTAAAGCACCTGAATGTCCAACGAGACACCCATTTTAGTTTGTTAATACTATAATTAGGCTTCTCCTATAAGGATAGGAGATTCGGGGTCCTGTGACTAACCAACCCAATAAGGGTGTACATTAGGCTATAAAATTATTTCCAAGAGTAAGAATTTCCAGCCTTTATAAACTGTTGTTCAGTATTCTTTGACCTACAGCACCTGAATGTCCAACGAGACACCCATTTTAGTTTGTTAATACTATAATTAGGCTTCTCCTATAAGGATAGGAGATTCGGGGTCCTGTGACTAACCCAATAAGGATGTACATTAGGCTATAAAATTATTTCCAAGAGTAAGAATTTCCAGCCTTTATAAACTGTTGTTCAGTATTCTTTGACCTACAGCACCTGAATGTCCAACGATACACCCATTTTAGTTTGTTAATACTATAATTAGGCTTCTCCTATAAGGATAAGAGATTCGGGGTCCTGTGACTAACCCAGTAAGGGTGTACATTAGGCTATAAAATTATTTCCAAGAGTAAGAATTTCCAACCTTTATAAACTGTTGTTCAGTATTCTTTGACCTACACCACCTGAATGTCCAACGAGACACCCATTTTAGTTTGTTAATACTATTATTAGGCTTCTCCTATAAGGATAGGAGATTCGGGGTCCTGTGACTAACCCAATAAGGATGTACATTAGGCTAGAAAATTATTTCCAAGAGTAAGAATTTCCAGCCTTTATAAACTGTTGTTCAGTATTCTTTGACCTACACCACCTGAATGTCCAACGAGACACCCATTTTAGTTTGTTAATACTATAATTAGGCTTCTCCTGTAAGGATAGGAGATTCGGGGTCCTGTGACTAACCTAGTAAGGGTGTACATTAGGCTATAAAATTATTTCCAAGAGTAAGAATTTCCAGCCTTTATAAACTGTTGTTCAGTATTCTTTGACCTACAGCACCTGAATGTCCAACGAGACACCCATTTTAGTTTGTTAATACTATAATTAGGCTTCTCCTATAAGGATAGGAGATTCGGGGTCCTGTGACTAACCCAATAAGGGTGTACATTAGGCTATAAAATTATTTCCAAGAGTAAGAATTTCCAGCCTTTATAAACTGTTATTCAGTATTCTTTGACCTAAAGCACCTGAATGTCCAACGAGACACCCATTTTAGTTTGTTAATACTATAATTAGGCTTCTCCTATAAGGATAGGAGATTCGGGGTCCTGTGACTAACCAACCCAATAAGGGTGTACATTAGGCTATAAAATTATTTCCAAGAGTAAGAATTTCCAGCCTTTATAAACTGTTATTCAGTATTCTTTGACCTACAGTACCTGAATGTCCAACGAGATACCCATTTTTGTTTGTTAATACTATAATTAGGCTTCTCCTATAAGGATAGGAGATTCGGGGTCCTGTGACTAACCCAATAAGGGTGTACATTAGGCTATAAAATTATTTCCAAGAGTAAGAATTTCCAGCCTTTATAAATTGTTGTTCAGTATTCTTTGACCTACACCACCTGAATGTCCAACGAGACACCCATTTTAATTTGTTAATACTATAATTAGGTTTCTCCTATAAGGATAGGAGATTCGGGGTCCTGTGACTAACCCGATAAGGGTGTACATTAGGCTATAAAATTATTTCCAAGAGTAAGAATTTCCAGCCTTTATAAACTGTTGTTCAGTATTCTTTGACCTAAAGCACCTGAATGTCCAACGAGACACCCATTTTAGTTTGTTAATACTATAATTAGGCTTCTCCTATAAGGATAGGAGATTCGGGGTCCTGTGACTAACCAACCCAATAAGGATGTACATTAGGCTATAAAATTATTTCCAAGAGTAAGAATTTCCAGCCTTTATAAACTGTTGTTCAGTATTCTTTGACCTAAAGCACCTGAATGTCCAACGAGACACCCATTTTAGTTTGTTAATACTATAATTAGGCTTCTCCTATAAGGATAGGAGATTCGGGGTCCTGTGACTAACCAACCCAATAAGGGTGTACATTAGGCTATAAAATTATTTCCAAGAGTAAGAATTTCCAGCCTTTATAAACTGTTGTTCAGTATTCTTTGACCTACAGCACCTGAATGTCCAACGAGACACCCATTTTAGTTTGTTAATACTATAATTAGGCTTCTCCTATAAGGATAGGAGATTCGGGGTCCTGTGACTAACCCAATAAGGATGTACATTAGGCTATAAAATTATTTCCAAGAGTAAGAATTTCCAGCCTTTATAAACTGTTGTTCAGTATTCTTTGACCTACAGCACCTGAATGTCCAACGATACACCCATTTTAGTTTGTTAATACTATAATTAGGCTTCTCCTATAAGGATAAGAGATTCGGGGTCCTGTGACTAACCCAGTAAGGGTGTACATTAGGCTATAAAATTATTTCCAAGAGTAAGAATTTCCAGCCTTTATAAACTGTTGTTCAGTATTCTTTGACCTAAAGCACCTGAATGTCCAACGAGACACCCATTTTAGTTTGTTAATACTATAATTAGGCTTCTCCTATAAGGATAGGAGATTCGGGGTCCTGTGACTAACCAACCCAATAAGGGTGTACATTAGGCTATAAAATTATTTCCAAGAGTAAGAATTTCCAGCCTTTATAAACTGTTATTCAGTATTCTTTGACCTACAGTACCTGAATGTCCAACGAGATACCCATTTTTGTTTGTTAATACTATAATTAGGCTTCTCCTATAAGGATAGGAGATTCGGGGTCCTGTGACTAACCCAATAAGGGTGTACATTAGGCTATAAAATTATTTCCAAGAGTAAGAATTTCCAGCCTTTATAAATTGTTGTTCAGTATTCTTTGACCTACACCACCTGAATGTCCAACGAGACACCCATTTTAGTTTGTTAATACTATAATTAGGTTTCTCCTATAAGGATAGGAGATTCGGGGTCCTGTGACTAACCCGATAAGGGTGTACATTAGGCTATAAAATTATTTCCAAGAGTAAGAATTTCCAGCCTTTATAAACTGTTGTTCAGTATTCTTTGACCTAAAGCACCTGAATGTCCAACGAGACACCCATTTTAGTTTGTTAATACTATAATTAGGCTTCTCTTATAAGGATAGGAGATTCGGGGTCCTGTGACTAACCAACCCAATAAGGATGTACATTAGGCTATAAAATTATTTCCAAGAGTAAGAATTTCCAGCATTTATAAACTGTTGTTCAGTATCCTTTGACCTAAAGCACCTGAATGTCCAACGAGACACCCATTTTAGTTTGTTAATACTATAATTAGGCTTCTTCTATAAGGATAGGAGATTCGGGGTCCTGTGACTAACCAACCCAATAAGGATGTACATTAGGCTATAAAATTATTTCCAAGAGTAAGAATTTCCAGCCTTTATAAACTGTTGTTCAGTATTCTTTGACCTAAAGCACCTGAATGTCCAACGAGACACCCATTTTAGTTTGTTAATACTATAATTAGGCTTCTCCTATAAGGATAGGAGATTCGGGGTCCTGTGACTAACCAACCCAATAAGGGTGTACATTAGGCTATAAAATTATTTCCAAGAGTAAGAATTTCCAGCCTTTATAAACCGTTGTTCAGTATTCTTTGACCTACAGCACCTGAATGTCCAACGAGACACCCATTTTAGTTTGTTAATACTATAATTAGGCTTCTCCTATAAGGATAGGAGATTCGGGGTCCTGTGACTAACCCAATAAGGATGTACATTAGGCTATAAAATTATTTCCAAGAGTAAGAATTTCCAGCCTTTATAAACTGTTGTTCAGTATTCTTTGACCTACAGCACCTGAATGTCCAACGATACACCCATTTTAGTTTGTTAATACTATAATTAGGCTTCTCCTATAAGGATAAGAGATTCGG
Organism: Ambrosia trifida; assembly: GCA_028751855.1. Taxonomy (NCBI): domain Eukaryota; kingdom Viridiplantae; phylum Streptophyta; class Magnoliopsida; order Asterales; family Asteraceae; genus Ambrosia; species Ambrosia trifida. The sequence goes on along the minus strand of CM054126.1, from coordinate 1,020,064 downwards.
GGTCCTGTGACTAACCCAGTAAGGGTGTACATTAGGCTATAAAATTATTTCCAAGAGTAAGAATTTCCAACCTTTGTAAACTGTTGTTCAGTATTCTTTGACCTACACCACCTGAATGTCCAACGAGACACCCATTTTAGTTTGTTAATACTATTATTAGGCTTCTCCTATAAGGATAGGAGATTCGGGGTCCTGTGACTAACCCAATAAGGATGTACATTAGGCTATAAAATTATTTCCAAGAGTAAGAATTTCCAGCCTTTATAAACTGTTGTTCAGTATTCTTTGACCTACACCACCTGAATGTCCAACGAGACACCCATTTTAGTTTGTTAATACTATAATTAGGCTTCTCCTGTAAGGATAGGAGATTCGGGGTCCTGTGACTAACCCAGTAAGGGTGTACATTAGGCTATAAAATTATTTCCAAGAGTAAGAATTTCCAGCCTTTATAAACTGTTGTTCAGTATTCTTTGACCTACAGCACCTGAATGTCCAACGAGACACCCATTTTAGTTTGTTAATACTATAATTAGGCTTCTCCTATAAGGATAGGAGATTCGGGGTCCTGTGACTAACCCAATAAGGGTGTACATTAGGCTATAAAATTATTTCCAAGAGTAAGAATTTCCAGCCTTTATAAACTGTTATTCAGTATTCTTTGACCTAAAGCACCTGAATGTCCAACGAGACACCCATTTTAGTTTGTTAATACTATAATTAGGCTTCTCCTATAAGGATAGGAGATTCGGGGTCCTGTGACTAACCAACCCAATAAGGGTGTACATTAGGCTATAAAATTATTTCCAAGAGTAAGAATTTCCAGCCTTTATAAACTGTTATTCAGTATTCTTTGACCTACAGTACCTGAATGTCCAACGAGATACCCATTTTTGTTTGTTAATACTATAATTAGGCTTCTCCTATAAGGATAGGAGATTCGGGGTCCTGTGACTAACCCAATAAGGGTGTACATTAGGCTATAAAATTATTTCCAAGAGTAAGAATTTCCAGCCTTTATAAATTGTTGTTCAGTATTCTTTGACCTACACCACCTGAATGTCCAACGAGACACCCATTTTAGTTTGTTAATACTATAATTAGGTTTCTCCTATAAGGATAGGAGATTCGGGGTCCTGTGACTAACCCGATAAGGGTGTACATTAGGCTATAAAATTATTTCCAAGAGTAAGAATTTCCAGCCTATATAAACTGTTGTTCAGTATTCTTTGACCTAAAGCACCTGAATGTCCAACGAGACACCCATTTTAGTTTGTTAATACTATAATTAGGCTTCTCCTATTAGGATAGGAGATTCGGGGTCCTGTGACTAACCAACCCAATAAGGATGTACATTAGGCTATAAAATTATTTCCAAGAGTAAGAATTTCCAGCCTTTATAAACTGTTGTTCAGTATTCTTTGACCTAAAGCACCTGAATGTCCAACGAGACACCCATTTTAGTTTGTTAATACTATAATTAGGCTTCTCCTATAAGGATAGGAGATTCGGGGTCCTGTGACTAACCAACCCAATAAGGGTGTACATTAGGCTATAAAATTATTTCCAAGAGTAAGAATTTCCAGCCTTTATAAACTGGTGTTCAGTATTCTTTGACCTACAGCACCTGAATGTCCAACGAGACACCCATTTTAGTTTGTTAATACTATAATTAGGCTTCTCCTATAAGGATAGGAGATTCGGGGTCCTGTGACTAACCCAATAAGGATGTACATTAGGCTATAAAATTATTTCCAAGAGTAAGAATTTCCAGCCTTTATAAACTGTTGTTCAGTATTCTTTGACCTACAGCACCTGAATGTCCAACGATACACCCATTTTAGTTTGTTAATACTATAATTAGGCTTCTCCTATAAGGATAAGAGATTCGGGGTCCTGTGACTAACCCAGTAAGGGTGTACATTAGGCTATAAAATTATTTCCAAGAGTAAGAATTTCCAACCTTTATAAACTGTTGTTCAGTATTCTTTGACCTACACCACCTGACTGTCCAACGAGACACCCATTTTAGTTTGTTAATACTATTATTAGGCTTCTCCTATAAGGATAGGAGATTCGGGGTCCTGTGACTAACCCAATAACGATGTACATTAGGCTATAAAATTATTTCCAAGAGTAAGAATTTCCAGCCTTTATAAACTGCTGTTCAGTATTCTTTGACCTACACCACCTGAATGTCCAACGAGACACCCATTTTAGTTTGTTAATACTATAATTAGGCTTCTCCTGTAAGGATAGGAGATTCGGGGTCCTGTGACTAACCCAGTAAGGGTGTACATTAGGCTATAAAATTATTTCCAAGAGTAAGAATTTCCAGCCTTTATAAACTGTTATTCAGTATTCTTTGACCTAAAGCACCTGAATGTCCAACGAGACACCCATTTTAGTTTGTTAATACTATAATTAGGCTTCTCCTATAAGGATAGGAGATTCGGGGTCCTGTGACTAACCAACCCAATAAGGGTGTACATTAGGCTATAAAATTATTTCCAAGAGTAAGAATTTCCAGCCTTTATAAACTGTTATTCAGTATTCTTTGACCTACAGTACCTGAATGTCCAACGAGATACCCATTTTTGTTTGTTAATACTATAATTAGGCTTCTCCTATAAGGATAGGAGATTCGGGGTCCTGTGACTAACCCAATAAGGGTGTACATTAGGCTATAAAATTATTTCCAAGAGTAAGAATTTCCAGCCTTTATAAATTGTTGTTCAGTATTCTTTGACCTACACCACCTGAATGTCCAACGAGACACCCATTTTAGTTTGTTAATACTATAATTAGGTTTCTCCTATAAGGATAGGAGATTCGGGGTCCTGTGACTAACCCGATAAGGGTGTACATTAGGCTATAAAATTATTTCCAAGAGTAAGAATTTCCAGCATTTATAAACTGTTGTTCAGTATTCTTTGACCTAAAGCACCTGAATGTCCAACGAGACACCCATTTTAGTTTGTTAATACTATAATTAGGCTTCTCCTATAAGGATAGGAGATTCGGGGTCCTGTGACTAACCAACCCAATAAGGATGTACATTAGGCTATAAAATTATTTCCAAGAGTAAGAATTTCCAGCCTTTATAAACTGTTGTTCAGTATTCTTTGACCTAAAGCACCTGAATGTCCAACGAGACACCCATTTTAGTTTGTTAATATTATAATTAGGCTTCTCCTATAAGGATAGGAGATTCGGGGTCCTGTGACTAACCAACCCAATAAGGGTGTACATTAGGCTATAAAATTATTTCCAAGAGTAAGAATTTCCAGCCTTTATAAACTGTTGTTCAGTATTCTTTGACCTACAGCACCTGAATGTCCAACGAGACACCCATTTTAGTTTGTTAATACTATAATTAGGCTTCTCCTATAAGGATAGGAGATTCGGGGTCCTGTGACTAACCCAATAAGGATGTACATTAGGCTATAAAATTATTTCCAAGAGTAAGAATTTCCAGCCTTTATAAACTGTTGTTCAGTATTCTTTGACCTACAGCACCTGAATGTCCAACGATACACCCATTTTAGTTTGTTAATACTATAATTAGGCTTCTCCTATAAGGATAAGAGATTCGGGGTCCTGTGACTAACCCAGTAAGGGTGTACATTAGGCTATAAAATTATTTCCAAGAGTAAGAATTTCCAACCTTTATAAACTGTTGTTCAGTATTCTTTGACCTACACCACCTGAATGTCCAACGAGACACCCATTTTAGTTTGTTAATACTATTATTAGGCTTCTCCTATAAGGATAGGAGATTCGGGGTCCTGTGACTAACCCAATAAGGATGTACATTAGGCTATAAAATTATTTCCAAGAGTAAGAATTTCCAGCCTTTATAAACTGTTGTTCAGTATTCTTTGACCTACACCACCTGAATGTCCAACGAGACACCCATTTTAGTTTGTTAATACTATAATTAGGCTTCTCCTGTAAGGATAGGAGATTCGGGGTCCTGTGACTAACCCAGTAAGGGTGTACATTAGGCTATAAAATTATTTCCAAGAGTAAGAATTTCCAGCCTTTATAAACTGTTGTTCAGTATTCTTTGACCTACAGCACCTGAATGTCCAACGATACACCCATTTTAGTTTGCTAATACTATAATTAGGCTTCTCCTATAAGGATAGGAGATTCGGGGTCCTGTGACTAACCCAATAAGGGTGTACATTAGGCTATAAAATTATTTCCAAGAGTAAGAATTTCCAGCCTTTATAAACTGTTATTCAGTATTCTTTGACCTAAAGCACCTGAATGTCCAACGAGACACCCATTTTAGTTTGTTAATACTATAATTAGGCTTCTCCTATAAGGATAGGAGATTCGGGGTCCTGTGACTAACCAACCCAATAAGGGTGTACATTAGGCTATAAAATTATTTCCAAGAGTAAGAATTTCCAGCCTTTATAAACTGTTATTCAGTATTCTTTGACCTACAGTACCTGAATGTCCAACGAGATACCCATTTTTGTTTGTTAATACTATAATTAGGCTTCTCCTATAAGGATAGGAGATTCGGGGTCCTGTGACTAACCCAATAAGGGTGTACATTAGGCTATAAAATTATTTCCAAGAGTAAGAATTTCCAGCCTTTATAAATTGTTGTTCAGTATTCTTTGACCTACACCACCTGAATGTCCAACGAGACACCCATTTTAGTTTGTTAATGCTATAATTAGGTTTCTCCTATAAGGATAGGAGATTCGGGGTCCTGTGACTAACCCGATAAGGGTGTACATTAGGCTATAAAATTATTTCCAAGAGTAAGAATTTCCAGCCTTTATAAACTGTTGTTCAGTATTCTTTGACCTAAAGCACCTGAATGTCCAACGAGACACCCATTTTAGTTTGTTAATACTATAATTAGGCTTCTCTTATAAGGATAGGAGATTCGGGGTCCTGTGACTAACCAACCCAATAAGGATGTACATTAGGCTATAAAATTATTTCCAAGAGTAAGAATTTCCAGCCTTTATAAACTGTTGTTCAGTATCCTTTGACCTAAAGCACCTGAATGTCCAACGAGACACCCATTTTAGTTTGTTAATACTATAATTAGGCTTCTCCTATAAGGATAGGAGATTCGGGGTCCTGTGACTAACCAACCCAATAAGGGTGTACATTAGGCTATAAAATTATTTCCAAGAGTAAGAATTTCCAGCCTTTATAAATTGTTGTTCAGTATTCTTTGACCTACACCACCTGAATGTCCAACGAGACACCCATTTTAGTTTGTTAATACTATAATTAGGTTTCTCCTATAAGGATAGGAGATTCGGGGTCCTGTGACTAACCCGATAAGGGTGTACATTAGGCTATAAAATTATTTCCAAGAGTAAGAATTTCCAGCCTTTATAAACTGTTATTCAGTATTCTTTGACCTAAAGCTCCTGAATGTCCAACGAGACACCCATTTTAGTTTGTTAATACTATAATTAGGCTTCTCCTATAAGGATAGGAGATTCGGGGTCCTGTGACTAACCAACCCAATAAGGGTGTACATTAGGCTATAAAATTATTTCCAAGAGTAAGAATTTCCAGCCTTTATAAACTGTTGTTCAGTATTCTTTGACCTACACCACCTGAATGTCCAACGAGACACCCATTTTAGTTTGTTAATACTATAATTAGGCTTCTCCTATAAGGATAGGAGATTCGGGGTCCTGTGACTAACCCAATAAGGGTGTACATTAGGCTATAAAATTATTTCCAAGAGTAAGAATTTCCAGCCTTTATAAACTGTTGTTCAGTATTCTTTGACCTACAGCACCTGAATGTCCAACGAGACACCCATTTTAGTTTGTTAATACTATAATTAGGCTTCTCCTGTAAGGATAGGAGATTCGGGGTCCTGTGACTAACCCAGTAAGGGTGTACATTAGGCTATAAAATTATTTCCAAGAGTAAGAATTTCCAGCCTTTATAAACTGTTGTTCAGTATTCTTTGACCTACAGCACCTGAATGTCCAACGAGACACCCATTTTAGTTTGTTAATACTATAATTAGGCTTCTCCTATAAGGATAGGAGATCCGGGGTCCTGTGACTAACCCAATAAGGGTGTACATTAGGCTATAAAATTATTTCCAAGAGTAAGAATTTCCAGCCTTTATAAATTGTTGTTCAGTATTCTTTGACCTACACCACCTGAATGTCCAACGAGACACCCATTTTAGTTTGTTAATACTATAATTAGGTTTCTCCTATAAGGATAGGAGATTCGGGGTCCTGTGACTAACCCGATAAGGGTGTACATTAGGCTATAAAATTATTTCCAAGAGTAAGAATTTCCAGCCTTTATAAACTGTTGTTCAGTATTCTTTGACCTAAAGCACCTGAATGTCCAACGAGACACCCATTTTAGTTTGTTAATACTATAATTAGGCTTCTCCTATAAGGATAGGAGATTCGGGGTCCTGTGACTAACCAACCCAATAAGGATGTACATTAGGCTATAAAATTATTTCCAAGAGTAAGAATTTCCAGCCTTTATAAACTGTTGTTCAGTATTCTTTGACCTACAGCACCTGAATGTCCAACGAGACACCCATTTTAGTTTGTTAATACTATAATTAGGCTTCTCCTATAAGGATAGGAGATCCGGGGTCCTGTGACTAACCCAATAAGGGTGTACATTAGGCTATAAAATTATTTCCAAGAGTAAGAATTTCCAGCCTTTATAAACTGTTATTCAGTATTCTTTGACCTAAAGCACCTGAATGTCCAACGAGACACCCATTTTAGTTTGTTAATACTATAATTAGGCTTCTCCTATAAGGATAGGAGATTCGGGGTCCTGTGACAAACCCGATAAGGGTGTACATTAGGCTATAAAATTATTTCCAAGAGTAAGAATTTCCAGCCTTTATAAACTGTTGTTCAGTATTCTTTGACCTAAAGCACCTGAATGTCCAACGAGACACCCATTTTAGTTTGTTAATGCTTTAATTAGGCTTCTCCTATAAGGATAGGAGATTCGGGGTCCTGTGACTAACCAACCCAATAAGGGTGTACATTAGGCTATAAAATTATTTCCAAGAGTAAGAATTTCCAGCCTTTATAAACTGTTGTTCAGTATTCTTTGACCTACACCACCTGAATGTCCAACGAGACACCCATTTTAGTTTGTTAATACTATAATTAGGTTTCTCCTATAAGGATAGGAGATTCGGGGTCCTGTGACTAACCCGATAAGGGTGTACATTAGGCTATAAAATTATTTCCAAGAGTAAGAATTTCCAGCCTTTATAAACTGTTATTCAGTATTCTTTGACCTAAAGCACCTGAATGTCCAACGAGACACCCATTTTAGTTTGTTAATACTATAATTAGGCTTCTCCTATAAGGATAGGAGATTCGGGGTCCTGTGACTAACCAACCCAATAAGGGTGTACATTAGGCTATAAAATTATTTCCAAGAGTAAGAATTTCCAGCCTTTATAAACTGTTGTTCAGTATTCTTTGACCTACACCACCTGAATGTCCAACGAGACACCCATTTTAGTTTGTTAATACTATAATTAGGCTTCTCCTATAAGGATAGGAGATTCGGGGTCCTGTGACTAACCCAATAAGGGTGTACATTAGGCTATAAAATTATTTCCAAGAGTAAGAATTTCCAGCCTTTATAAACTGTTGTTCAGTATTCTTTGACCTACACCACCTGAATATCCAACGAGCCACCCATTTTAGTTGGTTAATACTATAATTAGGCTTCTCCTATAAGGATAGGAGATTCGGGGTCCTGTGACTAACCCGATAAGGGTGTACATTAGGCTATAAAATTATTTCCAAGAGTAAGAATTTCCAGCCTTTATAAACTGTTATTCAGTATTCTTTGACCTAAAGCACCTGAATGTCCAACGAGACACCCATTTTAGTTTGTTAATACTATAATTAGGCTTCTCCTATAAGGATAGGAGATTCGGGGTCCTGTGACTAACCAACCCAATAAGGGTGTACATTAGGCTATAAAATTATTTCCAAGAGTAAGAATTTCCAGCCTTTATAAACTGTTGTTCAGTATTCTTTGACCTACACCACCTGAATGTCCAACGAGACACCCATTTTAGTTTGTTAATACTATAATTAGGCTTCTCCTATAAGGATAGGAGATTCGGGGTCCTGTGACAAACCCGATAAGGGTGTACATTAGGCTATAAAATTATTTCCAAGAGTAAGAATTTCCAGCCTTTATAAACTGTTGTTCAGTATTCTTTGACCTAAAGCACCTGAATGTCCAACGAGACACCCATTTTAGTTTGTTAATGCTTTAATTAGGCTTCTCCTATAAGGATAGGAGATTCGGGGTCCTGTGACTAACCAACCCAATAAGGGTGTACATTAGGCTATAAAATTATTTCCAAGAGTAAGAATTTCCAGCCTTTATAAACTGTTGTTCAGTATTCTTTGACCTACACCACCTGAATGTCCAACGAGACACCCATTTTAGTTTGTTAATACTATAATTAGGTTTCTCCTATAAGGATAGGAGATTCGGGGTCCTGTGACTAACCCGATAAGGGTGTACATTAGGCTATAAAATTATTTCCAAGAGTAAGAATTTCCAGCCTTTATAAACTGTTATTCAGTATTCTTTGACCTAAAGCACCTGAATGTCCAACGAGACACCCATTTTAGTTTGTTAATACTATAATTAGGCTTCTCCTATAAGGATAGGAGATTCGGGGTCCTGTGACTAACCAACCCAATAAGGGTGTACATTAGGCTATAAAATTATTTCCAAGAGTAAGAATTTCCAGCCTTTATAAACTGTTGTTCAGTATTCTTTGACCTACACCACCTGAATGTCCAACGAGACACCCATTTTAGTTTGTTAATACTATAATTAGGCTTCTCCTATAAGGATAGGAGATTCGGGGTCCTGTGACTAACCCAATAAGGGTGTACATTAGGCTATAAAATTATTTCCAAGAGTAAGAATTTCCAGCCTTTATAAACTGTTATTCAGTATTCTTTGACCTAAAGCTCCTGAATGTCCAACGAGACACCCATTTTAGTTTGTTAATACTATAATTAGGCTTCTCCTATAAGGATAGGAGATTCGGGGTCCTGTGACTAACCAACCCAATAAGGGTGTACATTAGGCTATAAAATTATTTCCAAGAGTAAGAATTTCCAGCCTTTATAAACTGTTGTTCAGTATTCTTTGACCTACACCACCTGAATGTCCAACGAGACACCCATTTTAGTTTGTTAATACTATAATTAGGCTTCTCCTATAAGGATAGGAGATTCGGGGTCCTGTGACTAACCCAATAAGGGTGTACATTAGGCTATAAAATTATTTCCAAGAGTAAGAATTTCCAGCCTTTATAAACTGTTGTTCAGTATTCTTTGACCTACAGCACCTGAATGTCCAACGAGACACCCATTTTAGTTTGTTAATACTATAATTAGGCTTCTCCTGTAAGGATAGGAGATTCGGGGTCCTGTGACTAACCCAGTAAGGGTGTACATTAGGCTATAAAATTATTTCCAAGAGTAAGAATTTCCAGCCTTTATAAACTGTTGTTCAGTATTCTTTGACCTACAGCACCTGAATGTCCAACGAGACACCCATTTTAGTTTGTTAATACTATAATTAGGCTTCTCCTATAAGGATAGGAGATCCGGGGTCCTGTGACTAACCCAATAAGGGTGTACATTAGGCTATAAAATTATTTCCAAGAGTAAGAATTTCCAGCCTTTATAAATTGTTGTTCAGTATTCTTTGACCTACACCACCTGAATGTCCAACGAGACACCCATTTTAGTTTGTTAATACTATAATTAGGTTTCTCCTATAAGGATAGGAGATTCGGGGTCCTGTGACTAACCCGATAAGGGTGTACATTAGGCTATAAAATTATTTCCAAGAGTAAGAATTTCCAGCCTTTATAAACTGTTGTTCAGTATTCTTTGACCTAAAGCACCTGAATGTCCAACGAGACACCCATTTTAGTTTGTTAATACTATAATTAGGCTTCTCCTATAAGGATAGGAGATTCGGGGTCCTGTGACTAACCAACCCAATAAGGATGTACATTAGGCTATAAAATTATTTCCAAGAGTAAGAATTTCCAGCCTTTATAAACTGTTGTTCAGTATTCTTTGACCTACAGCACCTGAATGTCCAACGAGACACCCATTTTAGTTTGTTAATACTATAATTAGGCTTCTCCTATAAGGATAGGAGATCCGGGGTCCTGTGACTAACCCAATAAGGGTGTACATTAGGCTATAAAATTATTTCCAAGAGTAAGAATTTCCAGCCTTTATAAACTGTTATTCAGTATTCTTTGACCTAAAGCACCTGAATGTCCAACGAGACACCCATTTTAGTTTGTTAATACTATAATTAGGCTTCTCCTATAAGGATAGGAGATTCGGGGTCCTGTGACAAACCCGATAAGGGTGTACATTAGGCTATAAAATTATTTCCAAGAGTAAGAATTTCCAGCCTTTATAAACTGTTGTTCAGTATTCTTTGACCTAAAGCACCTGAATGTCCAACGAGACACCCATTTTAGTTTGTTAATGCTTTAATTAGGCTTCTCCTATAAGGATAGGAGATTCGGGGTCCTGTGACTAACCAACCCAATAAGGGTGTACATTAGGCTATAAAATTATTTCCAAGAGTAAGAATTTCCAGCCTTTATAAACTGTTGTTCAGTATTCTTTGACCTACACCACCTGAATGTCCAACGAGACACCCATTTTAGTTTGTTAATACTATAATTAGGTTTCTCCTATAAGGATAGGAGATTCGGGGTCCTGTGACTAACCCGATAAGGGTGTACATTAGGCTATAAAATTATTTCCAAGAGTAAGAATTTCCAGCCTTTATAAACTGTTATTCAGTATTCTTTGACCTAAAGCACCTGAATGTCCAACGAGACACCCATTTTAGTTTGTTAATACTATAATTAGGCTTCTCCTATAAGGATAGGAGATTCGGGGTCCTGTGACTAACCAACCCAATAAGGGTGTACATTAGGCTATAAAATTATTTCCAAGAGTAAGAATTTCCAGCCTTTATAAACTGTTGTTCAGTATTCTTTGACCTACACCACCTGAATGTCCAACGAGACACCCATTTTAGTTTGTTAATACTATAATTAGGCTTCTCCTATAAGGATAGGAGATTCGGGGTCCTGTGACTAACCCAATAAGGGTGTACATTAGGCTATAAAATTATTTCCAAGAGTAAGAATTTCCAGCCTTTATAAACTGTTGTTCAGTATTCTTTGACCTACACCACCTGAATATCCAACGAGCCACCCATTTTAGTTGGTTAATACTATAATTAGGCTTCTCCTATAAGGATAGGAGATTCGGGGTCCTGTGACTAACCCGATAAGGGTGTACATTAGGCTATAAAATTATTTCCAAGAGTAAGAATTTCCAGCCTTTATAAACTGTTATTCAGTATTCTTTGACCTAAAGCACCTGAATGTCCAACGAGACACCCATTTTAGTTTGTTAATACTATAATTAGGCTTCTCCTATAAGGATAGGAGATTCGGGGTCCTGTGACTAACCAACCCAATAAGGGTGTACATTAGGCTATAAAATTATTTCCAAGAGTAAGAATTTCCAGCCTTTATAAACTGTTGTTCAGTATTCTTTGACCTACACCACCTGAATGTCCAACGAGACACCCATTTTAGTTTGTTAATACTATAATTAGGCTTCTCCTATAAGGATAGGAGATTCGGGGTCCTGTGACAAACCCGATAAGGGTGTACATTAGGCTATAAAATTATTTCCAAGAGTAAGAATTTCCAGCCTTTATAAACTGTTGTTCAGTATTCTTTGACCTAAAGCACCTGAATGTCCAACGAGACACCCATTTTAGTTTGTTAATGCTTTAATTAGGCTTCTCCTATAAGGATAGGAGATTCGGGGTCCTGTGACTAACCAACCCAATAAGGGTGTACATTAGGCTATAAAATTATTTCCAAGAGTAAGAATTTCCAGCCTTTATAAACTGTTGTTCAGTATTCTTTGACCTACACCACCTGAATGTCCAACGAGACACCCATTTTAGTTTGTTAATACTATAATTAGGTTTCTCCTATAAGGATAGGAGATTCGGGGTCCTGTGACTAACCCGATAAGGGTGTACATTAGGCTATAAAATTATTTCCAAGAGTAAGAATTTCCAGCCTTTATAAACTGTTATTCAGTATTCTTTGACCTAAAGCACCTGAATGTCCAACGAGACACCCATTTTAGTTTGTTAATACTATAATTAGGCTTCTCCTATAAGGATAGGAGATTCGGGGTCCTGTGACTAACCAACCCAATAAGGGTGTACATTAGGCTATAAAATTATTTCCAAGAGTAAGAATTTCCAGCCTTTATAAACTGTTGTTCAGTATTCTTTGACCTACACCACCTGAATGTCCAACGAGACACCCATTTTAGTTTGTTAATACTATAATTAGGCTTCTCCTATAAGGATAGGAGATTCGGGGTCCTGTGACTAACCCAATAAGGGTGTACATTAGGCTATAAAATTATTTCCAAGAGTAAGAATTTCCAGCCTTTATAAACTGTTGTTCAGTATTCTTTGACCTACAGCACCTGAATGTCCAACGAGACACCCATTTTAGTTTGTTAATACTATAATTAGGCTTCTCCTGTAAGGATAGGAGATTCGGGGTCCTGTGACTAACCCAGTAAGGGTGTACATTAGGCTATAAAATTATTTCCAAGAGTAAGAATTTCCAGCCTTTATAAACTGTTATTCAGTATTCTTTGACCTAAAGCACCTGAATGTCCAACGAGACACCCATTTTAGTTTGTTAATACTATAATTAGGCTTCTCCTATAAGGATAGGAGATTCGGGGTCCTGTGACTAACCAACCCAATAAGGGTGTACATTAGGCTATAAAATTATTTCCAAGAGTAAGAATTTCCAGCCTTTATAAACTGTTGTTCAGTATTCTTTGACCTACACCACCTGAATGTCCAACGAGACACCCATTTTAGTTTGTTAATACTATAATTAGGCTTCTCCTATAAGGATAGGAGATTCGGGGTCCTGTGACAAACCCGATAAGGGTGTACATTAGGCTATAAAATTATTTCCAAGAGTAAGAATTTCCAGCCTTTATAAACTGTTGTTCAGTATTCTTTGACCTAAAGCACCTGAATGTCCAACGAGACACCCATTTTAGTTTGTTAATGCTTTAATTAGGCTTCTCCTATAAGGATAGGAGATTCGGGGTCCTGTGACTAACCAACCCAATAAGGGTGTACATTAGGCTATAAAATTATTTCCAAGAGTAAGAATTTCCAGCCTTTATAAACTGTTGTTCAGTATTCTTTGACCTACACCACCTGAATGTCCAACGAGACACCCATTTTAGTTTGTTAATACTATAATTAGGTTTCTCCTATAAGGATAGGAGATTCGGGGTCCTGTGACTAACCCGATAAGGGTGTACATTAGGCTATAAAATTATTTCCAAGAGTAAGAATTTCCAGCCTTTATAAACTGTTATTCAGTATTCTTTGACCTAAAGCACCTGAATGTCCAACGAGACACCCATTTTAGTTTGTTAATACTATAATTAGGCTTCTCCTATAAGGATAGGAGATTCGGGGTCCTGTGACTAACCAACCCAATAAGGGTGTACATTAGGCTATAAAATTATTTCCAAGAGTAAGAATTTCCAGCCTTTATAAACTGTTATTCAGTATTCTTTGACCTAAAGCACCTGAATGTCCAACGAGACACCCATTTTAGTTTGTTAATACTATAATTAGGCTTCTCCTATAAGGATAGGAGATTCGGGGTCCTGTGACTAACCCAATAAGGGTGTACATTAGGCTATAAAATTATTTCCAAGAGTAAGAATTTCCAGCCTTTATAAACTGTTGTTCAGTATTCTTTGACCTACAGCACCTGAATGTCCAACGAGACACCCATTTTAGTTTGTTAATACTATAATTAGGCTTCTCCTGTAAGGATAGGAGATTCGGGGTCCTGTGACTAACCAACCCAATAAGGGTGTACATTAGGCTATAAAATTATTTCCAAGAGTAAGAATTTCCAGCCTTTATAAACTGTTGTTCAGTATTCTTTGACCTACACCACCTGAATGTCCAACGAGACACCCATTTTAGTTTGTTAATACTATAATTAGGTTTCTCCTATAAGGATAGGAGATTCGGGGTCCTGTGACTAACCCGATAAGGGTGTACATTAGGCTATAAAATTATTTCCAAGAGTAAGAATTTCCAGCCTTTATAAACTGTTATTCAGTATTCTTTGACCTAAAGCACCTGAATGTCCAACGAGACACCCATTTTAGTTTGTTAATACTATAATTAGGCTTCTCCTATAAGGATAGGAGATTCGGGGTCCTGTGACTAACCAACCCAATAAGGGTGTACATTAGGCTATAAAATTATTTCCAAGAGTAAGAATTTCCAGCCTTTATAAACTGTTGTTCAGTATTCTTTGACCTACACCACCTGAATGTCCAACGAGACACCCATTTTAGTTTGTTAATACTATAATTAGGCTTCTCCTATAAGGATAGGAGATTCGGGGTCCTGTGACTAACCCAATAAGGGTGTACATTAGGCTATAAAATTATTTCCAAGAGTAAGAATTTCCAGCCTTTATAAACTGTTGTTCAGTATTCTTTGACCTACAGCACCTGAATGTCCAACGAGACACCCATTTTAGTTTGTTAATACTATAATTAGGCTTCTCCTGTAAGGATAGGAGATTCGGGGTCCTGTGACTAACCCAGTAAGGGTGTACATTAGGCTATAAAATTATTTCCAAGAGTAAGAATTTCCAGCCTTTATAAACTGTTGTTCAGTATTCTTTGACCTACAGCACCTGAATGTCCAACGAGACACCCATTTTAGTTTGTTAATACTATAATTAGGCTTCTCCTATAAGGATAGGAGATCCGGGGTCCTGTGACTAACCCAATAAGGGTGTACATTAGGCTATAAAATTATTTCCAAGAGTAAGAATTTCCAGCCTTTATAAATTGTTGTTCAGTATTCTTTGACCTACACCACCTGAATGTCCAACGAGACACCCATTTTAGTTTGTTAATACTATAATTAGGTTTCTCCTATAAGGATAGGAGATTCGGGGTCCTGTGACTAACCCGATAAGGGTGTACATTAGGCTATAAAATTATTTCCAAGAGTAAGAATTTCCAGCCTTTATAAACTGTTGTTCAGTATTCTTTGACCTAAAGCACCTGAATGTCCAACGAGACACCCATTTTAGTTTGTTAATACTATAATTAGGCTTCTCCTATAAGGATAGGAGATTCGGGGTCCTGTGACTAACCAACCCAATAAGGATGTACATTAGGCTATAAAATTATTTCCAAGAGTAAGAATTTCCAGCCTTTATAAACTGTTGTTCAGTATTCTTTGACCTAAAGCACCTGAATGTCCAACGAGACACCCATTTTAGTTTTTTAATACTATAATTAGGCTTCTCCTATAAGGATAGGAGATTCGGGGTCCTGTGACTAACCAACCCAATAAGGGTGTACATTAGGCTATAAAATTATTTCCAAGAGTAAGAATTTCCAGCCTTTATAAACTGTTGTTCAGTATTCTTTGACCTACACCACCTGAATGTCCAACGAGACACCCATTTTAGTTTGTTAATACTATAATTAGGTTTCTCCTATAAGGATAGGAGATTCGGGGTCCTGTGACTAACCCGATAAGGGTGTACATTAGGCTATAAAATTATTTCCAAGAGTAAGAATTTCCAGCCTTTATAAACTGTTATTCAGTATTCTTTGACCTAAAGCACCTGAATGTCCAACGAGACACCCATTTTAGTTTGTTAATACTATAATTAGGCTTCTCCTATAAGGATAGGAGATTCGGGGTCCTGTGACTAACCAACCCAATAAGGGTGTACATTAGGCTATAAAATTATTTCCAAGAGTAAGAATTTCCAGCCTTTATAAACTGTTGTTCAGTATTCTTTGACCTACACCACCTGAATGTCCAACGAGACACCCATTTTAGTTTGTTAATACTATAATTAGGTTTCTCCTATAAGGATAGGAGATTCGGGGTCCTGTGACTAACCCGATAAGGGTGTACATTAGGCTATAAAATTATTTCCAAGAGTAAGAATTTCCAGCCTTTATAAACTGTTATTCAGTATTCTTTGACCTAAAGCACCTGAATGTCCAACGAGACACCCATTTTAGTTTGTTAATACTATAATTAGGCTTCTCCTATAAGGATAGGAGATTCGGGGTCCTGTGACTAACCAACCCAATAAGGGTGTACATTAGGCTATAAAATTATTTCCAAGAGTAAGAATTTCCAGCCTTTATAAACTGTTGTTCAGTATTCTTTGACCTACACCACCTGAATGTCCAACGAGACACCCATTTTAGTTTGTTAATACTATAATTAGGCTTCTCCTATAAGGATAAGGAGATTCGGGGTCCTGTGACTAACCCAATAAGGGTGTACATTAGGCTATAAAATTATTTCCAAGAGTAAGAATTTCCAGCCTTTATAAACTGTTGTTCAGTATTCTTTGACCTACAGCACCTGAATGTCCAACGAGACACCCATTTTAGTTTGTTAATACTATAATTAGGCTTCTCCTGTAAGGATAGGAGATTCGGGGTCCTGTGACTAACCCAGTAAGGGTGTACATTAGGCTATAAAATTATTTCCAAGAGTAAGAATTTCCAGCCTTTATAAACTGTTGTTCAGTATTCTTTGACCTACAGCACCTGAATGTCCAACGAGACACCCATTTTAGTTTGTTAATACTATAATTAGGCTTCTCCTATAAGGATAGGAGATCCGGGGTCCTGTGACTAACCCAATAAGGGTGTACATTAGGCTATAAAATTATTTCCAAGAGTAAGAATTTCCAGCCTTTATAAATTGTTGTTCAGTATTCTTTGACCTACACCACCTGAATGTCCAACGAGACACCCATTTTAGTTTGTTAATACTATAATTAGGTTTCTCCTATAAGGATAGGAGATTCGGGGTCCTGTGACTAACCCGATAAGGGTGTACATTAGGCTATAAAATTATTTCCAAGAGTAAGAATTTCCAGCCTTTATAAACTGTTGTTCAGTATTTATTTGACCTAAAGCACCTGAATGTCCAACGAGACACCCATTTTAGTTTGTTAATACTATAATTAGGCTTCTCCTATAAGGATAGGAGATTCGGGGTCCTGTGACTAACCAACCCAATAAGGATGTACATTAGGCTATAAAATTATTTCCAAGAGTAAGAATTTCCAGCCTTTATAAACTGTTGTTCAGTATTCTTTGACCTACACCACCTGAATGTCCAACGAGACACCCATTTTAGTTTGTTAATACTATAATTAGGCTTCTCCTATAAGGATAGGAGATTCGGGGTCCTGTGACTAACCCGATAAGGGTGTACATTAGGCTATAAAATTATTTCCAAGAGTAAGAATTTCCAGCCTTTATAAACTGTTGTTCAGTATTCTTTGACCTAAAGCACCTGAATGTCCAACGAGACACCCATTTTAGTTTGTTAATACTATAATTAGGCTTCTCCTATAAGGATAGGAGATTCGGGGTCCTGTGACTAACCAACCCAATAAGGATGTACATTAGGCTATAAAATTATTTCCAAGAGTAAGAATTTCCAGCCTTTATAAACTGTTGTTCAGTATTCTTTGACCTAAAGCACCTGAATGTCCAACGAGACACCCATTTTAGTTTGTTAATACTATAATTAGGCTTCTCCTATAAGGATAGGAGATTCGGGGTCCTGTGACTAACCAACCCAATAAGGGTGTACATTAGGCTATAAAATTATTTCCAAGAGTAAGAATTTCCAGCCTTTATAAACTGTTGTTCAGTATTCTTTGACCTACACCACCTGAATGTCCAACGAGACACCCATTTTAGTTTGTTAATACTATAATTAGGTTTCTCCTATAAGGATAGGAGATTCGGGGTCCTGTGACTAACCCGATAAGGGTGTACATTAGGCTATAAAATTATTTCCAAGAGTAAGAATTTCCAGCCTTTATAAACTGTTATTCAGTATTCTTTGACCTAAAGCACCTGAATGTCCAACGAGACACCCATTTTAGTTTGTTAATACTATAATTAGGCTTCTCCTATAAGGATAGGAGATTCGGGGTCCTGTGACTAACCAACCCAATAAGGGTGTACATTAGGCTATAAAATTATTTCCAAGAGTAAGAATTTCCAGCCTTTATAAACTGTTGTTCAGTATTCTTTGACCTACACCACCTGAATGTCCAACGAGACACCCATTTTAGTTTGTTAATACTATAATTAGGTTTCTCCTATAAGGATAGGAGATTCGGGGTCCTGTGACTAACCCGATAAGGGTGTACATTAGGCTATAAAATTATTTCCAAGAGTAAGAATTTCCAGCCTTTATAAACTGTTATTCAGTATTCTTTGACCTAAAGCACCTGAATGTCCAACGAGACACCCATTTTAGTTTGTTAATACTATAATTAGGCTTCTCCTATAAGGATAGGAGATTCGGGGTCCTGTGACTAACCAACCCAATAAGGGTGTACATTAGGCTATAAAATTATTTCCAAGAGTAAGAATTTCCAGCCTTTATAAACTGTTGTTCAGTATTCTTTGACCTACACCACCTGAATGTCCAACGAGACACCCATTTTAGTTTGTTAATACTATAATTAGGCTTCTCCTGTAAGGATAGGAGATTCGGGGTCCTGTGACTAACCAACCCAATAAGGGTGTACATTAGGCTATAAAATTATTTCCAAGAGTAAGAATTTCCAGCCTTTATAAACTGTTGTTCAGTATTCTTTGACCTACACCACCTGAATGTCCAACGAGACACCCATTTTAGTTTGTTAATACTATAATTAGGTTTCTCCTATAAGGATAGGAGATTCGGGGTCCTGTGACTAACCCGATAAGGGTGTACATTAGGCTATAAAATTATTTCCAAGAGTAAGAATTTCCAGCCTTTATAAACTGTTATTCAGTATTCTTTGACCTAAAGCACCTGAATGTCCAACGAGACACCCATTTTAGTTTGTTAATACTATAATTAGGCTTCTCCTATAAGGATAGGAGATTCGGGGTCCTGTGACTAACCAACCCAATAAGGGTGTACATTAGGCTATAAAATTATTTCCAAGAGTAAGAATTTCCAGCCTTTATAAACTGTTATTCAGTATTCTTTGACCTAAAGCACCTGAATGTCCAACGAGACACCCATTTTAGTTTGTTAATACTATAATTAGGCTTCTCCTATAAGGATAGGAGATTCGGGGTCCTGTGACTAACCCAATAAGGGTGTACATTAGGCTATAAAATTATTTCCAAGAGTAAGAATTTCCAGCCTTTATAAACTGTTGTTCAGTATTCTTTGACCTACAGCACCTGAATGTCCAACGAGACACCCATTTTAGTTTGTTAATACTATAATTAGGTTTCTCCTATAAGGATAGGAGATTCGGGGTCCTGTGACTAACCCGATAAGGGTGTACATTAGGCTATAAAATTATTTCCAAGAGTAAGAATTTCCAGCCTTTATAAACTGTTATTCAGTATTCTTTGACCTAAAGCACCTGAATGTCCAACGAGACACCCATTTTAGTTTGTTAATACTATAATTAGGCTTCTCCTATAAGGATAGGAGATTCGGGGTCCTGTGACTAACCAACCCAATAAGGGTGTACATTAGGCTATAAAATTATTTCCAAGAGTAAGAATTTCCAGCCTTTATAAACTGTTGTTCAGTATTCTTTGACCTACACCACCTGAATGTCCAACGAGACACCCATTTTAGTTTGTTAATACTATAATTAGGCTTCTCCTATAAGGATAGGAGATTCGGGGTCCTGTGACAAA
Organism: Ambrosia trifida; assembly: GCA_028751855.1. NCBI lineage: Eukaryota > Viridiplantae > Streptophyta > Magnoliopsida > Asterales > Asteraceae > Ambrosia > Ambrosia trifida. The sequence continues at coordinate 1,000,148 of CM054126.1, read as the reverse complement.
CCCGATAAGGGTGTACATTAGGCTATAAAATTATTTCCAAGAGTAAGAATTTCCAGCCTTTATAAACTGTTGTTCAGTATTCTTTGACCTAAAGCACCTGAATGTCCAACGAGACACCCATTTTAGTTTGTTAATGCTTTAATTAGGCTTCTCCTATAAGGATAGGAGATTCGGGGTCCTGTGACTAACCAACCCAATAAGGGTGTACATTAGGCTATAAAATTATTTCCAAGAGTAAGAATTTCCAGCCTTTATAAACTGTTGTTCAGTATTCTTTGACCTACACCACCTGAATGTCCAACGAGACACCCATTTTAGTTTGTTAATACTATAATTAGGTTTCTCCTATAAGGATAGGAGATTCGGGGTCCTGTGACTAACCCGATAAGGGTGTACATTAGGCTATAAAATTATTTCCAAGAGTAAGAATTTCCAGCCTTTATAAACTGTTGTTCAGTATTCTTTGACCTAAAGCACCTGAATGTCCAACGAGACACCCATTTTAGTTTGTTAATACTATAATTAGGCTTCTCCTATAAGGATAGGAGATTCGGGGTCCTGTGACTAACCAACCCAATAAGGATGTACATTAGGCTATAAAATTATTTCCAAGAGTAAGAATTTCCAGCCTTTATAAACTGTTGTTCAGTATTCTTTGACCTAAAGCACCTGAATGTCCAACGAGACACCCATTTTAGTTTGTTAATGCTATAATTAGGCTTCTCCTATAAGGATAGGAGATTCGGGGTCCTGTGACTAACCAACCCAATAAGGGTGTACATTAGGCTATAAAATTATTTCCAAGAGTAAGAATTTCCAGCCTTTATAAACTGTTGTTCAGTATTCTTTGACCTACACCACCTGAATGTCCAACGAGACACCCATTTTAGTTTGTTAATACTATAATTAGGTTTCTCCTATAAGGATAGGAGATTCGGGGTCCTGTGACTAACCCAATAAGGGTGTACATTAGGCTATAAAATTATTTCCAAGAGTAAGAATTTCCAGCCTTTATAAATTGTTGTTCAGTATTCTTTGACCTACACCACCTGAATGTCCAACGAGACACCCATTTTAGTTTGTTAATACTATAATTAGGTTTCTCCTATAAGGATAGGAGATTCGGGGTCCTGTGACTAACCCGATAAGGGTGTACATTAGGCTATAAAATTATTTCCAAGAGTAAGAATTTCCAGCCTTTATAAACTGTTGTTCAGTATTCTTTGACCTAAAGCACCTGAATGTCCAACGAGACACCCATTTTAGTTTGTTAATACTATAATTAGGCTTCTCCTATAAGGATAGGAGATTCGGGGTCCTGTGACTAACCAACCCAATAAGGATGTACATTAGGCTATAAAATTATTTCCAAGAGTAAGAATTTCCAGCCTTTATAAACTGTTGTTCAGTATTCTTTGACCTAAAGCACCTGAATGTCCAACGAGACACCCATTTTAGTTTGTTAATGCTATAATTAGGCTTCTCCTATAAGGATAGGAGATTCGGGGTCCTGTGACTAACCAACCCAATAAGGGTGTACATTAGGCTATAAAATTATTTCCAAGAGTAAGAATTTCCAGCCTTTATAAACTGTTGTTCAGTATTCTTTGACCTACACCACCTGAATGTCCAACGAGACACCCATTTTAGTTTGTTAATACTATAATTAGGTTTCTCCTATAAGGATAGGAGATTCGGGGTCCTGTGACTAACCCGATAAGGGTGTACATTAGGCTATAAAATTATTTCCAAGAGTAAGAATTTCCAGCCTTTATAAACTGTTATTCAGTATTCTTTGACCTAAAGCACCTGAATGTCCAACGAGACACCCATTTTAGTTTGTTAATACTATAATTAGGCTTCTCCTATAAGGATAGGAGATTCGGGGTCCTGTGACTAACCAACCCAATAAGGGTGTACATTAGGCTATAAAATTATTTCCAAGAGTAAGAATTTCCAGCCTTTATAAACTGTTGTTCAGTATTCTTTGACCTACACCACCTGAATGTCCAACGAGACACCCATTTTAGTTTGTTAATACTATAATTAGGTTTCTCCTATAAGGATAGGAGATTCGGGGTCCTGTGACTAACCCGATAAGGGTGTACATTAGGCTATAAAATTATTTCCAAGAGTAAGAATTTCCAGCCTTTATAAACTGTTGTTCAGTATTCTTTGACCTAAAGCACCTGAATGTCCAACGAGACACCCATTTTAGTTTGTTAATGCTTTAATTAGGCTTCTCCTATAAGGATAGGAGATTCGGGGTCCTGTGACTAACCAACCCAATAAGGGTGTACATTAGGCTATAAAATTATTTCCAAGAGTAAGAATTTCCAGCCTTTATAAACTGTTGTTCAGTATTCTTTGACCTACACCACCTGAATGTCCAACGAGACACCCATTTTAGTTTGTTAATACTATAATTAGGTTTCTCCTATAAGGATAGGAGATTCGGGGTCCTGTGACTAACCCGATAAGGGTGTACATTAGGCTATAAAATTATTTCCAAGAGTAAGAATTTCCAGCCTTTATAAACTGTTATTCAGTATTCTTTGACCTAAAGCACCTGAATGTCCAACGAGACACCCATTTTAGTTTGTTAATACTATAATTAGGCTTCTCCTATAAGGATAGGAGATTCGGGGTCCTGTGACTAACCAACCCAATAAGGGTGTACATTAGGCTATAAAATTATTTCCAAGAGTAAGAATTTCCAGCCTTTATAAACTGTTGTTCAGTATTCTTTGACCTACACCACCTGAATGTCGAACGAGACACCCATTTTAGTTTGTTAATACTATAATTAGGCTTCTCCTATAAGGATAGGAGATTCAGGGTCCTGTGACTAACCCAATAAGGGTGTACATTAGGCTATAAAATTATTTCCAAGAGTAAGAATTTCCAGCCTTTATAAACTGTTGTTCAGTATTCTTTGACCTACAGCACCTGAATGTCCAACGAGACACCCATTTTAGTTTGTTAATACTATAATTAGGCTTCTCCTGTAAGGATAGGAGATTCGGGGTCCTGTGACTAACTCAGTAAGGGTGTACATTAGGCTATAAAATTATTTCCAAGAGTAAGAATTTCCAGCCTTTATAAACTGTTGTTCAGTATTCTTTGACCTACAGCACCTGAATGTCCAACGAGACACCCATTTTAGTTTGTTAATACTATAATTAGGCTTCTCCTATAAGGATAGGAGATCCGGGGTCCTGTGACTAACCCAATAAGGGTGTACATTAGGCTATAAAATTATTTCCAAGAGTAAGAATTTCCAGCCTTTATAAACTGTTATTCAGTATTCTTTGACCTAAAGCACCTGAATGTCCAACGAGACACCCATTTTAGTTTGTTAATACTATAATTAGGCTTCTCCTATAAGGATAGGAGATTCGGGGTCCTGTGACAAACCCGATAAGGGTGTACATTAGGCTATAAAATTATTTCCAAGAGTAAGAATTTCCAGCCTTTATAAACTGTTGTTCAGTATTCTTTGACCTACAGCACCTGAATGTCCAACGAGACACCCATTTTAGTTTGTTAATACTATAATTAGGCTTCTCCTATAAGGATAGGAGATTCGGGGTCCTGTTACTAACCAACCCAATAAGGGTGTACATTAGGCTATAAAATTATTTCCAAGAGTAAGAATTTCCAGCCTTTATAAACTGTTGTTCAGTATTCTTTGACCTAAAGCACCTGAATGTCCAACGAGACACCCATTTTAGTTTGTTAATACTATAATTAGGCTTCTCCTATAAGGATAGGAGATTCGGGGTCCTGTGACTAACCCCATAAGGATGTACATTAGGCTATAAAATTATTTCCAAGAGTAAGAATTTCCAGCCTTTATAAACTGTTGTTCAGTATTCTTTGACCTACAGCACCTGAATGTCCAACGAGACACCCATTTTAGTTTGTTAATACTATAATTAGGCTTCTCCTATAAGGATAGGAGATTCGGGGTCCTGTTACTAACCAACCCAATAAGGGTGTACATTAGGCTATAAAATTATTTCCAAGAGTAAGAATTTCCAGCCTTTATAAACTGTTGTTCAGTATTCTTTGACCTAAAGCACCTGAATGTCCAACGAGACACCCATTTTAGTTTGTTAATACTATAATTAGGCTTCTCCTATAAGGATAGGAGATTCGGGGTCCTGTGACTAACCCAATAAGGATGTACATTAGGCTATAAAATTATTTCCAAGAGTAAGAATTTCCAGCCTTTATAAACTGTTGTTCAGTATTCTTTGACCTACACCACCTGAATGTCCAACGAGACACCCATTATAGTTTGTTAATACTATAATTAGGCTTCTCCTGTAAGGATAGGAGATTCGGGGTCCTGTGACTAACCCAGTAAAGGTGTACATTAGGCTATAAAATTATTTCCAAGAGTAAGAATTTCCAGCCTTTATAAACTGTTGTTCAGTATTCTTTGACCTACAGCACCTGAATGTCCAACGAGACACCCATTTTAGTTTGTTAATACTATAATTAGGCTTCTCCTATAAGGATAGGAGATTCGGGGTCCTGTGACTAACCAACCCAATAAGGGTGTACATTAGGCTATAAACTTATTTCCAAGAGTAAGAATTTCCAGCCTTTATAAACTGTTATTCAGTATTCTTTGATCTACAGTACCTGAATGTCCAACGAGATACCCATTTTTGTTTGTTAATACTATAATTAGGCTTCTCCTATAAGGATAGGAGATTCGGGGTCCTGTGACTAACCCAATAAGGGTGTACATTAGGCTATAAAATTATTTCCAAGAGTAAGAATTTCCAGCCTTTATAAACTGTTGTTCAGTATTCTTTGACCTACACCACCTGAATGTCCAACGAGACACCCATTTTAGTTTGTTAATACTATAATTAGGCTTCTCCTATAAGGATAGGAGATTCGGGGTCCTGTGACTAACCCAATAAGGGTGTACATTAGGCTATAAAATTATTTCCAAGAGTAAGAATTTCCAGCCTTTATAAACTGTTATTCAGTATTCTTTGACCTAAAGCACCTGAATGTCCAACGAGACACCCATTTTAGTTTGTTAATACTATAATTAGGCTTCTCCTATAAGGATGGGAGATTCGGGGTCCTGTGACTAACCAACCCAATAAGGGTGTACATTAGGCTATAAAATTATTTCCAAGAGTAAGAATTTCCAGCCTTTATAAACTGTTGTTCAGTATTCTTTGACCTACACCACCAGAATGTCCAACGAGACACCCATTTTAGTTTGTTAATACTATAATTAGGCTTCTCCTATAAGGATAGGAGATTCGGGGTCCTGTGACTAACCCAATAAGGATGTACATTAGGCTATAAAATTATTTCCAAGAGTAAGAATTTCCAGCCTTTATAAACTGTTGTTCAGTATTCTTTGACCTACACCACCTGAATGTCCAACGAGACACCCATTTTAGTTTGTTAATACTATAATTAGGCTTCTCCTGTAAGGATAGGAGATTCGGGGTCCTGTGACTAACCCAGTAAGGGTGTACATTAGGCTATAAAATTATTTCCAAGAGTAAGAATTTCCAGCCTTTATAAACTGTTGTTCAGTATTCTTTGACCTACAGCACCTGAATGTCCAACGAGACACCCATTTTAGTTTGTTAATACTATAATTAGGCTTCTCCTATAAGGATAGGAGATTCGGGGTCCTGTGACTAACCCAATAAGGGTGTACATTAGGCTATAAAATTATTTCCAAAAGTAAGAATTTCCAGCCTTTATAAACTGTTATTCAGTATTCTTTGACCTAAAGCACCTGAATGTCCAACGAGACACCCATTTTAGTTTGTTAATACTATAATTAGGCTTCTCCTATAAGGATAGGAGATTCGGGGTCCTGTGACTAACCCAATAAGGGTGTACATTAGGCTATAAAATTATTTCCAAGAGTAAGAATTTCCAGCCTTTATAAACTGTTGTTCAGTATTCTTTGACCTACAACACCTGAATGTCCAACGAGACACCCATTTTAGTTTGTTAATACTATAATTAGGCTTCTCCTATAAGGATAGGAGATTCGGGGTCCTGTGACTAACCCAATAAGGGTGTACATTAGGCTATAAAATTATTTCCAAGAGTAAGAATTTCCAGCCTTTATAAACTGTTGTTCAGTATTCTTTGACCTACAGCACCTGAATGTCCAACGAGACACCCATTTTAGTTTGTTAATACTATAATTAGGCTTCTCCTATAAGGATAGGAGATTCGGGGTCCTGTTACTAACCAACCCAATAAGGGTGTACATTAGGCTATAAAATTATTTCCAAGAGTAAGAATTTCCAGCCTTTATAAACTGTTGTTCAGTATTCTTTGACCTAAAGCACCTGAATGTCCAACGAGACACCCATTTTAGTTTGTTAATACTATAATTAGGCTTCTCCTATAAGGATAGGAGATTCGGGGTCCTGTGACTAACCCAATAAGGATGTACATTAGGCTATAAAATTATTTCCAAGAGTAAGAATTTCCAGCCTTTATAAACTGTTGTTCAGTATTCTTTGACCTACACCACCTGAATGTCCAACGAGACACCCATTATAGTTTGTTAATACTATAATTAGGCTTCTCCTGTAAGGATAGGAGATTCGGGGTCCTGTGACTAACCCAGTAAAGGTGTACATTAGGCTATAAAATTATTTCCAAGAGTAAGAATTTCCAGCCTTTATAAACTGTTGTTCAGTATTCTTTGACCTACAGCACCTGAATGTCCAACGAGACACCCATTTTAGTTTGTTAATACTATAATTAGGCTTCTCCTATAAGGATAGGAGATTCGGGGTCCTGTGACTAACCCAATAAGGGTGTACATTAGGCTATAAAATTATTTCCAAGAGTAAGAATTTCCAGCCTTTATAAACTGTTATTCAGTATTCTTTGACCTAAAGCACCTGAATGTCCAACGAGACACCCATTTTAGTTTGTTAATACTATAATTAGGCTTCTCCTATAAGGATAGGAGATTCGGGGTCCTGTGACTAACCAACCCAATAAGGGTGTACATTAGGCTATAAAATTATTTCCAAGAGTAAGAATTTCCAGCCTTTATAAACTGTTATTCAGTATTCTTTGACCTACAGTACCTGAATGTCCAACGAGATACCCATTTTTGTTTGTTAATACTATAATTAGTCTTCTCCTATAAGGATAGGAGATTCGGGGTCCTGTGACTAACCCAATAAGGGTGTACATTAGGCTATAAAATTATTTCCAAGAGTAAGAATTTCCAGCCTTTATAAACTGTTGTTCAGTATTCTTTGACCTACACCACCTGAATGTCCAACGAGACACCCATTTTAGTTTGTTAATACTATAATTAGGCTTCTCCTATAAGGATAGGAGATTCGGGGTCCTGTGACTAACCCAATAAGGGTGTACATTAGGCTATAAAATTATTTCCAAGAGTAAGAATTTCCAGCCTTTATAAACTGTTATTCAGTATTCTTTGACCTAAAGCACCTGAATGTCCAACGAGACACCCATTTTAGTTTGTTAATACTATAATTAGGCTTCTCCTATAAGGATGGGAGATTCGGGGTCCTGTGACTAACCAACCCAATAAGGGTGTACATTAGGCTATAAAATTATTTCCAAGAGTAAGAATTTCCAGCCTTTATAAACTGTTGTTCAGTATTCTTTGACCTACACCACCAGAATGTCCAACGAGACACCCATTTTAGTTTGTTAATACTATAATTAGGCTTCTCCTATAAGGATAGGAGATTCGGGGTCCTGTGACTAACCCAATAAGGATGTACATTAGGCTATAAAATTATTTCCAAGAGTAAGAATTTCCAGCCTTTATAAACTGTTGTTCAGTATTCTTTGACCTACACCACCTGAATGTCCAACGAGACACCCATTTTAGTTTGTTAATACTATAATTAGGCTTCTCCTGTAAGGATAGGAGATTCGGGGTCCTGTGACTAACCCAGTAAGGGTGTACATTAGGCTATAAAATTATTTCCAAGAGTAAGAATTTCCAGCCTTTATAAACTGTTGTTCAGTATTCTTTGACCTACAGCACCTGAATGTCCAACGAGACACCCATTTTAGTTTGTTAATACTATAATTAGGCTTCTCCTATAAGGATAGGAGATTCGGGGTCCTGTGACTAACCCAATAAGGGTGTACATTAGGCTATAAAATTATTTCCAAGAGTAAGAATTTCCAGCCTTTATAAACTGTTGTTCAGTATTCTTTGACCTACAGCACCTGAATGTCCAACGAGACACCCATTTTAGTTTGTTAATACTATAATTAGGCTTCTCCTATAAGGATAGGAGATTCGGGGTCCTGTGACTAACCCAATAAGGGTGTACATTAGGCTATAAAATTATTTCCAAGAGTAAGAATTTCCAGCCTTTATAAACTGTTGTTCAGTATTCTTTGACCTACACCACCTGAATGTCCAACGAGACACCCATTTTAGTTTGTTAATACTATAATTAGGCTTCTCCTATAAGGATAGGAGATTCGGGGTCCTGTGACTAACCCAATAAGGGTGTACATTAGGCTATAAAATTATTTCCAAGAGTAAGAATTTCCAGCCTTTATAAACTGTTATTCAGTATTCTTTGACCTAAAGCACCTGAATGTCCAACGAGACACCCATTTTAGTTTGTTAATACTATAATTAGGCTTCTCCTATAAGGATGGGAGATTCGGGGTCCTGTGACTAACCAACCCAATAAGGGTGTACATTAGGCTATAAAATTATTTCCAAGAGTAAGAATTTCCAGCCTTTATAAACTGTTGTTCAGTATTCTTTGACCTACACCACCAGAATGTCCAACGAGACACCCATTTTAGTTTGTTAATACTATAATTAGGCTTCTCCTATAAGGATAGGAGATTCGGGGTCCTGTGACTAACCCAATAAGGATGTACATTAGGCTATAAAATTATTTCCAAGAGTAAGAATTTCCAGCCTTTATAAACTGTTGTTCAGTATTCTTTGACCTACACCACCTGAATGTCCAACGAGACACCCATTTTAGTTTGTTAATACTATAATTAGGCTTCTCCTGTAAGGATAGGAGATTCGGGGTCCTGTGACTAACCCAGTAAAGGTGTACATTAGGCTATAAAATTATTTCCAAGAGTAAGAATTTCCAGCCTTTATAAACTGTTGTTCAGTATTCTTTGACCTACAGCACCTGAATGTCCAACGAGACACCCATTTTAGTTTGTTAATACTATAATTAGGCTTCTCCTATAAGGATAGGAGATTCGGGGTCCTGTGACTAACCCAATAAGGGTGTACATTAGGCTATAAAATTATTTCCAAGAGTAAGAATTTCCAGCCTTTATAAACTGTTATTCAGTATTCTTTGACCTAAAGCACCTGAATGTCCAACGAGACACCCATTTTAGTTTGTTAATACTATAATTAGGCTTCTCCTATAAGGATAGGAGATTCGGGGTCCTGTGACTAACCAACCCAATAAGGGTGTACATTAGGCTATAAAATTATTTCCAAGAGTAAGAATTTCCAGCCTTTATAAACTGTTATTCAGTATTCTTTGACCTACAGTACCTGAATGTCCAACGAGATACCCATTTTTGTTTGTTAATACTATAATTAGTCTTCTCCTATAAGGATAGGAGATTCGGGGTCCTGTGACTAACCCAATAAGGGTGTACATTAGGCTATAAAATTATTTCCAAGAGTAAGAATTTCCAGCCTTTATAAACTGTTGTTCAGTATTCTTTGACCTACACCACCTGAATGTCCAACGAGACACCCATTTTAGTTTGTTAATACTATAATTAGGCTTCTCCTATAAGGATAGGAGATTCGGGGTCCTGTGACTAACCCAATAAGGGTGTACATTAGGCTATAAAATTATTTCCAAGAGTAAGAATTTCCAGCCTTTATAAACTGTTATTCAGTATTCTTTGACCTAAAGCACCTGAATGTCCAACGAGACACCCATTTTAGTTTGTTAATACTATAATTAGGCTTCTCCTATAAGGATGGGAGATTCGGGGTCCTGTGACTAACCAACCCAATAAGGGTGTACATTAGGCTATAAAATTATTTCCAAGAGTAAGAATTTCCAGCCTTTATAAACTGTTGTTCAGTATTCTTTGACCTACACCACCAGAATGTCCAACGAGACACCCATTTTAGTTTGTTAATACTATAATTAGGCTTCTCCTATAAGGATAGGAGATTCGGGGTCCTGTGACTAACCCAATAAGGATGTACATTAGGCTATAAAATTATTTCCAAGAGTAAGAATTTCCAGCCTTTATAAACTGTTGTTCAGTATTCTTTGACCTACACCACCTGAATGTCCAACGAGACACCCATTTTAGTTTGTTAATACTATAATTAGGCTTCTCCTGTAAGGATAGGAGATTCGGGGTCCTGTGACTAACCCAGTAAGGGTGTACATTAGGCTATAAAATTATTTCCAAGAGTAAGAATTTCCAGCCTTTATAAACTGTTGTTCAGTATTCTTTGACCTACAGCACCTGAATGTCCAACGAGACACCCATTTTAGTTTGTTAATACTATAATTAGGCTTCTCCTATAAGGATAGGAGATTCGGGGTCCTGTGACTAACCCAATAAGGGTGTACATTAGGCTATAAAATTATTTCCAAGAGTAAGAATTTCCAGCCTTTATAAACTGTTGTTCAGTATTCTTTGACCTACAGCACCTGAATGTCCAACGAGACACCCATTTTAGTTTGTTAATACTATAATTAGGCTTCTCCTATAAGGATAGGAGATTCGGGGTCCTGTGACTAACCCAATAAGGGTGTACATTAGGCTATAAAATTATTTCCAAGAGTAAGAATTTCCAGCCTTTATAAACTGTTGTTCAGTATTCTTTGACCTACACCACCTGAATGTCCAACGAGACACCCATTTTAGTTTGTTAATACTATAATTAGGCTTCTCCTATAAGGATAGGAGATTCGGGGTCCTGTGACTAACCCAATAAGGGTGTACATTAGGCTATAAAATTATTTCCAAGAGTAAGAATTTCCAGCCTTTATAAACTGTTATTCAGTATTCTTTGACCTAAAGCACCTGAATGTCCAACGAGACACCCATTTTAGTTTGTTAATACTATAATTAGGCTTCTCCTATAAGGATGGGAGATTTGGGGTCCTGTGACTAACCAACCCAATAAGGGTGTACATTAGGCTATAAAATTATTTCCAAGAGTAAGAATTTCCAGCCTTTATAAACTGTTGTTCAGTATTCTTTGACCTACACCACCAGAATGTCCAACGAGACACCCATTTTAGTTTGTTAATACTATAATTAGGCTTCTCCTATAAGGATAGGAGATTCGGGGTCCTGTGACTAACCCAATAAGGATGTACATTAGGCTATAAAATTATTTCCAAGAGTAAGAATTTCCAGCCTTTATAAACTGTTGTTCAGTATTCTTTGACCTACACCACCTGAATGTCCAACGAGACACCCATTTTAGTTTGTTAATACTATAATTAGGCTTCTCCTGTAAGGATAGGAGATTCGGGGTCCTGTGACTAACCCAGTAAGGGTGTACATTAGGCTATAAAATTATTTCCAAGAGTAAGAATTTCCAGCCTTTATAAACTGTTGTTCAGTATTCTTTGACCTACAGCACCTGAATGTCCAACGAGACACCCATTTTAGTTTGTTAATACTATAATTAGGCTTCTCCTATAAGGATAGGAGATTCGGGGTCCTGTGACTAACCCAATAAGGGTGTACATTAGGCTATAAAATTATTTCCAAGAGTAAGAATTTCCAGCCTTTATAAACTGTTATTCAGTATTCTTTGACCTAAAGCACCTGAATGTCCAACGAGACACCCATTTTAGTTTGTTAATACTATAATTAGGCTTCTCCTGTAAGGATAGGAGATTCGGGGTCCTGTGACTAACCCAGTAAGGGTGTACATTAGGCTATAAAATTATTTCCAAGAGTAAGAATTTCCAGCCTTTATAAACTGTTATTCAGTATTCTTTGACCTAAAGCACCTGAATGTCCAACGAAACACCCATTTTAGTTTGTTAATACTATAATTAGGCTTCTCCTATAAGGATAGGAGATTCGGGGTCCTGTGACTAACCCAATAAGGGTGTACATTAGGCTATAAAATTATTTCCAAGAGTAAGAATTTCCAGCCTTTATAAACTGTTGTTCAGTATTCTTTGACCTACAGCACCTGAATGTCCAACGAGACACCCATTTTAGTTTGTTAATACTATAATTAGGCTTCTCCTATAAGGATAGGAGATTCGGGGTCCTGTTACTAACCAACCCAATAAGGGTGTACATTAGGCTATAAAATTATTTCCAAGAGTAAGAATTTCCAGCCTTTATAAACTGTTATTCAGTATTCTTTGACCTAAAGCACCTGAATGTCCAACGAGACACCCATTTTAGTTTGTTAATACTATAATTAGGCTTCTCCTATAAGGATAGGAGATTCGGGGTCCTGTGACTAACCCAATAAGGGTGTACATTAGGCTATAAAATTATTTCCAAGAGTAAGAATTTCCAGCCTTTATAAACTGTTATTCAGTATTCTTTGACCTAAAGCACCTGAATGTCCAACGAGACACCCATTTTAGTTTGTTAATACTATAATTAGGCTTCTCCTGTAAGGATAGGAGATTCGGGGTCCTGTGACTAACCCAATACGGATGTACATTAGGCTATAAAATTATTTCCAAGAGTAAGAATTTCCAGCCTTTATAAACTGTTGTTCAGTATTCTTTGACCTACACCACCTGAATGTCCAACGAGACACCCATTTTAGTTTGTTAATACTATAATTAGGCTTCTCCTGTAAGGATAGGAGATTCGGGGTCCTGTGACTAACCCAGTAAGGGTGTACATTAGGCTATAAAATTATTTCCAAGAGTAAGAATTTCCAGCCTTTATAAACTGTTGTTCAGTATTCTTTGACCTACAGCACCTGAATGTCCAACGAGACACCCATTTTAGTTTGTTAATACTATAATTAGGCTTCTCCTATAAGGATAGGAGATTCGGGGTCCTGTGACTAACCCAATAAGGGTGTACATTAGGCTATAAAATTATTTCCAAGAGTAAGAATTTCCAGCCTTTATAAACTGTTATTCAGTATTCTTTGACCTAAAGCACCTGAATGTCCAACGAGACACCCATTTTAGTTTGTTAATACTATAATTAGGCTTCTCCTATAAGGATAGGAGATTCGGGGTCCTGTGACTAACCCAATAAGGGTGTACATTAGGCTATAAAATTATTTCCAAGAGTAAGAATTTCCAGCCTTTATAAACTGTTGTTCAGTATTCTTTGACCTACAGCACCTGAATGTCCAACGAGACACCCATTTTAGTTTGTTAATACTATAATTAGGCTTCTCCTATAAGGATAGGAGATTCGGGGTCCTGTTACTAACCAACCCAATAAGGGTGTACATTAGGCTATAAAATTATTTCCAAGAGTAAGAATTTCCAGCCTTTATAAACTGTTATTCAGTATTCTTTGACCTAAAGCACCTGAATGTCCAACGAGACACCCATTTTAGTTTGTTAATACTATAATTAGGCTTCTCCTATAAGGATGGGAGATTCGGGGTCCTGTGACTAACCAACCCAATAAGGGTGTACATTAGGCTATAAAATTATTTCCAAGAGTAAGAATTTCCAGCCTTTATAAACTGTTGTTCAGTATTCTTTGACCTACACCACCAGAATGTCCAACGAGACACCCATTTTAGTTTGTTAATACTATAATTAGGCTTCTCCTATAAGGATAGGAGATTCGGGGTCCTGTGACTAACCCAATAAGGATGTACATTAGGCTATAAAATTATTTCCAAGAGTAAGAATTTCCAGCCTTTATAAACTGTTGTTCAGTATTCTTTGACCTACACCACCTGAATGTCCAACGAGACACCCATTTTAGTTTGTTAATACTATAATTAGGCTTCTCCTGTAAGGATAGGAGATTCGGGGTCCTGTGACTAACCCAGTAAGGGTGTACATTAGGCTATAAAATTATTTCCAAGAGTAAGAATTTCCAGCCTTTATAAACTGTTGTTCAGTATTCTTTGACCTACAGCACCTGAATGTCCAACGAGACACCCATTTTAGTTTGTTAATACTATAATTAGGCTTCTCCTATAAGGATAGGAGATTCGGGGTCCTGTGACTAACCCAATAAGGGTGTACATTAGGCTATAAAATTATTTCCAAGAGTAAGAATTTCCAGCCTTTATAAACTGTTGTTCAGTATTCTTTGACCTACAGCACCTGAATGTCCAACGAGACACCCATTTTAGTTTGTTAATACTATAATTAGGCTTCTCCTATAAGGATAGGAGATTCGGGGTCCTGTGACTAACCCAATAAGGGTGTACATTAGGCTATAAAATTATTTCCAAGAGTAAGAATTTCCAGCCTTTATAAACTGTTGTTCAGTATTCTTTGACCTACACCACCTGAATGTCCAACGAGACACCCATTTTAGTTTGTTAATACTATAATTAGGCTTCTCCTATAAGGATAGGAGATTCGGGGTCCTGTGACTAACCCAATAAGGGTGTACATTAGGCTATAAAATTATTTCCAAGAGTAAGAATTTCCAGCCTTTATAAACTGTTATTCAGTATTCTTTGACCTAAAGCACCTGAATGTCCAACGAGACACCCATTTTAGTTTGTTAATACTATAATTAGGCTTCTCCTATTAGGATGGGAGATTCGGGGTCCTGTGACTAACCAACCCAATAAGGGTGTACATTAGGCTATAAAATTATTTCCAAGAGTAAGAATTTCCAGCCTTTATAAACTGTTGTTCAGTATTCTTTGACCTACACCACCAGAATGTCCAACGAGACACCCATTTTAGTTTGTTAATACTATAATTAGGCTTCTCCTATAAGGATAGGAGATTCGGGGTCCTGTGACTAACCCAATAAGGATGTACATTAGGCTATAAAATTATTTCCAAGAGTAAGAATTTCCAGCCTTTATAAACTGTTGTTCAGTATTCTTTGACCTACACCACCTGAATGTCCAACGAGACACCCATTTTAGTTTGTTAATACTATAATTAGGCTTCTCCTGTAAGGATAGGAGATTCGGGGTCCTGTGACTAACCCAGTAAGGGTGTACATTAGGCTATAAAATTATTTCCAAGAGTAAGAATTTCCAGCCTTTATAAACTGTTGTTCAGTATTCTTTGACCTACAGCACCTGAATGTCCAACGAGACACCCATTTTAGTTTGTTAATACTATAATTAGGCTTCTCCTATAAGGATAGGAGATTCGGGGTCCTGTGACTAACCCAATAAGGGTGTACATTAGGCTATAAAATTATTTCCAAGAGTAAGAATTTCCAGCCTTTATAAACTGTTATTCAGTATTCTTTGACCTAAAGCACCTGAATGTCCAACGAGACACCCATTTTAGTTTGTTAATACTATAATTAGGCTTCTCCTGTAAGGATAGGAGATTCGGGGTCCTGTGACTAACCCAGTAAGGGTGTACATTAGGCTATAAAATTATTTCCAAGAGTAAGAATTTCCAGCCTTTATAAACTGTTATTCAGTATTCTTTGACCTAAAGCACCTGAATGTCCAACGAAACACCCATTTTAGTTTGTTAATACTATAATTAGGCTTCTCCTATAAGGATAGGAGATTCGGGGTCCTGTGACTAACCCAATAAGGGTGTACATTAGGCTATAAAATTATTTCCAAGAGTAAGAATTTCCAGCCTTTATAAACTGTTGTTCAGTATTCTTTGACCTACAGCACCTGAATGTCCAACGAGACACCCATTTTAGTTTGTTAATACTATAATTAGGCTTCTCCTATAAGGATAGGAGATTCGGGGTCCTGTTACTAACCAACCCAATAAGGGTGTACATTAGGCTATAAAATTATTTCCAAGAGTAAGAATTTCCAGCCTTTATAAACTGTTATTCAGTATTCTTTGACCTAAAGCACCTGAATGTCCAACGAGACACCCATTTTAGTTTGTTAATACTATAATTAGGCTTCTCCTATAAGGATAGGAGATTCGGGGTCCTGTGACTAACCCAATAAGGGTGTACATTAGGCTATAAAATTATTTCCAAGAGTAAGAATTTCCAGCCTTTATAAACTGTTATTCAGTATTCTTTGACCTAAAGCACCTGAATGTCCAACGAGACACCCATTTTAGTTTGTTAATACTATAATTAGGCTTCTCCTGTAAGGATAGGAGATTCGGGGTCCTGTGACTAACCCAATACGGATGTACATTAGGCTATAAAATTATTTCCAAGAGTAAGAATTTCCAGCCTTTATAAACTGTTGTTCAGTATTCTTTGACCTACACCACCTGAATGTCCAACGAGACACCCATTTTAGTTTGTTAATACTATAATTAGGCTTCTCCTGTAAGGATAGGAGATTCGGGGTCCTGTGACTAACCCAGTAAGGGTGTACATTAGGCTATAAAATTATTTCCAAGAGTAAGAATTTCCAGCCTTTATAAACTGTTGTTCAGTATTCTTTGACCTACAGCACCTGAATGTCCAACGAGACACCCATTTTAGTTTGTTAATACTATAATTAGGCTTCTCCTATAAGGATAGGAGATTCGGGGTCCTGTGACTAACCCAATAAGGGTGTACATTAGGCTATAAAATTATTTCCAAGAGTAAGAATTTCCAGCCTTTATAAACTGTTATTCAGTATTCTTTGACCTAAAGCACCTGAATGTCCAACGAGACACCCATTTTAGTTTGTTAATACTATAATTAGGCTTCTCCTATAAGGATAGGAGATTCGGGGTCCTGTGACTAACCCAATAAGGGTGTACATTAGGCTATAAAATTATTTCCAAGAGTAAGAATTTCCAGCCTTTATAAACTGTTGTTCAGTATTCTTTGACCTACAGCACCTGAATGTCCAACGAGACACCCATTTTAGTTTGTTAATACTATAATTAGGCTTCTCCTATAAGGATAGGAGATTCGGGGTCCTGTTACTAACCAACCCAATAAGGGTGTACATTAGGCTATAAAATTATTTCCAAGAGTAAGAATTTCCAGCCTTTATAAACTGTTATTCAGTATTCTTTGACCTAAAGCACCTGAATGTCCAACGAGACACCCATTTTAGTTTGTTAATACTATAATTAGGCTTCTCCTATAAGGATGGGAGATTCGGGGTCCTGTGACTAACCAACCCAATAAGGGTGTACATTAGGCTATAAAATTATTTCCAAGAGTAAGAATTTCCAGCCTTTATAAACTGTTGTTCAGTATTCTTTGACCTACACCACCAGAATGTCCAACGAGACACCCATTTTAGTTTGTTAATACTATAATTAGGCTTCTCCTATAAGGATAGGAGATTCGGGGTCCTGTGACTAACCCAATAAGGATGTACATTAGGCTATAAAATTATTTCCAAGAGTAAGAATTTCCAGCCTTTATAAACTGTTGTTCAGTATTCTTTGACCTACACCACCTGAATGTCCAACGAGACACCCATTTTAGTTTGTTAATACTATAATTAGGCTTCTCCTGTAAGGATAGGAGATTCGGGGTCCTGTGACTAACCCAGTAAGGGTGTACATTAGGCTATAAAATTATTTCCAAGAGTAAGAATTTCCAGCCTTTATAAACTGTTGTTCAGTATTCTTTGACCTACAGCACCTGAATGTCCAACGAGACACCCATTTTAGTTTGTTAATACTATAATTAGGCTTCTCCTATAAGGATAGGAGATTCGGGGTCCTGTGACTAACCCAATAAGGGTGTACATTAGGCTATAAAATTATTTCCAAGAGTAAGAATTTCCAGCCTTTATAAACTGTTATTCAGTATTCTTTGACCTAAAGCACCTGAATGTCCAACGAGACACCCATTTTAGTTTGTTAATACTATAATTAGGCTTCTCCTATAAGGATAGGAGATTCGGGGTCCTGTGACTAACCCAATAAGGGTGTACATTAGGCTATAAAATTATTTCCAAGAGTAAGAATTTCCAGCCTTTATAAACTGTTGTTCAGTATTCTTTGACCTACAGCACCTGAATGTCCAACGAGACACCCATTTTAGTTTGTTAATACTATAATTAGGCTTCTCCTATAAGGATAGGAGATTCGGGGTCCTGTTACTAACCAACCCAATAAGGGTGTACATTAGGCTATAAAATTATTTCCAAGAGTAAGAATTTCCAGCCTTTATAAACTGTTGTTCAGTATTCTTTGACCTAAAGCACCTGAATGTCCAACGAGACACCCATTTTAGTTTGTTAATACTATAATTAGGCTTCTCCTATAAGGATAGGAGATTCGGGGTCCTGTGACTAACCCAATAAGGGTGTACATTAGGCTATAAAATTATTTCCAAGAGTAAGAATTTCCAGCCTTTATAAACTGTTGTTCAGTATTCTTTGACCTAAAGCACCCGAATGTCCAACGAGACACCCATTTTAGTTTGTTAATACTATAATTAGGCTTCTCCTATAAGGATAGGAGATTCGGGGTCCTGTGACTAACCCAATAAGGGTGTACATTAGGCTATAAAATTATTTCCAAGAGTAAGAATTTCCAGCCTTTATAAACTGTTATTCAGTATTCTTTGACCTAAAGCACCTGAATGTCCAACGAGACACCCATTTTAGTTTGTTAATACTATAATTAGGCTTCTCCTATAAGGATAGGAGATTCGGGGTCCTGTGACTAACCCAATAAGGGTGTACATTAGGCTATAAAATTATTTCCAAGAGTAAGAATTTCCAGCCTTTATAAACTGTTGTTCAGTATTCTTTGACCTACAGCACCTGAATGTCCAACGAGACACCCATTTTAGTTTGTTAATACTATAATTAGGCTTCTCCTATAAGGATAGGAGATTCGGGGTCCTGTTACTAACCAACCCAATAAGGGTGTACATTAGGCTATAAAATTATTTCCAAGAGTAAGAATTTCCAGCCTTTATAAACTGTTGTTCAGTATTCTTTGACCTAAAGCACCTGAATGTCCAAGGAGACACCCATTTTAGTTTGTTAATACTATAATTAGGCTTCTCCTATAAGGATAGGAGATTCGGGGTCCTGTGACTAACCCAATAAGGATGTACATTAGGCTATAAAATTATTTCCAAGAGTAAGAATTTCCAGCCTTTATAAACTGTTGTTCAGTATTCTTTGACCTACACCACCTGAATGTCCAACGAGACACCCATTATAGTTTGTTAATACTATAATTAGGATTCTCCTGTAAGGATAGGAGATTCGGGGTCCTGTGACTAACCCAGTAAAGGTGTACATTAGGCTATAAAATTATTTCCAAGAGTAAGAATTTCCAGCCTTTATAAACTGTTGTTCAGTATTCTTTGACCTACAGCACCTGAATGTCCAACGAGACACCCATTTTAGTTTGTTAATACTATAATTAGGCTTCTCCTATAAGGATAGGAGATTCGGGGTCCTGTGACTAACCCAATAAGGGTGTACATTAGGCTATAAAATTATTTCCAAGAGTAAGAATTTCCAGCCTTTATAAACTGTTATTCAGTATTCTTTGACCTAAAGCACCTGAATGTCCAACGAGACACCCATTTTAGTTTGTTAATACTATAATTAGGCTTCTCCTATAAGGATAGGAGATTCGGGGTCCTGTGACTAACCCAATAAGGGTGTACATTAGGCTATAAAATTATTTCCAAGAGTAAGAATTTCCAGCCTTTATAAACTGTTGTTCAGTATTCTTTGACCTACAGCACCTGAATGTCCAACGAGACACCCATTTTAGTTTGTTAATACTATAATTAGGCTTCTCCTATAAGGATAGGAGATTCGGGGTCCTGTTACTAACCAACCCAATAAGGGTGTACATTAGGTTATAAAATTATTTCCAAGAGTAAGAATTTCCAGCCTTTATAAACTGTTATTCAGTATTCTTTGACCTAAAGCACCTGAATGTCCAACGAGACACCCATTTTAGTTTGTTAATACTATAATTAGGCTTCTCCTATAAGGATGGGAGATTCGGGGTCCTGTGACTAACCAACCCAATAAGGGTGTACATTAGGCTATAAAATTATTTCCAAGAGTAAGAATTTCCAGCCTTTATAAACTGTTGTTCAGTATTCTTTGACCTACACCACCAGAATGTCCAACGAGACACCCATTTTAGTTTGTTAATACTATAATTAGGCTTCTCCTATAAGGATAGGAGATTCGGGGTCCTGTGACTAACCCAATAAGGATGTACATTAGGCTATAAAATTATTTCCAAGAGTAAGAATTTCCAGCCTTTATAAACTGTTGTTCAGTATTCTTTGACCTACACCACCTGAATGTCCAACGAGACACCCATTTTAGTTTGTTAATACTATAATTAGGCTTCTCCTGTAAGGATAGGAGATTCGGGGTCCTGTGACTAACCCAGTAAGGGTGTACATTAGGCTATAAAATTATTTCCAAGAGTAAGAATTTCCAGCCTTTATAAACTGTTGTTCAGTATTCTTTGACCTACAGCACCTGAATGTCCAACGAGACACCCATTTTAGTTTGTTAATACTATAATTAGGCTTCTCCTATAAGGATAGGAGATTCGGGGTCCTGTGACTAACCCAATAAGGGTGTACATTAGGCTATAAAATTATTTCCAAGAGTAAGAATTTCCAGCCTTTATAAACTGTTATTCAGTATTCTTTGACCTAAAGCACCTGAATGTCCAACGAGACACCCATTTTAGTTTGTTAATACTATAATTAGGCTTCTCCTATAAGGATAGGAGATTCGGGGTCCTGTGACTAACCCAATAAGGGTGTACATTAGGCTATAAAATTATTTCCAAGAGTAAGAATTTCCAGCCTTTATAAACTGTTGTTCAGTATTCTTTGACCTACAGCACCTGAATGTCCAACGAGACACCCATTTTAGTTTGTTAATACTATAATTAGGCTTCTCCTATAAGGATAGGAGATTCGGGGTCCTGTTACTAACCAACCCAATAAGGGTGTACATTAGGCTATAAAATTATTTCCAAGAGTAAGAATTTCCAGCCTTTATAAACTGTTGTTCAGTATTCTTTGACCTAAAGCACCTGAATGTCCAACGAGACACCCATTTTAGTTTGTTAATACTATAATTAGGCTTCTCCTATAAGGATAGGAGATTCGGGGTCCTGTGACTAACCCAATAAGGATGTACATTAGGCTATAAAATTATTTCCAAGAGTAAGAATTTCCAGCCTTTATAAACTGTTGTTCAGTATTCTTTGACCTACACCACCTGAATGTCCAACGAGACACCCATTATAGTTTGTTAATACTATAATTAGGATTCTCCTGTAAGGATAGGAGATTCGGGGTCCTGTGACTAACCCAGTAAAGGTGTACATTAGGCTATAAAATTATTTCCAAGAGTAAGAATTTCCAGCCTTTATAAACTGTTGTTCAGTATTCTTTGACCTACAGCACCTGAATGTCCAACGAGACACCCATTTTAGTTTGTTAATACTATAATTAGGCTTCTCCTATAAGGATAGGAGATTCGGGGTCCTGTGACTAACCAAATAAGGGTGTACATTAGGCTATAAAATTATTTCCAAGAGTAAGAATTTCCAGCCTTTATAAACTGTTATTCAGTATTCTTTGACCTAAAGCACCTGAATGTCCAACGAGACACCCATTTTAGTTTGTTAATACTATAATTAGGCTTCTCCTATAAGGATAGGAGATTCGGGGTCCTGTGACTAACCAACCCAATAAGGGTGTACATTAGGCTATAAAATTATTTCCAAGAGTAAGAATTTCCAGCCTTTATAAACTGTTATTCAGTATTCTTTGACCTACAGTACCTGAATGTCCAACGAGATACCCATTTTTGTTTGTTAATACTATAATTAGGCTTCTCCTATAAGGATAGGAGATTCGGGGTCCTGTGACTAACCCAATAAGGGTGTACATTAGGCTATAAAATTATTTCCAAGAGTAAGAATTTCCAGCCTTTATAAACTGTTATTCAGTATTCTTTGACCTAAAGCACCTGAATGTCCAACGAGACACCCATTTTAGTTTGTTAATACTATAATTAGGCTTCTCCTATAAGGATGGGAGATTCGGGGTCCTGTGACTAACCAACCCAATAAGGGTGTACATTAGGCTATAAAATTATTTCCAAGAGTAAGAATTTCCAGCCTTTATAAACTGTTGTTCAGTATTCTTTGACCTACACCACCAGAATGTCCAACGAGACACCCATTTTAGTTTGTTAATACTATAATTAGGCTTCTCCTATAAGTATAGGAGATTCGGGGTCCTGTGACTAACCCAATAAGGATGTACATTAGGCTATAAAATTATTTCCAAGAGTAAGAATTTCCAGCCTTTATAAACTGTTGTTCAGTATTCTTTGACCTACACCACCTGAATGTCCAACGAGATACCCATTTTAGTTTGTTAATACTATAATTAGGCTTCTCCTGTAAGGATAGGAGATTCGGGGTCCTGTGACTAACCCAGTAAGGGTGTACATTAGGCTATAAAATTATTTCCAAGAGTAAGAATTTCCAGCCTTTATAAACTGTTGTTCAGTATTCTTTGACCTACAGCACCTGAATGTCCAACGAGACACCCATTTTAGTTTGTTAATACTATAATTAGGCTTCTCCTATAAGGATAGGAGATTCGGGGTCCTGTGACTAACCCAATAAGGATGTACATTAGGCTATAAAATTATTTCCAAGAGTAAGAATTTCCAGCCTTTATAAACTGTTGTTCAGTATTCTTTGACCTACACCACCTGAATGTCCAACGAGACACCCATTATAGTTTGTTAATACTATAATTAGGCTTCTCCTGTAAGGATAGGAGATTCGGGGTCCTGTGACTAACCCAGTAAAGGTGTACATTAGGCTATAAAATTATTTCCAAGAGTAAGAATTTCCAGCCTTTATAAACTGTTATTCAGTATTCTTTGACCTACAGTACCTGAATGTCCAACGAGATACCCATTTTTGTTTGTTAATACTATAATTAGGCTTCTCCTATAAGGATAGGAGATTCGGGGTCCTGTGACTAACCCAATAAGGGTGTACATTAGGCTATAAAATTATTTCCAAGAGTAAGAATTTCCAGCCTTTATAAACTGTTGTTCAGTATTCTTTGACCTACACCACCTGAATGTCCAACAAGACACCCATTTTAGTTTGTTAATACTATAATTAGGCTTCTCCTATAAGGATAGGAGATTCGGGGTCCTGTGACTAACCCAATAAGGGTGTACATTAGGCTATAAAATTATTTCCAAGAGTAAGAATTTCCAGCCTTTATAAACTGTTATTCAGTATTCTTTGACCTAAAGCACCTGAATGTCCAACGAGACACCCATTTTAGTTTGTTAATACTATAATTAGGCTTCTCCTATAAGGATGGGAGATTCGGGGTCCTGTGACTAACCAACCCAATAAGGGTGTACATTAGGCTATAAAATTATTTCCAAGAGTAAGAATTTCCAGCCTTTATAAACTGTTGTTCAGTATTCTTTGACCTACACCACCAGAATGTCCAACGAGACACCCATTTTAGTTTGTTAATACTATAATTAGGCTTCTCCTATAAGGATAGGAGATTCGGGGTCCTGTGACTAACCCAATAAGGATGTACATTAGGCTATAAAATTATTTCCAAGAGTAAGAATTTCCAGCCTTTATAAACTGTTGTTCAGTATTCTTTGACCTACACCACCTGAATGTCCCACGAGACACCCATTTTAGTTTGTTAATACTATAATTAGGCTTCTCCTGTAAGGATAGGAGATTCGGGGTCCTGTGACTAACCCAGTAAGGGTGTACATTAGGCTATAAAATTATTTCCAAGAGTAAGAATTTCCAGCCTTTATAAACTGTTGTTCAGTATTCTTTGACCTACAGCACCTGAATGTCCAACGAGACACCCATTTTAGTTTGTTAATACTATAATTAGGCTTCTCCTATAAGGATAGGAGATTCGGGGTCCTGTGACTAACCCAATAAGGGTGTACATTAGGCTATAAAATTATTTCCAAGAGTAAGAATTTCCAGCCTTTATAAACTGTTATTCAGTATTCTTTGACCTAAAGCACCTGAATGTCCAACGAGACACCCATTTTAGTTTGTTAATACTATAATTAGGCTTCTCCTATAAGGATAGGAGATTCGGGGTCCTGTGACTAACCAACCCAATAAGGGTGTACATTAGGCTATAAAATTATTTCCAAGAGTAAGAATTTCCAGCCTTTATAAACTGTTATTCAGTATTCTTTGACCTACAGTACCTGAATGTCCAACGAGATACCCATTTTTGTTTGTTAATACTATAATTAGGCTTCTCCTATAAGGATAGGAGATTCGGGGTCCTGTGACTAACCCAATAAGGGTGTACATTAGGCTATAAAATTATTTCCAAGAGTAAGAATTTCCAGCCTTTATAAACTGTTGTTCAGTATTCTTTGACCTACACCACCTGAATGTCCAACGAGACACCCATTTTAGTTTGTTAATACTATAATTAGGCTTCTCCTATAAGGATAGGAGATTCGGGGTCCTGTGACTAACCCAATAAGGATGTACATTAGGCTATAAAATTATTTCCAAGAGTAAGAATTTCCAGCCTTTATAAACTGTTGTTCAGTATTCTTTGACCTACACCACCTGAATGTCCAACGAGACACCCATTATAGTTTGTTAATACTATAATTAGGCTTCTCCTGTAAGGATAGGAGATTCGGGGTCCTGTGACTAACCCAGTAAAGGTGTACATTAGGCTATAAAATTATTTCCAAGAGTAAGAATTTCCAGCCTTTATAAACTGTTGTTCAGTATTCTTTGACCTACAGCACCTGAATGTCCAACGAGACACCCATTTTAGTTTGTTAATACTATAATTAGGCTTCTCCTATAAGGATAGGAGATTCGGGGTCCTGTGACTAACCCAATAAGGGTGTACATTAGGCTATAAAATTATTTCCAAGAGTAAGAATTTCCAGCCTTTATAAACTGTTATTCAGTATTCTTTGACCTAAAGCACCTGAATGTCCAACGAGACACCCATTTTAGTTTGTTAATACTATAATTAGGCTTCTCCTATAAGGATAGGAGATTCGGGGTCCTGTGACTAACCAACCCAATAAGGGTGTACATTAGGCTATAAAATTATTTCCAAGAGTAAGAATTTCCAGCCTTTATAAACTGTTATTCAGTTTTCTTTGACCTACAGTACCTGAATGTCCAACCAGATACCCATTTTTGTTTGTTAATACTATAATTAGGCTTCTCCTATAAGGATAGGAGATTCGGGGTCCTGTGACTAACCCAATAAGGGTGTACATTAGGCTATAAAATTATTTCCAAGAGTAAGAATTTCCAGCCTTTATAAACTGTTATTCAGTATTCTTTGACCTAAAGCACCTGAATGTCCAACGAGACACCCATTTTAGTTTGTTAATACTATAATTAGGCTTCTCCTATAAGGATGGGAGATTCGGGGTCCTGTGACTAACCAACCCAATAAGGGTGTACATTAGGCTATAAAATTATTTCCAAGAGTAAGAATTTCCAGCCTTTATAAACTGTTGTTCAGTATTCTTTGACCTACACCACCAGAATGTCCAACGAGACACCCATTTTAGTTTGTTAATACTATAATTAGGCTTCTCCTATAAGTATAGGAGATTCGGGGTCCTGTGACTAACCCAATAAGGATGTACAATAGGCTATAAAATTATTTCCAAGAGTAAGAATTTCCAGCCTTTATAAACTGTTGTTCAGTATTCTTTGACCTACACCACCTGAATGTCCAACGAGACACCCATTTTAGTTTGTTAATACTATAATTAGGCTTCTCCTGTAAGGATAGGAGATTCGGGGTCTTGTGACTAACCCAGTAAGGGTGTACATTAGGCTATAAAATTATTTCCAAGAGTAAGAATTTCCAGCCTTTATAAACTGTTGTTCAGTATTCTTTGACCTACAGCACCTGAATGTCCAACGAGACACCCATTTTAGTTTGTTAATACTATAATTAGGCTTCTCCTATAAGGATAGGAGATTCGGGGTCCTGTGACTAACCCAATAAGGGTGTACATTAGGCTATAAAATTATTTCCAAGAGTAAGAATTTCCAGCCTTTATAAACTGTTATTCAGTATTCTTTGACCTAAAGCACCTGAATGTCCAACGAGACACCCATTTTAGTTTGTTAATACTATAATTAGGCTTCTCCTATAAGGATAGGAGATTCGGGGTCCTGTGACTAACCCAATAAGGGTGTACATTAGGCTATAAAATTATTTCCAAGAGTAAGAATTTCCAGCCTTTATAAACTGTTGTTCAGTATTCTTTGACCTACAGCACCTGAATGTCCAACGAGACACCCATTTTAGTTTGTTAATACTATAATTAGGCTTCTCCTATAAGGATAGGAGATTCAGGGTCCTGTTACTAACCAACCCAATAAGGGTGTACATTAGGCTATAAAATTATTTCCAAGAGTAAGAATTTCCAGCCTTTATAAACTGTTGTTCAGTATTCTTTGACCTAAAGCACCTGAATGTCCAACGAGACACCCATTTTAGTTTGTTAATACTATAATTAGGCTTCTCCTATAAGGATAGGAGATTCAGGGTCCTGTGACTAACCCAATAAGGATGTACATTAGGCTATAAAATTATTTCCAAGAGTAAGAATTTCCAGCCTTTATAAACTGTTGTTCAGTATTCTTTGACCTACACCACCTGAATGTCCAACGAGACACCCATTATAGTTTGTTAATACTATAATTAGGCTTCTCCTGTAAGGATAGGAGATTCGGGGTCCTGTGACTAACCCAGTAAAGGTGTACATTAGGCTATAAAATTATTTCCAAGAGTAAGAATTTCCAGCCTTTATAAACTGTTGTTCAGTATTCTTTGACCTACAGCACCTGAATGTCCAACGAGACACCCATTTTAGTTTGTTAATACTATAATTAGGCTTCTCCTATAAGGATAGGAGATTCGGGGTCCTGTGACTAACCCAATAAGGGTGTACATTAGGCTATAAAATTATTTCCAAGAGTAAGAATTTCCAGCCTTTATAAACTGTTATTCAGTATTCTTTGACCTAAAGCACCTGAATGTCCAACGAGACACCCATTTTAGTTTGTTAATACTATAATTAGGCTTCTCCTATAAGGATAGGAGATTCGGGGTCCTGTGACTAACCAACCCAATAAGGGTGTACATTAGGCTATAAAATTATTTCCAAGAGTAAGAATTTCCAGCCTTTATAAACTGTTATTCAGTATTCTTTGACCTACAGTACCTGAATGTCCAACGAGATACCCATTTTTGTTTGTTAATACTATAATTAGGCTTCTCCTATAAGGATAGGAGATTCGGGGTCCTGTGACTAACCCAATAAGGGTGTACATTAGGCTATAAAATTATTTCCAAGAGTAAGAATTTCCAGCCTTTATAAACTGTTGTTCAGTATTCTTTGACCTACACCACCTGAATGTCCAACGAGACACCCATTTTAGTTTGTTAATACTATAATTAGGCTTCTCCTATAAGGATAGGAGATTCGGGGTCCTGTGACTAACCCAATAAGGGTGTACATTAGGCTATAAAATTATTTCCAAGAGTAAGAATTTCCAGCCTTTATAAACTGTTATTCAGTATTCTTTGACCTAAAGCACCTGAATGTCCAACGAGACACCCATTTTAGTTTGTTAATACTATAATTAGGCTTCTCCTATAAGGATAGGAGATTCGGGGTCCTGTGACTAACCCAATAAGGGTGTACATTAGGCTATAAAATTATTTCCAAGAGTAAGAATTTCCAGCCTTTATAAACTGTTGTTCAGTATTCTTTGACCTACAGCACCTGAATGTCCAACGAGACACCCATTTTAGTTTGTTAATACTATAATTAGGCTTCTCCTATAAGGATAGGAGATTCAGGGTCCTGTTACTAACCAACCCAATAAGGGTGTACATTAGGCTATAAAATTATTTCCAAGAGTAAGAATTTCCAGCCTTTATAAACTGTTGTTCAGTATTCTTTGACCTAAAGCACCTGAATGTCCAACGAGACACCCATTTTAGTTTGTTAATACTATAATTAGGCTTCTCCTATAAGGATAGGAGATTCAGGGTCCTGTGACTAACCCAATAAGGATGTACATTAGGCTATAAAATTATTTCCAAGAGTAAGAATTTCCAGCCTTTATAAACTGTTGTTCAGTATTCTTTGACCTACACCACCTGAATGTCCAACGAGACACCCATTATAGTTTGTTAATACTATAATTAGGCTTCTCCTGTAAGGATAGGAGATTCGGGGTCCTGTGACTAACCCAGTAAAGGTGTACATTAGGCTATAAAATTATTTCCAAGAGTAAGAATTTCCAGCCTTTATAAACTGTTGTTCAGTATTCTTTGACCTACAGCACCTGAATGTCCAACGAGACACCCATTTTAGTTTGTTAATACTATAATTAGGCTTCTCCTATAAGGATAGGAGATTCGGGGTCCTGTGACTAACCCAATAAGGGTGTACATTAGGCTATAAAATTATTTCCAAGAGTAAGAATTTCCAGCCTTTATAAACTGTTATTCAGTATTCTTTGACCTAAAGCACCTGAATGTCCAACGAGACACCCATTTTAGTTTGTTAATACTATAATTAGGCTTCTCCTATAAGGATAGGAGATTCGGGGTCCTGTGACTAACCAACCCAATAAGGGTGTACATTAGGCTATAAAATTATTTCCAAGAGTAAGAATTTCCAGCCTTTATAAACTGTTATTCAGTATTCTTTGACCTACAGTACCTGAATGTCCAACGAGATACCCATTTTTGTTTGTTAATACTATAATTAGGCTTCTCCTATAAGGATAGGAGATTCGGGGTCCTGTGACTAACCCAATAAGGGTGTACATTAGGCTATAAAATTATTTCCAAGAGTAAGAATTTCCAGCCTTTATAAACTGTTGTTCAGTATTCTTTGACCTACACCACCTGAATGTCCAACAAGACACCCATTTTAGTTTGTTAATACTATAATTAGGCTTCTCCTATAAGGATAGGAGATTCGGGGTCCTGTGACTAACCCAATAAGGGTGTACATTAGGCTATAAAATTATTTCCAAGAGTAAGAATTTCCAGCCTTTATAAACTGTTATTCAGTATTCTTTGACCTAAAGCACCTGAATGTCCAACGAGACACCCATTTTAGTTTGTTAATACTATAATTAGGCTTCTCCTATAAGGATGGGAGATTCGGGGTCCTGTGACTAACCAACCCAATAAGGGTGTACATTAGGCTATAAAATTATTTCCAAGAGTAAGAATTTCCAGCCTTTATAAACTGTTGTTCAGTATTCTTTGACCTACACCACCAGAATGTCCAACGAGACACCCATTTTAGTTTGTTAATACTATAATTAGGCTTCTCCTATAAGGATAGGAGATTCGGGGTCCTGTGACTAACCCAATAAGGATGTACATTAGGCTATAAAATTATTTCCAAGAGTAAGAATTTCCAGCCTTTATAAACTGTTGTTCAGTATTCTTTGACCTACACCACCTGAATGTCCCACGAGACACCCATTTTAGTTTGTTAATACTATAATTAGGCTTCTCCTGTAAGGATAGGAGATTCGGGGTCCTGTGACTAACCCAGTAAGGGTGTACATTAGGCTATAAAATTATTTCCAAGAGTAAGAATTTCCAGCCTTTATAAACTGTTGTTCAGTATTCTTTGACCTACAGCACCTGAATGTCCAACGAGACACCCATTTTAGTTTGTTAATACTATAATTAGGCTTCTCCTATAAGGATAGGAGATTCGGGGGTCCTGTGACTAACCCAATAAGGGTGTACATTAGGCTATAAAATTATTTCCAAGAGTAAGAATTTCCAGCCTTTATAAACTGTTATTCAGTATTCTTTGACCTAAAGCACCTGAATGTCCAACGAGACACCCATTTTAGTTTGTTAATACTATAATTAGGCTTCTCCTATAAGGATAGGAGATTCGGGGTCCTGTGACTAACCCAATAAGGGTGTACATTAGGCTATAAAATTATTTCCAAGAGTAAGAATTTCCAGCCTTTATAAACTGTTATTCAGTATTCTTTGACCTAAAGCACCTGAATGTCCAACGAGACACCCATTTTAGTTTGTTAATACTATAATTAGGCTTCTCCTATAAGGATAGGAGATTCGGGGTCCTGTGACTAACCCAATAAGGGTGTACATTAGGCTATAAAATTATTTCCAAGAGTAAGAATTTCCAGCCTTTATAAACTGTTGTTCAGTATTCTTTGACCTACAGCACCTGAATGTCCAACGAGACACCCATTTTAGTTTGTTAATACTATAATTAGGCTTCTCCTATAAGGATAGGAGATTCGGGGTCCTGTGACTAACCCAATAAGGGTGTACATTAGGCTATAAAATTATTTCCAAGAGTAAGAATTTCCAGCCTTTATAAACTGTTGTTCAGTATTCTTTGACCTAAAGCACCTGAATGTCCAACGAGACACCCATTTTAGTTTGTTAATACTATAATTAGGCTTCTCCTATAAGGATAGGAGATTCGGGGTCCTGTGACTAACCAACCCAATAAGGGTGTACATTAGGCTATAAAATTATTTCCAAGAGTAAGAATTTCCAGCCTTTATAAACTGTTGTTCAGTAAACTTTGACTTACAGCACCTGAATGTCCAACGAGACACCCATTTTAGTTTGTTAATACTATAATTAGGCTTCTCCTATAAGGATAGGAGATTCGGGGTCCTGTGACTAACCCAATAAGGGTGTACATTAGGCTATAAAATTATTTCCAAGAGTAAGAATTTCCAGCCTTTATAAGCTGTTGTTCAGTATTCTTTGACCTACAGCACCTGAATGTCCAACGAGACACCCATTTTAGTTTGTTAATACTATAATTAGGCTTCTCCTATAAGGATAGGAGATTTGGGGTCCTGTGACTAACCCAATAAGGGTGTACATTAGGCTATAAAATTATTTCCAAGAGTAAGAATTTCCAGCCTTTATAAACTGTTGTTCAGTATTCTTTGACTTACAGCACCTGAATGTCCAACGAGACACCCATTTTAGTTTGTTAATACTATAATTAGGCTTCTCCTATAAGGATAGGAGATTCGGGGTCCTGTGACTAACCAACCCAATAAGGGTGTACATTAGGCTATAAAATTATTTCCAAGAGTAAGAATTTCAAGCCTTTATAAACTGTTGTTCAGTATTCTTTGACCTAAAGCACCTGAATTCCAACGAGACACCCATTTTAGTTTGTTAATACTATAATTAGGCTTCTCCTATAAGGATAGGAGATTCGGGGTCCTGTGACTAACCCAGTAAGGGTGTACATTAGGCTATAAAATTATTTCCAAGAGTAAGAATTTCCAGCCTTTATAAGCTGTTGTTCAGTATTCTTTGACCTACAGCACCTGAATGTCCAACTAGACACCCATTTTAGTTTGTTAATACTATAATTAGGCTTCTCCTATAAGGATAGGAGATTCGGGGTCCTGTGACTAACCAACCCAATAAGGGTGTACATTAGGCTATAAAATTATTTCCAAGAGTAAGAATTTCCAGCCTTTATAAACTGTTGTTCAGTATTCTTTGACCTAAAGCAACTGAATGTCCAACGAGACACCCATTTTAGTTTGTTAATACTATAATTAGGCTTCTCCTATAAGGATAGGAGATTCGGGGTCCTGTGACTAACCAACCCAATAAGGGTGTACATTAGGCTATAAAATTATTTCCAAGAGTAAGAATTTCCAGCCTTTATAAACTGTTGTTCAGTATTCTTTGACCTACAGCACCTGAATGTCCAACGAGATACCCATTTTTGTTTGTTAATACTATAATTAGGCTTCTCCTATAAGGATAGGAGATTCGGGGTCCTGTGACTAACCCAATAAGGGTGTACATTAGGCTATAAAATTATTTCCAAGAGTAAGAATTTCCAGCCTTTATAAACTGTTGTTCAGTATTTTTGACCTACAGCACCTGAATATCCAACGAGACACCCATTTTAGTTTGTTAATACTATAATTAGGCTTCTCCTATAAGGATAGGAGATTCGGGGTCCTGTGACTAACCAACCCAATAAGGGTGTACATTAGGCTATAAAATTTTTTCCAAGAGTAAGAATTTCCAGCCTTTATAAACTGTTGTTCAGTATTCTTTGACCTACACCACCTGAATGTCCAACGAGCCACCCATTTTAGTTTGTTAATACTATAATTAGGCTTCTCCTATAAGGATAGGAGATTCGGGGTCCTGTGACTAACCCAATAAGGGTGTACAATAGGCTATAAAATTATTTCCAAGAGTAAGAATTTCCAGCCTTTATAAACTGTTGTTCAGTATTCTTTGACCTAAAGCACCTGAATGTCCAACGAGACACCCATTTTAGTTTGTTAATACTATAATTAGGCTTCTCCTATAAGGATAGGAGATTCGGGGTCCTGTGACTAACCCAATAAGGGTGTACATTAGGCTATAAAATTATTTCCAAGAGTAAGAATTTCCAGCCTTTATAAACTGTTGTTCAGTATTCTTTGACCTACACCACCTGAATGTCCAACGAGACACCCATTTTAGTTTGTTAATACTATAATTAGGCTTCTCCTATAAGGATAGGAGATTCGGGGTCCTGTGACTAACCCAATAAGGGTGTACATTAGGCTATAAAATTATTTCCAAGAGTAAGAATTTCCAGCCTTTATAAACTGTTGTTCAGTATTCTTTGACCTACACCACCTGAATGTCCAACGAGATACCCATTTTAGTTTGTTAATACTATAATTAGGCTTCTCCTATAAGGATAGGAGATTCAGGGTCCTGTGACTAACCCAATAAGGGTGTACATTAGGCTATAAAATTATTTCCAAGAGTAAGAATTTCCAGCCTTTATAAGCTGTTGTTCAGTATTCTTTGACCTACACCACCTGAATGTCCAACGAGCCACCCATTTTAGTTTGCTAATACTATAATTAGGCTTCTCCTATAAGGATAGGAGATTCGGGGTCCTGTGACTAACCCAATAAGGGTGTACATTAGGCTATAAAATTATTTCCAAGAGTAAGAATTTCCAGCCTTTATAAACTGTTGTTCAGTATTCTTTGACTTACAGCACCTGAATGTCCAACGAGACACCCATTTTAGTTTGTTAATACTATAATTAGGCTTCTCCTATAAGGATAGGAGATTCGGGGTCCTGTGACTAACCCAATAAGGGTGTACATTAGGCTATAAAATTATTTCCAAGAGTAAGAATTTCCAGCCTTTATAAACTGTTGTTCAGTATTCTTTGACCTACAGCACCTGAATTTCCAACGAGACACCCATTTTAGTTTGTTAATACTATAATTAGGCTTCTCCTATAAGGATAGGAGATTCGGGGTCCTGTGACTAACCAACCCAATAAGGGTGTACATTAGGCTATAAAATTATTTCCAAGAGTAAGAATTTCAAGCCTTTATAAACTGTTGTTCAGTATTCTTTGACCTAAAGCACCTGAATGTCCAACGAGACACCCATTATAGTTTGTTAATACTATAATTAGGCTTCTCCTATAAGGATAGGAGATTCGGGGTCCTGTGACTAACCAACCCAATATGGGTGTACATTAGGCTATAAAATTTTTTCCAAGAGTAAGAATTTCCAGCCTTTATAAACTGTTATTCAGTATTCTTTGACCTACAGTACCTGAATGTCCAACGAGATACCCATTTTTGTTTGTTAATACTATAATTAGGCTTCTCCTATAAGGATAGGAGATTCGGGGTCCTGTGACTAACCCAATAAGGGTGTACATTAGGCTATAAAATTATTTCCAAGAGTAAGAATTTCCAGCCTTTATAAATTGTTGTTCAGTATTCTTTGACCTACACCACCTGAATGTCCAACGAGCCACCCATTTTAGTTTGTTAATACTATAATTAGGCTTCTCCTATAAGGATAGGAGATTCGGGGTCCTGTGACTAACCCAATAAGGGTGTACATTAGGCTATAAAATTATTTCCAAGAGTAAGAATTTCCAGCCTTTATAAACTGTTGTTCAGTATTCTTTGACCTAAAGCACCTGAATGTCCAACGAGACACCCATTTTAGTTTGTTAATTCTATAATTAGGCTTCTCCTATAAGGATAGGAGATTCGGGGTCCTGTGACTAACCCAATAAGGGTGTACATTAGGCTATAAAATTATTTCCAAGAGTAAGAATTTCCAGCCTTTATAAACTGTTGTTCAGTATTCTTTGACCTACAGCAGCTGAATGTCCAACGAGCCACCCATTTTAGTTTGTTAATACTATAATTAGGCTTCTCCTATAAGGATAGGAGATTCGGGGTCCTGTGACTAACCCAATAAGGGTGTACATTAGGCTATAAAATTATTTCCAAGAGTAAGAATTTCCAGCCTTTATAAACTGTTGTTCAGTATTCTTTGACCTACAGCACCTGAATGTCCAACGAGACACCCATTTTAGTTTGTTAATACTATAATTAGGCTTCTCCTATAAGGATAGGAGATTCGGGGTCCTGTGACTAACCAACCCAATAAGGGTGTACATTAGGCTATAAAACTATTTCCAAGAGTAAGAATTTCCAGCCTTTATAAACTGTTGTTCAGTATTCTTTGACCTACACCACCTGAATGTCCAACGAGCCACCCATTTTAGTTTGTTAATACTATAATTAGGCTTCTCCTATAAGGATAGGAGATTCGGGGTCCTGTGACTAACCCAATAAGGGTGTACATTAGGCTAAAAAATTATTTCCAAGAGTAAGAATTTCCAGCCTTTATAAACTGTTGTTCAGTATTCTTTGACTTACAGCACCTGAATGTCCAACGAGACACCCATTTTAGTTTGTTAATACTATAATTAGGCTTCTCCTATAAGGATAGGAGATTCGGGGTCCTGTGACTAACCCAATAAGGGTGTACATTAGGCTATAAAATTATTTCCAAGAGTAAGAATTTCCAGCCTTTATAAACTGTTGTTCAGTATTCTTTGACCTACAGCACCTGAATTTCCAACGAGACACCCATTTTAGTTTGTTAATACTATAATTAGGCTTCTCCTATAAGGATAGGAGATTCGGGGTCCTGTGACTAACCAACCCAATAAGGGTGTACATTAGGCTATAAAATTATTTCCAAGAGTAAGAATTTCAAGCCTTTATAAACTGTTGTTCAGTATTCTTTGACCTAAAGCACCTGAATGTCCAACGAGACACCCATTTTAGTTTGTTAATACTATAATTAGGCTTCTCCTATAAGGATAGGAGATTCGGGGTCCTGTGACTAACCCAATAAGGGTGTACATTAGGCTATAAAATTATTTCCAAGAGTAAGAATTTCCAGCCTTTATAAACTGTTGTTCAGATTTCTTTGACCTAAAGCACCTGAATGTCCAACGAGACACCCATTTTAGTTTGTTAATACTATAATTAGGCTTCTCCTATAAGGATAGGAGATTCGGGGTCCTGTGACTAACCCAATAAGGGTGTACATTAGGCTATAAAATTATTTCCAAGAGTAAGAATTTCCAGCCTTTATAAACTGTTGTTCAGTATTCTTTGACCTACACCACCTGAATGTCCAACGAGACACCCATTTTAGTTTGTTAATACTATAATTAGGCTTCTCCTATAAGGATAGGAGATTCGGGGTCCTGTGACTAACCCAATAAGGGTGTACATTAGGCTATAAAATTATTTCCAAGAGTAAGAATTTCCGGCCTTTATAAACTGTTGTTCAGTATTCTTTGACCTACACCACCTGAATGTCCAACGAGATACCCATTTTAGTTTGTTAATACTATAATTAGGCTTCTCCTATAAGGATAGGAGATTCGGGGGTCCTGTGACTAACCCAATAAGGGTGTACATTAGGCTATAAAATTATTTCCAAGAGTAAGAATTTCCAGCCTTTATAAACTGTTGTTCAGTATTCTTTGACCTACACCACCTGAATGTCCAACGAGCCACCCATTTTAGTTTGCTAATACTATAATTAGGCTTCTCCTATAAGGATAGGAGATTCGGGGTCCTGTGACTAACCCAATAAGGGTGTACATTAGGCTATAAAATTATTTCCAAGAGTAAGAATTTCCAGCCTTTATAAACTGTTGTTCAGTATTCTTTGACTTACAGCACCTGAATGTCCAACGAGACACCCATTTTAGTTTGTTAATACTATAATTAGGCTTCTCCTATAATGATAGGAGATTCGGGGTCCTGTGACTAACCCAATAAGGGTGTACATTAGGCTATAAAATTATTTCCAAGAGTAAGAATTTCCAGCCTTTATAAACTGTTGTTCAGTATTCTTTGACCTACAGCACCTGAATGTCCAACGAGACACCCATTTTAGTTTGTTAATACTATAATTAGGCTTCTCCTATAAGGATAGGAGATTCGGGGTCCTGTGACTAACCAACCCAATAAGGGTGTACATTAGGCTATAAAATTATTTCCAAGAGTAAGAATTTCAAGCCTTTATAAACTGTTGTTCAGTATTCTTTGACCTAAAGCACCTGAATGTCCAACGAGACACCCATTTTAGTTTGTTAATACTATAATTAGGCTTCTCCTATAAGGATAGGAGATTCGGGGTCCTGTGACTAACCAACCCAATAAGGGTGTACATTAGGCTATAAAATTATTTCCAAGAGTAAGAATTTCCAGCCTTTATAAACTGTTATTCAGTATTCTTTGACCTACAGTACCTGAATGTCCAACGAGATACCCATTTTTGTTTGTTAATACTATAATTAGGCTTCTCCTATAAGGATAGGAGATTCGGGGTCCTGTGACTAACCCAATAAGGGTGTACATTAGGCTATAAAATTATTTCCAAGAGTAAGAATTTCCAGCCTTTATAAACTGTTGTTCAGTATTCTTTGACCTACACCACCTGAATGTCCAACGAGACACCCATTTTAGTTTGTTAATACTATAATTAGGCTTCTCCTATAAGGATAGGAGATTCGGGGTCCTGTGACTAACCCAATAAGGGTGTACATTAGGCTATAAAATTATTTCCAAGAGTAAGAATTTCCAGCCTTTATAAACTGTTGTTCAGTATTCTTTGACCTACACCACCTGAATGTCCAACGAGATACCCATTTTAGTTTGTTAATACTATAATTAGGCTTCTCCTATAAGGATAGGAGATTCGGGGGTCCTGTGACTAACCCAATAAGGGTGTACATTAGGCTATAAAATTATTTCCAAGAGTAAGAATTTCCAGCCTTTATAAACTGTTGTTCAGTATTCTTTGACCTACACCACCTGAATGTCCAACGAGCCACCCATTTTAGTTTGCTAATACTATAATTAGGCTTCTCCTATAAGGATAGGAGATTCGGGGTCCTGTGACTAACCCAATAAGGGTGTACATTAGGCTATAAAATTATTTCCAAGAGTAAGAATTTCCAGCCTTTATAAACTGTTGTT
The DNA here is from genome assembly GCA_028751855.1 of Ambrosia trifida. Classification (NCBI taxonomy): domain Eukaryota; kingdom Viridiplantae; phylum Streptophyta; class Magnoliopsida; order Asterales; family Asteraceae; genus Ambrosia; species Ambrosia trifida. The sequence continues at coordinate 962,637 of CM054126.1, read as the reverse complement.
CAGTATTCTTTGACTTACAGCACCTGAATGTCCAACGAGACACCCATTTTAGTTTGTTAATACTATAATTAGGCTTCTCCTATAAGGATAGGAGATTCGGGGTCCTGTGACTAACCCAATAAGGGTGTACATTAGGCTATAAAATTATTTCCAAGAGTAAGAATTTCCAGCCTTTATAAACTGTTGTTCAGTATTCTTTGACCTACAGCACCTGAATGTCCAACGAGACACCCATTTTAGTTTGTTAATACTATAATTAGGCTTCTCCTATAAGGATAGGAGATTCGGGGTCCTGTGACTAACCAACCCAATAAGGGTGTACATTAGGCTATAAAATTATTTCCAAGAGTAAGAATTTCAAGCCTTTATAAACTGTTGTTCAGTATTCTTTGACCTAAAGCACCTGAATGTCCAACGAGACACCCATTTTAGTTTGTTAATACTATAATTAGGCTTCTCCTATAAGGATAGGGGATTCGGGGTCCAGTGACTAACCAACCCAATAAGGGTGTACATTAGGCTATAAAATTATTTCCAAGAGTAAGAATTTCCAGCCTTTATAAACTGTTATTCAGTATTCTTTGACCTACAGTACCTGAATGTCCAACGAGATACCCATTTTTGTTTGTTAATACTATAATTAGGCTTCTCCTATAAGGATAGGAGATTCGGGGTCCTGTGACTAACCCAATAAGGGTGTACATTAGGCTATAAAATTATTTCCAAGAGTAAGAATTTCCAGCCTTTATAAATTGTTGTTCAGTATTCTTTGACCTACACCACCTGAATGTCCAACGAGCCACCCATTTTAGTTTGTTAATACTATAATTAGGCTTCTCCTATAAGGATAGGAGATTCGGGGTCCTGTGACTAACCCAATAAGGGTGTACATTAGGCTATAAAATTATTTCCAAGAGTAAGAATTTCCAGCCTTTATAAACTGTTGTTCAGTATTCTTTGACCTAAAGCACCTGAATGTCCAACGAGACACCCATTTTAGTTTGTTAATTCTATAATTAGGCTTCTCCTATAAGGATAGGAGATTCGGGGTCCTGTGACTAACCCAATAAGGGTGTACATTAGGCTATAAAATTATTTCCAAGAGTAAGAATTTCCAGCCTTTATAAACTGTTGTTCAGTATTCTTTGACCTAAAGCACCTGAATGTCCAACGAGACACCCATTTTAGTTTGTTAATACTATAATTAGGCTTCTCCTATAAGGATAGGAGATTCGGGGTCCTGTGACTAACCCAATAAGGGTGTACATTAGGCTATAAAATTATTTCCAAGAGTAAGAATTTCCAGCCTTTATAAACTGTTGTTCAGTATTCTTTGACCTAAAGCACCCGAATGTCCAACGAGACACCCATTTTAGTTTGTTAATACTATAATTAGGCTTCTCCTATAAGGATAGGAGATTCGGGGTCCTGTGACTAACCCAATAAGGGTGTACATTAGGCTATAAAATTATTTCCAAGAGTAAGAATTTCCAGCCTTTATAAACTGTTGTTCAGTATTCTTTGACCTACACCACCTGAATGTCCAACGAGACACCCATTTTAGTTTGTTAATACTATAATTAGGCTTCTCCTATAAGGATAGGAGATTCGGGGTCCTGTGACTAACCCAATAAGGGTGTACATTAGGCTATAAAATTATTTCCAAGAGTAAGAATTTCCAGCCTTTATAAACTGTTGTTCAGTATTCTTTGACCTACACCACCTGAATGTCCAACGAGATACCCATTTTAGTTTGTTAATACTATAATTAGGCTTCTCCTATAAGGATAGGAGATTCGGGGGTCCTGTGACTAACCCAATAAGGGTGTACATTAGGCTATAAAATTATTTCCAAGAGTAAGAATTTCCAGCCTTTATAAACTGTTGTTCAGTATTCTTTGACCTACACCACCTGAATGTCCAACGAGCCACCCATTTTAGTTTGCTAATACTATAATTAGGCTTCTCCTATAAGGATAGGAGATTCGGGGTCCTGTGACTAACCCAATAAGGGTGTACATTAGGCTATAAAATTATTTCCAAGAGTAAGAATTTCCAGCCTTTATAAACTGTTGTTCAGTATTCTTTGACTTACAGCACCTGAATGTCCAACGAGACACCCATTTTAGTTTGTTAATACTATAATTAGGCTTCTCCTATAAGGATAGGAGATTCGGGGTCCTGTGACTAACCCAATAAGGGTGTACATTAGGCTATAAAATTATTTCCAAGAGTAAGAATTTCCAGCCTTTATAAACTGTTGTTCAGTATTCTTTGACCTACAGCACCTGAATGTCCAACGAGACACCCATTTTAGTTTGTTAATACTATAATTAGGCTTCTCCTATAAGGATAGGAGATTCGGGGTCCTGTGACTAACCAACCCAATAAGGGTGTACATTAGGCTATAAAATTATTTCCAAGAGTAAGAATTTCAAGCCTTTATAAACTGTTGTTCAGTATTCTTTGACCTAAAGCACCTGAATGTCCAACGAGACACCCATTTTAGTTTGTTAATACTATAATTAGGCTTCTCCTATAAGGATAGGAGATTCGGGGTCCTGTGACTAACCAACCCAATAAGGGTGTACATTAGGCTATAAAATTATTTCCAAGAGTAAGAATTTCCAGCCTTTATAAACTGTTATTCAGTATTCTTTGACCTACAGTACCTGAATGTCCAACGAGATACCCATTTTTGTTTGTTAATACTATAATTAGGCTTCTCCTATAAGGATAGGAGATTCGGGGTCCTGTGACTAACCCAATAAGGGTGTACATTAGGCTATAAAATTATTTCCAAGAGTAAGAATTTCCAGCCTTTATAAATTGTTGTTCAGTATTCTTTGACCTACACCACCTGAATGTCCAACGAGCCACCCATTTTAGTTTGTTAATACTATAATTAGGCTTCTCCTATAAGGATAGGAGATTCGGGGTCCTGTGACTAACCCAATAAGGGTGTACATTAGGCTATAAAATTATTTCCAAGAGTAAGAATTTCCAGCCTTTATAAACTGTTGTTCAGTATTCTTTGACCTAAAGCACCTGAATGTCCAACGAGACACCCATTTTAGTTTGTTAATTCTATAATTAGGCTTCTCCTATAAGGATAGGAGATTCGGGGTCCTGTGACTAACCCAATAAGGGTGTACATTAGGCTATAAAATTATTTCCAAGAGTAAGAATTTCCAGCCTTTATAAACTGTTGTTCAGTATTCTTTGACCTAAAGCACCTGAATGTCCAACGAGACACCCATTTTAGTTTGTTAATACTATAATTAGGCTTCTCCTATAAGGATAGGAGATTCGGGGTCCTGTGACTAACCCAATAAGGGTGTACATTAGGCTATAAAATTATTTCCAAGAGTAAGAATTTCCAGCCTTTATAAACTGTTGTTCAGTATTCTTTGACCTAAAGCACCCGAATGTCCAACGAGACACCCATTTTAGTTTGTTAATACTATAATTAGGCTTCTCCTATAAGGATAGGAGATTCGGGGTCCTGTGACTAACCCAATAAGGGTGTACATTAGGCTATAAAATTATTTCCAAGAGTAAGAATTTCCAGCCTTTATAAACTGTTGTTCAGTATTCTTTGACCTACACCACCTGAATGTCCAACGAGACACCCATTTTAGTTTGTTAATACTATAATTAGGCTTCTCCTATAAGGATAGGAGATTCGGGGTCCTGTGACTAACCCAATAAGGGTGTACATTAGGCTATAAAATTATTTCCAAGAGTAAGAATTTCCAGCCTTTATAAACTGTTGTTCAGTATTCTTTGACCTACACCACCTGAATGTCCAACGAGATACCCATTTTAGTTTGTTAATACTATAATTAGGCTTCTCCTATAAGGATAGGAGATTCGGGGGTCCTGTGACTAACCCAATAAGGGTGTACATTAGGCTATAAAATTATTTCCAAGAGTAAGAATTTCCAGCCTTTATAAACTGTTGTTCAGTATTCTTTGACCTACACCACCTGAATGTCCAACGAGCCACCCATTTTAGTTTGCTAATACTATAATTAGGCTTCTCCTATAAGGATAGGAGATTCGGGGTCCTGTGACTAACCCAATAAGGGTGTACATTAGGCTATAAAATTATTTCCACGAGTAAGAATTTCCAGCCTTTATAAACTGTTGTTCAGTATTCTTTGACTTACAGCACCTGAATGTCCAACGAGACACCCATTTTAGTTTGTTAATACTATAATTAGGCTTCTCCTATAAGGATAGGAGATTCGGGGTCCTGTGACTAACCCAATAAGGGTGTACATTAGGCTATAAAATTATTTCCAAGAGTAAGAATTTCCAGCCTTTATAAACTGTTGTTCAGTATTCTTTGACCTACAGCACCTGAATGTCCAACGAGACACCCATTTTAGTTTGTTAATACTATAATTAGGCTTCTCCTATAAGGATAGGAGATTCGGGGTCCTGTGACTAACCAACCCAATAAGGGTGTACATTAGGCTATAAAATTATTTCCAAGAGTAAGAATTTCAAGCCTTTATAAACTGTTGTTCAGTATTCTTTGACCTAAAGCACCTGAATGTCCAACGAGACACCCATTTTAGTTTGTTAATACTATAATTAGGCTTCTCCTATAAGGATAGGAGATTCGGGGTCCTGTGACTAACCCAATAAGGGTGTACATTAGGCTATAAAATTATTTCCAAGAGTAAGAATTTCAAGCCTTTATAAACTGTTGTTCAGTATTCTTTGACCTAAAGCACCTGAATGTCCAACGAGACACCCATTTTAGTTTGTTAATACTATAATTAGGCTTCTCCTATAAGGATAGGAGATTCGGGGTCCTGTGACTAACCAACCCAATAAGGGTGTACATTAGGCTATAAAATTATTTCCAAGAGTAAGAATTTCCAGCCTTTATAAACTGTTATTCAGTATTCTTTGACCTACAGTACCTGAATGTCCAACGAGATACCCATTTTTGTTTGTTAATACTATAATTAGGCTTCTCCTATAAGGATAGGAGATTCGGGGTCCTGTGACTAACCCAATAAGGGTGTACATTAGGCTATAAAATTATTTCCAAGAGTAAGAATTTCCAGCCTTTATAAATTGTTGTTCAGTATTCTTTGACCTACACCACCTGAATGTCCAACGAGCCACCCATTTTAGTTTGTTAATACTATAATTAGGCTTCTCCTATAAGGATAGGAGATTCGGGGTCCTGTGACTAACCCAATAAGGGTGTACATTAGGCTATAAAATTATTTCCAAGAGTAAGAATTTCCAGCCTTTATAAACTGTTGTTCAGTATTCTTTGACCTAAAGCACCTGAATGTCCAACGAGACACCCATTTTAGTTTGTTAATTCTATAATTAGGCTTCTCCTATAAGGATAGGAGATTCGGGGTCCTGTGACTAACCCAATAAGGGTGTACATTAGGCTATAAAATTATTTCCAAGAGTAAGAATTTCCAGCCTTTATAAACTGTTGTTCAGTATTCTTTGACCTAAAGCACCTGAATGTCCAACGAGACACCCATTTTAGTTTGTTAATACTATAATTAGGCTTCTCCTATAAGGATAGGAGATTCGGGGTCCTGTGACTAACCCAATAAGGGTGTACATTAGGCTATAAAATTATTTCCAAGAGTAAGAATTTCCAGCCTTTATAAACTGTTGTTCAGTATTCTTTGACCTAAAGCACCCGAATGTCCAACGAGACACCCATTTTAGTTTGTTAATACTATAATTAGGCTTCTCCTATAAGGATAGGAGATTCGGGGTCCTGTGACTAACCCAATAAGGGTGTACATTAGGCTATAAAATTATTTCCAAGAGTAAGAATTTCCAGCCTTTATAAACTGTTGTTCAGTATTCTTTGACCTAAAGCACCTGAATGTCCAACGAGACACCCATTTTAGTTTGTTAATACTATAATTAGGCTTCTCCTATAAGGATAGGAGATTCGGGGTCCTGTGACTAACCAACCCAATAAGGGTGTACATTAGGCTATAAAATTATTTCCAAGAGTAAGAATTTCCAGCCTTTATAAACTGTTATTCAGTATTCTTTGACCTACAGTACCTGAATGTCCAACGAGATACCCATTTTTGTTTGTTAATACTATAATTAGGCTTCTCCTATAAGGATAGGAGATTCGGGGTCCTGTGACTAACCCAATAAGGGTGTACATTAGGCTATAAAATTATTTCCAAGAGTAAGAATTTCCAGCCTTTATAAATTGTTGTTCAGTATTCTTTGACCTACACCACCTGAATGTCCAACGAGCCACCCATTTTAGTTTGTTAATACTATAATTAGGCTTCTCCTATAAGGATAGGAGATTCGGGGTCCTGTGACTAACCCAATAAGGGTGTACATTAGGCTATAAAATTATTTCCAAGAGTAAGAATTTCCAGCCTTTATAAACTGTTGTTCAGTATTCTTTGACCTAAAGCACCTGAATGTCCAACGAGACACCCATTTTAGTTTGTTAATTCTATAATTAGGCTTCTCCTATAAGGATAGGAGATTCGGGGTCCTGTGACTAACCCAATAAGGGTGTACATTAGGCTATAAAATTATTTCCAAGAGTAAGAATTTCCAGCCTTTATAAACTGTTGTTCAGTATTCTTTGACCTAAAGCACCTGAATGTCCAACGAGACACCCATTTTAGTTTGTTAATACTATAATTAGGCTTCTCCTATAAGGATAGGAGATTCGGGGTCCTGTGACTAACCCAATAAGGGTGTACATTAGGCTATAAAATTATTTCCAAGAGTAAGAATTTCCAGCCTTTATAAACTGTTGTTCAGTATTCTTTGACCTAAAGCACCTGAATGTCCAACGAGACACCCATTTTAGTTTGTTAATACTATAATTAGGCTTCTCCTATAAGGATAGGAGATTCGGGGTCCTGTGACTAACCCAATAAGGGTGTACATTAGGCTATAAAATTATTTCCAAGAGTAAGAATTTCCAGCCTTTATAAACTGTTGTTCAGTATTCTTTGACCTAAAGCACCCGAATGTCCAACGAGACACCCATTTTAGTTTGTTAATACTATAATTAGGCTTCTCCTATAAGGATAGGAGATTCGGGGTCCTGTGACTAACCCAATAAGGGTGTACATTAGGCTATAAAATTATTTCCAAGAGTAAGAATTTCCAGCCTTTATAAACTGTTGTTCAGTATTCTTTGACCTAAAGCACCTGAATGTCCAACGAGACACCCATTTTAGTTTGTTAATACTATAATTAGGCTTCTCCTATAAGGATAGGAGATTCGGGGTCCTGTGACTAACCAACCCAATAAGGGTGTACATTAGGCTATAAAATTATTTCCAAGAGTAAGAATTTCCAGCCTTTATAAACTGTTATTCAGTATTCTTTGACCTACAGTACCTGAATGTCCAACGAGATACCCATTTTTGTTTGTTAATACTATAATTAGGCTTCTCCTATAAGGATAGGAGATTCGGGGTCCTGTGACTAACCCAATAAGGGTGTACATTAGGCTATAAAATTATTTCCAAGAGTAAGAATTTCCAGCCTTTATAAATTGTTGTTCAGTATTCTTTGACCTACACCACCTGAATGTCCAACGAGCCACCCATTTTAGTTTGTTAATACTATAATTAGGCTTCTCCTATAAGGATAGGAGATTCGGGGTCCTGTGACTAACCCAATAAGGGTGTACATTAGGCTATAAAATTATTTCCAAGAGTAAGAATTTCCAGCCTTTATAAACTGTTGTTCAGTATTCTTTGACCTAAAGCACCTGAATGTCCAACGAGACACCCATTTTAGTTTGTTAATTCTATAATTAGGCTTCTCCTATAAGGATAGGAGATTCGGGGTCCTGTGACTAACCCAATAAGGGTGTACATTAGGCTATAAAATTATTTCCAAGAGTAAGAATTTCCAGCCTTTATAAACTGTTGTTCAGTATTCTTTGACCTAAAGCACCTGAATGTCCAACGAGACACCCATTTTAGTTTGTTAATACTATAATTAGGCTTCTCCTATAAGGATAGGAGATTCGGGGTCCTGTGACTAACCCAATAAGGGTGTACATTAGGCTATAAAATTATTTCCAAGAGTAAGAATTTCCAGCCTTTATAAATTGTTGTTCAGTATTCTTTGACCTACACCACCTGAATGTCCAACGAGCCACCCATTTTAGTTTGTTAATACTATAATTAGGCTTCTCCTATAAGGATAGGAGATTCGGGGTCCTGTGACTAACCCAATAAGGGTGTACATTAGGCTATAAAATTATTTCCAAGAGTAAGAATTTCCAGCCTTTATAAACTGTTGTTCAGTATTCTTTGACCTAAAGCACCTGAATGTCCAACGAGACACCCATTTTAGTTTGTTAATTCTATAATTAGGCTTCTCCTATAAGGATAGGAGATTCGGGGTCCTGTGACTAACCCAATAAGGGTGTACATTAGGCTATAAAATTATTTCCAAGAGTAAGAATTTCCAGCCTTTATAAACTGTTGTTCAGTATTCTTTGACCTAAAGCACCTGAATGTCCAACGAGACACCCATTTTAGTTTGTTAATACTATAATTAGGCTTCTCCTATAAGGATAGGAGATTCGGGGTCCTGTGACTAACCCAATAAGGGTGTACATTAGGCTATAAAATTATTTCCAAGAGTAAGAATTTCCAGCCTTTATAAACTGTTGTTCAGTATTCTTTGACCTAAAGCACCTGAATGTCCAACGAGACACCCATTTTAGTTTGTTAATTCTATAATTAGGCTTCTCCTATAAGGATAGGAGATTCGGGGTCCTGTGACTAACCCAATAAGGGTGTACATTAGGCTATAAAATTATTTCCAAGAGTAAGAATTTCCAGCCTTTATAAACTGTTGTTCAGTATTCTTTGACCTAAAGCACCTGAATGTCCAACGAGACACCCATTTTAGTTTGTTAATACTATAATTAGGCTTCTCCTATAAGGATAGGAGATTCGGGGTCCTGTGACTAACCCAATAAGGGTGTACATTAGGCTATAAAATTATTTCCAAGAGTAAGAATTTCCAGCCTTTATAAACTGTTGTTCAGTATTCTTTGACCTAAAGCACCTGAATGTCCAACGAGACACCCATTTTAGTTTGTTAATACTATAATTAGGCTTCTCCTATAAGGATAGGAGATTCGGGGTCCTGTGACTAACCCAATAAGGGTGTACATTAGGCTATAAAATTATTTCCAAGAGTAAGAATTTCCAGCCTTTATAAACTGTTGTTCAGTATTCTTTGACCTAAAGCACCCGAATGTCCAACGAGACACCCATTTTAGTTTGTTAATACTATAATTAGGCTTCTCCTATAAGGATAGGAGATTCGGGGTCCTGTGACTAACCAACCCAATAAGGGTGTACATTAGGCTATAAAATTATTTCCAAGAGTAAGAATTTCCAGCCTTTATAAACTGTTGTTCAGTATTCTTTGACCTAAAGCACCTGAATGTCCAACGAGACACCCATTTTAGTTTGTTAATACTATAATTAGGCTTCTCCTATAAGGATAGGAGATTCGGGGTCCTGTGACTAACCAACCCAATAAGGGTGTACATTAGGCTATAAAATTATTTCCAAGAGTAAGAATTTCCAGCCTTTATAAACTGTTATTCAGTATTCTTTGACCTACAGTACCTGAATGTCCAACGAGATACCCATTTTTGTTTGTTAATACTATAATTAGGCTTCTCCTATAAGGATAGGAGATTCGGGGTCCTGTGACTAACCCAATAAGGGTGTACATTAGGCTATAAAATTATTTCCAAGAGTAAGAATTTCCAGCCTTTATAAATTGTTGTTCAGTATTCTTTGACCTACACCACCTGAATGTCCAACGAGCCACCCATTTTAGTTTGTTAATACTATAATTAGGCTTCTCCTATAAGGATAGGAGATTCGGGGTCCTGTGACTAACCCAATAAGGGTGTACATTAGGCTATAAAATTATTTCCAAGAGTAAGAATTTCCAGCCTTTATAAACTGTTGTTCAGTATTCTTTGACCTAAAGCACCTGAATGTCCAACGAGACACCCATTTTAGTTTGTTAATTCTATAATTAGGCTTCTCCTATAAGGATAGGAGATTCGGGGTCCTGTGACTAACCCAATAAGGGTGTACATTAGGCTATAAAATTATTTCCAAGAGTAAGAATTTCCAGCCTTTATAAACTGTTGTTCAGTATTCTTTGACCTAAAGCACCTGAATGTCCAACGAGCCACCCATTTTAGTTTGTTAATACTATAATTAGGCTTCTCCTATAAGGATAGGAGATTCGGGGTCCTGTGACTAACCCAATAAGGGTGTACATTAGGCTATAAAATTATTTCCAAGAGTAAGAATTTCCAGCCTTTATAAACTGTTGTTCAGTATTCTTTGACCTAAAGCACCTGAATGTCCAACGAGACACCCATTTTAGTTTGTTAATTCTATAATTAGGCTTCTCCTATAAGGATAGGAGATTCGGGGTCCTGTGACTAACCCAATAAGGGTGTACATTAGGCTATAAAATTATTTCCAAGAGTAAGAATTTCCAGCCTTTATAAACTGTTGTTCAGTATTCTTTGACCTAAAGCACCTGAATGTCCAACGAGACACCCATTTTAGTTTGTTAATACTATAATTAGGCTTCTCCTATAAGGATAGGAGATTCGGGGTCCTGTGACTAACCCAATAAGGGTGTACATTAGGCTATAAAATTATTTCCAAGAGTAAGAATTTCCAGCCTTTATAAATTGTTGTTCAGTATTCTTTGACCTACACCACCTGAATGTCCAACGAGCCACCCATTTTAGTTTGTTAATACTATAATTAGGCTTCTCCTATAAGGATAGGAGATTCGGGGTCCTGTGACTAACCCAATAAGGGTGTACATTAGGCTATAAAATTATTTCCAAGAGTAAGAATTTCCAGCCTTTATAAACTGTTGTTCAGTATTCTTTGACCTAAAGCACCTGAATGTCCAACGAGACACCCATTTTAGTTTGTTAATTCTATAATTAGGCTTCTCCTATAAGGATAGGAGATTCGGGGTCCTGTGACTAACCCAATAAGGGTGTACATTAGGCTATAAAATTATTTCCAAGAGTAAGAATTTCCAGCCTTTATAAACTGTTGTTCAGTATTCTTTGACCTAAAGCACCTGAATGTCCAACGAGACACCCATTTTAGTTTGTTAATACTATAATTAGGCTTCTCCTATAAGGATAGGAGATTCGGGGTCCTGTGACTAACCCAATAAGGGTGTACATTAGGCTATAAAATTATTTCCAAGAGTAAGAATTTCCAGCCTTTATAAACTGTTGTTCAGTATTCTTTGACCTAAAGCACCTGAATGTCCAACGAGACACCCATTTTAGTTTGTTAATTCTATAATTAGGCTTCTCCTATAAGGATAGGAGATTCGGGGTCCTGTGACTAACCCAATAAGGGTGTACATTAGGCTATAAAATTATTTCCAAGAGTAAGAATTTCCAGCCTTTATAAACTGTTGTTCAGTATTCTTTGACCTAAAGCACCTGAATGTCCAACGAGACACCCATTTTAGTTTGTTAATACTATAATTAGGCTTCTCCTATAAGGATAGGAGATTCGGGGTCCTGTGACTAACCCAATAAGGGTGTACATTAGGCTATAAAATTATTTCCAAGAGTAAGAATTTCCAGCCTTTATAAACTGTTGTTCAGTATTCTTTGACCTAAAGCACCTGAATGTCCAACGAGACACCCATTTTAGTTTGTTAATACTATAATTAGGCTTCTCCTATAAGGATAGGAGATTCGGGGTCCTGTGACTAACCCAATAAGGGTGTACATTAGGCTATAAAATTATTTCCAAGAGTAAGAATTTCCAGCCTTTATAAACTGTTGTTCAGTATTCTTTGACCTAAAGCACCCGAATGTCCAACGAGACACCCATTTTAGTTTGTTAATACTATAATTAGGCTTCTCCTATAAGGATAGGAGATTCGGGGTCCTGTGACTAACCAACCCAATAAGGGTGTACATTAGGCTATAAAATTATTTCCAAGAGTAAGAATTTCCAGCCTTTATAAACTGTTGTTCAGTATTCTTTGACCTAAAGCACCTGAATGTCCAACGAGACACCCATTTTAGTTTGTTAATACTATAATTAGGCTTCTCCTATAAGGATAGGAGATTCGGGGTCCTGTGACTAACCAACCCAATAAGGGTGTACATTAGGCTATAAAATTATTTCCAAGAGTAAGAATTTCCAGCCTTTATAAACTGTTATTCAGTATTCTTTGACCTACAGTACCTGAATGTCCAACGAGATACCCATTTTTGTTTGTTAATACTATAATTAGGCTTCTCCTATAAGGATAGGAGATTCGGGGTCCTGTGACTAACCCAATAAGGGTGTACATTAGGCTATAAAATTATTTCCAAGAGTAAGAATTTCCAGCCTTTATAAATTGTTGTTCAGTATTCTTTGACCTACACCACCTGAATGTCCAACGAGCCACCCATTTTAGTTTGTTAATACTATAATTAGGCTTCTCCTATAAGGATAGGAGATTCGGGGTCCTGTGACTAACCCAATAAGGGTGTACATTAGGCTATAAAATTATTTCCAAGAGTAAGAATTTCCAGCCTTTATAAACTGTTGTTCAGTATTCTTTGACCTAAAGCACCTGAATGTCCAACGAGACACCCATTTTAGTTTGTTAATTCTATAATTAGGCTTCTCCTATAAGGATAGGAGATTCGGGGTCCTGTGACTAACCCAATAAGGGTGTACATTAGGCTATAAAATTATTTCCAAGAGTAAGAATTTCCAGCCTTTATAAACTGTTGTTCAGTATTCTTTGACCTAAAGCACCTGAATGTCCAACGAGACACCCATTTTAGTTTGTTAATACTATAATTAGGCTTCTCCTATAAGGATAGGAGATTCGGGGTCCTGTGACTAACCCAATAAGGGTGTACATTAGGCTATAAAATTATTTCCAAGAGTAAGAATTTCCAGCCTTTATAAACTGTTATTCAGTATTCTTTGACCTACAGTACCTGAATGTCCAACGAGATACCCATTTTTGTTTGTTAATACTATAATTAGGCTTCTCCTATAAGGATAGGAGATTCGGGGTCCTGTGACTAACCCAATAAGGGTGTACATTAGGCTATAAAATTATTTCCAAGAGTAAGAATTTCCAGCCTTTATAAATTGTTGTTCAGTATTCTTTGACCTACACCACCTGAATGTCCAACGAGCCACCCATTTTAGTTTGTTAATACTATAATTAGGCTTCTCCTATAAGGATAGGAGATTCGGGGTCCTGTGACTAACCCAATAAGGGTGTACATTAGGCTATAAAATTATTTCCAAGAGTAAGAATTTCCAGCCTTTATAAACTGTTGTTCAGTATTCTTTGACCTAAAGCACCTGAATGTCCAACGAGACACCCATTTTAGTTTGTTAATTCTATAATTAGGCTTCTCCTATAAGGATAGGAGATTCGGGGTCCTGTGACTAACCCAATAAGGGTGTACATTAGGCTATAAAATTATTTCCAAGAGTAAGAATTTCCAGCCTTTATAAACTGTTGTTCAGTATTCTTTGACCTAAAGCACCTGAATGTCCAACGAGACACCCATTTTAGTTTGTTAATACTATAATTAGGCTTCTCCTATAAGGATAGGAGATTCGGGGTCCTGTGACTAACCCAATAAGGGTGTACATTAGGCTATAAAATTATTTCCAAGAGTAAGAATTTCCAGCCTTTATAAACTGTTGTTCAGTATTCTTTGACCTAAAGCACCCGAATGTCCAACGAGACACCCATTTTAGTTTGTTAATACTATAATTAGGCTTCTCCTATAAGGATAGGAGATTCGGGGTCCTGTGACTAACCCAATAAGGGTGTACATTAGGCTATAAAATTATTTCCAAGAGTAAGAATTTCCAGCCTTTATAAACTGTTGTTCAGTATTCTTTGACCTAAAGCACCTGAATGTCCAACGAGACACCCATTTTAGTTTGTTAATACTATAATTAGGCTTCTCCTATAAGGATAGGAGATTCGGGGTCCTGTGACTAACCAACCCAATAAGGGTGTACATTAGGCTATAAAATTATTTCCAAGAGTAAGAATTTCCAGCCTTTATAAACTGTTATTCAGTATTCTTTGACCTACAGTACCTGAATGTCCAACGAGATACCCATTTTTGTTTGTTAATACTATAATTAGGCTTCTCCTATAAGGATAGGAGATTCGGGGTCCTGTGACTAACCCAATAAGGGTGTACATTAGGCTATAAAATTATTTCCAAGAGTAAGAATTTCCAGCCTTTATAAATTGTTGTTCAGTATTCTTTGACCTACACCACCTGAATGTCCAACGAGCCACCCATTTTAGTTTGTTAATACTATAATTAGGCTTCTCCTATAAGGATAGGAGATTCGGGGTCCTGTGACTAACCCAATAAGGGTGTACATTAGGCTATAAAATTATTTCCAAGAGTAAGAATTTCCAGCCTTTATAAACTGTTGTTCAGTATTCTTTGACCTAAAGCACCTGAATGTCCAACGAGACACCCATTTTAGTTTGTTAATTCTATAATTAGGCTTCTCCTATAAGGATAGGAGATTCGGGGTCCTGTGACTAACCCAATAAGGGTGTACATTAGGCTATAAAATTATTTCCAAGAGTAAGAATTTCCAGCCTTTATAAACTGTTGTTCAGTATTCTTTGACCTAAAGCACCTGAATGTCCAACGAGACACCCATTTTAGTTTGTTAATACTATAATTAGGCTTCTCCTATAAGGATAGGAGATTCGGGGTCCTGTGACTAACCCAATAAGGGTGTACATTAGGCTATAAAATTATTTCCAAGAGTAAGAATTTCCAGCCTTTATAAACTGTTATTCAGTATTCTTTGACCTACAGTACCTGAATGTCCAACGAGATACCCATTTTTGTTTGTTAATACTATAATTAGGCTTCTCCTATAAGGATAGGAGATTCGGGGTCCTGTGACTAACCCAATAAGGGTGTACATTAGGCTATAAAATTATTTCCAAGAGTAAGAATTTCCAGCCTTTATAAATTGTTGTTCAGTATTCTTTGACCTACACCACCTGAATGTCCAACGAGCCACCCATTTTAGTTTGTTAATACTATAATTAGGCTTCTCCTATAAGGATAGGAGATTCGGGGTCCTGTGACTAACCCAATAAGGGTGTACATTAGGCTATAAAATTATTTCCAAGAGTAAGAATTTCCAGCCTTTATAAACTGTTGTTCAGTATTCTTTGACCTAAAGCACCTGAATGTCCAACGAGACACCCATTTTAGTTTGTTAATTCTATAATTAGGCTTCTCCTATAAGGATAGGAGATTCGGGGTCCTGTGACTAACCCAATAAGGGTGTACATTAGGCTATAAAATTATTTCCAAGAGTAAGAATTTCCAGCCTTTATAAACTGTTGTTCAGTATTCTTTGACCTAAAGCACCCGAATGTCCAACGAGACACCCATTTTAGTTTGTTAATACTATAATTAGGCTTCTCCTATAAGGATAGGAGATTCGGGGTCCTGTGACTAACCAACCCAATAAGGGTGTACATTAGGCTATAAAATTATTTCCAAGAGTAAGAATTTCCAGCCTTTATAAACTGTTATTCAGTATTCTTTGACCTACAGTACCTGAATGTCCAACGAGATACCCATTTTTGTTTGTTAATACTATAATTAGGCTTCTCCTATAAGGATAGGAGATTCGGGGTCCAGTGACTAACCCAATAAGGGTGTACATTAGGATATAAAATTATTTCCAAGAGTAAGAATTTCAAGCCTTTATAAACTGTTGTTCAGTATTCTTTGACCTAAAGCACCTGAATGTCCAACGAGACACCCATTTTAGTTTGTTAATACTATAATTAGGCTTCTCCTATAAGGATAGGAGATTCGGGGTCCTGTGACTAACCAACCCAATAAGGGTGTACATTAGGCTATAAAATTATTTCCAAGAGTAAGAATTTCCAGCCTTTATAAACTGTTATTCAGTATTCTTTGACCTACAGTACCTGAATGTCCAACGAGATACCCATTTTTGTTTGTTAATACTATAATTAGGCTTCTCCTATAAGGATAGGAGATTCGGGGTCCAGTGACTAACCCAATAAGGGTGTACATTAGGATATAAAATTATTTCCAAGAGTAAGAATTTCAAGCCTTTATAAACTGTTGTTCAGTATTCTTTGACCTAAAGCACCCGAATGTCCAACGAGACACCCATTTTAGTTTGTTAATACTATAATTAGGCTTCTCCTATAAGGATAGGAGATTCGGGGTCCTGTGACTAACCCAATAAGGGTGTACATTAGGATATAAAATTATTTCCAAGAGTAAGAATTTCAAGCCTTTATAAACTGTTGTTCAGTATTCTTTGACCTAAAGCACCTGAATGTCCAACGAGACACCCATTTTAGTTTGTTAATACTATAATTAGGCTTCTCCTATAAGGATAGGAGATTCGGGGTCTTGTGACTAACCAACCCAATAAGGGTGTACATTAGGCTATAAAATTATTTCCAAGAGTAAGAATTTCCAGCCTTTATAAACTGTTATTCAGTATTCTTTGACCTACAGTACCTGAATGTCCAACGAGATACCCATTTTTGTTTGTTAATACTATAATTAGGCTTCTCCTATAAGGATAGGAGATTCGGGGTCCAGTGACTAACCCAATAAGGGTGTACATTAGGCTATAAAATTATTTCCAAGAGTAAGAATTTCCAGCCTTTATAAATTGTTGTTCAGTATTCTTTGACCTACACCACCTGAATGTCCAACGAGCCACCCATTTTAGTTTGTTAATACTATAATTAGGCTTCTCCTATAAGGATAGGAGATTCGGGGTCCTGTGACTAACCCAATAAGGGTGTACATTAGGCTATAAAATTATTTCCAAGAGTAAGAATTTCCAGCCTTTATAAACTGTTGTTCAGTATTCTTTGACCTAAAGCACCTGAATGTCCAACGAGACACCCATTTTAGTTTGTTAATTCTATAATTAGGCTTCTCCTATAAGGATAGGAGATTCGGGGTCCTGTGACTAACCCAATAAGGGTGTACATTAGGCTATAAAATTATTTCCAAGAGTAAGAATTTCCAGCCTTTATAAACTGTTGTTCAGTATTCTTTGACCTAAAGCACCTGAATGTCCAACGAGACACCCATTTTAGTTTGTTAATACTATAATTAGGCTTCTCCTATAAGGATAGGAGATTCGGGGTCCTGTGACTAACCCAATAAGGGTGTACATTAGGCTATAAAATTATTTCCAAGAGTAAGAATTTCCAGCCTTTATAAACTGTTGTTCAGTATTCTTTGACCTAAAGCACCCGAATGTCCAACGAGACACCCATTTTAGTTTGTTAATACTATAATTAGGCTTCTCCTATAAGGATAGGAGATTCGGGGTCCTGTGACTAACCCAATAAGGGTGTACATTAGGCTATAAAATTATTTCCAAGAGTAAGAATTTCCAGCCTTTATAAACTGTTGTTCAGTATTCTTTGACCTACACCACCTGAATGTCCAACGAGACACCCATTTTAGTTTGTTAATACTATAATTAGGCTTCTCCTATAAGGATAGGAGATTCGGGGTCCTGTGACTAACCCAATAAGGGTGTACATTAGGCTATAAAATTATTTCCAAGAGTAAGAATTTCCAGCCTTTATAAACTGTTGTTCAGTATTCTTTGACCTACACCACCTGAATGTCCAACGAGATACCCATTTTAGTTTGTTAATACTATAATTAGGCTTCTCCTATAAGGATAGGAGATTCGGGGGTCCTGTGACTAACCCAATAAGGGTGTACATTAGGCTATAAAATTATTTCCAAGAGTAAGAATTTCCAGCCTTTATAAACTGTTGTTCAGTATTCTTTGACCTACACCACCTGAATGTCCAACGAGCCACCCATTTTAGTTTGCTAATACTATAATTAGGCTTCTCCTATAAGGATAGGAGATTCGGGGTCCTGTGACTAACCCAATAAGGGTGTACATTAGGCTATAAAATTATTTCCAAGAGTAAGAATTTCCAGCCTTTATAAACTGTTGTTCAGTATTCTTTGACTTACAGCACCTGAATGTCCAACGAGACACCCATTTTAGTTTGTTAATACTATAATTAGGCTTCTCCTATAAGGATAGGAGATTCGGGGTCCTGTGACTAACCCAATAAGGGTGTACATTAGGCTATAAAATTATTTCCAAGAGTAAGAATTTCCAGCCTTTATAAACTGTTGTTCAGTATTCTTTGACCTACAGCACCTGAATGTCCAACGAGACACCCATTTTAGTTTGTTAATACTATAATTAGGCTTCTCCTATAAGGATAGGAGATTCGGGGTCCTGTGACTAACCAACCCAATAAGGGTGTACATTAGGCTATAAAATTATTTCCAAGAGTAAGAATTTCAAGCCTTTATAAACTGTTGTTCAGTATTCTTTGACCTGAAGCACCTGAATGTCCAACGAGACACCCATTTTAGTTTGTTAATACTATAATTAGGCTTCTCCTATAAGGATAGGAGATTCGGGGTCCTGTGACTAACCCAATAAGGGTGTACATTAGGCTATAAAATTATTTCCAAGAGTAAGAATTTCAAGCCTTTATAAACTGTTGTTCAGTATTCTTTGACCTAAAGCACCTGAATGTCCAACGAGACACCCATTTTAGTTTGTTAATACTATAATTAGGCTTCTCCTATAAGGATAGGAGATTCGGGGTCCTGTGACTAACCAACCCAATAAGGGTGTACATTAGGCTATAAAATTATTTCCAAGAGTAAGAATTTCCAGCCTTTATAAACTGTTATTCAGTATTCTTTGACCTACAGTACCTGAATGTCCAACGAGATACCCATTTTTGTTTGTTAATACTATAATTAGGCTTCTCCTATAAGGATAGGAGATTCGGGGTCCAGTGACTAACCCAATAAGGGTGTACATTAGGCTATAAAATTATTTCCAAGAGTAAGAATTTCCAGCCTTTATAAATTGTTGTTCAGTATTCTTTGACCTACACCACCTGAATGTCCAACGAGCCACCCATTTTAGTTTGTTAATACTATAATTAGGCTTCTCCTATAAGGATAGGAGATTCGGGGTCCTGTGACTAACCCAATAAGGGTGTACATTAGGCTATAAAATTATTTCCAAGAGTAAGAATTTCCAGCCTTTATAAACTGTTGTTCAGTATTCTTTGACCTAAAGCACCTGAATGTCCAACGAGACACCCATTTTAGTTTGTTAATTCTATAATTAGGCTTCTCCTATAAGGATAGGAGATTCGGGGTCCTGTGACTAACCCAATAAGGGTGTACATTAGGCTATAAAATTATTTCCAAGAGTAAGAATTTCCAGCCTTTATAAACTGTTGTTCAGTATTCTTTGACCTAAAGCACCTGAATGTCCAACGAGACACCCATTTTAGTTTGTTAATACTATAATTAGGCTTCTCCTATAAGGATAGGAGATTCGGGGTCCTGTGACTAACCCAATAAGGGTGTACATTAGGCTATAAAATTATTTCCAAGAGTAAGAATTTCCAGCCTTTATAAACTGTTGTTCAGTATTCTTTGACCTAAAGCACCCGAATGTCCAACGAGACACCCATTTTAGTTTGTTAATACTATAATTAGGCTTCTCCCATAAGGATAGGAGATTCGGGGTCCTGTGACTAACCCAATAAGGGTGTACATTAGGCTATAAAATTATTTCCAAGAGTAAGAATTTCCAGCCTTTATAAACTGTTGTTCAGTATTCTTTGACCTACACCACCTGAATGTCCAACGAGACACCCATTTTAGTTTGTTAATACTATAATTAGGCTTCTCCTATAAGGATAGGAGATTCGGGGTCCTGTGACTAACCCAATAAGGGTGTACATTAGGCTATAAAATTATTTCCAAGAGTAAGAATTTCCAGCCTTTATAAACTGTTGTTCAGTATTCTTTGACCTAAAGCACCTGAATGTCCAACGAGACACCCATTTTAGTTTGTTAATACTATAATTAGGCTTCTCCTATAAGGATAGGAGATTCGGGGTCCTGTGACTAACCCAATAAGGGTGTACATTAGGCTATAAAATTATTTCCAAGAGTAAGAATTTCCAGCCTTTATAAACTGTTGTTCAGTATTCTTTGACCTAAAGCACCCGAATGTCCAACGAGACACCCATTTTAGTTTGTTAATACTATAATTAGGCTTCTCCCATAAGGATAGGAGATTCGGGGTCCTGTGACTAACCCAATAAGGGTGTACATTAGGCTATAAAATTATTTCCAAGAGTAAGAATTTCCAGCCTTTATAAACTGTTGTTCAGTATTCTTTGACCTACACCACCTGAATGTCCAACGAGACACCCATTTTAGTTTGTTAATACTATAATTAGGCTTCTCCTATAAGGATAGGAGATTCGGGGTCCTGTGACTAACCCAATAAGGGTGTACATTAGGCTATAAAATTATTTCCAAGAGTAAGAATTTCCAGCCTTTATAAACTGTTGTTCAGTATTCTTTGACCTACACCACCTGAATGTCCAACGAGATACCCATTTTAGTTTGTTAATACTATAATTAGGCTTCTCCTATAAGGATAGGAGATTCGGGGGTCCTGTGACTAACCCAATAAGGGTGTACATTAGGCTATAAAATTATTTCCAAGAGTAAGAATTTCCAGCCTTTATAAACTGTTGTTCAGTATTCTTTGACCTACACCACCTGAATGTCCAACGAGCCACCCATTTTAGTTTGCTAATACTATAATTAGGCTTCTCCTATAAGGATAGGAGATTCGGGGTCCTGTGACTAACCCAATAAGGGTGTACATTAGGCTATAAAATTATTTCCAAGAGTAAGAATTTCCAGCCTTTATAAACTGTTGTTCAGTATTCTTTGACTTACAGCACCTGAATGTCCAACGAGACACCCATTTTAGTTTGTTAATACTATAATTAGGCTTCTCCTATAAGGATAGGAGATTCGGGGTCCTGTGACTAACCCAATAAGGGTGTACATTAGGCTATAAAATTATTTCCAAGAGTAAGAATTTCCAGCCTTTATAAACTGTTGTTCAGTATTCTTTGACCTACAGCACCTGAATGTCCAACGAGACACCCATTTTAGTTTGTTAATACTATAATTAGGCTTCTCCTATAAGGATAGGAGATTCGGGGTCCTGTGACTAACCAACCCAATAAGGGTGTACATTAGGCTATAAAATTATTTCCAAGAGTAAGAATTTCAAGCCTTTATAAACTGTTGTTCAGTATTCTTTGACCTAAAGCACCTGAATGTCCAACGAGACACCCATTTTAGTTTGTTAATACTATAATTAGGCTTCTCCTATAAGGATAGGAGATTCGGGGTCCTGTGACTAACCCAATAAGGGTGTACATTAGGCTATAAAATTATTTCCAAGAGTAAGAATTTCAAGCCTTTATAAACTGTTGTTCAGTATTCTTTGACCTAAAGCACCTGAATGTCCAACGAGACACCCATTTTAGTTTGTTAATACTATAATTAGGCTTCTCCTATAAGGATAGGAGATTCGGGGTCCTGTGACTAACCAACCCAATAAGGGTGTACATTAGGCTATAAAATTATTTCCAAGAGTAAGAATTTCCAGCCTTTATAAACTGTTATTCAGTATTCTTTGACCTACAGTACCTGAATGTCCAACGAGATACCCATTTTTGTTTGTTAATACTATAATTAGGCTTCTCCTATAAGGATAGGAGATTCGGGGTCCTGTGACTAACCCAATAAGGGTGTACATTAGGCTATAAAATTATTTCCAAGAGTAAGAATTTCCAGCCTTTATAAATTGTTGTTCAGTATTCTTTGACCTACACCACCTGAATGTCCAACGAGCCACCCATTTTAGTTTGTTAATACTATAATTAGGCTTCTCCTATAAGGATAGGAGATTCGGGGTCCTGTGACTAACCCAATAAGGGTGTACATTAGGCTATAAAATTATTTCCAAGAGTAAGAATTTCCAGCCTTTATAAACTGTTGTTCAGTATTCTTTGACCTAAAGCACCTGAATGTCCAACGAGACACCCATTTTAGTTTGTTAATTCTATAATTAGGCTTCTCCTATAAGGATAGGAGATTCGGGGTCCTGTGACTAACCCAATAAGGGTGTACATTAGGCTATAAAATTATTTCCAAGAGTAAGAATTTCCAGCCTTTATAAACTGTTGTTCAGTATTCTTTGACCTAAAGCACCTGAATGTCCAACGAGACACCCATTTTAGTTTGTTAATACTATAATTAGGCTTCTCCTATAAGGATAGGAGATTCGGGGTCCTGTGACTAACCCAATAAGGGTGTACATTAGGCTATAAAATTATTTCCAAGAGTAAGAATTTCCAGCCTTTATAAACTGTTGTTCAGTATTCTTTGACCTAAAGCACCTGAATGTCCAACGAGACACCCATTTTAGTTTGTTAATTCTATAATTAGGCTTCTCCTATAAGGATAGGAGATTCGGGGTCCTGTGACTAACCCAATAAGGGTGTACATTAGGCTATAAAATTATTTCCAAGAGTAAGAATTTCCAGCCTTTATAAACTGTTGTTCAGTATTCTTTGACCTACACCACCTGAATGTCCAACGAGACACCCATTTTAGTTTGTTAATACTATAATTAGGCTTCTCCTATAAGGATAGGAGATTCGGGGTCCTGTGACTAACCCAATAAGGGTGTACATTAGGCTATAAAATTATTTCCAAGAGTAAGAATTTCAAGCCTTTATAAACTGTTGTTCAGTATTCTTTGACCTACACCACCTGAATGTCCAACGAGACACCCATTTTAGTTTGTTAATACTATAATTAGGCTTCTCCTATAAGGATAGGAGATTCGGGGTCCTGTGACTAACCCAATAAGGGTGTACATTAGGCTATAAAATTATTTCCAAGAGTAAGAATTTCCAGCCTTTATAAACTGTTGTTCGGTATTCTTTGACCTACACCACCTGAATATCCAACGAGCCACCCATTTTAGTTTGTTAATACTATAATTAGGCTTCTCCTATAAGGATAGGAGATTCGGGGTCCTGTGACTAACCCAATAAGGGTGTACATTAGGCTATAAAATTATTTCCAAGAGTAAGAATTTCCAGCCTTTATAAACTGTTGTTCAGTATTCTTTGACCTATACCACCTGAATGTCCAACGAGCCACCCATTTTAGTTTGTTAATACTATAATTAGGCTTCTCCTATAAGGATAGGAGATTCGGGGTCCTGTGACTAACCCAATAAGGGTGTACATTAGGCTATAAAATTATTTCCAAGAGTAAGAATTTCCAGCCTTTATAAACTGTTGTTCAGTATTCTTTGACCTATACCACCTGAATGTCCAACGAGCCACCCATTTTAGTTTGTTAATACTATAATTAGGCTTCTCCTATAAGGATAGGAGATTCGGGGACCTGTGACTAACCCAATAAGGGTGTACATTAGGCTATAAAATTATTTCCAAGAGTAAGAATTTCCAGCCTTTATAAACTGTTGTTCAGTATTCTTTGACCTAAAGCACCTGAATGTCCAACGAGACACCCATTTTAGTTTGTTAATACTATAATTAGGCTTCTCCTATAAGGATAGGAGATTCGGGGTCCTGTGACTAACCCAATAAGGGTGTACATTAGGCTATAAAATTATTTCCAAGAGTAAGAATTTCCAGCCTTTATAAACTGTTGTTCAGTATTCTTTGACCTAAAGCACCTGAATGTCCAACGAGACACCCATTTTAGTTTGTTAATACTATAATTAGGCTTCTCCTATAAGGATAGGAGATTCGGGGTCCTGTGACTAACCAACCCAATAAGGGTGTACATTAGGCTATAAAATTATTTCCAAGAGTAAGAATTTCCAGCCTTTATAAACTGTTATTCAGTATTCTTTGACCTACAGTACCTGAATGTCCAACGAGATACCCATTTTTGTTTGTTAATACTATAATTAGGCTTCTCCTATAAGGATAGGAGATTCGGGGTCCTGTGACTAACCCAATAAGGGTGTACATTAGGCTATAAAATTATTTCCAAGAGTAAGAATTTCCAGCCTTTATAAACTGTTGTTCAGTATTCTTTGACCTATACCACCTGAATGTCCAACGAGCCACCCATTTTAGTTTGTTAATACTATAATTAGGCTTCTCCTATAAGGATAGGAGATTCGGGGACCTGTGACTAACCCAATAAGGGTGTACATTAGGCTATAAAATTATTTCCAAGAGGAAGAATTTCCAGCCTTTATAAACTGTTGTTCAGTATTCTTTGACCTAAAGCACCTGAATGTCCAACGAGACACCCATTTTAGTTTGTTAATACTATAATTAGGCTTCTCCTATAAGGATAGGAGATTCGGGGTCCTGTGACTAACCCAATAAGGGTGTACATTAGGCTATAAAATTATTTCCAAGAGTAAGAATTTCCAGCCTTTATAAACTGTTGTTCAGTATTCTTTGACCTAAAGCACCTGAATGTCCAACGAGACACCCATTTTAGTTTGTTAATACTATAATTAGGCTTCTCCTATAAGGATAGGAGATTCGGGGTCCTGTGACTAACCAACCCAATAAGGGTGTACATTAGGCTATAAAATTATTTCCAAGAGTAAGAATTTCCAGCCTTTATAAACTGTTATTCAGTATTCTTTGACCTACAGTACCTGAATGTCCAACGAGATACCCATTTTTGTTTGTTAATACTATAATTAGGCTTCTCCTATAAGGATAGGAGATTCGGGGTCCTGTGACTAACCCAATAAGGGTGTACATTAGGCTATAAAATTATTTCCAAGAGTAAGAATTTCCAGCCTTTATAAACTGTTGTTCAGTATTCTTTGACCTATACCACCTGAATGTCCAACGAGCCACCCATTTTAGTTTGTTAATACTATAATTAGGCTTCTCCTATAAGGATAGGAGATTCGGGGACCTGTGACTAACCCAATAAGGGTGTACATTAGGCTATAAAATTATTTCCAAGAGTAAGAATTTCCAGCCTTTATAAACTGTTGTTCAGTATTCTTTGACCTAAAGCACCTGAATGTCCAACGAGACACCCATTTTAGTTTGTTAATACTATAATTAGGCTTCTCCTATAAGGATAGGAGATTCGGGGTCCTGTGACTAACCCAATAAGGGTGTACATTAGGCTATAAAATTATTTCCAAGAGTAAGAATTTCCAGCCTTTATAAACTGTTGTTCAGTATTCTTTGACCTAAAGCACCTGAATGTCCAACGAGACACCCATTTTTGTTTGTTAATACTATAATTAAGCTTCTCCTATAAGGATAGGAGATTCAGGGTCCTGTGACTAACCCAATAAGGGTGTACATTAGGCTATAAAATTATTTCCAAGAGTAAGAATTTCCAGCCTTTATAAACTGTTATTCAGTATTCTTTGACCTACAGTACCTGAATGTCCAACGAGATACCCATTTTTGTTTGTTAATACTATAATTAGGCTTCTCCTATAAGGATAGGAGATTCGGGGTCCTGTGACTAACCCAATAAGGGTGTACATTAGGCTATAAAATTATTTCCAAGAGTAAGAATTTCCAGCCTTTATAAACTGTTGTTCAGTATTCTTTGACCTATACCACCTGAATGTCCAACGAGCCACCCATTTTAGTTTGTTAATACTATAATTAGGCTTCTCCTATAAGGATAGGAGATTCGGGGACCTGTGACTAACCCAATAAGGGTGTACATTAGGCTATAAAATTATTTCCAAGAGTAAGAATTTCCAGCCTTTATAAACTGTTGTTCAGTATTCTTTGACCTAAAGCACCTGAATGTCCAACGAGACACCCATTTTAGTTTGTTAATACTATAATTAGGCTTCTCCTATAAGGATAGGAGATTCGGGGTCCTGTGACTAACCCAATAAGGGTGTACATTAGGCTATAAAATTATTTCCAAGAGTAAGAATTTCCAGCCTTTATAAACTGTTGTTCAGTATTCTTTGACCTAAAGCACCTGAATGTCCAACGAGACACCCATTTTTGTTTGTTAATACTATAATTAAGCTTCTCCTATAAGGATAGGAGATTCAGGGTCCTGTGACTAACCCAATAAGGGTGTACATTAGGCTATAAAATTATTTCCAAGAGTAAGAATTTCCAGCCTTTATAAACTGTTGTTCAGTATTCTTTGACCTACACCACCTGAATGTCCAACGAGACACCCATTTTAGTTTGTTAATACTATAATTAGGCTTCTCCTATAAGGATAGGAGATTCGGGGTCCTGTGACTAACCCAATAAGGGTGTACATTAGGCTATAAAATTATTTCCAAGAGTAAGAATTTCCAGCCTTTATAAACTGTTGTTCAGTATTCTTTGACCTATACCACCTGAATGTCCAACGAGCCACCCATTTTAGTTTGTTAATACTATAATTAGGCTTCTCCTATAAGGATAGCAGATTCGGGGTCCTGTGACTAACCCAATAAGGGTGTACATTAGGCTATAAAATTATTTCCAAGAGTAAGAATTTCCAGCCTTTATAAACTGTTGTTCAGTATTCTTTGACCTATACCACCTGAATGTCCAACGAGCCACCCATTTTAGTTTGTTAATACTATAATTAGGCTTCTCCTATAAGGATAGGAGATTCGGGGACCTGTGACTAACCCAATAAGGGTGTACATTAGGCTATAAAATTATTTCCAAGAGTAAGAATTTCCAGCCTTTATAAACTGTTGTTCAGTATTCTTTGACCTAAAGCACCTGAATGTCCAACGAGACACCCATTTTAGTTTGTTAATACTATAATTAGGCTTCTCCTATAAGGATAGGAGATTCGGGGTCCTGTGACTAACCCAATAAGGGTGTACATTAGGCTATAAAATTATTTCCAAGAGTAAGAATTTCCAGCCTTTATAAACTGTTGTTCAGTATTCTTTGACCTAAAGCACCTGAATGTCCAACGAGACACCCATTTTAGTTTGTTAATACTATAATTAGGCTTCTCCTATAAGGATAGGAGATTCGGGGTCCTGTGACTAACCAACCCAATAAGGGTGTACATTAGGCTATAAAATTATTTCCAAGAGTAAGAATTTCCAGCCTTTATAAACTGTTATTCAGTATTCTTTGACCTACAGTACCTGAATGTCCAACGAGATACCCATTTTTGTTTGTTAATACTATAATTAGGCTTCTTTTATAAGGATAGGAGATTCGGGGTCCTGTGACTAACCCAATAAGGGTGTACATTAGGCTATAAAATTATTTCCAAGAGTAAGAATTTCCAGCTTTTATAAACTGTTGTTCAGTATTCTTTGACCTATACCACCTGAATGTCCAACGAGCCACCCATTTTAGTTTGTTAATACTATAATTAGGCTTCTCCTATAAGGATAGGAGATTCGGGGACCTGTGACTAACCCAATAAGGGTGTACATTAGGCTATAAAATTATTTCCAAGAGTAAGAATTTCCAGCCTTTATAAACTGTTGTTCAGTATTCTTTGACCTAAAGCACCTGAATGTCCAACGAGACACCCATTTTAGTTTGTTAATACTATAATTAGGCTTCTCCTATAAGGATAGGAGATTCGGGGTCCTGTGACTAACCCAATAAGGGTGTACATTAGGCTATAAAATTATTTCCAAGAGTAAGAATTTCCAGCCTTTATAAACTGTTGTTCAGTATTCTTTGACCTAAAGCACCTGAATGTCCAACGAGACACCCATTTTTGTTTGTTAATACTATAATTAAGCTTCTCCTATAAGGATAGGAGATTCAGGGTCCTGTGACTAACCCAATAAGGGTGTACATTAGGCTATAAAATTATTTCCAAGAGTAAGAATTTCCAGCCTTTATAAACTGTTGTTCAGTATTCTTTGACCTAAAGCACCTGAATGTCCAACGAGACACCCATTTTTGTTTGTTAATACTATAATTAAGCTTCTCCTATAAGGATAGGAGATTCAGGGTCCTGTGACTAACCCAATAAGGGTGTACATTAGGCTATAAAATTATTTCCAAGAGTAAGAATTTCCAGCCTTTATAAACTGTTGTTCAGTATTCTTTGACCTACACCACCTGAATGTCCAACGAGACACCCATTTTAGTTTGTTAATACTATAATTAGGCTTCTCCTATAAGGATAGGAGATTCGGGGTCCTGTGACTAACCCAATAAGGGTGTACATTAGGCTATAAAATTATTTCCAAGAGTAAGAATTTCCAGCCTTTATAAACTGTTGTTCAGTATTCTTTGACCTATACCACCTGAATGTCCAACGAGCCACCCATTTTAGTTTGTTAATACTATAATTAGGCTTCTCCTATAAGGATAGCAGATTCGGGGTCCTGTGACTAACCCAATAAGGGTGTACATTAGGCTATAAAATTATTTCCAAGAGTAAGAATTTCCAGCCTTTATAAACTGTTGTTCAGTATTCTTTGACCTAAAGCACCTGAATGTCCAACGAGACACCCATTTTTGTTTGTTAATACTATAATTAGGCTTCTCCTATAAGGATAGGAGATTCGGGGTCCTGTGACTAACCCAATAAGGGTGTACATTAGGCTATAAAATTATTTCCAAGAGTAAGAATTTCCAGCCTTTATAAACTGTTGTTCGGTATTCTTTGACCTATACCACCTGAATGTCCAACGAGCCACCCATTTTAGTTTGTTAATACTATAATTAGGCTTCTCCTATAAGGATAGGAGATTCGGGGTCCTGTGACTAACCCAATAAGGGTGTACATTAGGCTATAAAATTATTTCCAAGAGTAAGAATTTCCAGCCTTTATAAACTGTTGTTCAGTATTCTTTGACTTACAGCACCTGAATGTCCAACGAGACACCCATTTTAGTTTGTTAATACTATAATTAGGCTTCTCCTATAAGGATAGGAGATTCGGAGTCCTGTGACTAACCCAATAAGGGTGTACATTAGGCTATAAAATTATTTCCAAGAGTAAGAATTTCCAGCCTTTATAAACTGTTGTTCAGTATTCTTTGACCTACAGCACCTGAATGTCCAACGAGACACCCATTTTAGTTTGTTAATACTATAATTAGGCTTCTCCTATAAGGATAGGAGATTCGGGGTCCTGTGACTAACCAACCCAATAAGGGTGTACATTAGGGTATAAAATTATTTCCAAGAGTAAGAATTTCCAGCCTTTATAAACTGTTGTTCAGTATTCTTTGACCTAAAGCACCTGAATGTCCAACGAGATACCCATTTTTGTTTGTTAATACTATAATTAGGCTTCTCCTATAAGGATAGGAGATTCGGGGTCCTGTGACTAACCCAATAAGGGTGTACATTAGGCTATAAAATTATTTCCAAGAGTAAGAATTTCCAGCCTTTATAAACTGTTGTTCAGTATTCTTTGACCTACAGCACCTGAATGTCCAACGAGACACCCATTTTAGTTTGTTAATACTATAATTAGGCTTCTCCTATAAGGATAGGAGATTCGGGGTCCTGTGACTAACCCAATAAGGGTGTACATTAGGCTATAAAATTATTTCCAAGAGTAAGAATTTCCAGCCTTTATAAACTGTTGTTCAGTATTCTTTGACCTATACCACCTGAATGTCCAACGAGCCACCCATTTTAGTTTGTTAATACTATAATTAGGCTTCTCCTATAAGGATAGGAGATTCGGGGTCCTGTGACTAACCCAATAAGGGTGTACATTAGGCTATAAAATTATTTCCAAGAGTAAGAATTTCCAGCCTTTATAAACTGTTGTTCAGTATTCTTTGACCTAAAGCACCTGAATGTCCAACGAGACACCCATTTTAGTTTGTTAATACTATAATTAGGCTTCTCCTATAAGGATAGGAGATTCGGGGTCCTGTGACTAACCCAATAAGGGTGTACATTAGGCTATAAAATTATTTCCAAGAGTAAGAATTTCCAGCCTTTATAAACTGTTGTTCAGTATTCTTTGACCTATACCACCTGAATGTCCAACGAGCCACCCATTTTAGTTTGTTAATACTATAATTAGGCTTCTCCTATAAGGATAGCAGATTCGGGGTCCTGTGACTAACCCAATAAGGGTGTACATTAGGCTATAAAATTATTTCCAAGAGTAAGAATTTCCAGCCTTTATAAACTGTTGTTCAGTATTCTTTGACCTAAAGCACCTAAATGTCCAACGAGACACCCATTTTTGTTTGTTAATACTATAATTAGGCTTCTCCTATAAGGATAGGAGATTCGGGGTCCTGTGACTAACCCAATAAGGGTGTACATTAGGCTATAAAATTATTTTCAAGAGTAAGAATTTACAGCCTTTATAAACTGTTGTTCAGTATTCTTTGACCTACACCACCTGAATGTCCAACGAGACACCCATTTTAGTTTGTTAATACTATAATTAGGCTTCTCCTATAAGGATAGGAGATTCGGGGTCCTGTGACTAACCCAATAAGGGTGTACATTAGGCTATAAAATTATTTCCAAGAGTAAGAATTTCCAGCCTTTATAAACTGTTGTTCAGTATTCTTTGACCTATACCACCTGAATGTCCAACGAGCCACCCATTTTAGTTTGTTAATACTATAATTAGGCTTCTCCTATAAGGATAGGAGATTCGGGGTCCTGTGACTAACCCAATAAGGGTGTACATTAGGCTATAAAATTATTTCCAAGAGTAAGAATTTCCAGCCTTTATAAACTGTTGTTCAGTATTCTTTGACTTACAGCACCTGAATGTCCAACGAGACACCCATTTTAGTTTGTTAATACTATAATTAGGCTTCTCCTATAAGGATAGGAGATTCGGAGTCCTGTGACTAACCCA
The DNA here is from genome assembly GCA_028751855.1 of Ambrosia trifida. Taxonomy (NCBI): domain Eukaryota; kingdom Viridiplantae; phylum Streptophyta; class Magnoliopsida; order Asterales; family Asteraceae; genus Ambrosia; species Ambrosia trifida. The sequence goes on along the minus strand of CM054126.1, from coordinate 931,775 downwards.
ATAAGGGTGTACATTAGGCTATAAAATTATTTCCAAGAGTAAGAATTTCCAGCCTTTATAAACTGTTGTTCAGTATTCTTTGACCTACAGCACCTGAATGTCCAACGAGACACCCATTTTAGTTTGTTAATACTATAATTAGGCTTCTCCTATAAGGATAGGAGATTCGGGGTCCTGTGACTAACCAACCCAATAAGGGTGTACATTAGGGTATAAAATTATTTCCAAGAGTAAGAATTTCCAGCCTTTATAAACTGTTGTTCAGTATTCTTTGACCTAAAGCACCTGAATGTCCAACGAGATACCCATTTTTGTTTGTTAATACTATAATTAGGCTTCTCCTATAAGGATAGGAGATTCGGGGTCCTGTGACTAACCCAATAAGGGTGTACATTAGGCTATAAAATTATTTCCAAGAGTAAGAATTTCCAGCCTTTATAAACTGTTGTTCAGTATTCTTTGACCTACAACACCTGAATGTCCAACGAGACACCCATTTTAGTTTGTTAATACTATAATTAGGCTTCTCCTATAAGGATAGGAGATTCGGGGTCCTGTGACTAACCCAATAAGGGTGTACATTAGGCTATAAAATTATTTCCAAGAGTAAGAATTTCCAGCCTTTATAAACTGTTGTTCAGTATTCTTTGACCTACAGCACCTGAATGTCCAACGAGACACCCATTTTAGTTTGTTAATACTATAATTAGGCTTCTCCTATAAGGATAGGAGATTCGGGGTCCTGTGACTAACCCAATAAGGGTGTACATTAGGCTATAAAATTATTTTCAAGAGTAAGAATTTACAGCCTTTATAAACTGTTGTTCAGTATTCTTTGACCTACACCACCTGAATGTCCAACGAGACACCCATTTTAGTTTGTTAATACTATAATTAGGCTTCTCCTATAAGGATAGGAGATTCGGGGTCCTGTGACTAACCCAATAAGGGTGTACATTAGGCTATAAAATTATTTCCAAGAGTAAGAATTTCCAGCCTTTATAAACTGTTGTTCAGTATTCTTTGACCTATACCACCTGAATGTCCAACGAGCCACCCATTTTAGTTTGTTAATACTATAATTAGGCTTCTCCTATAAGGATAGGAGATTCGGGGTCCTGTGACTAACCCAATAAGGGTGTACATTAGGCTATAAAATTATTTCCAAGAGTAAGAATTTCCAGCCTTTATAAACTGTTGTTCAGTATTCTTTGACTTACAGCACCTGAATGTCCAACGAGACACCCATTTTAGTTTGTTAATACTATAATTAGGCTTCTCCTATAAGGATAGGAGATTCGGAGTCCTGTGACTAACCCAATAAGGGTGTACATTAGGCTATAAAATTATTTCCAAGAGTAAGAATTTCCAGCCTTTATAAACTGTTGTTCAGTATTCTTTGACCTACAGCACCTGAATGTCCAACGAGACACCCATTTTAGTTTGTTAATACTATAATTAGGCTTCTCCTATAAGGATAGGAGATTCGGGGTCCTGTGACTAACCAACCCAATAAGGGTGTACATTAGGGTATAAAATTATTTCCAAGAGTAAGAATTTCCAGCCTTTATAAACTGTTGTTCAGTATTCTTTGACCTAAAGCACCTGAATGTCCAACGAGATACCCATTTTTGTTTGTTAATACTATAATTAGGCTTCTCCTATAAGGATAGGAGATTCGGGGTCCTGTGACTAACCCAATAAGGGTGTACATTAGGCTATAAAATTATTTCCAAGAGTAAGAATTTCCAGCCTTTATAAACTGTTGTTCAGTATTCTTTGACCTACAGCACCTGAATGTCCAACGAGACACCCATTTTAGTTTGTTAATACTATAATTAGGCTTCTCCTATAAGGATAGGAGATTCGGGGTCCTGTGACTAACCCAATAAGGGTGTACATTAGGCTATAAAATTATTTCCAAGAGTAAGAATTTCCAGCCTTTATAAACTGTTGTTCAGTATTCTTTGACCTACAGCACCTGAATGTCCAACGAGACACCCATTTTAGTTTGTTAATACTATAATTAGGCTTCTCCTATAAGGATAGGAGATTCGGGGTCCTGTGACTAACCCAATAAGGGTGTACATTAGGCTATAAAATTATTTTCAAGAGTAAGAATTTACAGCCTTTATAAACTGTTGTTCAGTATTCTTTGACCTACACCACCTGAATGTCCAACGAGACACCCATTTTAGTTTGTTAATACTATAATTAGGCTTCTCCTATAAGGATAGGAGATTCGGGGTCCTGTGACTAACCCAATAAGGGTGTACATTAGGCTATAAAATTATTTCCAAGAGTAAGAATTTCCAGCCTTTATAAACTGTTGTTCAGTATTCTTTGACCTATACCACCTGAATGTCCAACGAGCCACCCATTTTAGTTTGTTAATACTATAATTAGGCTTCTCCTATAAGGATAGGAGATTCGGGGTCCTGTGACTAACCCAATAAGGGTGTACATTAGGCTATAAAATTATTTCCAAGAGTAAGAATTTCCAGCCTTTATAAACTGTTGTTCAGTATTCTTTGACTTACAGCACCTGAATGTCCAACGAGACACCCATTTTAGTTTGTTAATACTATAATTAGGCTTCTCCTATAAGGATAGGAGATTCGGAGTCCTGTGACTAACCCAATAAGGGTGTACATTAGGCTATAAAATTATTTCCAAGAGTAAGAATTTCCAGCCTTTATAAACTGTTGTTCAGTATTCTTTGACCTACAGCACCTGAATGTCCAACGAGACACCCATTTTAGTTTGTTAATACTATAATTAGGCTTCTCCTATAAGGATAGGAGATTCGGGGTCCTGTGACTAACCAACCCAATAAGGGTGTACATTAGGGTATAAAATTATTTCCAAGAGTAAGAATTTCCAGCCTTTATAAACTGTTGTTCAGTATTCTTTGACCTAAAGCACCTGAATGTCCAACGAGATACCCATTTTTGTTTGTTAATACTATAATTAGGCTTCTCCTATAAGGATAGGAGATTCGGGGTCCTGTGACTAACCCAATAAGGGTGTACATTAGGCTATAAAATTATTTCCAAGAGTAAGAATTTCCAGCCTTTATAAACTGTTGTTCAGTATTCTTTGACCTACAGCACCTGAATGTCCAACGAGACACCCATTTTAGTTTGTTAATACTATAATTAGGCTTCTCCTATAAGGATAGGAGATTCGGGGTCCTGTGACTAACCCAATAAGGGTGTACATTAGGCTATAAAATTATTTCCAAGAGTAAGAATTTCCAGCCTTTATAAACTGTTGTTCAGTATTCTTTGACCTATACCACCTGAATGTCCAACGAGCCACCCATTTTAGTTTGTTAATACTATAATTAGGCTTCTCCTATAAGGATAGGAGATTCGGGGTCCTGTGACTAACCCAATAAGGGTGTACATTAGGCTATAAAATTATTTCCAAGAGTAAGAATTTCCAGCCTTTATAAACTGTTGTTCAGTAGTCTTTGACCTAAAGCACCTGAATGTCCAACGAGACACCCATTTTAGTTTGTTAATACTATAATTAGGCTTCTCCTATAAGGATAGGAGATTCGGGGTCCTGTGACTAACCCAATAAGGGTGTACATTAGGCTATAAAATAATTTCCAAGAGTAAGAATTTCCAGCCTTTATAAACTGTTGTTCAGTATTCTTTGACCTAAAGCACCTGAATGTCCAACGAGACACCCATTTTAGTTTGTTAATACTATAATTAGGCTTCTCCTATAAGGATAGGAGATTCGGGGTCCTGTGACTAACCCAATAAGGGTGTACATTAGGATATAAAATTATTTCCAAGAGTAAGAATTTCCAGCCTTTATAAACTGTTGTTCAGTATTCTTTGACCTACAGCACCTGAATGTCCAACGAGACACCCATTTTAGTTTGTTAATACTATAATTAGGCTTCTCCTATAAGGATAGGAGATTCGGGGTCCTGTGACTAACCAACCCAATAAGGGTGTACATTAGGCTATAAAATTATTTCCAAGAGTAAGAATTTCCAGCCTTTATAAACTGTTGTTCAGTATTCTTTGACCTAAAGCACCTGAATGTCCAACGAGATACCCATTTTTGTTTGTTAATACTATAATTAGGCTTCTCCTATAAGGATAGGAGATTCGGGGTCCTGTGACTAACCCAATAAGGGTGTACATTAGGCTATAAAATTATTTCCAAGAGTAAGAATTTCCAGCCTTTATAAACTGTTGTTCAGTATTCTTTGACCTACAGCACCTGAATGTCCAACGAAACACCCATTTTAGTTTGTTAATACTATAATTAGGCTTCTCCTATAAGGATAGGAGATTCGGGGTCCTGTGACTAACCAACCCAATAAGGGTGTACATTAGGCTATAAAATTATTTCCAAGAGTAAGAATTTCCAGCCTTTATAAACTGTTGTTCAGTATTCTTTGACCTACAGCACCTGAATGTCCAACAAGACACCCATTTTAGTTTGTTAATACTATAATTAGGCTTCTCCTATAAGGATAGGAGATTCGGGGTCCTGTGACTAACCCAATAAGGGTGTACATTAGGCTATAAAACTATTTCCAAGAGTAAGAATTTCCAGCCTTTATAAACTGTTGTTCAGTATTCTTTGACCTACAGCACCTGAATGTCCAACGAGACAACCATTTTAGTTTGTTAATACTATAATTAGGCTTCTCCTATAAGGATAGGAGATTCGGGGTCCTGTGACTAACCCAATAAGGGTGTACATTAGGCTATAAAATTATTTCCAAGAGTAAGAATTTCCAGCCTTTATAAACTGTTGTTCAGTATTCTTTGACCTACAGCACCTGAATGTCCAACGAGACACCCATTTTAGTTTGTTAATACTATAATTAGGCTTCTCCTATAAGGATAGGAGATTCGGGGTCCTGTGACTAACCCAATAAGGGTGTACATTAGGCTATAAAATTATTTCCAAGAGTAAGAATTTCCAGCCTTTATAAACTGTTGTTCAGTATTCTTTGACCTATACCGCCTGAATGTCCAACGAGCCACCCATTTTAGTTTGTTAATACTATAATTAGGCTTCTCCTATAAGGATAGGAGATTAGGGGTCCTGTGACTAACCCAATAAGGGTGTACATTAGGCTATAAAATTATTTCCAAGAGTAAGAATTTCCAGCCTTTATAAACTGTTGTTCAGTATTCTTTGACCTAAAGCACCTGAATGTCCAACGAGATACCCATTTTAGTTTGTTAATACTATAATTAGGCTTCTCCTATAAGGATAGGAGATTCGGGGTCCTGTGACTAACCCAATAAGGGTGTACATTAGGCTATAAAATAATTTCCAAGAGTAAGAATTTCCAGCCTTTATAAACTGTTGTTCAGTATTCTTTGACCTAAAGCACCTGAATGTCCAACGAGACACCCATTTTTGTTTGTTAATACTATAATTAGGCTTCTCCTATAAGGATAGGAGATTCGGGGTCCTGTGACTAACCCAATAAGGGTGTACATTAGGCTATAAAATTATTTCCAAAAGTAAGAATTTCCAGCCTTTATAAACTGTTGTTCAGTATTCTTTGACTTACAGCACCTGAATGTCCAACGAGACACCCATTTTAGTTTGTTAATACTATAATTAGGCTTCTCCTATAAGGATAGGAGATTCGGGGTCCTGTGACTAACCCAATAAGGGTGTACATTAGGCTATAAAATTATTTCCAAGAGTAAGAATTTCCAGCCTTTATAAACTGTTGTTCAGTATTCTTTGACCTACAGCACCTGAATGTCCAACGAGACACCCATTTTAGTTTGTTTATACTATAATTAGGCTTCTCCTATAAGGATAGGAGATTCGGGGTCCTGTGACTAACCAACCCAATAAGGGTGTACATTAGGCTATAAAATTATTTCCAAGAGTAAGAATTTCCAGCCTTTATAAACTGTTGTTCAGTATTCTTTGACCTAAAGCACCTGAATGTCCAACGAGATACCCATTTTTGTTTGTTAATACTATAATTAGGCTTCTCCTATAAGGATAGGAGATTCGGGGTCCTGTGACTAACCCAATAAGGGTGTACATTAGGCTATAAAATTATTTCCAAGAGTAAGAATTTCCAGCCTTTATAAACTGTTGTTCAGTATTCTTTGACCTACAGCACCTGAATGTCCAACGAGACACCCATTTTAGTTTGTTAATACTATAATTAGGCTTCTCCTATAAGGATAGGAGATTCGGGGTCCTGTGACAAACCAACCCAATAAGGGTGTACATTAGGCTATAAAATTATTTCCAAGAGTAAGAATTTCCAGCCTTTATAAACTGTTGTTCAGTATTCTTTGACCTACAGCACCTGAATGTCCAACGAGACACCCATTTTAGTTTGTTAATACTATAATTAGGCTTCTCCTATAAGGATAGGAGATTCGGGGTCCTGTGACTAACCCAATAAGGGTGTACATTAGGCTATAAAACTATTTCCAAGAGTAAGAATTTCCAGCCTTTATAAACTGTTGTTCAGTATTCTTTGACCTACAGCACCTGAATGTCCAACGAGACACCCATTTTAGTTTGTTAATACTATAATTAGGCTTCTCCTATAAGGATAGGAGATTCGGGGTCCTGTGACTAACCCAATAAGGGTGTACATTAGGCTATAAAATTATTTCCAAAAGTAAGAATTTCCAGCCTTTATAAACTGTTGTTCAGTATTCTTTGACCTACATCACCTGAATGTCCAACGAGACACCCATTTTAGTTTGTTAATACTATAATTAGGCTTCTCCTATATGGATAGGAGATTCGGGGTCCTGTGACTAACCCAATAAGGGTGTACATTAGGCTATAAAATTATTTCCAAGAGTAAGAATTTCCAGCCTTTATAAACTGTTGTTCAGTATTCTTTGACCTATACCACCTGAATGTCCAACGAGCCACCCATTTTAGTTTGTTAATACTATAATTAGGCTTCTCCTATAAGGATAGGAGATTCGGGGTCCTGTGACTAACCCAATAAGGGTGTACATTAGGCTATAAAATTATTTCCAAGAGTAAGAATTTCCAGCCTTTATAAACTGTTGTTCAGTATTCTTTGACCTAAAGCACCTGAATGTCCAACGAGACACCCATTTTAGTTTGTTAATACTATAATTAGGCTTCTCCTATAAGGATAGGAGATTCGGGGTCCTGTGACTAACCCAATAAGGGTGTACATTAGGCTATAAAATAATTTCCAAGAGTAAGAATTTCCAGCCTTTATAAACTGTTGTTCAGTATTCTTTGACCTAAAGCACCTGAATGTCCAACGAGACACCCATTTTAGTTTGTTAATACTATAATTAGGCTTCTCCTATAAGGATAGGAGATTCGGGGTCCTGTGACTAACCCAATAAGGGTGTACATTAGGCGATAAAATTATTTCCAAAAGTAAGAATTTCCAGCCTTTATAAACTGTTGTTCAGTATTCTTTGACTTACAGCACCTGAATGTCCAACGAGACACCCATTTTAGTTTGTTAATACTATAATTAGGCTTCTCCTATAAGGATAGGAGATTCGGGGTCCTGTGACTAACCCAATAAGGGTGTACATTAGGCTATAAAATTATTTCCAAGAGTAAGAATTTCCAGCCTTTATAAACTGTTGTTCAGTATTCTTTGACCTACAGCACCTGAATGTCCAACGAGACACCCATTTTAGTTTGTTAATACTATAATTAGGCTTCTCCTATAAGGATAGGAGATTCGGGGTCCTGTGACTAACCAACCCAATAAGGGTGTACATTAGGCTATAAAATTATTTCCAAGAGTAAGAATTTCCAGCCTTTATAAACTGTTGTTCAGTATTCTTTGACTTACAGCACCTGAATGTCCAACGAGACACCCATTTTAGTTTGTTAATACTATAATTAGGCTTCTCCTATAAGGATAGGAGATTCGGGGTCCTGTGACTAACCAACCCAATAAGGGTGTACATTAGGCTATAAAATTATTTCCAAGAGTAAGAATTTCCAGCCTTTATAAACTGTTGTTCAGTATTCTTTGACCTACAGCACCTGAATGTCCAACGAGACACCCATTTTAGTTTGTTAATACTATAATTAGGCTTCTCCTATAAGGATAGGAGATTCGGGGTCCTGTGACTAACCCAATAAGGGTGTACATTAGGCGATAAAATTATTTCCAAAAGTAAGAATTTCCAGCCTTTATAAACTGTTGTTCAGTATTCTTTGACTTACAGCACCTGAATGTCCAACGAGACACCCATTTTAGTTTGTTAATACTATAATTAGGCTTCTCCTATAAGGATAGGAGATTCGGGGTCCTGTGACTAACCCAATAAGGGTGTACATTAGGCTATAAAATTATTTCCAAGAGTAAGAATTTCCAGCCTTTATAAACTGTTGTTCAGTATTCTTTGACCTACAGCACCTGAATGTCCAACGAGACACCCATTTTAGTTTGTTAATACTATAATTAGGCTTCTCCTATAAGGATAGGAGATTCGGGGTCCTGTGACTAACCCAATAAGGGTGTACATTAGGCTATAAAATTATTTTCAAGAGTAAGAATTTCCAGCCTTTATAAACTGTTGTTCAGTATTCTTTGACCTATACCACCTGAATGTCCAACGAGCCACCCATTTTAGTTTGTTAATACTATAATTAGGCTTCTCCTATAAGGATAGGAGATTCGGGGTCCTGTGACTAACCCAATAAGGGTGTACATTAGGCTATAAAATTATTTCCAAGAGTAAGAATTTCCAGCCTTTATAAACTGTTGTTCAGTATTCTTTGACCTATACCACCTGAATGTCCAACGAGCCACCCATTTTAGTTTGTTAATACTATAATTAGGCTTCTCCTATAAGGATAGGAGATTCGGGGTCCTATGACTAACCCAATAAGGGTGTACATTAGGCTATAAAATTATTTCCAAGAGTAAGAATTTCCAGCCTTTATAAACTGTTGTTCAGTATTCTTTGACCTAATGCACCTGAATGTCCAACGAGACACCCATTTTAGTTTGTTAATACTATAATTAGGCTTCTCCTATAAGGATAGGAGATTCGGGGCCCTGTGACTAACCCAATAAGGGTGTACATTGGGCTATAAAATAATTTCCAAGAGTAAGAATTTCCAGCCTTTATAAACTGTTGTTCAGTATTCTTTGACCTAAAGCACCTGAATGTCCAACGAGACACCCATTTTAGTTTGTTAATACTATAATTAGGCTTCTCCTATAAGGATAGGAGATTCGGGGTCCTGTGACTAACCCAATAAGGGTGTACATTAGGCTATAAAATTATTTCCAAGAGTAAGAATTTCCAGCCTTTATAAACTGTTGTTCAGTATTCTTTGACCTACAGCACCTGAATGTCCAACGAGACACCCATTTTAGTTTGTTAATACTATAATTAGGCTTCTCCTATAAGGATAGGAGATTCGGGGTCCTGTGACTAACCCAATAAGGGTGTACATTAGGCTATAAAATTATTTCCAAGAGTAAGAATTTCCAGCCTTTATAAACTGTTGTTCAGTATTCTTTGACCTATACCACCTGAATGTCCAACGAGCCACCCATTTTAGTTTGTTAATACTATAATTAGGCTTCTCCTATAAGGATAGGAGATTCGGGGTCCTGTGACTAACCAACCCAATAAGGGTGTACATTAGGCTATAAAATTATTTCCAAGAGTAAGAATTTCCAGCCTTTATAAACTGTTGTTCAGTATTCTTTGACCTACAGCACCTGAATGTCCAACGAGACACCCATTTTAGTTTGTTAATACTATAATTAGGCTTCTCCTATAAGGATAGGAGATTCGGGGTCCTGTGACTAACCCAATAAGGGTGTACATTAGGCGATAAAATTATTTCCAAAAGTAAGAATTTCCAGCCTTTATAAACTGTTGTTCAGTATTCTTTGACTTACAGCACCTGAATGTCCAACGAGACACCCATTTTAGTTTGTTAATACTATAATTAGGCTTCTCCTATAAGGATAGGAGATTCGGGGTCCTGTGACTAACCCAATAAGGGTGTACATTAGGCTATAAAATTATTTCCAAGAGTAAGAATTTCCAGCCTTTATAAACTGTTGTTCAGTATTCTTTGACCTACAGCACCTGAATGTCCAACGAGACACCCATTTTAGTTTGTTAATACTATAATTAGGCTTCTCCTATAAGGATAGGAGATTCGGGGTCCTGTGACTAACCCAATAAGGGTGTACATTAGGCTATAAAATTATTTTCAAGAGTAAGAATTTCCAGCCTTTATAAACTGTTGTTCAGTATTCTTTGACCTATACCACCTGAATGTCCAACGAGCCACCCATTTTAGTTTGTTAATACTATAATTAGGCTTCTCCTATAAGGATAGGAGATTCGGGGTCCTGTGACTAACCCAATAAGGGTGTACATTAGGCTATAAAATTATTTCCAAGAGTAAGAATTTCCAGCCTTTATAAACTGTTGTTCAGTATTCTTTGACCTATACCACCTGAATGTCCAACGAGCCACCCATTTTAGTTTGTTAATACTATAATTAGGCTTCTCCTATAAGGATAGGAGATTCGGGGTCCTATGACTAACCCAATAAGGGTGTACATTAGGCTATAAAATTATTTCCAAGAGTAAGAATTTCCAGCCTTTATAAACTGTTGTTCAGTATTCTTTGACCTAATGCACCTGAATGTCCAACGAGACACCCATTTTAGTTTGTTAATACTATAATTAGGCTTCTCCTATAAGGATAGGAGATTCGGGGCCCTGTGACTAACCCAATAAGGGTGTACATTGGGCTATAAAATAATTTCCAAGAGTAAGAATTTCCAGCCTTTATAAACTGTTGTTCAGTATTCTTTGACCTAAAGCACCTGAATGTCCAACGAGACACCCATTTTAGTTTGTTAATACTATAATTAGGCTTCTCCTATAAGGATAGGAGATTCGGGGTCCTGTGACTAACCCAATAAGGGTGTACATTAGGCTATAAAATTATTTCCAAGAGTAAGAATTTCCAGCCTTTATAAACTGTTGTTCAGTATTCTTTGACCTACAGCACCTGAATGTCCAACGAGACACCCATTTTAGTTTGTTAATACTATAATTAGGCTTCTCCTATAAGGATAGGAGATTCGGGGTCCTGTGACTAACCCAATAAGGGTGTACATTAGGCTATAAAATTATTTCCAAGAGTAAGAATTTCCAGCCTTTATAAACTGTTGTTCAGTATTCTTTGACCTATACCACCTGAATGTCCAACGAGCCACCCATTTTAGTTTGTTAATACTATAATTAGGCTTCTCCTATAAGGATAGGAGATTCGGGGTCCTATGACTAACCCAATAAGGGTGTACATTAGGCTATAAAATTATTTCCAAGAGTAAGAATTTCCAGCCTTTATAAACTGTTGTTCAGTATTCTTTGACCTAATGCACCTGAATGTCCAACGAGACACCCATTTTAGTTTGTTAATACTATAATTAGGCTTCTCCTATAAGGATAGGAGATTCGGGGCCCTGTGACTAACCCAATAAGGGTGTACATTGGGCTATAAAATAATTTCCAAGAGTAAGAATTTCCAGCCTTTATAAACTGTTGTTCAGTATTCTTTGACCTAAAGCACCTGAATGTCCAACGAGACACCCATTTTAGTTTGTTAATACTATAATTAGGCTTCTCCTATAAGGATAGGAGATTCGGGGTCCTGTGACTAACCCAATAAGGGTGTACATTAGGCTATAAAATTATTTCCAAGAGTAAGAATTTCCAGCCTTTATAAACTGTTGTTCAGTATTCTTTGACCTACAGCACCTGAATGTCCAACGAGACACCCATTTTAGTTTGTTAATACTATAATTAGGCTTCTCCTATAAGGATAGGAGATTCGGGGTCCTGTGACTAACCCAATAAGGGTGTACATTAGGCTATAAAATTATTTCCAAGAGTAAGAATTTCCAGCCTTTATAAACTGTTGTTCAGTATTCTTTGACCTATACCACCTGAATGTCCAACGAGCCACCCATTTTAGTTTGTTAATACTATAATTAGGCTTCTCCTATAAGGATAGGAGATTCGGGGTCCTGTGACTAACCCAATAAGGGTGTACATTAGGCTATAAAATTATTTCCAAGAGTAAGAATTTCCAGCCTTTATAAACTGTTGTTCAGTATTCTTTGACCTACAGCACCTGAATGTCCAACGAGACACCCATTTTAGTTTGTTAATACTATAATTAGGCTTCTCCTATAAGGATAGGAGATTCGGGGTCCTGTGACTAACCCAATAAGGGTGTACATTAGGCTATAAAATTATTTCCAAGAGTAAGAATTTCCAGCCTTTATAAACTGTTGTTCAGTATTCTTTGACCTATACCACCTGAATGTCCAACGAGCCACCCATTTTAGTTTGTTAATACTATAATTAGGCTTCTCCTATAAGGATAGGAGATTCGGGGTCCTGTGACTAACCCAATAAGGGTGTACATTAGGCTATAAAATTATTTCCAAGAGTAAGAATTTCCAGCCTTTATAAACTGTTGTTCAGTATTCTTTGACCTATACCACCTGAATGTCCAACGAGCCACCCATTTTAGTTTGTTAATACTATAATTAGGCTTCTCCTATAAGGATAGGAGATTCGGGGTCCTGTGACTAACCCAATAAGGGTGTACATTAGGCTATAAAATTATTTCCAAGAGTAAGAATTTCCAGCCTTTATAAACTGTTGTTCAGTATTCTTTGACCTAAAGCACCTGAATGTCCAACGAGACACCCATTTTAGTTTGTTAATACTATAATTAGGCTTCTCCTATAAGGATAGGAGATTCGGGGCCCTGTGACTAACCCAATAAGGGTGTACATTGGGCTATAAAATAATTTCCAAGAGTAAGAATTTCCAGCCTTTATAAACTGTTGTTCAGTATTCTTTGACCTAAAGCACCTGAATGTCCAACGAGACACCCATTTTAGTTTGTTAATACTATAATTAGGCTTCTCCTATAAGGATAGGAGATTCGGGGTCCTGTGACTAACCCAATAAGGGTGTACATTAGGCTATAAAATTATTTCCAAGAGTAAGAATTTCCAGCCTTTATAAACTGTTGTTCAGTATTCTTTGACCTAAAGCACCTGAATGTCCAACGAGACACCCATTTTAGTTTGTTAATACTATAATTAGGCTTCTCCTATAAGGATAGGAGATTCGGGGCCCTGTGACTAACCCAATAAGGGTGTACATTGGGCTATAAAATAATTTCCAAGAGTAAGAATTTCCAGCCTTTATAAACTGTTGTTCAGTATTCTTTGACCTAAAGCACCTGAATGTCCAACGAGACACCCATTTTTGTTTGTTAATACTATAATTAGGCTTCTCCTATAAGGATAGGAGATTCGGGGTCCTGTGACTAACCCAATAAGGGTGTACATTAGGCTATAAAATTATTTCCAAGAGTAAGAATTTCCAGCCTTTATAAACTGTTGTTCAGTATTCTTTGACCTACAGCACCTGAATGTCCAACGAGACACCCATTTTAGTTTGTTAATACTATAATTAGGCTTCTCCTATAAGGATAGGAGATTCGGGGCCCTGTGACTAACCCAATAAGGGTGTACATTGGGCTATAAAATAATTTTCAAGAGTAAGAATTTCCAGCCTTTATAAACTGTTGTTCAGTATTCTTTGACCTAAAGCACCTGAATGTCCAACGAGACACCCATTTTAGTTTGTTAATACTATAATTAGGCTTCTCCTATAAGGATAGGAGATTCGGGGTCCTGTGACTAACCCAATAAGGGTGTACATTAGGCGATAAAATTATTTCCAAAAGTAAGAATTTCCAGCCTTTATAAACTGTTGTTCAGTATTCTTTGACTTACAGCACCTGAATGTCCAACGAGACACCCATTTTAGTTTGTTAATACTATAATTAGGCTTCTCCTATAAGGATAGGAGATTCGGGGTCCTGTGACTAACCCAATAAGGGTGTACATTAGGCTATAAAATTATTTCCAAGAGTAAGAATTTCCAGCCTTTATAAACTGTTGTTCAGTATTCTTTGACCTACAGCACCTGAATGTCCAACGAGACACCCATTTTAGTTTGTTAATACTATAATTAGGCTTCTCCTATAAGGATAGGAGATTCGGGGTCCTGTGACTAACCCAATAAGGGTGTACATTAGGCTATAAAATTATTTCCAAGAGTAAGAATTTCCAGCCTTTATAAACTGTTGTTCAGTATTCTTTGACCTATACCACCTGAATGTCCAACGAGCCACCCATTTTAGTTTGTTAATACTATAATTAGGCTTCTCCTATAAGGATAGGAGATTCGGGGTCCTGTGACTAACCCAATAAGGGTGTACATTAGGCTATAAAATTATTTCCAAGAGTAAGAATTTCCAGCCTTTATAAACTGTTGTTCAGTATTCTTTGACCTACAGCACCTGAATGTCCAACGAGACACCCATTTTAGTTTGTTAATACTATAATTAGGCTTCTCCTATAAGGATAGGAGATTCGGGGTCCTGTGACTAACCCAATAAGGGTGTACATTAGGCTATAAAATTATTTCCAAGAGTAAGAATTTCCAGCCTTTATAAACTGTTGTTCAGTATTCTTTGACCTATACCACCTGAATGTCCAACGAGCCACCCATTTTAGTTTGTTAATACTATAATTAGGCTTCTCCTATAAGGATAGGAGATTCGGGGTCCTGTGACTAACCCAATAAGGGTGTACATTAGGCTATAAAATTATTTCCAAGAGTAAGAATTTCCAGCCTTTATAAACTGTTGTTCAGTATTCTTTGACCTAAAGCACCTGAATGTCCAACGAGACACCCATTTTAGTTTGTTAATACTATAATTAGGCTTCTCCTATAAGGATAGGAGATTCGGGGCCCTGTGACTAACCCAATAAGGGTGTACATTGGGCTATAAAATAATTTCCAAGAGTAAGAATTTCCAGCCTTTATAAACTGTTGTTCAGTATTCTTTGACCTAAAGCACCTGAATGTCCAACGAGACACCCATTTTAGTTTGTTAATACTATAATTAGGCTTCTCCTATAAGGATAGGAGATTCGGGGTCCTGTGACTAACCCAATAAGGGTGTACATTAGGCTATAAAATTATTTCCAAGAGTAAGAATTTCCAGCCTTTATAAACTGTTGTTCAGTATTCTTTGACCTACAGCACCTGAATGTCCAACGAGACACCCATTTTAGTTTGTTAATACTATAATTAGGCTTCTCCTATAAGGATAGGAGATTCGGGGTCCTGTGACTAACCCAATAAGGGTGTACATTAGGCTATAAAATTATTTCCAAGAGTAAGAATTTCCAGCCTTTATAAACTGTTGTTCAGTATTCTTTGACCTATACCACCTGAATGTCCAACGAGCCACCCATTTTAGTTTGTTAATACTATAATTAGGCTTCTCCTATAAGGATAGGAGATTCGGGGTCCTGTGACTAACCCAATAAGGGTGTACATTAGGCTATAAAATTATTTCCAAGAGTAAGAATTTCCAGCCTTTATAAACTGTTGTTCAGTATTCTTTGACCTAAAGCACCTGAATGTCCAACGAGACACCCATTTTTGTTTGTTAATACTATAATTAGGCTTCTCCTATAAGGATAGGAGATTCGGGGTCCTGTGACTAACCCAATAAGGGTGTACATTAGGCTATAAAATTATTTCCAAGAGTAAGAATTTCCAGCCTTTATAAACTGTTGTTCAGTATTCTTTGACCTACAGCACCTGAATGTCCAACGAGACACCCATTTTAGTTTGTTAATACTATAATTAGGCTTCTCCTATAAGGATAGGAGATTCGGGGCCCTGTGACTAACCCAATAAGGGTGTACATTGGGCTATAAAATAATTTTCAAGAGTAAGAATTTCCAGCCTTTATAAACTGTTGTTCAGTATTCTTTGACCTAAAGCACCTGAATGTCCAACGAGACACCCATTTTAGTTTGTTAATACTATAATTAGGCTTCTCCTATAAGGATAGGAGATTCGGGGTCCTGTGACTAACCCAATAAGGGTGTACATTAGGCGATAAAATTATTTCCAAAAGTAAGAATTTCCAGCCTTTATAAACTGTTGTTCAGTATTCTTTGACTTACAGCACCTGAATGTCCAACGAGACACCCATTTTAGTTTGTTAATACTATAATTAGGCTTCTCCTATAAGGATAGGAGATTCGGGGTCCTGTGACTAACCCAATAAGGGTGTACATTAGGCTATAAAATTATTTCCAAGAGTAAGAATTTCCAGCCTTTATAAACTGTTGTTCAGTATTCTTTGACCTACAGCACCTGAATGTCCAACGAGACACCCATTTTAGTTTGTTAATACTATAATTAGGCTTCTCCTATAAGGATAGGAGATTCGGGGTCCTGTGACTAACCCAATAAGGGTGTACATTAGGCTATAAAATTATTTCCAAGAGTAAGAATTTCCAGCCTTTATAAACTGTTGTTCAGTATTCTTTGACCTATACCACCTGAATGTCCAACGAGCCACCCATTTTAGTTTGTTAATACTATAATTAGGCTTCTCCTATAAGGATAGGAGATTCGGGGTCCTGTGACTAACCCAATAAGGGTGTACATTAGGCTATAAAATTATTTCCAAGAGTAAGAATTTCCAGCCTTTATAAACTGTTGTTCAGTATTCTTTGACCTACAGCACCTGAATGTCCAACGAGACACCCATTTTAGTTTGTTAATACTATAATTAGGCTTCTCCTATAAGGATAGGAGATTCGGGGTCCTGTGACTAACCCAATAAGGGTGTACATTAGGCTATAAAATTATTTCCAAGAGTAAGAATTTCCAGCCTTTATAAACTGTTGTTCAGTATTCTTTGACCTATACCACCTGAATGTCCAACGAGCCACCCATTTTAGTTTGTTAATACTATAATTAGGCTTCTCCTATAAGGATAGGAGATTCGGGGTCCTGTGACTAACCCAATAAGGGTGTACATTAGGCTATAAAATTATTTCCAAGAGTAAGAATTTCCAGCCTTTATAAACTGTTGTTCAGTATTCTTTGACCTAAAGCACCTGAATGTCCAACGAGACACCCATTTTAGTTTGTTAATACTATAATTAGGCTTCTCCTATAAGGATAGGAGATTCGGGGCCCTGTGACTAACCCAATAAGGGTGTACATTGGGCTATAAAATAATTTCCAAGAGTAAGAATTTCCAGCCTTTATAAACTGTTGTTCAGTATTCTTTGACCTAAAGCACCTGAATGTCCAACGAGACACCCATTTTAGTTTGTTAATACTATAATTAGGCTTCTCCTATAAGGATAGGAGATTCGGGGTCCTGTGACTAACCCAATAAGGGTGTACATTAGGCTATAAAATTATTTCCAAGAGTAAGAATTTCCAGCCTTTATAAACTGTTGTTCAGTATTCTTTGACCTACAGCACCTGAATGTCCAACGAGACACCCATTTTAGTTTGTTAATACTATAATTAGGCTTCTCCTATAAGGATAGGAGATTCGGGGTCCTGTGACTAACCCAATAAGGGTGTACATTAGGCTATAAAATTATTTCCAAGAGTAAGAATTTCCAGCCTTTATAAACTGTTGTTCAGTATTCTTTGACCTATACCACCTGAATGTCCAACGAGCCACCCATTTTAGTTTGTTAATACTATAATTAGGCTTCTCCTATAAGGATAGGAGATTCGGGGTCCTGTGACTAACCCAATAAGGGTGTACATTAGGCTATAAAATTATTTCCAAGAGTAAGAATTTCCAGCCTTTATAAACTGTTGTTCAGTATTCTTTGACCTAAAGCACCTGAATGTCCAACGAGACAACCATTTTAGTTTGTTAATACTATAATTAGGCTTCTCCTATAAGGATAGGAGATTCGGGGCCCTGTGACTAACCCAATAAGGGTGTACATTGGGCTATAAAATAATTTCCAAGAGTAAGAATTTCCAGCCTTTATAAACTGTTGTTCAGTATTCTTTGACCTAAAGCACCTGAATGTCCAACGAGACACCCATTTTAGTTTGTTAATACTATAATTAGGCTTCTCCTATAAGGATAGGAGATTCGGGGTCCTGTGACTAACCCAATAAGGGTGTACATTAGGCGATAAAATTATTTCCAAAAGTAAGAATTTCCAGCCTTTATAAACTGTTGTTCAGTATTCTTTGACTTACAGCACCTGAATGTCCAACGAGACACCCATTTTAGTTTGTTAATACTATAATTAGGCTTCTCCTATAAGGATAGGAGATTCGGGGTCCTGTGACTAACCCAATAAGGGTGTACATTAGGCTATAAAATTATTTCCAAGAGTAAGAATTTCCAGCCTTTATAAACTGTTGTTCAGTATTCTTTGACCTACAGCACCTGAATGTCCAACGAGACACCCATTTTAGTTTGTTAATACTATAATTAGGCTTCTCCTATAAGGATAGGAGATTCGGGGTCCTGTGACTAACCCAATAAGGGTGTACATTAGGCTATAAAATTATTTCCAAGAGTAAGAATTTCCAGCCTTTATAAACTGTTGTTCAGTATTCTTTGACCTATACCACCTGAATGTCCAACGAGCCACCCATTTTAGTTTGTTAATACTATAATTAGGCTTCTCCTATAAGGATAGGAGATTCGGGGTCCTGTGACTAACCCAATAAGGGTGTACATTAGGCTATAAAATTATTTCCAAGAGTAAGAATTTCCAGCCTTTATAAACTGTTGTTCAGTATTCTTTGACCTACAGCACCTGAATGTCCAACGAGACACCCATTTTAGTTTGTTAATACTATAATTAGGCTTCTCCTATAAGGATAGGAGATTCGGGGTCCTGTGACTAACCCAATAAGGGTGTACATTAGGCTATAAAATTATTTCCAAGAGTAAGAATTTCCAGCCTTTATAAACTGTTGTTCAGTATTCTTTGACCTATACCACCTGAATGTCCAACGAGCCACCCATTTTAGTTTGTTAATACTATAATTAGGCTTCTCCTATAAGGATAGGAGATTCGGGGTCCTGTGACTAACCCAATAAGGGTGTACATTAGGCTATAAAATTATTTCCAAGAGTAAGAATTTCCACCCTTTATAAACTGTTGTTCAGTATTCTTTGACCTACAGCACCTGAATGTCCAACGAGACACCCATTTTAGTTTGTTAATACTATAATTAGGCTTCTCCTATAAGGATAGGAGATTCGGGGTCCTGTGACTAACCCAATAAGGGTGTACATTAGGCTATAAAATTATTTCCAAGAGTAAGAATTTCCAGCCTTTATAAACTGTTGTTCAGTATTCTTTGACCTATACCACCTGAATGTCCAACGAGCCACCCATTTTAGTTTGTTAATACTATAATTAGGCTTCTCCTATAAGGATAGGAGATTCGGGGTCCTGTGACTAACCCAATAAGGGTGTACATTAGGCTATAAAATTATTTCCAAGAGTAAGAATTTCCAGCCTTTATAAACTGTTGTTCAGTATTCTTTGACCTAAAGCACCTGAATGTCCAACGAGACACCCATTTTAGTTTGTTAATACTATAATTAGGCTTCTCCTATAAGGATAGGAGATTCGGGGCCCTGTGACTAACCCAATAAGGGTGTACATTGGGCTATAAAATAATTTCCAAGAGTAAGAATTTCCAGCCTTTATAAACTGTTGTTCAGTATTCTTTGACCTAAAGCACCTGAATGTCCAACGAGACACCCATTTTAGTTTGTTAATACTATAATTAGGCTTCTCCTATAAGGATAGGAGATTCGGGGTCCTGTGACTAACCCAATAAGGGTGTACATTAGGCGATAAAATTATTTCCAAAAGTAAGAATTTCCAGCCTTTATAAACTGTTGTTCAGTATTCTTGGACTTACAGCACCTGAATGTCCAACGAGACACCCATTTTAGTTTGTTAATACTATAATTAGGCTTCTCCTATAAGGATAGGAGATTCGGGGTCCTGTGACTAACCCAATAAGGGTGTACATTAGGCTATAAAATTATTTCCAAGAGTAAGAATTTCCAGCCTTTATAAACTGTTGTTCAGTATTCTTTGACCTACAGCACCTGAATGTCCAACGAGACACCCATTTTAGTTTGTTAATACTATAATTAGGCTTCTCCTATAAGGATAGGAGATTCGGGGTCCTGTGACTAACCCAATAAGGGTGTACATTAGGCTATAAAATTATTTCCAAGAGTAAGAATTTCCAGCCTTTATAAACTGTTGTTCAGTATTCTTTGACCTATACCACCTGAATGTCCAACGAGCCACCCATTTTAGTTTGTTAATACTATAATTAGGCTTCTCCTATAAGGATAGGAGATTCGGGGTCCTGTGACTAACCCAATAAGGGTGTACATTAGGCTATAAAATTATTTCCAAGAGTAAGAATTTCCAGCCTTTATAAACTGTTGTTCAGTATTCTTTGACCTACAGCACCTGAATGTCCAACGAGACACCCATTTTAGTTTGTTAATACTATAATTAGGCTTCTCCTATAAGGATAGGAGATTCGGGGTCCTGTGACTAACCCAATAAGGGTGTACATTAGGCTATAAAATTATTTCCAAGAGTAAGAATTTCCAGCCTTTATAAACTGTTGTTCAGTATTCTTTGACCTATACCACCTGAATGTCCAACGAGCCACCCATTTTAGTTTGTTAATACTATAATTAGGCTTCTCCTATAAGGATAGGAGATTCGGGGTCCTGTGACTAACCCAATAAGGGTGTACATTAGGCTATAAAATTATTTCCAAGAGTAAGAATTTCCACCCTTTATAAACTGTTGTTCAGTATTCTTTGACCTACAGCACCTGAATGTCCAACGAGACACCCATTTTAGTTTGTTAATACTATAATTAGGCTTCTCCTATAAGGATAGGAGATTCGGGGTCCTGTGACTAACCCAATAAGGGTGTACATTAGGCTATAAAATTATTTCCAAGAGTAAGAATTTCCAGCCTTTATAAACTGTTGTTCAGTATTCTTTGACCTATACCACCTGAATGTCCAACGAGCCACCCATTTTAGTTTGTTAATACTATAATTAGGTTTCTCCTATAAGGATAGGAGATTCGGGGTCCTGTGACTAACCCAATAAGGGTGTACATTAGGCTATAAAATTATTTCCAAGAGTAAGAATTTCCAGCCTTTATAAACTGTTGTTCAGTATTCTTTGACCTATACCACCTGAATGTCCAACGAGCCACCCATTTTAGTTTGTTAATACTATAATTAGGCTTCTCCTATAAGGATAGGAGATTCGGGGTCCTGTGACTAACCCAATAAGGGTGTACATTAGGCTATAAAATTATTTCCAAGAGTAAGAATTTCCAGCCTTTATAAACTGTTGTTCAGTATTCTTTGACCTAAAGCACCTGAATGTCCAACGAGACACCCATTTTAGTTTGTTAATACTATAATTAGGCTTCTCCTATAAGGATAGGAGATTCGGGGCCCTGTGACTAACCCAATAAGGGTGTACATTGGGCTATAAAATAATTTCCAAGAGTAAGAATTTCCAGCCTTTATAAACTGTTGTTCAGTATTCTTTGACCTAAAGCACCTGAATGTCCAACGAGACACCCATTTTAGTTTGTTAATACTATAATTAGGCTTCTCCTATAAGGATAGGAGATTCGGGGTCCTGTGACTAACCCAATAAGGGTGTACATTAGGCTATAAAATTATTTCCAAGAGTAAGAATTTCCAGCCTTTATAAACTGTTGTTCAGTATTCTTTGACCTAAAGCACCTGAATGTCCAACGAGACACCCATTTTAGTTTGTTAATACTATAATTAGGCTTCTCCTATAAGGATAGGAGATTCGGGGCCCTGTGACTAACCCAATAAGGGTGTACATTGGGCTATAAAATAATTTCCAAGAGTAAGAATTTCCAGCCTTTATAAACTGTTGTTCAGTATTCTTTGACCTAAAGCACCTGAATGTCCAACGAGACACCCATTTTTGTTTGTTAATACTATAATTAGGCTTCTCCTATAAGGATAGGAGATTCGGGGTCCTGTGACTAACCCAATAAGGGTGTACATTAGGCTATAAAATTATTTCCAAGAGTAAGAATTTCCAGCCTTTATAAACTGTTGTTCAGTATTCTTTGACCTACAGCACCTGAATGTCCAACGAGACACCCATTTTAGTTTGTTAATACTATAATTAGGCTTCTCCTATAAGGATAGGAGATTCGGGGTCCTGTGACTAACCCAATAAGGGTGTACATTAGGCTATAAAATTATTTCCAAGAGTAAGAATTTCCAGCCTTTATAAACTGTTGTTCAGTATTCTTTGACCTACAGCACCTGAATGTCCAACGTGACACCCATTTTAGTTTGTTAATACTATAATTAGGCTTCTCCTATAAGGATAGGAGATTCGGGGTCCTGTGACTAACCCAATAAGGGTGTACATTAGGCTATAAAATTATTTCCAAGAGTAAGAATTTCCAGCCTTTATAAACGGTTGTTCAGTATTCTTTGACCTATACCACCTGAATGTCCAACGAGCCACCCATTTTAGTTTGTTAATACTATAATTAGGCTTCTCCTATAAGGATAGGAGATTCGGGGTCCTGTGACTAACCCAATAAGGGTGTACATTAGGCTATAAAATTATTTCCAAGAGTAAGAATTTCCAGCCTTTATAAACTGTTGTTCAGTATTCTTTGACCTACAGCACCTGAATGTCCAACGAGACACCCATTTTAGTTTGTTAATACTATAATTAGGCTTCTCCTATAAGGATAGGAGATTCGGGGTCCTGTGACTAACCCAATAAGGGTGTACATTAGGCTATAAAATTATTTCCAAGAGTAAGAATTTCCAGCCTTTATAAACTGTTGTTCAGTATTCTTTGACCTATACCACCTGAATGTCCAACGAGCCACCCATTTTAGTTTGTTAATACTATAATTAGGCTTCTCCTATAAGGATAGGAGATTCGGGGTCCTGTGACTAACCCAATAAGGGTGTACATTAGGCTATAAAATTATTTCCAAGAGTAAGAATTTCCAGCCTTTATAAACTGTTGTTCAGTATTCTTTGACCTATACCACCTGAATGTCCAACGAGCCACCCATTTTAGTTTGTTAATACTATAATTAGGCTTCTCCTATAAGGATAGGAGATTCGGGGTCCTGTGACTAACCCAATAAGGGTGTACATTAGGCTATAAAATTATTTCCAAGAGTAAGAATTTCCAGCCTTTATAAACTGTTGTTCAGTATTCTTTGACCTAAAGCACCTGAATGTCCAACGAGACACCCATTTTAGTTTGTTAATACTATAATTAGGGTTCTCCTATAAGGATAGGAGATTCGGGGTCCTGTGACTAACCAACCCAATAAGGGTGTACATTAGGCTATAAAATTATTTCCAAGAGTAAGAATTTCCAGCCTTTATAAACTGTTGTTCAGTATTCTTTGACCTAAAGCACCTGAGTGTCCAACGAGATACCCATTTTTGTTTGTTAATACTATAATTAGGCTTCTCCTATAAGGATAGGAGATTCGGGGTCCTGTGACTAACCCAATAAGGGTGTACATTAGGCTATAAAATTATTTCCAAGAGTAAGAATTTCCAGCCTTTATAAACTGTTGTTCAGTATTCTTTGACCTACAGCACCTGAATGTCCAACGAGACACCCATTTTAGTTTGTTAATACTATAATTAGGCTTCTCCTATAAGGATAGGAGATTCGGGGTCCTGTGACTAACCCAATAAGGGTGTACATTAGGCTATAAAATTATTTCCAAGAGTAAGAATTTCCAGCCTTTATAAACTGTTGTTCAGTATTCTTTGACCTACAGCACCTGAATGTCCAACGAGACACCCATTTTAGTTTGTTAATACTATAATTAGGCTTCTCCTATAAGGATAGGAGATTCGGGGTCCTGTGACTAACCCAATAAGGGTGTACATTAGGCTATAAAATTATTTCCAAGAGTAAGAATTTCCAGCCTTTATAAACTGTTGTTCAGTATTCTTTGACCTATACCACCTGAATGTCCAACGAGCCACCCATTTTAGTTTGTTAATACTATAATTAGGCTTCTCCTATAAGGATAGGAGATTCGGGGTCCTGTGACTAACCCAATAAGGGTGTACATTAGGCTATAAAATTATTTCCAAGAGTAAGAATTTCCAGCCTTTATAAACTGTTGTTCAGTATTCTTTGACCTACAGCACCTGAATGTCCAACGAGACACCCATTTTAGTTTGTTAATACTATAATTAGGCTTCTCCTATAAGGATAGGAGATTCGGGGTCCTGTGACTAACCCAATAAGGGTGTACATTAGGCTATAAAATTATTTCCAAGAGTAAGAATTTCCAGCCTTTATAAACTGTTGTTCAGTATTCTTTGACCTATACCACCTGAATGTCCAACGAGCCACCCATTTTAGTTTGTTAATACTATAATTAGGCTTCTCCTATAAGGATAGGAGATTCGGGGTCCTGTGACTAACCCAATAAGGGTGTACATTAGGCTATAAAATTATTTCCAAGAGTAAGAATTTCCAGCCTTTATAAACTGTTGTTCAGTATTCTTTGACCTATACCACCTGAATGTCCAACGAGCCACCCATTTTAGTTTGTTAATACTATAATTAGGCTTCGCCTATAAGGATAGGAGATTCGGGGTCCTGTGACTAACCCAATAAGGGTGTACATTAGGCTATAAAATTATTTCCAAGAGTAAGAATTTCCAGCCTTTATAAACTGTTGTTCAGTATTCTTTGACCTAAAGCACCTGAATGTCCAACGAGACACCCATTTTAGTTTGTTAATACTATAATTAGGCTTCTCCTATAAGGATAGGAGATTCGGGGCCCTGTGACTAACCCAATAAGGGTGTACATTGGGCTATAAAATAATTTCCAAGAGTAAGAATTTCCAGCCTTTATAAACTGTTGTTCAGTATTCTTTGACCTAAAGCACCTGAATGTCCAACGAGACACCCATTTTAGTTTGTTAATACTATAATTAGGCTTCTCCTATAAGGATAGGAGATTCGGGGTCCTGTGACTAACCCAATAAGGGTGTACATTAGGCTATAAAATTATTTCCAAGAGTAAGAATTTCCAGCCTTTATAAACTGTTGTTCAGTATTCTTTGACTTACAGCACCTGAATGTCCAACGAGACACCCATTTTAGTTTGTTAATACTATAATTAGGCTTCTCCTATAAGGATAGGAGATTCGGGGTCCTGTGACTAACCCAATAAGGGTGTACATTAGGCTATAAAATTATTTCCAAGAGTAAGAATTTCCAGCCTTTATAAACTGTTGTTCAGTATTCTTTGACCTAAAGCACCTGAATGTCCAACGAGATACCCATTTTTGTTTGTTAATACTATAATTAGGCTTCTCCTATAAGGATAGGAGATTCGGGGTCCTGTGACTAACCCAATAAGGGTGTACATTAGGCTATAAAATTATTTCCAAGAGTAAGAATTTCCAGCCTTTATAAACTGTTGTTCAGTATTCTTTGACCTACAGCACCTGAATGTCCAACGAGACACCCATTTTAGTTTGTTAATACTATAATTAGGCTTCTCCTATAAGGATAGGAGATTCGGGGTCCTGTGACTAACCCAATAAGGGTGTACATTAGGCTATAAAATTATTTCCAAGAGTAAGAATTTCCAGCCTTTATAAACTGTTGTTCAGTATTCTTTGACCTAAAGCACCTGAATGTCCAACGAGACACCCATTTTAGTTTGTTAATACTATAATTAGGCTTCTCCTATAAGGATAGGAGATTCGGGGTCCTGTGACTAACCCAATAAGGGTGTACATTAGGCTATAAAATTATTTCCAAGAGTAAGAATTTCCAGCCTTTATAAACTGTTGTTCAGTATTCTTTGACTTACAGCACCTGAATGTCCAACGAGACACCCATTTTAGTTTGTTAATACTATAATTAGGCTTCTCCTATAAGGATAGGAGATTCGGGGTCCTGTGACTAACCCAATAAGGGTGTACATTAGGCTATTAAATTATTTCCAAGAGTAAGAATTTCCAGCCTTTATAAACTGTTGTTCAGTATTCTTTGACCTACAGCACCTGAATGTCCAACGAGACACCCATTTTAGTTTGTTAATACTATAATTAGGCTTCTCCTATAAGGATAGGAGATTCGGGGTCCTGTGACTAACCCAATAAGGGTGTACATTAGGCTATAAAATTATTTCCAAGAGTAAGAATTTCCAGCCTTTATAAACTGTTGTTCAGTATTCTTTGACCTATACCACCTGAATGTCCAACTAGCCACCCATTTTAGTTTGTTAATACTATAATTAGGCTTCTCCTATAAGGATAGGAGATTCGGGGTCCTGTGACTAACCCAATAAGGGTGTACATTAGGCTATAAAATTATTTCCAAGAGTAAGAATTTCCAGCCTTTATAAATTGTTGTTCAGTATTCTTTGACTTACAGCACCTGAATGTCCAACGAGACACCCATTTTAGTTTGTTAATACTATAATTAGGCTTCTCCTATAAGGATAGGAGATTCGGGGTCCTGTGACTAACCCAATAAGGGTGTACATTAGGCTATAAAATTATTTCCAAGAGTAAGAATTTCCAGCCTTTATAAACTGTTGTTCAGTATTCTTTGACCTACAGCACCTGAATGTCCAACGAGACACCCATTTTAGTTTGTTAATACTATAATTAGGCTTCTCCTATAAGGATAGGAGATTCGGGGTCCTGTGACTAACCAACCCAATAAGGGTGTACATTAGGCTATAAAATTATTTCCAAGAGTAAGAATTTCCAGCCTTTATAAACTGTTGTTCAGTATTCTTTGACCTAAAGCACCTGAGTGTCCAACGAGATACCCATTTTTGTTTGTTAATACTATAATTAGGCTTCTCCTATAAGGATAGGAGATTCGGGGTCCTGTGACTAACCCAATAAGGGTGTACATTAGGCTATAAAATTATTTCCAAGAGTAAGAATTTCCAGCCTTTATAAACTGTTGTTCAGTATTCTTTGACCTACAGCACCTGAATGTCCAACGAGACACCCATTTTAGTTTGTTAATACTATAATTAGGCTTCTCCTATAAGGATAGGAGATTCGGGGTCCTGTGACTAACCCAATAAGGGTGTACATTAGGCTATAAAATTATTTCCAAGAGTAAGAATTTCCAGCCTTTATAAACTGTTGTTCAGTATTCTTTGACCTAAAGCACCTGAGTGTCCAACGAGATACCCATTTTTGTTTGTTAATACTATAATTAGGCTTCTCCTATAAGGATAGGAGATTCGGGGTCCTGTGACTAACCCAATAAGGGTGTACATTAGGCTATAAAATTATTTCCAAGAGTAAGAATTTCCAGCCTTTATAAACTGTTGTTCAGTATTCTTTGACCTACAGCACCTGAATGTCCAACGAGACACCCATTTTAGTTTGTTAATACTATAATTAGGCTTCTCCTATAAGGATAGGAGATTCGGGGTCCTGTGACTAACCCAATAAGGGTGTACATTAGGCTATAAAATTATTTCCAAGAGTAAGAATTTCCAGCCTTTATAAACTGTTTTTCAGTATTCTTTGACTTACAGCACCTGAATGTCCAACGAGACACCCATTTTAGTTTGTTAATACTATAATTAGGCTTCTCCTATAAGGATAGGAGATTCGGGGTCCTGTGACTAACCCAATAAGGGTGTACATTAGGCTATTAAATTATTTCCAAGAGTAAGAATTTCCAGCCTTTATAAACTGTTGTTCAGTATTCTTTGACCTACAGCACCTGAATGTCCAACGAGACACCCATTTTAGTTTGTTAATACTATAATTAGGCTTCTCCTATAAGGATAGGAGATTCGGGGTCCTGTGACTAACCCAATAAGGGTGTACATTAGGCTATAAAATTATTTCCATGAGTAAGAATTTCCAGCCTTTATAAACTGTTGTTCAGTATTCTTTGACCTATACCACCTGAATGTCCAACGAGCCACCCATTTTAGTTTGTTAATACTATAATTAGGCTTCTCCTATAAGGATAGGAGAATCGGGGTCCTGTGACTAACCCAATAAGGGTGTACATTAGGCTCTAAAATTATTTCCAAGAGTAAGAATTTCCAGCCTTTATAAACTGTTGTTCAGTATTCTTTGACTTACAGCACCTGAATGTCCAACGAGACACCCATTTTAGTTTGTTAATACTATAATTAGGCTTCTCCTATAAGGATAGGAGATTCGGGGTCCTGTGACTAACCCAATAAGGGTGTACATTAGGCTATAAAATTATTTCCAAGAGTAAGAATTTCCAGCCTTTATAAACTGTTGTTCAGTATTCTTTGACCTACAGCACCTGAATGTCCAACGAGACACCCATTTTAGTTTGTTAATACTATAATTAGGCTTCTCCTATAAGGATAGGAGATTCGGGGTCCTGTGACTAACCAACCCAATAAGGGTGTACATTAGGCTATAAAATTATTTCCAAGAGTAAGAATTTCCAGCCTTTATAAACTGTTGTTCAGTATTCTTTGACCTAAAGCACCTGAATGTCCAACGAGATACCCATTTTTGTTTGTTAATACTATAATTAGGCTTCTCCTATAAGGATAGGAGATTCGGGGTCCTGTGACTAACCCAATAAGGGTGTACATTAGGCTATAAAATTATTTCCAAGAGTAAGAATTTCCAGCCTTTATAAACTGTTGTTCAGTATTCTTTGACCTACAGCACCTGAATGTCCAACGAGACACCCATTTTAGTTTGTTAATACTATAATTAGGCTTCTCCTATAAGGATAGGAGATTCGGGGTCCTGTGACTAACCCAATAAGGGTGTACATTAGGCTATAAAATTATTTCCAAGAGTAAGAATTTCCAGCCTTTATAAACTGTTGTTCAGTATTCTTTGACCTATACCACCTGAATGTCCAACTAGCCACCCATTTTAGTTTGTTAATACTATAATTAGGCTTCTCCTATAAGGATAGGAGATTCGGGGTCCTGTGACTAACCCAATAAGGGTGTACATTAGGCTATTAAATTATTTCCAAGAGTAAGAATTTCCAGCCTTTATAAACTGTTGTTCAGTATTCTTTGACCTACAGCACCTGAATGTCCAACGAGACACCCATTTTAGTTTGTTAATACTATAATTAGGCTTCTCCTATAAGGATAGGAGATTCGGGGTCCTGTGACTAACCCAATAAGGGTGTACATTAGGCTATAAAATTATTTCCATGAGTAAGAATTTCCAGCCTTTATAAACTGTTGTTCAGTATTCTTTGACCTATACCACCTGAATGTCCAACGAGCCACCCATTTTAGTTTGTTAATACTATAATTAGGCTTCTCCTATAAGGATAGGAGAATCGGGGTCCTGTGACTAACCCAATAAGGGTGTACATTAGGCTCTAAAATTATTTCCAAGAGTAAGAATTTCCAGCCTTTATAAACTGTTGTTCAGTATTCTTTGACTTACAGCACCTGAATGTCCAACGAGACACCCATTTTAGTTTGTTAATACTATAATTAGGCTTCTCCTATAAGGATAGGAGATTCGGGGTCCTGTGACTAACCCAATAAGGGTGTACATTAGGCTATAAAATTATTTCCAAGAGTAAGAATTTCCAGCCTTTATAAACTGTTGTTCAGTATTCTTTGACCTACAGCACCTGAATGTCCAACGAGACACCCATTTTAGTTTGTTAATACTATAATTAGGCTTCTCCTATAAGGATAGGAGATTCGGGGTCCTGTGACTAACCAACCCAATAAGGGTGTACATTAGGCTATAAAATTATTTCCAAGAGTAAGAATTTCCAGCCTTTATAAACTGTTGTTCAGTATTCTTTGACCTAAAGCACCTGAATGTCCAACGAGATACCCATTTTTGTTTGTTAATACTATAATTAGGCTTCTCCTATAAGGATAGGAGATTCGGGGTCCTGTGACTAACCCAATAAGGGTGTACATTAGGCTATAAAATTATTTCCAAGAGTAAGAATTTCCAGCCTTTATAAACTGTTGTTCAGTATTCTTTGACCTACAGCACCTGAATGTCCAACGAGACACCCATTTTAGTTTGTTAATACTATAATTAGGCTTCTCCTATAAGGATAGGAGATTCGGGGTCCTGTGACTAACCCAATAAGGGTGTACATTAGGCTATAAAATTATTTCCAAGAGTAAGAATTTCCAGCCTTTATAAACTGTTGTTCAGTATTCTTTGACCTATACCACCTGAATGTCCAACTAGCCACCCATTTTAGTTTGTTAATACTATAATTAGGCTTCTCCTATAAGGATAGGAGATTCGGGGTCCTGTGACTAACCCAATAAGGGTGTACATTAGGCTATTAAATTATTTCCAAGAGTAAGAATTTCCAGCCTTTATAAACTGTTGTTCAGTATTCTTTGACCTACAGCACCTGAATGTCCAACGAGACACCCATTTTAGTTTGTTAATACTATAATTAGGCTTCTCCTATAAGGATAGGAGATTCGGGGTCCTGTGACTAACCCAATAAGGGTGTACATTAGGCTATAAAATTATTTCCATGAGTAAGAATTTCCAGCCTTTATAAACTGTTGTTCAGTATTCTTTGACCTATACCACCTGAATGTCCAACGAGCCACCCATTTTAGTTTGTTAATACTATAATTAGGCTTCTCCTATAAGGATAGGAGAATCGGGGTCCTGTGACTAACCCAATAAGGGTGTACATTAGGCTCTAAAATTATTTCCAAGAGTAAGAATTTCCAGCCTTTATAAACTGTTGTTCAGTATTCTTTGACTTACAGCACCTGAATGTCCAACGAGACACCCATTTTAGTTTGTTAATACTATAATTAGGCTTCTCCTATAAGGATAGGAGATTCGGGGTCCTGTGACTAACCCAATAAGGGTGTACATTAGGCTATAAAATTATTTCCAAGAGTAAGAATTTCCAGCCTTTATAAACTGTTGTTCAGTATTCTTTGACCTACAGCACCTGAATGTCCAACGAGACACCCATTTTAGTTTGTTAATACTATAATTAGGCTTCTCCTATAAGGATAGGAGATTCGGGGTCCTGTGACTAACCAACCCAATAAGGGTGTACATTAGGCTATAAAATTATTTCCAAGAGTAAGAATTTCCAGCCTTTATAAACTGTTGTTCAGTATTCTTTGACTTACAGCACCTGAATGTCCAACGAGACACCCATTTTAGTTTGTTAATACTATAATTAGGCTTCTCCTATAAGGATAGGAGATTCGGGGTCCTGTGACTAACCCAATAAGGGTGTACATTAGGCTATTAAATTATTTCCAAGAGTAAGAATTTCCAGCCTTTATAAACTGTTGTTCAGTATTCTTTGACCTACAGCACCTGAATGTCCAACGAGACACCCATTTTAGTTTGTTAATACTATAATTAGGCTTCTCCTATAAGGATAGGAGATTCGGGGTCCTGTGACTAACCCAATAAGGGTGTACATTAGGCTATAAAATTATTTCCAAGAGTAAGAATTTCCAGCCTTTATAAACTGTTGTTCGGTATTCTTTGACCTATACCACCTGAATGTCCAACTAGCCACCCATTTTAGTTTGTTAATACTATAATTAGGCTTCTCCTATAAGGATAGGAGATTCGGGGTCCTGTGACTAACCCAATAAGGGTGTACATTAGGCTATAAAATTATTTCCAAGAGTAAGAATTTCCAGCCTTTATAAATTGTTGTTCAGTATTCTTTGACTTACAGCACCTGAATGTCCAACGAGACACCCATTTTAGTTTGTTAATACTATAATTAGGCTTCTCCTATAAGGATAGGAGATTCGGGGTCCTGTGACTAACCCAATAAGGGTGTACATTAGGCTATAAAATTATTTCCAAGAGTAAGAATTTCCAGCCTTTATAAACTGTTGTTCAGTATTCTTTGACCTACAGCACCTGAATGTCCAACGAGACACCCATTTTAGTTTGTTAATACTATAATTAGGCTTCTCCTATAAGGATAGGAGATTCGGGGTCCTGTGACTAACCAACCCAATAAGGGTGTACATTAGGCTATAAAATTATTTCCAAGAGTAAGAATTTCCAGCCTTTATAAACTGTTGTTCAGTATTCTTTGACCTAAAGCACCTGAGTGTCCAACGAGATACCCATTTTTGTTTGTTAATACTATAATTAGGCTTCTCCTATAAGGATAGGAGATTCGGGGTCCTGTGACTAACCCAATAAGGGTGTACATTAGGCTATAAAATTATTTCCAAGAGTAAGAATTTCCAGCCTTTATAAACTGTTGTTCAGTATTCTTTGACCTACAGCACCTGAATGTCCAACGAGACACCCATTTTAGTTTGTTAATACTATAATTAGGCTTCTCCTATAAGGATAGGAGATTCGGGGTCCTGTGACTAACCCAATAAGGGTGTACATTAGGCTATAAAATTATTTCCAAGAGTAAGAATTTCCAGCCTTTATAAACTGTTGTTCAGTATTCTTTGACCTAAAGCACCTGAGTGTCCAACGAGATACCCATTTTTGTTTGTTAATACTATAATTAGGCTTCTCCTATAAGGATAGGAGATTCGGGGTCCTGTGACTAACCCAATAAGGGTGTACATTAGGCTATAAAATTATTTCCAAGAGTAAGAATTTCCAGCCTTTATAAACTGTTGTTCAGTATTCTTTGACCTACAGCACCTGAATGTCCAACGAGACACCCATTTTAGTTTGTTAATACTATAATTAGGCTTCTCCTATAAGGATAGGAGATTCGGGGTCCTGTGACTAACCCAATAAGGGTGTACATTAGGCTATAAAATTATTTCCAAGAGTAAGAATTTCCAGCCTTTATAAACTGTTTTTCAGTATTCTTTGACTTACAGCACCTGAATGTCCAACGAGACACCCATTTTAGTTTGTTAATACTATAATTAGGCTTCTCCTATAAGGATAGGAGATTCGGGGTCCTGTGACTAACCCAATAAGGGTGTACATTAGGCTATTAAATTATTTCCAAGAGTAAGAATTTCCAGCCTTTATAAACTGTTGTTCAGTATTCTTTGACCTACAGCACCTGAATGTCCAACGAGACACCCATTTTAGTTTGTTAATACTATAATTAGGCTTCTCCTATAAGGATAGGAGATTCGGGGTCCTGTGACTAACCCAATAAGGGTGTACATTAGGCTATAAAATTATTTCCATGAGTAAGAATTTCCAGCCTTTATAAACTGTTGTTCAGTATTCTTTGACCTATACCACCTGAATGTCCAACGAGCCACCCATTTTAGTTTGTTAATACTATAATTAGGCTTCTCCTATAAGGATAGGAGAATCGGGGTCCTGTGACTAACCCAATAAGGGTGTACATTAGGCTCTAAAATTATTTCCAAGAGTAAGAATTTCCAGCCTTTATAAACTGTTGTTCAGTATTCTTTGACTTACAGCACCTGAATGTCCAACGAGACACCCATTTTAGTTTGTTAATACTATAATTAGGCTTCTCCTATAAGGATAGGAGATTCGGGGTCCTGTGACTAACCCAATAAGGGTGTACATTAGGCTATAAAATTATTTCCAAGAGTAAGAATTTCCAGCCTTTATAAACTGTTGTTCAGTATTCTTTGACCTACAGCACCTGAATGTCCAACGAGACACCCATTTTAGTTTGTTAATACTATAATTAGGCTTCTCCTATAAGGATAGGAGATTCGGGGTCCTGTGACTAACCCAATAAGGGTGTACATTAGGCTATAAAATTATTTCCAAGAGTAAGAATTTCCAGCCTTTATAAACTGTTTTTCAGTATTCTTTGACTTACAGCACCTGAATGTCCAACGAGACACCCATTTTAGTTTGTTAATACTATAATTAGGCTTCTCCTATAAGGATAGGAGATTCGGGGTCCTGTGACTAACCCAATAAGGGTGTACATTAGGCTATTAAATTATTTCCAAGAGTAAGAATTTCCAGCCTTTATAAACTGTTGTTCAGTATTCTTTGACCTACAGCACCTGAATGTCCAACGAGACACCCATTTTAGTTTGTTAATACTATAATTAGGCTTCTCCTATAAGGATAGGAGATTCGGGGTCCTGTGACTAACCCAATAAGGGTGTACATTAGGCTATAAAATTATTTCCATGAGTAAGAATTTCCAGCCTTTATAAACTGTTGTTCAGTATTCTTTGACCTATACCACCTGAATGTCCAACGAGCCACCCATTTTAGTTTGTTAATACTATAATTAGGCTTCTCCTATAAGGATAGGAGAATCGGGGTCCTGTGACTAACCCAATAAGGGTGTACATTAGGCTCTAAAATTATTTCCAAGAGTAAGAATTTCCAGCCTTTATAAACTGTTGTTCAGTATTCTTTGACTTACAGCACCTGAATGTCCAACGAGACACCCATTTTAGTTTGTTAATACTATAATTAGGCTTCTCCTATAAGGATAGGAGATTCGGGGTCCTGTGACTAACCCAATAAGGGTGTACATTAGGCTATAAAATTATTTCCAAGAGTAAGAATTTCCAGCCTTTATAAACTGTTGTTCAGTATTCTTTGACCTACAGCACCTGAATGTCCAACGAGACACCCATTTTAGTTTGTTAATACTATAATTAGGCTTCTCCTATAAGGATAGGAGATTCGGGGTCCTGTGACTAACCAACCCAATAAGGGTGTACATTAGGCTATAAAATTATTTCCAAGAGTAAGAATTTCCAGCCTTTATAAACTGTTGTTCAGTATTCTTTGACCTAAAGCACCTGAATGTCCAACGAGATACCCATTTTTGTTTGTTAATACTATAATTAGGCTTCTCCTATAAGGATAGGAGATTCGGGGTCCTGTGACTAACCCAATAAGGGTGTACATTAGGCTATAAAATTATTTCCAAGAGTAAGAATTTCCAGCCTTTATAAACTGTTGTTCAGTATTCTTTGACCTACAGCACCTGAATGTCCAACGAGACACCCATTTTAGTTTGTTAATACTATAATTAGGCTTCTCCTATAAGGATAGGAGATTCGGGGTCTTGTGACTAACCCAATAAGGGTGTACATTAGGCTATAAAATTATTTCCAAGAGTAAGAATTTCCAGCCTTTATAAACTGTTGTTCAGTATTCTTTGACCTAAAGCACCTGAATGTCCAACGAGACACCCATTTTAGTTTGTTAATACTATAATTAGGCTTCTCCTATAAGGATAGGAGATTCGGGGTCCTGTGACTAACCCAATAAGGGTGTACATTAGGCTATAAAATTATTTCCAAGAGTAAGAATTTCCAGCCTTTATAAACTGTTGTTCAGTATTCTTTGACTTACAGCACCTGAATGTCCAACGAGACACCCATTTTAGTTTGTTAATACTATAATTAGGCTTCTCCTATAAGGATAGGAGATTCGGGGTCCTGTGACTAACCCAATAAGGGTGTACATTAGGCTATTAAATTATTTCCAAGAGTAAGAATTTCCAGCCTTTATAAACTGTTGTTCAGTATTCTTTGACCTACAGCACCTGAATGTCCAACGAGACACCCATTTTAGTTTGTTAATACTATAATTAGGCTTCTCCTATAAGGATAGGAGATTCGGGGTCCTGTGACTAACCCAATAAGGGTGTACATTAGGCTATAAAATTATTTCCATGAGTAAGAATTTCCAGCCTTTATAAACTGTTGTTCAGTATTCTTTGACCTATACCACCTGAATGTCCAACGAGCCACCCATTTTAGTTTGTTAATACTATAATTAGGCTTCTCCTATAAGGATAGGAGAATCGGGGTCCTGTGACTAACCCAATAAGGGTGTACATTAGGCTCTAAAATTATTTCCAAGAGTAAGAATTTCCAGCCTTTATAAACTGTTGTTCAGTATTCTTTGACTTACAGCACCTGAATGTCCAACGAGACACCCATTTTAGTTTGTTAATACTATAATTAGGCTTCTCCTATAAGGATAGGAGATTCGGGGTCCTGTGACTAACCCAATAAGGGTGTACATTAGGCTATAAAATTATTTCCAAGAGTAAGAATTTCCAGCCTTTATAAACTGTTGTTCAGTATTCTTTGACCTACAGCACCTGAATGTCCAACGAGACACCCATTTTAGTTTGTTAATACTATAATTAGGCTTCTCCTATAAGGATAGGAGATTCGGGGTCCTGTGACTAACCAACCCAATAAGGGTGTACATTAGGCTATAAAATTATTTCCAAGAGTAAGAATTTCCAGCCTTTATAAACTGTTGTTCAGTATTCTTTGACCTAAAGCACCTGAATGTCCAACGAGATACCCATTTTTGTTTGTTAATACTATAATTAGGCTTCTCCTATAAGGATAGGAGATTCGGGGTCCTGTGACTAACCCAATAAGGGTGTACATTAGGCTATAAAATTATTTCCAAGAGTAAGAATTTCCAGCCTTTATAAACTGTTGTTCAGTATTCTTTGACCTACAGCACCTGAATGTCCAACGAGACACCCATTTTAGTTTGTTAATACTATAATTAGGCTTCTCCTATAAGGATAGGAGATTCGGGGTCCTGTGACTAACCCAATAAGGGTGTACATTAGGCTATAAAATTATTTCCAAGAGTAAGAATTTCCAGCCTTTATAAACTGTTGTTCAGTATTCTTTGACCTAAAGCACCTGAATGTCCAACGAGACACCCATTTTAGTTTGTTAATACTATAATTAGGCTTCTCCTATAAGGATAGGAGATTCGGGGTCCTGTGACTAACCCAATAAGGGTGTACATTAGGCTATAAAATTATTTCCAAGAGTAAGAATTTCCAGCCTTTATAAACTGTTGTTCAGTATTCTTTGACCTACAGCACCTGAATGTCCAACGAGACACCCATTTTAGTTTGTTAATACTATAATTAGGCTTCTCCTATAAGGATAGGAGATTCGGGGTCCTGTGACTAACCAACCCAATAAGGGTGTACATTAGGCTATAAAATTATTTCCAAGAGTAAGAATTTCCAGCCTTTATAAACTGTTGTTCAGTATTCTTTGACCTAAAGCACCTGAATGTCCAACGAGATACCCATTTTTGTTTGTTAATACTATAATTAGGCTTCTCCTATAAGGATAGGAGATTCGGGGTCCTGTGACTAACCCAATAAGGGTGTACATTAGGCTATAAAATTATTTCCAAGAGTAAGAATTTCCAGCCTTTATAAACTGTTGTTCAGTATTCTTTGACCTACAGCACCTGAATGTCCAACGAGACACCCATTTTAGTTTGTTAATACTATAATTAGGCTTCTCCTATAAGGATAGGAGATTCGGGGTCCTGTGACTAACCCAATAAGGGTGTACATTAGGCTATAAAATTATTTCCAAGAGTAAGAATTTCCAGCCTTTATAAACTGTTGTTCAGTATTCTTTGACCTAAAGCACCTGAATGTCCAACGAGACACCCATTTTTGTTTGTTAATACTATAATTAGGCTTCTCCTATAAGGATAGGAGATTCGGGGTCCTGTGACTAACCCAATAAGGGTGTACATTAGGCTATAAAATTATTTCCAAGAGTAAGAATTTCCAGCCTTTATAAACTGTTGTTCAGTATTCTTTGACCTACAGCACCTGAATGTCCAACGAGACACCCATTTTAGTTTGTTAATACTATAATTAGGCTTCTCCTATAAGGATAGGAGATTCGGGGTCCTGTGACTAACCCAATAAGGGTGTACATTAGGCTATAAAATTATTTCCAAGAGTAAGAATTTCCAGCCTTTATAAACTGTTGTTCAGTATTCTTTGACCTAAAGCACCTGAATGTCCAACGAGACACCCATTTTAGTTTGTTAATACTATAATTAGGCTTCTCCTATAAGGATAGGAGATTCGGGGTCCTGTGACTAACCCAATAAGGGTGTACATTAGGCTATAAAATTATTTCCAAGAGTAAGAATTTCCAGCCTTTATAAACTGTTGTTCAGTATTCTTTGACCTACAGCACCTGAATGTCCAACGAGACACCCATTTTAGTTTGTTAATACTATAATTAGGCTTCTCCTATAAGGATAGGAGATTCGGGGTCCTGTGACTAACCCAATAAGGGTGTACATTAGGCTATAAAATTATTTCCAAGAGTAAGAATTTCCAGCCTTTATAAACTGTTGTTCAGTATTCTTTGACCTAAAGCACCTGAATGTCCAACGAGACACCCATTTTAGTTTGTTAATACTATAATTAGGCTTCTCCTATAAGGATAGGAGATTCGGGGTCCTGTGACTAACCCAATAAGGGTGTACATTAGGCTATAAAATTATTTCCAAGAGTAAGAATTTCCAGCCTTTATAAACTGTTGTTCAGTATTCTTTGACTTACAGCACCTGAATGTCCAACGAGACACCCATTTTAGTTTGTTAATACTATAAATAGGCTTCTCCTATAAGGATAGGAGATTCGGGGTCCTGTGACTAACCCAATAAGGGTGTACATTAGGCTATTAAATTATTTCCAAGAGTAAGAATTTCCAGCCTTTATAAACTGTTGTTCTGTATTCTTTGACCTACAGCACCTGAATGTCCAACGAGACACCCATTTTAGTTTGTTAATACTATAATTAGGCTTCTCCTATAAGGATAGGAGATTCGGGGTCCTGTGACTAACCCAATAAGGGTGTACATTAGGCTATAAAATTATTTCCAAGAGTAAGAATTTCCAGCCTTTATAAACTGTTGTTCAGTATTCTTTGACCTATACCACCTGAATGTCCAACGAGCCACCCATTTTAGTTTGTTAATACTATAATTAGGCTTCTCCTATAAGGATAGGAGATTCGGGGTCCTGTGACTAACCCAATAAGGGTGTACATTAGGCTCTAAAATTTTTTCCAAGAGTAAGAATTTCCAGCCTTTATAAACTGTTGTTCAGTATTCTTTGACCTACAGCACCTGAATGTCCAACGAGACACCCATTTTAGTTTGTTAATACTATAATTAGGCTTCTCCTATAAGGATAGGAGATTCGGGGTCCTGTGACTAACCCAATAAGGGTGTACATTAGGCTATAAAATTATTTCCAAGAGTAAGAATTTCCAGCCTTTATAAACTGTTGTTCAGTATTCTTTGACCTACAGCACCTGAATGTCCAACGAGACACCCATTTTAGTTTGTTAATACTATAATTAGGCTTCTCCTATAAGGATAGGAGATTCGGGGTCCTGTGACTAACCCAATAAGGGTGTACATTAGGCTATAAAATTATTTCCAAGAGTAAGAATTTCCAGCCTTTATAAACTGTTGTTCAGTATTCTTTGACCTAAAGCACCTGAATGTCCAACGAGATACCCATTTTTGTTTGTTAATACTATAATTAGGCTTCTCCTATAAGGATAGGAGATTCGGGGTCCTGTGACTAACCCAATAAGGGTGTACATTAGGCTATAAAATTATTTCCAAGAGTAAGAATTTCCAGCCTTTATAAACTGTTGTTCAGTATTCTTTGACCTACAGCACCTGAATGTCCAACGAGACACCCATTTTAGTTTGTTAATACTATAATTAGGCTTCTCCTATAAGGATAGGCGATTCGGGGTGCTGTGACTAACCCAATAAGGGTGTACATTAGGCTATAAAATTATTTCCAAGAGTAAGAATTTCCAGCCTTTATAAACTGTTGTTCAGTATTCTTTGACCTAAAGCACCTGAATGTCCAACGAGCCACCCATTTTAGTTTGTTAATACTATAATTAGGCTTCTCCTATAAGGATAGGAGAATCGGGGTCCTGTGACTAACCAACCCAATAAGGGTGTACATTAGGCTATAAAATTATTTCCAAGAGTAAGAATTTCCAGCCTTTATAAACTGTTGTTCAGTATTCTTTGACCTAAAGCACCTGAATGTCCAACGAGACACCCATTTTAGTTTGTTAATACTATAATTAGGCTTCTCCTATAAGGATAGGAGATTCGGGGTCCTGTGACTAACCCAATAAGGGTGTACATTAGGCTATAAAATTATTTCCAAGAGTAAGAATTTCCAGCCTTTATAAACTGTTGTTCAGTATTCTTTGACCTACAGCACCTGAATGTCCAACGAGACACCCATTTTAGTTTGTTAATACTATAATTAGGCTTCTCCTATAAGGATAGGAGATTCGGGGTCCTGTGACTAACCCAATAAGGGTGTACATTAGGCTATAAAATTATTTCCAAGAGTAAGAATTTCCAGCCTTTATAAACTGTTGTTCAGTATTCTTTGACCTAAAGCACCTGAATGTCCAACGAGATACCCATTTTTGTTTGTTAATACTATAATTAGGCTTCTCCTATAAGGATAGGAGATTCGGGGTCCTGTGACTAACCCAATAAGGGTGTACATTAGGCTATAAAATTATTTCCAAGAGTAAGAATTTCCAGCCTTTATAAACTGTTGTTCAGTATTCTTTGACCTACAGCACCTGAATGTCCAACGAGACACCCATTTTAGTTTGTTAATACTATA
Organism: Ambrosia trifida; assembly: GCA_028751855.1. Classification (NCBI taxonomy): domain Eukaryota; kingdom Viridiplantae; phylum Streptophyta; class Magnoliopsida; order Asterales; family Asteraceae; genus Ambrosia; species Ambrosia trifida. The sequence goes on along the minus strand of CM054126.1, from coordinate 891,326 downwards.
ATTAGGCTTCTCCTATAAGGATAGGAGATTCGGGGTCCTGTGACTAACCCAATAAGGGTGTACATTAGGCTATAAAATTATTTCCAAGAGTAAGAATTTCCAGCCTTTATAAACTGTTGTTCAGTATTCTTTGACCTAAAGCACCTGAATGTCCAACGAGACACCCATTTTTGTTTGTTAATACTATAATTAGGCTTCTCCTATAAGGATAGGAGATTCGGGGTCCTGTGACTAACCCAATAAGGGTGTACATTAGGCTATAAAATTATTTCCAAGAGTAAGAATTTCCAGCCTTTATAAACTGTTGTTCAGTATTCTTTGACCTACAGCACCTGAATGTCCAACGAGACACCCATTTTAGTTTGTTAATACTATAATTAGGCTTCTCCTATAAGGATAGGAGATTCGGGGTCCTGTGACTAACCCAATAAGGGTGTACATTAGGCTATAAAATTATTTCCAAGAGTAAGAATTTCCAGCCTTTATAAACTGTTGTTCAGTATTCTTTGACCTAAAGCACCTGAATGTCCAACGAGACACCCATTTTAGTTTGTTAATACTATAATTAGGCTTCTCCTATAAGGATAGGAGATTCGGGGTCCTGTGACTAACCCAATAAGGGTGTACATTAGGCTATAAAATTATTTCCAAGAGTAAGAATTTCCAGCCTTTATAAACTGTTGTTCAGTATTCTTTGACCTACAGCACCTGAATGTCCAACGAGACACCCATTTTAGTTTGTTAATACTATAATTAGGCTTCTCCTATAAGGATAGGAGATTCGGGGTCCTGTGACTAACCCAATAAGGGTGTACATTAGGCTATAAAATTATTTCCAAGAGTAAGAATTTCCAGCCTTTATAAACTGTTGTTCAGTATTCTTTGACCTAAAGCACCTGAATGTCCAACGAGACACCCATTTTAGTTTGTTAATACTATAAATAGGCTTCTCCTATAAGGATAGGAGATTCGGGGTCCTGTGACTAACCCAATAAGGGTGTACATTAGGCTATTAAATTATTTCCAAGAGTAAGAATTTCCAGCCTTTATAAACTGTTGTTCTGTATTCTTTGACCTACAGCACCTGAATGTCCAACGAGACACCCATTTTAGTTTGTTAATACTATAATTAGGCTTCTCCTATAAGGATAGGAGATTCGGGGTCCTGTGACTAACCCAATAAGGGTGTATATTAGGCTATAAAATTATTTCCAAGAGTAAGAATTTCCAGCCTTTATAAACTGTTGTTCAGTATTCTTTGACCAATACCACCTGAATGTCCAACGAGCCACCCATTTTAGTTTGTTAATACTATAATTAGGCTTCTCCTATAAGGATAGGAGATTCGGGGTCCTGTGACTAACCCAATAAGGGTGTACATTAGGCTCTAAAATTTTTTCCAAGAGTAAGAATTTCCAGCCTTTATAAACTGTTGTTCAGTATTCTTTGACTTACAGCACCTGAATGTCCAACGAGACACCCATTTTAGTTTGTTAATACTATAATTAGGCTTCTCCTATAAGGATAGGAGATTCGGGGTCCTGTGACTAACCAACCCAATAAGGGTGTACATTAGGCTATAAAATTATTTCCAAGAGTTAGAATTTCCAGCCTTTATAAACTGTTGTTCAGTATTCTTTGACCTAAAGCACCTGAATGTCCAACGAGATACCCATTTTTGTTTGTTAATACTATAATTAGGCTTCTCCTATAAGGATAGGAGATTCGGGGTCCTGTGACTAACCCAATAAGGGTGTACATTAGGCTATAAATTATTTCCAAGAGTAAGAATTTCCAGCCTTTATAAACTGTTGTTCAGTATTCTTTGACCTACAGCACCTGAATGTCCAACGAGACACCCATTTTAGTTTGTTAATACTATAATTAGGCTTCTCCTATAAGGATAGGAGATTCGGGGTCCTTTGACTAACCCAATAAGGGTGTACATTAGGCTATAAAATTATTTCCAAGAGTAAGAATTTCCAGCCTTTATAAACTGTTGTTCAGTATTCTTTGACCTATACCACCTGAATGTCCAACGAGCCACCCATTTTAGTTTGTTAATACTATAATTAGGCTTCTCCTATAAGGATAGGAGATTCGGGGTCCTGTGACTAACCCAATAAGGGTGTACATTAGGCTATAAAATTATTTCCAAGAGTAAGAATTTCCAGCCTTTATAAACTGTTGTTCAGTATTCTTTGACCTAAAGCACCTGAATGTCCCACGAGACACCCATTTTAGTTTGTTAATACTATAATTAGGCTTCTCCTATAAGGATAGGAGATTCGGGGTCCTGTGACTAACCCAATAAGGGTGTACATTAGGCTATAAAATTATTTCCAAGAGTAAGAATTTCCAGCCTTTATAAACTGTTGTTCAGTATTCTTTGACCTACAGCACCTGAATGTCCAACGAGACACCCATTTTAGTTTGTTAATACTATAATTAGGCTTCTCCTATAAGGATAGGAGATTCGGGGTCCTGTGACTAACCAACCCAATAAGGGTGTACATTAGGCTATAAAATTATTTCCAAGAGTAAGAATTTCCAGCCTTTATAAACTGTTGTTCAGTATTCTTTGACCTACAGCACCTGAATGTCCAACGAGACACCCATTTTAGTTTGTTAATACTATAATTAGGCTTCTCCTATCAGGATAGGAGATTCGGGGTCCTGTGACTAACCCAATAAGGGTGTACATTAGGCTATAAAATTATTTCCAAGAGTAAGAATTTCCAGCCTTTATAAACTGTTGTTCAGTATTCTTTGACCTATACCACCTGAATGTCCAACGAGCCACCCATTTTAGTTTGTTAATACTATAATTAGGCTTCTCCTATAAGGATAGGAGATTCGGGGTCCTGTGACTAACCCAATAAGGGTGTACATTAGGCTATAAAATTATTTCCAAGAGTAAGAATTTCCAGCCTTTATAAACTGTTGTTCAGTATTCTTTGACCTAAAGCACCTGAATGTCCAACGAGACACCCATTTTAGTTTGTTAATACTATAATTAGGCTTCTCCTATAAGGATAGGAGATTCGGGGTCCTGTGACTAACCCAATAAGGGTGTACATTAGGCTATAAAATTATTTCCAAGAGTAAGAATTTCCAGCCTTTATAAACTGTTGTTCAGTATTCTTTGACCTACAGCACCTGAATGTCCAACGAGACACCCATTTTAGTTTGTTAATACTATAATTAGGCTTCTCCTATAAGGATAGGAGATTCGGGGTCCTGTGACTAACCCAATAAGGGTGTACATTAGGCTATAAAATTATTTCCAAGAGTAAGAATTTCCAATCTTTATAAACTGTTGTTCAGTATTCTTTGACCTATACCACCTGAATGTCCAACGAGCCACCCATTTTAGTTTGTTAATACTATAATTAGGCTTCTCCTATAAGGATAGGAGATTCGGGGTCCTGTGACTAACCCAATAAGGGTGTACATTAGGCTATAAAATTATTTCCAAGAGTAAGAATTTCCAGCCTTTATAAACTGTTGTTCAGTATTCTTTGACCTAAAGCACCTGAATGTCCAACGAGACACCCATTTTAGTTTGTTAATACTATAATTAGGCTTCTCCTATAAGGATAGGAGATTCGGGGTCCTGTGACTAACCCAATAAGGGTGTACATTAGGCTATAAAATTATTTCCAAGAGTAAGAATTTCCAGCCTTTATAAACTGTTGTTCAGTATTCTTTGACCTACAGCACCTGAATGTCCAACGAGACACCCATTTTAGTTTGTTAATACTATAATTAGGCTTCTCCTATAAGGATAGGAGATTCGGGGTCCTGTGACTAACCAACCCAATAAGGGTGTACATTAGGCTATAAAATTATTTCCAAGAGTTAGAATTTCCAGCCTTTATAAATTGTTGTTCAGTATTCTTTGACCTAAAGCACCTGAATGTCCAACGAGATACCCATTTTTGTTTGTTAATACTATAATTAGGCTTCTCCTATAAGGATAGGAGATTCGGGGTCCTGTGACTAACCCAATAAGGGTGTACATTAGGCTATAAATTATTTCCAAGAGTAAGAATTTCCAGCCTTTATAAACTGTTGTTCAGTATTCTTTGACCTACAGCACCTGAATGTCCAACGATACACCCATTTTAGTTTGTTAATACTATAATTAGGCTTCTCCTATAAGGATAGGAGATTCGGGGTCCTGTGACTAACCCAATAAGGGTGTACATTAGGCTATAAAATTATTTCCAAGAGTAAGAATTTCCAGCCTTTATAAACTGTTGTTCAGTATTCTTTGACCTAAAGCACCTGAATGTCCAACGAGCCACCCATTTTAGTTTGTTAATACTATAATTAGGCTTCTCCTATAAGGATAGGAGAGTCGGGGTCCTGTGACTAACCCAATAAGGGTGTACATTAGGCTATAAAATTATTTCCAAGAGTAAGAATTTCCAGCCTTTATAAACTGTTGTTCAGTATTCTTTGACCTAAAGCACCTGAATGTCCAACGAGACACCCATTTTAGTTTGTTAATACTATAATTAGGCTTCTCCTATAAGGATAGGAGATTCGGGGTCCTGTGACTAACCCAATAAGGGTGTACATTAGGCTATAAAATTATTTCCAAGAGTAAGAATTTCCAGCCTTTATAAACTGTTGTTCAGTATTCTTTGACCTACAGCACCTGAATGTCCAACGAGACACCCATTTTAGTTTGTTAATACTATAATTAGGCTTCTCCTATAAGGATAGGAGATTCGGGGTCCTGTGACTAACCAACCCAATAAGGGTGTACATTAGGCTATAAAATTATTTCCAAGAGTTAGAATTTCCAGCCTTTATAAATTGTTGTTCAGTATTCTTTGACCTAAAGCACCTGAATGTCCAACGAGATACCCATTTTTGTTTGTTAATACTATAATTAGGCTTCTCCTATAAGGATAGGAGATTCGGGGTCCTGTGACTAACCCAATAAGGGTGTACATTAGGCTATAAATTATTTCCAAGAGTAAGAATTTCCAGCCTTTATAAACTGTTGTTCAGTATTCTTTGACCTACAGCACCTGAATGTCCAACGAGACACCCATTTTAGTTTGTTAATACTATAATTAGGCTTCTCCTATAAGGATAGGAGATTCGGGGTCCTGTGACTAACCCAATAAGGGTGTACATTAGGCTATAAAATTATTTCCAAGAGTAAGAATTTCCAGCCTTTATAAACTGTTGTTCAGTATTCTTTGACCTATACCACCTGAATGTCCAACGAGCCACCCATTTTAGTTTGTTAATACTATAATTAGGCTTCTCCTATAAGGATAGGAGATTCGGGGTCCTGTGACTAACCCAATAAGGGTGTACATTAGGCTATAAAATTATTTCCAAGAGTAAGAATTTCCAGCCTTTATAAACTGTTGTTCAGTATTCTTTGACCTAAAGCACCTGAATGTCCAACGAGACACCCATTTTATTTTGTTAATACTATAATTAGGCTTCTCCTATAAGGATAGGAGATTCGGGGTCCTGTGACTAACCCAATAAGGGTGTACATTAGGCTATAAAATTATTTCCAAGAGTAAGAATTTCCAGCCTTTATAAACTGTTGTTCAGTATTCTTTGACCTAAAGCACCTGAATGTCCAACGAGACACCCATTTTAGTTTGTTAATACTATAATTATGCTTCTCCTATAAGGATAGGAGATTCGGGGTCCTGTGACTAACCCAATAAGGGTGTACATTAGGCTATAAAATTATTTCCAAGAGTAAGAATTTCCAGCCTTTATAAACTGTTGTTCAGTATTCTTTGACCTACAGCACCTGAACGCCAACGAGACACCCATTTTAGTTTGTTAATACTATAATTAGGCTTCTCCTATAAGGATAGGAGATTCGGGGTCCTGTGACTAACCCAATAAGGGTGTACATTAGGCTATAAAATTATTTCCAAGAGTAAGAATTTCCAGCCTTTATAAACTGTTGTTCAGTATTCTTTGACCTATACCACCTGAATGTCCAACGAGCCACCCATTTTAGTTTGTTAATACTATAATTAGGCTTCTCCTATAAGGATAGGAGATTCGGGGTCCTGTGACTAACCCAATAAGGGTGTACATTAGGCTATAAAATTATTTCCAAGAGTAAGAATTTCCAGCCTTTATAAACTGTTGTTCAGTATTCTTTGACCTAAAGCACCTGAATGTCCAACGAGACACCCATTTTAGTTTGTTAATACTATAATTAGGCTTCTCCTATAAGGATAGGAGATTCGGGGTCCTGTGACTAACCCAATAAGGGTGTACATTAGGCTATAAAATTATTTCCAAGAGTAAGAATTTCCAGCCTTTATAAACTGTTGTTCAGTATTCTTTGACCTACAGCCCCTGAATGTCCAACGAGACACCCATTTTAGTTTGTTAATACTATAATTAGGCTTCTCCTATAAGGATAGGAGATTCGGGGTCCTGTGACTAACCCAATAAGGGTGTACATTAGGCTATAAAATTATTTCCAAGAGTAAGAATTTCCAGCCTTTATAAACTGTTGTTCAGTATTCTTTGACCTACAGCACCTGAATGTCCAACGAGACACCCATTTTAGTTTGTTAATACTATAATTAGGCTTCTCCTATAAGGATAGGAGATTCGGGGTCCTGTGACTAACCAACCCAATAAGGGTGTACATTAGGCTATAAAATTATTTCCAAGAGTTAGAATTTCCAGCCTTTATAAATTGTTGTTCAGTATTCTTTGACCTAAAGCACCTGAATGTCCAACGAGATACCCATTTTTGTTTGTTAATACTATAATTAGGCTTCTCCTATAAGGATAGGAGATTCGGGGTCCTGTGACTAACCCAATAAGGGTGTACATTAGGCTATAAATTATTTCCAAGAGTAAGAATTTCCAGCCTTTATAAACTGTTGTTCAGTATTCTTTGACCTACAGCACCTGAATGTCCAACGAGACACCCATTTTAGTTTGTTAATACTATAATTAGGCTTCTCCTATAAGGATAGGAGATTCGGGGTCCTGTGACTAACCCAATAAGGGTGTACATTAGGCTATAAAATTATTTCCAAGAGTAAGAATTTCCAGCCTTTATAAACTGTTGTTCAGTATTCTTTGACCTATACCACCTGAATGTCCAACGAGCCACCCATTTTAGTTTGTTAATACTATAATTAGGCTTCTCCTATAAGGATAGGAGATTCGGGGTCCTGTGACTAACCCAATAAGGGTGTACATTAGGCTATAAAATTATTTCCAAGAGTAAGAATTTCCAGCCTTTATAAACTGTTGTTCAGTATTCTTTGACCTAAAGCACCTGAATGTCCAACGAGACACCCATTTTATTTTGTTAATACTATAATTAGGCTTCTCCTATAAGGATAGGAGATTCGGGGTCCTGTGACTAACCCAATAAGGGTGTACATTAGGCTATAAAATTATTTCCAAGAGTAAGAATTTCCAGCCTTTATAAACTGTTGTTCAGTATTCTTTGACCTAAAGCACCTGAATGTCCAACGAGACACCCATTTTAGTTTGTTAATACTATAATTATGCTTCTCCTATAAGGATAGGAGATTCGGGGTCCTGTGACTAACCCAATAAGGGTGTACATTAGGCTATAAAATTATTTCCAAGAGTAAGAATTTCCAGCCTTTATAAACTGTTGTTCAGTATTCTTTGACCTACAGCACCTGAACGCCAACGAGACACCCATTTTAGTTTGTTAATACTATAATTAGGCTTCTCCTATAAGGATAGGAGATTCGGGGTCCTGTGACTAACCCAATAAGGGTGTACATTAGGCTATAAAATTATTTCCAAGAGTAAGAATTTCCAGCCTTTATAAACTGTTGTTCAGTATTCTTTGACCTATACCACCTGAATGTCCAACGAGCCACCCATTTTAGTTTGTTAATACTATAATTAGGCTTCTCCTATAAGGATAGGAGATTCGGGGTCCTGTGACTAACCCAATAAGGGTGTACATTAGGCTATAAAATTATTTCCAAGAGTAAGAATTTCCAGCCTTTATAAACTGTTGTTCAGTATTCTTTGACCTAAAGCACCTGAATGTCCAACGAGACACCCATTTTAGTTTGTTAATACTATAATTAGGCTTCTCCTATAAGGATAGGAGATTCGGGGTCCTGTGACTAACCCAATAAGGGTGTACATTAGGCTATAAAATTATTTCCAAGAGTAGGAATTTCCAGCCTTTATAAACTGTTGTTCAGTATTCTTTGACCTACAGCCCCTGAATGTCCAACGAGACACCCATTTTAGTTTGTTAATACTATAATTAGGCTTCTCCTATAAGGATAGGAGATTCGGGGTCCTGTGACTAACCAACCCAATAAGGGTGTACATTAGGCTATAAAATTATTTCCAAGAGTAAGAATTTCCAGCCTTTATAAACTGTTGTTCAGTATTCTTTGACCCAAAGCACCTGAATGTCCAACGAGATACCCATTTTTGTTTGTTAATACTATAATAAGGCTTCTCCTATAAGGATAGGAGATTCGGGGTCCTGTGACTAACCCAATAAGGGTGTACATTAGGCTATAAAATTATTTCCAAGAGTAAGAATTTCCAGCCTTTATAAACTGTTGTTCAGTATTCTTTGACCTACAGCACCTGAATGTCCAACCAGACACCCATTTTAGTTTGTTAATACTATAATTAGGCTTCTCCTATAAGGATAGGAGATTCGGGGTCCTGTGACTAACCAACCCAATAAGGGTGTACATTAGGCTATAAAATTATTTCCAAGAGTAAGAATTTCCAGCCTTTATAAACTGTTGTTCAGTATTCTTTGACCTACACCACCTGAATGTCCAACGAGAAACCCATTTTAGTTTGTTAATACTATAATTAGGCTTCTCCTATAAGGATAGGAGATTCGGGGTCCTGTGACTAACCAACCCAATAAGGGTGTACATTAGGCTATAAAATTATTTCCAAGAGTAAGAATTTCCAGCCTTTATAAACTGTTGTTCAGTATTCTTTGACCTACAGCACCTGAATGTCCAACCAGACACCCATTTTAGTTTGTTAATACTATAATTAGGCTTCTCCTATAAGGATAGGAGATTCGGGGTCCTGTGACTAACCAACCCAATAAGGGTGTACATTAGGCTATAAAATTATTTCCAAGAGTAAGAATTTCCAGCCTTTATAAACTGTTGTTCAGTATTCATTGACCTACAGCACCTGAATGTCCAACGAGACACCCATTTTAGTTTGTTAATACTATAATTAGGCTTCTCCTATAAGGATAGGAGATTCGGGGTCCTGTGACTAACCCAATAAGGGTGTACATTAGGCTATAAAATTATTTCCAAAAGTAAGAATTTCCAGCCTTTATAAACTGTTGTTCAGTATTCTTTGACCTATACCACCTGAATGTCCAACGAGCCACCCATTTTAGTTTGTTAATACTATAATTAGGCTTCTCCTATAAGGATAGGAGATTCGGGGTCCTGTGACTAACCCAATAAGGGTGTACATTAGGCTATAAAATTATTTCCAAGAGTAAGAATTTCCAGCCTTTATAAACTGTTGTTCAGTATTCTTTGACCTAAAGCACCTGAATGTCCAACGAGACACCCATTTTAGTTTGTTAATACTATAATTAGGCTTCTCCTATAAGGATAGGAGATTCGGGGTCCTGTGACTAACCCAATAAGGGTGTACATTAGGCTATAAAATAATTTCCAAGAGTAAGAATTTCCAGCCTTTATAAACTGTTGTTCAGTATTCTTTGACCTAAAGCACCTGAATGTCCAACGAGACACCCATTTTAGTTTGTTAATACTATAATTAGGCTTCTCCTATAAGGATAGGAGATTCGGGGTCCTGTGACTAACCCAATAAGGGTGTACATTAGGCTATAAAATTATTTCCAAAAGTAAGAATTTCCAGCCTTTATAAACTGTGGTTCAGTATTCTTTGACTTACAGCACCTGAATGTCCAACGAGACACCCATTTTAGTTTGTTAATACTATAATTAGGCTTCTCCTATAAGGATAGGAGATTCGGGGTCCTGTGACTAACCCAATAAGGGTGTACATTAGGCTATAAAATTATTTCCAAGAGTAAGAATTTCCAGCCTTTATAAACTGTTGTTCAGTATTCTTTGACCTAAAGCACCTGAATGTCCAACGAGATACCCATTTTTGTTTGTTAATACTATAATTAGGCTTCTCCTATAAGGATAGGAGATTCGGGGTCCTGTGACTAACCCAATAAGGGTGTACATTAGGCTATAAAATTATTTCCAAGAGTAAGAATTTCCAGCCTTTATAAACTGTTGTTCAGTATTCTTTGACCTACAGCACCTGAATGTCCAACGAGACACCCATTTTAGTTTGTTAATACTATAATTAGGCTTCTCCTATAAGGATAGGAGATTCGGGGTCCTGTGACTAACCCAATAAGGGTGTACATTAGGCTATAAAATTATTTCCAAGAGTAAGAATTTCCAGCCTTTATAAACTGTTGTTCAGTATTCTTTGACCTACAGCATCTGAATGTCCAACGAGACACCCATTTTAGTTTGTTAATACTATAATTAGGCTTCTCCTATAAGGATAGGAGATTCGGGGTCCTGTGACTAACCAACCCAATAAGGGTGTACATTAGGCTATAAAATTATTTCCAAGAGTAAGAATTTCCAGCCTTTATAAACTGTTGTTCAGTATTCTTTGACCTAAAGCACCTGAATGTCCAACGAGATACCCAGTTTTGTTTGTTAATACTATAATTAGGCTTCTCCTATAAGGATAGGAGATTCGGGGTCCTGTGACTAACCCAATAAGGGTGTACATTAGGCTATAAAATTATTTCCAAGAGTAAGAATTTCCAGCCTTTATAAACTGTTGTTCAGTATTCTTTGACCTACAGCACCTGAATGTCCAACGAGACACCCATTTTAGTTTGTTAATACTATAATTAGGCTTCTCCTATAAGGATAGGAGATTCGGGGTCCTGTGACTAACCCAATAAGGGTGTACATTAGGCTATAAAATTATTTCCAAGAGTAAGAATTTCCAGCCTTTATAAACTGTTGTTCAGTATTCTTTGACCTAAAGCACCTGAATGTCCAACGAGACACCCATTTTAGTTTGTTAATACTATAATTAGGCTTCTCCTATAAGGATATGAGATTCGGGGTCCTGTGACTAACCCAATAAGGGTGTACATTAGGCTATAAAATAATTTCCAAGAGTAAGAATTTCCAGCCTTTATAAACTGTTGTTCAGTATTCTTTGACCTAAAGCACCTGAATGTCCAACGAGACACCCATTTTAGTTTGTTAATACTATAATTAGGCTTCTCCTATAAGGATAGGAGATTCGGGGTCCTGTGACTAACCCAATAAGGGTGTACATTAGGCTATAAAATTATTTCCAAAAGTAAGAATTTCCAGCCTTTATAAACTGTTGTTCAGTATTCTTTGACTTACAGCACCTGAATGTCCAACGAGACACCCATTTTAGTTTGTTAATACTATAATTAGGCTTCTCCTATAAGGATAGGAGATTCGGGGTCATGTGACTAACCCAATAAGGGTGTACATTAGGCTATAAAATTATTTCCAAGAGTAAGAATTTCCAGCCTTTATAAACTGTTGTTCAGTATTCTTTGACCTAAAGCACCTGAATGTCCAACGAGATACCCATTTTTGTTTGTTAATACTATAATTAGGCTTCTCCTATAAGGATAGGAGATTCGGGGTCCTGTGACTAACCCAATAAGGGTGTACATTAGGCTATAAAATTATTTCCAAGAGTAAGAATTTCCAGCCTTTATAAACTGTTGTTCAGTATTCTTTGACCTACAGCACCTGAATGTCCAACGAGACACCCATTTTAGTTTGTTAATACTATAATTAGGCTTCTCCTATAAGGATAGGAGATTCGGGGTCCTGTGACTAACCCAATAAGGGTGTACATTAGGCTATAAAATTATTTCCAAGAGTAAGAATTTCCAGCCTTTATAAACTGTTGTTCAGTATTCTTTGACCTACAGCACCTGAATGTCCAACGAGACACCCATTTTAGTTTGTTAATACTATAATTAGGCTTCTCCTATAAGGATAGGAGATTCGGGGTCCTGTGACTAACCAAGCCAATAAGGGTGTACATTAGGCTATAAAATTATTTCCAAGAGTAAGAATTTCCAGCCTTTATAAACTGTTGTTCAGTATTCTTTGACTTACAGCACCTGAATGTCCAACGAGACACCCATTTTAGTTTGTTAATACTATAATTAGGCTTCTCCTATAAGGATAGGAGATTCGGGGTCCTGTGACTAACCAACCCAATAAGGGTGTACATTAGGCTATAAAATTATTTCCAAGAGTAAGAATTTCCAGCCTTTATAAACTGTTGTTCAGTATTCTTTGACCTAAAGCACCTGAATGTCCAACGAGATACCCATTTTTGTTTGTTAATACTATAATTAGGCTTCTCCTATAAGGATAGGAGATTCGGGGTCCTGTGACTAACCCAATAAGGGTGTACATTAGGCTATAAAATTATTTCCAAGAGTAAGAATTTCCAGCCTTTATAAACTGTTGTTCAGTATTCTTTGACCTACAGCACCTGAATGTCCAACGAGACACCCATTTTAGTTTGTTAATACTATAATTAGGCTTCTCCTATAAGGATAGGAGATTCGGGGTCCTGTGACTAACCTAATAAGGGTGTACATTAGGCTATAAAATTATTTCCAAGAGTAAGAATTTCCAGCCTTTATAAACTGTTGTTCAGTATTCTTTGACCTAAAGCACCTGAATGTCCAACGAGACACCCATTTTAGTTTGTTAATACTATAATTAGGCTTCTCCTATAAGGATAGGAGATTCAGGGTCCTGTGACTAACCCAATAAGGGTGTACATTAGGCTATAAAATTATTTCCAAGAGTAAGAATTTCCAGCCTTTATAAACTGTTGTTCAGTATTCTTTGACCTAAAGCACCTGAATGTCCAACGAGATACCCATTTTTGTTTGTTAATACTATAATTAGGCTTCTCCTATAAGGATAGGAGATTCGGGGTCCTGTGACTAACCCAATAAGGGTGTACATTAGGCTATAAAATTATTTCCAAGAGTAAGAATTTGCAGCCTTTATAAACTGTTGTTCAGTATTCTTTGACCTACAGCACCTGAATGTCCAACGAGACACCCATTTTAGTTTGTTAATACTATAATTAGGCTTCTCCTATAAGGATAGGAGATTCGGGGTCCTGTGACTAAACCAATAAGGGTGTACATTAGGCTATAAAATTATTTCCAAGAGTAAGAATTTCCAGCCTTTATAAACTGTTGTTCAGTATTCTTTGACCTACAGCACCTGAATGTCCAACGAGACACCCATTTTAGTTTGTTAATACTATAATTAGGCTTCTCCTATAAGGATAGGAGATTCGGGGTCCTGTGACTAACCAACCCAATAAGGGTGTACATTAGGCTATAAAATTATTTCCAAGAGTAAGAATTTCCAGCCTTTATAAACTGTTGTTCAGTATTCTTTGACCTAAAGCACCTGAATGTCCAACGAGATACCCAGTTTTGTTTGTTAATACTATAATTAGGCTTCTCCTATAAGGATAGGAGATTCGGGGTCCTGTGACTAACCCAATAAGGGTGTACATTAGGCTATAAAATTATTTCCAAGAGTAAGAATTTCCAGCCTTTATAAACTGTTGTTCAGTATTCTTTGACCTACAGCACCTGAATGTCCAACGAGACACCCATTTTAGTTTGTTAATACTATAATTAGGCTTCTCCTATAAGGATAGGAGATTCGGGGTCCTGTGACTAACCCAATAAGGGTGTACATTAGGCTATAAAATTATTTCCAAGAGTAAGAATTTCCAGCCTTTATAAACTGTTGTTCAGTATTCTTTGACCTAAAGCACCTGAATGTCCAACGAGACACCCATTTTAGTTTGTTAATACTATAATTAGGCTTCTCCTATAAGGATAGGAGATTCGGGGTCCTGTGACTAACCCAATAAGGGTGTACATTAGGCTATAAAATTATTTCCAAGAGTAAGAATTTCCAGCCTTTATAAACTGTTGTTCAGTATTCTTTGACTTACAGCACCTGAATGTCCAACGAGACACCCATTTTAGTTTGTTAATACTATAATTAGGCTTCTCCTATAAGGATAGGAGATTCGGGGTCCTATGACTAACCCAATAAGGGTGTACATTAGGCTATTAAATTATTTCCAAGAGTAAGAATTTCCAGCCTTTATAAACTGTTGTTCAGTATTCTTTGACCTACAGCACCTGAATGTCCAACGAGACACCCATTTTAGTTTGTTAATACTATAATTAGGCTTCTCCTATAAGGATAGGAGATTCGGGGTCCTATGACTAACCCAATAAGGGTGTACATTAGGCTATTAAATTATTTCCAAGAGTAAGAATTTCCAGCCTTTATAAACTGTTGTTCAGTATTCTTTGACCTACAGCACCTGAATGTCCAACGAGACACCCATTTTAGTTTGTTAATACTATAATTAGGCTTCTCCTATAAGGATAGGAGATTCGGGGTCCTGTGACTAACCCAATAAGGGTGTACATTAGGCTATAAAATTATTTCCAAGAGTAAGAATTTCCAGCCTTTATAAACTGTTGTTCAGTATTCTTTGACCTACAGCACCTGAATGTCCAACGAGACACCCATTTTAGTTTGTTAATACTATAATTAGGCTTCTCCTATAAGGATAGGAGATTCGGGGTCCTGTGACTAACCCAATAAGGGTGTACATTAGGCTATAAAATTATTTCCAAGAGTAAGAATTTCCAGCCTTTATAAACTGTTGTTCAGTATTCTTTGACCTAAAGCACCTGAATGTCCAACGAGACACCCATTTTAGTTTGTTAATACTATAATTAGGCTTCTCCTATAAGGATAGGAGATTCAGGGTCCTGTGACTAACCCAATAAGGGTGTACATTAGGCTATAAAATTATTTCCAAGAGTAAGAATTTCCAGCCTTTATAAACTGTTGTTCAGTATTCTTTGACCTAAAGCACCTGAATGTCCAACGAGATACCCAGTTTTGTTTGTTAATACTATAATTAGGCTTCTCCTATAAGGATAGGAGATTCGGGGTCCTGTGACTAACCCAATAAGGGTGTACATTAGGCTATAAAATTATTTCCAAGAGTAAGAATTTCCAGCCTTTATAAACTGTTGTTCAGTATTCTTTGACCTACAGCACCTGAATGTCCAACGAGACACCCATTTTAGTTTGTTAATACTATAATTAGGCTTCTCCTATAAGGATAGGAGATTCGGGGTCCTGTGACTAACCCAATAAGGGTGTACATTAGGCTATAAAATTATTTCCAAGAGTAAGAATTTCCAGCCTTTATAAACTGTTGTTCAGTATTCTTTGACCTAAAGCAACTGAATGTCCAACGAGACACCCATTTTAGTTTGTTAATACTATAATTAGGCTTCTCCTATAAGGATAGGAGATTCGGGGTCCTGTGACTAACCCAATAAGGGTGTACATTAGGCTATAAAATTATTTCCAAGAGTAAGAATTTCCATCCTTTATAAACTGTTGTTCAGTATTCTTTGACTTACAGCACCTGAATGTCCAACGAGACACCCATTTTAGTTTGTTAATACTATAATTAGGCTTCTCCTATAAGGATAGGAGATTCGGGGTCCTGTGACTAACCAACCCAATAAGGGTGTACATTAGGCTATAAAATTATTTCCAAGAGTAAGAATTTCCAGCCTTTATAAACTGTTGTTCAGTATTCTTTGACCTAAAGCACCTGAATGTCCAACGAGATACCCATTTTTGTTTGTTAATACTATAATTAGGCTTCTCCTATAAGGATAGGAGATTCGGGGTCCTGTGACTAACCCAATAAGGGTGTACATTAGGCTATAAAATTATTTCCAAGAGTAAGAATTTCCAGCCTTTATAAACTGTTGTTCAGTATTCTTTGACCTACAGCACCTGAATGTCCAACGAGACGCCCATTTTAGTTTGTTAATACTATAATTAGGCTTCTCCTATAAGGATAGGAGATTCGGGGTCCTGTGACTAACCTAATAAGGGTGTACATTAGGCTATAAAATTATTTCCAAGAGTAAGAATTTCCAGCCTTTATAAACTGTTGTTCAGTATTCTTTGACCTAAAGCACCTGAATGTCCAACGAGACACCCATTTTAGTTTGTTAATACTATAATTAGGCTTCTCCTATAAGGATAGGAGATTCAGGGTCCTGTGACTAACCCAATAAGGGTGTACATTAGGCTATAAAATTATTTCCAAGAGTAAGAATTTCCAGCCTTTATAAACTGTTGTTCAGTATTCTTTGACCTAAAGCACCTGAATGTCCAACGAGATACCCATTTTTGTTTGTTAATACTATAATTAGGCTTCTCCTATAAGGATAGGAGATTCGGGGTCCTGTGACTAACCCAATAAGGGTGTACATTAGGCTATAAAATTATTTCCAAGAGTAAGAATTTCCAGCCTTTATAAACTGTTGTTCAGTATTCTTTGACCTACAGCACCTGAATGTCCAACGAGACACCCATTTTAGTTTGTTAATACTATAATTAGGCTTCTCCTATAAGGATAGGAGATTCGGGGTCCTGTGACTAACCCAATAAGGGTGTACATTAGGCTATAAAATTATTTCCAAGAGTAAGAATTTCCAGCCTTTATAAACTGTTGTTCAGTATTCTTTGACCTACAGCACCTGAATGTCCAACGAGACACCCATTTTAGTTTGTTAATACTATAATTAGGCTTCTCCTATAAGGATAGGAGATTCGGGGTCCTGTGACTAACCAACCCGATAAGGGTGTACATTAGGCTATAAAATTATTTCCAAGAGTAAGAATTTCCAGCCTTTATAAACTGTTGTTCAGTATTCTTTGACCTAAAGCACCTGAATGTCCAACGAGATACCCAGTTTTGTTTGTTAATACTATAATTAGGCTTCTCCTATAAGGATAGGAGATTCGGGGTCCTGTGACTAACCCAATAAGGGTGTACATTAGGCTATAAAATTATTTCCAAGAGTAAGAATTTCCAGCCTTTATAAACTGTTGTTCAGTATTCTTTGACCTACAGCACCTGAATGTCCAACGAGACACCCATTTTAGTTTGTTAATACTATAATTAGGCTTCTCCTATAAGGATAGGAGATTCGGGGTCCTGTGACTAACCCAATAAGGGTGTACATTAGGCTATAAAATTATTTCCAAGAGTAAGAATTTCCAGCCTTTATAAACTGTTGTTCAGTATTCTTTGACCTAAAGCACCTGAATGTCCAACGAGACACCCATTTTAGTTTGTTAATACTATAATTAGGCTTCTCCTATAAGAATAGGAGATTCGGGGTCCTGTGACTAACCCAATAAGGGTGTACATTAGGCTATAAAATTATTTCCAAGAGTAAGAATTTCCAGCCTTTATAAACTGTTGTTCAGTATTCTTTGACTTACAGCACCTGAATGTCCAACGAGACACCCATTTTAGTTTGTTAATACTATAATTAGGCTTCTCCTATAAGGATAGGAGATTCGGGGTCCTATGACTAACCCAATAAGGGTGTACATTAGGCTATTAAATTATTTCCAAGAGTAAGAATTTCCAGCCTTTATAAACTGTTGTTCAGTATTCTTTGACCTACAGCACCTGAATGTCCAACGAGACACCCATTTTAGTTTGTTAATACTATAATTAGGCTTCTCCTATAAGGATAGGAGATTCGGGGTCCTATGACTAACCCAATAAGGGTGTACATTAGGCTATTAAATTATTTCCAAGAGTAAGAATTTCCAGCCTTTATAAACTGTTGTTCAGTATTCTTTGACCTACAGCACCTGAATGTCCAACGAGACACCCATTTTAGTTTGTTAATACTATAATTAGGCTTCTCCTATAAGGATAGGAGATTCGGGGTCCTGTGACTAACCCAATAAGGGTGTACATTAGGCTATAAAATTATTTCCAAGAGTAAGAATTTCCAGCCTTTATAAACTGTTGTTCAGTATTCTTTGACCTACAGCACCTGAATGTCCAACGAGACACCCATTTTAGTTTGTTAATACTATAATTAGGCTTCTCCTATAAGGATAGGAGATTCGGGGTCCTGTGACTAACCCAATAAGGGTGTACATTAGGCTATAAAATTATTTCCAAGAGTAAGAATTTCCAGCCTTTATAAACTGTTGTTCAGTATTCTTTGACCTAAAGCACCTGAATGTCCAACGAGACACCCATTTTAGTTTGTTAATACGATAATTAGGCTTCTCCTATAAGGATAGGAGATTCAGGGTCCTGTGACTAACCCAATAAGGGTGTACATTAGGCTATAAAATTATTTCCAAGAGTAAGAATTTCCAGCCTTTATAAACTGTTGTTCAGTATTCTTTGACCTAAAGCACCTGAATGTCCAACGAGATACCCATTTTTGTTTGTTAATACTATAATTAGGCTTCTCCTATAAGGATAGGAGATTCGGGGTCCTGTGACTAACCCAATAAGGGTGTACATTAGGCTATAAAATTATTTCCAAGAGTAAGAATTTCCAGCCTTTATAAACTGTTGTTTAGTATTCTTTGACCTACAGCACCTGAATGTCCAACGAGACACCCATTTTAGTTTGTTAATACTATAATTAGGCTTCTCCTATAAGGATAGGAGATTCGGGGTCCTGTGACTAACCCAATAAGGGTGTACATTAGGCTATAAAATTATTTCCAAGAGTAAGAATTTCCAGCCTTTATAAACTGTTGTTCAGTATTCTTTGACCTAAAGCACCTGAATGTCCAACGAGACACCCATTTTAGTTTGTTAATACTATAATTAGGCTTCTCCTATAAGGATAGGAGATTCGGGGTCCTGTGACTAACCAACCCAATAAGGGTGTACATTAGGCTATAAAATTATTTCCAAGAGTAAGAATTTCCAGCCTTTATAAACTGTTGTTCAGTATTCTTTGACCTACAGCACCTGAATGTCCAACGAGACACCCATTTTAGTTTGTTAATACTATAATTAGGCTTCTCCTATAAGGATAGGAGATTCGGGGTCCTGTGACTAACCAGCCCAATAAGGGTGTACATTAGGCTATAAAATTATTTCCAAGAGTAAGAATTTCCAGCCTTTATAAACTGTTGTTCAGTATTCTTTGACCTAAAGCACCTGAATGTCCAACGAGATACCCAGTTTTGTTTGTTAATACTATAATTAGGCTTCTCCTATAAGGATAGGAGATTCGGGGTCCTGTGACTAACCCAATAAGGGTGTACATTAGGCTATAAAATTATTTCCAAGAGTAAGAATTTCCAGCCTTTATAAACTGTTGTTCAGTATTCTTTGACCTACAGCACCTGAATGTCCAACGAGACACCCATTTTAGTTTGTTAATACTATAATTAGGCTTCTCCTATAAGGATAGGAGATTCGGGGTCCTGTGACTAACCAGCCCAATAAGGGTGTACATTAGGCTATAAAATTATTTCCAAGAGTAAGAATTTCCAGCCTTTATAAACTGTTGTTCAGTATTCTTTGACCTAAAGCACCTGAATGTCCAACGAGATACCCAGTTTTGTTTGTTAATACTATAATTAGGCTTCTCCTATAAGGATAGGAGATTCGGGGTCCTGTGACTAACCCAATAAGGGTGTACATTAGGCTATAAAATTATTTCCAAGAGTAAGAATTTCCAGCCTTTATAAACTGTTGTTCAGTATTCTTTGACCTACAGCACCTGAATGTCCAACGAGACACCCATTTTAGTTTGTTAATACTATAATTAGGCTTCTCCTATAAGGATAGGAGATTCGGGGTCCTGTGACTAACCCAATAAGGGTGTACATTAGGCTATAAAATTATTTCCAAGAGTAAGAATTTCCAGCCTTTATAAACTGTTGTTCAGTATTCTTTGACCTAAAGCACCTGAATGTCCAACGAGACACCCATTTTAGTTTGTTAATACTATAATTAGGCTTCTCCTATAAGGATAGGAGATTCGGGGTCCTGTGACTAACCCAATAAGGGTGTACATTAGGCTATAAAATTATTTCCAAGAGTAAGAATTTCCAGCCTTTATAAACTGTTGTTCAGTATTCTTTGACCTACAGCACCTGAATGTCCAACGAGACACCCATTTTAGTTTGTTAATACTATAATTAGGCTTCTCCTATAAGGATAGGAGATTCGGGGTCCTGTGACTAACCCAATAAGGGTGTACATTAGGCTATAAAATTATTTCCAAGAGTAAGAATTTCCAGCCTTTATAAACTGTTGTTCAGTATTCTTTGACCTAAAGCACCTGAATGTCCAACGAGACACCCATTTTAGTTTGTTAATACTATAATTAGGCTTCTCCTATAAGGATAGGAGATTCGGGGTCCTGTGACTAACCCAATAAGGGTGTACATTAGGCTATAAAATTATTTCCAAGAGTAAGAATTTCCAGCCTTTATAAACTGTTGTTCAGAATTCTTTGACTTACAGCACCTGAATGTCCAACGAGACACCCATTTTAGTTTGTTAATACTATAATTAGGCTTCTCCTATAAGGATAGGAGATTCGGGGTCCTGTGACTAACCCAATAAGGGTGTACATTAGGCTATAAAATTATTTCCAAGAGTAAGAATTTCCAGCCTTTATAAACTGTTGTTCAGTATTCTTTGACCTAAAGCACCTGAATGTCCAACGAGATACCCATTTTTGTTTGTTAATACTATAATTAGGCTTCTCCTATAAGGATAGGAGATTCGGGGTCCTGTGACTAACCCAATAAGGGTGTACATTAGGCTATAAAATTATTTCAAAGAGTAAGAATTTCCAGCCTTTATAAACTGTTGTTCAGTATTCTTTGACTTACAGCACCTGAATGTCAAACGAGACACCCATTTTAGTTTGTTAATACTATAATTAGGTTTCTCCTATAAGGATAGGAGATTCGGGGTCCTGTGACTAACCCAATAAGGGTGTACATTAGGCTATAAAATTATTTCCAAGAGTAAGAATTTCCAGCCTTTATAAACTGTTGTTCAGTATTCTTTGACCTACAGCACCTGAATGTCCAACGAGACACCCATTTTAGTTTGTTAATACTATAATTAGGCTTCTCCTATAAGGATAGGAGATTCGGGGTCCTGTGACTAACCAACCCAATAAGGGTGTACATTAGGCTATTAAATTATTTCCAAGAGTAAGAATTTCCAGCCTTTATAAACTGTTGTTCAGTATTCTTTGACTTACAGCACCTGAATGTCCAACGAGACACCCATTTTAGTTTGTTAATACTATAATTAGGCTTCTCCTATAAGGATAGGAGATTCGGGGTCCTGTGACTAACCAACCCAATAAGGGTGTACATTAGGCTATAAAATTATTTCCAAGAGTAAGAATTTCCAGCCTTTATAAACTGTTGTTCAGTATTCTTTGACCTAAAGCACCTGAATGTCCAACGAGATACCCATTTTTGTTTGTTAATACTATAATTAGGCTTCTCCTATAAGGATAGGAGATTCGGGGTCCTGTGACTAACCCAATAAGGGTGTACATTAGGCTATAAAATTATTTCCAAGAGTAAGAATTTCCAGCCTTTATAAACTGTTGTTCAGTATTCTTTGACCTACAGCACCTGAATGTCCAACGAGACACCCATTTTAGTTTGTTAATACTATAATTAGGCTTCTCCTATAAGGATAGGAGATTCGGGGTCCTGTGACTAACCCAATAAGGGTGTACATTAGGCTATTAAATTATTTCCAAGAGTAAGAATTTCCAGCCTTTATAAACTGTTGTTCAGTATTCTTTGACTTACAGCACCTGAATGTCCAACGAGACACCCATTTTAGTTTGTTAATACTATAATTAGGCTTCTCCTATAAGGATAGGAGATTCGGGGTCCTGTGACTAACCAACCCAATAAGGGTGTACATTAGGCTATAAAATTATTTCCAAGAGTAAGAATTTCCAGCCTTTATAAACTGTTGTTCAGTATTCTTTGACCTAAAGCACCTGAATGTCCAACGAGATACCCATTTTTGTTTGTTAATACTATAATTAGGCTTCTCCTATAAGGATAGGAGATTCGGGGTCCTGTGACTAACCCAATAAGGGTGTACATTAGGCTATAAAATTATTTCCAAGAGTAAGAATTTCCAGCCTTTATAAACTGTTGTTCAGTATTCTTTGACCTACAGCACCTGAATGTCCAACGAGACACCCATTTTAGTTTGTTAATACTATAATTAGGCTTCTCCTATAAGGATAGGAGATTCGGGGTCCTGTGACTAACCCAATAAGGGTGTACATTAGGCTATAAAATTATTTCCAAGAGTAAGAATTTCCAGCCTTTATAAACTGTTGTTCAGTATTCTTTGACCTAAAGCACCTGAATGTCCAACGAGACACCCATTTTAGTTTGTTAATACTATAATTAGGCTTCTCCTATAAGGATAGGAGATTCGGGGTCCTGTGACTAACCCAATAAGGGTGTACATTAGGCTATAAAATTATTTCCAAGAGTAAGAATTTCCAGCCTTTATAAACTGTTGTTCAGTATTCTTTGACCTACAGCACCTGAATGTCCAACGAGACACCCATTTTAGTTTGTTAATACTATAATTAGGCTTCTCCTATAAGGATAGGAGATTCGGGGTCCTGTGACTAACCCAATAAGGGTGTACATTAGGCTATAAAATTATTTCCAAGAGTAAGAATTTCCAGCCTTTATAAACTGTTGTTCAGTATTCTTTGACCTAAAGCACCTGAATGTCCAACGAGACACCCATTTTAGTTTGTTAATACTATAATTAGGCTTCTCCTATAAGGATAGGAGATTCGGGGTCCTGTGACTAACCCAATAAGGGTGTACATTAGGCTATAAAATTATTTCCAAGAGTAAGAATTTCCAGCCTTTATAAACTGTTGTTCAGTATTCTTTGACTTACAGCACCTGAATGTCCAACGAGACACCCATTTTAGTTTGTTAATACTATAATTAGGCTTCTCCTATAAGGATAGGAGATTCGGGGTCCTGTGACTAACCCAATAAGGGTGTACATTAGGCTATAAAATTATTTCCAAGAGTAAGAATTTCCAGCCTTTATAAACTGTTGTTCAGTATTCTTTGACCTAAAGCACCTGAATGTCCAACGAGATACCCATTTTTGTTTGTTAATACTATAATTAGGCTTCTCCTATAAGGATAGGAGATTCGGGGTCCTGTGACTAACCCAATAAGGGTGTACATTAGGCTATAAAATTATTTCAAAGAGTAAGAATTTCCAGCCTTTATAAACTGTTGTTCAGTATTCTTTGACTTACAGCACCTGAATGTCAAACGAGACACCCATTTTAGTTTGTTAATACTATAATTAGGTTTCTCCTATAAGGATAGGAGATTCGGGGTCCTGTGACTAACCCAATAAGGGTGTACATTAGGCTATAAAATTATTTCCAAGAGTAAGAATTTCCAGCCTTTATAAACTGTTGTTCAGTATTCTTTGACCTACAGCACCTGAATGTCCAACGAGACACCCATTTTAGTTTGTTAATACTATAATTAGGCTTCTCCTATAAGGATAGGAGATTCGGGGTCCTGTGACTAACCAACCCAATAAGGGTGTACATTAGGCTATTAAATTATTTCCAAGAGTAAGAATTTCCAGCCTTTATAAACTGTTGTTCAGTATTCTTTGACTTACAGCACCTGAATGTCCAACGAGACACCCATTTTAGTTTGTTAATACTATAATTAGGCTTCTCCTATAAGGATAGGAGATTCGGGGTCCTGTGACTAACCAACCCAATAAGGGTGTACATTAGGCTATAAAATTATTTCCAAGAGTAAGAATTTCCAGCCTTTATAAACTGTTGTTCAGTATTCTTTGACCTAAAGCACCTGAATGTCCAACGAGATACCCATTTTTGTTTGTTAATACTATAATTAGGCTTCTCCTATAAGGATAGGAGATTCGGGGTCCTGTGACTAACCCAATAAGGGTGTACATTAGGCTATAAAATTATTTCCAAGAGTAAGAATTTCCAGCCTTTATAAACTGTTGTTCAGTATTCTTTGACCTACAGCACCTGAATGTCCAACGAGACACCCATTTTAGTTTGTTAATACTATAATTAGGCTTCTCCTATAAGGATAGGAGATTCGGGGTCCTGTGACTAACCCAATAAGGGTGTACAT
This sequence comes from Ambrosia trifida, assembly GCA_028751855.1. Lineage (NCBI taxonomy): Eukaryota > Viridiplantae > Streptophyta > Magnoliopsida > Asterales > Asteraceae > Ambrosia > Ambrosia trifida. Next base: position 867,111 of record CM054126.1, on the reverse strand, counting down.
TAGGCTATTAAATTATTTCCAAGAGTAAGAATTTCCAGCCTTTATAAACTGTTGTTCAGTATTCTTTGACTTACAGCACCTGAATGTCCAACGAGACACCCATTTTAGTTTGTTAATACTATAATTAGGCTTCTCCTATAAGGATAGGAGATTCGGGGTCCTGTGACTAACCAACCCAATAAGGGTGTACATTAGGCTATAAAATTATTTCCAAGAGTAAGAATTTCCAGCCTTTATAAACTGTTGTTCAGTATTCTTTGACCTAAAGCACCTGAATGTCCAACGAGATACCCATTTTTGTTTGTTAATACTATAATTAGGCTTCTCCTATAAGGATAGGAGATTCGGGGTCCTGTGACTAACCCAATAAGGGTGTACATTAGGCTATAAAATTATTTCCAAGAGTAAGAATTTCCAGCCTTTATAAACTGTTGTTCAGTATTCTTTGACCTACAGCACCTGAATGTCCAACGAGACACCCATTTTAGTTTGTTAATACTATAATTAGGCTTCTCCTATAAGGATAGGAGATTCGGGGTCCTGTGACTAACCCAATAAGGGTGTACATTAGGCTATAAAATTATTTCCAAGAGTAAGAATTTCCAGCCTTTATAAACTGTTGTTCAGTATTCTTTGACCTAAAGCACCTGAATGTCCAACGAGACACCCATTTTAGTTTGTTAATACTATAATTAAGCTTCTCCTATAAGGATAGGAGATTCGGGGTCCTGTGACTAACCCAATAAGGGTGTACATTAGGCTATAAAATTATTTCCAAGAGTAAGAATTTCCAGCCTTTATAAACTGTTGTTCAGTATTCTTTGACTTACAGCACCTGAATGTCCAACGAGACACCCATTTTAGTTTGTTAATACTATAATTAGGCTTCTCCTATAAGGATAGGAGATTCGGGGTCCTGTGACTAACCCAATAAGGGTGTACATAAGGCTATTAAATTATTTCCAAGAGTAAGAATTTCCAACCTTTATAAACTGTTGTTCAGTATTCTTTGACCTAAAGCACCTGAATGTCCAACGAGATACCCATTTTTGTTTGTTAATACTATAATTAGGCTTCTCCTATAAGGATAGGAGATTCGGGGTCCTGTGACTAACCCAATAAGGGTGTACATTAGGCTATAAAATTATTTCCAAGAGTAAGAATTTCCAGCCTTTATAAATTGTTGTTCAGTATTCTTTGACCTACAGCACCTGAATGTCCAACGAGACACCCATTTTAGTTTGTTAATACTATAATTAGGCTTCTCCTATAAGGATAGGAGATTCGGGGTCCTGTGACTAACCCAATAAGGGTGTACATTAGGCTATTAAATTATTTCCAAGAGTAAGAATTTCCAGCCTTTATAAACTGTTGTTCAGTATTCTTTGACTTACAGCACCTGAATGTCCAACGAGACACCCATTTTAGTTTGTTAATACTATAATTAGGCTTCTCCTATAAGGATAGGAGATTCGGGGTCCTGTGACTAACCAACCCAATAAGGGTGTACATTAGGCTATAAAATTATTTCCAAGAGTAAGAATTTCCAGCCTTTATAAACTGTTGTTCAGTATTCTTTGACCTAAAGCACCTGAATGTCCAACGAGATACCCATTTTTGTTTGTTAATACTATAATTAGGCTTCTCCTATAAGGATAGGAGATTCGGGGTCCTGTGACTAACCCAATAAGGGTGTACATTAGGCTATAAAATTATTTCCAAGAGTAAGAATTTCCAGCCTTTATAAACTGTTGTTCAGTATTCTTTGACCTACAGCACCTGAATGTCCAACGAGACACCCATTTTAGTTTGTTAATACTATAATTAGGCTTCTCCTATAAGGATAGGAGATTCGGGGTCCTGTGACTAACCCAATAAGGGTGTACATTAGGCTATAAAATTATTTCCAAGAGTAAGAATTTCCAGCCTTTATAAACTGTTGTTCAGTATTCTTTGACCTAAAGCACCTGAATGTCCAACGAGACACCCATTTTAGTTTGTTAATACTATAATTAGGCTTCTCCTATAAGGATAGGAGATTCGGGGTCCTGTGACTAACCCAATAAGGGTGTACATTAGGCTATAAAATTATTTCCAAGAGTAAGAATTTCCAGCCTTTATAAACTGTTGTTCAGTATTCTTTGACTTACAGCACCTGAATGTCCAACGAGACACCCATTTTAGTTTGTTAATACTATAATTAGGCTTCTCCTATAAGGATAGGAGATTCGGGGTCCTGTGACTAACCCAATAAGGGTGTACATAAGGCTATTAAATTATTTCCAAGAGTAAGAATTTCCAGCCTTTATAAACTGTTGTTCAGTATTCTTTGACCTACAGCACCTGAATGTCCAACGAGACACCCATTTTAGTTTGTTAATACTATAATTAGGCTTCTCCTATAAGGATAGGAGATTCGGGGTCCTGTGACTAACCCAATAAGGGTGTACATTAGGCTATAAAATTATTTCCAAGAGTAAGAATTTCCAGCCTTTATAAACTGTTGTTCAGTATTCTTTGACCTAAAGCACCTGAATGTCCAACGAGATACCCATTTTTGTTTGTTAATACTATAATTAGGCTTCTCCTATAAGGATAGGAGATTCGGGGTCCTGTGACTAACCCAATAAGGGTGTACATTAGGCTATAAAATTATTTCAAAGAGTAAGAATTTCCAGCCTTTATAAACTGTTGTTCAGTATTCTTTGACTTACAGCACCTGAATGTCAAACGAGACACCCATTTTAGTTTGTTAATACTATAATTAGGCTTCTCCTATAAGGATAGGAGATTCGGGGTCCTGTGACTAACCCAATAAGGGTGTACATTAGGCTATAAAATTATTTCCAAGAGTAAGAATTTCCAGCCTTTATAAACTGTTGTTCAGTATTCTTTGACCTACAGCACCTGAATGTCCAACGAGACACCCATTTTAGTTTGTTAATACTATAATTAGGCTTCTCCTATAAGGATAGGAGATTCGGGATCCTGTGACTAACCAACCCAATAAGGGTGTACATTAGGCTATAAAATTATTTCCAAGAGTAAGAATTTCCAGCCTTTATAAACTGTTGTTCAGTATTCTTTGACCTAAAGCACCTGAATGTCCAACGAGATACCCATTTTTGTTTGTTAATACTATAATTAGGCTTCTCCTATAAGGATAGGAGATTCGGGGTCCTGTGACTAACCCAATAAGGGTGTACATTAGGCTATAAAATTATTTCCAAGAGTAAGAATTTCCAGCCTTTATAAACTGTTGTTCAGTATTCTTTGACCTACAGCACCTGAATGTCCAACGAGACACCCATTTTAGTTTGTTAATACTATAATTAGGCTTCTCCTATAAGGATAGGAGATTCGGGGTCCTGTGACTAACCCAATAAGGGTGTACATTAGGCTATAAAATTATTTCCAAGAGTAAGAATTTCCAGCCTTTATAAACTGTTGTTCAGTATTCTTTGACCTAAAGCACCTGAATGTCCAACGAGACACCCATTTTAGTTTGTTAATACTATAATTAGGCTTCTCCTATAAGGATAGGAGATTCGGGGTCCTGTGACTAACCCAATAAGGGTGTACATTAGGCTATAAAATTATTTCCAAGAGTAAGAATTTCCAGCCTTTATAAACTGTTGTTCAGTATTCTTTGACCTATACCACCTGAATGTCCAACGAGCCACCTATTTTAGTTTGTTAATACTATAATTAGGCTTCTCCTATAAGGATAGGAGATTCGGGGTCCTGTGACTAACCCAATAAGGGTGTACATTAGGCTATAAAATTATTACCAAGAGTAAGAATTTCCAGCCTTTATAAACTGTTGTTCAGTATTCTTTGACTTACAGCACCTGAATGTCCAACGAGACACCCATTTTAGTTTGTTAATACTATAATTAGGCTTCTCCTATAAGGATAGGAGATTCGGGGTCCTGTGACTAACCCAATAAGGGTGTACATTAGGCTATAAAATTATTTCCAAGAGTAAGAATTTCCAGCCTTTATAAACTGTTGTTCAGTATTCTTTGACCTACAGCACCTGAATGTCCAACGAGACTCCCATTTTAGTTTGTTAATACTATAATTAGGCTTCTCCTATAAGGATAGGAGATTCGGGGTCCTGTGACTAACCAACCCAATAAGGGTGTACATTAGGCTATAAAATTATTTCCAAGAGTAAGAATTTCCAGCCTTTATAAACTGTTGTTCAGTATTCTTTGACCTAAAGCACCTGAATGTCCAACGAGATACCCATTTTTGTTTGTTAATACTATAATTAGGCTTCTCCTATAAGGATAGGAGATTCGGGGTCCTGTGACTAACCCAATAAGGGTGTACATTAGGCTATAAAATTATTTCCAAGAGTAAGAATTTCCAGCCTTTATAAACTGTTGTTCAGTATTCTTTGACCTACAGCACCTGAATGTCCAATGAGACACCCATTTTAGTTTGTTAATACTATAATTAGGCTTCTCCTATAAGGATAGGAGATTCGGGGTCCTGTGACTAACCCAATAAGGGTGTACATTAGGCTATAAAATTATTTCCAAGAGTAAGAATTTCCAGCCTTTATAAACTGTTGTTCAGTATTCTTTGACTTACAGCACCTGAATGTCCAACGAGACACCCATTTTAGTTTGTTAATACTATAATTAGGCTTCTCCTATAAGGATAGGAGATTCGGGGTCCTGTGACTAACCCAATAAGGGTGTACATTAGGTTATTAAATTATTTCCAAGAGTAAGAATTTCCAGCCTTTATAAACTGTTGTTCAGTATTCTTTGACCTATACCACCTGAATGTCCAACGAGCCACCTATTTTAGTTTGTTAATACTATAATTAGGCTTCTCCTATAAGGATAGGAGATTCGGGGTCCTGTGACTAACCCAATAAGGGTGTACATTAGGCTATAAAATTATTTCCTAGAGTAAGAATTTCCAGCCTTTATAAACTGTTGTTCAGTATTCTTTGACTTACAGCACCTGAATGTCCAACGAGACACCCATTTTAGTTTGTTAATACTATAATTAGGCTTCTCCTATAAGGATAGGAGATTCGGGGTCCTGTGACTAACCCAATAAGGGTGTACATTAGGCTATAAAATTATTTCCAAGAGTAAGAATTTCCAGCCTTTATAAACTGTTGTTCAGTATTCTTTGACCTACAGCACCTGAATGTCCAACGAGACTCCCATTTTAGTTTGTTAATACTATAATTAGGCTTCTCCTATAAGGATAGGAGATTCGGGGTCCTGTGACTAACCAACCCAATAAGGGTGTACATTAGGCTATAAAATTATTTCCAAGAGTAAGAATTTCCAGCCTTTATAAACTGTTGTTCAGTATTCTTTGACCTAAAGCACCTGAATGTCCAACGAGATACCCATTTTTGTTTGTTAATACTATAATTAGGCTTCTCCTATAAGGATAGGAGATTCGGGGTCCTGTGACTAACCCAATAAGGGTGTACATTAGGCTATAAAATTATTTCCAAGAGTAAGAATTTCCAGCCTTTATAAACTGTTGTTCAGTATTCTTTGACCTACAGCACCTGAATGTCCAACGAGACACCCATTTTAGTTTGTTAATACTATAATTAGGCTTCTCCTATAAGGATAGGAGATTCGGGGTCCTGTGACTAACCCAATAAGGGTGTACATTAGGCTATAAAATTATTTCCAAGAGTAAGAATTTCCAGCCTTTATAAACTGTTGTTCAGTATTCTTTGACTTACAGCACCTGAATGTCCAACGAGACACCCATTTTAGTTTGTTAATACAATAATTAGGCTTCTCCTATAAGGATAGGAGATTCGGGGTCCTGTGACTAACCCAATAAGGGTGTACATTAGGTTATTAAATTATTTCCAAGAGTAAGAATTTCCAGCCTTTATAAACTGTTGTTCAGTATTCTTTGACCTACAGCACCTGAATATCCAACGAGACACCCCTTTTAGTTTGTTAATACTATAATTAGGCTTCTCCTATAAGGATAGGAGATTCGGGGTCCTGTGACTAACCCAATAAGGGTGTACATTAGGCTATAAAATTATTTCCAAGAGTAAGAATTTCCAGCCTTTATAAACTGTTGTTCAGTATTCTTTGACCTATACCACCTGAATGTCCAACGAGCCACCCATTTTAGTTTGTTAATACTATAATTAGGCTTCTCCTATAAGGATAGGAGATTCGGGGTCCTGTGACTAACCCAATAAGGGTGTACATTAGGCTATAAAATTATTTCCAAGAGTAAGAATTTCCAGCCTTTATAAACTGTTGTTCAGTATTCTTTGACTTACAGCACCTGAATGTCCAACGAGACACCCATTTTAGTTTGTTAATACTATAATTAGGCTTCTCCTATAAGGATAGGAGATTCGGGGTCCTGTGACTAACCCAATAAGGGTGTACATTAGGCTATAAAATTATTTCCAAGAGTAAGAATTTCCAGCCTTTATAAACTGTTGTTCAGTATTCTTTGACCTAAAGCACCTGAATGTCCAACGAGACACCCATTTTAGTTTGTTAATACTATAATTAGGCTTCTCCTATAAGGATAGGAGATTCGGGGTCCTGTGACTAACCCAATAAGGGTGTACATTAGGCTATAAAATTATTTCCAAGAGTAAGAATTTCCAGCCTTTATAAACTGTTGTTCAGTATTCTTTGACCTAAAGCACCTGAATGTCCAACGAGATACCCATTTTTGTTTGTTAATACTATAATTATGCTTCTCCTATAAGGATAGGAGATTCGGGGTCCTGTGACTAACCCAATAAGGGTGTACATTAGGCTATAAAATTATTTCCAAGAGTAAGAATTTCCAGCCTTTATAAACTGTTGTTCAGTATTCTTTGACCTACAGCACCTGAATATCCAACGAGACACCCCTTTTAGTTTGTTAATACTATAATTAGGCTTCTCCTATAAGGATAGGAGATTCGGGGTCCTGTGACTAACCCAATAAGGGTGTACATTAGGCTATAAAATTATTTCCAAGAGTAAGAATTTCCAGCCTTTATAAACTGTTGTTCAGTATTCTTTGACCTACAGCACCTGAATGTCCAACGAGACTCCCATTTTAGTTTGTTAATACTATAATTAGGCTTCTCCTATAAGGATAGGAGATTCGGGGTCCTGTGACTAACCAACCCAATAAGGGTGTACATTAGGCTATAAAATTATTTCCAAGAGTAAGAATTTCCAGCCTTTATAAACTGTTGTTCAGTATTCTTTGACCTAAAGCACCTGAATGTCCAACGAGATACCCATTTTTGTTTGTTAATACTATAATTAGGCTTCTCCTATAAGGATAGGAGATTCGGGGTCCTGTGACTAACCCAATAAGGGTGTACATTAGGCTATAAAATTATTTCCAAGAGTAAGAATTTCCAGCCTTTATAAACTGTTGTTCAGTATTCTTTGACCTACAGCACCTGAATGTCCAACGAGACACCCATTTTAGTTTGTTAATACTATAATTAGGCTTCTCCTATAAGGATAGGAGATTCGGGGTCCTGTGACTAACCCAATAAGGGTGTACATTAGGCTATAAAATTATTTCCAAGAGTAAGAATTTCCAGCCTTTATAAACTGTTGTTCAGTATTCTTTGACTTACAGCACCTGAATGTCCAACGAGACACCCATTTTAGTTTGTTAATACAATAATTAGGCTTCTCCTATAAGGATAGGAGATTCGGGGTCCTGTGACTAACCCAATAAGGGTGTACATTAGGTTATTAAATTATTTCCAAGAGTAAGAATTTCCAGCCTTTATAAACTGTTGTTCAGTATTCTTTGACCTACAGCACCTGAATATCCAACGAGACACCCCTTTTAGTTTGTTAATACTATAATTAGGCTTCTCCTATAAGGATAGGAGATTCGGGGTCCTGTGACTATCCCAATAAGGGTGTACATTAGGCTATAAAATTATTTCCAAGAGTAAGAATTTCCAGCCTTTATAAACTGTTGTTCAGTATTCTTTGACCTATACCACCTGAATGTCCAACGAGCCACCCATTTTAGTTTGTTAATACTATAATTAGGCTTCTCCTATAAGGATAGGAGATTCGGGGTCCTGTGACTAACCCAATAAGGGTGTACATTAGGCTATAAAATTATTTCCAAGAGTAAGAATTTCCAGCCTTTATAAACTGTTGTTCAGTATTCTTTGACTTACAGCACCTGAATGTCCAACGAGACACCCATTTTAGTTTGTTAATACTATAATTAGGCTTCTCCTATAAGGATAGGAGATTCGGGGTCCTGTGACTAACCCAATAAGGGTGTACATTAGGCTATAAAATTATTTCCAAGAGTAAGAATTTCCAGCCTTTATAAACTGTTGTTCAGTATTCTTTGACCTAAAGCACCTGAATGTCCAACGAGACACCCATTTTAGTTTGTTAATACTATAATTAGGCTTCTCCTATAAGGATAGGAGATTCGGGGTCCTGTGACTAACCCAATAAGGGTGTACATTAGGCTATAAAATTATTTCCAAGAGTAAGAATTTCCAGCCTTTATAAACTGTTGTTCAGTATTCTTTGACCTAAAGCACCTGAATGTCCAACGAGATACCCATTTTTGTTTGTTAATACTATAATTAGGCTTCTCCTATAAGGATAGGAGATTCGGGGTCCTGTGACTAACCCAATAAGGGTGTACATTAGGCTATAAAATTATTTCCAAGAGTAAGAATTTCCAGCCTTTATAAACTGTTGTTCAGTATTCTTTGACCTACAGCACCTGAATGTCCAACGAGACACCCATTTTAGTTTGTTAATATTATAATTAGGCTTCTCCTATAAGGATAGGAGATTCGGGGTCCTGTGACTAACCCAATAAGGGTGTACATTAGGCTATAAAATTATTTCCAAGAGTAAGAATTTCCAGCCTTTATAAACTGTTGTTCAGTATTCTTTGACCTACAGCACCTGAATGTCCAACGAGACACCCATTTTAGTTTGTTAATACTATAATTAGGCTTCTCCTATAAGGATAGGAGATTCGGGGTCCTGTGACTAACCCAATAAGGGTGTACATTAGGCTATAAAATTATTTCCAAGAGTAAGAATTTCCAGCCTTTATAAACTGTTGTTCAGTATTCTTTGACTTACAGCACCTGAATGTCCAACGAGACACCCATTTTAGTTTGTTAATACAATAATTAGGCTTCTCCTATAAGGATAGGAGATTCGGGGTCCTGTGACTAACCGAATAAGGGTGTACATTAGGTTATTAAATTATTTCCAAGAGTAAGAATTTCCAGCCTTTATAAACTGTTGTTCAGTATTCTTTGACCTACAGCACCTGAATATCCAACGAGACACCCCTTTTAGTTTGTTAATACTATAATTAGGCTTCTCCTATAAGGATAGGAGATTCGGGGTCCTGTGACTAACCCAATAAGGGTGTACATTAGGCTATAAAATTATTTCCAAGAGTAAGAATTTCCAGCCTTTATAAACTGTTGTTCAGTATTCTTTGACCTATACCACCTGAATGTCCAACGAGCCACCCATTTTAGTTTGTTAATACTATAATTAGGCTTCTCCTATAAGGATAGGAGATTCGGGGTCCTGTGACTAACCCAATAAGGGTGTACATTAGGCTATAAAATTATTTCCAAGAGTAAGAATTTCCAGCCTTTATAAACTGTTGTTCAGTATTCTTTGACTTACAGCACCTGAATGTCCAACGAGACACCCATTTTAGTTTGTTAATACTATAATTAGGCTTCTCCTATAAGGATAGGAGATTCGGGGTCCTGTGACTAACCCAATAAGGGTGTACATTAGGCTATAAAATTATTTCCAAGAGTAAGAATTTCCAGCCTTTATAAACTGTTGTTCAGTATTCTTTGACCTAAAGCACCTGAATGTCCAACGAGACACCCATTTTAGTTTGTTAATACTATAATTAGGCTTCTCCTATAAGGATAGGAGATTCGGGGTCCTGTGACTAACCCAATAAGGGTGTACATTAGGCTATAAAATTATTTCCAAGAGTAAGAATTTCCAGCCTTTATAAACTGTTGTTCAGTATTCTTTGACCTAAAGCACCTGAATGTCCAACGAGATACCCATTTTTGTTTGTTAATACTATAATTAGGCTTCTCCTATAAGGATAGGAGATTCGGGGTCCTGTGACTAACCCAATAAGGGTGTACATTAGGCTATAAAATTATTTCCAAGAGTAAGAATTTCCAGCCTTTATAAACTGTTGTTCAGTATTCTTTGACCTACAGCACCTGAATGTCCAACGAGACACCCATTTTAGTTTGTTAATATTATAATTAGGCTTCTCCTATAAGGATAGGAGATTCGGGGTCCTGTGACTAACCCGATAAGGGTGTACATTAGGCTATAAAATTATTTCCAAGAGTAAGAATTTCCAGCCTTTATAAACTGTTGTTCAGTATTCTTTGACCTATACCACCTGAATGTCCAACGAGCCACCCATTTTAGTTTGTTAATACTATAATTAGGCTTCTCCTATAAGGATAGGAGATTCGGGGTCCTGTGACTAACCCAATAAGGGTGTACATTAGGCTATAAAATTATTTCCAAGAGTAAGAATTTCCAGCCTTTATAAACTGTTGTTCAGTATTCTTTGACCTAAAGCACCTGAATGTCCAACGAGACACCCATTTTAGTTTGTTAATACTATAATTAGGCTTCTCCTATAAGGATAGGAGATTCGGGGTCCTGTGACTAACCCAATAAGGGTGTACATTAGGCTATAAAATTATTTCCAAGAGTAAGAATTTCCAGCCTTTATAAACTGTTGTTCAGTATTCTTTGACCTACAGCACCTGAATGTCCAACGAGACACCCATTTTAGTTTGTTAATATATAATTAGGCTTCTCCTATAAGGATAGGAGATTCGGGGTCCTGTGACTAACCCAATAAGGGTGTACATTAGGCTATAAAATTATTTCCAAGAGTAAGAATTTCCAGCCTTTATAAACTGTTGTTCAGTATTCTTTGACCTACAGCACCTGAATGTCCAACGAGACACCCATTTTAGTTTGTTAATACTATAATTAGGCTTCTCCTATAAGGATAGGAGATTCGGGGTCCTGTGACTAACCCAATAAGGGTGTACATTAGGCTATAAAATTATTTCCAAGAGTAAGAATTTCCAGCCTTTATAAACTGTTGTTCAGTATTCTTTGACTTACAGCACCTGAATGTCCAACGAGACACCCATTTTAGTTTGTTAATACAATAATTAGGCTTCTCCTATAAGGATAGGAGATTCGGGGTCCTGTGACTAACCCAATAAGGGTGTACATTAGGTTATTAAATTATTTCCAAGAGTAAGAATTTCCAGCCTTTATAAACTGTTGTTCAGTATTCTTTGACCTACAGCACCTGAATATCCAACGAGACACCCCTTTTAGTTTGTTAATACTATAATTAGGCTTCTCCTATAAGGATAGGAGATTCGGGGTCCTGTGACTAACCCAATAAGGGTGTACATTAGGCTATAAAATTATTTCCAAGAGTAAGAATTTCCAGCCTTTATAAACTGTTGTTCAGTATTCTTTGACCTAAAGCACCTGAATGTCCAACGAGACACCCATTTTAGTTTGTTAATACTATAATTAGGCTTCTCCTATAAGGATAGGAGATTCGGGGTCCTGTGACTAACCAACCCAATAAGGGTGTACATTAGGCTATAAAATTATTTCCAAGAGTAAGAATTTCCAGCCTTTATAAACTGTTGTTTAGTATTCTTTGACCTATACCACCTGAATGTCCAACGAGCCACCCATTTTAGTTTGTTAATACTATAATTAGGCTTCTCCTATAAGGATAGGAGATTCGGGGTCCTGTGACTAACCCAATAAGGGTGTACATTAGGCTATAAAATTATTTCCAAGAGTAAGAATTTCCAGCCTTTATAAACTGTTGTTCAGTATTCTTTGACTTACAGCACCTGAATGTCCAACGAGACACCCATTTTAGTTTGTTAATACTATAATTAGGCTTCTCCTATAAGGATAGGAGATTCGGGGTCCTGTGACTAACCCAATAAGGGTGTACATTAGGCTATAAAATTATTTCCAAGAGTAAGAATTTCCAGCCTTTATAAACTGTTGTTCAGTATTCTTTGACCTAAAGCACCTGAATGTCCAACGAGACACCCATTTTAGTTTGTTAATACTATAATTAGGCTTCTCCTATAAGGATAGGAGATTCGGGGTCCTGTGACTAACCCAATAAGGGTGTACATTAGGCTATAAAATTATTTCCAAGAGTAAGAATTTCCAGCCTTTATAAACTGTTGTTCAGTATTCTTTGACCTAAAGCACCTGAATGTCCAACGAGATACCCATTTTTGTTTGTTAATACTATAATTAGGCTTCTCCTATAAGGATAGGAGATTCGGGGTCCTGTGACTAACCCAATAAGGGTGTACATTAGGCTATAAAATTATTTCCAAGAGTAAGAATTTCCAGCCTTTATAAACTGTTGTTCAGTATTCTTTGACCTACAGCACCTGAATGTCCAACGAGACACCCATTTTAGTTTGTTAATATTATAATTAGGCTTCTCCTATAAGGATAGGAGATTCGGGGTCCTGTGACTAACCCGATAAGGGTGTACATTAGGCTATAAAATTATTTCCAAGAGTAAGAATTTCCAGCCTTTATAAACTGTTGTTCAGTATTCTTTGACCTATACCACCTGAATGTCCAACGAGCCACCCATTTTAGTTTGTTAATACTATAATTAGGCTTCTCCTATAAGGATAGGAGATTCGGGGTCCTGTGACTAACCCAATAAGGGTGTACATTAGGCTATAAAATTATTTCCAAGAGTAAGAATTTCCAGCCTTTATAAACTGTTGTTCAGTATTCTTTGACCTAAAGCACCTGAATGTCCAACGAGACACCCATTTTAGTTTGTTAATACTATAATTAGGCTTCTCCTATAAGGATAGGAGATTCGGGGTCCTGTGACTAACCCAATAAGGGTGTACATTAGGCTATAAAATTATTTCCAAGAGTAAGAATTTCCAGCCTTTATAAACTGTTGTTCAGTATTCTTTGACCTAAAGCACCTGAATGTCCAACGAGACACCCATTTTAGTTTGTTAATACTATAATTAGGCCTCTCCTATAAGGATAGGAGATTCGGGGTCCTGTGACTAACCCAATAAGGGTGTACATTAGGCTATAAAATTATTTCCAAAAGTAAGAATTTCCAGCCTTTATAAACTGTTGTTCAGTATTCTTTGACTTACAGCACCTGAATGTCCAACGAGACACCCATTTTAGTTTGTTAATACTATAATTAGGCTTCTCCTATAAGGATAGGAGATTCGGGGTCCTGTGACTAACCCAATAAGGGTGTACATTAGGCTATAAAATTATTTCCAAGAGTAAGAATTTCCAGCCTTTATAAACTGTTGTTCAGTATTCTTTGACCTACAGCACCTGAATGTCCAACGAGACACCCATTTTAGTTTGTTAATACTATAATTAGGCTTCTCCTATAAGGATAGGAGATTCGGGGTCCTGTGACTAACCAACCCAATAAGGGTGTACATTAGGCTATAAAATTATTTCCAAGAGTAAGAATTTCCAGCCTTTATAAACTGTTGTTCAGTATTCTTTGACCTAAAGCACCTGAATGTCCAACGAGATACCCATTTTTGTTTGTTAATACTATAATTAGGCTTCTCCTATAAGGATAGGAGATTCGGGGTCCTGTGACTAACCCAATAAGGGTGTACATTAGGCTATAAAATTATTTCAAAGAGTAAGAATTTCCAGCCTTTATAAACTGTTGTTCAGTATTCTTTGACCTACAGCACCTGAATGTCCAACGAGACACCCATTTTAGTTTGTTAATACTATAATTAGGCTTCTCCTATAAGGATAGGAGATTCGGGGTCCTGTGACTAACCCAATAAGGGTGTACATTAGGCTATAAAATTATTTCCAAGTGTAAGAATTTCCAGCCTTTATAAACTGTTGTTCAGTATTCTTTGACCTAAAGCACCTAAATGTCCAACGAGACACCCATTTTAGTTTGTTAATACTATAATTAGGCTTCTCCTATAAGGATAGGAGATTCGGGGTCCTGTGACTAACCAACCCAATAAGGGTGTACATTAGGCTATAAATTTTTTTCCAAGAGTAAGAATTTCCAGCCTTTATAAACTGTTATTCAGTATTCTTTGACCTACAGTACCTGAATGTCCAACGAGATACCCATTTTTGTTTGTTAATACTATAATTAGGCTTCTCCTATAAGGATAGGAGATTCGGGGTCCTGTGACTAACCCGATAAGGGTGTACATTAGGCTATAAAATTATTTCCAAGAGTAAGAATTTCCAGCCTTTATAAACTGTTGTTCAGTATTCTTTGACCTATACCACCTGAATGTCCAACGAGCCACCCATTTTAGTTTGTTAATACTATAATTAGGCTTCTCCTATAAGGATAGGAGATTCGGGGTCCTGTGACTAACCCAATAAGGGTGTACATTAGGCTATAAAATTATTTCCAAGAGTAAGAATTTCCAGCCTTTATAAACTGTTGTTCAGTATTCTTTGACCTAAAGCACCTGAATGTCCAACGAGACACCCATTTTAGTTTGTTAATACTATAATTAGGCTTCTCCTATAAGGATAGGAGATTCGGGGTCCTGTGACTAACCCAATAAGGGTGTACATTAGGCTATAAAATTATTTCCAAGAGTAAGAATTTCCAGCCTTTATAAACTGTTGTTCAGTATTCTTTGACCTAAAGCACCTGAATGTCCAACGAGACACCCATTTTAGTTTGTTAATACTATAATTAGGCTTCTCCTATAAGGATAGGAGATTCGGGGTCCTGTGACTAACCCAATAAGGGTGTACATTAGGCTATAAAATTATTTCCAAAAGTAAGAATTTCCAGCCTTTATAAACTGTTGTTCAGTATTCTTTGACTTACAGCACCTGAATGTCCAACGAGACACCCATTTTAGTTTGTTAATACTATAATTAGGCTTCTCCTATAAGGATAGGAGATTCGGGGTCCTGTGACTAACCCAATAAGGGTGTACATTAGGCTATAAAATTATTTCCAAGAGTAAGAATTTCCAGCCTTTATAAACTGTTGTTCAGTATTCTTTGACCTACAGCACCTGAATGTCCAACGAGACACCCATTTTAGTTTGTTAATACTATAATTAGGCTTCTCCTATAAGGATAGGAGATTCGGGGTCCTGTGACTAACCAACCCAATAAGGGTGTACATTAGGCTATAAAATTATTTCCAAGAGTAAGAATTTCCAGCCTTTATAAACTGTTGTTCAGTATTCTTTGACCTAAAGCACCTGAATGTCCAACGAGATACCCATTTTTGTTTGTTAATACTATAATTAGGCTTCTCCTATAAGGATAGGAGATTCGGGGTCCTGTGACTAACCCAATAAGGGTGTACATTAGGCTATAAAATTATTTCAAAGAGTAAGAATTTCCAGCCTTTATAAACTGTTGTTCAGTATTCTTTGACCTACAGCACCTGAATGTCCAACGAGACACCCATTTTAGTTTGTTAATACTATAATTAGGCTTCTCCTATAAGGATAGGAGATTCGAGGTCCTGTGACTAACCCAATAAGGGTGTACATTAGGCTATAAAATTATTTCCAAGTGTAAGAATTTCCAGCCTTTATAAACTGTTGTTCAGTATTCTTTGACCTAAAGCACCTAAATGTCCAACGAGACACCCATTTTAGTTTGTTAATACTATAATTAGGCTTCTCCTATAAGGATAGGAGATTCGGGGTCCTGTGACTAACCAACCCAATAAGGGTGTACATTAGGCTATAAATTTTTTTCCAAGAGTAAGAATTTCCAGCCTTTATAAACTGTTATTCAGTATTCTTTGACCTACAGTACCTGAATGTCCAACGAGATACCCATTTTTGTTTGTTAATACTATAATTAGGCTTCTCCTATAAGGATAGGAGATTCGGGGTCCTGTGACTAACCCAATAAGGGTATACATTAGGCTATAAAATTATTTCCAAGAGTAAGAATTTCCAGCCTTTATAAACTGTTGTTCAGTATTCTTTGACCTACAGCACCTGAATGTCCAACGAGACACCCATTTTAGTTTGTTAATACTATAATTAGGCTTCTCCTATAAGGATAGGAGATTCGGGGTCCTGTGACTAACCAACCCAATAAGGGTGTACATTAGGCTATAAAATTATTTCCAAGAGTAAGAATTTCCAGCCTTTATAAACTGTTGTTCAGTATTCTTTGACCTACAGCACCTGAATGTCCAACGAGACACCCATTTTAGTTTGTTAATACTATAATTAGGCTTCTCCTATAAGGATAGGAGATTCGGGGTCCTGTGACTAACCCAATAAGGGTGTACATTAGGCTATAAAATTATTTCCAAGAGTAAGAATTTCCAGCCTTTATAAACTGTTGTTCAGTATTCTTTGACCTAAAGCACCTGAATGTCCAACGAGACACCCATTTTAGTTTGTTAATACTATAATTAGGCTTCTCCTATAAGGATAGGAGATTCGGGGTCCTGTGACTAACCCAATAAGGGTGGACATTAGGCTATAAAATTATTTCCAAGAGTAAGAATTTTCAGCCTTTATAAACTGTTGTTCAGTATTCTTTGACCTAAAGCACCTGAATGTCCAACGAGACACCCATTTTAGTTTGTTAATACTATAATTAGGCTTCTCCTATAAGGATAGGAGATTCGGGGTCCTGTGACTAACCCAATAAGGGTGTACATTAGGCTATAAAATTATTTCCAAAAGTAAGAATTTCCAGCCTTTATAAACTGTTGTTCAGTATTCTTTGACTTACAGCACCTGAATGTCCAACGAGACACCCATTTTAGTTTGTTAATACTATAATTAGGCTTCTCCTATAAGGATAGGAGATTCGGGGTCCTGTGACTAACCCAATAAGGGTGTACATTAGGCTATAAAATTATTTCCAAGAGTAAGAATTTCCAGCCTTTATAAACTGTTGTTCAGTATTCTTTGACCTACAGCACCTGAATGTCCAACGAGACACCCATTTTAGTTTGTTAATACTATAATTAGGCTTCTCCTATAAGGATAGGAGATTCGGGGTCCTGTGACTAACCAACCCAATAAGGGTGTACATTAGGCTATAAAATTATTTCCAAGAGTAAGAATTTCCAGCCTTTATAAACTGTTGTTCAGTATTCTTTGACCTAAAGCACCTGAATGTCCAACGAGATACCCATTTTTGTTTGTTAATCCTATAATTAGGCTTCTCCTATAAGAATAGGAGATTCGGGGTCCTGTGACTAACCCAATAAGGGTGTACATTAGGCTATAAAATTATTTCAAAGAGTAAGAATTTCCAGCCTTTATAAACTGTTGTTCAGTATTCTTTGACCTACAGCACCTGAATGTCCAACGAGACACCCATTTTAGTTTGTTAATACTATAATTAGGCTTCTCCTATAAGGATAGGAGATTCGGGGTCCTGTGACTAACCCAATAAGGGTGTACATTAGGCTATAAAATTATTTCCAATTGTAAGAATTTCCAGCCTTTATAAACTGTTGTTCAGTATTCTTTGACCTAAAGCACCTGAATGTCCAACGAGACACCCATTTTAGTTTGTTAATACTATAATTAGGCTTCTCCTATAAGGATAGGAGATTCGGGGTCCTGTGACTAACCAACCCAATAAGGGTGTACATTAGGCTATAAATTTTTTTCCAAGAGTAAGAATTTCCAGCCTTTA
This sequence comes from Ambrosia trifida, assembly GCA_028751855.1. NCBI lineage: Eukaryota > Viridiplantae > Streptophyta > Magnoliopsida > Asterales > Asteraceae > Ambrosia > Ambrosia trifida. Next base: position 849,340 of record CM054126.1, on the reverse strand, counting down.
TAAACTGTTATTCAGTATTCTTTGACCTACAGTACCTGAATGTCCAACGAGATACCCATTTTTGTTTGTTAATACTATAATTAGGCTTCTCCTATAAGGATAGGAGATTCGGGGTCCTGTGACTAACCCAATAAGGGTGTACATTAGGCTATAAAATTATTTCCAAGAGTAAGAATTTCCAGCCTTTATAAACTGTTGTTCAGTATTCTTTGACCTACAGCACCTGAATGTCCAACGAGACACCCATTTTAGTTTGTTAATACTATAATTAGGCTTCTCCTATAAGGATAGGAGATTCGGGGTCCTGTGACTAACCAACCCAATAAGGGTGTACATTAGGCTATAAAATTATTTCCAAGAGTAAGAATTTCCAGCCTTTATAAACTGTTGTTCAGTATTCTTTGACCTAAAGCACCTGAATGTCCAACGAGACACCCATTTTAGTTTGTTAATACTATAATTAGGCTTCTCGTATAAGGATAGGAGATTCGGGGTCCTGTGACTAACCAACCCAATAAGGGTGTACATTAGGCTATAAAATTTTTTCCAAGAGTAAGAATTTCCAGCCTTTATAAACTGTTATTCAGTATTCTTTGACCTACAGTACCTGAATGTCCAACGAGATACCCATTTTTGTTTGTTAATACTATAATTAGGCTTCTCCTATAAGGATAGGAGATTCGGGGTCCTGTGACTAACCCAATAAGGGTGTACATTAGGCTATAAAATTATTTCCAAGAGTAAGAATTTCCAGCCTTTATAAACTGTTGTTCAGTATTCTTTGACCTACAGCACCTGAATGTCCAACGAGACACCCATTTTAGTTTGTTAATACTATTATTAGGCTTCTCCTATAAGGATAGGAGATTCGGGGTCCTGTGACTAACCAACCCAATAAGGGTGTACATTAGGCTATAAAATTATTTCCAAGAGTAAGAATTTCCAGCCTTTATAAACTGTTGTTCAGTATTCTTTGACCTAAAGCACCTGAATGTCCAACGAGATACCCATTTTTGTTTGTTAATACTATAATTAGGCTTCTCCTATAAGGATAGGAGATTCGGGGTCCTGTGACTAACCCAATAAGGGTGTACATTAGGCTATAAAATTATTTCAAAGAGTAAGAATTTCCAGCCTTTATAAACTGTTGTTCAGTATTCTTTGACCTACAGCACCTGAATGTCCAACGAGACACCCATTTTAGATTGTTAATACTATAATTAGGCTTCTCCTATAAGGATAGGAGATTCGGGGTCCTGTGACTAACCCAATAAGGGTGTACATTAGGCTATAAAATTATTTCCAAGTGTAAGAATTTCCAGCCTTTATAAACTGTTGTTCAGTATTCTTTGACCTAAAGCACCTGAATGTCCAACGAGACACCCATTTTAGTTTGTTAATACTATAATTAGGCTTCTCCTATAAGGATAGGAGATTCGGGGTCCTGTGACTAACCAACCCAATAAGGGTGTACATTAGGCTATAAAATTATTTCCAAGAGTAAGAATTTCCAGCCTATATAAACTGTTGTTCAGTATTCTTTGACCTAAAGCACCTGAATGTCCAACGAGACACCCATTTTAGTTTGTTAATACTATAATTAGGCTTCTCCTATAAGGATAGGAGATTCGGGGTCCTGTGACTAACCAACCCAATAAGGGTGTACATTAGGCTATAAAATTTTTTCCAAGAGTAAGAATTTCCAGCCTTTATAAACTGTTATTCAGTATTCTTTGACCTACAGTACCTGAATGTCCAACGAGATACCCATTTTTGTTTGTTAATACTATAATTAGGCTTCTCCTATAAGGATAGGAGATTCGGGGTCCTGTGACTAACCCAATAAGGGTGTACATTAGGCTATAAAATTATTTCCAAGAGTAAGAATTTCCAGCCTTTATAAACTGTTGTTCAGTATTCTTTGACCTACAGCACCTGAATGTCCAACGAGACACCCATTTTAGTTTGTTAATACTATAATTAGGCTTCTCCTATAAGGATAGGAGATTCGGGGTCCTGTGACTAACCCAATAAGGGTGTACATTAGGCTATAAAATTATTTCCAAGAGTAAGAATTTCCAGCCTTTATAAACTGTTGTTCAGTATTCTTTGACCTACAGCACCTGAATGTCCAACGAGACACCCATTTTAGTTTGTTAATACTATAATTAGGCTTCTCCTATAAGGATAGGAGATTCGGGGTCCTGTGACTAACCCAATAAGGGTGTACATTAGGCTATAAAATTATTTCCAAGAGTAAGAATTTCCAGCCTTTATAAACTGTTATTCAGTATTCTTTGACCTACAGTACCTGAATGTCCAACGAGATACCCATTTTTGTTTGTTAATACTATAATTAGGCTTCTCCTATAAGGATAGGAGATTCGGGGTCCTGTGACTAACCCAATAAGGGTGTACATTAGGCTATAAAATTATTTCCAAGAGTAAGAATTTCCAGCCTTTATAAACTGTTGTTCAGTATTCTTTGACCTACAGCACCTGAATGTCCAACGAGACACCCATTTTAGTTTGTTAATACTATAATTAGGCTTCTCCTATAAGGATAGGAGATTCGGGGTCCTGTGACTAACCAACCCAATAAGGGTGTACATTAGGCTATAAAATTATTTCCAAGAGTAAGAATTTCCAGCCTTTATAAACTGTTGTTCAGTATTCTTTGACCTAAAGCACCTGAATGTCCAACGAGACACCCATTTTAGTTTGTTAATACTATAATTAGGCTTCTCCTATAAGGATAGGAGATTCGGGGTCCTGTGACTAACCAACCCAATAAGGGTGTACATTAGGCTATAAAATTTTTTCCAAGAGTAAGAATTTCCAGCCTTTATAAACTGTTATTCAGTATTCTTTGACCTACAGTACCTGAATGTCCAACGAGATACCCATTTTTGTTTGTTAATACTATAATTAGGCTTCTCCTATAAGGATAGGAGATTCGGGGTCCTGTGACTAACCCAATAAGGGTGTACATTAGGCTATAAAATTATTTCCAAGAGTAAGAATTTCCAGCCTTTATAAACTGTTGTTCAGTATTCTTTGACCTACAGCACCTGAATGTCCAACGAGACACCCATTTTAGTTTGTTAATACTATAATTAGGCTTCTCCTATAAGGATAGGAGATTCGGGGTCCTGTGACTAACCCAATAAAGGTGTACATTAGGCTATAAAATTATTTCCAAGAGTAAGAATTTCCAGCCTTTATAAACTGTTGTTCAGTATTCTTTGACCTACAGCACCTGAATGTCCAACGAGACACCCATTTTAGTTTGTTAATACTATAATTAGGCTTCTCCTATAAGGATAGGAGATTCGGGGTCCTGTGACTAACCCAATAAGGGTGTACATTAGGCTATAAAATTATTTCCAAGAGTAAGAATTTCCAGCCTTTATAAACTGTTGTTCAGTATTCTTTGACCTACAGCACCTGAATGTCCAACGAGACACCCATTTTAGTTTGTCAATACTATAATTAGGCTTCTCCTATAAGGATAGGAGATTCGGGGTCCTGTGACTAACCCAATAAGGGTGTACATTAGGCTATAAAATTATTTCCAAGAGTAAGAATTTCCAGCCTTTATAAACTGTTTTTCAGTATTCTTTGACCTACAGTACCTGAATGTCCAACGAGATACCCATTTTTGTTTGTTAATACTATAATTAGGCTTCTCCTATAAGGATAGGAGATTCGGGGTCCTGTGACTAACCCAATAAGGGTGTACATTAGGCTATAAAATTATTTCCAAGAGTAAGAATTTCCAGCCTTTATAAACTGTTGTTCAGTATTCTTTGACCTACAGCACCTGAATGTCCAACGAGACACCCATTTTAGTTTGTTAATACTATAATTAGGCTTCTCCTATAAGGATAGGAGATTCGGGGTCCTGTGACTAACCAACCCAATAAGGGTGTACATTAGGCTATAAAATTATTTCCAAGAGTAAGAATTTCCAGCCTTTATAAACTGTTGTTCAGTATTCTTTGACCTAAAGCACCTGAATGTCCAACGAGACACCCATTTTAGTTTGTTAATACTATAATTAGGCTTCTCCTATAAGGATAGGAGATTCGGGGTCCTGTGACTAACCAACCCAATAAGGGTGTACATTAGGCTATAAAATTTTTTCCAAGAGTAAGAATTTCCAGCCTTTATAAACTGTTATTCAGTATTCTTTGACCTACAGTACCTGAATGTCCAACGAGATACCCATTTTTGTTTGTTAATACTATAATTAGGCTTCTCCTATAAGGATAGGAGATTCGGGGTCCTGTGACTAACCCAATAAGGGTGTACATTAGGCTATAAAATTATTTCCAAGAGTAAGAATTTCCAGCCTTTATAAACTGTTGTTCAGTATTCTTTGACCTACAGCACCTGAATGTCCAACGAGACACCCATTTTAGTTTGTTAATACTATAATTAGGCTTCTCCTATAAGGATAGGAGATTCGGGGTCCTGTGACTAACCCAATAAGGGTGTACATTAGGCTATAAAATTATTTCCAAGAGTAAGAATTTCCAGCCTTTATAAACTGTTGTTCAGTATTCTTTGACCTACAGCACCTGAATGTCCAACGAGACACCCATTTTAGTTTGTTAATACTATAATTAGGCTTCTCCTATAAGGATAGGAGATTCGGGGTCCTGTGACTAACCCAATAAGGGTGTACATTAGGCTATAAAATTATTTCCAAGAGTAAGAATTTCCAGCCTTTATAAACTGTTATTCAGTATTCTTTGACCTACAGTACCTGAATGTCCAACGAGATACCCATTTTTGTTTGTTAATACTATAATTAGGCTTCCCCTTTTTCCTCTCTGGATGACAGCAATGGCGAGGACAAGGAACCACCCGAACCACCATGCTTAACCTCCTCTCTCTCGCACCCTAGGCAGGCGCCGCCGCCAACCACCACCACAATCCGAGCTGCCACCACAACGCATCACCCTCACCCTCTCCTCCTCTCCTCTGCGCGTCCCCCTCTCTCTCCTTAACCCTGATAGCCGCCGCCCAGTGGTGGTTCACGACAGCACCCAACCACCTGTGCAATTGCCTACATTCTCCTCATCTTTTCCATTGTCTTTCATTCCCTTTTCCTCCACACTAACACAGAAGCCACGATAAAATAAATGATCTCCGGCCGACTACACGAGCTCCAATTCCAACCACCGGCTCTCGCAAGTATTGGTCAGATCTGGATAATCAGTTCGAGGTGCCTGAAAGGTTTCGTTCCTTTATGTTGGTCTCGGCTCAGTTGTGGCGGCTCATGAACATAGGTGCCGATTGGTTTTATTCGTGGATTGTTTATACATCAGCGATGATAGCCTCGATGATCGGTTAGTTTCATTTTTTTTTTGGATGATGCTCGTATTACTGTGGCTATTTCGAGTCGGGCCAGATTCGTTTAAGACAGCGGCGGCGCAAAGGTTCAGTGGTGGTTTTGGTTCAACGGTGGTTCTGGCTCGGTGGTTATAGCGTTGGTTCAAGGATCGGGTTGTCGTTGGTTCCGGGTCAGACCTGTACGGTGCAGAAACAACAGTGGCGACGGCTGGTCATGATGTAGGACCAGAGTGGTCCGGTGACTGGTTGAGGTTCTTTCTGGGTGAAGTTCGTTTTTGCCGATGTATATGTTGGTCAGTCCAGTTCAGCCAACATGTCCGGTTATTGAGCAGAGTTGGGTCTAGTCAACAAGTCAAACCACTAGTCAACTCTTCAGTCGAGGCACGTACATGTCGGTTCATGAGTTTATCTCGGAAAGGTATAATGCGCACGCCATGACTTCGATTTAATTTTTGTCGTTCATATTGTGTATATATATATATATTATAAAAGCATAAACGAACCGAACCGACTTGTAACAAAACTATTTTATTTATAATCCGGATTATCGTTTACAACTTGTACTTGTGTATATTATTTTAACGATTATCAAATATCGGACTAAAGATGCATACTATTTATTAAAAACTCATAGTTCTCGCCATCATAATTTTAGCAACTTTAACTTTTTGTCGCATAAAAAGTCTTGGTCAAGTTGTGATGCGTCTTGAGCGTTTGGACATTTGAATAGTCGAGGTGTACAAAACTTAAGTGTATATTCATATTATTCATACAATTTTGATATTCGTCAATTTAATGTGTTATTTTCGAACTACCTAGTCTTGAATTATCTATAATATACATAAATCTTACTTGTCGAAAAGTATAAATTACTCGCTTATTAATGCTTCTGAAAGTTAAACCACGTGTTGTGCATTTGTACATTTGATGTTTTGGGAAGATATAGACAACTTGACTTGTCTGGTTTATTACAAAAACAGAGGAAACTCTGCCCAAATTTTACAAAATATAACTATAATTTTGTACCAAAGAAGCTACGTTTCACAAAATGATTCTATCCAAACTTCACTTCATCATACTATATGTATATATACTGTCCGGTCCTCGAGACAAAACAAAACGCGAGACGAGTCACACGTACATTATTTTTCACTAACCTAAACATTTCGTTTACAACTAATTTCAAGACGCCATTTTGAATATTACCTTAAAGTATATATTTTATATAACTATACATACACTCATACTTTTGAGACAACTAAACCAAATACAATCGGTTCGTTAAGTTATACACATTAAGACACGTATTGTTTACAATACGAGTCTAGGTAGTTGAATCAACTATCTTTACAACTAAGAAACGAAACAAGCTTATTTGCATTAGAATTTAAGACGTCCTTTACTTGTAATAGGACACAAGAGTTCAATTAATCCAAGTTCGGACTTTATCTTGCTAGTATTTACACAGTGAATTTCAGGTGAGTTTTACATAGCCCCTTTTATTTATCACCATTTTTGGGGTGAAACATGTTATAACATTATCATTGCAATTCAATCATCAATGTGTCTATGTGTTTTCTATGTTGCATTATGTCTTGAGCATGATTAGAGTAAGCACCATTCTAGCATAATCATTAACATTGATCAGCCGACGGTATACATTGATAGATCTATTGGACTGACAATCCCACCCGGATACGTGCCTCCTACAAAGGTTACGTGGGTGTTTGTTATCGCATAACATATTCATTGGGACCATAAGTGTATGGTATGTATCATTTTATAACAGTCAACAGGGTTGATTATGCACTCGATTTATTTCTAATATGTTCTCACATATGGGCTAGATTAACATGACACATGAATTGCACAACATTTTATTCATTTTATCATCAAAAACCTATGTAATTCTCACCAACTTATGTTGACCCAAAATACTTTCAAAATTAACATGTTTCAGGTAACAATGAAGCTGAGGCTTGAGTTAGCATGAGGATTTTTACTTGAAGTTTATTTGAAGTCATTGAAGTTGTTATTTGAGTTTATGTATTTGAATTCTTAGACATCATTTCACATTTTGGATATTATGTTTGAATAAATTATTTAAAATTTATGTTATACCATGTGCTACTGAAAACAATCATCAATACGTGGCACCCCGATGTTTCCGCCATCGGTTGGGGTGTTACAGATTGGTATCAGAGCCATGGTTATAGGGAACTAGGTTATTAGAAAAATAATCTAGTCTATAACCTTAGGACTTTAACCAGTACTTGCTTCAATTACTTGTAGCTCTACCTTATCCTTATCTCTATCCCTATCCTCATCCTTATTCTTAGCCTAATTTGGTCTTGCCTACTCTCTTTCATTTACTTGCTATAATCCTAACGTACTTCTAGATTATTAGGGCAAATTCGTTGGGTTTAGACCTGACCTGTTTTGATAAGCCAACATTTTCGTTTATTCGTGGCTAAGTATTTACAATCCTTGTGTTTCATTTCCACTTATATCATCTCCCTCTCATTTAAATTATAAGATTTAAATCTCAAAATTTTCGCCATTCAAATCTATTTTCTTCCTCATATAATCCCCTCGTTAGCCTAAATTCCATGAATCATTTGTAGATATCAAAATCATATTTCATTTTACAAACTTGTAATATTACCCGCTTGTTTAACTATTTTCAACATCCAATTCAAATCGTATATTTCTCTTTACAACATATTACATATTTTATTTCTTAAATCATATTACATTCGGTTTAATTTTATTTTAAACCCCCCTCCTTACATTTTTTTTAAGGCACCCTCAACCATAAAATTTCATCACATTCGAGATTTTAAAATCCTTGTTTAAACTGTAACCTTATAATCCGTGTATAGGAGATACTGTAGCACCAAAGCTAAAGAGTACTGAATTTTGTCAAACTTTCATCACTTGGAAATTTCACAAACTATAACAAATAAATACATATTTTTTTAAAAATTGTCATTTATTTCCACAAATTTATTTGCTAAATTTCAAATTTTTATTGAACAATTTATTGGCGTAACAAATGATTTACGATAAAAATGTCTTAATCTATTAAGAATGACTTCTTTTATGTATTACTCGAAGCTTATTATATAAAACGTCTGAACAAATTCTTGATTTTTGAAATCCGACATCGTGTTTAAAACCTATGACTCATCGAAATATTTTGATCTAGATCAATTTAGTTGTACTATATAATGATTTTTGCTTTACATATAAAACCAAATTTTGAAAATAAAATCTTTCCATCCACAGGAACAAAATTTACTCTACAATTTTTCCATTGACACCTACTTACTTTAAACTTGTTCGAACCATTACAAATTTTTGGCAAGTACCGCAATCATGTTTCCTCATACCCTTGATTTTAATATTTGATTCAAACCCCACGATTCATACTGCTAAATAATCTCCTTACTATTTGTGCCTCTTTGGAAAACCCATAAACAAACCCTTTATTAACTATTTTCACGCGCATTACCTTTCATAACTTTGATGATACTTTGAGTTCTTCATCATCCTCTCAAGAACTAAATTCATACTCTTTACCTTCTTGAACATGAACTTGATCCCTATGGTAACCAAACTATTGAAAACTTGATTATTCGTTGCATCAAACTTAATTCTTAGGCATCCATGAAGATTTGATTATCTACCTGAACATTTGATTATTCATGATATTTGGAAGCATAGAAAATAAACTATTTGCTATAAACACACCTAAAGTCATTAACCTTGTCTAGGGCAACTCTATTGCAGCTCGCATGCTATACTTGATACTTGATGCATTTACCAACTTGCTTACATGTATGTATTATCAATTTGCAACTTATGTGTTAAGCCAAAAAAAACAATTGTTACACTTAATCAAACAACTGGTAGAGGATGAAGTACTTGCTCAACAGTTAGTAGAGTACCTAATAACCTGCTCAACGACTGGTAGAGGCTATCGCACCTGCTCAACAATCGGTAGAGGTTCTTACACACTGACTGGTAGAAGCCTTTTTCCTACTCAACAGTTGGACTCATTTTTGGATACATTGTAAACGATTCAATCACCAGGTTATTTTGCATTAATTACATGTGTGTTTAGAGTCATAGAAGGACACAAAACCCTAATGTAAGGTAAATTGGTGATTGCGGTCCGGAACGTAATCATGAATTTACAGGTACGTTAAGGTAGTGTGAAATTCTATCAAGGTTTTCGGTAGATAATCAATTATAAACGCTAGTTACCTAGTAATTCATTTAGTCTTTCCATAGCCAATCAACTCACGCATTTCTTTTAGAATTCCTAAAACTTAAGTTTAGTGTCTTGTTGGATTCTTATTCTCCTTGCTATTTTAGACGAACTTAATCCAACCCTTAAAACTCACACATATCAAAACTCTTACTCAAATTATTCGAAACATATTATTATATTACTTATAAATTCACGTTGTGCCTTAACCTAAATTTTTCCAAACCATAATTGTCTTAATTTCTACCCAATCACACTCAACCTTGTGTTTTAATAACTTCGGGACGAAGTTTCCTAAAGTAGGGGAGACTGTAACGCCCAGCGTTTCCCGAATAATATAATAATAATTTTATTTATCTAATTATTCATAAAACGATTTTTAATTCGTTAACAATACTATCCTGTTAACAAGAAATACATTCATATTTATTAATAAATTTAATTATTTGAAATTGCCAAATAATGCGTTTTAAGCAATAACATACTAGTTGACCGACACTTATCCTTTTAAATTTTAAACGCGACTATAGACATCTACATATGGTCCAAATACTCATTTTATGTCGGTTATTATAAATAGTTTACGTATTATATTTATTTAAGTGCTTAACCGAGTTGAAACGTTAATGAGAGACACGATTTAACGGGTTCGTACACGAGGTAACCTTCCACCTAGCTAACCCTACCTATTTAAACACCTTAACCCCTCTCTTCTTCTTCTTCTTCATTCAACCATAAAGAAAACCCTAGCCACACTAACCTACAACCACTATAATACACCACCACCATCACCATTAACACACATTCTTCCTCTCCAATCCTCTTTCTCTGCACTCCTTACCCACACAACAACCATCACCATAGAATTCCCCTTTTTCCTCTCTGGATGACAGCAATGGCGAGGACAAGGAACCACCCGAACCACCATGCTTAACCTCCTCTCTCTCGCACCCTAGGCAGGCGCCGCCGCCAACCACCACCACAATCCGAGCTGCCACCACAACGCATCACCCTCACCCTCTCCTCCTCTCCTCTGCGCGTCCCCCTCTCTCTCCTTAACCCTGATAGCCGCCGCCCAGTGGTGGTTCACGACAGCACCCAACCACCTGTGCAATTGCCTACATTCTCCTCATCTTTTCCATTGTCTTTCATTCCCTTTTCCTCCACACTAACACAGAAGCCACGATAAAATAAATGATCTCCGGCCGACTACACGAGCTCCAATTCCAACCACCGGCTCTCGCAAGTATTGGTCAGATCTGGATAATCAGTTCGAGGTGCCTGAAAGGTTTCGTTCCTTTATGTTGGTCTCGGCTCAGTTGTGGCGGCTCATGAACATAGGTGCCGATTGGTTTTATTCGTGGATTGTTTATACATCAGCGATGATAGCCTCGATGATCGGTTAGTTTCATTTTTTTTTTGGATGATGCTCGTATTACTGTGGCTATTTCTAGTCGGGCCAGATTCGTTTAAGACAGCGGCGGCGCAAAGGTTCAGTGGTGGTTTTGGTTCAACGGTGGTTCTGGCTCGGTGGTTATAGCGTTGGTTCAAGGATCGGGTTGTCGTTGGTTCCGGGTCAGACCTGTACGGTGCAGAAACAACAGTGGCGACGGCTGGTCATGATGTAGGACCAGAGTGGTCCGGTGACTGGTTGAGGTTCTTTCTGGGTGAAGTTCGTTTTTGCCGATGTATATGTTGGTCAGTCCAGTTCAGCCAACATGTCCGGTTATTGAGCAGAGTTGGGTCTAGTCAACAAGTCAAACCACTAGTCAACTCTTCAGTCGAGGCACGTACATGTCGGTTCGTGAGTTTATCTCGGAAAGGTATAATGCGCACGCCATGACTTCGATTTAATTTTTGTCGTTCATATTGTGTATATATATATATATTATAAAAGCATAAACGAACCGAACCGACTTGTAACAAAACTATTTTATTTATAATCCGGATTATCGTTTACAACTTGTACTTGTGTATATTATTTTAACGATTATCAAATATCGGACTAAAGATGCATACTATTTATTAAAAACTCATAGTTCTCGCCATCATAATTTTAGCAACTTTAACTTTTTGTCGCATAAAAAGTCTTGGTCAAGTTGTGATGCGTCTTGAGCGTTTGGACATTTGAATAGTCGAGGTGTACAAAACTTAAGTGTATATTCATATTATTCATACAATTTTGATATTTTTCAATTTAATGTGTTATTTTCGAACTACCTAGTCTTGAATTATCTATAATATACATAAATGTTACTTGTCGAAAAGTATAAATTACTCGCTTATTAATGCTTCTGAAAGTTAAACCACGTGTTGTGCATTTGTACATTTGATGTTTTGGGAAGATATAGACAACTTGACTTGTCTGGTTTATTACAAAAACAGAGGAAACTCTGCCCAAATTTTACAAAATATAACTATAATTTTGTACCAAAGAAGCTACGTTTCACAAAATGATTCTATCCAAACTTCACTTCATCATACTATATGTATATATACTGTCCGGTCCTCGAGACAAAACAAAACGCGAGACGAGTCACACGTACATTATTTTTCACTAACCTAAACATTTCGTTTACAACTAATTTCAAGACGCCATTTTGAATATTACCTTAAAGTATATATTTTATATAACTATACATACACTCATACTTTTGAGACAACTAAACCAAATACAATCAGTTCGTTAAGTTATACACATTAAGACACGTATTGTTTACAATACGAGTCTAGGTAGTTGAATCAACTATCTTTACAACTAAGAAACGAAACAAGCTTATTTGCATTAGAATTTAAGACGTCCTTTACTTGTAATAGGACACAAGAGTTCAATTAATCCAAGTTCGGACTTTATCTTGCTAGTATTTACACAGTGAATTTCAGGTGAGTTTTACATAGCCCCTTTTATTTATCACCATTTTTGGGGTGAAACATGTTATAACATTATCATTGCAATTCAATCATCAATGTGTCTATGTGTTTTCTATGTTGCATTATGTCTTGAGCATGATTAGAGTAAGCACCATTCTAGCATAATCATTAACATTGATCAGCCGACGGTATACATTGATAGATCTATTGGACTGACAATCCCACCCGGATACGTGCCTCCTACAAAGGTTACGTGGGTGTTTGTTATCGCATAACATATTCATTGGGACCATAAGTGTATGGTATGTATCATTTTATAACAGTCAACAGGGTTGATTATGCACTCGATTTATTTCTAATATGTTCTCACATATGGGCTAGATTAACATGACACATGAATTGCACAACATTTTATTCATTTTATCATCAAAAACCTATGTAATTCTCACCAACTTATGTTGACCCAAAATACTTTCAAAATTAACATGTTTCAGGTAACAATGAAGCTGAGGCTTGAGTTAGCATGAGGATTTTTACTTGAAGTTTATTTGAAGTCATTGAAGTTGTTATTTGAGTTTATGTATTTGAATTCTTAGACATCATTTCACATTTTGGATATTATGTTTGAATAAATTATTTAAAATTTATGTTATACCATGTGCTACTGAAAACAATCATCAATACGTGGCACCCCGATGTTTCCGCCATCGGTTGGGGTGTTACAGATTGGTATCAGAGCCATGGTTATAGGGAACTAGGTTATTAGAAAAATAATCTAGTCTATAACCTTAGGACTTTAACCAGTACTTGCTTCAATTACTTGTAGCTCTACCTTATCCTTATCTCTATCCCTATCCTCATCCTTATTCTTAGCCTAATTTGGTCTTGCCTACTCTCTTTCATTTACTTGCTATAATCCTAACGTACTTCTAGATTATTAGGGCAAATTCGTTGGGTTTAGACCTGACCTGTTTTGATAAGCCAACATTTTCGTTTATTCGTGGCTAAGTATTTACAATCCTTGTGTTTCATTTCCACTTATATCATCTCCCTCTCATTTAAATTATAAGATTTAAATCTCAAAATTTTCGCCATTCAAATCTATTTTCTTCCTCATATAATCCCCTCGTTAGCCTAAATTCCATGAATCATTTGTAGATATCAAAATCATATTTCATTTTACAAACTTGTAATATTACCCGCTTGTTTAACTATTTTCAACATCCAATTCAAATCGTATATTTCTCTTTACAACATATTACATATTTTATTTCTTAAATCATATTACATTCGGTTTAATTTTATTTTAAACCCCCCTCCTTACATTTTTTTTAAGGCACCCTCAACCATAAAATTTCATCACATTCGAGATTTTAAAATCCTTGTTTAAACTGTAACCTTATAATCCGGGTATAGGAGATACTGTAGCACCAAAGCTAAAGAGTACTGAATTTTGTCAAACTTTCATCACTTGGAAATTTCACAAACTATAACAAATAAATACATATTTTTTTAAAAAGAGTCATTTATTTCCACAAATTTATTTGCTAAATTTCAAATTTTTATTGAACAATTTATTGGCGTAACAAATGATTTACGATAAAAATGTCCTAATCTATTAAGAATGACTTCTTTTATGTATTACTCGAAGCTTATTATACCCATTTTTGTTTGTTAATACTATAATTAGGCTTCTCCTATAAGGATAGGAGATTCGGGGTCCTGTGACTAACCCAATAAGGGTGTACATTAGGCTATAAAATTATTTCCAAGAGTAAGAATTTCCAGCCTTTATAAACTGTTGTTCAGTATTCTTTGACCTACAGCACCTGAATGTCCAACGAGACACCCATTTTAGTTTGTTAATACTATAATTAGGCTTCTCCTATAAGGATAGGAGATTCGGGGTCCTGTGACTAACCAACCCAATAAGGTTGTACATTAGGCTATAAAATTATTTCCAAGAGTAAGAATTTCCAGCCTTTATAAACTGTTGTTCAGTATTCTTTGACCTAAAGCACCTGAATGTCCAACGAGACACCCATTTTAGTTTGTTAATACTATAATTAGGCTTCTCCTATAAGGATAGGAGATTCGGGGTCCTGTGACTAACCAACCCAATAAGGGTGTACATTAGGCTATAAAATTTTTTCCAAGAGTAAGAATTTCCAGCCTTTATAAATTGTTATTCAGTATTCTTTGACCTACAGTACCTGAATGTCCAACGAGATACCCATTTTTGTTTGTTAATACTATAATTAGGCTTCTCCTATAAGGATAGGAGATTCGGGGTCCTATGACTAACCCAATAAGGGTGTACATTAAGCTATAAAATTATTTCCAAGAGTAAGAATTTCCAGCCTTTATAAACTGTTATTCAGTATTCTTTGACCTACAGCACCTGAATGTCCAACGAGACACCCATTTTAGTTTGTTAATACTATAATTAGGCTTCTCCTATAAGGATAGGAGATTCGGGGTCCTGTGACTAACCCAATAAGGGTGTACATTAGGCTATAAAATTATTTCCAAGAGTAAGAATTTCCAGCCTTTATAAACTGTTGTTCAGTATTCTTTGACCTACACCACCTGAATTTCCAACGAGCCACCCATTTTAGTTTGTTAATACTATAATTAGGCTTCTCCTATAAGGATAGGAGATTCGGGGTCCTGTGACTAACCCAATAAGGGTGTACATTAGGCTATAAAATTTTTTCCAAGAGTAAGAATTTCCAGCCTTTATAAACTGTTGTTCAGTATTCTTTGACCTACACCACCTGAATGTCCAACGAGACACCCATTTTAGTTTGTTAATACTATAATTAGGCTTCTCCTATAAGGATAGGAGATTCGGGGTCCTGTGACTAACCCAATAAGGGTGTACATTAGGCTATAAAATTATTTCCAAGAGTAAGAATTTCCAGCCTTTATAAACTGTTGTTCAGTATTCTTTGACCTACACCACCTGAATGTCCAACGAGACACCCATTTTAGTTTGTTAATACTATAATTAGGCTTCTCCTATAAGGATAGGAGATTCGGGGTCCTGTGACTAACCCAATAAGGGTGTACATTAGGCTATAAAATTATTTCCAAGAGTAAGAATTTCCAGCCTTTATAAACTGTTGTTCAGTATTCTTTGACCTACACCACCTGAATGTCCAACGAGCCACCCATTTTAGTTTGTTAATACTATAATTAGGCTTCTCCTATAAGGATAGGAGATTCGGGGTCCTGTGACTAACCCAATAAGGGTGTACATTAGGCTATAAAATTATTTCCAAGAGTAAGAATTTCCAGCCTTTATAAACTGTTGTTCAGTATTCTTTGACCTAAAGCACCTGAATGTCCAACGAGACACCCATTTTAGTTTGTTAATACTATAATTAGGCTTCTCCTATAAGGATAGGAGATTCGGGGTCCTGTGACTAACCAACCCAATAAGGGTGTACATTAGGCTATAAAATTTTTTCCAAGAGTAAGAATTTCCAGCCTTTATAAATTGTTATTCAGTATTCTTTGACCTACAGTACCTGAATGTCCAACGAGATACCCATTTTTGTTTGTTAATACTATAATTAGGCTTCTCCTATAAGGATAGGAGATTCAGGGTCCTGTGACTAACCCAATAAGGGTGTACATTAGGCTATAAAATTATTTCCAAGAGTAAGAATTTCCAGCCTTTATAAACTGTTATTCAGTATTCTTTGACCTACAGCACCTGAATGTCCAACGAGACACCCATTTTAGTTTGTTAATACTATAATTAGGCTTCTCCTATAAGGATAGGAGATTCGGGGTCCTGTGACTAACCCAATAAGGGTGTACATTAGGCTATAAAATTATTTCCAAGAGTAAGAATTTCCAGCCTTTATAAACTGTTGTTCAGTATTCTTTGACCTACACCACCTGAATTTCCAACGAGCCACCCATTTTAGTTTGTTAATACTATAATTAGGCTTCTCCTATAAGGATAGGAGATTCGGGGTCCTGTGACTAACCCAATAAGGGTGTACATTAGGCTATAAAATTTTTTCCAAGAGTAAGAATTTCCAGCCTTTATAAACTGTTGTTCAGTATTCTTTGACCTACACCACCTGAATGTCCAACGAGACACCTATTTTAGTTTGTTAATACTATAATTAGGCTTCTCCTATAAGGATAGGAGATTCGGGGTCCTGTGACTAACCCAATAAGGGTGTACATTAGGCTATAAAATTATTTCCAAGAGTAAGAATTTCCAGCCTTTATAAACTGTTATTCAGTATTCTTTGACCTACAGTACCTGAATGTCCAACGAGATACCCATTTTTGTTTGTTAATACTATAATTAGGCTTCTCCTATAAGGATAGGAGATTCAGGGTCCTGTGACTAACCCAATAAGGGTGTACATTAGGCTATAAAATTATTTCCAAGAGTAAGAATTTCCAGCCTTTATAAACTGTTATTCAGTATTCTTTGACCTACAACACCTGAATGTCCAACGAGACACCCATTTTAGTTTGTTAATACTATAATTAGGCTTCTCCTATAAGGATAGGAGATTCGGGGTCCTGTGACTAACCCAATAAGGGTGTACATTAGGCTATAAAATTATTTCCAAGAGTAAGAATTTCCAGCCTTTATAAACTGTTGTTCAGTATTCTTTGACCTACACCACCTGAATTTCCAACGAGCCACCCATTTTAGTTTGTTAATACTATAATTAGGCTTCTCCTATAAGGATAGGAGATTCGGGGTCCTGTGACTAACCCAATAAGGGTGTACATTAGGCTATAAAATTTTTTCCAAGAGTAAGAATTTCCAGCCTTTATAAAATGTTGTTCAGTATTCTTTGACCTACACCACCTGAATGTCCAACGAGACACCCATTTTAGTTTGTTAATACTATAATTAGGCTTCTCCTATAAGGATAGGAGATTCGGGGTCCTGTGACTAACCCAATAAGGGTGTACATTAGGCTATAAAATTATTTCCAAGAGTAAGAATTTCCAGCCTTTATAAACTGTTGTTCAGTATTCTTTGACCTACACCACCTGAATGTCCAACGAGACACCCATTTTAGTTTGTTAATACTATAATTAGGCTTCTCCTATAAGGATAGGAGATTCGGGGTCCTGTGACTAACCCAATAAGGGTGTACATTAGGCTATAAAATTATTTCCAAGAGTAAGAATTTCCAGCCTTTATAAACTGTTGTTCAGTATTCTTTGACCTACACCACCTGAATGTCCAACGAGCCACCCATTTTAGTTTGTTAATACTATAATTAGGCTTCTCCTATAAGGATAGGAGATTCGGGGTCCTGTGACTAACCCAATAAGGGTGTACATTAGGCTATAAAATTATTTCCAAGAGTAAGAATTTCCAGCCTTTATAAACTGTTGTTCAGTATTCTTTGACCTAAAGCACCTGAATGTCCAACGAGACACCCATTTTAGTTTGTTAATACTATAATTAGGCTTCTCCTATAAGGATAGGAGATTCGGGGTCCTGTGACTAACCAACCCAATAAGGGTGTACATTAGGCTATAAAATTTTTTCCAAGAGTAAGAATTTCCAGCCTTTATAAATTGTTATTCAGTATTCTTTGACCTACAGTACCTGAATGTCCAACGAGATACCCATTTTTGTTTGTTAATACTATAATTAGGCTTCTCCTATAAGGATAGGAGATTCAGGGTCCTGTGACTAACCCAATAAGGGTGTACATTAGGCTATAAAATTATTTCCAAGAGTAAGAATTTCCAGCCTTTATAAACTGTTATTCAGTATTCTTTGACCTACAGCACCTGAATGTCCAACGAGACACCCATTTTAGTTTGTTAATACTATAATTAGGCTTCTCCTATAAGGATAGGAGATTCGGGGTCCTGTGACTAACCCAATAAGGGTGTACATTAGGCTATAAAATTATTTCCAAGAGTAAGAATTTCCAGCCTTTATAAACTGTTGTTCAGTATTCTTTGACCTACACCACCTGAATGTCCAACGAGCCACCCATTTTAGTTTGTTAATACTATAATTAGGCTTCTCCTATAAGGATAGGAGATTCGGGGTCCTGTGACTAACCCAATAAGGGTGTACATTAGGCTATAAAATTATTTCCAAGAGTAAGAATTTCCAGCCTTTATAAACTGTTGTTCAGTATTCTTTGACCTAAAGCACCTGAATGTCCAACGAGACACCCATTTTAGTTTGTTAATACTATAATTAGGCTTCTCCTATAAGGATAGGAGATTCGGGGTCCTGTGACTAACCAACCCAATAAGGGTGTACATTAGGCTATAAAATTTTTTCCAAGAGTAAGAATTTCCAGCCTTTATAAATTGTTATTCAGTATTCTTTGACCTACAGTACCTGAATGTCCAACGAGATACCCATTTTTGTTTGTTAATACTATAATTAGGCTTCTCCTATAAGGATAGGAGATTCAGGGTCCTGTGACTAACCCAATAAGGGTGTACATTAGGCTATAAAATTATTTCCAAGAGTAAGAATTTCCAGCCTTTATAAACTGTTATTCAGTATTCTTTGACCTAAAGCACCTGAATGTCCAACGAGACACCCATTTTAGTTTGTTAATACTATAATTAGGCTTCTCCTATAAGGATAGGAGATTCGGGGTCCTGTGACTAACCCAATAAGGGTGTACATTAGGCTATAAAATTATTTCCAAGAGTAAGAATTTCCAGCCTTTATAAACTGTTGTTCAGTATTCTTTGACCTACACCACCTGAATTTCCAACGAGCCACCCATTTTAGTTTGTTAATACTATAATTAGGCTTCTCCTATAAGGATAGGAGATTCGGGGTCCTGTGACTAACCCAATAAGGGTGTACATTAGGCTATAAAATTTTTTCCAAGAGTAAGAATTTCCAGCCTTTATAAACTGTTGTTCAGTATTCTTTGACCTACACCACCTGAATGTCCAACGAGACACCTATTTTAGTTTGTTAATACTATAATTAGGCTTCTCCTATAAGGATAGGAGATTCGGGGTCCTGTGACTAACCCAATAAGGGTGTACATTAGGCTATAAAATTATTTCCAAGAGTAAGAATTTCCAGCCTTTATAAACTGTTGTTCAGTATTCTTTGACCTACACCACCTGAATGTCCAACGAGACACCTATTTTAGTTTGTTAATACTATAATTAGGCTTCTCCTATAAGGATAGGAGATTCGGGGTCCTGTGACTAACCCAATAAGGGTGTACATTAGGCTATAAAATTATTTCCAAGAGTAAGAATTTCCAGCCTTTATAAACTGTTGTTCAGTATTCTTTGACCTACACCACCTGAATTTCCAACGAGCCACCCATTTTAGTTTGTTAATACTATAATTAGGCTTCTCCTATAAGGATAGGAGATTCGGGGTCCTGTGACTAACCCAATAAGGGTGTACATTAGGCTATAAAATTTTTTCCAAGAGTAAGAATTTCCAGCCTTTATAAACTGTTGTTCAGTATTCTTTGACCTACACCACCTGAATGTCCAACGAGACACCTATTTTAGTTTGTTAATACTATAATTAGGCTTCTCCTATAAGGATAGGAGATTCGGGGTCCTGTGACTAACCCAATAAGGGTGTACATTAGGCTATAAAATTATTTCCAAGAGTAAGAATTTCCAGCCTTTATAAACTGTTGTTCAGTATTCTTTGACCTACACCACCTGAATGTCCAACGAGACACCTATTTTAGTTTGTTAATACTATAATTAGGCTTCTCCTATAAGGATAGGAGATTCGGGGTCCTGTGACTAACCCAATAAGGGTGTACATTAGGCTATAAAATTATTTCCAAGAGTAAGAATTTCCAGCCTTTATAAACTGTTGTTCAGTATTCTTTGACCTACACCACCTGAATTTCCAACGAGCCACCCATTTTAGTTTGTTAATACTATAATTAGGCTTCTCCTATAAGGATAGGAGATTCGGGGTCCTGTGACTAACCCAATAAGGGTGTACATTAGGCTATAAAATTTTTTCCAAGAGTAAGAATTTCCAGCCTTTATAAAATGTTGTTCAGTATTCTTTGACCTACACCACCTGAATGTCCAACGAGACACCCATTTTAGTTTGTTAATACTATAATTAGGCTTCTCCTATAAGGATAGGAGATTCGGGGTCCTGTGACTAACCCAATAAGGGTGTACATTAGGCTATAAAATTATTTCCAAGAGTAAGAATTTCCAGCCTTTATAAACTGTTGTTCAGTATTCTTTGACCTACACCACCTGAATGTCCAACGAGACACCCATTTTAGTTTGTTAATACTATAATTAGGCTTCTCCTATAAGGATAGGAGATTCGGGGTCCTGTGACTAACCCAATAAGGGT
The DNA here is from genome assembly GCA_028751855.1 of Ambrosia trifida. Lineage (NCBI taxonomy): Eukaryota > Viridiplantae > Streptophyta > Magnoliopsida > Asterales > Asteraceae > Ambrosia > Ambrosia trifida. Next base: position 828,491 of record CM054126.1, on the reverse strand, counting down.
GTACATTAGGCTATAAAATTATTTCCAAGAGTAAGAATTTCCAGCCTTTATAAACTGTTGTTCAGTATTCTTTGACCTACACCACCTGAATGTCCAACGAGCCACCCATTTTAGTTTGTTAATACTATAATTAGGCTTCTCCTATAAGGATAGGAGATTCGGGGTCCTGTGACTAACCCAATAAGGGTGTACATTAGGCTATAAAATTATTTCCAAGAGTAAGAATTTCCAGCCTTTATAAACTGTTGTTCAGTATTCTTTGACCTAAAGCACCTGAATGTCCAACGAGACACCCATTTTAGTTTGTTAATACTATAATTAGGCTTCTCCTATAAGGATAGGAGATTCGGGGTCCTGTGACTAACCAACCCAATAAGGGTGTACATTAGGCTATAAAATTTTTTCCAAGAGTAAGAATTTCCAGCCTTTATAAATTGTTATTCAGTATTCTTTGACCTACAGTACCTGAATGTCCAACGAGATACCCATTTTTGTTTGTTAATACTATAATTAGGCTTCTCCTATAAGGATAGGAGATTCAGGGTCCTGTGACTAACCCAATAAGGGTGTACATTAGGCTATAAAATTATTTCCAAGAGTAAGAATTTCCAGCCTTTATAAACTGTTATTCAGTATTCTTTGACCTACAGCACCTGAATGTCCAACGAGACACCCATTTTAGTTTGTTAATACTATAATTAGGCTTCTCCTATAAGGATAGGAGATTCGGGGTCCTGTGACTAACCCAATAAGGGTGTACATTAGGCTATAAAATTATTTCCAAGAGTAAGAATTTCCAGCCTTTATAAACTGTTGTTCAGTATTCTTTGACCTACACCACCTGAATGTCCAACGAGCCACCCATTTTAGTTTGTTAATACTATAATTAGGCTTCTCCTATAAGGATAGGAGATTCGGGGTCCTGTGACTAACCCAATAAGGGTGTACATTAGGCTATAAAATTATTTCCAAGAGTAAGAATTTCCAGCCTTTATAAACTGTTGTTCAGTATTCTTTGACCTAAAGCACCTGAATGTCCAACGAGACACCCATTTTAGTTTGTTAATACTATAATTAGGCTTCTCCTATAAGGATAGGAGATTCGGGGTCCTGTGACTAACCAACCCAATAAGGGTGTACATTAGGCTATAAAATTTTTTCCAAGAGTAAGAATTTCCAGCCTTTATAAATTGTTATTCAGTATTCTTTGACCTACAGTACCTGAATGTCCAACGAGATACCCATTTTTGTTTGTTAATACTATAATTAGGCTTCTCCTATAAGGATAGGAGATTCAGGGTCCTGTGACTAACCCAATAAGGGTGTACATTAGGCTATAAAATTATTTCCAAGAGTAAGAATTTCCAGCCTTTATAAACTGTTATTCAGTATTCTTTGACCTAAAGCACCTGAATGTCCAACGAGACACCCATTTTAGTTTGTTAATACTATAATTAGGCTTCTCCTATAAGGATAGGAGATTCGGGGTCCTGTGACTAACCCAATAAGGGTGTACATTAGGCTATAAAATTATTTCCAAGAGTAAGAATTTCCAGCCTTTATAAACTGTTGTTCAGTATTCTTTGACCTACACCACCTGAATTTCCAACGAGCCACCCATTTTAGTTTGTTAATACTATAATTAGGCTTCTCCTATAAGGATAGGAGATTCGGGGTCCTGTGACTAACCCAATAAGGGTGTACATTAGGCTATAAAATTTTTTCCAAGAGTAAGAATTTCCAGCCTTTATAAACTGTTGTTCAGTATTCTTTGACCTACACCACCTGAATGTCCAACGAGACACCTATTTTAGTTTGTTAATACTATAATTAGGCTTCTCCTATAAGGATAGGAGATTCGGGGTCCTGTGACTAACCCAATAAGGGTGTACATTAGGCTATAAAATTATTTCCAAGAGTAAGAATTTCCAGCCTTTATAAACTGTTGTTCAGTATTCTTTGACCTACACCACCTGAATGTCCAACGAGACACCTATTTTAGTTTGTTAATACTATAATTAGGCTTCTCCTATAAGGATAGGAGATTCGGGGTCCTGTGACTAACCCAATAAGGGTGTACATTAGGCTATAAAATTATTTCCAAGAGTAAGAATTTCCAGCCTTTATAAACTGTTGTTCAGTATTCTTTGACCTACACCACCTGAATTTCCAACGAGCCACCCATTTTAGTTTGTTAATACTATAATTAGGCTTCTCCTATAAGGATAGGAGATTCGGGGTCCTGTGACTAACCCAATAAGGGTGTACATTAGGCTATAAAATTTTTTCCAAGAGTAAGAATTTCCAGCCTTTATAAACTGTTGTTCAGTATTCTTTGACCTACACCACCTGAATGTCCAACGAGACACCTATTTTAGTTTGTTAATACTATAATTAGGCTTCTCCTATAAGGATAGGAGATTCGGGGTCCTGTGACTAACCCAATAAGGGTGTACATTAGGCTATAAAATTATTTCCAAGAGTAAGAATTTCCAGCCTTTATAAACTGTTGTTCAGTATTCTTTGACCTACACCACCTGAATGTCCAACGAGACACCTATTTTAGTTTGTTAATACTATAATTAGGCTTCTCCTATAAGGATAGGAGATTCGGGGTCCTCTGACTAACCCAATAAGGGTGTACATTAGGCTATAAAATTATTTCCAAGAGTAAGAATTTCCAGCCTTTATAAACTGTTGTTCAGTATTCTTTGACCTACACCACCTGAATGTCCAACGAGACACCCATTTTAGTTTGTTAATACTATAATTAGGCTTCTCCTATAAGGATAGGAGATTCGGGGTCCTGTGACTAACCCAATAAGGGTGTACATTAGGCTATAAAATTATTTCCAAGAGTAAGAATTTCCAGCCTTTATAAACTGTTGTTCAGTATTCTTTGACCTACACCACCTGAATGTCCAACGAGCCACCCATTTTAGTTTGTTAATACTATAATTAGGCTTCTCCTATAAGGATAGGAGATTCGGGGTCCTGTGACTAACCCAATAAGGGTGTACATTAGGCTATAAAATTATTTCCAAGAGTAAGAATTTCCAGCCTTTATAAACTGTTGTTCAGTATTCTTTGACCTAAAGCACCTGAATGTCCAACGAGACACCCATTTTAGTTTGTTAATACTATAATTAGGCTTCTCCTATAAGGATAGGAGATTCGGGGTCCTGTGACTAACCAACCCAATAAGGGTGTACATTAGGCTATAAAATTATTTCCAAGAGTAAGAATTTCCAGCCTTTATAAACTGTTATTCAGTATTCTTTGACCTACAGTACCTGAATGTCCAACGAGATACCCATTTTTGTTTGTTAATACTATAATTAGGCTTCTCCTATAAGGATAGGAGATTCGGGGTCCTGTGACTAACCCAATAAGGGTGTACATTAGGCTATAAAATTATTTCCAAGAGTAAGAATTTCCAGCCTTTATAAACTGTTGTTCAGTATTCTTTGACCTACAGCACCTGAATGTCCAACTAGACACCCATTTTAGTTTGTTAATACTATAATTAGGCTTCTCCTATAAGGATAGGAGATTCGGGGTCCTGTGACTAACCCAATAAGGGTGTACATTAGGCTATAAAATTATTTCCAAGAGTAAGAATTTCCAGCCTTTATAAACTGTTGTTCAGTATTCTTTGACCTACACCACCTGAATGTCCAACGAGCCACCCATTTTAGTTTGTTAATACTATAATTAGGCTTCTCCTATAAGGATAGGAGATTCGGGGTCCTGTGACTAACCCAATAAGGGTGTACATTAGGCTATAAAATTATTTCCAAGAGTAAGAATTTCCAGCCTTTATAAACTGTTGTTCAGTATTCTTTGACCTAAAGCACCTGAATGTCCAACGAGACACCCATTTTAGTTTGTTAATACTATAATTAGGCTTCTCCTATAAGGATAGGAGATTCGGGGTCCTGTGACTAACCCAATAAAGGTGTACATTAGGCTATAAAATTATTTCCAAGAGTAAGAATTTCCAGCCTTTATAAACTGTTGTTCAGTATTCTTTGACCTACAGCACCTGAATGTCCAACTAGACACCCATTTTAGTTTGTTAATACTATAATTAGGCTTCTCCTACAAGGATAGGAGATTCGGGGTCCTGTGACTAACCCAATAAGGGTGTACATTAGGCTATAAAATTATTTCCAAGAGTAAGAATTTCCAGCCTTTATAAACTGTTGTTCAGTATTCTTTGACCTACACCACCTGAATGTCCAACGAGACACCCATTTTAGTTTGTTAATACTATAATTAGGCTTCTCCTATAAGGATAGGAGATTCGGGGTCCTGTGACTAACCCAATAAGGGTGTACATTAGGCTATAAAATTATTTCCAAGAGTAAGAATTTCCAGCCTTTATAAACTGTTGTTCAGTATTCTTTGACCTACACCACCTGAATGTCCAACGAGCCACCCATTTTAGTTTGTTAATACTATAATTAGGCTTCTCCTATAAGGATAGGAGATTCGGGGTCCTGTGACTAACCCAATAAGGGTGTACATTAGGCTATAAAATTATTTCCAAGAGTAAGAATTTCCAGCCTTTATAAACTGTTGTTCAGTATTCTTTGACCTAAAGCACCGAATGTCCAACGAGACACCCATTTTAGTTTGTTAATACTATAATTAGGCTTCTCCTATAAGGATAGGAGATTCGGGGTCCTGTGACTAACCAACCCAATAAGGGTGTACATTAGGCTATAAAATTATTTCCAAGAGTAAGAATTTCCAGCCTTTATAAACTGTTATTCAGTATTCTTTGACCTACAGTACCTGAATGTCCAACGAGATACCCATTTTTGTTTGTTAATACTATAATTAGGCTTCTCCTATAAGGATAGGAGATTCGGGGTCATGTGACTAACCCAATAAGGGTGTACATTAGGCTATAAAATTATTTCCAAGAGTAAGAATTTCCAGCCTTTATAAACTGTTGTTCAGTATTCTTTGACCTACAGCACCTGAATGTCCAACTAGACACCCATTTTAGTTTGTTAATACTATAATTAGGCTTCTCCTATAAGGATAGGAGATTCGGGGTCCTGTGACAAACCCAATAAGGGTGTACATTAGGCTATAAAATTATTTCCAAGAGTAAGAATTTCCAGCCTTTATAAACTGTTGTTCAGTATTCTTTGACCTACACCACCTGAATGTCCAACGAGCCACCCATTTTAGTTTGTTAATACTATAATTAGGCTTCTCCTATAAGGATAGGAGATTCGGGGTCCTGTGACTAACCCAATAAGGGTGTACATTAGGCTATAAAATTATTTCCAAGAGTAAGAATTTCCAGCCTTTATAAACTGTTGTTCAGTATTCTTTGACCTAAAGCACCTGAATGTCCAACGAGACACCCATTTTAGTTTGTTAATACTATAATTAGGCTTCTCCTATAAGGATAGGAGATTCGGGGTCCTGTGACTAACCCAATAAGGGTGTACATTAGGCTATAAAATTATTTCCAAGAGTAAGAATTTCCAGCCTTTATAAACTGTTGTTCAGTATTCTTTGACCTAAAGCACCTGAATGTCCAACGAGACACCCATTTTAGTTTGTTAATACTATAATTAGGCTTCTCCTATAAGGATAGGAGATTCGGGGTCCTGTGACTAACCCAATAAGGGTGTACATTAGGCTATAAAATTATTTCCAAGAGTAAGAATTTCCAGCCTTTATAAACTGTTGTTCTGTATTCTTTGACCTACACCACCTGAATGTCCAACGAGACACCCATTTTAGTTTGTTAATACTATAATTAGGCTTCTCCTATAAGGATAGGAGATTCGGGGTCCTGTGACTAACCAACCCAATAAGGGTGTACATTAGGCTATAAAATTATTTCCAAGAGTAAGAATTTCCAGCCTTTATAAACTGTTATTCAGTATTCTTTGACCTACAGTACCTGAATGTCCAACGAGATACTCATTTTTGTTTGTTAATACTATAATTAGGCTTCTCCTATAAGGATAGGAGATTCGGGGTCCTGTGACTAACCCAATAAGGGTGTACATTAGGCTATAAAATTATTTCCAAGAGTAAGAATTTCCAGCCTTTATAAACTGTTGTTCAGTATTCTTTGACCTACACCACCTGAATGTCCAACGAGACACCCATTTTAGTTTGTTAATACTATAATTAGGCTTCTCCTATAAGGATAGGAGATTCGGGGTCCTGTGACTAACCCAATAAGGGTGTACATTAGGCTATAAAATTATTTCCAAGAGTAAGAATTTCCAGCCTTTATAAACTGTTGTTCAGTATTCTTTGACCTACACCACCTGAATGTCCAACGAGCCACCCATTTTAGTTTGTTAATACTATAATTAGGCTTCTCCTATAAGGATAGGAGATTCGGGGTCCTGTGACTAACCCAATAAGGGTGTACATTAGGCTATAAAATTATTTCCAAGAGTAAGAATTTCCAGCCTTTATAAACTGTTGTTCAGTATTCTTTGACCTAAAGCACCTGAATGTCCAACGAGACACCCATTTTAGTTTGTTAATACTATAATTAGGCTTCTCCTATAAGGATAGGAGATTCGGGGTCCTGTGACTAACCAACCCAATAAGGGTGTACATTAGGCTATAAAATTATTTCCAAGAGTAAGAATTTCCAGCCTTTATAAACTGTTATTCAGTATTCTTTGACCTACAGTACCTGAATGTCCAACGAGATACCCATTTTTGTTTGTTAATACTATAATTAGGCTTCTCCTATAAGGATAGGAGATTCGGGGTCATGTGACTAACCCAATAAGGGTGTACATTAGGCTATAAAATTATTTCCAAGAGTAAGAATTTCCAGCCTTTATAAACTGTTGTTCAGTATTCTTTGACCTACAGCACCTGAATGTCCAATTAGACACCCATTTTAGTTTGTTAATACTATAATTAGGCTTCTCCTATAAGGATAGGAGATTCGGGGTCCTGTGACAAACCCAATAAGGGTGTACATTAGGCTATAAAATTATTTCCAAGAGTAAGAATTTCCAGCCTTTATAAACTGTTGTTCAGTATTCTTTGACCTACACCACCTGAATGTCCAACGAGCCACCCATTTTAGTTTGTTAATACTATAATTAGGCTTCTCCTATAAGGATAGGAGATTCGGGGTCCTGTGACTAACCCAATAAGGGTGTACATTAGGCTATAAAATTATTTCCAAGAGTAAGAATTTCCAGCCTTTATAAACTGTTGTTCAGTATTCTTTGACCTAAAGCACCTGAATGTCCAACGAGACACCCATTTTAGTTTGTTAATACTATAATTAGGCTTCTCCTATAAGGATAGGAGATTCGGGGTCCTGTGACTAACCCAATAAGGGTGTACATTAGGCTATAAAATTATTTCCAAGAGTAAGAATTTCCAGCCTTTATAAACTGTTGTTCAGTATTCTTTGACCTAAAGCACCTGAATGTCCAACGAGACACCCATTTTAGTTTGTTAATACTATAATTAGGCTTCTCCTATAAGGATAGGAGATTCGGGGTCCTGTGACTAACCCAATAAGGGTGTACATTAGGCTATAAAATTATTTCCAAGAGTAAGAATTTCCAGCCTTTATAAACTGTTGTTCTGTATTCTTTGACCTACACCACCTGAATGTCCAACGAGACACCCATTTTAGTTTGTTAATACTATAATTAGGCTTCTCCTATAAGGATAGGAGATTCGGGGTCCTGTGACTAACCAACCCAATAAGGGTGTACATTAGGCTATAAAATTATTTCCAAGAGTAAGAATTTCCAGCCTTTATAAACTGTTATTCAGTATTCTTTGACCTACAGTACCTGAATGTCCAACGAGATACTCATTTTTGTTTGTTAATACTATAATTAGGCTTCTCCTATAAGGATAGGAGATTCGGGGTCCTGTGACTAACCCAATAAGGGTGTACATTAGGCTATAAAATTATTTCCAAGAGTAAGAATTTCCAGCCTTTATAAACTGTTGTTCAGTATTCTTTGACCTACAGCACCTGAATGTCCAACTAGACACCCATTTTAGTTTGTTAATACTATAATTAGGCTTCTCCTATAAGGATAGGAGATTCGGGGTCCTGTGACTAACCCAATAAGGGTGTACATTAGGCTATAAAATTATTTCCAAGAGTAAGAATTTCCAGCCTTTATAAACTGTTGTTCAGTATTCTTTGACCTACACCACCTGAATGTCCAACGAGCCACCCATTTTAGTTTGTTAATACTATAATTAGGCTTCTCCTATAAGGATAGGAGATTCGGGGTCCTGTGACTAACCCAATAAGGGTGTACATTAGGCTATAAAATTATTTCCAAGAGTAAGAATTTCCAGCCTTTATAAACTGTTGTTCAGTATTCTTTGACCTAAAGCACCTGAATGTCCAACGAGACACCCATTTTAGTTTGTTAATACTATAATTAGGCTTCTCCTATAAGGATAGGAGATTCGGGGTCCTGTGACTAACCCAATAAGGGTGTACATTAGGCTATAAAATTATTTCCAAGAGTAAGAATTTCCAGCCTTTATAAACTGTTGTTCAGTATTCTTTGACCTAAAGCACCTGAATGTCCAACGAGACACCCATTTTAGTTTGTTAATACTATAATTAGGCTTCTCCTATAAGGATAGGAGATTCGGGGTCCTGTGACTAACCCAATAAGGGTGTACATTAGGCTATAAAATTATTTCCAAGAGTAAGAATTTCCAGCCTTTATAAACTGTTGTTCTGTATTCTTTGACCTACACCACCTGAATGTCCAACGAGACACCCATTTTAGTTTGTTAATACTATAATTAGGCTTCTCCTATAAGGATAGGAGATTCGGGGTCCTGTGACTAACCAACCCAATAAGGGTGTACATTAGGCTATAAAATTATTTCCAAGAGTAAGAATTTCCAGCCTTTATAAACTGTTATTCAGTATTCTTTGACCTACAGTACCTGAATGTCCAACGAGATACCCATTTTTGTTTGTTAATACTATAATTAGGCTTCTCCTATAAGGATAGGAGATTCGGGGTCCTGTGACTAACCCAATAAGGGTGTACATTAGGCTATAAAATTATTTCCAAGAGTAAGAATTTCCAGCCTTTATAAACTGTTGTTCAGTATTCTTTGACCTACAGCACCTGAATGTCCAACTAGACACCCATTTTAGTTTGTTAATACTATAATTAGGCTTATCCTATAAGGATAGGAGATTCGGGGTCCTGTGACTAACCCAATAAGGGTGTACATTAGGCTATAAAATTATTTCCAAGAGTAAGAATTTCCAGCCTTTATAAACTGTTGTTCAGTATTCTTTGACCTACACCACCTGAATGTCCAACGAGCCACCCATTTTAGTTTGTTAATACTATAATTAGGCTTCTCCTATAAGGATAGGAGATTCGGGGTCCTGTGACTAACCCAATAAGGGTGTACATTAGGCTATAAAATTATTTCCAAGAGTAAGAATTTCCAGCCTTTATAAACTGTTGTTCAGTATTCTTTGACCTAAAGCACCTGAATGTCCAACGAGACACCCATTTTAGTTTGTTAATACTATAATTAGGCTTCTCCTATAAGGATAGGAGATTCGGGGTCCTGTGACTAACCCAATAAGGGTGTACATTAGGCTATAAAATTATTTCCAAGAGTAAGAATTTCCAGCCTTTATAAACTGTTGTTCAGTATTCTTTGACCTAAAGCACCTGAATGTCCAACGAGACACCCATTTTAGTTTGTTAATACTATAATTAGGCTTCTCCTATAAGGATAGGAGATTCGGGGTCCTGTGACTAACCCAATAAGGGTGTACATTAGGCTATAAAATTATTTCCAAGAGTAAGAATTTCCAGCCTTTATAAACTGTTGTTCTGTATTCTTTGACCTACACCACCTGAATGTCCAACGAGACACCCATTTTAGTTTGTTAATACTATAATTAGGTTTCTCCTATAAGGATAGGAGATTCGGGGTCCTGTGACTAACCCAATAAGGGTGTACATTAGGCTATAAAATTATTTCCAAGAGTAAGAATTTCCAGCCTTTATAAACTGTTGTTCAGTATTCTTTGACCTAAAGCACCTGAATGTCCAACGAGACACCCATTTTAGGTTGTAAATACTATAATTAGGCTTCTCCTATAAGGATAGGAGATTCGGGGTCCTGTGACTAACCCAATAAGGGTGTACATTAGGCTATAAAATTATTTCCAAGAGTAAGAATTTCCAGCCTTTATAAACTGTTGTTCAGTATTCTTTGACCTACACCACCTGAATGTCCAACGAGACACCCATTTTAGGTTGTAAATACTATAATTAGGCTTCTCCTATAAGGATAGGAGATTCGGGGTCCTGTGACTAACCCAATAAGGGTGTACATTAGGCTATAAAATTATTTCCAAGAGTAAGAATTTCCAGCCATTATAAACTGTTGTTCAGTATTCTTTGACCTACACCACCTGAATGTCCAACGAGCCACCCATTTTAGTTTGTTAATACTATAATTAGGCTTCTCCTATAAGGATAGGAGATTCGGGGTCCTGTGACTAACCCAATAAGGGTGTACATTAGGCTATAAAATTATTTCCAAGAGTAAGAATTTCCAGCCTTTATAAACTGTTGTTCAGTATTCTTTGACCTAAAGCACCTGAATGTCCAACGAGACACCCATTTTAGTTTGTTAATACTATAATTAGGCTTCTCCTATAAGGATAGGAGATTCGGGGTCCTGTGACTAACCCAATAAGGGTGTACATTAGGCTATAAAATTATTTCCAAGAGTAAGAATTTCCAGCCTTTATAAACTGTTGTTCAGTATTCTTTGACCTAAAGCACCTGAATGTCCAACGAGACACCCATTTTAGGTTGTAAATACTATAATTAGGCTTCTCCTATAAGGATAGGAGATTCGGGGTCCTGTGACTAACCCAATAAGGGTGTACATTAGGCTATAAAATTATTTCCAAGAGTAAGAATTTCCAGCCTTTATAAACTGTTGTTTAGTATTCTTTGACCTACACCACCTGAATGTCCAACGAGACACCCATTTTAGTTTGTTAATACTATAATTAGGCTTCTCCTATAAGGATAGGAGATTCGGGGTCCTGTGACTAACCCAATAAGGGTGTACATTAGGCTATAAAATTATTTCCAAGAGTAAGAATTTCCAGCCTTTATAAACTGTTGTTCAGTATTCTTTGACCTACACCACCTGAATGTCCAACGAGCCACCCATTTTAGTTTGTTAATACTATAATTAGGCTTCTCCTATAAGGATAGGAGATTCGGGGTCCTGTGACTAACCCAATAAGGGTGTACATTAGGCTATAAAATTATTTCCAAGAGTAAGAATTTCCAGCCTTTGTAAACTGTTGTTCAGTATTCTTTGACCTACAGCACCTGAATGTCCAACGAGACACCCATTTTAGTTTGTTAATACTATAATTAGGCTTCTCCTATAAGGATAGGAGATTCGGGGTCCTGTGACTAACCCAATAAGGGTGTACATTAGGCTATAAAATTATTTCCAAGAGTAAGAATTTCCAGCCTTTATAAACTGTTGTTCAGTATTCTTTGACCTACAGCACCTGAATGTCCAACTAGACACCCATTTTAGTTTGTTAATACTATAATTAGGCTTCTCCTATAAGGATAGGAGATTCGGGGTCCTGTGACTAACCCAATAAGGGTGTACATTAGGCTATAAAATTATTTCCAAGAGTAAGAATTTCCAGCCTTTATAAACTGTTGTTCAGTATTCTTTGACCTACACCACCTGAATGTCCAACGAGCCACCCATTTTAGTTTGTTAATACTATAATTAGGCTTCTCCTATAAGGATAGGAGATTCGGGGTCCTGTGACTAACCCAATAAGGGTGTACATTAGGCTATAAAATTATTTCCAAGAGTAAGAATTTCCAGCCTTTATAAACTGTTGTTCAGTATTCTTTGACCTAAAGCACCTGAATGTCCAACGAGACACCCATTTTAGTTTGTTAATACTATAATTAGGCTTCTCCTATAAGGATAGGAGATTCGGGGTCCTGTGACTAACCCAATAAGGGTGTACATTAGGCTATAAAATTATTTCCAAGAGTAAGAATTTCCAGCCTTTATAAACTGTTGTTCAGTATTCTTTGACCTAAAGCACCTGAATGTCCAACGAGACACCCATTTTAGTTTGTTAATACTATAATTAGGCTTCTCCTATAAGGATAGGAGATTCGGGGTCCTGTGACTAACCCAATAAGGGTGTACATTAGGCTATAAAATTATTTCCAAGAGTAAGAATTTCCAGCCTTTATAAACTGTTGTTCTGTATTCTTTGACCTACACCACCTGAATGTCCAACGAGACACCCATTTTAGTTTGTTAATACTATAATTAGGCTTCTCCTATAAGGATAGGAGATTCGGGGTCCTGTGACTAACCCAATAAGGGTGTACATTAGGCTATAAAATTATTTCCAAGAGTAAGAATTTCCAGCCTTTATAAACTGTTGTTCAGTATTCTTTGACCTAAAGCACCTGAATGTCCAACGAGACACCCATTTTAGTTTGTTAATACTATAATTAGGCTTCTCCTATAAGGATAGGAGATTCGGGGTCCTGTGACTAACCCAATAAGGGTGTACATTAGGCTATAAAATTATTTCCAAGAGTAAGAATTTCCAGCCTTTATAAACTGTTGTTCTGTATTCTTTGACCTACACCACCTGAATGTCCAACGAGACACCCATTTTAGTTTGTTAATACTATAATTAGGCTTCTCCTATAAGGATAGGAGATTCGGGGTCCTGTGACTAACCCAATAAGGGTGTACATTAGGCTATAAAATTATTTCCAAGAGTAAGAATTTCCAGCCTTTATAAACTGTTGTTCAGTATTCTTTGACCTAAAGCACCTGAATGTCCAACGAGACACCCATTTTAGTTTGTTAATACTATAATTAGGCTTCTCCTATAAGGATAGGAGATTCGGGGTCCTGTGACTAACCCAATAAGGGTGTACATTAGGCTATAAAATTATTTCCAAGAGTAAGAATTTCCAGCCTTTATAAACTGTTGTTCTGTATTCTTTGACCTACACCACCTGAATGTCCAACGAGACACCCATTTTAGTTTGTTAATACTATAATTAGGCTTCTCCTATAAGGATAGGAGATTCGGGGTCCTGTGACTAACCCAATAAGGGTGTACATTAGGCTATAAAATTATTTCCAAGAGTAAGAATTTCCAGCCTTTATAAACTGTTGTTCAGTATTCTTTGACCTAAAGCACCTGAATGTCCAACGAGACACCCATTTTAGGTTGTAAATACTATAATTAGGCTTCTCCTATAAGGATAGGAGATTCGGGGTCCTGTGACTAACCCAATAAGGGTGTACATTAGGCTATAAAATTATTTCCAAGAGTAAGAATTTCCAGCCTTTATAAACTGTTGTTCAGTATTCTTTGACCTACACCACCTGAATGTCCAACGAGACACCCATTTTAGTTTGTTAATACTATAATTAGGCTTCTCCTATAAGGATAGGAGATTCGGGGTCCTGTGACTAACCCAATAAGGGTGTACATTAGGCTATAAAATTATTTCCAAGAGTAAGAATTTCCAGCCTTTATAAACTGTTGTTCAGTATTCTTTGACCTACAGCACCTGAATGTCCAACGAGACACCCATTTTAGTTTGTTAATACTATAATTAGGCTTCTCCTATAAGGATAGGAGATTCGGGGTCCTGTGACTAACCCAATAAGGGTGTACATTAGGCTATAAAATTATTTCCAAGAGTAAGAATTTCCAGCCTTTATAAACTGTTGTTCAGTATTCTTTGACCTACACCACCTGAATGTCCAACGAGCCACCCATTTTAGTTTGTTAATACTATAATTAGGCTTCTCCTATAAGGATAGGAGATTCGGGGTCCTGTGACTAACCCAATAAGGGTGTACATTAGGCTATAAAATTATTTCCAAGCGTAAGAATTTCCAGCCTTTATAAACTGTTGTTCAGTATTCTTTGACCTAAAGCACTTGAATGTCCAACGAGACACCCATTTTAGTTTGTTAATACTATAATTAGGCTTCTCCTATAAGGATAGGAGATTCGGGGTCCTGTGACTAACCCAATAAGGGTGTACATTAGGCTATAAAATTATTTCCAAGAGTAAGAATTTCCAGCCTTTATAAACTGTTGTTCAGTATTCTTTGACCTAAAGCACCTGAATGTCCAACGAGACACCCATTTTAGTTTGTTAATACTATAATTAGGCTTCTCCTATAAGGATAGGAGATTCGGGGTCCTGTGACTAACCCAATAAGGGTGTACATTAGGCTATAAAATTATTTCCAAGAGTAAGAATTTCCAGCCTTTATAAACTGTTGTTCTGTATTCTTTGACCTACACCACCTGAATGTCCAACGAGACACCCATTTTAGTTTGTTAATACTATAATTAGGCTTCTCCTATAAGGATAGGAGATTCGGGGTCCTGTGACTAACCCAATAAGGGTGTACATTAGGCTATAAAATTATTTCCAAGAGTAAGAATTTCCAGCCTTTATAAACTGTTGTTCAGTATTCTTTGACCTACACCACCTGAATGTCCAACGAGCCACCCATTTTAGTTTGTTAATACTATAATTAGGCTTCTCCTATAAGGATAGGAGATTCGGGGTCCTGTGACTAACCCAATAAGGGTGTACATTAGGCTATAAAATTATTTCCAAGCGTAAGAATTTCCAGCCTTTATAAACTGTTGTTCAGTATTCTTTGACCTAAAGCACTTGAATGTCCAACGAGACACCCATTTTAGTTTGTTAATACTATAATTAGGCTTCTCCTATAAGGATAGGAGATTCGGGGTCCTGTGACTAACCCAATAAGGGTGTACATTAGGCTATAAAATTATTTCCAAGAGTAAGAATTTCCAGCCTTTATAAACTGTTGTTCAGTATTCTTTGACCTAAAGCACCTGAATGTCCAACGAGACACCCATTTTAGTTTGTTAATACTATAATTAGGCTTCTCCTATAAGGATAGGAGATTCGGGGTCCTGTGACTAACCCAATAAGGGTGTACATTAGGCTATAAAATTATTTCCAAGAGTAAGAATTTCCAGCCTTTATAAACTGTTGTTCTGTATTCTTTGACCTACACCACCTGAATGTCCAACGAGACACCCATTTTAGTTTGTTAATACTATAATTAGGCTTCTCCTATAAGGATAGGAGATTCGGGGTCCTGTGACTAACCCAATAAGGGTGTACATTAGGCTATAAAATTATTTCCAAGAGTAAGAATTTCCAGCCTTTATAAACTGTTGTTCTGTATTCTTTGACCTACACCACCTGAATGTCCAACGAGACACCCATTTTAGTTTGTTAATACTATAATTAGGCTTCTCCTATAAGGATAGGAGATTCGGGGTCCTGTGACTAACCCAATAAGGGTGTACATTAGGCTATAAAATTATTTCCAAGAGTAAGAATTTCCAGCCTTTATAAACTGTTGTTCAGTATTCTTTGACCTACACCACCTGAATGTCCAACGAGCCACCCATTTTAGTTTGTTAATACTATAATTAGGCTTCTCCTATAAGGATAGGAGATTCGGGGTCCTGTGACTAACCCAATAAGGGTGTACATTAGGCTATAAAATTATTTCCAAGAGTAAGAATTTCCAGCCTTTATAAACTGTTGTTCAGTATTCTTTGACCTACAGCACCTGAATGTCCAACGAGACACCCATTTTAGTTTGTTAATACTATAATTAGGCTTCTCCTATAAGGATAGGAGATTCGGGGTCCTGTGACTAACCCAATAAGGGTGTACATTAGGCTATAAAATTATTTCCAAGAGTAAGAATTTCCAGCCTTTATAAACTGTTGTTCAGTATTCTTTGACCTACACCACCTGAATGTCCAACGAGCCACCCATTTTAGTTTGTTAATACTATAATTAGGCTTCTCCTATAAGGATAGGAGATTCGGGGTCCTGTGACTAACCCAATAAGGGTGTACATTAGGCTATAAAATTATTTCCAAGCGTAAGAATTTCCAGCCTTTATAAACTGTTGTTCAGTATTCTTTGACCTAAAGCACTTGAATGTCCAACGAGACACCCATTTTAGTTTGTTAATACTATAATTAGGCTTCTCCTATAAGGATAGGAGATTCGGGGTCCTGTGACTAACCCAATAAGGGTGTACATTAGGCTATAAAATTATTTCCAAGAGTAAGAATTTCCAGCCTTTATAAACTGTTGTTCAGTATTCTTTGACCTACACCACCTGAATGTCCAACGAGACACCCATTTTAGTTTGTTAATACTATAATTAGGCTTCTCCTATAAGGATAGGAGATTCGGGGTCCTGTGACTAACCCAATAAGGGTGTACATTAGGCTATAAAATTATTTCCAAGAGTAAGAATTTCCAGCCTTTATAAACTGTTGTTCTGTATTCTTTGACCTACACCACCTGAATGTCCAACGAGACACCCATTTTAGTTTGTTAATACTATAATTAGGCTTCTCCTATAAGGATAGGAGATTCGGGGTCCTGTGACTAACCCAATAAGGGTGTACATTAGGCTATAAAATTATTTCCAAGAGTAAGAATTTCCAGCCTTTATAAACTGTTGTTCAGTATTCTTTGACCTACACCACCTGAATGTCCAACGAGCCACCCATTTTAGTTTGTTAATACTATAATTAGGCTTCTCCTATAAGGATAGGAGATTCGGGGTCCTGTGACTAACCCAATAAGGGTGTACATTAGGCTATAAAATTATTTCCAAGCGTAAGAATTTCCAGCCTTTATAAACTGTTGTTCAGTATTCTTTGACCTAAAGCACTTGAATGTCCAACGAGACACCCATTTTAGTTTGTTAATACTATAATTAGGCTTCTCCTATAAGGATAGGAGATTCGGGGTCCTGTGACTAACCCAATAAGGGTGTACATTAGGCTATAAAATTATTTCCAAGAGTAAGAATTTCCAGCCTTTATAAACTGTTGTTCAGTATTCTTTGACCTAAAGCACCTGAATGTCCAACGAGACACCCATTTTAGTTTGTTAATACTATAATTAGGCTTCTCCTATAAGGATAGGAGATTCGGGGTCCTGTGACTAACCCAATAAGGGTGTACATTAGGCTATAAAATTATTTCCAAGAGTAAGAATTTCCAGCCTTTATAAACTGTTGTTCTGTATTCTTTGACCTACACCACCTGAATGTCCAACGAGACACCCATTTTAGTTTGTTAATACTATAATTAGGCTTCTCCTATAAGGATAGGAGATTCGGGGTCCTGTGACTAACCCAATAAGGGTGTACATTAGGCTATAAAATTATTTCCAAGAGTAAGAATTTCCAGCCTTTATAAACTGTTGTTCAGTATTCTTTGACCTAAAGCACCTGAATGTCCAACGAGACACCCATTTTAGTTTGTAAATACTATAATTAGGCTTCTCCTATAAGGATAGGAGATTCGGGGTCCTGTGACTAACCCAATAAGGGTGTACATTAGGCTATAAAATTATTTCCAAGAGTAAGAATTTCCAGCCTTTATAAACTGTTGTTCAGTATTCTTTGACCTAAAGCACCTGAATGTCCAACGAGACACCCATTTTAGTTTGTAAATACTATAATTAGGCTTCTCCTATAAGGATAGGAGATTCGGGGTCCTGTGACTAACCCAATAAGGGTGTACATTAGGCTATAAAATTATTTCCAAGAGTAAGAATTTCCAGCCTTTATAAACTGTTGTTCAGTATTCTTTGACTTACAGCACCTGAATGTC
Source organism: Ambrosia trifida (assembly GCA_028751855.1). Taxonomy (NCBI): domain Eukaryota; kingdom Viridiplantae; phylum Streptophyta; class Magnoliopsida; order Asterales; family Asteraceae; genus Ambrosia; species Ambrosia trifida. The sequence goes on along the minus strand of CM054126.1, from coordinate 810,694 downwards.
CAACGAGACACCCATTTTAGTTTGTTAATACTATAATTAGGCTTCTCCTATAAGGATAGGAGATTCGGGGTCCTGTTACTAACCCAATAAGGGTGTACATTAGGCTATAAAATTATTTCCAAGAGTAAGAATTTCTAGCCTTTATAAACTGTTGTTCATTATTCTTTGACCTACACCACCTGAATGTCCAACGAGACACCCATTTTAGTTTGTTAATACTATAATTAGGCTTCTCCTATAAGGATAGGAGATTCGGGGTCCTGTGACTAACCAACCCAATAAGGGTGTACATTAGGCTATAAAATTATTTCCAAGAGTAAGAATTTCCAGCCTTTATAAACTGTTGTTCAGTATTCTTTGACCTAAAGCACCTGAATGTCCAATGAGACACCCATTTTAGGTTGTAAATACTATAATTAGGCTTCTCCTATAAGGATAGGAGATTCGGGGTCCTGTGACTAACCCAATAAGGGTGTACATTAGGCTATAAAATTATTTCCAAGAGTAAGAATTACCAGCCTTTATAAACTGTTGTTCAGTATTCTTTGACCTACACCACCTGAATGTCCAACGAGACACCCATTTTAGTTTGTTAATACTATAATTAGGCTTCTCCTATAAGGATAGGAGATTCGGGGTCCTGTGACTAACCCAATAAGGGTGTACATTAGGCTATAAAATTATTTCCAAGAGTAAGAATTTCCAGCCTTTATAAACTGTTGTTCAGTATTCTTTGACCTAAAGCACCTGAATGTCCAACGAGACACCCATTGTAGTTTGTTAATACTATAATTAGGCTTCTCCTATAAGGATAGGAGATTCGGGGTCCTGTGACTAACCCAATAAGGGTGTACATTAGGCTATAAAATTATTTCCAAGAGTAAGAATTTCTAGCCTTTATAAACTGTTGTTCAGTATTCTTTGACCTAAAGCACCTGAATGTCCAACGAGACACCCATTTTAGTTTGTTAATACTATAATTAGGCTTCTCCTATAAGGATAGGAGATTCGGGGTCCTGTGACTAACCCAATAAGGGTGTACATTAGGCTATAAAATTATTTCCAAGAGTAAGAATTTCCAGCCTTTATAAACTGTTGTTCTGTATTCTTTGACCTACACCACCTGAATGTCCAACGAGCCACCCATTTTAGTTTGTTAATACTATAATTAGGCTTCTCCTATAAGGATAGGAGATTCGGGGTCCTGTGACTAACCCAATAAGGGTGTACATTAGGCTATAAAATTATTTCCAAGCGTAAGAATTTCCAGCCTTTATAAACTGTTGTTCAGTATTCTTTGACCTAAAGCACTTGAATGTCCAACGAGACACCCATTTTAGTTTGTTAATACTATAATTAGGCTTCTCCTATAAGGATAGGAGATTCGGGGTCCTGTGACTAACCCAATAAGGGTGTACATTAGGCTATAAAATTATTTCCAAGAGTAAGAATTTCCAGCCTTTATAAACTGTTGTTCAGTATTCTTTGACCTAAAGCACCTGAATGTCCAACGAGACACCCATTTTAGTTTGTTAATACTATAATTAGGCTTCTCCTATAAGGATAGGAGATTCGGGGTCCTGTGACTAACCCAATAAGGGTGTACATTAGGCTATAAAATTATTTCCAAGAGTAAGAATTTCCAGCCTTTATAAACTGTTGTTCTGTATTCTTTGACCTACACCACCTGAATGTCCAACGAGACACCCATTTTAGTTTTTTAATACTATAATTAGGCTTCTCCTATAAGGATAGGAGATTCGGGGTCCTGTGACTAACCCAATAAGGGTGTACATTAGGCTATAAAATTATTTCCAAGAGTAAGAATTTCCAGCCTTTATAAACTGTTGTTCAGTATTCTTTGACCTAAAGCACCTGAATGTCCAACGAGACACCCATTTTAGTTTGTAAATACTATAATTAGGCTTCTCCTATAAGGATAGGAGATTCGGGGTCCTGTGACTAACCCAATAAGGGTGTACATTAGGCTATAAAATTATTTCCAAGAGTAAGAATTTCCAGCCTTTATAAACTGTTGTTCAGTATTCTTTGACCTAAAGCACCTGAATGTCCAACGAGACACCCATTTTAGTTTGTAAATACTATAATTAGGCTTCTCCTATAAGGATAGGAGATTCGGGGTCCTGTGACTAACCCAATAAGGGTGTACATTAGGCTATAAAATTATTTCCAAGAGTAAGAATTTCCAGCCTTTATAAACTGTTGTTCAGTATTCTTTGACTTACAGCACCTGAATGTCCAACGAGACACCCATTTTAGTTTGTTAATACTATAATTAGGATTCTCCTATAAGGATAGGAGATTCGGGGTCCTGTTACTAACCCAATAAGGGTGTACATTAGGCTATAAAATTATTTCCAAGAGTAAGAATTTCTAGCCTTTATAAACTGTTGTTCATTATTCTTTGACCTACACCACCTGAATGTCCAACGAGACACCCATTTTAGTTTGTTAATACTATAATTAGGCTTCTCCTATAAGGATAGGAGATTCGGGGTCCTGTGACTAACCAACCCAATAAGGGTGTACATTAGGCTATAAAATTATTTCCTAGAGTAAGAATTTCCAGCCTTTATAAACTGTTGTTCAGTATTCTTTGACCTAAAGCACCTGAATGTCCAATGAGACACCCATTTTAGGTTGTAAATACTATAATTAGGCTTCTCCTATAAGGATAGGAGATTCGGGGTCCTGTGACTAACCCAATAAGGGTGTACATTAGGCTATAAAATTATTTCCAAGAGTAAGAATTTCCAGCCTTTATAAACTGTTGTTCAGTATTCTTTGACCTACACCACCTGAATGTCCAACGAGACACCCATTTTAGTTTGTTAATACTATAATTAGGCTTCTCCTATAAGGATAGGAGATTCGGGGTCCTGTGACTAACCCAATAAGGGTGTACATTAGGCTATAAAATTATTTCCAAGAGTAAGAATTTCCAGCCTTTATAAACTGTTGTTCAGTATTCTTTGACCTAAAGCACCTGAATGTCCAACGAGACACCCATTTTAGTTTGTTAATACTATAATTAGGCTTCTCCTATAAGGATAGGAGATTCGGGGTCCTGTGACTAACCCAGTAAGGGTGTACATTAGGCTATAAAATTATTTCCAAGAGTAAGAATTTCCAGCCTTTATAAACTGTTGTTCAGTATTCTTTGACTTACAGCACCTGAATGTCCAACGAGACACCCATTTTAGTTTGTTAATACTATAATTAGGATTCTCCTATAAGGATACGAGATTCGGGGTCCTGTTACTAACCCAATAAGGGTGTACATTAGGCTATAAAATTATTTCCAAGAGTAAGAATTTCTAGCCTTTATAAACTGTTGTTCATTATTCTTTGACCTACACCACCTGAATGTCCAACGAGACACCCATTTTAGTTTGTTAATACTATAATTAGGCTTCTCCTATAAGGATAGGAGATTCGGGGTCCTGTGACTAACCAACCCAATAAGGGTGTACATTAGGCTATAAAATTATTTCCAAGAGTAAGAATTTCCAGCCTTTATAAACTGTTGTTCAGTATTCTTTGACCTAAAGCACCTGAATGTCCAATGAGACACCCATTTTAGGTTGTAAATACTATAATTAGGCTTCTCCTATAAGGATAGGAGATTCGGGGTCCTGTGACTAACCCAATAAGGGTGTACATTAGGCTATAAAATTATTTCCAAGAGTAAGAATTTCCAGCCTTTATAAACTGTTGTTCAGTATTCTTTGACCTACACCACCTGAATGTCCAACGAGACACCCATTTTAGTTTGTTAATACTATAATTAGGCTTCTCCTATAAGGATAGGAGATTCGGGGTCCTGTGACTAACCCAATAAGGGTGTACATTAGGCTATAAAATTATTTCCAAGAGTAAGAATTTCCAGCCTTTATAAACTGTTGTTCAGTATTCTTTGACCTACACCACCTGAATGTCCAACGAGACACCCATTTTAGTTTGTTAATACTATAATTAGGCTTCTCCTATAAGGATAGGAGATTCGGGGTCCTGTGACTAACCCAATAAGGGTGTACATTAGGCTATAAAATTATTTCCAAGAGTAAGAATTTCCAGCCTTTATAAACTGTTGTTCAGTATTCTTTGACCTAAAGCACCTGAATGTCCAACGAGACACCCATTTTAGTTTGTTAATACTATAATTAGGCTTCTCCTATAAGGATAGGAGATTCGGGGTCCTGTGACTAACCCAGTAAGGGTGTACATTAGGCTATAAAATTATTTCCAAGAGTAAGAATTTCCAGCCTTTATAAACTGTTGTTCAGTATTCTTTGACTTACAGCACCTGAATGTCCAACGAGACACCCATTTTAGTTTGTTAATACTATAATTAGGATTCTCCTATAAGGATACGAGATTCGGGGTCCTGTTACTAACCCAATAAGGGTGTACATTAGGCTATAAAATTATTTCCAAGAGTAAGAATTTCTAGCCTTTATAAACTGTTGTTCATTATTCTTTGACCTACACCACCTGAATGTCCAACGAGACACCCATTTTAGTTTGTTAATACTATAATTAGGCTTCTCCTATAAGGATAGGAGATTCGGGGTCCTGTGACTAACCAACCCAATAAGGGTGTACATTAGGCTATAAAATTATTTCCAAGAGTAAGAATTTCCAGCCTTTATAAACTGTTGTTCAGTATTCTTTGACCTAAAGCACCTGAATGTCCAATGAGACACCCATTTTAGGTTGTAAATACTATAATTAGGCTTCTCCTATAAGGATAGGAGATTCGGGGTCCTGTGACTAACCCAATAAGGGTGTACATTAGGCTATAAAATTATTTCCAAGAGTAAGAATTTCCAGCCTTTATAAACTGTTGTTCAGTATTCTTTGACCTACACCACCTGAATGTCCAACGAGACACCCATTTTAGTTTGTTAATACTATAATTAGGCTTCTCCTATAAGGATAGGAGATTCGGGGTCCTGTGACTAACCCAATAAGGGTGTACATTAGGCTATAAAATTATTTCCAAGAGTAAGAATTTCCAGCCTTTATAAACTGTTGTTCAGTATTCTTTGACCTAAAGCACCTGAATGTCCAACGAGACACCCATTTTAGTTTGTTAATACTATAATTAGGATTCTCCTATAAGGATAGGAGATTCGGGGTCCTGTTACTAACCCAATAAGGGTGTACATTAGGCTATAAAATTATTTCCAAGAGTAAGAATTTCTAGCCTTTATAAACTGTTGTTCATTATTCTTTGACCTACACCACCTGAATGTCCAACGAGACACCCATTTTAGTTTGTTAATACTATAATTAGGCTTCTCCTATAAGGATAGGAGATTCGGGGTCCTGTGACTAACCAACCCAATAAGGGTGTACATTAGGCTATAAAATTATTTCCAAGAGTAAGAATTTCCAGCCTTTATAAACTGTTGTTCAGTATTCTTTGACCTAAAGCACCTGAATGTCCAATGAGACACCCATTTTAGGTTGTAAATACTATAATTAGGCTTCTCCTATAAGGATAGGAGATTCGGGGTCCTGTGACTAACCCAATAAGGGTGTACATTAGGCTATAAAATTATTTCCAAGAGTAAGAATTTCAAGCCTTTATAAACTGTTGTTCAGTATTCTTTGACCTACACCACCTGAATGTCCAACGAGACACCCATTTTAGTTTGTTAATACTATAATTAGGCTTCTCCTATAAGGATAGGAGATTCGGGGTCCTGTGACTAACCCAATAAGGGTGTACATTAGGCTATAAAATTATTTCCAAGAGTAAGAATTTCCAGCCTTTATAAACTGTTGTTCAGTATTCTTTGACCTAAAGCACCTGAATGTCCAACGAGACACCCATTTTAGTTTGTTAATACTATAATTAGGCTTCTCCTATAAGGATAGGAGATTCGGGGTCCTGTGACTAACCCAATAAGGGTGTACATTAGGCTATAAAATTATTTCCAAGAGTAAGAATTTCTAGCCTTTATAAACTGTTGTTCAGTATTCTTTGACCTAAAGCACCTGAATGTCCAACGAGACACCCATTTTAGTTTGTTAATACTATAATTAGGCTTCTCCTATAAGGATAGGAGATTCGGGGTCCTGTGACTAACCCAATAAGGGTGTACATTAGGCTATAAAATTATTTCCAAGAGTAAGAATTTCCAGCCTTTATAAACTGTTGTTCTGTATTCTTTGACCTACACCACCTGAATGTCCAACGAGACACCCATTTTAGTTTGTTAATACTATAATTAGGCTTCTCCTATAAGGATAGGAGATTCGGGGTCCTGTGACTAACCCAATAAGGGTGTACATTAGGCTATAAAATTATTTCCAAGAGTAAGAATTTCCAGCCTTTATAAACTGTTGTTCAGTATTCTTTGACCTAAAGCACCTGAATGTCCAACGAGACACCCATTTTAGGTTGTAAATACTATAATTAGGCTTCTCCTATAAGGATAGGAGATTCGGGGTCCTGTGACTAACCCAATAAGGGTGTACATTAGGCTATAAAATTATTTCCAAGAGTAAGAATTTCCAGCCTTTATAAACTGTTGTTCCGTATTCTTTGACCTACACCACCTGAATGTCCAACGAGACACCCATTTTAGTTTGTTAATACTATAATTAGGCTTCTCCTATAAGGATAGGAGATTCGGGGTCCTGTGACTAACCCAATAAGGGTGTACATTAGGCTATAAAATTATTTCCAAGAGTAAGAATTTCCAGCCTTTATAAACTGTTGTTCAGTATTCTTTGACCTACACCACCTGAATGTCCAACGAGCCACCCATTTTAGTTTGTTAATACTATAATTAGGCTTCTCCTATAAGGATAGGAGATTCGGGGTCCTGTGACTAACCCAATAAGGGTGTACATTAGGCTATAAAATTATTTCCAAGAGTAAGAATTTCCAGCCTTTATAAACTGTTGTTCAGTATTCTTTGACCTACAGCACCTGAATGTCCAACGAGACACCCATTTTAGTTTGTTAATACTATAATTAGGCTTCTCCTATAAGGATAGGAGATTCGGGGTCCTGTGACTAACCCAATAAGGGTGTACATTAGGCTATAAAATTATTTCCAAGAGTAAGAATTTCCAGCCTTTATAAACTGTTGTTCAGTATTCTTTGACCTACACCACCTGAATGTCCAACGAGCCACCCATTTTAGTTTGTTAATACTATAATTAGGCTTCTCCTATAAGGATAGGAGATTCGGGGTCCTGTGACTAACCCAATAAGGGTGTACATTAGGCTATAAAATTATTTCCAAGCGTAAGAATTTCCAGCCTTTATAAACTGTTGTTCAGTATTCTTTGACCTAAAGCACCTGAATGTCCAACGAGACACCCATTTTAGTTTGTTAATACTATAATTAGGCTTCTCCTATAAGGATAGGAGATTCGGGGTCCTGTGACTAACCCAATAAGGGTGTACATTAGGCTATAAAATTATTTCCAAGAGTAAGAATTTCCAGCCTTTATAAACTGTTGTTCAGTATTCTTTGACCTAAAGCACCTGAATGTCCAACGAGACACCCATTTTAGTTTGTTAATACTATAATTAGGCTTCTCCTATAAGGATAGGAGATTCGGGGTCCTGTGACTAACCCAATAAGGGTGTACATTAGGCTATAAAATTATTTCCAAGAGTAAGAATTTCCAGCCTTTATAAACTGTTGTTCCGTATTCTTTGACCTACACCACCTGAATGTCCAACGAGACACCCATTTTAGTTTGTTAATACTATAATTAGGCTTCTCCTATAAGGATAGGAGATTCGGGGTCCTGTGACTAACCCAATAAGGGTGTACATTAGGCTATAAAATTATTTCCAAGAGTAAGAATTTCCAGCCTTTATAAACTGTTGTTCAGTATTCTTTGACCTAAAGCACCTGAATGTCCAACGAGACACCCATTTTAGTTTGTTAATACTATAATTAGGCTTCTCCTATAAGGATAGGAGATTCGGGGTCCTGTGACTAACCCAATAAGGGTGTACATTAGGCTATAAAATTATTTCCAAGAGTAAGAATTTCCAGCCTTTATAAACTGTTGTTCTGTATTCTTTGACCTACACCACCTGAATGTCCAACGAGACACCCATTTTAGTTTGTTAATACTATAATTAGGCTTCTCCTATAAGGATAGGAGATTCGGGGTCCTGTGACTAACCCAATAAGGGTGTACATTAGGCTATAAAATTATTTCCAAGAGTAAGAATTTCCAGCCTTTATAAACTGTTGTTCAGTATTCTTTGACCTAAAGCACCTGAATGTCCAACGAGACACCCATTTTAGTTTGTAAATACTATAATTAGGCTTCTCCTATAAGGATAGGAGATTCGGGGTCCTGTGACTAACCCAATAAGGGTGTACATTAGGCTATAAAATTATTTCCAAGAGTAAGAATTTCCAGCCTTTATAAACTGTTGTTCAGTATTCTTTGACCTAAAGCACCTGAATGTCCAACGAGACACCCATTTTAGTTTGTAAATACTATAATTAGGCTTCTCCTATAAGGATAGGAGATTCGGGGTCCTGTGACTAACCCAATAAGGGTGTACATTAGGCTATAAAATTATTTCCAAGAGTAAGAATTTCCAGCCTTTATAAACTGTTGTTCAGTATTCTTTGACTTACAGCACCTGAATGTCCAACGAGACACCCATTTTAGTTTGTTAATACTATAATTAGGCTTCTCCTATAAGGATAGGAGATTCGGGGTCCTGTTACTAACCCAATAAGGGTGTACATTAGGCTATAAAATTATTTCCAAGAGTAAGAATTTCTAGCCTTTATAAACTGTTGTTCATTATTCTTTGACCTACACCACCTGAATGTCCAACGAGACACCCATTTTAGTTTGTTAATACTATAATTAGGCTTCTCCTATAAGGATAGGAGATTCGGGGTCCTGTGACTAACCAACCCAATAAGGGTGTACATTAGGCTATAAAATTATTTCCAAGAGTAAGAATTTCCAGCCTTTATAAACTGTTGTTCAGTATTCTTTGACCTAAAGCACCTGAATGTCCAATGAGACACCCATTTTAGGTTGTAAATACTATAATTAGGCTTCTCCTATAAGGATAGGAGATTCGGGGTCCTGTGACTAACCCAATAAGGGTGTACATTAGGCTATAAAATTATTTCCAAGAGTAAGAATTTCCAGCCTTTATAAACTGTTGTTCAGTATTCTTTGACCTACACCACCTGAATGTCCAACGAGACACCCATTTTAGTTTGTTAATACTATAATTAGGCTTCTCCTATAAGGATAGGAGATTCGGGGTCCTGTGACTAACCCAATAAGGGTGTACATTAGGCTATAAAATTATTTCCAAGAGTAAGAATTTCCAGCCTTTATAAACTGTTGTTCAGTATTCTTTGACCTAAAGCACCTGAATGTCCAACGAGACACCCATTTTAGTTTGTTAATACTATAATTAGGCTTCTCCTATAAGGATAGGAGATTCGGGGTCCTGTGACTAACCCAATAAGGGTGTACATTAGGCTATAAAATTATTTCCAAGAGTAAGAATTTCTAGCCTTTATAAACTGTTGTTCAGTATTCTTTGACCTAAAGCACCTGAATGTCCAACGAGACACCCATTTTAGTTTGTTAATACTATAATTAGGCTTCTCCTATAAGGATAGGAGATTCGGGGTCCTGTGACTAACCCAATAAGGGTGTACATTAGGCTATAAAATTATTTCCAAGAGTAAGAATTTCCAGCCTTTATAAACTGTTGTTCTGTATTCTTTGACCTACACCACCTGAATGTCCAACGAGACACCCATTTTAGTTTGTTAATACTATAATTAGGCTTCTCCTATAAGGATAGGAGATTCGGGGTCCTGTGACTAACCCAATAAGGGTGTACATTAGGCTATAAAATTATTTCCAAGAGTAAGAATTTCCAGCCTTTATAAACTGTTGTTCAGTATTCTTTGACCTAAAGCACCTGAATGTCCAACGAGACACCCATTTTAGGTTGTAAATACTATAATTAGGCTTCTCCTATAAGGATAGGAGATTCGGGGTCCTGTGACTAACCCAATAAGGGTGTACATTAGGCTATAAAATTATTTCCAAGAGTAAGAATTTCCAGCCTTTATAAACTGTTGTTCCGTATTCTTTGACCTACACCACCTGAATGTCCAACGAGACACCCATTTTAGTTTGTTAATACTATAATTAGGCTTCTCCTATAAGGATAGGAGATTCGGGGTCCTGTGACTAACCCAATAAGGGTGTACATTAGGCTATAAAATTATTTCCAAGAGTAAGAATTTCCAGCCTTTATAAACTGTTGTTCAGTATTCTTTGACCTACACCACCTGAATGTCCAACGAGCCACCCATTTTAGTTTGTTAATACTATAATTAGGCTTCTCCTATAAGGATAGGAGATTCGGGGTCCTGTGACTAACCCAATAAGGGTGTACATTAGGCTATAAAATTATTTCCAAGAGTAAGAATTTCCAGCCTTTATAAACTGTTGTTCAGTATTCTTTGACCTACAGCACCTGAATGTCCAACGAGACACCCATTTTAGTTTGTTAATACTTTAATTAGGCTTCTCCTATAAGGATAGGAGATTCGGGGTCCTGTGACTAACCCAATAAGGGTGTACATTAGGCTATAAAATTATTTCCAAGAGTAAGAATTTCCAGCCTTTATAAACTGTTGTTCAGTATTCTTTGACCTACACCACCTGAATGTCCAACGAGCCACCCATTTTAGTTTGTTAATACTATAATTAGGCTTCTCCTATAAGGATAGGAGATTCGGGGTCCTGTGACTAACCCAATAAGGGTGTACATTAGGCTATAAAATTATTTCCAAGCGTAAGAATTTCCAGCCTTTATAAACTGTTGTTCAGTATTCTTTGACCTAAAGCACCTGAATGTCCAACGAGACACCCATTTTAGTTTGTTAATACTATAATTAGGCTTCTCCTATAAGGATAGGAGATTCGGGGTCCTGTGACTAACCCAATAAGGGTGTACATTAGGCTATAAAATTATTTCCAAGAGTAAGAATTTCCAGCCTTTATAAACTGTTGTTCAGTATTCTTTGACCTAAAGCACCTGAATGTCCAACGAGACACCCATTTTAGTTTGTTAATACTATAATTAGGCTTCTCCTATAAGGATAGGAGATTCGGGGTCCTGTGACTAACCCAATAAGGGTGTACATTAGGCTATAAAATTATTTCCAAGAGTAAGAATTTCCAGCCTTTATAAACTGTTGTTCCGTATTCTTTGACCTACACCACCTGAATGTCCAACGAGACACCCATTTTAGTTTGTTAATACTATAATTAGGCTTCTCCTATAAGGATAGGAGATTCGGGGTCCTGTGACTAACCCAATAAGGGTGTACATTAGGCTATAAAATTATTTCCAAGAGTAAGAATTTCCAGCCTTTATAAACTGTTGTTCAGTATTCTTTGACCTAAAGCACCTGAATGTCTAACGAGACACCCATTTTAGGTTGTAAATACTATAATTAGGCTTCTCCTATAAGGATAGGAGATTCGGGGTCCTGTGACTAACCCAATAAGGGTGTACATTAGGCTATAAAATTATTTCCAAGAGTAAGAATTTCCAGCCTTTATAAACTGTTGTTCCGTATTCTTTGACCTACACCACCTGAATGTCCAACGAGACACCCATTTTAGTTTGTTAATACTATAATTAGGCTTCTCCTATAAGGATAGGAGATTCGGGGTCCTGTGACTAACCCAATAAGGGTGTACATTAGGCTATAAAATTATTTCCAAGAGTAAGAATTTCCAGCCTTTATAAACTGTTGTTCAGTATTCTTTGACCTACACCACCTGAATGTCCAACGAGCCACCCATTTTAGTTTGTTAATACTATAATTAGGCTTCTCCTATAAGGATAGGAGATTCGGGGTCCTGTGACTAACCCAATAAGGGTGTACATTAGGCTATAAAATTATTTCCAAGCGTAAGAATTTCCAGCCTTTATAAACTGTTGTTCAGTATTCTTTGACCTAAAGCACCTGAATGTCCAACGAGACACCCATTTTAGTTTGTTAATACTATAATTAGGCTTCTCCTATAAGGATAGGAGATTCGGGGTCCTGTGACTAACCCAATAAGGGTGTACATTAGGCTATAAAATTATTTCCAAGAGTAAGAATTTCCAGCCTTTATAAACTGTTGTTCAGTATTCTTTGACCTAAAGCACCTGAATGTCCAACGAGACACCCATTTTAGTTTGTTAATACTATAATTAGGCTTCTCCTATAAGGATAGGAGATTCGGGGTCCTGTGACTAACCCAATAAGGGTGTACATTAGGCTATAAAATTATTTCCAAGAGTAAGAATTTCCAGCCTTTATAAACTGTTGTTCCGTATTCTTTGACCTACACCACCTGAATGTCCAACGAGACACCCATTTTAGTTTGTTAATACTATAATTAGGCTTCTCCTATAAGGATAGGAGATTCGGGGTCCTGTGACTAACCCAATAAGGGTGTACATTAGGCTATAAAATTATTTCCAAGAGTAAGAATTTCCAGCCTTTATAAACTGTTGTTCAGTATTCTTTGACCTAAAGCACCTGAATGTCTAACGAGACACCCATTTTAGGTTGTAAATACTATAATTAGGCTTCTCCTATAAGGATAGGAGATTCGGGGTCCTGTGACTAACCCAATAAGGGTGTACATTAGGCTATAAAATTATTTCCAAGAGTAAGAATTTCCAGCCTTTATAAACTGTTGTTCCGTATTCTTTGACCTACACCACCTGAATGTCCAACGAGACACCCATTTTAGTTTGTTAATACTATAATTAGGCTTCTCCTATAAGGATAGGAGATTCGGGGTCCTGTGACTAACCCAATAAGGGTGTACATTAGGCTATAAAATTATTTCCAAGAGTAAGAATTTCCAGCCTTTATAAACTGTTGTTCAGTATTCTTTGACCTACACCACCTGAATGTCCAACGAGCCACCCATTTTAGTTTGTTAATACTATAATTAGGCTTCTCCTATAAGGATAGGAGATTCGGGGTCCTGTGACTAACCCAATAAGGGTGTACATTAGGCTATAAAATTATTTCCAAGAGTAAGAATTTCCAGCCTTTATAAACTGTTGTTCAGTATTCTTTGACCTACAGCACCTGAATGTCCAACGAGACACCCATTTTAGTTTGTTAATACTATAATTAGGCTTCTCCTATAAGGATAGGAGATTCGGGGTCCTGTGACTAACCCAATAAGGGTGTACATTAGGCTATAAAATTATTTCCAAGAGTAAGAATTTCCAGCCTTTATAAACTGTTGTTCAGTATTCTTTGACCTACACCACCTGAATGTCCAACGAGCCACCCATTTTAGTTTGTTAATACTATAATTAGGCTTCTCCTATAAGGATAGGAGATTCGGGGTCCTGTGACTAACCCAATAAGGGTGTACATTAGGCTATAAAATTATTTCCAAGCGTAAGAATTTCCAGCCTTTATAAACTGTTGTTCAGTATTCTTTGACCTAAAGCACCTGAATGTCCAACGAGACACCCATTTTAGTTTGTTAATACTATAATTAGGCTTCTCCTATAAGGATAGGAGATTCGGGGTCCTGTGACTAACCCAATAAGGGTGTACATTAGGCTATAAAATTATTTCCAAGAGTAAGAATTTCCAGCCTTTATAAACTGTTGTTCAGTATTCTTTGACCTAAAGCACCTGAATGTCCAACGAGACACCCATTTTAGTTTGTTAATACTATAATTAGGCTTCTCCTACAAGGATAGGAGATTCGGGGTCCTGTGACTAACCCAATAAGGGTGTACATTAGGCTATAAAATTATTTCCAAGAGTAAGAATTTCCAGCCTTTATAAACTGTTGTTCTGTATTCTTTGACCTACACCACCTGAATGTCCAACGAGACACCCATTTTAGTTTGTTAATACTATAATTAGGCTTCTCCTATAAGGATAGGAGATTCGGGGTCCTGTGACTAACCCAATAAGGGTGTACATTAGGCTATAAAATTATTTCCAAGAGTAAGAATTTCCAGCCTTTATAAACTGTTGTTCAGGATTCTTTGACCTAAAGCACCTGAATGTCCAACGAGACACCCATTTTAGTTTGTAAATACTATAATTAGGCTTCTCCTATAAGGATAGGAGATTCGGGGTCCTGTGACTAACCCAATAAGGGTGTACATTAGGCTATAAAATTATTTCCAAGAGTAAGAATTTCCAGCCTTTATAAACTGTTGTTCAGTATTCTTTGACCTACACCACCTGAATGTCCAACGAGACACCCATTTTAGTTTGTTAATACTATAATTAGGCTTCTCCTATAAGGATAGGAGATTCGGGTTCCTGTTACTAACCCAATAAGGGTGTACATTAGGCTATAAAATTATTTCCAAGAGTAAGAATTTCCAGCCTTTATAAACTGTTGTTCATTATTCTTTGACCTACACCACTTGAATGTCCAACGAGACACCCATTTTAGTTTGTTAATACTATAATTAGGCTTCTCCTATAAGGATAGGAGATTCGGGGTCCTGTGACTAACCAACCCAATAAGGGTGTACATTAGGCTATAAAATTATTTCCAAGAGTAAGAATTTCCAGCCTTTATAAACTGTTGTTCAGTATTCTTTGACCTAAAGCACCTGAATGTCCAACGAGACACCCATTTTAGTTTGTTAATACTATAATTAGGCTTCTCCTATAAGGATAGGAGATTCGGGGTCCTGTGACTAACCCAATAAGGGTGTACATTAGGCTATAAAATTATTTCCAAGAGTAAGAATTTCCAGCCTTTATAAACTGTTGTTCAGTATTCTTTGACCTACAGCACCTGAATGTCCAACGAGACACCCATTTTAGTTTGTTAATACTATAATTAGGCTTCTCCTATAAGGATAGGAGATTCGGGGTCCTGTGACTAACCAACCCAATAAGGGTGTACATTAGGCTATAAAATTATTTCCAAGAGTAAGAATTTCCAGCCTTTATAAACTGTTGTTCAGTATTCTTTGACCTAAAGCACCTGAATGTCCAACGAGATACCCATTTTTGTTTGTTAATACTATAATTAGGCTTCTCCTATAAGGATAGGAGATTCGGGGTCCTGTGACTAACCCAATAAGGGTGTACATTAGGCTATAAAATTATTTCCAAGAGTAAGAATTTCCAGCCTTTATAAACTGTTGTTCAGTATTCTTTGACCTAAAGCACCTGAATGTCCAACGAGACACCCATTTTACTTTGTAAATACTATAATTAGGCTTCTCCTATAAGGATAGGAGATTCGGGGTCCTGTGACTAACCCAATAAGGGTGTACATTAGGCTATAAAATTATTTCCAAGAGTAAGAATTTCCAGCCTTTATAAACTGTTGTTCAGTATTCTTTGACCTACACCACCTGAATGTCCAACGAGACACCCATTTTAGTTTGTTAATACTATAATTAGGCTTCTCCTATAAGGATAGGAGATTCGGGGTCCTGTTACTAACCCAATAAGGGTGTACATTAGGCTATAAAATTATTTCCAAGAGTAAGAATTTCCAGCCTTTATAAACTGTTGTTCATTATTCTTTGACCTACACCACTTGAATGTCCAACGAGACACCCATTTTAGTTTGTTAATACTATAATTAGGCTTCTCCTATAAGGATAGGAGATTCGGGGTCCTGTGACTAACCAACCCAATAAGGGTGTACATTAGGCTATAAAATTATTTCCAAGAGTAAGAATTTCCAGCCTTTATAAACTGTTGTTCAGTATTCTTTGACCTAAAGCACCTGAATGTCCAACGAGACACCCATTTTAGTTTGTTAATACTATAATTAGGCTTCTCCTATAAGGATAGGAGATTCGGGGTCCTGTGACTAACCCAATAAGGGTGTACATTAGGCTATAAAATTATTTCCAAGAGTAAGAATTTCCAGCCTTTATAAACTGTTGTTCAGTATTCTTTGACCTACAGCACCTGAATGTCCAACGAGACACCCATTTTAGTTTGTTAATACTATAATTAGGCTTCTCCTATAAGGATAGGAGATTCGGGGTCCTGTGACTAACCAACCCAATAAGGGTGTACATTAGGCTATAAAATTATTTCCAAGAGTAAGAATTTCCAGCCTTTATAAACTGTTGTTCAGTATTCTTTGACCTAAAGCACCTGAATGTCCAACGAGACACCCATTTTACTTTGTAAATACTATAATTAGGCTTCTCCTATAAGGATAGGAGATTCGGGGTCCTGTGACTAACCCAATAAGGGTGTACATTAGGCTATAAAATTATTTCCAAGAGTAAGAATTTCCAGCCTTTATAAACTGTTGTTCAGTATTCTTTGACCTACACCACCTGAATGTCCAACGAGACACCCATTTTAGTTTGTTAATACTATAATTAGGCTTCTCCTATAAGGATAGGAGATTCGGGGTCCTGTTACTAACCCAATAAGGGTGTACATTAGGCTATAAAATTATTTCCAAGAGTAAGAATTTCCAGCCTTTATAAACTGTTGTTCATTATTCTTTGACCTACACCACTTGAATGTCCAACGAGACACCCATTTTAGTTTGTTAATACTATAATTAGGCTTCTCCTATAAGGATAGGAGATTCGGGGTCCTGTGACTAACCAACCCAATAAGGGTGTACATTAGGCTATAAAATTATTTCCAAGAGTAAGAATTTCCAGCCTTTATAAACTGTTGTTCAGTATTCTTTGACCTAAAGCACCTGAATGTCCAACGAGACACCCATTTTAGTTTGTTAATACTATAATTAGGCTTCTCCTATAAGGATAGGAGATTCGGGGTCCTGTGACTAACCCAATAAGGGTGTACATTAGGCTATAAAATTATTTCCAAGAGTAAGAATTTCCAGCCTTTATAAACTGTTGTTCAGTATTCTTTGACCTACAGCA
Organism: Ambrosia trifida; assembly: GCA_028751855.1. Taxonomy (NCBI): domain Eukaryota; kingdom Viridiplantae; phylum Streptophyta; class Magnoliopsida; order Asterales; family Asteraceae; genus Ambrosia; species Ambrosia trifida. Next base: position 793,740 of record CM054126.1, on the reverse strand, counting down.
CCTGAATGTCCAACGAGACACCCATTTTAGTTTGTTAATACTATAATTAGGCTTCTCCTATAAGGATAGGAGATTCGGGGTCCTGTGACTAACCAACCCAATAAGGGTGTACATTAGGCTATAAAATTATTTCCAAGAGTAAGAATTTCCAGCCTTTATAAACTGTTGTTCAGTATTCTTTGACCTAAAGCACCTGAATGTCCAACGAGATACCCATTTTTGTTTGTTAATACTATAATTAGGCTTCTCCTATAAGGATAGGAGATTCGGGGTCCTGTGACTAACCCAATAAGGGTGTACATTAGGCTATAAAATTATTTCCAAGAGTAAGAATTTCCAGCCTTTATAAACTATTGTTCAGTATTCTTTGACCTACAGCACCTGAATGTCCAACGAGACACCCATTTTAGTTTGTTAATACTATAATTAGGCTTCTCCTATAAGGATAGGAGATTCGGGGTCCTGTGACTAACCCAATAAGGGTGTACATTAGGCTATAAAATTATTTCCAAGAGTAAGAATTTCCAGCCTTTATAAACTGTTGTTCAGTATTCTTTGACCTACACCACCTGAATGTCCAACGAGCCACCCATTTTAGTTTGTTAATACTATAATTAGGCTTCTCCTATAAGGATAGGAGATTCGGGGTCCTGTGACTAACCCAATAAGGGTGTACATTAGGCTATAAAATTATTTCCAAGAGTAAGAATTTCCAGCCTTTATAAACTGTTGTTCAGTATTCTTTGACCTAAAGCACCTGAATGTCCAACGAGACACCCATTTTAGTTTGTTAATACTATAATTAGGCTTCTCCTATAAGGATAGGAGATTCGGGGTCCTGTGACTAACCCAATAAGGGTGTACATTAGGCTATAAATTTATTTCCAAGAGTAAGAATTTCCAGCCTTTATAAACTGTTGTTCAGTATTCTTTGACCTACACCACCTGAATGTCCAACGAGCCACCCATTTTAGTTTGTTAATACTATAATTAGGCTTCTCCTATAAGGATAGGAGATTCGGGGTCCTGTGACTAACCCAATAAGGGTGTACATTAGGCTATAAAATTATTTCCAAGAGTAAGAATTTCCAGCCTTTATAAACTGTTGTTCAGTATTCTTTGACCTACAGCACCTGAATGTCCAACGAGACACCCATTTTAGTTTGTTAATACTATAATTAGGCTTCTCCTATAAGGATAGGAGATTCGGGGTCCTGTGACTAACCCAATAAGGGTGTACATTAGGCTATAAAATTATTTCCAAGAGTAAGAATTTCCAGCCTTTATAAACTGTTGTTCTGTATTCTTTGACCTACACCACCTGAATGTCCAACGAGACACCCATTTTAGTTTGTTAATACTATAATTAGGCTTCTCCTATAAGGATAGGAGATTCGGGGTCCTGTGACTAACCCAATAAGGGTGTACATTAGGCTATAAAATTATTTCCAAGAGTAAGAATTTCCAGCCTTTATAAACTGTTGTTCAGTATTCTTTGACCTAAAGCACCTGAATGTCCAACGAGACACCCATTTTAGGTTGTAAATACTATAATTAGGCTTCTCCTATAAGGATAGGAGATTCGGGGTCCTGTGACTAACCCAATAAGGGTGTACATTAGGCTATAAAATTATTTCCAAGAGTAAGAATTTCCAGCCTTTATAAACTGTTGTTCCGTATTCTTTGACCTACACCACCTGAATGTCCAACGAGACACCCATTTTAGTTTGTTAATACTATAATTAGGCTTCTCCTATAAGGATAGGAGATTCGGGGTCCTGTGACTAACCCAATAAGGGTGTACATTAGGCTATAAAATTATTTCCAAGAGTAAGAATTTCCAGCCTTTATAAACTGTTGTTCAGTATTCTTTGCCCTACACCACCTGAATGTCCAACGAGACACCCATTTTAGTTTGTTAATACTATAATTAGGCTTCTCCTATAAGGATAGGAGATTCGGGGTCCTGTGACTAACCCAATAAGGGTGTACATTAGGCTATAAAATTATTTCCAAGAGTAAGAATTTCCAGCCTTTATAAACTGTTGTTCCGTATTCTTTGACCTACACCACCTGAATGTCCAACGAGACACCCATTTTAGTTTGTTAATACTATAATTAGGCTTCTCCTATAAGGATAGGAGATTCGGGGTCCTGTGACTAACCCAATAAGGGTGTACATTAGGCTATAAAATTATTTCCAAGAGTAAGAATTTCCAGCCTTTATAAACTGTTGTTCAGTATTCTTTGACCTACACCACCTGAATGTCCAACGAGCCACCCATTTTAGTTTGTTAATACTATAATTAGGCTTCTCCTATAAGGATAGGAGATTCGGGGTCCTGTGACTAACCCAATAAGGGTGTACATTAGGCTATAAAATTATTTCCAAGAGTAAGAATTTCCAGCCTTTATAAACTGTTGTTCAGTATTCTTTGACCTACAGCACCTGAATGTCCAACGAGACACCCATTTTAGTTTGTTAATACTATAATTAGGCTTCTCCTATAAGGATAGGAGATTCGGGGTCCTGTGACTAACCCAATAAGGGTGTACATTAGGCTATAAAATTATTTCCAAGAGTAAGAATTTCCAGCCTTTATAAACTGTTGTTCAGTATTCTTTGACCTACACCACCTGAATGTCCAACGAGCCACCCATTTTAGTTTGTTAATACTATAATTAGGCTTCTCCTATAAGGATAGGAGATTCGGGGTCCTGTGACTAACCCAATAAGGGTGTACATTAGGCTATAAAATTATTTCCAAGCGTAAGAATTTCCAGCCTTTATAAACTGTTGTTCAGTATTCTTTGACCTAAAGCACCTGAATGTCCAACGAGACACCGATTTTAGTTTGTTAATACTATAATTAGGCTTCTCCTATATGGATAGGAGATTCGGGGTCCTGTGACTAACCCAATAAGGGTGTACATTAGGCTATAAAATTATTTCCAAGAGTAAGAATTTCCAGCCTTTATAAACTGTTGTTCAGTATTCTTTGACCTAAAGCACCTGAATGTCCAACGAGACACCCATTTTAGTTTGTTAATACTATAATTAGGCTTCTCCTATAAGGATAGGAGATTCGGGGTCCTGTGACTAACCCAATAAGGGTGTACATTAGGCTATAAAATTATTTCCAAGAGTAAGAATTTCCAGCCTTTATAAACTGTTGTTCTGTATTCTTTGACCTACACCACCTGAATGTCCAACGAGACACCCATTTTAGTTTGTTAATACTATAATTAGGCTTCTCCTATAAGGATAGGAGATTCGGGGTCCTGTGACTAACCCAATAAGGGTGTACATTAGGCTATAAAATTATTTCCAAGAGTAAGAATTTCCAGCCTTTATAAACTGTTGTTCAGTATTCTTTGACCTACAGCACCTGAATGTCCAACTAGACACCCATTTTAGTTTGTTAATACTATAATTAGGCTTCTCCTATAAGGATAGGAGATTCGGGGTCCTGTGACTAACCAACCCAATAAGGGTGTACATTAGGCTATAAAATTATTTCCAAGAGTAAGAATTTCCAGCCTTTATAAACTGTTGTTCAGTATTCTTTGACCTAAAGCACCTGAATGTCCAACGAGATACCCATTTTAGTTTGTTAATACTATAATTAGGCTTCTCCTATAAGGATAGGAGATTCGGGGTCCTGTGACTAACCCAATAAGGGTGTACATTAGGCTATAAAATTATTTCCAAGAGTAAGAATTTCCAGCCTTTATAAACTGTTGTTCATTATTCTTTGACCTACACCACCTGAATGTCCAACGAGACACCCATTTTAGTTTGTTAATACTATAATTAGGCTTCTCCTATAAGGATAGGAGATTCGGGGTCCTGTGACTAACCCAATAAGGGTGTACATTAGGCTATAAAATTATTTCCAAGAGTAAGAATTTCCAGCCTTTATAAACTGTTGTTCCGTATTCTTTGACCTACACCACCTGAATGTCCAACGAGACACCCATTTTAGTTTGTTAATACTATAATTAGGCTTCTCCTATAAGGATAGGAGATTCGGGGTCCTGTGACTAACCCAATAAGGGTGTACATTAGGCTATAAAATTATTTCCAAGAGTAAGAATTTCCAGCCTTTATAAACTGTTGTTCCGTATTCTTTGACCTACACCACCTGAATGTCCAACGAGACACCCATTTTAGTTTGTTAATACTATAATTAGGCTTCTCCTATAAGGATAGGAGATTCGGGGTCCTGTGACTAACCCAATAAGGGTGTACATTAGGCTATAAAATTATTTCCAAGAGTAAGAATTTCCAGCCTTTATAAACTGTTGTTCAGTATTCTTTGACCTACACCACCTGAATGTCCAACGAGCCACCCATTTTAGTTTGTTAATACTATAATTAGGCTTCTCCTATAAGGATAGGAGATTCGGGGTCCTGTGACTAACCCAATAAGGGTGTACATTAGGCTATAAAATTATTTCCAAGAGTAAGAATTTCCAGCCTTTATAAACTGTTGTTCAGTATTCTTTGACCTACAGCACCTGAATGTCCAACGAGACACCCATTTTAGTTTGTTAATACTATAATTAGGCTTCTCCTATAAGGATAGGAGATTCGGGGTCCTGTGACTAACCCAATAAGGGTGTACATTAGGCTATAAAATTATTTCCAAGAGTAAGAATTTCCAGCCTTTATAAACTGTTGTTCAGTATTCTTTGACCTACACCACCTGAATGTCCAACGAGCCACCCATTTTAGTTTGTTAATACTATAATTAGGCTTCTCCTATAAGGATAGGAGATTCGGGGTCCTGTGACTAACCCAATAAGGGTGTACATTAGGCTATAAAATTATTTCCAAGCGTAAGAATTTCCAGCCTTTATAAACTGTTGTTCAGTATTCTTTGACCTAAAGCACCTGAATGTCCAACGAGACACCGATTTTAGTTTGTTAATACTATAATTAGGCTTCTCCTATAAGGATAGGAGATTCGGGGTCCTGTGACTAACCCAATAAGGGTGTACATTAGGCTATAAAATTATTTCCAAGAGTAAGAATTTCCAGCCTTTATAAACTGTTGTTCAGTATTCTTTGACCTAAAGCACCTGAATGTCCAACGAGACACCCATTTTAGTTTGTTAATACTATAATTAGGCTTCTCCTATAAGGATAGGAGATTCGGGGTCCTGTGACTAACCCAATAAGGGTGTACATTAGGCTATAAAATTATTTCCAAGAGTAAGAATTTCCAGCCTTTATAAACTGTTGTTCTGTATTCTTTGACCTACACCACCTGAATGTCCAACGAGACACCCATTTTAGTTTGTTAATACTATAATTAGGCTTCTCCTATAAGGATAGGAGATTCGGGGTCCTGTGACTAACCCAATAAGGGTGTACATTAGGCTATAAAATTATTTCCAAGAGTAAGAATTTCCAGCCTTTATAAACTGTTGTTCAGTATTCTTTGACCTACAGCACCTGAATGTCCAACTAGACACCCATTTTAGTTTGTTAATACTATAATTAGGCTTCTCCTATAAGGATAGGAGATTCGGGGTCCTGTGACTAACCAACCCAATAAGGGTGTACATTAGGCTATAAAATTATTTCCAAGAGTAAGAATTTCCAGCCTTTATAAACTGTTGTTCAGTATTCTTTGACCTAAAGCACCTGAATGTCCAACGAGATACCCATTTTAGTTTGTTAATACTATAATTAGGCTTCTCCTATAAGGATAGGAGATTCGGGGTCCTGTGACTAACCCAATAAGGGTGTACATTAGGCTATAAAATTATTTCCAAGAGTAAGAATTTCCAGCCTTTATAAACTGTTGTTCATTATTCTTTGACCTACACCACCTGAATGTCCAACGAGACACCCATTTTAGTTTGTTAATACTATAATTAGGCTTCTCCTATAAGGATAGGAGATTCGGGGTCCTGTGACTAACCCAATAAGGGTGTACATTAGGCTATAAAATTATTTCCAAGAGTAAGAATTTCCAGCCTTTATAAACTGTTGTTCAGTATTCTTTGACCTAAAGCACCTGAATGTCCAACGAGACACCCATTTTAGTTTGTTAATACTATAATTAGGCTTCTCCTATAAGGATAGGAGATTCGGGGTCCTGTGACTAACCCAATAAGGGTGTACATTAGGCTATAAAATTATTTCCAAGAGTAAGAATTTCAAGCCTTTATAAACTGTTGTTCAGTATTCTTTGACTTACAGCACCTGAATGTCCAACGAGACACCCATTTTAGTTTGTTAATACTATAATTAGGCTTCTCCTATAAGGATAGGAGATTCGGGGTCCTGTGACTAACCCAATAAGGGTGTACATTAGGCTATAAAATTATTTCCAAGAGTAAGAATTTCCAGCCTTTATAAACTGTTGTTCAGTATTCTTTGACCTACACCACCTGAATGTCCAACGAGACACCCATTTTAGTTTGTTAATACTATAATTAGGCTTCTCCTATAAGGATAGGAGATTCGGGGTCCTGTTACTAACCCAATAAGGGTGTACATTAGGCTATAAAATTATTTCCAAGAGAAAGAATTTCCAGCCTTTATAAACTGTTGTTCATTATTCTTTGACCTACACCACCTGAATGTCCAACGAGACACCCATTTTAGTTTGTTAATACTATAATTAGGCTTCTCCTATAAGGATAGGAGATTCGGGGTCCTGTGACTAACCAACCCAATAAGGGTGTACATTAGGCTATAAAATTATTTCCAAGAGTAAGAATTTCCAGCCTTTATAAACTGTTGTTCAGTATTCTTTGACCTAAAGCACCTGAATGTCCAACGAGACACCCATTTTAGTTTGTTAATACTATAATTAGGCTTCTCCTATAAGGATAGGAGATTCGGGGTCCTGTGACTAACCCAATAAGGGTGTACATTAGGCTATAAAATTATTTCCAAGAGTAAGAATTTCCAGCCTTTATAAACTGTTGTTCAGTATTCTTTGACCTACAGCACCTGAATGTCCAACGAGACACCCATTTTAGTTTGTTAATACTATAATTAGGCTTCTCCTATAAGGATAGGAGATTCGGGGTCCTGTGACTAACCAACCCAATAAGGGTGTACATTAGGCTATAAAATTATTTCCAAGAGTAAGAATTTCCAGCCTTTATAAACTGTTGTTCAGTATTCTTTGACTTACAGCACCTGAATGTCCAACGAGACACCCATTTTAGTTTGTTAATACTATAATTAGGCTTCTCCTATAAGGATAGGAGATTCGGGGTCCTGTGACTAACCCAATAAGGGTGTACATTAGGCTATAAAATTATTTCCAAGAGTAAGAATTTCCAGCCTTTATAAACTGTTGTTCAGTATTCTTTGACCTACACCACCTGAATGTCCAACGAGACACCCATTTTAGTTTGTTAATACTATAATTAGGCTTCTCCTATAAGGATAGGAGATTCGGGGTCCTGTTACTAACCCAATAAGGGTGTACATTAGGCTATAAAATTATTTCCAAGAGTAAGAATTTCCAGCCTTTATAAACTGTTGTTCATTATTCTTTGACCTACACCACCTGAATGTCCAACGAGACACCCATTTTAGTTTGTTAATACTATAATTAGGCTTCTCCTATAAGGATAGGAGATTCGGGGTCCTGTGACTAACCAACCCAATAAGGGTGTACATTAGGCTATAAAATTATTTCCAAGAGTAAGAATTTCCAGCCTTTATAAACTGTTGTTCAGTATTCTTTGACCTACAGCACCTGAATGTCCAACTAGACACCCATTTTAGTTTGTTAATACTATAATTAGGCTTCTCCTATAAGGATAGGAGATTCGGGGTCCTGTGACTAACCAACCCAATAAGGGTGTACATTAGGCTATAAAATTATTTCCAAGAGTAAGAATTTCCAGCCTTTATAAACTGTTGTTCAGTATTCTTTGACCTAAAGCACCTGAATGTCCAACGAGACACCCATTTTAGTTTGTAAATACTATAATTAGGCTTCTCCTATAAGGATAGGAGATTCGGGGTCCTGTGACTAACCCAATAAGGGTGTACATTAGGCTATAAAATTATTTCCAAGAGTAAGAATTTCCAGCCTTTATAAACTGTTGTTCATTATTCTTTGACCTACACCACCTGAATGTCCAACGAGACACCCATTTTAGTTTGTTAATACTATAATTAGGCTTCTCCTATAAGGATAGGAGATTCGGGGTCCTGTGACTAACCAACCCAATAAGGGTGTACATTAGGCTATAAAATTATTTCCAAGAGTAAGAATTTCCAGCCTTTATAAACTGTTGTTCAGTATTCTTTGACCTAAAGCACCTGAATGTCCAACGAGACACCCATTTTAGTTTGTTAATACTATAATTAGGCTTCTCCTATAAGGATAGGAGATTCGGGGTCCTGTGACTAACCAACCCAATAAGGGTGTACATTAGGCTATAAAATTATTTCCAAGAGTAAGAATTTCCAGCCTTTATAAACTGTTGTTCAGTATTCTTTGACCTAAAGCACCTGAATGTCCAACGAGACACCCATTTTAGTTTGTTAATACTATAATTAGGCTTCTCCTATAAGGATAGGAGATTCGGGGTCCTGTGACTAACCCAATAAGGGTGTACATTAGGCTATAAAATTATTTCCAAGAGTAAGAATTTCCAGCCTTTATAAACTGTTGTTCAGTATTCTTTGACCTACAGCACCTGAATGTCCAACGAGACACCCATTTTAGTTTGTTAATACTATAATTAGGCTTCTCCTATAAGGATAGGAGATTCGGGGTCCTGTGACTAACCAACCCAATAAGGGTGTACATTAGGCTATAAAATTATTTCCAAGAGTAAGAATTTCCAGCCTTTATAAACTGTTGTTCAGTATTCTTTGACCTAAAGCACCTGAATGTCCAACGAGATACCCATTTTTGTTTGTTAATACTATAATTAGGCTTCTCCTATAAGGATAGGAGATTCGGGGTCCTGTGACTAACCCAATAAGGGTGTACATTAGGCTATAAAATTATTTCCAAGAGTAAGAATTTCCAGCCTTTATAAACTGTTGTTCAGTATTCTTTGACCTACAGCACCTGAATGTCCAACGAGACACCCATTTTAGTTTGTTAATACTATAATTAGGCTTCTCCTATAAGGATAGGAGATTCGGGGTCCTGTGACTAACCCAATAAGGGTGTACATTAGGCTATAAAATTATTTCCAAGAGTAAGAATTTCCAGCCTTTATAAACTGTTGTTCAGTATTCTTTGACCTAAAGCACCTGAATGTCCAACGAGACACCCATTTTAGTTTGTTAATACTATAATTAGGCTTCTCCTATAAGGATAGGAGATTCGGGGTCCTGTGACTAACCCAATAAGGGTGTACATTAGGCTATAAAATTATTTCCAAGAGTAAGAATTTCCAGCCTTTATAAACTGTTGTTCAGTATTCTTTGACTTACAGCACCTGAATGTCCAACGAGACACCCATTTTAGTTTGTTAATACTATAATTAGGCTTCTCCTATAAGGATAGGAGATTCGGGGTCCTGTGACTAACCCAATAAGGGTGTACATTAGGCTATAAAATTATTTCCAAGAGTAAGAATTTCCAGCCTTTATAAACTGTTGTTCAGTATTCTTTGACCTACACCACCTGAATGTCCAACGAGACACCCATTTTAGTTTGTTAATACTATAATTAGGCTTCTCCTATAAGGATAGGAGATTCGGGGTCCTGTTACTAACCCAATAAGGGTGTACATTAGGCTATAAAATTATTTCCAAGAGTAAGAATTTCCAGCCTTTATAAACTGTTGTTCATTATTCTTTGACCTACACCACCTGAATGTCCAACGAGACACCCATTTTAGTTTGTTAATACTATAATTAGGCTTCTCCTATAAGGATAGGAGATTCGGGGTCCTGTGACTAACCAACCCAATAAGGGTGTACATTAGGCTATAAAATTATTTCCAAGAGTAAGAATTTCCAGCCTTTATAAACTGTTGTTCAGTATTCTTTGACCTAAAGCACCTGAATGTCCAACGAGACACCCATTTTAGTTTGTTAATACTATAATTAGGCTTCTCCTATAAGGATAGGAGATTCGGGGTCCTGTGACTAACCCAATAAGGGTGTACATTAGGCTATAAAATTATTTCCAAGAGTAAGAATTTCCAGCCTTTATAAACTGTTGTTCAGTATTCTTTGACCTACAGCACCTGAATGTCCAACGAGACACCCATTTTAGTTTGTTAATACTATAATTAGGCTTCTCCTATAAGGATAGGAGATTCGGGGTCCTGTGACTAACCAACCCAATAAGGGTGTACATTAGGCTATAAAATTATTTCCAAGAGTAAGAATTTCCAGCCTTTATAAACTGTTGTTCAGTATTCTTTGACCTAAAGCACCTGAATGTCCAACGAGACACCCATTTTAGTTTGTTATTACTATAATTAGGCTTCTCCTATAAGGATAGGAGATTCGGGGTCCTGTGACTAACCCAATAAGGGTGTACATTAGGCTATAAAATTATTTCCAAGAGTAAGAATTTCCAGCCTTTATAAACTGTTGTTCAGTATTCTTTGACCTACAGCACCTGAATGTCCAACGAGACACCCATTTTAGTTTGTTAATACTATAATTAGGCTTCTCCTATAAGGATAGGAGATTCGGGGTCCTGTGACTAACCAACCCAATAAGGGTGTACATTAGGCTATAAAATTATTTCCAAGAGTAAGAATTTCCAGCCTTTATAAACTGTTGTTCAGTATTCTTTGACCTAAAGCACCTGAATGTCCAACGAGATACCCATTTTTGTTTGTTAATACTATAATTAGGCTTCTCCTATAAGGATAGGAGATTCGGGGTCCTGTGACTAACCCAATAAGGGTGTACATTAGGTTATTAAATTATTTCCAAGAGTAAGAATTTCCAGCCTTTATAAACTGTTGTTTAGTATTCTTTGACCTACAGCACCTGAATGTCCAACGAGACACCCATTTTAGTTTGTTAATACTATAATTAGGCTTCTCCTATAAGGATAGGAGATTCGGGGTCCTGTGACTAACCCAATAAGGGTGTACATTAGGCTATAAAATTATTTCCAAGAGTAAGAATTTCCAGCCTTTATAAACTGTTGTTCAGTATTCTTTGACCTAAAGCACCTGAATGTCCAACGAGATACCCATTTTTGTTTGTTAATACTATAATTAGGCTTCTCCTATAAGGATAGGAGATTCGGGGTCCTGTGACTAACCCAATAAGGGTGTACATTAGGTTATTAAATTATTTCCAAGAGTAAGAATTTCCAGCCTTTATAAACTGTTGTTTAGTATTCTTTGACCTACAGCACCTGAATGTCCAACGAGACACCCATTTTAGTTTGTTAATACTATAATTAGGCTTCTCCTATAAGGATAGGAGATTCGGGGTCCTGTGACTAACCCAATAAGGGTGTACATTAGGCTATAAAATTATTTCCAAGAGTAAGAATTTCCAGCCTTTATAAACTGTTGTTCAGTATTCTTTGACCTATACCACCTGAATGTCCAACGAGCCACCCATTTTAGTTTTTTAATACTATAATTAGGCTTCTCCTATAAGGATAGGAGATTCGGGGTCCTGTGACTAACCCAATAAGGGTGTACATTAGGCTATAAAATTATTTCCAAGAGTAAGAATTTCCAGCCTTTATAAACTGTTGTTCAGTATTCTTTGACTTACAGCACCTGAATGTCCAACGAGACACCCATTTTAGTTTGTTAATACTATAATTAGGCTTCTCCTATAAGGATAGGAGATTCGGGGTCCTGTGACTAACCCAATAAGGGTGTACATTAGGCTATAAAATTATTTCCAAGAGTAAGAATTTCCAGCCTTTATAAACTGTTGTTCAGTATTCTTTGACCTACAGCACCTGAATGTCCAACGAGACTCCCATTTTAGTTTTTTAATACTATAATTAGGCTTCTCCTATAAGGATAGGAGATTCGGGGTCCTGTGACTAACCAACCCAATAAGGGTGTACATTAGGCTATAAAATTATTTCCAAGAGTAAGAATTTCCAGCCTTTATAAACTGTTGTTCAGTATTCTTTGACCTATACCACCTGAATGTCCAACGAGCCACCCATTTTAGTTTGTTAATACTATAATTAGGCTTCTCCTATAAGGATAGGAGATTCGGGGTACTGTGACTAACCCAATAAGGGTGTACATTAGGCTATAAAATTATTTCCAAGAGTAAGAATTTCCAGCCTTTATAAACTGTTGTTCAGTATTCTTTGACTTACAGCACCTGAATGTCCAACGAGACACCCATTTTAGTTTGTTAATACTATAATTAGGCTTCTCCTATAAGGATAGGAGATTCGGGGTCCTGTGACTAACCCAATAAGGGTGTACATTAGGCTATAAAATTATTTCCAAGAGTAAGAATTTCCAGCCTTTATAAACTGTTGTTCAGTATTCTTTGACCTACAGCACCTGAATGTCCAACGAGACTCCCATTTTAGTTTTTTAATACTATAATTAGGCTTCTCCTATAAGGATAGGAGATTCGGGGTCCTGTGACTAACCAACCCAATAAGGGTGTACATTAGGCTATAAAATTATTTCCAAGAGTAAGAATTTCCAGCCTTTATAAACTGTTGTTCAGTATTCTTTGACCTAAAGCACCTGAATGTCCAACGAGATACCCATTTTTGTTTGTTAATACTATAATTAGGCTTCTCCTATAAGGATAGGAGATTCGGGGTCCTGTGACTAACCCAATAAGGGTGTACATTAGGCTATAAAATTATTTCCAAGAGTAAGAATTTCCAGCCTTTATAAACTGTTGTTCAGTATTCTTTGACCTACAGCACCTGAATGTCCAACGAGACACCCATTTTAGTTTGTTAATACTATAATTAGGCTTCTCCTATAAGGATAGGAGATTCGGGGTCCTGTGACTAACCCAATAAGGGTGTACATTAGGCTATAAAATTATTTCCAAGAGTAAGAATTTCCAGCCTTTATAAACTGTTGTTCAGTATTCTTTGACCTATACCACCTGAATGTCCAACGAGCCACCCATTTTAGTTTGTTAATACTATAATTAGGCTTCTCCTATAAGGATAGCAGATTCGGGGTCCTGTGACTAACCCAATAAGGGTGTACATTAGGCTATAAAATTATTTCCAAGAGTAAGAATTTCCAGCCTTTATAAACTGTTGTTCAGTATTCTTTGACTTACAGCACCTGAATGTCCAACGAGACACCCATTTTAGTTTGTTAATACTATAATTAGGCTTCTCCTATAAGGATAGGAGATTCGGGGTCCTGTGACTAACCCAATAAGGGTGTACATTAGGCTATAAAATTATTTCCAAGAGTAAGAATTTCCAGCCTTTATAAACTGTTGTTCAGTATTCTTTGACCTACAGCACCTGAATGTCCAACGAGACACCCATTTTAGTTTGTTAATACTATAATTAGGCTTCTCCTATAAGGATAGGAGATTCGGGGTCCTGTGACTAACCAACCCAATAAGGGTGTACATTAGGCTATAAAATTATTTCCAAGAGTAAGAATTTCCAGCCTTTATAAACTGTTGTTCAGTATTCTTTGACCTAAAGCACCTGAATGTCCAACGAGATACCCATTTTTGTTTGTTAATACTATAATTAGGCTTCTCCTATAAGGATAGGAGATTCGGGGTCCTGTGACTAACCCAATAAGGGTGTACATTAGGCTATAAAATTATTTCCAAGAGTAAGAATTTCCAGCCTTTATAAACTGTTGTTCAGTATTCTTTGACCTAAAGCACCTGAATGTCCAACGAGACACCCATTTTAGTTTGTTAATACTATAATTAGGCTTCTCCTATAAGGATAGGAGATTCGGGGTCCTGTGACTAACCCAATAAGGGTGTACATTAGGCTATAAAATTATTTCCAAGAGTAAGAATTTCCAGCCTTTATAAACTGTTGTTCAGTATTCTTTGACCTAAAGCACCTGAATGTCCAACGAGACACCCATTTTAGTTTGTTAATACTATAATTAGGCTTCTCCTATAAGGATAGGAGATTCGGGGTCCTGTGACTAACCCAATAAGGGTGTACATTAGGTTATTAAATTATTTCCAAGAGTAAGAATTTCCAGCCTTTATAAACTGTTGTTTAGTATTCTTTGACCTACAGCACCTGAATGTCCAACGAGACACCCATTTTAGTTTGTTAATACTATAATTAGGCTTCTCCTATAAGGATAGGAGATTCGGGGTCCTGTGACTAACCCAATAAGGGTGTACATTAGGCTATAAAATTATTTCCAAGAGTAAGAATTTCCAGCCTTTATAAACTGTTGTTCAGTATTCTTTGACCTATACCACCTGAATGTCCAACGAGCCACCCATTTTAGTTTGTTAATACTATAATTAGGCTTCTCCTATAAGGATAGGAGATTCGGGGTCCTGTGACTAACCCAATAAGTGTGTACATTAGGCTATAAAATTATTTCCAAGAGTAAGAATTTCCAGCCTTTATAAACTGTTGTTCAGTATTCTTTGACTTACAGCACCTGAATGTCCAACGAGACACCCATTTTAGTTTGTTAATACTATAATTAGGCTTCTCCTATAAGGATAGGAGGTTCGGGGTCCTGTGACTAACCCAATAAGGGTGTACATTAGGCTATAAAATTATTTCCAAGAGTAAGAATTTCCAGCCTTTATAAACTGTTGTTCAGTATTCTTTGACCTACAGCACCTGAATGTCCAACGAGACTCCCATTTTAGTTTGTTAATACTATAATTAGGCTTCTCCTATAAGGATAGGAGATTCGGGGTCCTGTGACTAACCAACCCAATAAGGGTGTACATTAGGCTATAAAATTATTTCCAAGAGTAAGAATTTCCAGCCTTTATAAACTGTTGTTCAGTATTCTTTGACCTAAAGCACCTGAATGTCCAACGAGATACCCATTTTTGTTTGTTAATACTATAATTAGGCTTCTCCTATAAGGATAGGAGATTCGGGGTCCTGTGACTAACCCAATAAGGGTGTACATTAGGTTATTAAATTATTTCCAAGAGTAAGAATTTCCAGCCTTTATAAACTGTTGTTTAGTATTCTTTGACCTACAGCACCTGAATGTCCAACGAGACACCCATTTTAGTTTGTTAATACTATAATTAGGCTTCTCCTATAAGGATAGGAGATTCGGGGTCCTGTGACTAACCCAATAAGGGTGTACATTAGGCTATAAAATTATTTCCAAGAGTAAGAATTTCCAGCCTTTATAAACTGTTGTTCAGTATTCTTTGACCTATACCACCTGAATGTCCAACGAGCCACCCATTTTAGTTTGTTAATACTATAATTAGGCTTCTCCTATAAGGATAGGAGATTCGGGGTCCTGTGACTAACCCAATAAGGGTGTACATTAGGCTATAAAATTATTTCCAAGAGTAAGAATTTCCAGCCTTTATAAACTGTTGTTCAGTATTCTTTGACTTACAACACCTGAATGTCCAACGAGACACCCATTTTAGTTTGTTAATACTATAATTAGGCTTCTCCTATAAGGATAGGAGATTCGGGGTCCTGTGACTAACCCAATAAGGGTGTACATTAGGCTATAAAATTATTTCCAAGAGTAAGAATTTCCAGCCTTTATAAACTGTTGTTCAGTATTCTTTGACCTACAGCACCTGAATGTCCAACGAGACTCCCATTTTAGTTTTTTAATACTATAATTAGGCTTCTCCTATAAGGATAGGAGATTCGGGGTCCTGTGACTAACCAACCCAATAAGGGTGTACATTAGGCTATAAAATTATTTCCAAGAGTAAGAATTTCCAGCCTTTATAAACTGTTGTTCAGTATTCTTTGACCTATACCACCTGAATGTCCAACGAGCCACCCATTTTAGTTTGTTAATACTATAATTAGGCTTCTCCTATAAGGATAGGAGATTCGGGGTACTGTGACTAACCCAATAAGGGTGTACATTAGGCTATAAAATTATTTCCAAGAGTAAGAATTTCCAGCCTTTATAAACTGTTGTTCAGTATTCTTTGACTTACAGCACCTGAATGTCCAACGAGACACCCATTTTAGTTTGTTAATACTATAATTAGGCTTCTCCTATAAGGATAGGAGATTCGGGGTCCTGTGACTAACCCAATAAGGGTGTACATTAGGCTATAAAATTATTTCCAAGAGTAAGAATTTCCAGCCTTTATAAACTGTTGTTCAGTATTCTTTGACCTACAGCACCTGAATGTCCAACGAGACTCCCATTTTAGTTTTTTAATACTATAATTAGGCTTCTCCTATAAGGATAGGAGATTCGGGGTCCTGTGACTAACCAACCCAATAAGGGTGTACATTAGGCTATAAAATTATTTCCAAGAGTAAGAATTTCCAGCCTTTATAAACTGTTGTTCAGTATTCTTTGACCTAAAGCACCTGAATGTCCAACGAGATACCCATTTTTGTTTGTTAATACTATAATTAGGCTTCTCCTATAAGGATAGGAGATTCGGGGTCCTGTGACTAACCCAATAAGGGTGTACATTAGGCTATAAAATTATTTCCAAGAGTAAGAATTTCCAGCCTTTATAAACTGTTGTTCTGTATTCTTTGACCTACAGCACCTGAATGTCCAACGAGACACCCATTTTAGTTTGTTAATACTATATATAGGCTTCTCCTATAAGGATAGGAGATTCGGGGTCCTGTGACTAACCCAATAAGGGTGTACATTAGGCTATAAAATTATTACCAAGAGTAAGAATTTCCAGCCTTTATAAACTGTTGTTCAGTATTCTTTGACCTAAAGCACCTAAATGTCCAACGAGACACCCATTTTAGTTTGTTAATACTATAATTAGGCTTCTCCTATAAGGATAGGAGATTCGGGGTCCTGTGACTAACCCAATAACGGTGTACATTAGGCTATAAAATTATTTCCAAGAGTAAGAATTTCCAGCCTTTATAAACTGTTGTTCAGTATTCTTTGACTTACAGCACCTGAATGTCCAACGAGACACCCATTTTAGTTTGTTAATACTATAATTAGGCTTCTCCTATAAGGATAGGACATTCGGGGTCCTGTGACTAACCCAATAAGGGTGTACATTAGGCTATTAAATTATTTCCAAGAGTAAGAATTTCCAGCCTTTATAAACTGTTGTTCAGTATTCTTTGACCTACAGCACCTGAATGTCCAACGAGACACCCATTTTAGTTTGTTAATACTATAATTAGGCTTCTCCTACAAGGATAGGAGATTCGGGGTCCTGTGACTAACCCAATAAGGGTGTACATTAGGCTATAAAATTATTTCCAAGAGTAAGAATTTCCAGCCTTTATAAACTGTTGTTCAGTATTCTTTGACCTATACCACCTGAATGTCCAACGAGCCACCCATTTTAGTTTGTTAATACTATAATTAGGCTTCTCCTATAAGGATAGGAGATTCGGGGTCCTGTGACTAACCCAATAAGGGTGTACATTAGGCTATAAAATTATTTCCAAGAGTAAGAATTTCCAGCCTTTATAAACTGTTGTTCAGTATTCTTTGACTTACAGCACCTGAATGTCCAACGAGACACCCATTTTAGTTTGTTAATACTATAATTAGGCTTCTCCTATAAGGATAGGAGATTCGGGGTCCTGTGACTAACCCAATAAGGGTGTACATTAGGCTATAAAATTATTTCCAAGAGTAAGAATTTCCAGCCTTTATAAACTGTTGTTCAGTATTCTTTGACCTACAGCACCTGAATGTCCAACGAGACACCCATTTTAGTTTGTTAATACTATAATTAGGCTTCTCCTATAAGGATAGGAGATTCGGGGTCCTGTGACTAACCAACCCAATAAGGGTGTACATTAGGCTATAAAATTATTTCCAAGAGTAAGAATTTCCAGCCTTTATAAACTGTTGTTCAGTATTCTTTGACCTAAAGCACCTGAATGTCCAACGAGATACCCATTTTTGTTTGTTAATACTATAATTAGGCTTCTCCTATAAGGATAGGAGATTCGGGGTCCTGTGACTAACCCAATAAGGGTGTACATTAGGCTATAAAATTATTTCCAAGAGTAAGAATTTCCAGCCTTTATAAACTGTTGTTCAGTATTCTTTGACCTAAAGCACCTGAATGTCCAACGAGACACCCATTTTAGTTTGTTAATACTATAATTAGGCTTCTCCTATAAGGATACGAGATTCGGGGTCCTGTGACTAACCCAATAAGGGTGTACATTAGGCTATAAAATTATTTCCAAGAGTAAGAATTTCCAGCCTTTATAAACTGTTGTTCAGTATTCTTTGACCTAAAGCACCTGAATGTCCAACGAGACACCCATTTTAGTTTGTTAATACTATAATTAGGCTTCTCCTATAAGGATAGGAGATTCGGGGTCCTGTGACTAACCAACCCAATAAGGGTGTACATTAGGCTATAAAATTATTTCCAAGAGTAAGAATTTCCAGCCTTTATAAACTGTTGTTCAGTATTCTTTGACTTACAGCACCTGAATGTCCAACGAGACACCCATTTTAGTTTGTTAATACTATAATTAGGCTTCTCCTATAAGGATAGGAGATTCGGGGTCCTGTGACTAACCCAATAAGGGTGTACATTAGGCTATAAAATTATTTCCAAGAGTAAGAATTTCCAGCCTTTATAAACTGTTGTTCAGTATTCTTTGACCTACAGCACCTGAATGTCCAACGAGACACCCATTTTAGTTTGTTAATACTATAATTAGGCTTCTCCTATAAGGATAGGAGATTCGGGGTCCTGTGACTAACCAACCCAATAAGGGTGTACATTAGGCTATAAAATTATTTCCAAGAGTAAGAATTTCCAGCCTTTATAAACTGTTGTTCAGTATTCTTTGACCTAAAGCACCTGAATGTCCAACGAGATACCCATTTTTGTTTGTTAATACTATAATTAGGCTTCTCCTATAAGGATAGGAGATTCGGGGTCCTGTGACTAACCCAATAAGGGTGTACATTAGGCTATAAAATTATTTCCAAGAGTAAGAATTTCCAGCCTTTATAAACTGTTGTTCAGTATTCTTTGACCTAAAGCACCTGAATGTCCAACGAGACACCCATTTTAGTTTGTTAATACTATAATTAGGCTTCTCCTATAAGGATAGGAGATTCGGGGTCCTGTGACTAACCCAATAAGGGTGTACATTAGGCTATAAAATTATTTCCAAGAGTAAGAATTTCCAGCCTTTATAAACTGTTGTTCAGTATTCTTTGACCTAAAGCACCTGAATGTCCAACGAGACACCCATTTTAGTTTGTTAATACTATAATTAGGCTTCTCCTATAAGGATAGGAGATTCGGGGTCCTGTGACTAACCAACCCAATAAGGGTGTACATTAGGCTATAAAATTATTTCCAAGAGTAAGAATTTCCAGCCTTTATAAACTGTTGTTCAGTATTCTTTGACCTAAAGCACCTGAATGTCCAACGAGACACCCATTTTAGTTTGTTAATACTATAATTAGGCTTCTCCTATAAGGATAGGAGATTCGGGGTCCTGTGACTAACCCAATAAGGGTGTACATTAGGTTATTAAATTATTTCCAAGAGTAAGAATTTCCAGCCTTTATAAACTGTTGTTTAGTATTCTTTGACCTACAGCACCTGAATGTCCAACGAGACACCCATTTTAGTTTGTTAATACTATAATTAGGCTTCTCCTATAAGGATAGGAGATTCGGGGTCCTGTGACTAACCCAATAAGGGTGTACATTAGGCTATAAAATTATTTCCAAGAGTAAGAATTTCCAGCCTTTATAAACTGTTGTTCAGTATTCTTTGACCTATACCACCTGAATGTCCAACGAGCCACCCATTTTAGTTTGTTAATACTATAATTAGGCTTCTCCTATAAGGATAGGAGATTCGGGGTCCTGTGACTAACCCAATAAGGGTGTACATTAGGCTATAAAATTATTTCCAAGAGTAAGAATTTCCAGCCTTTATAAACTGTTGTTCAGTATTCTTTGACTTACAGCACCTGAATGTCCAACGAGACACCCATTTTAGTTTGTTAATACTATAATTAGGCTTCTCCTATAAGGATAGGAGATTCGGGGTCCTGTGACTAACCCAATAAGGGTGTACATTAGGCTATAAAATTATTTCCAAGAGTAAGAATTTCCAGCCTTTATAAACTGTTGTTCAGTATTCTTTGACCTACAGCACCTGAATGTCCAACGAGACTCCCATTTTAGTTTGTTAATACTATAATTAGGCTTCTCCTATAAGGATAGGAGATTCGGGGTCCTGTGACTAACCAACCCAATAAGGGTGTACATTAGGCTATAAAATTATTTCCAAGAGTAAGAATTTCCAGCCTTTATAAACTGTTGTTCAGTATTCTTTGACCTAAAGCACCTGAATGTCCAACGAGATACCCATTTTTGTTTGTTAATACTATAATTAGGCTTCTCCTATAAGGATAGGAGATTCGGGGTCCTGTGACTAACCCAATAAGGGTGTACATTAGGTTATTAAATTATTTCCAAGAGTAAGAATTTCCAGCCTTTATAAACTGTTGTTTAGTATTCTTTGACCTACAGCACCTGAATGTCCAACGAGACACCCATTTTAGTTTGTTAATACTATAATTAGGCTTCTCCTATAAGGATAGGAGATTCGGGGTCCTGTGACTAACCCAATAAGGGTGTACATTAGGCTATAAAATTATTTCCAAGAGTAAGAATTTCCAGCCTTTATAAACTGTTGTTCAGTATTCTTCGACCTATACCACCTGAATGTCCAACGAGCCACCCTTTTTAGTTTGTTAATACTATAATTAGGCTTCTCCTATAAGGATAGGAGATTCGGGGTCCTGTGACTAACCCAATAAGGGTGTACATTAGGCTATAAAATTATTTCCAAGAGTAAGAATTTCCAGCCTTTATAAACTGTTGTTCAGTATTCTTTGACTTACAGCACCTGAATGTCCAACGAGACACCCATTTTAGTTTGTTAATACTATAATTAGGCTTCTCCTATAAGGATAGGAGATTCGGGGTCCTGTGACTAACCCAATAAGGGTGTACATTAGGCTATAAAATTATTTCCAAGAGTAAGAATTTCCAGCCTTTATAAACTGTTGTTCAGTATTCTTTGACTTACAGCACCTGAATGTCCAACGAGACACCCATTTTAGTTTGTTAATACTATAATTAGGCTTCTCCTATAAGGATAGGACATTCGGGGTCCTGTGACTAACCCAATAAGGGTGTACATTAGGCTATTAAATTATTTCCAAGAGTAAGAATTTCCAGCCTTTATAAACTGTTGTTCAGTATTCTTTGACCTACAGCACCTGAATGTCCAACGAGACACCCATTTTAGTTTGTTAATACTATAATTAGGCTTCTCCTATAAGGATAGGAGATTCGGGGTCCTGTGACTAACCCAATAAGGGTGTACATTAGGCTATAAAATTATTTCCAAGAGTAAGAATTTCCAGCCTTTATAAACTGTTGTTCAGTATTCTTTGACCTATACCACCTGAATGTCCAACGAGCCACCCATTTTAGTTTGTTAATACTATAATTAGGCTTCTCCTATAAGGATAGGAGATTCGGGGTCCTGTGACTAACCCAATAAGGGTGTACATTAGGCTATAAAATTATTTCCAAGAGTAAGAATTTCCAGCCTTTATAAACTGTTGTTCAGTATTCTTTGACTTACAGCACCTGAATGTCCAACGAGACACCCATTTTAGTTTGTTAATACTATAATTAGGCTTCTCCTATAAGGATAGGAGATTCGGGGTCCTGTGACTAACCCAATAAGGGTGTACATTAGGCTATAAAATTATTTCCAAGAGTAAGAATTTCCAGCCTTTATAAACTGTTGTTCAGTATTCTTTGACCTACAGCACCTGAATGTCCAACGAGACTCCCATTTTAGTTTTTTAATACTATAATTAGGCTTCTCCTATAAGGATAGGAGATTCGGGGTCCTGTGACTAACCAACCCAATAAGGGTGTACATTAGGCTATAAAATTATTTCCAAGAGTAAGAATTTCCAGCCTTTATAAACTGTTGTTCAGTATTCTTTGACCTACAGCACCTGAATGTCCAACGAGACTCCCATTTTAGTTTGTTAATACTATAATTAGGCTTCTCCTATAAGGATAGGAGATTCGGGGTCCTGTGACTAACCAACCCAATAAGGGTGTACATTAGGCTATAAAATTATTTCCAAGAGTAAGAATTTCCAGCCTTTATAAACTGTTGTTCAGTATTCTTTGACCTATACCACCTGAATGTCCAACGAGCCACCCATTTTAGTTTGTTAATACTATAATTAGGCTTCTCCTATAAGGATAGGAGATTCGGGGTCCTGTGACTAACCCAATAAGGGTGTACATTAGGCTATAAAATTATTTCCAAGAGTAAGAATTTCCAGCCTTTATAAACTGTTGTTCAGTATTCTTTGACTTACAGCACCTGAATGTCCAACGAGACACCCATTTTAGTTTGTTAATACTATAATTAGGCTTCTCCTATAAGGATAGGAGATTCGGGGTCCTGTGACTAACCCAATAAGGGTGTACATTAGGCTATAAAATTATTTCCAAGAGTAAGAATTTCCAGCATTTATAAACTGTTGTTCAGTATTCTTCGACCTATACCACCTGAATGTCCAACGAGCCACCCTTTTTAGTTTGTTAATACTATAATTAGGCTTCTCCTATAAGGATAGGAGATTCGGGGTCCTGTGACTAACCCAATAAGGGTGTACATTAGGCTATAAAATTATTTCCAAGAGTAAGAATTTCCAGCCTTTATAAACTGTTGTTCAGTATTCTTTGACTTACAGCACCTGAATGTCCAACGAGACACCCATTTTAGTTTGTTAATACTATAATTAGGCTTCTCCTATAAGGATAGGAGATTCGGGGTCCTGTGACTAACCCAATAAGGGTGTACATTAGGCTATAAAATTATTTCCAAGAGTAAGAATTTCCAGCCTTTATAAACTGTTGTTCAGTATTCTTTGACTTACAGCACCTGAATGTCCAACGAGACACCCATTTTAGTTTGTTAATACTATAATTAGGCTTCTCCTATAAGGATAGGACATTCGGGGTCCTGTGACTAACCCAATAAGGGTGTACATTAGGCTATTAAATTATTTCCAAGAGTAAGAATTTCCAGCCTTTATAAACTGTTGTTCAGTATTCTTTGACCTACAGCACCTGAATGTCCAACGAGACACCCATTTTAGTTTGTTAATACTATAATTAGGCTTCTCCTATAAGGATAGGAGATTCGGGGTCCTGTGACTAACCCAATAAGGGTGTACATTAGGCTATAAAATTATTTCCAAGAGTAAGAATTTCCAGCCTTTATAAACTGTTGTTCAGTATTCTTTGACCTATACCACCTGAATGTCCAACGAGCCACCCATTTTAGTTTGTTAATACTATAATTAGGCTTCTCCTATAAGGATAGGATATTCGGGGTCCTGTGACTAACCCAATAAGGGTGTACATTAGGCTATAAAATTATTTCCAAGAGTAAGAATTTCCAGCCTTTATAAACTGTTGTTCAGTATTCTTTGACTTACAGCACCTGAATGTCCAACGAGACACCCATTTTAGTTTGTTAATACTATAATTAGGCTTCTCCTATAAGGATAGGAGATTCGGGGTCCTGTGACTAACCCAATAAGGGTGTACATTAGGCTATAAAATTATTTCCAAGAGTAAGAATTTCCAGCCTTTATAAACTGTTGTTCAGTATTCTTTGACCTACAGCACCTGAATGTCCAACGAGACTCCCATTTTAGTTTTTTAATACTATAATTAGGCTTCTCCTATAAGGATAGGAGATTCGGGGTCCTGTGACTAACCAACCCAATAAGGGTGTACATTAGGCTATAAAATTATTTCCAAGAGTAAGAATTTCCAGCCTTTATAAACTGTTGTTCAGTATTCTTTGACCTACAGCACCTGAATGTCCAACGAGACTCCCATTTTAGTTTGTTAATACTATAATTAGGCTTCTCCTATAAGGATAGGAGATTCGGGGTCCTGTGACTAACCAACCCAATAAGGGTGTACATTAGGCTATAAAATTATTTCCAAGAGTAAGAATTTCCAGCCTTTATAAACTGTTGTTCAGTATTCTTTGACCTATACCACCTGAATGTCCAACGAGCCACCCATTTTAGTTTGTTAATACTATAATTAGGCTTCTCCTATAAGGATAGGAGATTCGGGGTCCTGTGACTAACCCAATAAGGGTGTACATTAGGCTATAAAATTATTTCCAAGAGTAAGAATTTCCAGCCTTTATAAACTGTTGTTCAGTATTCTTTGACTTACAGCACCTGAATGTCCAACGAGACACCCATTTTAGTTTGTTAATACTATAATTAGGCTTCTCCTATAAGGATAGGAGATTCGGGGTCCTGTGACTAACCCAATAAGGGTGTACATTAGGCTATAAAATTATTTCCAAGAGTAAGAATTTCCAGCCTTTATAAACTGTTGTTCAGTATTCTTTGACCTACAGCACCTGAATGTCCAACGAGACTCCCATTTTAGTTTTTTAATACTATAATTAGGCTTCTCCTATAAGGATAGGAGATTCGGGGTCCTGTGACTAACCAACCCAATAAGGGTGTACATTAGGCTATAAAATTATTTCCAAGAGTAAGAATTTCCAGCCTTTATAAACTGTTGTTCAGTATTCTTTGACCTACAGCACCTGAATGTCCAACGAGACTCCCATTTTAGTTTGTTAATACTATAATTAGGCTTCTCCTATAAGGATAGGAGATTCGGGGTCCTGTGACTAACCAACCCAATAAGGGTGTACATTAGGCTATAAAATTATTTCCAAGAGTAAGAATTTCCAGCCTTTATAAACTGTTGTTCAGTATTCTTTGACCTATACCACCTGAATGTCCAACGAGCCACCCATTTTAGTTTGTTAATACTATAATTAGGCTTCTCCTATAAGGATAGGAGATTCGGGGTCCTGTGACTAACCCAATAAGGGTGTACATTAGGCTATAAATTTATTTCCAAGAGTAAGAATTTCCAGCCTTTATAAACAGTTGTTCAGTATTCTTTGACTTACAGCACCTGAATGTCCAACGAGACACCCATTTTAGTTTGTTAATACTATAATTAGGCTTCTCCTATAAGGATAGGAGATTCGGGGTCCTGTGACTAACCCAATAAGGGTGTACATTAGGCTATAAAATTATTTCCATGAGTAAGAATTTCCAGCCTTTATAAACTGTTGTTCAGTATTCTTTGACCTACAGCACCTGAATGTCCAACGAGACACCCATTTTAGTTTGTTAATACTATAATTAGGCTTCTCCTATAAGGATAGGAGATTCGGGGTCCTGTGACTAACCAACCCAATAAGGGTGTACATTAGGCTATAAAATTATTTCCAAGAGTAAGAATTTCCAGCCTTTATAAACTGTTGTTCAGTATTCTTTGACCTAAAGCACCTGAATGTCCAACGAGATACCCATTTTTGTTTGTTAATACTATAATTAGGCTTCTCCTATAAGGATAGGAGATTCGGGGTCCTGTGACTAACCCAATAAGGGTGTACATTAGGCTATAAAATTATTTCCAAGAGTAAGAATTTCCAGCCTTTATAAACTATTGTTCAGTATTCTTTGACCTAAAGCACCTGAATGTCCAACGAGACACCCATTTTAGTTTGTTAATACTATAATTAGGCTTATCCTATAAGGATAGGAGATTCGGGGTCCTGTGACTAACCCAATAAGGGTGTACATTAGGCTATAAAATTATTTCCAAGAGTAAGAATTTCCAGCCTTTATAAACTGTTGTTCAGTATTCTTTGACCTAAAGCACCTGAATGTCCAACGAGACACCCATTTTAGTTTGTTAATACTATAATTAGGCTTCTCCTATAAGGATAGGAGATTCGGGGTCCTGTGACTAACCAACCCAATAAGGGTGTACATTAGGCTATAAAATTATTTCCAAGAGTAAGAATTTCCAGCCTTTATAAACTGTTGTTCAGTATTCTTTGACCTAAAGCACCTGAATGTCCAACGAGACACCCATTTTAGTTTGTTAATACTATAATTAGGCTTCTCCTATAAGGATAGGAGATTCGGGGTCCTGTGACTAACCCAATAAGGGTGTACATTAGGTTATTAAATTATTTCCAAGAGTAAGAATTTCCAGCCTTTATAAACTGTTGTTTAGTATTCTTTGACCTACAGCACCTGAATGTCCAACGAGACACCCATTTTAGTTTGTTAATACTATAATTAGGCTTCTCCTATAAGGATAGGAGATTCGGGGTCCTGTGACTAACCCAATAAGGGTGTACATTAGGCTATAAAATTATTTCCAAGAGTAAGAATTTCCAGCCTTTATAAACTGTTATTCAGTATTCTTTGACCTATACCACCTGAATGTCCAACGAGCCACCCATTTTAGTTTGTTAATACTATAATTAGGCTTCTCCTATAAGGATAGGAGATTCGGGGTCCTGTGACTAACCCAATAAGGGTGTACATTAGGCTATAAAATTATTTCCAAGAGTAAGAATTTCCAGCCTTTATAAACTGTTGTTCAGTATTCTTTGACTTACAGCACCTGAATGTCCAACGAGACACCCATTTTAGTTTGTTAATACTATAATTAGGCTTCTCCTATAAGGATAGGAGATTCGGGGTCCTGTGACTAACCCAATAAGGGTGTACATTAGGCTATAAAATTATTTCCAAGAGTAAGAATTTCCAGCCTTTATAAACTGTTGTTCAGTATTCTTTGACCTACAGCACCTGAATGTCCAACGAGACTCCCATTTTAGTTTGTTAATACTATAATTAGGCTTCTCCTATAAGGATAGGAGATTCGGGGTCCTGTGACTAACCAACCCAATAAGGGTGTACATTAGGCTATAAAATTATTTCCAAGAGTAAGAATTTCCAGCCTTTATAAACTGTTGTTCAGTATTCTTTGACCTATACCACCTGAATGTCCAACGAGCCACCCATTTTAGTTTGTTAATACTATAATTAGGCTTCTCCTATAAGGATAGGAGATTCGGGGTCCTGTGACTAACCCAATAAGGGTGTACATTAGGCTATAAATTTATTTCCAAGAGTAAGAATTTCCAGCCTTTATAAACAGTTGTTCAGTATTCTTTGACTTACAGCACCTGAATGTCCAACGAGACACCCATTTTAGTTTGTTAATACTATAATTAGGCTTCTCCTATAAGGATAGGAGATTCGGGGTCCTGTGACTAACCCAATAAGGGTGTACATTAGGCTATAAAATTATTTCCAAGAGTAAGAATTTCCAGCCTTTATAAACTGTTGTTCAGTATTCTTTGACCTACAGCACCTGAATGTCCAACGAGACACCCATTTTAGTTTGTTAATACTATAATTAGGCTTCTCCTATAAGGATAGGAGATTCGGGGTCCTGTGACTAACCAACCCAATAAGGGTGTACATTAGGCTATAAAATTATTTCCAAGAGTAAGAATTTCCAGCCTTTATAAACTGTTGTTCAGTATTCTTTGACCTAAAGCACCTGAATGTCCAACGAGATACCCATTTTTGTTTGTTAATACTATAATTAGGCTTCTCCTATAAGGATAGGAGATTCGGGGTCCTGTGACTAACCCAATAAGGGTGTACATTAGGCTATAAAATTATTTCCAAGAGTAAGAATTTCCAGCCTTTATAAACTGTTGTTCAGTATTCTTTGACCTAAAGCACCTGAATGTCCAACGAGACACCCATTTTAGTTTGTTAATACTATAATTAGGCTTATCCTATAAGGATAGGAGATTCGGGGTCCTGTGACTAACCCAATAAGGGTGTACATTAGGCTATAAAATTATTTCCAAGAGTAAGAATTTCCAGCCTTTATAAACTGTTGTTCAGTATTCTTTGACCTAAAGCACCTGAATGTCCAACGAGACACCCATTTTAGTTTGTTAATACTATAATTAGGCTTCTCCTATAAGGATAGGAGATTCGGGGTCCTGTGACTAACCAACCCAATAAGGGTGTACATTAGGCTATAAAATTATTTCCAAGAGTAAGAATTTCCAGCCTTTATAAACTGTTGTTCAGTATTCTTTGACCTAAAGCACCTGAATGTCCAACGAGACACCCATTTTAGTTTGTTAATACTATAATTAGGCTTCTCCTATAAGGATAGGAGATTCGGGGTCCTGTGACTAACCCAATAAGGGTGTACATTAGGTTATTAAATTATTTCCAAGAGTAAGAATTTCCAGCCTTTATAAACTGTTGTTTAGTATTCTTTGACCTACAGCACCTGAATGTCCAACGAGACACCCATTTTAGTTTGTTAATACTATAATTAGGCTTCTCCTATAAGGATAGGAGATTCGGGGTCCTGTGACTAACCCAATAAGGGTGTACATTAGGCTATAAAATTATTTCCAAGAGTAAGAATTTCCAGCCTTTATAAACTGTTGTTCAGTATTCTTTGACCTATACCACCTGAATGTCCAACGAGCCACCCATTTTAGTTTGTTAATACTATAATTAGGCTTCTCCTATAAGGATAGGAGATTCGGGGTCCTGTGACTAACCCAATAAGGGTGTACATTAGGCTATAAAATTATTTCCAAGAGTAAGAATTTCCAGCCTTTATAAACTGTTGTTCAGTATTCTTTGACTTACAGCACCTGAATGTCCAACGAGACACCCATTTTAGTTTGTTAATACTATAATTAGGCTTCTCCTATAAGGATAGGAGATTCGGGGTCCTGTGACTAACCCAATAAGGGTGTACATTAGGCTATAAAATTATTTCCAAGAGTAAGAATTTCCAGCCTTTATAAACTGTTGTTCAGTATTCTTTGACCTACAGCACCTGAATGTCCAACGAGACTCCCATTTTAGTTTGTTAAAACTATAATTAGGCTTCTCCTATAAGGATAGGAGATTCGGGGTCCTGTGACTAACCAACCCAATAAGGGTGTACATTAGGCTATAAAATTATTTCCAAGAGTAAGAATTTCCAGCCTTTATAAACTGTTGTTCAGTATTCTTTGACCTAAAGCACCTGAATGTCCAACGAGATACCCATTTTTGTTTGTTAATACTATAATTAGGCTTCTCCTATAAGGATAGGAGATTCGGGGTCCTGTGACTAACCCAATAAGGGTGTACATTAGGCTATAAAATTATTTCCAAGAGTAAGAATTTCCAGCCTTTATAAACTGTTGTTCAGTATTCTTTGACCTACAGCACCTGAATGTCCAACGAGACACCCATTTTAGTTTGTTAATACTATAACTAGGCTTCTCCTATAAGGATAGGAGATTCGGGGTCCTGTGACTAACCCAATAAGGGTGTACATTAGGCTATAAAATTATTTCCAAGAGTAAGAATTTCCAGCCTTTATAAACTGTTGTTCAGTATTCTTTGACCTATACCACCTGAATGTCCAACGAGCCACCCATTTTAGTTTGTTAATACTATAATTAGGCTTCTCCTATAAGGATAGGAGATTCGGGGTCCTGTGACTAACCCAATAAGGGTGTACATTAGGCTATAAAATTATTTCCAAGAGTAAGAATTTCCAGCCTTTATAAACTGTTGTTCAGTATTCTTTGACCTAAAGCACCTGAATGTCCAACGAGACACCCATTTTAGTTTGTTAATACTATAATTAGGCTTCTCCTATAAGGATAGGAGATTCGGGGTCCTGTGACTAACCCAATAAGGGTGTACATTAGGCTATAAAATTATTTCCAAGAGTAAGAATTTCCAGCCTTTATAAACTGTTGTTCAATATTCTTTGACCTAAAGCACCTGAATGTCCAACGAGACACCCATTTTAGTTTGTTAATACTATAATTAGGCTTCTCCTATAAGGATAGGAGATTCGGGGTCCTGTGACTAACCCAATAAGGGTGTACATTAGGCTATAAAATTATTTCCAAAAGTAAGAATTTCCAGCCTTTATAAACTGTTGTTCAGTATTCTTTGACTTACAGCACCTGAATGTCCAACGAGACACCCATTTTAGTTTGTTAATACTATAATTAGGCTTCTCCTATAAGGATAGGAGATTCGGGGTCCTGTGACTAACCCAATAAGGGTGTACATTAGGCTATAAAATTATTTCCAAGAGTAAGAATTTCCAGCCTTTATAAACTGTTGTTCAGTATTCTTTGACCTATACCACCTGAATGTCCAACGAGCCACCCATTTTAGTTTGTTAATACTATAATTAGGCTTCTCCTATAAGGATAGGAGATTCGGGGTCCTGTGACTAATCCAATAAGGGTGTACATTAGGCTATAAAATTATTTCCAAGAGTAAGAATTTCCAGCCTTTATAAACTGTTGTTCAGTATTCTTTGACCTATACCACCTGAATGTCCAACGAGCCACCCATTTTAGTTTGTTAATACTATAATTAGGCTTCTCCTATAAGGATAGGAGATTCGGGGTCCTGTGACTAACCCAATAAGGGTGTACATTAGGCTATAAAATTATTTCCAAGAGTAAGAATTTCCAGCCTTTATAAACAGTTGTTCAGTATTCTTTGACTTACAGCACCTGAATGTCCAACGAGACACCCATTTTAGTTTGTTAATACTATAATTAGGCTTCTCCTATAAGGATAGGAGATTCGGGGTCCTGTGACTAACCCAATAAGGGTGTACATTAGGCTATAAAATTATTTCCAAGAGTAAGAATTTCCAGCCTTTATAAACTGTTGTTCAGTATTCTTTGACCTACAGCACCTGAATGTCCAACGAGACACCCATTTTAGTTTGTTAATACTATAATTAGGCTTCTCCTATAAGGATAGGAGATTCGGGGTCCTGTGACTAACCCAATAAGGGTGTACATTAGGCTATAAAATTATTTCAAAGAGTAAGAATTTCCAGCCTTTATAAACTGTTGTTCAGTATTCTTTGACCTATACCACCTGAATGTCCAACGAGCCACCCATTTTAGTTTGTTAATACTATAATTAGGCTTCTCCTATAAGGATAGGAGATTCGGGGTCCTGTGACTAACCCAATAAGGGTGTACATTAGGCTATAAATTTATTTCCAAGAGTAAGAATTTCCAGCCTTTATAAACAGTTGTTCAGTATTCTTTGACTTACAGCACCTGAATGTCCAACGAGACACCCATTTTAGTTTGTTAATACTATAATTAGGCTTCTCCTATAAGGATAGGAGATTCGGGGTCCTGTGACTAACCCAATAAGGGTGTACATTAGGCTATAAAATTATTTCCAAGAGTAAGAATTTCCAGCCTTTATAAACTGTTGTTCAGTATTCTTTGACCTACAGCACCTGAATGTCCAACGAGACACCCATTTTAGTTTGTTAATACTATAATTAGGCTTCTCCTATAAGGATAGGAGATTCGGGGTCCTGTGACTAACCCAATAAGGGTGTACACTAGGCTATAAAATTATTTCCAAGAGTAAGAATTTCCAGCCTTTATAAACTGTTGTTCAGTATTCTTTGACCTAAAGCACCTGAATGTCCAACGAGACACCCATTTTAGTTTGTTAATACTATAATTAGGCTTATCCTATAAGGATAGGAGATTCGGGGTCCTGTGACTAACCCAATAAGGGTGTACATTAGGCTATAAAATTATTTCCAAGAGTAAGAATTTCCAGCCTTTATAAACTGTTGTTCAGTATTCTTTGACCTAAAGCACCTGAATGTCCAACGAGATACCCATTTTTGTTTGTTAATACTATAATTAGGCTTCTCCTATAAGGATAGGAGATTCGGGGTCCTGTGACTAACCCAATAAGGGTGTACATTAGGCTATAAAATTATTTCCAAGAGTAAGAATTTCCAGCCTTTATAAACTGTTGTTCAGTATTCTTTGACCTAAAGCACCTGAATGTCCAACGAGACACCCATTTTAGTTTGTTAATACTATAATTAGGCTTATCCTATAAGGATAGGAGATTCGGGGTCCTGTGACTAACCCAATAAGGGTGTACATTAGGCTATAAAATTATTTCCAAGAGTAAGAATTTCCAGCCTTTATAAACTGTTGTTCAGTATTCTTTGACCTAAAGCACCTGAATGTCCAACGAGACACCCATTTTAGTTTGTTAATACTATAATTAGGCTTATCCTATAAGGATAGGAGATTCGGGGTCCTGTGACTAACCCAATAAGGGTGTACATTAGGCTATAAAATTATTTCCAAGAGTAAGAATTTCCAGCCTTTATAAACTGTTGTTCAGTATTCTTTGACCTAAAGCACCTGAATGTCCAACGAGACACCCATTTTAGTTTGTTAATACTATAATTAGGCTTCTCCTATAAGGATAGGAGATTCGGGGTCCTGTGACTAACCAACCCAATAAGGGTGTACATTAGGCTATAAAATTATTTCCAAGAGTAAGAATTTCCAGCCTTTATAAACTGTTGTTCAGTATTCTTTGACCTAAAGCACCTGAATTTCCAACGAGACACCCATTTTAGTTTGTTAATACTATAATTAGGCTTCTCCTATAAGGATAGGAGATTCGGGGTCCTGTGACTAACCCAATAAGGGTGTACATTAGGTTATTAAATTATTTCCAAGAGTAAGAATTTCCAGCCTTTATAAACTGTTGTTTAGTATTCTTTGACCTACAGCACCTGAATGTCCAACGAGACACCCATTTTAGTTTGTTAATACTATAATTAGGCTTCTCCTATAAGGATAGGAGATTCGGGGTCCTGTGACTAACCCAATAAGGGTGTACATTAGGCTATAAAATTATTTCCAAGAGTAAGAATTTCCAGCCTTTATAAACTGTTGTTCAGTATTCTTTGACCTATACCACCTGAATGTCCAACGAGCCACCCATTTTAGTTTGTTAATACTATAATTAGGCTTCTCCTATAAGGATAGGAGATTCGGGGTCCTGTGACTAACCCAATAAGGGTGTACATTAGGCTATAAAATTATTTCCAAGAGTAAGAATTTCCAGCCTTTATAAACTGTTGTTCAGTATTCTTTGACCTAAAGCACCTGAATGTCCAACGAGACACCCATTTTAGTTTGTTAATACTATAATTAGGCTTATCCTATAAGGATAGGAGATTCGGGGTCCTGTGACTAACCCAATAAGGGTGTACATTAGGCTATAAAATTATTTCCAAGAGTAAGAATTTCCAGCCTTTATAAACTGTTGTTCAGTATTCTTTGACCTAAAGCACCTGAATGTCCAACGAGACACCCATTTTAGTTTGTTAATACTATAATTAGGCTTCTCCTATAAGGATAGGAGATTCGGGGTCCTGTGACTAACCAACCCAATAAGGGTGTACATTAGGCTATAAAATTATTTCCAAGAGTAAGAATTTCCAGCCTTTATAAACTGTTGTTCAGTATTCTTTGACCTAAAGCACCTGAATTTCCAACGAGACACCCATTTTAGTTTGTTAATACTATAATTAGGCTTCTCCTATAAGGATAGGAGATTCGGGGTCCTGTGACTAACCCAATAAGGGTGTACATTAGGTTATTAAATTATTTCCAAGAGTAAGAATTTCCAGCCTTTATAAACTGTTGTTTAGTATTCTTTGACCTACAGCACCTGAATGTCCAACGAGACACCCATTTTAGTTTGTTAATACTATAATTAGGCTTCTCCTATAAGGATAGGAGATTCGGGGTCCTGTGACTAACCCAATAAGGGTGTACATTAGGCTATAAAATTATTTCCAAGAGTAAGAATTTCCAGCCTTTATAAACTGTTGTTCAGTATTCTTTGACCTATACCACCTGAATGTCCAACGAGCCACCCATTTTAGTTTGTTAATACTATAATTAGGCTTCTCCTATAAGGATAGGAGATTCGGGGTCCTGTGACTAACCCAATAAGGGTGTACATTAGGCTATAAAATTATTTCCAAGAGTAAGAATTTCCAGCCTTTATAAACTGTTGTTCAGTATTCTTTGACTTACAGCACCTGAATGTCCAACGAGACACCCATTTTAGTTTGTTAATACTATAATTAGGCTTCTCCTATAAGGATAGGAGATTCGGGGTCCTGTGACTAA
Source organism: Ambrosia trifida (assembly GCA_028751855.1). Classification (NCBI taxonomy): domain Eukaryota; kingdom Viridiplantae; phylum Streptophyta; class Magnoliopsida; order Asterales; family Asteraceae; genus Ambrosia; species Ambrosia trifida. Next base: position 759,656 of record CM054126.1, on the reverse strand, counting down.
CCCAATAAGGGTGTACATTAGGCTATAAAATTATTTCCAAGAGTAAGAATTTCCAGCCTTTATAAACTGTTGTTCAGTATTCTTTGACCTATACCACCTGAATGTCCAACGAGCCACCCATTTTAGTTTGTTAATACTATAATTAGGCTTCTCCTATAAGGATAGGAGATTCGGGGTCCTGTGACTAACCCAATAAGGGTGTACATTAGGCTATAAAATTATTTCCAAGAGTAAGAATTTCCAGCCTTTATAAACTGTTGTTCAGTATTCTTTGACTTACAGCACCTGAATGTCCAACGAGACACCCATTTTAGTTTGTTAATACTATAATTAGGCTTCTCCTATAAGGATAGGAGATTCGGGGTCCTGTGACTAACCCAATAAGGGTGTACATTAGGCTATAAAATTATTTCCAAGAGTAAGAATTTCCAGCCTTTATAAACTGTTGTTCAGTATTCTTTGACCTACAGCACCTGAATGTCCAACGAGACTCCCATTTTAGTTTGTTAATACTATAATTAGGCTTCTCCTATAAGGATAGGAGATTCGGGGTCCTGTGACTAACCAACCCAATAAGGGTGTACATTAGGCTATAAAATTATTTCCAAGAGTAAGAATTTCCAGCCTTTATAAACTGTTGTTCAGTATTCTTTGACCTAAACACCTGAATGTCCAACGAGATACCCATTTTTGTTTGTTAATACTATAATTAGGCTTCTCCTATAAGGATAGGAGATTCGGGGTCCTGTGACTAACCCAATAAGGGTGTACATTAGGCTATAAAATTATTTCCAAGAGTAAGAATTTCCAGCCTTTATAAACTGTTGTTCAGTATTCTTTGACCTACAGCACCTGAATGTCCAACGAGACACCCATTTTAGTTTGTTAATACTATAACTAGGCTTCTCCTATAAGGATAGGAGATTCGGGGTCCTGTGACTAACCCAATAAGGGTGTACATTAGGCTATAAAATTATTTCCAAGAGTAAGAATTTCCAGCCTTTATAAACTGTTGTTCAGTATTCTTTGACCTATACCACCTGAATGTCCAACGAGCCACCCATTTTAGTTTGTTAATACTATAATTAGGCTTCTCCTATAAGGATAGGAGATTCGGGGTCCTGTGACTAACCCAATAAGGGTGTACATTAGGCTATAAAATTATTTCCAAGAGTAAGAATTTCCAGCCTTTATAAACTGTTGTTCAGTATTCTTTGACCTAAAGCACCTGAATGTCCAACGAGACACCCATTTTAGTTTGTTAATACTATAATTAGGCTTCTCCTATAAGGATAGGAGATTCGGGGTCCTGTGACTAACCCAATAAGGGTGTACATTAGGCTATAAAATTATTTCCAAGAGTAAGAATTTCCAGCCTTTATAAACTGTTGTTCAATATTCTTTGACCTAAAGCACCTGAATGTCCAACGAGACACCCATTTTAGTTTGTTAATACTATAATTAGGCTTCTCCTATAAGGATAGAAGATTCGGGGTCCTGTGACTAACCCAATAAGGGTGTACATTAGGCTATAAAATTATTTCCAAAAGTAAGAATTTCCAGCCTTTATAAACTGTTGTTCAGTATTCTTTGACTTACAGCACCTGAATGTCCAACGAGACACCCATTTTAGTTTGTTAATACTATAATTAGGCTTCTCCTATAAGGATAGGAGATTCGGGGTCCTGTGACTAACCCAATAAGGGTGTACATTAGGCTATAAAATTATTTCCAAGAGTAAGAATTTCCAGCCTTTATAAACTGTTGTTCAGTATTCTTTGACCTATACCACCTGAATGTCCAACGAGCCACCCATTTTAGTTTGTTAATACTATAATTAGGCTTCTCCTATAAGGATAGGAGATTCGGGGTCCTGTGACTAACCCAATAAGGGTGTACATTAGGCTATAAAATTATTTCCAAGAGTAAGAATTTCCAGCCTTTATAAACTGTTGTTCAGTATTCTTTGACCTATACCACCTGAATGTCCAACGAGCCACCCATTTTAGTTTGTTAATACTATAATTAGGCTTCTCCTATAAGGATAGGAGATTCGGGGTCCTGTGACTAACCCAATAAGGGTGTACATTAGGCTATAAATTTATTTCCAAGAGTAAGAATTTCCAGCCTTTATAAACTGTTGTTCAGTATTCTTTGACCTATACCACCTGAATGTCCAACGAGCCACCCATTTTAGTTTGTTAATACTATAATTAGGCTTCTCCTATAAGGATAGGAGATTCGGGGTCCTGTGACTAACCCAATAAGGGTGTACATTAGGCTATAAATTTATTTCCAAGAGTAAGAATTTCCAGCCTTTATAAACTGTTGTTCAGTATTCTTTGACTTACAGCACCTGAATGTCCAACGAGACACCCATTTTAGTTTGTTAATACTATAATTAGGCTTCTCCTATAAGGATAGGAGATTCGGGGTCCTGTGACTAACCCAATAAGGGTGTACATTAGGCTATAAAATTATTTCCAAGAGTAAGAATTTCCAGCCTTTATAAACTGTTGTTCAGTATTCTTTGACCTATACCACCTGAATGTCCAACGAGCCACCCATTTTAGTTTGTTAATACTATAATTAGGCTTCTCCTATAAGGATAGGAGATTCGGGGTCCTGTGACTAACCCAATAAGGGTGTACATTAGGCTATAAAATTATTTCCAAGAGTAAGAATTTCCAGCCTTTATAAACTGTTGTTCAGTATTCTTTGACCTATACCACCTGAATGTCCAACGAGCCACCCATTTTAGTTTGTTAATACTATAATTAGGCTTCTCCTATAAGGATAGGAGATTCGGGGTCCTGTGACTAACCCAATAAGGGTGTACATTAGGCTATAAATTTATTTCCAAGAGTAAGAATTTCCAGCCTTTATAAACTGTTGTTCAGTATTCATTGACCTACAGCACCTGAATGTCCAACGAGACACCCATTTTAGTTTGTTAATACTATAATTAGGCTTCTCCTATAAGGATAGGAGATTCGGGGTCCTGTGACTAACCCAATAAGGGTGTACATTAGGCTATAAAATTATTTCCAAGAGTAAGAATTTCCAGCCTTTATAAACTGTTGTTCAGTATTCTTTGACCTACAGCACCTGAATGTCCAACGAGACACCCATTTTAGTTTGTTAATACTATAATTAGGCTTCTCCTATAAGGATAGGAGATTCGGGGTCCTGTGACTAACCCAATAAGGGTGTACATTAGGCTATAAAATTATTTCAAAGAGTAAGAATTTCCAGCCTTTATAAACTGTTGTTCAGTATTCTTTGACCTATACCACCTGAATGTCCAACGAGCCACCCATTTTAGTTTGTTAATACTATAATTAGGCTTCTCCTATAAGGATAGGAGATTCGGGGTCCTGTGACTAACCCAATAAGGGTGTACATTAGGCTATAAATTTATTTCCAAGAGTAAGAATTTCCAGCCTTTATAAACAGTTGTTCAGTATTCTTTGACTTACAGCACCTGAATGTCCAACGAGACACCCATTTTAGTTTGTTAATACTATAATTAGGCTTCTCCTATAAGGATAGGAGATTCGGGGTCCTGTGACTAACCCAATAAGGGTGTACATTAGGCTATAAAATTATTTCCAAGAGTAAGAATTTCCAGCCTTTATAAACTGTTGTTCAGTATTCTTTGACCTACAGCACCTGAATGTCCAACGAGACACCCATTTTAGTTTGTTAATACTATAATTAGGCTTCTCCTATAAGGATAGGAGATTCGGGGTCCTGTGACTAACCAACCCAATAAGGGTGTACATTAGGCTATAAAATTATTTCCAAGAGTAAGAATTTCCAGCCTTTATAAACTGTTGTTCAGTATTCTTTGACCTAAAGCACCTGAATGTCCAACGAGATACCCATTTTTGTTTGTTAATACTATAATTAGGCTTCTCCTATAAGGATAGGAGATTCGGGGTCCTGTGACTAACCCAATAAGGGTGTACATTAGGCTATAAAATTATTTCCAAGAGTAAGAATTTCCAGCCTTTATAAACTGTTGTTCAGTATTCTTTGACCTATACCACCTGAATGTCCAACGAGCCACCCATTTTAGTTTGTTAATACTATAATTAGGCTTCTCCTATAAGGATAGGAGATTCGGGGTCCTGTGACTAACCCAATAAGGGTGTACATTAGGCTATAAAATTATTTCCAAGAGTAAGAATTTCCAGCCTTTATAAACTGTTGTTCAGTATTCTTTGACCTAAAGCACCTGAATGTCCAACGAGACACCCATTTTAGTTTGTTAATACTATAATTAGGCTTCTCCTATAAGGATAGGAGATTCGGGGTCCTGTGACTAACCCAATAAGGGTGTACATTAGGCTATAAAATTATTTCCAAGAGTAAGAATTTCCAGCCTTTATAAACTGTTGTTCAATATTCTTTGACCTAAAGCACCTGAATGTCCAACGAGACACCCATTTTAGTTTGTTAATACTATAATTAGGCTTCTCCTATAAGGATAGAAGATTCGGGGTCCTGTGACTAACCCAATAAGGGTGTACATTAGGCTATAAAATTATTTCCAAAAGTAAGAATTTCCAGCCTTTATAAACTGTTGTTCAGTATTCTTTGACTTACAGCACCTGAATGTCCAACGAGACACCCATTTTAGTTTGTTAATACTATAATTAGGCTTCTCCTATAAGGATAGGAGATTCGGGGTCCTGTGACTAACCCAATAAGGGTGTACATTAGGCTATAAAATTATTTCCAAGAGTAAGAATTTCCAGCCTTTATAAACTGTTGTTCAGTATTCTTTGACCTATACCACCTGAATGTCCAACGAGCCACCCATTTTAGTTTGTTAATACTATAATTAGGCTTCTCCTATAAGGATAGGAGATTCGGGGTCCTGTGACTAACCCAATAAGGGTGTACATTAGGCTATAAAATTATTTCCAAGAGTAAGAATTTCCAGCCTTTATAAACTGTTGTTCAGTATTCTTTGACCTATACCACCTGAATGTCCAACGAGCCACCCATTTTAGTTTGTTAATACTATAATTAGGCTTCTCCTATAAGGATAGGAGATTCGGGGTCCTGTGACTAACCCAATAAGGGTGTACATTAGGCTATAAATTTATTTCCAAGAGTAAGAATTTCCAGCCTTTATAAACTGTTGTTCAGTATTCTTTGACCTATACCACCTGAATGTCCAACGAGCCACCCATTTTAGTTTGTTAATACTATAATTAGGCTTCTCCTATAAGGATAGGAGATTCGGGGTCCTGTGACTAACCCAATAAGGGTGTACATTAGGCTATAAATTTATTTCCAAGAGTAAGAATTTCCAGCCTTTATAAACTGTTGTTCAGTATTCTTTGACTTACAGCACCTGAATGTCCAACGAGACACCCATTTTAGTTTGTTAATACTATAATTAGGCTTCTCCTATAAGGATAGGAGATTCGGGGTCCTGTGACTAACCCAATAAGGGTGTACATTAGGCTATAAAATTATTTCCAAGAGTAAGAATTTCCAGCCTTTATAAACTGTTGTTCAGTATTCTTTGACCTATACCACCTGAATGTCCAACGAGCCACCCATTTTAGTTTGTTAATACTATAATTAGGCTTCTCCTATAAGGATAGGAGATTCGGGGTCCTGTGACTAACCCAATAAGGGTGTACATTAGGCTATAAAATTATTTCCAAGAGTAAGAATTTCCAGCCTTTATAAACTGTTGTTCAGTATTCTTTGACCTATACCACCTGAATGTCCAACGAGCCACCCATTTTAGTTTGTTAATACTATAATTAGGCTTCTCCTATAAGGATAGGAGATTCGGGGTCCTGTGACTAACCCAATAAGGGTGTACATTAGGCTATAAATTTATTTCCAAGAGTAAGAATTTCCAGCCTTTATAAACTGTTGTTCAGTATTCATTGACCTACAGCACCTGAATGTCCAACGAGACACCCATTTTAGTTTGTTAATACTATAATTAGGCTTCTCCTATAAGGATAGGAGATTCGGGGTCCTGTGACTAACCCAATAAGGGTGTACATTAGGCTATAAAATTATTTCCAAGAGTAAGAATTTCCAGCCTTTATAAACTGTTGTTCAGTATTCTTTGACCTACAGCACCTGAATGTCCAACGAGACACCCATTTTAGTTTGTTAATACTATAATTAGGCTTCTCCTATAAGGATAGGAGATTCGGGGTCCTGTGACTAACCCAATAAGGGTGTACATTAGGCTATAAAATTATTTCAAAGAGTAAGAATTTCCAGCCTTTATAAACTGTTGTTCAGTATTCTTTGTCCTATACCACCTGAATGTCCAACGAGCCACCCATTTTAGTTTGTTAATACTATAATTAGGCTTCTCCTATAAGGATAGGAGATTCGGGGTCCTGTGACTAACCCAATAAGGGTGTACATTAGGCTATAAATTTATTTCCAAGAGTAAGAATTTCCAGCCTTTATAGACAGTTGTTCAGTATTCTTTGACTTACAGCACCTGAATGTCCAACGAGACACCCATTTTAGTTTGTTAATACTATAATTAGGCTTCTCCTATAAGGATAGGAGATTCGGGGTCCTGTGACTAACCCAATAAGGGTGTACATTAGGCTATAAAATTATTTCCAAGAGTAAGAATTTCCAGCCTTTATAAACTGTTGTTCAGTATTCTTTGACCTACAGCACCTGAATGTCCAACGAGACACCCATTTTAGTTTGTTAATACTATAATTAGGCTTCTCCTATAAGGATAGGAGATTCGGGGTCCTGTGACTAACCAACCCAATAAGGGTGTACATTAGGCTATAAAATTATTTCCAAGAGTAAGAATTTCCAGCCTTTATAAACTGTTGTTCAGTATTCTTTGACCTAAAGCACCTGAATGTCCAACGAGATACCCATTTTTGTTTGTTAATACTATAATTAGGCTTCTCCTATAAGGATAGGAGATTCGGGGTCCTGTGACTAACCCAATAAGGGTGTACATTAGGCTATAAAATTATTTCCAAGAGTAAGAATTTCCAGCCTTTATAAACTGTTGTTCAGTATTCTTTGACCTAAAGCACCTGAATGTCCAACGAGACACCCATTTTAGTTTGTTAATACTATAATTAGGCTTATCCTATAAGGATAGGAGATTCGGGGTCCTGTGACTAACCCAATAAGGGTGTACATTAGGCTATAAAATTATTTCCAAGAGTAAGAATTTCCAGCCTTTATAAACTGTTGTTCAGTATTCTTTGACCTAAAGCACCTGAATGTCCAACGAGACACCCATTTTAGTTTGTTAATACTATAATTAGGCTTCTCCTATAAGGATAGGAGATTCGGGGTCCTGTGACTAACCCAATAAGGGTGTACATTAGGCTATAAATTTATTTCCAAGAGTAAGAATTTCCAGCCTTTATAAACAGTTGTTCAGTATTCTTTGACTTACAGCACCTGAATGTCCAACGAGACACCCATTTTAGTTTGTTAATACTATAATTAGGCTTCTCCTATAAGGATAGGAGATTCGGGGTCCTGTGACTAACCCAATAAGGGTGTACATTAGGCTATAAAATTATTTCCAAGAGTAAGAATTTCCAGCCTTTATAAACTGTTGTTCAGTATTCATTGACCTACAGCACCTGAATGTCCAACGAGACACCCATTTTAGTTTGTTAATACTATAATTAGGCTTCTCCTATAAGGATAGGAGATTCGGGGTCCTGTGACTAACCCAATAAGGGTGTACATTAGGCTATAAAATTATTTCCAAGAGTAAGAATTTCCAGCCTTTATAAACTTTTGTTCAGTATTCTTTGACCTACAGCACCTGAATGTCCAACGAGACACCCATTTTAGTTTGTTAATACTATAATTAGGCTTCTCCTATAAGGATAGGAGATTCGGGGTCCTGTGACTAACCCAATAAGGGTGTACATTAGGCTATAAAATTATTTCAAAGAGTAAGAATTTCCAGCCTTTATAAACTGTTGTTCAGTATTCTTTGACCTATACCACCTGAATGTCCAACGAGCCACCCATTTTAGTTTGTTAATACTATAATTAGGCTTCTCCTATAAGGATAGGAGATTCGGGGTCCTGTGACTAACCCAATAAGGGTGTACATTAGGCTATAAATTTATTTCCAAGAGTAAGAATTTCCAGCCTTTATAAACAGTTGTTCAGTATTCTTTGACTTACAGCACCTGAATGTCCAACGAGACACCCATTTTAGTTTGTTAATACTATAATTAGGCTTCTCCTATAAGGATAGGAGATTCGGGGTCCTGTGACTAACCCAATAAGGGTGTACATTAGGCTATAAAATTATTTCCAAGAGTAAGAATTTCCAGCCTTTATAAACTGTTGTTCAGTATTCTTTGACCTACAGCACCTGAATGTCCAACGAGACACCCATTTTAGTTTGTTAATACTATAATTAGGCTTCTCCTATAAGGATAGGAGATTCGGGGTCCTGTGACTAACCAACCCAATAAGGGTGTACATTAGGCTATAAAATTATTTCCAAGAGTAAGAATTTCCAGCCTTTATAAACTGTTGTTCAGTATTCTTTGACCTAAAGCACCTGAATGTCCAACGAGATACCCATTTTTGTTTGTTAATACTATAATTAGGCTTCTCCTATAAGGATAGGAGATTCGGGGTCCTGTGACTAACCCAATAAGGGTGTACATTAGGCTATAAAATTATTTCCAAGAGTAAGAATTTCCAGCCTTTATAAACTGTTGTTCAGTATTCTTTGACCTAAAGCACCTGAATGTCCAACGAGACACCCATTTTAGTTTGTTAATACTATAATTAGGCTTATCCTATAAGGATAGGAGATTCGGGGTCCTGTGACTAACCCAATAAGGGTGTACATTAGGCTATAAAATTATTTCCAAGAGTAAGAATTTCCAGCCTTTATAAACTGTTGTTCAGTATTCTTTGACCTAAAGCACCTGAATGTCCAACGAGACACCCATTTTAGTTTGTTAATACTATAATTAGGCTTCTCCTATAAGGATAGGAGATTCGGGGTCCTGTGACTAACCCAATAAGGGTGTACATTAGGCTATAAATTTATTTCCAAGAGTAAGAATTTCCAGCCTTTATAAACAGTTGTTCAGTATTCTTTGACTTACAGCACCTGAATGTCCAACGAGACACCCATTTTAGTTTGTTAATACTATAATTAGGCTTCTCCTATAAGGATAGGAGATTCGGGGTCCTGTGACTAACCCAATAAGGGTGTACATTAGGCTATAAAATTATTTCCAAGAGTAAGAATTTCCAGCCTTTATAAACTGTTGTTCAGTATTCTTTGACCTAAAGCACCTGAATGTCCAACGAGACACCCATTTTAGTTTGTTAATACTATAATTAGGCTTCTCCTATAAGGATAGGAGATTCGGGGTCCTGTGACTAACCCAATAAGGGTGTACATTAGGCTATAAATTTATTTCCAAGAGTAAGAATTTCCAGCCTTTATAAACAGTTGTTCAGTATTCTTTGACTTACAGCACCTGAATGTCCAACGAGACACCCATTTTAGTTTGTTAATACTATAATTAGGCTTCTCCTATAAGGATAGGAGATTCGGGGTCCTGTGACTAACCCAATAAGGGTGTACATTAGGCTATAAAATTATTTCCAAGAGTAAGAATTTCCAGCCTTTATAAACTGTTGTTCAGTATTCTTTGACCTACAGCACCTGAATGTCCAACGAGACACCCATTTTAGTTTGTTAATACTATAATTAGGCTTCTCCTATAAGGATAGGAGATTCGGGGTCCTGTGACTAACCAACCCAATAAGGGTGTACATTAGGCTATAAAATTATTTCCAAGAGTAAGAATTTCCAGCCTTTATAAACTGTTGTTCAGTATTCTTTGACCTAAAGCACCTGAATGTCCAACGAGATACCCATTTTTGTTTGTTAATACTATAATTAGGCTTCTCCTATAAGGATAGGAGATTCGGGGTCCTGTGACTAACCCAATAAGGGTGTACATTAGGCTATAAAATTATTTCCAAGAGTAAGAATTTCCAGCCTTTATAAACTGTTGTTCAGTATTCTTTGACCTAAAGCACCTGAATGTCCAACGAGACACCCATTTTAGTTTGTTAATACTATAATTAGGCTTATCCTATAAGGATAGGAGATTCGGGGTCCTGTGACTAACCCAATAAGGGTGTACATTAGGCTATAAAATTATTTCCAAGAGTAAGAATTTCCAGCCTTTATAAACTGTTGTTCAGTATTCTTTGACCTAAAGCACCTGAATGTCCAACGAGACACCCATTTTAGTTTGTTAATACTATAATTAGGCTTCTCCTATAAGGATAGGAGATTCGGGGTCCTGTGACTAACCCAATAAGGGTGTACATTAGGCTATAAATTTATTTCCAAGAGTAAGAATTTCCAGCCTTTATAAACAGTTGTTCAGTATTCTTTGACTTACAGCACCTGAATGTCCAACGAGACACCCATTTTAGTTTGTTAATACTATAATTAGGCTTCTCCTATAAGGATAGGAGATTCGGGGTCCTGTGACTAACCCAATAAGGGTGTACATTAGGCTATAAAATTATTTCCAAGAGTAAGAATTTCCAGCCTTTATAAACTGTTGTTCAGTATTCTTTGACCTACAGCACCTGAATGTCCAACGAGACACCCATTTTAGTTTGTTAATACTATAATTAGGCTTCTCCTATAAGGATAGGAGATTCGGGGTCCTGTGACTAACCCAATAAGGGTGTACATTAGGCTATAAAATTATTTCAAAGAGTAAGAATTTCCAGCCTTTATAAACTGTTGTTCAGTATTCTTTGACCTATACCACCTGAATGTCCAACGAGCCACCCATTTTAGTTTGTTAATACTATAATTAGGCTTCTCCTATAAGGATAGGAGATTCGGGGTCCTGTGACTAACCCAATAAGGGTGTACATTAGGCTATAAATTTATTTCCAAGAGTAAGAATTTCCAGCCTTTATAAACAGTTGTTCAGTATTCTTTGACTTACAGCACCTGAATGTCCAACGAGACACCCATTTTAGTTTGTTAATACTATAATTAGGCTTCTCCTATAAGGATAGGAGATTAGGGGTCCTGTGACTAACCCAATAAGGGTGTACATTAGGCTATAAAATTATTTCCAAGAGTAAGAATTTCCAGCCTTTATAAACTGTTGTTCAGTATTCTTTGACCTATACCACCTGAATGTCCAACGAGCCACCCATTTTAGTTTGTTAATACTATAATTAGGCTTCTCCTATAAGGATAGGAGATTCGGGGTCCTGTGACTAACCCAATAAGGGTGTACATTAGGCTATAAAATTATTTCCAAGAGTAAGAATTTCCAGCCTTTATAAACTGTTGTTCAGTATTCTTTGACCTATACCACCTGAATGTCCAACGAGCCACCCATTTTAGTTTGTTAATACTATAATTAGGCTTCTCCTATAAGGATAGGAGATTCGGGGTCCTGTGACTAACCCAATAAGGGTGTACATTAGGCTATAAAATTATTTCCAAGAGTAAGAATTTCCAGCCTTTATAAACTGTTGTTCAGTATTCTTTGACCTATACCACCTGAATGTCCAACGAGCCACCCATTTTAGTTTGTTAATACTATAATTAGGCTTCTCCTATAAGGATAGGAGATTCGGGGTCCTGTGACTAACCCAATAAGGGTGTACATTAGGCTATAAATTTATTTCCAAGAGTAAGAATTTCCAGCCTTTATAAACTGTTGTTCAGTATTCATTGACCTACAGCACCTGAATGTCCAACGAGACACCCATTTTAGTTTGTTAATACTATAATTAGGCTTCTCCTATAAGGATAGGAGATTCGGGGTCCTGTGACTAACCCAATAAGGGTGTACATTAGGCTATAAAATTATTTCCAAGAGTAAGAATTTCCAGCCTTTATAAACTGTTGTTCAGTATTCTTTGACCTACAGCACCTGAATGTCCAACGAGACACCCATTTTAGTTTGTTAATACTATAATTAGGCTTCTCCTATAAGGATAGGAGATTCGGGGTCCTGTGACTAACCCAATAAGGGTGTACATTAGGCTATAAAATTATTTCAAAGAGTAAGAATTTCCAGCCTTTATAAACTGTTGTTCAGTATTCTTTGACCTATACCACCTGAATGTCCAACGAGCCACCCATTTTAGTTTGTTAATACTATAATTAGGCTTCTCCTATAAGGATAGGAGATTCGGAGTCCTGTGACTAACCCAATAAGGGTGTACATTAGGCTATAAAATTATTTCCAAGAGTAAGAATTTCCAGCCTTTATAAACTGTTGTTCAGTATTCATTGACCTACAGCACCTGAATGTCCAACGAGACACCCATTTTAGTTTGTTAATACTATAATTAGGCTTCTCCTATAAGGATAGGAGATTCGGGGTCCTGTGACTAACCCAATAAGGGTGTACATTAGGCTATAAATTTATTTCCAAGAGTAAGAATTTCCAGCCTTTATAAACAGTTGTTCAGTATTCTTTGACTTACAGCACCTGAATGTCCAACGAGACACCCATTTTAGTTTGTTAATACTATAATTAGGCTTCTCCTATAAGGATAGGGGATTCGGGGTCCTGTGACTAACCCAATAAGGGTGTACATTAGGCTATAAAATTATTTCCAAGAGTAAGAATTTCCAGCCTTTATAAACTGTTGTTCAGTATTCTTTGACCTACAACACCTGAATGTCCAACGAGACACCCATTTTAGTTTGTTAATACTATAATTAGGCTTCTCCTATAAGGATAGGAGATTCGGGGTCCTGTGACTAACCCAATAAGGGTGTACATTAGGCTATAAAATTATTTCAAAGAGTAAGAATTTCCAGCCTTTATAAACTGTTGTTCAGTATTCTTTGACCTATACCACCTGAATGTCCAACGAGCCACCCATTTTAGTTTGTTAATACTATAATTAGGCTTCTCCTATAAGGATAGGAGATTCGGGGTCCTGTGACTAACCCAATAAGGGTGTACATTAGGCTATAAATTTATTTCCAAGAGTAAGAATTTCCAGCCTTTATAAACAGTTGTTCAGTATTCTTTGACTTACAGCACCTGAATGTCCAACGAGACACCCATTTTAGTTTGTTAATACTATAATTAGGCTTCTCCTATAAGGATAGGAGATTCGGGGTCCTGTGACTAACCCAATAAGGGTGTACATTAGGCTATAAAATTATTTCCAAGAGTAAGAATTTCCAGCCTTTATAAACTGTTGTTCAGTATTCTTTGACCTACAGCACCTGAATGTCCAACGAGACACCCATTTTAGTTTGTTAATACTATAATTAGGCTTCTCCTATAAGGATAGGAGATTCGGGGTCCTGTGACTAACCCAATAAGGGTGTACATTAGGCTATAAAATTATTTCAAAGAGTAAGAATTTCCAGCCTTTATAAACTGTTGTTCAGTATTCTTTGACCTATACCACCTGAATGTCCAACGAGCCACCCATTTTAGTTTGTTAATACTATAATTAGGCTTCTCCTATAAGGATAGGAGATTCGGGGTCCTGTGACTAACCCAATAAGGGTGTACATTAGGCTATAAATTTATTTCCAAGAGTAAGAATTTCCAGCCTTTATAAACAGTTGTTCAGTATTCTTTGACTTACAGCACCTGAATGTCCAACGAGACACCCATTTTAGTTTGTTAATACTATAATTAGGCTTCTCCTATAAGGATAGGAGATTCGGGGTCCTGTGACTAAGCCAATAAGGGTGTACATTAGGCTATAAAATTATTTCCAAGAGTAAGAATTTCCAGCCTTTATAAACTGTTGTTCAGTATTCTTTGACCTACAGCACCTGAATGTCCAACGAGACACCCATTTTAGTTTGTTAATACTATAATTAGGCTTCTCCTATAAGGATAGGAGATTCGGGGTCCTGTGACTAACCAACCCAATAAGGGTGTACATTAGGCTATAAAATTATTTCCAAGAGTAAGAATTTCCAGCCTTTATAAACTGTTGTTCAGTATTCTTTGACCTAAAGCACCTGAATGTCCAACGAGATACCCATTTTTGTTTGTTAATACTATAATTAGGCTTCTCCTATAAGGATAGGAGATTCGGGGTCCTGTGACTAACCCAATAAGGGTGTACATTAGGCTATAAAATTATTTCCAAGAGTAAGAATTTCCAGCCTTTATAAACTGTTGTTCAGTATTCTTTGACCTAAAGCACCTGAATGTCCAACGAGACACCCATTTTAGTTTGTTAATACTATAATTAGGCTTATCCTATAAGGATAGGAGATTCGGGGTCCTGTGACTAACCCAATAAGGGTGTACATTAGGCTATAAAATTATTTCCAAGAGTAAGAATTTCCAGCCTTTATAAACTGTTGTTCAGTATTCTTTGACCTAAAGCACCTGAATGTCCAACGAGACACCCATTTTAGTTTGTTAATACTATAATTAGGCTTCTCCTATAAGGATAGGAGATTCGGGGTCCTGTGACTAACCAACCCAATAAGGGTGTACATTAGGCTATAAAATTATTTCCAAGAGTAAGAATTTCCAGCCTTTATAAACTGTTGTTCTTTTTTCTTTGACCTAAAGCACCTGAATGTCCAACGAGACACCCATTTTAGTTTGTTAATACTATAATTAGGCTTCTCCTATAAGGATAGGAGATTCGGGGTCCTGTGACTAACCCAATAAGGGTGTACATTAGGTTATTAAATTATTTCCAAGAGTAAGAATTTCCAGCCTTTATAAACTGTTGTTTAGTATTCTTTGACCTACAGCACCTGAATGTCCAACGAGACACCCATTTTAGTTTGTTAATACTATAATTAGCCTTCTCCTATAAGGATAGGAGATTCGGGGTCCTGTGACTAACCCAATAAGGGTGTACATTAGGCTATAAAATTATTTCCAAGAGTAAGAATTTCCAGCCTTTATAAACTGTTGTTCAGTATTCTTTGACTTACAGCACCTGAATGTTCAACGAGACACCCATTTTAGTTTGTTAATACTATAATTAGGCTTCTCCTATAAGGATAGGAGATTCGGGGTCCTGTGACTAACCCAATAAGGGTGTACATTAGGCTATAAAATTATTTCCAAGAGTAAGAATTTCCAGCCTTTATAAACTGTTGTTCAGTATTCTTTGACCTACAGCACCTGAATGTCCAACGAGACTCCCATTTTAGTTTGTTAATACTATAATTAGGCTTCTCCTATAAGGATAGGAGATTCGGGGTCCTGTGACTAACCAACCCAATAAGGGTGTACATTAGGCTATAAAATTATTTCCAAGAGTAAGAATTTCCAGCCTTTATAAACTGTTGTTCAGTATTCTTTGACCTAAAGCACCTGAATGTCCAACGAGACACCCATTTTAGTTTGTTAATATTATAATTAGGCTTCTCCTATAAGGATAGGAGATTCGGGGTCCTGTGACTAACCAACCCAATAAGGGTGTACATTAGGCTATAAAATTATTTCCAAGAGTAAGAATTTCCAGCCTTTATAAACTGTTGTTCAGTATTCTTTGACCTAAAGCACCTGAATGTCCAACGAGACACCCATTTTAGTTTGTTAATACTATAATTAGGCTTCTCCTATAAGGATAGGAGATTCGGGGTCCTGTGACTAACCCAATAAGGGTGTACATTAGGTTATTAAATTATTTCCAAGAGTAAGAATTTCCAGCCTTTATAAACTGTTGTTTAGTATTCTTTGACCTACAGCACCTGAATGTCCAACGAGACACCCATTTTAGTTTGTTAATACTATAATTAGCCTTCTCCTATAAGGATAGGAGATTCGGGGTCCTGTGACTAACCCAATAAGGGTGTACATTAGGCTATAAAATTATTTCCAAGAGTAAGAATTTCCAGCCTTTATAAACTGTTGTTCAGTATTCTTTGACTTACAGCACCTGAATGTTCAACGAGACACCCATTTTAGTTTGTTAATACTATAATTAGGCTTCTCCTATAAGGATAGGAGATTCGGGGTCCTGTGACTAACCCAATAAGGGTGTACATTAGGCTATAAAATTATTTCCAAGAGTAAGAATTTCCAGCCTTTATAAACTGTTGTTCAGTATTCTTTGACCTACAGCACCTGAATGTCCAACGAGACTCCCATTTTAGTTTGTTAATACTATAATTAGGCTTCTCCTATAAGGATAGGAGATTCGGGGTCCTGTGACTAACCAACCCAATAAGGGTGTACATTAGGCTATAAAATTATTTCCAAGAGTAAGAATTTCCAGCCTTTATAAACTGTTGTTCAGTATTCTTTGACCTAAAGCACCTGAATGTCCAACGAGATACCCATTTTTGTTTGTTAATACTATAATTAGGCTTCTCCTATAAGGATAGGAGATTCGGGGTCCTGTGACTAACCCAATAAGGGTGTACATTAGGCTATAAAATTATTTCCAAGAGTAAGAATTTCCAGCCTTTATAAACTGTGGTTCAGTATTCTTTGACCTACAGCACCTGAATGTCCAACGAGACACCCATTTTAGTTTGTTAATACTATAACTAGGCTTCTCCTATAAGGATAGGAGATTCGGGGTCCTGTGACTAACCCAATAAGGGTGTACATTAGGCTATAAAATTATTTCCAAGAGTAAGAATTTCCAGCCTTTATTAACTGTTGTTCAGTATTCTTTGACCTATACCACCTGAATGGCCAACGAGCCACCCATTTTAGTTTGTTAATACTATAATTAGGCTTCTCCTATAAGGATAGGAGATTCGGGGTCCTGTGACTAACCCAATAAGGGTGTACATTAGGCTATAAAATTATTTCCAAGAGTAAGAATTTCCAGCCTTTATAAACTGTTGTTCAGTATTCTTTGACCTAAAGCACCTGAATGTCCAACGAGACACCCATTTTAGTTTGTTAATACTATAATTAGGCTTCTCCTATAAGGATAGGAGATTCGGGGTCCTGTGACTAACCCAATAAGGGTGTACATTAGGCTATAAAATTATTTCCAAGAGTAAGAATTTCCAGCCTTTATAAACTGTTGTTCAATATTCTTTGACCTAAAGCACCTGAATGTCCAACGAGACACCCATTTTAGTTTGTTAATACTATAATTAGGCTTCTACTATAAGGATAGGAGATTCGGGGTCCTGTGACTAACCCAATAAGGGTGTACATTAGGCTATAAAATTATTTCCAAAAGTAAGAATTTCCAGCCTTTATAAACTGTTGTTTAGTATTCTTTGACCTACAGCACCTGAATGTCCAACGAGACACCCATTTTAGTTTGTTAATACTATAATTAGGCTTCTCCTATAAGGATAGGAGATTCGGGGTCCTGTGACTAACCCAATAAGGGTGTACATTAGGCTATAAAATTATTTCCAAGAGTAAGAATTTCCAGCCTTTATAAACTGTTGTTCAGTATTCTTTGACCTAAAGCACCTGAATGTCCAACGAGACACCCATTTTAGTTTGTTAATACTATAATTAGGCTTATCCTATAAGGATAGGAGATTCGGGGTCCTGTGACTAACCCAATAAGGGTGTACATTAGGCTATAAAATTATTTCCAAGAGTAAGAATTTCCAGCCTTTATAAACTGTTGTTCAGTATTCTTTGACCTAAAGCACCTGAATGTCCAACGAGACACCCATTTTAGTTTATTAATACTATAATTAGGCTTCTCCTATAAGGATAGGAGATTCGGGGTCCTGTGACTAACCAACCCAATAAGGGTGTACATTAGGCTATAAAATTATTTCCAAGAGTAAGAATTTCCAGCCTTTATAAACTGTTGTTCAGTATTCTTTGACCTAAAGCACCTGAATGTCCAACGAGACACCCATTTTAGTTTGTTAATACTATAATTAGGCTTCTCCTATAAGGATAGGAGATTCGGGGTCCTGTGACTAACCCAATAAGGGTGTACATTAGGTTATTAAATTATTTCCAAGAGTAAGAATTTCCAGCCTTTATAAACTGTTGTTTAGTATTCTTTGACCTACAGCACCTGAATGTCCAACGAGACACCCATTTTAGTTTGTTAATACTATAATTAGGCTTCTACTATAAGGATAGGAGATTCGGGGTCCTGTGACTAACCCAATAAGGGTGTACATTAGGCTATAAAATTATTTCCAAAAGTAAGAATTTCCAGCCTTTATAAACTGTTGTTTAGTATTCTTTGACCTACAGCACCTGAATGTCCAACGAGACACCCATTTTAGTTTGTTAATACTATAATTAGGCTTCTCCTATAAGGATAGGAGATTCGGGGTCCTGTGACTAACCCAATAAGGGTGTACATTAGGCTATAAAATTATTTCCAAGAGTAAGAATTTCCAGCCTTTATAAACTGTTGTTCAGTATTCTTTGACCTAAAGCACCTGAATGTCCAACGAGATACCCATTTTTGTTTGTTAATACTATAATTAGGCTTCTCCTATAAGGATAGGAGATTCGGGGTCCTGTGACTAACCCAATAAGGGTGTACATTAGGCTATAAAATTATTTCCAAGAGTAAGAATTTCCAGCCTTTATAAACTGTTGTTCAATATTCTTTGACCTAAAGCACCTGAATGTCCAACGAGACACCCATTTTAGTTTGTTAATACTATAATTAGGCTTCTACTATAAGGATAGGAGATTCGGGGTCCTGTGACTAACCCAATAAGGGTGTACATTAGGCTATAAAATTATTTCCAAAAGTAAGAATTTCCAGCCTTTATAAACTGTTGTTTAGTATTCTTTGACCTACAGCACCTGAATGTCCAACGAGACACCCATTTTAGTTTGTTAATACTATAATTAGGCTTCTCCTATAAGGATAGGAGATTCGGGGTCCTGTGACTAACCCAATAAGGGTGTACATTAGGCTATAAAATTATTTCCAAGAGTAAGAATTTCCAGCCTTTATAAACTGTTGTTCAGT
Organism: Ambrosia trifida; assembly: GCA_028751855.1. NCBI lineage: Eukaryota > Viridiplantae > Streptophyta > Magnoliopsida > Asterales > Asteraceae > Ambrosia > Ambrosia trifida. Next base: position 740,735 of record CM054126.1, on the reverse strand, counting down.
ATTCTTTGACCTAAAGCACCTGAATGTCCAACGAGATACCCATTTTTGTTTGTTAATACTATAATTAGGCTTCTCCTATAAGGATAGGAGATTCGGGGTCCTGTGACTAACCCAATAAGGGTGTACATTAGGCTATAAAATTATTTCCAAGAGTAAGAATTTCCAGCCTTTATAAACTGTTGTTCAGTATTCTTTGACCTACAGCACCTGAATGTCCAACGAGACACCCATTTTAGTTTGTTAATACTATAACTAGGCTTCTCCTATAAGGATAGGAGATTCGGGGTCCTGTGACTAACCCAATAAGGGTGTACATTAGGCTATAAAATTATTTCCAAGAGTAAGAATTTCCAGCCTTTATTAACTGTTGTTCAGTATTCTTTGACCTATACCACCTGAATGGCCAACGAGCCACCCATTTTAGTTTGTTAATACTATAATTAGGCTTCTCCTATAAGGATAGGAGATTCGGGGTCCTGTGACTAACCCAATAAGGGTGTACATTAGGCTATAAAATTATTTCCAAGAGTAAGAATTTCCAGCCTTTATAAACTGTTGTTCAGTATTCTTTGACCTAAAGCACCTGAATGTCCAACGAGACACCCATTTTAGTTTGTTAATACTATAATTAGGCTTCTCCTATAAGGATAGGAGATTCGGGGTCCTGTGACTAACCCAATAAGGGTGTACATTAGGCTATAAAATTATTTCCAAGAGTAAGAATTTCCAGCCTTTATAAACTGTTGTTCAATATTCTTTGACCTAAAGCACCTGAATGTCCAACGAGACACCCATTTTAGTTTGTTAATACTATAATTAGGCTTCTACTATAAGGATAGGAGATTCGGGGTCCTGTGACTAACCCAATAAGGGTGTACATTAGGCTATAAAATTATTTCCAAAAGTAAGAATTTCCAGCCTTTATAAACTGTTGTTTAGTATTCTTTGACCTACAGCACCTGAATGTCCAACGAGACACCCATTTTAGTTTGTTAATACTATAATTAGGCTTCTCCTATAAGGATAGGAGATTCGGGGTCCTGTGACTAACCCAATAAGGGTGTACATTAGGCTATAAAATTATTTCCAAGAGTAAGAATTTCCAGCCTTTATAAACTGTTGTTCAGTATTCTTTGACCTAAAGCACCTGAATGTCCAACGAGACACCCATTTTAGTTTGTTAATACTATAATTAGGCTTATCCTATAAGGATAGGAGATTCGGGGTCCTGTGACTAACCCAATAAGGGTGTACATTAGGCTATAAAATTATTTCCAAGAGTAAGAATTTCCAGCCTTTATAAACTGTTGTTCAGTATTCTTTGACCTAAAGCACCTGAATGTCCAACGAGACACCCATTTTAGTTTGTTAATACTATAATTAGGCTTCTCCTATAAGGATAGGAGATTCGGGGTCCTGTGACTAACCAACCCAATAAGGGTGTACATTAGGCTATAAAATTATTTCCAAGAGTAAGAATTTCCAGCCTTTATAAACTGTTGTTCAGTATTCTTTGACCTAAAGCACCTGAATGTCCAACGAGACACCCATTTTAGTTTGTTAATACTATAATTAGGCTTCTCCTATAAGGATAGGAGATTCGGGGTCCTGTGACTAACCCAATAAGGGTGTACATTAGGTTATTAAATTATTTCCAAGAGTAAGAATTTCCAGCCTTTATAAACTGTTGTTTAGTATTCTTTGACCTACAGCACCTGAATGTCCAACGAGACACCCATTTTAGTTTGTTAATACTATAATTAGGCTTCTCCTATAAGGATAGGAGATTCGGGGTCCTGTGACTAACCCAATAAGGGTGTACATTAGGCTATAAAATTATTTCCAAGAGTAAGAATTTCCAGCCTTTATAAACTGTTGTTCAGTATTCTTTGACTTACAGCACCTGAATGTCCAACGAGACACCCATTTTAGTTTGTTAATACTATAATTAGGCTTCTCCTATAAGGATAGGAGATTCGGGGTCCTGTGACTAACCCAATAAGGGTGTACATTAGGCTATAAAATTATTTCCAAGAGTAAGAATTTCCAGCCTTTATAAACTGTTGTTCAGTATTCTTTGACCTACAGCACCTGAATGTCCAACGAGACTCCCATTTTAGTTTGTTAATACTATAATTAGGCTTCTCCTATAAGGATAGGAGATTCGGGGTCCTGTGACTAACCAACCCAATAAGGGTGTACATTAGGCTATAAAATTATTTCCAAGAGTAAGAATTTCCAGCCTTTATAAACTGTTGTTCAGTATTCTTTGACCTAAAGCACCTGAATGTCCAACGAGACACCCATTTTAGTTTGTTAATACTATAATTAGGCTTCTCCTATAAGGATAGGAGATTCGGGGTCCTGTGACTAACCCAATTAGGGTGTACATTAGGTTATTAAATTATTTCCAAGAGTAAGAATTTCCAGCCTTTATAAACTGTTGTTTAGTATTCTTTGACCTACAGCACCTGAATGTCCAACGAGACACCCATTTTAGTTTGTTAATACTATAATTAGGCTTCTCCTATAAGGATAGGAGATTCGGGGTCCTGTGACTAACCCAATAAGGGTGTACATTAGGCTATAAAATTATTTCCAAGAGTAAGAATTTCCAGCCTTTATAAACTGTTGTTCAGTATTCTTTGACTTACAGCACCTGAATGTCCAACGAGACACCCATTTTAGTTTGTTAATACTATAATTAGGCTTCTCCTATAAGGATAGGAGATTCGGGGTCCTGTGACTAACCCAATAAGGGTGTACATTAGGCTATAAAATTATTTCCAAGAGTAAGAATTTCCAGCCTTTATAAACTGTTGTTCAGTATTCTTTGACCTACAGCACCTGAATGTCCAACGAGACTCCCATTTTAGTTTGTTAATACTATAATTAGGCTTCTCCTATAAGGATAGGAGATTCGGGGTCCTGTGACTAACCAACCCAATAAGGGTGTACATTAGGCTATAAAATTATTTCCAAGAGTAAGAATTTCCAGCCTTTATAAACTGTTGTTCAGTATTCTTTGACCTAAAGCACCTGAATGTCCAACGAGACACCCATTTTAGTTTGTTAATACTATAATTAGGCTTCTCCTATAAGGATAGGAGATTCGGGGTCCTGTGACTAACCCAATTAGGGTGTACATTAGGTTATTAAATTATTTCCAAGAGTAAGAATTTCCAGCCTTTATAAACTGTTGTTTAGTATTCTTTGACCTACAGCACCTGAATGTCCAACGAGACACCCATTTTAGTTTGTTAATACTATAATTAGGCTTCTCCTATAAGGATAGGAGATTCGGGGTCCTGTGACTAACCCAATAAGGGTGTACATTAGGCTATAAAATTATTTCCAAGAGTAAGAATTTCCAGCCTTTATAAACTGTTGTTCAGTATTCTTTGACTTACAGCACCTGAATGTCCAACGAGACACCCATTTTAGTTTGTTAATACTATAATTAGGCTTCTCCTATAAGGATAGGAGATTCGGGGTCCTGTGACTAACCCAATAAGGGTGTACATTAGGCTATAAAATTATTTCCAAGAGTAAGAATTTCCAGCCTTTATAAACTGTTGTTCAGTATTCTTTGACCTACAGCACCTGAATGTCCAACGAGACTCCCATTTTAGTTTGTTAATACTATAATTAGGCTTCTCCTATAAGGATAGGAGATTCGGGGTCCTGTGACTAACCAACCCAATAAGGGTGTACATTAGGCTATAAAATTATTTCCAAGAGTAAGAATTTCCAGCCTTTATAAACTGTTGTTCAGTATTCTTTGACCTAAAGCACCTGAATGTCCAACGAGACACCCATTTTAGTTTGTTAATACTATAATTAGGCTTCTCCTATAAGGATAGGAGATTCGGGGTCCTGTGACTAACCCAATTAGGGTGTACATTAGGTTATTAAATTATTTCCAAGAGTAAGAATTTCCAGCCTTTATAAACTGTTGTTTAGTATTCTTTGACCTACAGCACCTGAATGTCCAACGAGACACCCATTTTAGTTTGTTAATACTATAATTAGGCTTCTCCTATAAGGATAGGAGATTCGGGGTCCTGTGACTAACCCAATAAGGGTGTACATTAGGCTATAAAATTATTTCCAAGAGTAAGAATTTCCAGCCTTTATAAACTGTTGTTCAGTATTCTTTGACTTACAGCACCTGAATGTCCAACGAGACACCCATTTTAGTTTGTTAATACTATAATTAGGCTTCTCCTATAAGGATAGGAGATTCGGGGTCCTGTGACTAACCCAATAAGGGTGTACATTAGGCTATAAAATTATTTCCAAGAGTAAGAATTTCCAGCCTTTATAAACTGTTGTTCAGTATTCTTTGACCTACAGCACCTGAATGTCCAACGAGACTCCCATTTTAGTTTGTTAATACTATAATTAGGCTTCTCCTATAAGGATAGGAGATTCGGGGTCCTGTGACTAACCAACCCAATAAGGGTGTACATTAGGCTATAAAATTATTTCCAAGAGTAAGAATTTCCAGCCTTTATAAACTGTTGTTCAGTATTCTTTGACCTAAAGCACCTGAATGTCCAACGAGATACCCATTTTTGTTTGTTAATACTATAATTAGGCTTCTCCTATAAGGATAGGAGATTCGGGGTCCTGTGACTAACCCAATAAGGGTGTACATTAGGCTATAAAATTATTTCCAAGAGTAAGAATTTCCAGCCTTTATAAACTGTTGTTCAGTATTCTTTGACCTACACCACCTGAATGTCCAACGAGCCACCCATTTTAGTTTGTTAATACTATAATTAGGCTTCTCCTATAAGGATAGGAGATTCGGGGTCCTGTGACTAACCCAATGAGGGTGTACATTAGGCTATAAAATTATTTCCAAGAGTAAGAATTTCCAGCATTTATAAACTGTTGTTCAGTATTCTTTGACCTAAAGCACCTGAATGTCCAACGAGACACCCATTTTAGTTTGTTAATACTATAATTAGGCTTCTCCTATAAGGATAGGAGATTCGGGGTCCTGTGACTAACCTAATAAGGGTGTACATTAGGCTATAAAATTATTTCCAAGAGTAAGAATTTCCAGCCTTTATAAACTGTTGTTCAGTATTCTTTGACCTAAAGCACCTGAATGTCCAACGAGACACCCATTTTAGTTTGTTAATACTATAATTAGGCTTCTCCTATAAGGATAGGAGATTCGGGGTCCTGTGACTAACCCAATAAGGGTGTACATTAGGCTATAAAATTATTTCCAAGAGTAAGAATTTCCAGCCTTTATAAACTGTTGTTCTGTATTCTTTGACCTACACCACCTGAATGTCCAACGAGACACCCATTTTAGTTTGTTAATACTATAATTAGGCTTCTCCTATAAGGATAGGAGATTCGGGGTCCTGTGACTAACCCAATAAGGGTGTACATTAGGCTATAAAATTATTTCCAAGAGTAAGAATTTCCAGCCTTTATAAACTGTTGTTCATTATTCTTTGACCTAAAGCACCTGAATGTCCAACGAGACACCCATTTTAGTTTGTTAATACTATAATTAGGCTTCTCCTATAAGGATAGGAGATTCGGGGTCCTGTGACTAACCCAATAAGGGTGTACATTAGGCTATAAAATTATTTCCAAGAGTAAGAATTTCCAGCCTTTATAAACTGTTGTTCAGTATTCTTTGACCTAAAGCACCTGAATGTCCAACGAGACACCCATTTTAGTTTGTTAATACTATAATTAGGCTTCTCCTATAAGGATAGGAGATTCGGGGTCATGTGACTAACCAACCCAATAAGGGTGTACATTAGGCTATAAAATTATTTCCAAGAGTAAGAATTTCCAGCCTTTATAAACTGTTATTCAGTATTCTTTGACCTACAGTACCTGAATGTCCAACGAGATACCCATTTTTGTTTGTTAATACTATAATTAGGCTTCTCCTATAAGGATAGGAGATTCGGGGTCCTGTGACTAACCCAATAAGGGTGTACATTAGGCTATAAAATTATTTCCAAGAGTAAGAATTTCCAGCCTTTATAAACTGTTGTTCAGTATTCTTTGACCTAAAGCACCTGAATGTCCAACGAGACACCCATTTTAGTTTGTTAATACTATAATTAGGCTTCTCCTATAAGGATAGGAGATTCGGGGACCTGTGACTAACCTAATAAGGGTGTACATTAGGCTATAAAATTATTTCCAAGAGTAAGAATTTCCAGCCTTTATAAACTGTTGTTCAGTATTCTTTGACCTAAAGCACCTGAATGTCCAACGAGACACCCATTTTAGTTTGTTAATACTATAATTAGGCTTCTCCTATAAGGATAGGAGATTCGGGGTCCTGTGACTAACCCAATAAGGGTGTACATTAGGCTATAAAATTATTTCCAAGAGTAAGAATTTCCAGCCTTTATAAACTGTTGTTCTGTATTCTTTGACCTACACCACCTGAATGTCCAACGAGACACCCATTTTAGTTTGTTAATACTATAATTAGGCTTCTCCTATAAGGATAGGAGATTCGGGGTCCTGTGACTAACCCAATAAGGGTGTACATTAGGCTATAAAATTATTTCCAAGAGTAAGAATTTCCAGCCTTTATAAACTGTTGTTCATTATTCTTTGACCTAAAGCACCTGAATGTCCAACGAGACACCCATTTTAGTTTGTAAATACTATAATTAGGCTTCTCCTATAAGGATAGGAGATTCGGGGTCCTGTGACTAACCCAATAAGGGTGTACATTAGGCTATAAAATTATTTCCAAGAGTAAGAATTTCCAGCCTTTATAAACTGTTGTTCAGTATTCTTTGACCTACACCACCTGAATGTCCAACGAGACACCCATTTTAGTTTGTTAATACTATAATTAGGCTTCTCCTATAAGGATAGGAGATTCGGGGTCCTGTGACTAACCCAATAAGGGTGTACATTAGGCTATAAAATTATTTCCAAGAGTAAGAATTTCCAGCCTTTATAAACTGTTGTTCAGTATTCTTTGACCTAAAGCACCTGAATGTCCAACGAGACACCCATTTTAGTTTGTTAATACTATAATTAGGCTTCTCCTATAAGGATAGGAGATTCGGGGTCATGTGACTAACCAACCCAATAAGGGTGTACATTAGGCTATAAAATTATTTCCAAGAGTAAGAATTTCCAGCCTTTATAAACTGTTATTCAGTATTCTTTGACCTACAGTACCTGAATGTCCAACGAGATACCCATTTTTGTTTGTTAATACTATAATTAGGCTTCTCCTATAAGGATAGGAGATTCGGGGTCCTGTGACTAACCCAATAAGGCTGTACATTAGGCTATAAAATTATTTCCAAGAGTAAGAATTTCCAGCCTTTATAAACTGTTGTTCAGTATTCTTTGACCTAAAGCACCTGAATGTCCAACGAGACACCCATTTTAGTTTGTTAATACTATAATTAGGCTTCTCCTATAAGGATAGGAGATTCGGGGTCATGTGACTAACCAACCCAATAAGGGTGTACATTAGGCTATAAAATTATTTCCAAGAGTAAGAATTTCCAGCCTTTATAAACTGTTATTCAGTATTCTTTGACCTACAGTACCTGAATGTCCAACGAGATACCCATTTTTGTTTGTTAATACTATAATTAGGCTTCTCCTATAAGGATAGGAGATTCGGGGTCCTGTGACTAACCCAATAAGGGTGTACATTAGGCTATAAAATTATTTCCAAGAGTAAGAATTTCCAGCCTTTATAAACTGTTGTTCAGTATTCTTTGACCTACACCACCTGAATGTCCAACGAGCCACCCATTTTAGTTTGTTAATACTATAATTAGGCTTCTCCTATAAGGATAGGAGATTCGGGGTCCTGTGACTAACCCAATGAGGGTGTACATTAGGCTATAAAATTATTTCCAAGAGTAAGAATTTCCAGCCTTTATAAACTGTTGTTCAGTATTCTTTGACCTAAAGCACCTGAATGTCCAACGAGACACCCATTTTAGTTTGTTAATACTATAATTAGGCTTCTCCTATAAGGATAGGAGATTCGGGGTCCTGTGACTAACCTAATAAGGGTGTACATTAGGCTATAAAATTATTTCCAAGAGTAAGAATTTCCAGCCTTTATAAACTGTTGTTCAGTATTCTTTGACCTAAAGCACCTGAATGTCCAACGAGACACCCATTTTAGTTTGTTAATACTATAATTAGGCTTCTCCTATAAGGATAGGAGATTCGGGGTCCTGTGACTAACCCAATAAGGGTGTACATTAGGCTATAAAATTATTTCCAAGAGTAAGAATTTCCAGCCTTTATAAACTGTTGTTCTGTATTCTTTGACCTACACCACCTGAATGTCCAACGAGACACCCATTTTAGTTTGTTAATACTATAATTAGGCTTCTCCTATAAGGATAGGAGATTCGGGGTCCTGTGACTAACCCAATAAGGGTGTACATTAGGCTATAAAATTATTTCCAAGAGTAAGAATTTCCAGCCTTTATAAACTGTTGTTCATTATTCTTTGACCTAAAGCACCTGAATGTCCAACGAGACACCCATTTTAGTTTGTAAATACTATAATTAGGCTTCTCCTATAAGGATAGGAGATTCGGGGTCCTGTGACTAACCCAATAAGGGTGTACATTAGGCTATAAAATTATTTCCAAGAGTAAGAATTTCCAGCCTTTATAAACTGTTGTTCAGTATTCTTTGACCTACACCACCTGAATGTCCAACGAGACACCCATTTTAGTTTGTTAATACTATAATTAGGCTTCTCCTATAAGGATAGGAGATTCGGGGTCCTGTGACTAACCCAATAAGGGTGTACATTAGGCTATAAAATTATTTCCAAGAGTAAGAATTTCCAGCCTTTATAAACTGTTGTTCAGTATTCTTTGACCTACACCACCTGAATGTCCAACGAGCCACCCATTTTAGTTTGTTAATACTATAATTAGGCTTCTCCTATAAGGATAGGAGATTCGGGGTCCTGTGACTAACCCAATGAGGGTGTACATTAGGCTATAAAATTATTTCCAAGAGTAAGAATTTCCAGCCTTTATAAACTGTTGTTCAGTATTCTTTGACCTAAAGCACCTGAATGTCCAACGAGACACCCATTTTAGTTTGTAAATACTATAATTAGGCTTCTCCTATAAGGATAGGAGATTCGGGGTCCTGTGACTAACCCAATAAGGGTGTACATTAGGCTATAAAATTATTTCCAAGAGTAAGAATTTCCAGCCTTTATAAACTGTTGTTCAGTATTCTTTGACCTACACCACCTGAATGTCCAACGAGACACCCATTTTAGTTTGTTAATACTATAATTAGGCTTCTCCTATAAGGATAGGAGATTCGGGGTCCTGTGACTAACCCAATAAGGGTGTACATTAGGCTATAAAATTATTTCCAAGAGTAAGAATTTCCAGCCTTTATAAACTGTTGTTCAGTATTCTTTGACCTAAAGCACCTGAATGTCCAACGAGACACCCATTTTAGTTTGTTAATACTATAATTAGGCTTCTCCTATAAGGATAGGAGATTCGGGGTCCTGTGACTAACCCAATAAGGGTGTACATTAGGCTATAAAATTATTTCCAAGAGTAAGAATTTCCAGCCTTTATAAACTGTTGTTCTGTATTCTTTGACCTACACCACCTGAATGTCCAACGAGACACCCATTTTAGTTTGTTAATACTATAATTAGGCTTCTCCTATAAGGATAGGAGATTCGGGGTCCTGTGACTAACCCAATAAGGGTGTACATTAGGCTATAAAATTATTTCCAAAAGTAAGAATTTCCAGCCTTTATAAACTGTTGTTCATTATTCTTTGACCTAAAGCACCTGAATGTCCAACGAGACACCCATTTTAGTTTGTAAATACTATAATTAGGCTTCTCCTATAAGGATAGGAGATTCGGGGTCCTGTGACTAACCCAATAAGGGTGTACATTAGGCTATAAAATTATTTCCAAGAGTAAGAATTTCCAGCCTTTATAAACTGTTGTTCAGTATTCTTTGACCTACACCACCTGAATGTCCAACGAGACACCCATTTTAGTTTGTTAATACTATAATTAGGCTTCTCCTATAAGGATAGGAGATTCGGGGTCCTGTGACTAACCCAATAAGGGTGTACATTAGGCTATAAAATTATTTCCAAGAGTAAGAATTTCCAGCCTTTATAAACTGTTGTTCAGTATTCTTTGACCTACACCACCTGAATGTCCAACGAGCCACCCATTTTAGTTTGTTAATACTATAATTAGGCTTCTCCTATAAGGATAGGAGATTCGGGGTCCTGTGACTAACCCAATGAGGGTGTACATTAGGCTATAAAATTATTTCCAAGAGTAAGAATTTCCAGCCTTTATAAACTGTTGTTCAGTATTCTTTGACCTAAAGCACCTGAATGTCCAACGAGACACCCATTTTAGTTTGTTAATACTATAATTAGGCTTCTCCTATAAGGATAGGAGATTCGGGGTCCTGTGACTAACCTAATAAGGGTGTACATTAGGCTATAAAATTATTTCCAAGAGTAAGAATTTCCAGCCTTTATAAACTGTTGTTCAGTATTCTTTGACCTAAAGCACCTGAATGTCCAACGAGACACCCATTTTAGTTTGTTAATACTATAATTAGGCTTCTCCTATAAGGATAGGAGATTCGGGGTCCTGTGACTAACCCAATAAGGGTGTACATTAGGCTATAAAATTATTTCCAAGAGTAAGAATTTCCAGCCTTTATAAACTGTTGTTCTGTATTCTTTGACCTACACCACCTGAATGTCCAACGAGACACCCATTTTAGTTTGTTAATACTATAATTAGGCTTCTCCTATAAGGATAGGAGATTCGGGGTCCTGTGACTAACCCAATAAGGGTGTACATTAGGCTATAAAATTATTTCCAAGAGTAAGAATTTCCAGCCTTTATAAACTGTTGTTCATTATTCTTTGACCTAAAGCACCTGAATGTCCAACGAGACACCCATTTTAGTTTGTAAATACTATAATTAGGCTTCTCCTATAAGGATAGGAGATTCGGGGTCCTGTGACTAACCCAATAAGGGTGTACATTAGGCTATAAAATTATTTCCAAGAGTAAGAATTTCCAGCCTTTATAAACTGTTGTTCAGTATTCTTTGACCTACACCACCTGAATGTCCAACGAGACACCCATTTTAGTTTGTTAATACTATAATTAGGCTTCTCCTATAAGGATAGGAGATTCGGGGTCCTGTGACTAACCCAATAAGGGTGTACATTAGGCTATAAAATTATTTCCAAGAGTAAGAATTTCCAGCCTTTATAAACTGTTGTTCAGTATTCTTTGACCTACACCACCTGAATGTCCAACGAGCCACCCATTTTAGTTTGTTAATACTATAATTAGGCTTCTCCTATAAGGATAGGAGATTCGGGGTCCTGTGACTAACCCAATGAGGGTGTACATTAGGCTATAAAATTATTTCCAAGAGTAAGAATTTCCAGCCTTTATAAACTGTTGTTCAGTATTCTTTGACCTAAAGCACCTGAATGTCCAACGAGACACCCATTTTAGTTTGTAAATACTATAATTAGGCTTCTCCTATAAGGATAGGAGATTCGGGGTCCTGTGACTAACCCAATAAGGGTGTACATTAGGCTATAAAATTATTTCCAAGAGTAAGAATTTCCAGCCTTTATAAACTGTTGTTCAGTATTCTTTGACCTACACCACCTGAATGTCCAACGAGACACCCATTTTAGTTTGTTAATACTATAATTAGGCTTCTCCTATAAGGATAGGAGATTCGGGGTCCTGTGACTAACCCAATAAGGGTGTACATTAGGCTATAAAATTATTTCCAAGAGTAAGAATTTCCAGCCTTTATAAACTGTTGTTCAGTATTCTTTGACCTAAAGCACCTGAATGTCCAACGAGACACCCATTTTAGTTTGTTAATACTATAATTAGGCTTCTCCTATAAGGATAGGAGATTCGGGGTCCTGTGACTAACCCAATAAGGGTGTACATTAGGCTATAAAATTATTTCCAAGAGTAAGAATTTCCAGCCTTTATAAACTGTTGTTCTGTATTCTTTGACCTACACCACCTGAATGTCCAACGAGACACCCATTTTAGTTTGTTAATACTATAATTAGGCTTCTCCTATAAGGATAGGAGATTCGGGGTCCTGTGACTAACCCAATAAGGGTGTACATTAGGCTATAAAATTATTTCCAAAAGTAAGAATTTCCAGCCTTTATAAACTGTTGTTCATTATTCTTTGACCTAAAGCACCTGAATGTCCAACGAGACACCCATTTTAGTTTGTAAATACTATAATTAGGCTTCTCCTATAAGGATAGGAGATTCGGGGTCCTGTGACTAACCCAATAAGGGTGTACATTAGGCTATAAAATTATTTCCAAGAGTAAGAATTTCCAGCCTTTATAAACTGTTGTTCAGTATTCTTTGACCTACACCACCTGAATGTCCAACGAGACACCCATTTTAGTTTGTTAATACTATAATTAGGCTTCTCCTATAAGGATAGGAGATTCGGGGTCCTGTGACTAACCCAATAAGGGTGTACATTAGGCTATAAAATTATTTCCAAGAGTAAGAATTTCCAGCCTTTATAAACTGTTGTTCATTATTCTTTGACCTAAAGCACCTGAATGTCCAACGAGACACCCATTTTAGTTTGTAAATACTATAATTAGGCTTCTCCTATAAGGATAGGAGATTCGGGGTCCTGTGACTAACCCAATAAGGGTGTACATTAGGCTATAAAATTATTTCCAAGAGTAAGAATTTCCAGCCTTTATAAACTGTTGTTCAGTATTCTTTGACCTACACCACCTGAATGTCCAACGAGACACCCATTTTAGTTTGTTAATACTATAATTAGGCTTCTCCTATAAGGATAGGAGATTCGGGGTCCTGTGACTAACCCAATAAGGGTGTACATTAGGCTATAAAATTATTTCCAAGAGTAAGAATTTCCAGCCTTTATAAACTGTTGTTCAGTATTCTTTGACCTAAAGCACCTGAATGTCCAACGAGACACCCATTTTAGTTTGTTAATACTATAATTAGGCTTCTCCTATAAGGATAGGAGATTCGGGGTCCTGTGACTAACCCAATAAGGGTGTACATTAGGCTATAAAATTATTTCCAAGAGTAAGAATTTCCAGCCTTTATAAACTGTTGTTCTGTATTCTTTGACCTACACCACCTGAATGTCCAACGAGACACCCATTTTAGTTTGTTAATACTATAATTAGGCTTCTCCTATAAGGATAGGAGATTCGGGGTCCTGTGACTAACCCAATAAGGGTGTACATTAGGCTATAAAATTATTTCCAAGAGTAAGAATTTCCAGCCTTTATAAACTGTTGTTCATTATTCTTTGACCTAAAGCACCTGAATGTCCAACGAGACACCCATTTTAGTTTGTAAATACTATAATTAGGCTTCTCCTATAAGGATAGGAGATTCGGGGTCCTGTGACTAACCCAATAAGGGTGTACATTAGGCTATAAAATTATTTCCAAGAGTAAGAATTTCCAGCCTTTATAAACTGTTGTTCAGTATTCTTTGACCTACACCACCTGAATGTCCAACGAGACACCCATTTTAGTTTGTTAATACTATAATTAGGCTTCTCCTATAAGGATAGGAGATTCGGGGTCCTGTGACTAACCCAATAAGGGTGTACATTAGGCTATAAAATTATTTCCAAGAGTAAGAATTTCCAGCCTTTATAAACTGTTGTTCAGTATTCTTTGACCTAAAGCACCTGAATGTCCAACGAGACACCCATTTTAGTTTGTTAATACTATAATTAGGCTTCTCCTATAAGGATAGGAGATTCGGGGTCATGTGACTAACCAACCCAATAAGGGTGTACATTAGGCTATAAAATTATTTCCAAGAGTAAGAATTTCCAGCCTTTATAAACTGTTATTCAGTATTCTTTGACCTACAGTACCTGAATGTCCAACGAGATACCCATTTTTGTTTGTTAATACTATAATTAGGCTTCTCCTATAAGGATAGGAGATTCGGGGTCCTGTGACTAACCCAATAAGGTTGTACATTAGGCTATAAAATTATTTCCAAGAGTAAGAATTTCCAGCCTTTATAAACTGTTGTTCAGTATTCTTTGACCTACACCACCTGAATGTCCAACGAGACACCCATTTTAGTTTGTTAATACTATAATTAGGCTTCTCCTATAAGGATAGGAGATTCGGGGTCCTGTGACTAACCCAATAAGGGTGTACATTAGGCTATAAAATTATTTCCAAGAGTAAGAATTTCCAGCCTTTATAAACTGTTGTTCATTATTCTTTGACCTAAAGCACCTGAATGTCCAACGAGACACCCATTTTAGTTTGTAAATACTATAATTAGGCTTCTCCTATAAGGATAGGAGATTCGGGGTCCTGTGACTAACCCAATAAGGGTGTACATTAGGCTATAAAATTATTTCCAAGAGTAAGAATTTCCAGCCTTTATAAACTGTTGTTCAGTATTCTTTGACCTACACCACCTGAATGTCCAACGAGACACCCATTTTAGTTTGTTAATACTATAATTAGGCTTCTCCTATAAGGATAGGAGATTCGGGGTCCTGTGACTAACCCAATAAGGGTGTACATTAGGCTATAAAATTATTTCCAAGAGTAAGAATTTCCAGCCTTTATAAACTGTTGTTCAGTATTCTTTGACCTAAAGCACCTGAATGTCCAACGAGACACCCATTTTAGTTTGTTAATACTATAATTAGGCTTCTCCTATAAGGATAGGAGATTCGGGGTCCTGTGACTAACCCAATAAGGGTGTACATTAGGCTATAAAATTATTTCCAAGAGTAAGAATTTCCAGCCTTTATAAACTGTTGTTCATTATTCTTTGACCTAAAGCACCTGAATGTCCAACGAGACACCCATTTTAGTTTGTAAATACTATAATTAGGCTTCTCCTATAAGGATAGGAGATTCGGGGTCCTGTGACTAACCCAATAAGGGTGTACATTAGGCTATAAAATTATTTCCAAGAGTAAGAATTTCCAGCCTTTATAAACTGTTGTTCAGTATTCTTTGACCTACACCACCTGAATGTCCAACGAGACACCCATTTTAGTTTGTTAATACTATAATTAGGCTTCTCCTATAAGGATAGGAGATTCGGGGTCCTGTGACTAACCCAATAAGGGTGTACATTAGGCTATAAAATTATTTCCAAGAGTAAGAATTTCCAGCCTTTATAAACTGTTGTTCAGTATTCTTTGACCTACACCACCTGAATGTCCAACGAGACACCCATTTTAGTTTGTTAATACTATAATTAGGCTTCTCCTATAAGGATAGGAGATTCGGGGTCCTGTGACTAACCCAATAAGGGTGTACATTAGGCTATAAAATTATTTCCAAGAGTAAGAATTTCCAGCCTTTATAAACTGTTGTTCATTATTCTTTGACCTAAAGCACCTGAATGTCCAACGAGACACCCATTTTAGTTTGTAAATACTATAATTAGGCTTCTCCTATAAGGATAGGAGATTCGGGGTCCTGTGACTAACCCAATAAGGGTGTACATTAGGCTATAAAATTATTTCCAAGAGTAAGAATTTCCAGCCTTTATAAACTGTTGTTCAGTATTCTTTGACCTACACCACCTGAATGTCCAACGAGACACCCATTTTAGTTTGTTAATACTATAATTAGGCTTCTCCTATAAGGATAGGAGATTCGGGGTCCTGTGACTAACCCAATAAGGGTGTACATTAGGCTATAAAATTATTTCCAAGAGTAAGAATTTCCAGCCTTTATAAACTGTTGTTCAGTATTCTTTGACCTAAAGCACCTGAATGTCCAACGAGACACCCATTTTAGTTTGTTAATACTATAATTAGGCTTCTCCTATAAGGATAGGAGATTCGGGGTCATGTGACTAACCAACCCAATAAGGGTGTACATTAGGCTATAAAATTATTTCCAAGAGTAAGAATTTCCAGCCTTTATAAACTGTTATTCAGTATTCTTTGACCTACAGTACCTGAATGTCCAACGAGATACCCATTTTTGTTTGTTAATACTATAATTAGGCTTCTCCTATAAGGATAGGAGATTCGGGGTCCTGTGACTAACCCAATAAGGTTGTACATTAGGCTATAAAATTATTTCCAAGAGTAAGAATTTCCAGCCTTTATAAACTGTTGTTCAGTATTCTTTGACCTACACCACCTGAATGTCCAACGAGACACCCATTTTAGTTTGTTAATACTATAATTAGGCTTCTCCTATAAGGATAGGAGATTCGGGGTCCTGTGACTAACCCAATAAGGGTGTACATTAGGCTATAAAATTATTTCCAAGAGTAAGAATTTCCAGCCTTTATAAACTGTTGTTCAGTATTCTTTGACCTAAAGCACCTAAATGTCCAACGAGACACCCATTTTAGTTTGTTAATACTATAATTAGGCTTCTCCTATAAGGATAGGAGATTCGGGGTCCTGTGACTAACCCAATAAGGGTGTACATTAGGCTATAAAATTATTTCCAAGAGTAAGAATTTCCAGCCTTTATAAACTGTTGTTCAGTATTCTTTGACCTAAAGCACCTGAATGTCCAACGAGACACCCATTTTAGTTTGTTAATACTATAATTAGGCTTCTCCTATAAGGATAGGAGATTCGGGGTCCTGTGACTAACCCAATAAGGGTGTACATTAGGCTATAAAATTATTTCCAAGAGTAAGAATTTCCAGCCTTTATAAACTGTTGTTCAGTATTCTTTGACCTACACCACCTGAATGTCCAACGAGACACCCATTTTAGTTTGTTAATACTATAATTAGGCTTCTCCTATAAGGATAGGAGATTCGGGGTCCTGTGACTAACCCAATAAGGGTGTACATTAGGCTATAAAATTATTTCCAAGAGTAAGAATTTCCAGCCTTTATAAACTGTTGTTCAGTATTCTTTGACCTACACCACCTGAATGTCCAACGAGACACCCATTTTAGTTTGTTAATACTATAATTAGGCTTCTCCTATAAGGATAGGAGATTCGAGGTCCTGTGACTAACCCAATAAGGGTGTACATTAGGCTATAAAATTATTTCCAAGAGTAAGAATTTCCAGCCTTTATAAACTGTTGTTCAGTATTCTTTGACCTAAAGCACCTGAATGTCCAACGAGACACCCATTTTAGTTTGTTAATACTATAATTAGGCTTCTCCTATAAGGATAGGAGATTCGGGGTCATGTGACTAACCAACCCAATAAGGGTGTACATTAGGCTATAAAATTATTTCCAAGAGTAAGAATTTCCAGCCTTTATAAACTGTTATTCAGTATTCTTTGACCTACAGTACCTGAATGTCCAACGAGATACCCATTTTTGTTTGTTAATACTATAATTAGGCTTCTCCTATAAGGATAGGAGATTCGGGGTCCTGTGACTAACCCAATAAGGTTGTACATTAGGCTATAAAATTATTTCCAAGAGTAAGAATTTCCAGCCTTTATAAACTGTTGTTCAGTATTCTTTGACCTACACCACCTGAATGTCCAACGAGACACCCATTTTAGTTTGTTAATACTATAATTAGGCTTCTCCTATAAGGATAGGAGATTCGGGGTCCTGTGACTAACCCAATAAGGGTGTACATTAGGCTATAAAATTATTTCCAAGAGTAAGAATTTCCAGCCTTTATAAACTGTTGTTCAGTATTCTTTGACCTAAAGCACCTAAATGTCCAACGAGACACCCATTTTAGTTTGTTAATACTATAATTAGGCTTCTCCTATAAGGATAGGAGATTCGGGGTCCTGTGACTAACCCAATAAGGGTGTACATTAGGCTATAAAATTATTTCCAAGAGTAAGAATTTCCAGCCTTTATAAACTGTTGTTCAGTATTCTTTGACCTAAAGCACCTGAATGTCCAACGAGACACCCATTTTAGTTTGTTAATACTATAATTAGGCTTCTCCTATAAGGATAGGAGATTCGGGGTCCTGTGACTAACCCAATAAGGGTGTACATTAGGCTATAAAATTATTTCCAAGAGTAAGAATTTCCAGCCTTTATAAACTGTTGTTCAGTATTCTTTGACCTACACCACCTGAATGTCCAACGAGACACCCATTTTAGTTTGTTAATACTATAATTAGGCTTCTCCTATAAGGATAGGAGATTCGGGGTCCTGTGACTAACCCAATAAGGGTGTACATTAGGCTATAAAATTATTTCCAAGAGTAAGAATTTCCAGCCTTTATAAACTGTTGTTCAGTATTCTTTGACCTACACCACCTGAATGTCCAACGAGACACCCATTTTAGTTTGTTAATACTATAATTAGGCTTCTCCTATAAGGATAGGAGATTCGAGGTCCTGTGACTAACCCAATAAGGGTGTACATTAGGCTATAAAATTATTTCCAAGAGTAAGAATTTCCAGCCTTTATAAACTGTTGTTCAGTATTCTTTGACCTAAAGCACCTGAATGTCCAACGAGACACCCATTTTAGTTTGTTAATACTATAATTAGGCTTCTCCTATAAGGATAGGAGATTCGGGGTCCTGTGACTAACCCAATAAGGGTGTACATTAGGCTATAAAATTATTTCCAAGAGTAAGAATTTCCAGCCTTTATAAACTGTTGTTCAGTATTCTTTGACCTAAAGCACCTGAATGTCCAACGAGCCACCCATTTTAGTTTGTTAATACTATAATTAGGCTTCTCCTATAAGGATAGGAGATTCGGGGTCCTGTGACTAACCCAATAAGGGTGTACATTAGGCTATAAAATTATTTCCAAGAGTAAGAATTTCCAGCCTTTATAAACTGTTGTTCAGTATTCTTTGACCTAAAGCACCTGAATGTCCAACGAGACACCCATTTTAGTTTGTTTATACTATAATTAGGCTTCTCATATAAGGATAGGAGATTCGGGGTCCTGTGACTAACCCAATAAGGGTGTACATTAGGCTATAAAATTATTTCCAAGAGTAAGAATTTCCAGCCTTTATAAACTGTTGTTCAGTATTCTTTGACCTAAAGCACCTGAATGTCCAACGAGACACCCATTTTAGTTTGTTAATACTATAATTAGGCTTCTCCTATAAGGATAGGAGATTCGGGGTCCTGTGACTAACCCAATAAGGGTGTACATTAGGCTATAAAATTATTTCCAAGAGTAAGAATTTCCAGCCTTTATAAACTGTTGTTCAGTATTCTTTGACCTACACCACCTGAATGTCCAACGAGACACCCATTTTAGTTTGTTAATACTATAATTAGGCTTCTCCTATAAGGATAGGAGATTCGGGGTCCTGTGACTAACCCAATAAGGGTGTACATTAGGCTATAAAATTATTTCCAAGAGTAAGAATTTCCAGCCTTTCTAAACTGTTGTTCAGTATTCTTTGACCTAAAGCACCTGAATGTCCAACGAGACACCCATTTTAGTTTGTTAATACTATAATTAGGCTTCTCCTATAAGGATAGGAGATTCGGGGTCCTGTGACTAACCCAATAAGGGTGTACATTAGGCTATAAAATTATTTCCAAGAGTAAGAATTTCCAGCCTTTATAAACTGTTGTTCAGTATTCTTTGACCTAAAGCACCTGAATGTCCAACGAGACACCCATTTTAGTTTGTTAATACTATAATTAGGCTTCTCCTATAAGGATAGGAGATTCGGGGTCCTGTGACTAATCCAATAAGGGTGTACATTAGGCTATAAAATTATTTCCAAGAGTAAGAATTTCCAGCCTTTATAAACTGTTGTTCAGTATTCTTTGACCTAAAGCACCTGAATGTCCAACGAGACACCCATTTTAGTTTGTTAATACTATAATTAGGCTTCTCCTATAAGGATAGGAGATTCGGGGTCCTGTGACTAACCCAATAAGGGTGTACATTAGGCTATAAAATTATTTCCAAGAGTAAGAATTTCCAGCCTTTATAAACTGTTGTTCAGTATTCTTTGACGTAAAGCACCTGAATGTCCAACGAGACACCCATTTTAGTTTGTTAATACTATAATTAGGCTTCTCCTATAAGGATAGGAGATTCGGGGTCCTGTGACTAACCCAATAAGGGTGTACATTAGGCTATAAAATTATTTCCAAGAGTAAGAATTTCCAGCCTTTATAAACTGTTGTTCAGTATTCTTTGACCTACACCACCTGAATGTCCAACGAGACACCCATTTTAGTTTGTTAATACTATAATTAGGCTTCTCCTATAAGGATAGGAGATTCGGGGTCCTGTGACTAACCCAATAAGGGTGTACATTAGGCTATAAAATTATTTCCAAGAGTAAGAATTTCCAGCCTTTATAAACTGTTGTTCAGTATTCTTTGACCTAAAGCACCTGAATGTTCAACGAGACACCCATTTTAGTTTGTTAATACTATAATTAGGCTTCTCCTATAA
Organism: Ambrosia trifida; assembly: GCA_028751855.1. NCBI lineage: Eukaryota > Viridiplantae > Streptophyta > Magnoliopsida > Asterales > Asteraceae > Ambrosia > Ambrosia trifida. Next base: position 720,306 of record CM054126.1, on the reverse strand, counting down.
GGATAGGAGATTCGGGGTCCTGTGACTAACCCAATAAGGGTGTACATTAGGCTATAAAATTATTTCCAAGAGTAAGAATTTCTAGCCTTTATAAACTGTTGTTCAGTATTCTTTGACCTACACCACCTGAATGTCCAACGAGCCACCCATTTTAGTTTGTTAATACTATAATTAGGCTTCTCCTATAAGGATAGGAGATTCGGGGTCCTGTGACTAACCCAATAAGGGTGTACATTAGGCTATAAAATTATTTCCAAGAGTAAGAATTTCCAGCCTTTATAAACTGTTGTTCAGTATTCTTTGACCTAAAGCACCTGAATGTCCAACGAGACACCCATTTTAGTTTGTTAATACTATAATTAGGCTTCTCCTATAAGGATAGGAGATTCGGGGTCCTGTGACTAACCCAATAAGGGTGTACATTAGGCTATAAAATTATTTCCAAGAGTAAGAATTTCCAGCCTTTATAAACTGTTGTTCAGTATTCTTTGACCTACACCACCTGAATGTCCAACGAGCCACCCATTTTAGTGTGTTAATACTATAATTAGGCTTCTCCTATAAGGATAGGAGATTCGGGGTCCTGTGACTAACCCAATAAGGGTGTACATTAGGCTATAAAATTATTTCCAAGAGTAAGAATTTCCAGCCTTTATAAACTGTTGTTCATTATTCTTTGACCTAAAGCACCTGAATGTCCAACGAGACACCCATTTTAGTTTGTTAATACTATAATTAGGCTTCTCCTATAAGGATAGGAGATTCGGGGTCCTGTGACTAACCCAATAAGGGTGTACATTAGGCTATAAAATTATTTCCAAGAGTAAGAATTTCCAGCCTTTATAAACTGTTGTTCAGTATTCTTTGACCTAAAGCACCTGAATGTCCAACGAGACACCCATTTTAGTTTGTTAATACTATAATTAGGCTTCTCCTATAAGGATAGGAGATTCGGGGTCCTGTGACTAACCCAATAAGGGTGTACATTAGGCTATAAAATTATTTCCAAGAGTAAGAATTTCCAGCCTTTATAAACTGTTGTTCAGTATTCTTTGACCAAAAGCACCTGAATGTCCAATGAGACACCCATTTTAGTTTGTTAATACTATAATTAGGCTTCTCCTATAAGGATAGGAGATTCGGGGTCCTGTGACTAACCCAATAAGGGTGTACATTAGGCTATAAAATTATTTCCAAGAGTAAGAATTTCCAGCCTTTATAAACTGTTGTTCAGTATTCTTTGACCTAAAGCACCTGAATGTCCAACGAGACACCCATTTTAGTTTTTTAATACTATAATTAGGCTTCTCCTATAAGGATAGGAGATTCGGGGTCCTGTGACTAACCCAATAAGGGTGTACATTAGGCTATAAAATTATTTTCAAGAGTAAGAATTTCCAGCCTTTATAAACTGTTGTTCAGTATTCTTTGACCTAAAGCACCTGAATGTCCAACGAGCCACCCATTTTAGTTTGTTAATACTATAATTAGGCTTCTCCTATAAGGATAGGAGATTCGGGGTCCTGTGACTAACCCAATAAGGGTGTACATTAGGCTATAAAATTATTTCCAAGAGTAAGAATTTCCAGCCTTTATAAACTGTTGTTCAGTATTCTTTGACCTAAAGCACCTGAATGTCCAACGAGACACCCATTTTAGTTTGTTTATACTATAATTAGGCTTCTCCTATAAGGATAGGAGATTCGGGGTCCTGTGACTAACCCAATAAGGGTGTACATTAGGCTATAAAATTATTTCCAAGAGTAAGAATTTCCAGCCTTTCTAAACTGTTGTTCAGTATTCTTTGACCTAAAGCACCTGAATGTCCAACGAGACACCCATTTTAGTTTGTTAATACTATAATTATGCTTCTCCTATAAGGATAGGAGATTCGGGGTCCTGTGACTAACCCAATAAGGGTGTACATTAGGCTATAAAATTATTTCCAAGAGTAAGAATTTCCAGCCTTTATAAACTGTTGTTCAGTATTCTTTGACCTACACCACCTGAATGTCCAACGAGACACCCATTTTAGTTTGTTAATACTATAATTAGGCTTCTCCTATAAGGATAGGAGATTCGGGGTCCTGTGACTAACCCAATAAGGGTGTACATTAGGCTATAAAATTATTTCCAAGAGTAAGAATTTCCAGCCTTTCTAAACTGTTGTTCAGTATTCTTTGACCTAAAGCACCTGAATGTCCAACGAGACACCCATTTTAGTTTGTTAATACTATAATTAGGCTTCTCCTATAAGGATAGGAGATTCGGGGTCCTATGACTAACCCAATAAGGGTGTACATTAGGCTATAAAATTATTTCCAAGAGTAAGAATTTCCAGCCTTTATAAACTGTTGTTCGGTATTCTTTGACCTAAAGCACCTGAATGTCCAACGAGACACCCATTTTAGTTTGTTAATACTATAATTAGGCTTCTCCTATAAGGATAGGAGATTCGGGGTCCTGTGACTAACCCAATAAGGGTGTACATTAGGCTATAAAATTATTTCCAAGAGTAAGAATTTCCAGCCTTTCTAAACTGTTGTTCAGTATTCTTTGACCTAAAGCACCTGAATGTCCAACGAGACACCCATTTTAGTTTGTTAATACTATAATTAGGCTTCTCCTTTAAGGATAGGAGATTCGGGGTCCTGTGACTAACCCAATAAGGGTGTACATTAGGCTATAAAATTATTTCCAAGAGTAAGAATTTCCAGCCTTTATAAACTGTTGTTCAGTATTCTTTGACGTAAAGCACCTGAATGTCCAACGAGACACCCATTTTAGTTTGTTAATACTATAATTAGGCTTCTCCTATAAGGATAGGAGATTCGGGGTCCTGTGACTAACCCAATAAGGGTGTACATTAGGCTATAAAATTATTTCCAAGAGTAAGAATTTCCAGCCTTTATAAACTGTTGTTCAGTATTCTTTGACCTAAAGCACCTGAATGTCCAACGAGACACCCATTTTAGTTTGTTTATACTATAATTAGGCTTCTCCTATAAGGATAGGAGATTCGGGGTCCTGTGACTAACCCAATAAGGGTGTACATTAGGCTATAAAATTATTTCCAAGAGTAAGAATTTCCAGCCTTTATAAACTGTTGTTCAGTATTCTTTGACCTAAAGCACCTGAATGTCCAACGAGACACCCATTTTAGTTTGTTAATACTATAATTAGGCTTCTCCTATAAGGATAGGAGATTCGGGGTCCTGTGACTAACCCAATAAGGGTGTACATTAGGCTATAAAATTATTTCCAAGAGTAAGAATTTCCAGCCTTTATAAACTGTTGTTCAGTATTCTTTGACCTACACCACCTGAATGTCCAACGAGACACCCATTTTAGTTTGTTAATACTATAATTAGGCTTCTCCTATAAGGATAGGAGATTCGGGGTCCTGTGACTAACCCAATAAGGGTGTACATTAGGCTATAAAATTATTTCCAAGAGTAAGAATTTCCAGCCTTTATAAACTGTTGTTCAGTATTCTTTGACCTAAAGCACCTGAATGTCCAACGAGACACCCATTTTAGTTTGTTAATACTATAATTAGGCTTCTCCTATAAGGATAGGAGATTCGGGGTCCTGTGACTAACCCAATAAGGGTGTACATTAGGCTATAAAATTATTTCCAAGAGTAAGAATTTCTAGCCTTTATAAACTGTTGTTCAGTATTCTTTGACCTACACCACCTGAATGTCCAACGAGCCACCCATTTTAGTTTGTTAATACTATAATTAGGCTTCTCCTATAAGGATAGGAGATTCGGGGTCCTGTGACTAACCCAATAAGGGTGTACATTAGGCTATAAAATTATTTCCAAGAGTAAGAATTTCTAGCCTTTATAAACTGTTGTTCAGTATTCTTTGACCTACACCACCTGAATGTCCAACGAGCCACCCATTTTAGTTTGCTAATACTATAATTAGGCTTCTCCTATAAGGATAGGAGATTCGGGGTCCTGTGACTAACCCAATAAGGGTGTACATTAGGCTATAAAATTATTTCCAAGAGTAAGAATTTCCAGCCTTTATAAACTGTAGTTCAGTATTCTTTGACGTAAAGCACCTGAATGTCCAACGAGACACCCATTTTAGTTTGTTAATACTATAATTAGGCTTCTCCTATAAGGATAGGAGATTCGGGGTCCTGTGACTAACCCAATAAGGGTGTACATTAGGCTATAAAATTATTTCCAAGAGTAAGAATTTCCAGCCTTTATAAACTGTTGTTCAGTATTCTTTGACCTACACCACCTGAATGTCCAACGAGACACCCATTTTAGTTTGTTAATACTATAATTAGGCTTCTCCTCTAAGGATAGGAGATTCGGGGTCCTGTGACTAACCCAATAAGGGTGTACATTAGGCTATAAAATTATTTCCAAGAGTAAGAATTTCCAGCCTTTATAAACTGTTGTTCAGTATTCTTTGACCTAAAGCACCTGAATGTCCAACGAGACACCCATTTTAGTTTGTTAATACTATAATTAGGCTTCTCCTATAAGGATAGGAGATTCGGGGTCCTGTGACTAACCCAATAAGGGTGTACATTAGGCTATAAAATTATTTCCAAGGGTAAGAATTTCTAGCCTTTATAAACTGTTGTTCAGTATTCTTTGACCTACACCACCTGAATGTCCAACGAGCCACCCATTTTAGTTTGTTAATACTATAATTAGGCTTCTCCTATAAGGATAGGAGATTCGGGGTCCTGTGACTAACCCAATAAGGGTGTACATTAGGCTATAAAATTATTTCCAAGAGTAAGAATTTCCAGCCTTTATAAACTGTTGTTCAGTATTTTTTGACCTAAAGCACCTGAATGTCCAACGAGACACCCATTTTAGTTTGTTAATACTATAATTAGGCTTCTCCTATAAGGATAGGAGATTCGGGGTCCTGTGACTAACCCAATAAGGGTGTACATTAGGCTATAAAATTATTTCCAAGAGTAAGAATTTCCAGCCTTTATAAACTGTTGTTCAGTATTCTTTGACCTACACCACCTGAATGTCCAACGAGCCACCCATTTTAGTGTGTTAATACTATAATTAGGCTTCTCCTATAAGGATAGGAGATTCGGGGTCCTGTGACTAACCCAATAAGGGTGTACATTAGGCTATAAAATTATTTCCAAGAGTAAGAATTTCCAGCCTTTATAAACTGTTGTTCAGTATTCTTTGACCTAAAGCACCTGAATGTCCAACGAGACACCCATTTTAGTTTGTTAATACTATAATTAGGCTTCTCCTATAAGGATAGGAGATTCGGGGTCCTGTGACTAACCCAATAAGGGTGTACATTAGGCTATAAAATTATTTCCAAGAGTAAGAATTTCCAGCCTTTATAAACTGTTGTTCAGTATTCTTTGACCTAAAGCACCTGAATGTCCAACGAGACACCCATTTTAGTTTGTTAATACTATAATTAGGCTTCTCCTATAAGGATAGGAGATTCGGGGTCCTGTGACTAACCCAATAAGGGTGTACATTAGGCTATAAAATTATTTCCAAGAGTAAGAATTTCCAGCCTTTATAAACTGTTGTTCAGTATTCTTTGACCTAAAGCACCTGAATGTCAAACGAGACACCCATTTTAGTTTGTTAATACTATAATTAGGCTTCTCCTATAAGGATAGGAGATTCGGGGTCCTGTGACTAACCCAATAAGGGTGTACATTAGGCTATAAAATTATTTCCAAGAGTAAGAATTTCCAGCCTTTATAAACTGTTGTTCAGTATTCTTTGACCTAAAGCACCTGAATGTCCAACGAGACACCCATTTTAGTTTGTTAATACTATAATTAGGCTTCTCCTATAAGGATAGGAGATTCGGGGTCCTGTGACTAACCCAATAAGGGTGTACATTAGGCTATAAAATTATTTCCAAGAGTAAGAATTTCCAGCCTTTATAAACTGTTGTTCAGTATTCTTTGACCTAAAGCACCTGAATGTCCAACGAGACACCCATTTTAGTTTGGTAATACTATAATTAGGCTTCTCCTATAAGGATAGGAGATTCGGGGTCCTGTGACTAACCCAATAAGGGTGTACATTAGGCTATAAAAATATTTCCAAGAGTAAGAATTTCCAGCCTTTATAAACTGTTGTTCAGTATTCTTTGACCTAAAGCACCTGAATGTCCAACGAGACACCCATTTTAGTTTGTTAATACTATAATTAGGCTTCTCCTATAAGGATAGGAGATTCGGGGTCCTGTGACTAACCCAATAAGGGTGTACATTAGGCTATAAAATTATTTCCAAGAGTAAGAATTTCCAGCCTTTATAAACTGTTGTTCAGTATTCTTTGACCTAAAGCACCTGAATGTCCAACGAGACACCCATTTTAGTTTGTTAATACTATAATTAGGCTTCTCCTATAAGGATAGGAGATTCGGGGTCCTGTGACTAACCCAATAAGGGTGTACATTAGGCTATAAAATTATTTCCAAGAGTAAGAATTTCCAGCCTTTATAAACTGTTGTTCAGTATTCTTTGACCTAAAGCACCTGAATGTCCAACGAGACACCCATTTTAGTTTGTTAATACTATAATTAGGCTTCTCCTATAAGGATAGGAGATTCGGGGTCCTGTGACTAACCCAATAAGGGTGTACATTAGGCTATAAAATTATTTCCAAGAGTAAGAATTTCCAGCCTTTATAAACTGTTGTTCAGTATTCTTTGACCTAAAGCACCTGAATGTCCAACGAGACACCCATTTTAGTTTGTTAATACTATAATTAGGCTTCTCCTATAAGGATAGGAGATTCGGGGTCCTGTGACTAACCCAATAAGGGTGTACATTAGGCTATAAAATTATTTCCAAGAGTAAGAATTTCCAGCCTTTATAAACTGTTGTTCAGTATTCTTTGACCTAAAGCACCTGAATGTCAAACGAGACACCCATTTTAGTTTGTTAATACTATAATTAGGCTTCTCCTATAAGGATAGGAGATTCGGGGTCCTGTGACTAACCCAATAAGGGTGTACATTAGGCTATAAAATTATTTCCAAGAGTAAGAATTTCCAGCCTTTATAAACTGTTGTTCAGTATTCTTTGACCTAAAGCACCTGAATGTCCAACGAGACACCCATTTTAGTTTGTTAATACTATAATTAGGCTTCTCCTATAAGGATAGGAGATTCGGGGTCCTGTGACTAACCCAATAAGGGTGTACATTAGGCTATAAAATTATTTCCAAGAGTAAGAATTTCCAGCCTTTATAAACTGTTGTTCAGTATTCTTTGACCTAAAGCACCTGAATGTCCAACGAGACACCCATTTTAGTTTGGTAATACTATAATTAGGCTTCTCCTATAAGGATAGGAGATTCGGGGTCCTGTGACTAACCCAATAAGGGTGTACATTAGGCTATAAAAATATTTCCAAGAGTAAGAATTTCCAGCCTTTATAAACTGTTGTTCAGTATTCTTTGACCTAAAGCACCTGAATGTCCAACGAGACACCCATTTTAGTTTGTTAATACTATAATTAGGCTTCTCCTATAAGGATAGGAGATTCGGGGTCCTGTGACTAACCCAATAAGGGTGTACATTAGGCTATAAAATTATTTCCAAGAGTAAGAATTTCCAGCCTTTATAAACTGTTGTTCAGTATTCTTTGACCTAAAGCACCTGAATGTCCAACGAGACACCCATTTTAGTTTGTTAATACTATAATTAGGCTTCTCCTATAAGGATAGGAGATTCGGGGTCCTGTGACTAACCCAATAAGGGTGTACATTAGGCTATAAAATTATTTCCAAGAGTAAGAATTTCCAGCCTTTATAAACTGTTGTTCAGTATTCTTTGACCTAAAGCACCTGAATGTCCAACGAGACACCCATTTTAGTTTGTTAATACTATAATTAGGCTTCTCCTATAAGGATAGGAGATTCGGGGTCCTGTGACTAACCCAATAAGGGTGTACATTAGGCTATAAAATTATTTCCAAGAGTAAGAATTTCCAGCCTTTATAAACTGTTGTTCAGTATTCTTTGACCTACACCACCTGAATGTCCAACGAGACACCCATTTTAGTTTGTTAATACTATAATTAGGCTTCTCCTATAAGGATAGGAGATTCGGGGTCCTGTGACTAACCCAATAAGGGTGTACATTAGGCTATAAAATTATTTCCAAGAGTAAGAATTTCCAGCCTTTATAAACTGTTGTTCAGTATTCTTTGACCTAAAGCACCTGAATGTCCAACGAGACACCCATTTTAGTTTGTTAATACTATAATTAGGCTTCTCCTATAAGGATAGGAGATTCGGGGTCCTGTGACTAACCCAATAAGGGTGTACATTAGGCTATAAAATTATTTCCAAGAGTAAGAATTTCCAGCCTTTATAAACTGTTGTTCAGTATTCTTTGACCTAAAGCACCTGAATGTCCAACGAGACACCCATTTTAGTTTGTTAATACTATAATTAGGCTTCTCCTATAAGGATAGGAGATTCGGGGTCCTGTGACTAACCCAATAAGGGTGTACATTAGGCTATAAAATTATTTCCAAGAGTAAGAATTTCCAGCCTTTATAAACTGTTGTTCAGTATTCTTTGACCTAAAGCACCTGAATGTCAAACGAGACACCCATTTTAGTTTGTTAATACTATAATTAGGCTTCTCCTATAAGGATAGGAGATTCGGGGTCCTGTGACTAACCCAATAAGGGTGTACATTAGGCTATAAAATTATTTCCAAGAGTAAGAATTTCCAGCCTTTATAAACTGTTGTTCAGTATTCTTTGACCTAAAGCACCTGAATGTCCAACGAGACACCCATTTTAGTTTGTTAATACTATAATTAGGCTTCTCCTATAAGGATAGGAGATTCGGGGTCCTGTGACTAACCCAATAAGGGTGTACATTAGGCTATAAAATTATTTCCAAGAGTAAGAATTTCCAGCCTTTATAAACTGTTGTTCAGTATTCTTTGACCTAAAGCACCTGAATGTCCAACGAGACACCCATTTTAGTTTGGTAATACTATAATTAGGCTTCTCCTATAAGGATAGGAGATTCGGGGTCCTGTGACTAACCCAATAAGGGTGTACATTAGGCTATAAAAATATTTCCAAGAGTAAGAATTTCCAGCCTTTATAAACTGTTGTTCAGTATTCTTTGACCTAAAGCACCTGAATGTCCAACGAGACACCCATTTTAGTTTGTTAATACTATAATTAGGCTTCTCCTATAAGGATAGGAGATTCGGGGTCCTGTGACTAACCCAATAAGGGTGTACATTAGGCTATAAAATTATTTCCAAGAGTAAGAATTTCCAGCCTTTATAAACTGTTGTTCAGTATTCTTTGACCTAAAGCACCTGAATGTCCAACGAGACACCCATTTTAGTTTGTTAATACTATAATTAGGCTTCTCCTATAAGGATAGGAGATTCGGGGTCCTGTGACTAACCCAATAAGGGTGTACATTAGGCTATAAAATTATTTCCAAGAGTAAGAATTTCCAGCCTTTATAAACTGTTGTTCAGTATTCTTTGACCTAAAGCACCTGAATGTCCAACGAGACACCCATTTTAGTTTGTTAATACTATAATTAGGCTTCTCCTATAAGGATAGGAGATTCGGGGTCCTGTGACTAACCCAATAAGGGTGTACATTAGGCTATAAAATTATTTCCAAGAGTAAGAATTTCCAGCCTTTATAAACTGTTGTTCAGTATTCTTTGACCTACACCACCTGAATGTCCAACGAGACACCCATTTTAGTTTGTTAATACTATAATTAGGCTTCTCCTATAAGGATAGGAGATTCGGGGTCCTGTGACTAACCCAATAAGGGTGTACATTAGGCTATAAAATTATTTCCAAGAGTAAGAATTTCCAGCCTTTATAAACTGTTGTTCAGTATTCTTTGACCTAAAGCACCTGAATGTCCAACGAGACACCCATTTTAGTTTGTTAATACTATAATTAGGCTTCTCCTATAAGGATAGGAGATTCGGGGTCCTGTGACTAACCCAATAAGGGTGTACATTAGGCTATAAAATTATTTCCAAGAGTAAGAATTTCTAGCCTTTATAAACTGTTGTTCAGTATTCTTTGACCTACACCACCTGAATGTCCAACGAGCCACCCATTTTAGTTTGTTAATACTATAATTAGGCTTCTCCTATAAGGATAGGAGATTCGGGGTCCTGTGACTAACCCAATAAGGGTGTACATTAGGCTATAAAATTATTTCCAAGAGTAAGAATTTCCAGCCTTTATAAACTGTTGTTCAGTATTCTTTGACCTACACCACCTGAATGTCCAACGAGACACCCATTTTAGTTTGTTAATACTATAATTAGGCTTCTCCTATAAGGATAGGAGATTCGGGGTCCTGTGACTAACCCAATAAGGGTGTACATTAGGCTATAAAATTATTTCCAAGAGTAAGAATTTCCAGCCTTTATAAACTGTTGTTCAGTATTCTTTGACCTAAAGCACCTGAATGTCCAACGAGACACCCATTTTAGTTTGTTAATACTATAATTAGGCTTCTCCTATAAGGATAGGAGATTCGGGGTCCTGTGACTAACCCAATAAGGGTGTACATTAGGCTATAAAATTATTTCCAAGAGTAAGAATTTCTAGCCTTTATAAACTGTTGTTCAGTATTCTTTGACCTACACCACCTGAATGTCCAACGAGCCACCCATTTTAGTTTGTTAATACTATAATTAGGCTTCTCCTATAAGGATAGGAGATTCGGGGTCCTGTGACTAACCCAATAAGGGTGTACATTAGGCTATAAAATTATTTCCAAGAGTAAGAATTTCCAGCCTTTATAAACTGTTGTTCAGTATTCTTTGACCTAAAGCACTTGAATGTCCAACGAGACACCCATTTTAGTTTGTTAATACTATAATTAGGCTTCTCCTATAAGGATAGGAGATTCGGGGTCCTGTGACTAACCCAATAAGGGTGTACATTAGGCTATAAAATTATTTCCAAGAGTAAGAATTTCCAGCCTTTATAAACTGTTGTTCAGTATTCTTTGACCTACACCACCTGAATGTCCAACGAGACACCCATTTTAGTTTGTTAATACTATAATTAGGCTTCTCCTATAAGGATAGGAGATTCGGGGTCCTGTGACTAACCCAATAAGGGTGTACATTAGGCTATAAAATTATTTCCAAGAGTAAGAATTTCCAGCCTTTATAAACTGTTGTTCAGTATTCTTTGACCTAAAGCACCTGAATGTCCAACGAGACACCCATTTTAGTTTGTTAATACTATAATTAGGCTTCTCCTATAAGGATAGGAGATTCGGGGTCCTGTGACTAACCCAATAAGGGTGTACATTAGGCTATAAAATTATTTCCAAGAGTAAGAATTTCCAGCCTTTATAAACTGTTGTTCAGTATTCTTTGACCTAAAGCACCTGAATGTCCAACGAGACACCCATTTTAGTTTGTTAATACTATAATTAGGCTTCTCCTATAAGGATAGGAGATTCGGGGTCCTGTGACTAACCCAATAAGGGTGTACATTAGGCTATAAAATTATTTCCAAGAGTAAGAATTTCCAGCCTTTATAAACTGTTGTTCAGTATTCTTTGACCTAAAGCACCTGAATGTCCAACGAGACACCCATTTTAGTTTGTTAATACTATAATTAGGCTTCTCCTATAAGGATAGGAGATTCGGGGTCCTGTGACTAACCCAATAAGGGTGTACATTAGGCTATAAAATTATTTCCAAGAGTAAGAATTTCCAGCCTTTATAAACTGTTGTTCAGTATTCTTTGACCTAAAGCACCTGAATGTCCAACGAGACACCCATTTTAGTTTGTTAATACTATAATTAGGCTTCTCCTATAAGGATAGGAGATTCGGGGTCCTGTGACTAACCCAATAAGGGTGTACATTAGGCTATAAAATTATTTCCAAGAGTAAGAATTTCTAGCCTTTATAAACTGTTGTTCAGTATTCTTTGACCTACACCACCTGAATGTCCAACGAGCCACCCATTTTAGTTTGTTAATACTATAATTAGGCTTCTCCTATAAGGATAGGAGATTCGGGGTCCTGTGACTAACCCAATAAGGGTGTACATTAGGCTATAAAATTATTTCCAAGAGTAAGAATTTCCAGCCTTTATAAACTGTTGTTCAGTATTCTTTGACCTAAAGCACTTGAATGTCCAACGAGACACCCATTTTAGTTTGTTAATACTATAATTAGGCTCCTCCTATAAGGATAGGAGATTCGGGGTCCTGTGACTAACCCAATAAGGGTGTACATTAGGCTATAAAATTATTTCCAAGAGTAAGAATTTCCAGCCTTTATAAACTGTTGTTCAGTATTCTTTGACCTACACCACCTGAATGTCCAACGAGACACCCATTTTAGTTTGTTAATACTATAATTAGGCTTCTCCTATAAGGATAGGAGATTCGGGGTCCTGTGACTAACCCAATAAGGGTGTACATTAGGCTATAAAATTATTTCCAAGAGTAAGAATTTCCAGCCTTTATAAACTGTTGTTCAGTATTCTTTGACCTAAAGCACCTGAATGTCCAACGAGACACCCATTTTAGTTTGTTAATACTATAATTAGGCTTCTCCTATAAGGATAGGAGATTCGGGGTCCTGTGACTAACCCAATAAGGGTGTACATTAGGCTATAAAATTATTTCCAAGAGTAAGAATTTCCAGCCTTTATAAACTGTTGTTCAGTATTCTTTGACCTAAAGCACCTGAATGTCCAACGAGACACCCATTTTAGTTTGTTAATACTATAATTAGGCTTCTCATATAAGGATAGGAGATTCGGGGTCCTGTGACTAACCCAATAAGGGTGTACATTAGGCTATAAAATTATTTCCAAGAGTAAGAATTTCCGGCCTTTATAAACTGTTGTTCAGTATTCTTTGACCTACACCACCTGAATGTCCAACGAGACACCCATTTTAGTTTGTTAATACTATAATTAGGCTTCTCCTATAAGGATAGGAGATTCGGGGTCCTGTGACTAACCCAATAAGGGTGTACATTAGGCTATAAAATTATTTCCAAGAGTAAGAATTTCCAGCCTTTATAAACTGTTGTTCAGTATTCTTTGACCTACACCACCTGAATGTCCAACGAGACACCCATTTTAGTTTGTTAATACTATAATTAGGCTTCTCCTATAAGGATAGGAGATTCGGGGTCCTGTGACTAACCCAATAAGGGTGTACATTAGGCTATAAAATTATTTCCAAGAGTAAGAATTCCCAGCCTTTATAAACTGTTGTTCAGTATTCTTTGACCTACACCACCTGAATGTCCAACGAGACACCCATTTTAGTTTGTTAATACTATAATTAGGCTTCTCCTATAAGGATAGGAGATTCGGGGTCCTGTGACTAACCCAATAAGGGTGTACATTAGGCTATAAAATTATTTCCAAGAGTAAGAATTTCCAGCCTTTATAAACTGTTGTTCAGTATTCTTTGACCTAAAGCACCTGAATGTCCAACGAGACACCCATTTTAGTTTGTTAATACTATAATTAGGCTTCTCCTATAAGGATAGGAGATTCGGGGTCCTGTGACTAACCCAATAAGGGTGTACATTAGGCTATAAAATTATTTCCAAGAGTAAGAATTTCTAGCCTTTATAAACTGTTGTTCAGTATTCTTTGACCTACACCACCTGAATGTCCAACGAGCCACCCATTTTAGTTTGTTAATACTATAATTAGGCTTCTCCTATAAGGATAGGAGATTCGGGGTCCTGTGACTAACCCAATAAGGGTGTACATTAGGCTATAAAATTATTTCCAAGAGTAAGAATTTCCAGCCTTTATAAACTGTTGTTCAGTATTCTTTGACCTAAAGCACCTGAATGTCCAACGAGACACCCATTTTAGTTTGTTAATACTATAATTAGGCTTCTCCTATAAGGATAGGAGATTCGGGGTCCTGTGACTAACCCAATAAGGGTGTACATTAGGCTATAAAATTATTTCCAAGAGTAAGAATTTCCAGCCTTTATAAACTGTTGTTCAGTATTCTTTGACCTACACCACCTGAATGTCCAACGAGACACCCATTTTAGTTTGTTAATACTATAATTAGGCTTCTCCTATAAGGATAGGAGATTCGGGGTTCTGTGACTAACCCAATAAGGGTGTACATTAGGCTATAAAATTATTTCCAAGAGTAAGAATTTCCAGCCTTTATAAACTGTTGTTCAGTATTCTTTGACCTAAAGCACCTGAATGTCCAACGAGACACCCATTTTAGTTTGTTAATACTATAATTAGGCTTCTCCTATAAGGATAGGAGATTCGGGGTCCTGTGACTAACCCAATAAGGGTGTACATTAGGCTATAAAATTATTTCCAAGAGTAAGAATTTCCAGCCTTTATAAACTGTTGTTCAGTATTCTTTGACCTAAAGCACCTGAATGTCCAACGAGACACCCATTTTAGTTTGTTAATACTATAATTAGGCTTCTCCTATAAGGATAGGAGATTCGGGGTCCTGTGACTAACCCAATAAGGGTGTACATTAGGCTATAAAATTATTTCCAAGAGTAAGAATTTCCGGCCTTTATAAACTGTTGTTCAGTATTCTTTGACCTACACCACCTGAATGTCCAACGAGACACCCATTTTAGTTTGTTAATACTATAATTAGGCTTCTCCTATAAGGATAGGAGATTCGGGGTCCTGTGACTAACCCAATAAGGGTGTACATTAGGCTATAAAATTATTTCCAAGAGTAAGAATTTCCAGCCTTTATAAACTGTTGTTCAGTATTCTTTGACCTACACCACCTGAATGTCCAACGAGACACCCATTTTAGTTTGTTAATACTATAATTAGGCTTCTCCTATAAGGATAGGAGATTCGGGGTCCTGTGACTAACCCAATAAGGGTGTACATTAGGCTATAAAATTATTTCCAAGAGTAAGAATTCCCAGCCTTTATAAACTGTTGTTCAGTATTCTTTGACCTACACCACCTGAATGTCCAACGAGACACCCATTTTAGTTTGTTAATACTATAATTAGGCTTCTCCTATAAGGATAGGAGATTCGGGGTCCTGTGACTAACCCAATAAGGGTGTACATTAGGCTATAAAATTATTTCCAAGAGTAAGAATTTCCAGCCTTTATAAACTGTTGTTCAGTATTCTTTGACCTAAAGCACCTGAATGTCCAACGAGCCACCCATTTTAGTTTGTTAATACTATAATTAGGCTTCTCCTATAAGGATAGGAGATTCGGGGTCCTGTGACTAACCCAATAAGGGTGTACATTAGGCTATAAAATTATTTCCAAGAGTAAGAATTTCCAGCCTTTATAAACTGTTGTTCAGTATTCTTTGACCTAAAGCACCTGAATGTCCAACGAGACACACATTTTAGTTTGTTAATACTATAATTAGGCTTCTCCTATAAGGATAGGAGATTCGGGGTCCTGTGACTAACCCAATAAGGGTGTACATTAGGCTATAAAATTATTTCCAAGAGTAAGAATTTCCAGCCTTTATAAACTGTTGTTCAGTATTCTTTGACCTAAAGCACCTGAATGTCCAACGAGACACCCATTTTAGCTTGTTAATACTATAATTAGGCTTCTCCTATAAGGATAGGAGATTCGGGGTCCTGTGACTAACCCAATAAGGGTGTACATTAGGCTATAAAATTATTTCCAAGAGTAAGAATTTCCAGCCTTTATAAACTGTTGTTCAGTATTCTTTGACCTACACCACCTGAATGTCCAACGAGACACCCATTTTAGTTTGTTAATACTATAATTAGGCTTCTCCTATAAGGATAGGAGATTCGGGGTCCTGTGACTAACCCAATAAGGGTGTACATTAGGCTATAAAATTATTTCCAAGAGTAAGAATTTCCAGCCTTTATAAACTGTTGTTCAGTATTCTTTGACCTAAAGCACCTGAATGTCCAATGAGACACCCATTTTAGTTTTTTAATACTATAATTAGGCTTCTCCTATAAGGATAGGAGATTCGGGGTCCTGTGACTAACCCAATAAGGGTGTACATTAGGCTATAAAATTATTTCCAAGAGTAAGAATTTCCAGCCTTTATAAACTGTTGTTCAGTATTCTTTGACCTACACCACCTGAATGTCCAACGAGACACCCATTTTAGTTTGTTAATACTATAATTAGGCTTCTCCTATAAGGATAGGAGATTCGGGGTCCTGTGACTAACCCAATAAGGGTGTACATTAGGCTATAAAATTATTTCCAAGAGTAAGAATTTCCAGCCTTTATAAACTGTTGTTCAGTATTCTTTGACCTACACCACCTGAATGTCCAACGAGACACCCATTTTAGTTTGTTAATACTATAATTAGGCTTCTCCTATAAGGATAGGAGATTCGGGGTCCTGTGACTAACCCAATAAGGGTGTACATTAGGCTATAAAATTATTTCCAAGAGTAAGAATTCCCAGCCTTTATAAACTGTTGTTCAGTATTCTTTGACCTACACCACCTGAATGTCCAACGAGACACCCATTTTAGTTTGTTAATACTATAATTAGGCTTCTCCTATAAGGATAGGAGATTCGGGGTCCTGTGACTAACCCAATAAGGGTGTACATTAGGCTATAAAATTATTTCCAAGAGTAAGAATTTCCAGCCTTTATAAACTGTTGTTCAGTATTCTTTGACCTAAAGCACCTGAATGTCCAACGAGACACCCATTTTAGTTTGTTAATACTATAATTAGGCTTCTCCTATAAGGATAGGAGATTCGGGGTCCTGTGACTAACCCAATAAGGGTGTACATTAGGCTATAAAATTATTTCCAAGAGTAAGAATTTCCAGCCTTTATAAACTGTTGTTCAGTATTCTTTGACCTAAAGCACCTGAATGTCCAACGAGCCACCCATTTTAGTTTGTTAATACTATAATTAGGCTTCTCCTATAAGGATAGGAGATTCGGGGTCCTGTGACTAACCCAATAAGGGTGTACATTAGGCTATAAAATTATTTCCAAGAGTAAGAATTTCCAGCCTTTATAAACTGTTGTTCAGTATTCTTTGACCTAAAGCACCTGAATGTCCAACGAGACACACATTTTAGTTTGTTAATACTATAATTAGGCTTCTCCTATAAGGATAGGAGATTCGGGGTCCTGTGACTAACCCAATAAGGGTGTACATTAGGCTATAAAATTATTTCCAAGAGTAAGAATTTCCAGCCTTTATAAACTGTTGTTCAGTATTCTTTGACCTAAAGCACCTGAATGTCCAACGAGACACCCATTTTAGCTTGTTAATACTATAATTAGGCTTCTCCTATAAGGATAAGAGATTCGGGGTCCTGTGACTAACCCAATAAGGGTGTACATTAGGCTATAAAATTATTTCCAAGAGTAAGAATTTCCAGCCTTTATAAACTGTTGTTCAGTATTCTTTGACCTACACCACCTGAATGTCCAACGAGACACCCATTTTAGTTTGTTAATACTATAATTAGGCTTCTCCTATAAGGATAGGAGATTCGGGGTCCTGTGACTAACCCAATAAGGGTGTACATTAGGCTATAAAATTATTTCCAAGAGTAAGAATTTCCAGCCTTTATAAACTGTTGTTCAGTATTCTTTGACCTAAAGCACCTGAATGTCCAATGAGACACCCATTTTAGTTTTTTAATACTATAATTAGGCTTCTCCTATAAGGATAGGAGATTCGGGGTCCTGTGACTAACCCAATAAGGGTGTACATTAGGCTATAAAATTATTTCCAAGAGTAAGAATTTCCAGCCTTTATAAACTGTTGTTCAGTATTCTTTGACCTAAAGCACCTGAATGTCCAACGAGACACCCATTTTAGTTTGTTAATACTATAATTAGGCTTCTCCTATAAGGATAGGAGATTCGGGGTCCTGTGACTAACCCAATAAGGGTGTACATTAGGCTATAAAATTATTTCCAAGAGTAAGAATTTCCAGCCTTTATAAACTGTTGTTCAGTATTCTTTGACCTACACCACCTGAATGTCCAACGAGACACCCATTTTAGTTTGTTAATACTATAATTAGGCTTCTCCTATAAGGATAGGAGATTCGGGGTCCTGTGACTAACCCAATAAGGGTGTACATTAGGCTATAAAATTATTTCCAAGAGTAAGAATTTCCAGCCTTTATAAACTGTTGTTCAGTATTCTTTGACCTAAAGCACCTGAATGTCCAACGAGACACCCATTTTAGTTTGTTAATACTATAATTAGGCTTCTCCTATAAGGATAGGAGATTCGGGGTCCTGTGACTAACCCAATAAGGGTGTACATTAGGCTATAAAATTATTTCCAAGAGTAAGAATTTCCAGCCTTTATAAACTGTTGTTCAGTATTCTTTGACCTAAAGCACCTGAATGTCCAACGAGACACCCATTTTAGTTTGTTAATACTATAATTAGGCTTCTCCTATAAGGATAGGAGATTCGGGGTCCTGTGACTAACCCAATAAGGGTGTACATTAGGCTATAAAATTATTTCCAAGAGTAAGAATTTCCAGCCTTTATAAACTGTTGTTCAGTATTCTTTGACCTAAAGCACCTGAATGTCCAACGAGCCACCCATTTTAGTTTGTTAATACTATAATTAGGCTTCTCCTATAAGGATAGGATATTCGGGGTCCTGTGACTAACCCAATAAGGGTGTACATTAGGCTATAAAATTATTTCCAAGAGTAAGAATTTCCAGCCTTTATAAACTGTTGTTCAGTATTCTTTGACTTAAAGCACCTGAATGTCCAACGAGACACACATTTTAGTTTGTTAATACTATAATTAGGCTTCTCCTATAAGGATAGGAGATTCGGGGTCCTGTGACTAACCCAATAAGGGTGTACATTAGGCTATAAAATTATTTCCAAGAGTAAGAATTTCCAGCCTTTATAAACTGTTGTTCAGTATTCTTTGACCTAAAGCACCTGAATGTCCAACGAGACACCCATTTTAGTTTGTTAATACTATAATTAGGCTTCTCCTATAAGGATAGGAGATTCGGGGTCCTGTGACTAACCCAATAAGGGTGTACATTAGGCTATAAAATTATTTCCAAGAGTAAGAATTTCCAGCCTTTATAAACTGTTGTTCAGTATTCTTTGACCTACACCACCTGAATGTCCAACGAGACACCCATTTTAGTTTGTTAATACTATAATTAGGCTTCTCCTATAAGGATAGGAGATTCGGGGTCCTGTGACTAACCCAATAAGGGTGTACATTAGGCTATAAAATTATTTCCAAGAGTAAGAATTTCCAGCCTTTATAAACTGTTGTTCAGTATTCTTTGACCTAAAGCACCTGAATGTCCAATGAGACACCCATTTTAGTTTGTTAATACTATAATTAGGCTTCTCCTATAAGGATAGGAGATTCGGGGTCCTGTGACTAACCCAATAAGGGTGTACATTAGGCTATAAAATTATTTCCAAGAGTAAGAATTTCCAGCCTTTATAAACTGTTGTTCAGTATTCTTTGACCTAAAGCACCTGAATGTCCAACGAGACACCCATTTTAGTTTGTTAATACTATAATTAGGCTTCTCCTATAAGGATAGGAGATTCGGGGTCCTGTGACTAACCCAATAAGGGTGTACATTAGGCTATAAAATTATTTCCAAGAGTAAGAATTTCCAGCCTTTATAAACTGTTGTTCAGTATTCTTTGACCTACACCACCTGAATGTCCAACGAGACACCCATTTTAGTTTGTTAATACTATAATTAGGCTTCTCCTATAAGGATAGGAGATTCGGGGTCCTGTGATTAACCCAATAAGGGTGTACATTAGGCTATAAAATTATTTCCAAGAGTAAGAATTCCCAGCCTTTATAAACTGTTGTTCAGTATTCTTTGACCTACACCACCTGAATGTCCAACGAGACACCCATTTTAGTTTGTTAATACTATAATTAGGCTTCTCCTATAAGGATAGGAGATTCGGGGTCCTGTGACTAACCCAATAAGGGTGTACATTAGGCTATAAAATTATTTTCAAGAGTAAGAATTTCCAGCCTTTATAAACTGTTGTTCAGTATTCTTTGACCTAAAGCACCTGAATGTCCAACGAGACACCCATTTTAGTTTGTTAATACTATAATTAGGCTTCTCCTATAAGGATGGAGATTCGGGGTCCTGTGACTAACCCAATAAGGGTGTACATTAGGCTATAAAATTATTTCCAAGAGTAAGAATTTCCAGCCTTTATAAACTGTTGTTCAGTATTCTTTGACCTAAAGCACCTGAATGTCCAACGAGCCACCCATTTTAGTTTGTTAATACTATAATTAGGCTTCTCCTATAAGGATAGGAGATTCGGGGTCCTGTGACTAACCCAATAAGGGTGTACATTAGGCTATAAAATTATTTCCAAGAGCAAGAATTTCCAGCCTTTATAAACTGTTGTTCAGTATTCTTTGACCTAAAGCACCTGAATGTCCAACGAGACACACATTTTAGTTTGTTAATACTATAATTAGGCTTCTCCTATAAGGATAGGAGATTCGGGGTCCTGTGACTAACCCAATAAGGGTGTACATTAGGCTATAAAATTATTTCCAAGAGTAAGAATTTCCAGCCTTTATAAACTGTTGTTCAGTATTCTTTGACCTAAAGCACCTGAATGTCCAACGAGACACCCATTTTAGTTTGTTAATACTATAATTAGGCTTCTCCTATAAGGATAGGAGATTCGGGGTCCTGTGACTAACCCAATAAGGGTGTACATTAGGCTATAAAATTATTTCCAAGAGTAAGAATTTCCAGCCTTTATAAACTGTTGTTCAGTATTCTTTGACCTACACCACCTGAATGTCCAACGAGACACCCATTTTAGTTTGTTAATACTATAATTAGGCTTCTCCTATAAGGATAGGAGATTCGGGGTCCTGTGACTAACCCAATAAGGGTGTACATTAGGCTATAAAATTATTTCCAAGAGTAAGAATTTCCAGCCTTTATAAACTGTTGTTCAGTATTCTTTGACCTAAAGCACCTGAATGTCCAACGAGACACCCATTTTAGTTTGTTAATACTATAATTAGGCTTCTCCTATAAGGATAGGAGATTCGGGGTCCTGTGACTAACCCAATAAGGGTGTACATTAGGCTATAAAATTATTTCCAAGAGTAAGAATTTCCAGCCTTTATAAACTGTTGTTCAGTATTCTTTGACCTAAAGCACCTGAATGTCCAACGAGACACCCATTTTAGTTTGTTAATACTATAATTAGGCTTCTCCTATAAGGATAGGAGATTCGGGGTCCTGTGACTAACCCAATAAGGGTGTACATTAGGCTATAAAATTATTTCCAAGAGTAAGAATTTCCAGCCTTTATAAACTGTTGTTCAGTATTCTTTGACCTAAAGCACCTGAATGTCCAACGAGCCACACATTTTAGTTTGTTAATACTATAATTAGGCTTCTCCTATAAGGATAGGATATTCGGGGTCCTGTGACTAACCCAATAAGGGTGTACATTAGGCTATAAAATTATTTCCAAGAGTAAGAATTTCCAGCCTTTATAAACTGTTGTTCAGTATTCTTTGACCTAAAGCACCTGAATGTCCAACGAGACACACATTTTAGTTTGTTAATACTATAATTAGGCTTCTCCTATAAGGATAGGAGATTCGGGGTCCTGTGACTAACCCAATAAGGGTGTACATTAGGCTATAAAATTATTTCCAAGAGTAAGAATTTCCAGCCTTTATAAACTGTTGTTCAGTATTCTTTGACCTAAAGCACCTGAATGTCCAACGAGACACCCATTTTAGTTTGTTAATACTATAATTAGGCTTCTCCTATAAGGATAGGAGATTCGGGGTCCTGTGACTAACCCAATAAGGGTGTACATTAGGCTATAAAATTATTTCCAAGAGTAAGAATTTCCAGCCTTTATAAACTGTTGTTCAGTATTCTTTGACCTACACCACCTGAATGTCCAACGAGACACCCATTTTAGTTTGTTAATACTATAATTAGGCTTCTCCTATAAGGATAGGAGATTCGGGGTCCTGTGACTAACCCAATAAGGGTGTACATTAGGCTATAAAATTATTTCCAAGAGTAAGAATTTCCAGCCTTTATAAACTGTTGTTCAGTATTCTTTGACCTAAAGCACCTGAATGTCCAATGAGACACCCATTTTAGTTTGTTAATACTATAATTAGGCTTCTCCTATAAGGATAGGAGATTCGGGGTCCTGTGACTAACCCAATAAGGGTGTACATTAGGCTATAAAATTATTTCCAAGAGTAAGAATTTCCAGCCTTTATAAACTGTTGTTCAGTATTCTTTGACCTAAAGCACCTGAATGTCCAACGAGACACCCATTTTAGTTTGTTAATACTATAATTAGGCTTCTCCTATAAGGATAGGAGATTCGGGGTCCTGTGACTAACCCAATAAGGGTGTACATTAGGCTATAAAATTATTTCCAAGAGTAAGAATTTCCAGCCTTTATAAACTGTTGTTCAGTATTCTTTGACCTACACCACCTGAATGTCCAACGAGACACCCATTTTAGTTTGTTAATACTATAATTAGGCTTCTCCTATAAGGATAGGAGATTCGGGGTCCTGTGACTAACCCAATAAGGGTGTACATTAGGCTATAAAATTATTTCCAAGAGTAAGAATTTCCAGCCTTTATAAACTGTTGTTCAGTATTCTTTGACCTAAAGCACCTGAATGTCCAACGAGACACCCATTTTAGTTTGTTAATACTATAATTAGGCTTCTCCTATAAGGATGGAGATTCGGGGTCCTGTGACTAACCCAATAAGGGTGTACATTAGGCTATAAAATTATTTCCAAGAGTAAGAATTTCCAGCCTTTATAAACTGTTGTTCAGTATTCTTTGACCTAAAGCACCTGAATGTCCAACGAGCCACCCATTTTAGTTTGTTAATACTATAACTAGGCTTCTCCTATAAGGATAGGAGATTCGGGGTCCTGTGACTAACCCAATAAGGGTGTACATTAGGCTATAAAATTATTTCCAAGAGCAAGAATTTCCAGCCTTTATAAACTGTTGTTCAGTATTCTTTGACCTAAAGCACCTGAATGTCCAACGAGACACACATTTTAGTTTGTTAATACTATAATTAGGCTTCTCCTATAAGGATAGGAGATTCGGGGTCCTGTGACTAACCCAATAAGGGTGTACATTAGGCTATAAAATTATTTCCAAGAGTAAGAATTTCCAGCCTTTATAAACTGTTGTTCAGTATTCTTTGACCTAAAGCACCTGAATGTCCAACGAGACACCCATTTTAGTTTGTTAATACTATAATTAGGCTTCTCCTATAAGGATAGGAGATTCGGGGTCCTGTGACTAACCCAATAAGGGTGTACATTAGGCTATAAAATTATTTCCAAGAGTAAGAATTTCCAGCCTTTATAAACTGTTGTTCAGTATTCTTTGACCTACACCACCTGAATGTCCAACGAGACACCCATTTTAGTTTGTTAATACTATAATTAGGCTTCTCCTATAAGGATAGGAGATTCGGGGTCCTGTGACTAACCCAATAAGGGTGTACATTAGGCTATAAAATTATTTCCAAGAGTAAGAATTTCCAGCCTTTATAAACTGTTGTTCAGTATTCTTTGACCTAAAGCACCTGAATGTCCAATGAGACACCCATTTTAGTTTGTTAATACTATAATTAGGCTTCTCCTATAAGGATAGGAGATTCGGGGTCCTGTGACTAACCCAATAAGGGTGTACATTAGGCTATAAAATTATTTCCAAGAGTAAGAATTTCCAGCCTTTATAAACTGTTGTTCAGTATTCTTTGACCTAAAGCACCTGAATGTCCAACGAGACACCCATTTTAGTTTGTTAATACTATAATTAGGCTTCTCCTATAAGGATAGGAGATTCGGGGTCCTGTGACTAACCCAATAAGGGTGTACATTAGGCTATAAAATTATTTCCAAGAGTAAGAATTTCCAGCCTTTATAAACTGTTGTTCAGTATTCTTTGACCTACACCACCTGAATGTCCAACGAGACACCCATTTTAGTTTGTTAATACTATAATTAGGCTTCTCCTATAAGGATAGGAGATTCGGGGTCCTGTGACTAACCCAATAAGGGTGTACATTAGGCTATAAAATTATTTCCAAGAGTAAGAATTTCCAGCCTTTATAAACTGTTGTTCAGTATTCTTTGACCTAAAGCACCTGAATGTCCAATGAGACACCCATTTTAGTTTGTTAATACTATAATTAGGCTTCTCCTATAAGGATAGGAGATTCGGGGTCCTGTGACTAACCCAATAAGGGTGTACATTAGGCTATAAAATTATTTCCAAGAGTAAGAATTTCCAGCCTTTATAAATTGTTGTTCAGTATTCTTTGACCTACACCACCTGAATGTCCAACGAGACACCCATTTTAGTTTGTTAATACTATAATTAGGCTTCTCCTATAAGGATAGGAGATTCGGGGTCCTGTGACTAACCCAATAAGGGTGTACATTAGGCTATAAAATTATTTCCAAGAGTAGAATTTCCAGCCTTTATAAACTGTTGTTCAGTATTCTTAGACCTAAAGCACCTGAATGTCCAACGAGACACCCATTTTAGTTTGTTAATACTATAATTAGGCTTCTCCTATAAGGATAGGAGATTCGGGGTCCTGTGACTAACCCAATAAGGGTGTACATTAGGCTATAAAATTATTTCCAAGAGTAAGAATTTCCAGCCTTTATAAACTGTTGTTCAGTATTCTTTGACCTAAAGCACCTGAATGTCCAACGAGACACCCATTTTAGTTTGTTAATACTATAATTAGGCTTCTCCTATAAGGATAGGAGATTCGGGGTCCTGTGACTAACCCAATAAGGGTGTACATTAGGCTATAAAATTATTTCCAAGAGTAAGAATTTCCAGCCTTTATAAACTGTTGTTCAGTATTCTTTGACCTACACCACCTGAATGTCCAACGAGACACCCATTTTAGTTTGTTAATACTATAATTAGGCTTCTCCTATAAGGATAGGAGATTCGGGGTCCTGTGACTAACCCAATAAGGGTGTACATTAGGCTATAAAATTATTTCCAAGAGTAAGAATTTCCAGCCTTTATAAACTGTTGTTCAGTATTCTTTGACCTAAAGCACCTGAATGTCCAATGAGACACCCATTTTAGTTTGTTAATACTATAATTAGGCTTCTCCTATAAGGATAGGAGATTCGGGGTCCTGTGACTAACCCAATAAGGGTGTACATTAGGCTATAAAATTATTTCCAAGAGTAAGAATTTCCAGCCTTTATAAATTGTTGTTCAGTATTCTTTGACCTACACCACCTGAATGTCCAACGAGACACCCATTTTAGTTTGTTAATACTATAATTAGGCTTCTCCTATAAGGATAGGAGATTCGGGGTCCTGTGACTAACCCAATAAGGGTGTACATTAGGCTATAAAATTATTTCCAAGAGTAGAATTTCCAGCCTTTATAAACTGTTGTTCAGTATTCTTAGACCTAAAGCACCTGAATGTCCAACGAGACACCCATTTTAGTTTGTTAATACTATAATTAGGCTTCTCCTATAAGGATAGGAGATTCGGGGTCCTGTGACTAACCCAATAAGGGTGTACATTAGGCTATAAAATTATTTCCAAGAGTAAGAATTTCCAGCCTTTATAAACTGTTGTTCAGTATTCTTTGACCTAAAGCACCTGAATGTCCAACGAGACACCCATTTTAGTTTGTTAATACTATAATTAGGCTTCTCCTATAAGGATAGGAGATTCGGGGTCCTGTGACTAACCCTTATTGGGTGTACATTAGGCTATAAAATTATTTCCAAGAGTAAGAATTTCCAGCCTTTATAAACTGTTGTTCAGTATTCTTTGACCTAAAGCACCTGAATGTCCAACGAGCCACCCATTTTAGTTTGTTAATACTATAATTAGGCTTCTCCTATAAGGATAGGAGATTCGGGGTCCTGTGACTAACCCAATAAGGGTGTACATTAGGCTATAAAATTATTTCCAAGAGTAAGAATTTCCAGCCTTTATAAACTGTTGTTCAGTATTCTTTGACCTAAAGCACCTGAATGTCCAACGAGACACACATTTTAGTTTGTTAATACTATAATTAGGCTTCTCCTATAAGGATAGGAGATTCGGGGTCCTGTGACTAACCCAATAAGGGTGTACATTAGGCTATAAAATTATTTCCAAGAGTAAGAATTTCCAGCCTTTATAAACTGTTGTTCAGTATTCTTTGACCTAAAGCACCTGAATGTCCAACGAGACACCCATTTTAGTTTGTTAATACTATAATTAGGCTTCTCCTATAAGGATAGGAGATTCGGGGTCCTGTGACTAACCCAATAAGGGTGTACATTAGGCTATAAAATTATTTCCAAGAGTAAGAATTTCCAGCCTTTATAAACTGTTGTTCAGTATTCTTTGACCTACACCACCTGAATGTCCAACGAGACACCCATTTTAGTTTGTTAATACTATAATTAGGCTTCTCCTATAAGGATAGGAGATTCGGGGTCCTGTGACTAACCCAATAAGGGTGTACATTAGGCTATAAAATTATTTCCAAGAGTAAGAATTTCCAGCCTTTATAAACTGTTGTTCAGTATTCTTTGACCTAAAGCATCTGAATGTCCAATGAGACACCCATTTTAGTTTGTTAATACTATAATTAGGCTTCTCCTATAAGGATAGGAGATTCGGGGTCCTGTGACTAACCCAATAAGGGTGTACATTAGGCTATAAAATTATTTCCAAGAGTAAGAATTTCCAGCCTTTATAAATTGTTGTTCAGTATTCTTTGACCTACACCACCTGAATGTCCAACGAGACACCCATTTTAGTTTGTTAATACTATAATTAGGCTTCTCCTATAAGGATAGGAGATTCGGGGTCCTGTGACTAACCCAATAAGGGTGTACATTAGGCTATAAAATTATTTCCAAGAGTAGAATTTCCAGCCTTTATAAACTGTTGTTCAGTATTCTTAGACCTAAAGCACCTGAATGTCCAACGAGACACCCATTTTAGTTTGTTAATACTATAATTAGGCTTCTCCTATAAGGATAGGAGATTCGGGGTCCTGTGACTAACCCAATAAGGGTGTACATTAGGCTATAAAATTATTTCCAAGAGTAAGAATTTCCAGCCTTTATAAACTGTTGTTCAGTATTCTTTGACCTAAAGCACCTGAATGTCCAACGAGACACCCATTTTAGTTTGTTAATACTATAATTAGGCTTCTCCTATAAGGATAGGAGATTCGGGGTCCTGTGACTAACCCAATAAGGGTGTACATTAGGCTATAAAATTATTTCCAAGAGTAAGAATTTCCAGCCTTTATAAACTGTTGTTCAGTATTCTTTGACCTAAAGCACCTGAATGTCCAACGAGACACCCATTTTAGTTTGTTAATACTATAATTAGGCTTCTCCTATAAGGATAGGAGATTCGGGGTCCTGTGACTAACCCAATAAGGGTGTACATTAGGCTATAAAATTATTTCCAAGAGTAAGAATTTCCAGCCTTTATAAACTGTTGTTCAGTATTCTTTGACCTACACCACCTGAATGTCCAACGAGACACCCATTTTAGTTTGTTAATACTATAATTAGGCTTCTCCTATAAGGATAGGAGATTCAGGGTCCTGTGACTAACCCAATAAGGGTGTACATTAGGCTATAAAATTATTTCCAAGAGTAAGAATTTCCAGCCTTTATAAACTGTTGTTCAGCATTCTTTGACCTAAAGCACCTGAATGTCCAACGAGACACCCATTTTAGTTTGTTAATACTATAATTAGGCTTCTCCTATAAGGATAGGAGATTCGGGGTCCTGTGACTAACCCAATAAGGGTGTACATTAGGCTATAAAATTATTTCCAAGAGTAAGAATTTCTAGCCTTTATAAACTGTTGTTCAGTATTCTTTGACCTACACCACCTGAATGTCCAACGAGCCACCCATTTTAGTTTGTTAATACTATAATTAGGCTTCTCCTATAAGGATAGGAGATTCGGGGTCCTGTGACTAACCCAATAAGGGTGTACATTAGGCTATAAAATTATTTCCAAGAGTAAGAATTTCCAGCCTTTATAAACTGTTGTTCAGTATTCTTTGACCTAAAGCACCTGAATGTCCAACGAGACACCCATTTTAGTTTGTTAATACTATAATTAGGCTTCTCCTATAAGGATAGGAGATTCGGGGTCCTGTGACTAACCCAATAAGGGTGTACATTAGGCTATAAAATTATTTCCAAGAGTAAGAATTTCCAGCCTTTATAAACTGTTGTTCAGTATTCTTTGACCTAAAGCACCTGAATGTCCAACGAGACACCCATTTTAGTTTGTTAATACTATAATTAGGCTTCTACTATAAGGATAGGAGATTCGGGGTCCTGTGACTAACCCAATAAGGGTGTACATTAGGCTATAAAATTATTTCCAAGAGTAAGAATTTCCAGCCTTTATAAACTGTTGTTCAGTATTCTTTGACCTAAAGCACCTGAATGTCCAACGAGACACCCATTTTAGTTTGTTAATACTATAATTAGGCTTCTCCTATAAGGATAGGAGATTCGGGGTCCTGTGACTAACCCAATAAGGGTGTACATTAGGCTATAAAATTATTTCCAAGAGTAAGAATTTCCAGCCTTTATAAACTGTTGTTCAGTATTCTTAGACCTAAAGCACCTGAATGTCCAACGAGACACCCATTTTAGTTTGTTAATACTATAATTAGGCTTCTTCTATAAGGATAGGAGATTCGGGGTCCTGTGACTAACCCAATAAGGGTGTACATTAGGCTATAAAATTATTTCCAAGAGTAAGAATTTCCAGACTTTATAAACTGTTGTTCAGTATTCTTTGACCTACACCACCTGAATGTTCAACGAGCCACCCATTTTAGTTTGTTAATACTATAATTAGGCTTCTCCTATAAGGATAGGAGATTCGGGGTCCTGTGACTAACCCAATAAGGGTGTACATTAGGCTATAAAATTATTTCCAAGAGTAAGAATTTCCAGCCTTTATAAACTGTTGTTCAGTATTCTTTGACCTACACCACCTGAATGTCCAACGAGACACCCATTTTAGTTTGTTAATACTATAATTAGGCTTCTCCTATAAGGATAGGAGATTCGGGGTCCTGTGACTAACCCAATAAGGGTGTACATTAGGCTATAAAATTATTTCCAAGAGTAAGAATTTCCAGCCTTTATAAACTGTTGTTCAGTATTCTTTGACCTACACCACCTGAATGTCCAACGAGACACCTATTTTAGTTTGTTAATACTATAATTAGGCTTCTCCTATAAGGATAGGAGATTCGGGGTCCTGTGACTAACCCAATAAGGGTGTACATTAGGCTATAAAATTATTTCCAAGAGTAAGAATTTCCAGCCTTTATAAACTGTTGTTCAGTATTCTTTGACCTACACCACCTGAATGTCCAACGAGACACCCATTTTAGTTTGTTAATACTATAATTAGGCTTCTCCTATAAGGATAGGAGATTCGGGGTCCTGTGACTAACCCAATAAGGGTGTACATTAGGCTATAAAATTATTTCCAAGAGTAAGAATTTCCAGACTTTATAAACTGTTGTTCAGTATTCTTAGACCTAAAGCACCTGAATGTCCAACGAGACACCCATTTTAGTTTGTTAATACTATAATTAGGCTTCTTCTATAAGGATAGGAGATTCGGGGTCCTGTGACTAACCCAATAAGGGTGTACATTAGGCTATAAAATTATTTCCAAGAGTAAGAATTTCCAGCGTTTATAAACTGTTGTTCAGTATTCTTTGACCTACACCACCTGAATGTCCAACGAGACACCTATTTTAGTTTGTTAATACTATAATTAGGCTTCTCCTATAAGGATAGGAGATTCGGGGTCCTGTGACTAACCCAATAAGGGTGTACATTAGGCTATAAAATTATTTCCAAGAGTAAGAATTTCCAGCCTTTATAAACTGTTGTTCAGTATTCTTTGACCTAAAGCACCTGAATGTCCAACGAGACACCCATTTTAGTTTGTTAATACTATAATTAGGCTTCTCCTATTAGGATAGGAGATTCGGGGTCCTGTGACTAACCCAATAAGGGTGTACATTAGGCTATAAAATTATTTCCAAGAGTAAGAATTTCCAGCCTTTATAAACTGTTGTTCAGTATTCTTTGACCTAAAGCACCTGAATGTCCAACGAGACACCCATTTTAGTTTGTTAATACTATAATTAGGCTTCTACTATAAGGATAGGAGATTCGGGGTCCTGTGACTAACCCAATAAGGGTGTACATTAGGCTATAAAATTATTTCCAAGAGTAAGAATTTCCAGCCTTTATAAACTGTTGTTCAGTATTCTTTGACCTAAAGCACCTGAATGTCCAACGAGACACCCATTTTAGTTTGTTAATACTATAATTAGGCTTCTCCTATAAGGATAGGAGATTCGGGGTCCTGTGACTAACCCAATAAGGGTGTACATTAGGCTATAAAATTATTTCCAAGAGTAAGAATTTCCAGCCTTTATAAACTGTTGTTCAGTATTCTTAGACCTAAAGCACCTGAATGTCCAACGAGACACCCATTTTAGTTTGTTAATACTATAATTAGGCTTCTTCTATAAGGATAGGAGATTCGGGGTCCTGTGACTAACCCAATAAGGGTGTACATTAGGCTATAAAATTATTTCCAAGAGTAAGAATTTCCAGACTTTATAAACTGTTGTTCAGTATTCTTTGACCTACACCACCTGAATGTTCAACGAGCCACCCATTTTAGTTTGTTAATACTATAATTAGGCTTCTCCTATAAGGATAGGAGATTCGGGGTCCTGTGACTAACCCAATAAGGGTGTACATTAGGCTATAAAATTATTTCCAAGAGTAAGAATTTCCAGCCTTTATAAACTGTTGTTCAGTATTCTTTGACCTAAAGCACCTGAATGTCCAACGAGACACCCATTTTAGTTTGTTAATACTATAATTAGGCTTCTACTATAAGGATAGGAGATTCGGGGTCCTGTGACTAACCCAATAAGGGTGTACATTAGGCTATAAAATTATTTCCAAGAGTAAGAATTTCCAGCCTTTATAAACTGTTGTTCAGTATTCTTTGACCTAAAGCACCTGAATGTCCAACGAGACACCCATTTTAGTTTGTTAATACTATAATTAGGCTTCTCCTATAAGGATAGGAGATTCGGGGTCCTGTGACTAACCCAATAAGGGTGTACATTAGGCTATAAAATTATTTCCAAGAGTAAGAATTTCCAGCCTTTATAAACTGTTGTTCAGTATTCTTTGACCTACACCACCTGAATGTCCAACGAGACACCCATTTTAGTTTGTTAATACTATAATTAGGCTTCTCCTATAAGGATAGGAGATTCGGGGTCCTGTGACTAACCCAATAAGGGTGTACATTAGGCTATAAAATTATTTCCAAGAGTAAGAATTTCCAGCCTTTATAAACTGTTGTTCAGTATTCTTTGACCTACACCACCTGAATGTCCAACGAGACACCCATTTTAGTTTGTTAATACTATAATTAGGCTTCTCCTATAAGGATAGGAGATTCGGGGTCCTGTGACTAACCCAATAAGGGTGTACATTAGGCTATAAAATTATTTCCAAGAGTAAGAATTTCCAGCCTTTATAAACTGTTGTTCAGTATTCTTTGACCTAAAGCACCTGAATGTCCAACGAGACACCCATTTTAGTTTGTTAATACTATAATTAGGCTTCTCCTATAAGGATAGGAGATTCGGGGTCCTGTGACTAACCCAATAAGGGTGTACATTAGGCTATAAAATTATTTCCAAGAGTAAGAATTTCCAGCCTTTATAAACTGTTGTTCAGTATTCTTTGACCTACAGCACCTGAATGTCCAACAAGACACCCATTTTAGTTTGTTAATACTATAATTAGGCTTCTTCTATAAGGATAGGAGATTCGGGGTCCTGTGACTAACCCAATAAGGGTGTACATTAGGCTATAAAATTATTTCCAAGAGTAAGAATTTCCAGCGTTTATAAACTGTTGTTCAGTATTCTTTGACCTACACCACCTGAATGTCCAACGAGACACCTATTTTAGTTTGTTAATACTATAATTAGGCTTCTCCTATAAGGATAGGAGATTCGGGGTCCTGTGACTAACCCAATAAGGGTGTACATTAGGCTATAAAATTATTTCCAAGAGTAAGAATTTCCAGCCTTTATAAACTGTTGTTCAGTATTCTTTGACCTAAAGCACCTGAATGTCCAACGAGACACCCATTTTAGTTTGTTAATACTATAATTAGGCTTCTCCTATTAGGATAGGAGATTCGGGGTCCTGTGACTAACCCAATAAGGGTGTACATTAGGCTATAAAATTATTTCCAAGAGTAAGAATTTCCAGCCTTTATAAACTGTTGTTCAGTATTCTTTGACCTACACCACCTGAATGTCCAACGAGACACCCATTTTAGTTTGTTAATACTATAATTAGGCTTCTCCTATAAGGATAGGAGATTCGGGGTCCTGTGACTAACCCAATAAGGGTGTACATTAGGCTATAAAATTATTTCCAAGAGTAAGAATTTCCAGCCTTTATAAACTGTTGTTCAGTATTCTTAGACCTAAAGCACCTGAATGTCCAACGAGACACCCATTTTAGTTTGTTAATACTATAATTAGGCTTCTTCTATAAGGATAGGAGATTCGGGGTCCTGTGACTAACCCAATAAGGGTGTACATTAGGCTATAAAATTATTTCCAAGAGTAAGAATTTCCAGCCTTTATAAACTGTTGTTCAGTATTCTTTGACCTACACCACCTGAATGTCCAACGAGCCACCCATTTTAGTTTGTTAATACTATAATTAGGCTTCTCCTATAAGGATAGGAGATTCGGGGTCCTGTGACTAACCCAATAAGGGTGTACATTAGGCTATAAAATTATTTCCAAGAGTAAGAATTTCCAGCCTTTATAAGCTGTTGTTCAGTATTCTTTGACCTAAAGCACCTGAATGTCCAACGAGACACCCATTTTAGTTTGTTAATACTATAATTAGGCTTCTCCTATAAGGATAGGAGATTCGGGGTCCTGTGACTAACCCAATAAGGGTGTACATTAGGCTATAAAATTATTTCCAAGAGTAAGAATTTCCAGCCTTTATAAACTGTTGTTCAGTATTCTTTGACCTAAAGCACCTGAATGTCCAACGAGACACCCATTTTAGTTTGTTAATACTATAATTAGGCTTCTCCTATAAGGATAGGAGATTCGGGGTCCTGTGACTAACCCAATAAGGGTGTACATTAGGCTATAAAATTATTTCCAAGAGTAAGATTTTCCAGCCTTTATAAACTGTTGTTCAGTATTCTTTGACCTACAGCACCTGAATGTCCAACAAGACACCCATTTTAGTTTGTTAATACTATAATTAGGCTTCTCCTATAAGGATAGGAGATTCGGGGTCCTGTGACTAACCCAATAAGGGTGTACATTAGGCTATAAAATTATTTCCAAGAGTAAGAATTTCCAGCCTTTATAAACTGTTGTTCAGTATTCTTTGACCTAAAGCACCTGAATGTCCAACGAGACACCCATTTTAGTTTGTTAATACTATAATTAGGCTTCTCCTATAAGGATAGGAGATTCGGGGTCCTGTGACTAACCCAATAAGGGTGTACATTAGGCTATAAAATTATTTCCAAGAGTAAGAATTTCCAGCCTTTATAAACTGTTGTTCAGTATTCTTTGACCTACACCACCTGAATGTCCAACAAGACACCCATTTTAGTTTGTTAATACTATAATTAGGCTTCTCCTATAAGGATAGGAGATTCGGGGTCCTGTGACTAACCCAATAAGGGTGTACATTAGGCTATAAAATTATTTCCAAGAGTAAGAATTTCCAGCCTTTATAAACTGTTGTTCAGTATTCTTTGACCTACACCACCTGAATGTCCAACGAGACACCCATTTTAGTTTGTTAATACTATAATTAGGCTTCTCCTATAAGGATAGGAGATTCGGGGTCCTGTGACTAACCCAATAAGGGTGTACATTAGGCTATAAAATTATTTCCAAGAGTAAGAATTTCCAGACTTTATAAACCGTTGTTCAGTATTCTTAGACCTAAAGCACCTGAATGTCCAACGAGACACCCATTTTAGTTTGTTAATACTATAATTAGGCTTCTTCTATAAGGATAGGAGATTCGGGGTCCTGTGACTAACCCAATAAGGGTGTACATTAGGCTATAAAATTATTTCCAAGAGTAAGAATTTCCAGCGTTTATAAACTGTTGTTCAGTATTCTTTGACCTACACCACCTGAATGTCCAACGAGACACCGATTTTAGTTTGTTAATACTATAATTAGGCTTCTCCTATAAGGATAGGAGATTCGGGGTCCTGTGACTAACCCAATAAGGGTGTACATTAGGCTATAAAATTATTTCCAAGAGTAAGAATTTCCAGCCTTTATAAACTGTTGTTCAGTATTCTTTGACCTAAAGCACCTGAATGTCCAACGAGACACCCATTTTAGTTTGTTAATACTATAATTAGGCTTCTCCTATTAGGATAGGAGATTCGGGGTCCTGTGACTAACCCAATAAGGGTGTACATTAGGCTATAAAATTATTTCCAAGAGTAAGAATTTCCAGCCTTTATAAACTGTTGTTCAGTATTCTTTGACCTAAAGCACCTGAATGTCCAACGAGACACCCATTTTAGTTTGTTAATACTATAATTAGGCTTCTCCTATAAGGATAGGAGATTCGGGGTCCTGTGACTAACCCAATAAGGGTGTACATTAGGCTATAAAATTATTTCCAAGAGTAAGAATTTCCAGCCTTTATAAACTGTTGTTCAGTATTCTTTGACCTACACCACCTGAATGTCCAACGAGACACCCATTTTAGTTTGTTAATACTATAATTAGGCTTCTCCTATAAGGATAGGAGATTCGGGGTCCTGTGACTAACCCAATAAGGGTGTACATTAGGCTATAAAATTATTTCCAAGAGTAAGAATTTCCAGCCTTTATAAACTGTTGTTCAGTATTCTTAGACCTAAAGCACCTGAATGTCCAACGAGACACCCATTTTAGTTTGTTAATACTATAATTAGGCTTCTCCTATAAGGATAGGAGATTCGGGGTCCTGTGACTAACCCAATAAGGGTGTACATTAGGCTATAAAATTATTTCCAAGAGTAAGAATTTCCAGCCTTTATAAACTGTTGTTCAGTATTCTTTGACCTACACCACCTGAATGTCCAACGAGACACCCATTTTAGTTTGTTAATACTATAATTAGGCTTCTCCTATAAGGATA
Organism: Ambrosia trifida; assembly: GCA_028751855.1. Classification (NCBI taxonomy): domain Eukaryota; kingdom Viridiplantae; phylum Streptophyta; class Magnoliopsida; order Asterales; family Asteraceae; genus Ambrosia; species Ambrosia trifida. The sequence continues at coordinate 684,962 of CM054126.1, read as the reverse complement.
GGAGATTCGGGGTCCTGTGACTAACCCAATAAGGGTGTACATTAGGCTATAAAATTATTTCCAAGAGTAAGAATTTCCAGCCTTTATAAACTGTTGTTCAGTATTCTTAGACCTAAAGCACCTGAATGTCCAACGAGACACCCATTTTAGTTTGTTAATACTATAATTAGGCTTCTTCTATAAGGATAGGAGATTCGGGGTCCTGTGACTAACCCAATAAGGGTGTACATTAGGCTATAAAATTATTTCCAAGAGTAAGAATTTCCAGCCTTTATAAACTGTTGTTCAGTATTCTTTGACCTACACCACCTGAATGTCCAACGAGCCACCCATTTTAGTTTGTTAATACTATAATTAGGCTTCTCCTATAAGGATAGGAGATTCGGGGTCCTGTGACTAACCCAATAAGGGTGTACATTAGGCTATAAAATTATTTCCAAGAGTAAGAATTTCCAGCCTTTATAAACTGTTGTTCAGTATTCTTTGACCTAAAGCACCTGAATGTCCAACGAGACACCCATTTTAGTTTGTTAATACTATAATTAGGCTTCTCCTATAAGGATAGGAGATTCGGGGTCCTGTGACTAACCCAATAAGGGTGTACATTAGGCTATAAAATTATTTCCAAGAGTAAGAATTTCAAGCCTTTATAAACTGTTGTTCAGTATTCTTTGACCTACACCACCTGAATGTCCAACGAGACACCCATTTTAGTTTGTTAATACTATAATTAGGCTTCTCCTATAAGGATAGGAGATTCGGGGTCCTGTGACTAACCCAATAAGGGTGTACATTAGGCTATAAAATTATTTCCAAGAGTAAGAATTTCCAGCCTTTATAAACTGTTGTTCAGTATTCTTTGACCTACACCACCTGAATGTCCAACGAGACACCCATTTTAGTTTGTTAATACTATAATTAGGCTTCTCCTATAAGGATAGGAGATTCGGGGTCCTGTGACTAACCCAATAAGGGTGTACATTAGGCTATAAAATTATTTCCAAGAGTAAGAATTTCCAGCCTTTATAAACTGTTGTTCAGTATTCTTTGACCTACACCACCTGAATGTCCAACGAGACACCCATTTTAGTTTGTTAATACTATAATTAGGCTTCTCCTATAAGGATAGGAGATTCGGGGTCCTGTGACTAACCCAATAAGGGTGTACATTAGGCTATAAAATTATTTCCAAGAGTAAGAATTTCCAGACTTTATAAACTGTTGTTCAGTATTCTTAGACCTAAACCACCTGAATGTCCAACGAGACACCCATTTTAGTTTGTTAATACTATAATTAGGCTTCTTCTATAAGGATAGGAGATTCGGGGTACTGTGACTAACCCAATAAGGGTGTACATTAGGCTATAAAATTATTTCCAAGAGTAAGAATTTCCAGCGTTTATAAACTGTTGTTCAGTATTCTTTGACCTACACCACCTGAATGTCCAACGAGACACCCATTTTAGTTTGTTAATACTATAATTAGGCTTCTCCTATAAGGATAGGAGATTCGGGGTCCTGTGACTAACCCAATAAGGGTGTACATTAGGCTATAAAATTATTTCCAAGAGTAAGAATTTCCAGCCTTTATAAACTGTTGTTCAGTATTCTTTGACCTAAAGCACCTGAATGTCCAACGAGACACCCATTTTAGTTTGTTAATACTATAATTAGGCTTCTCCTATTAGGATAGGAGATTCGGGGTCCTGTGACTAACCCAATAAGGGTGTACATTAGGCTATAAAATTATTTCCAAGAGTAAGAATTTCCAGCCTTTATAAACTGTTGTTCAGTATTCTTAGACCTAAAGCACCTGAATGTCCAACGAGACACCCATTTTAGTTTGTTAATACTATAATTAGGCTTCTCCTATAAGGATAGGAGATTCGGGGTCCTGTGACTAACCCAATAAGGGTGTACATTAGGCTATAAAATTATTTCCAAGAGTAAGAATTTCCAGCCTTTATAAACTGTTGTTCAGTATTCTTTGACCTACACCACCTGAATGTCCAACGAGACACCCATTTTAGTTTGTTAATACTATAATTAGGCTTCTCCTATAAGGATAGGAGATTCGGGGTCCTGTGACTAACCCAATAAGGGTGTACATTAGGCTATAAAATTATTTCCAAGAGTAAGAATTTCCAGCCTTTATAAACTGTTGTTCAGTATTCTTTGACCTACACCACCTGAATGTCCAACGAGACACCCATTTTAGTTTGTTAATACTATAATTAGGCTTTTCCTATAAGGATAGGAGATTCGGGGTCCTGTGACTAACCCAATAAGGGTGTACATTAGGCTATAAAATTATTTCCAAGAGTAAGAATTTCCAGACTTTATAAACTGTTGTTCAGTATTCTTAGACCTAAAGCACCTGAATGTCCAACGAGACACCCATTTTAGTTTGTTAATACTATAATTAGGCTTCTTCTATAAGGATAGGAGATTCGGGGTCCTGTGACTAACCCAATAAGGGTGTACATTAGGCTATAAAATTATTTCCAAGAGTAAGAATTTCCAGCGTTTATAAACTGTTGTTCCGTATTCTTTGACCTACACCACCTGAATGTCCAACGAGACACCCATTTTAGTTTGTTAATACTATAATTAGGCTTCTCCTATAAGGATAGGAGATTCGGGGTCCTGTGACTAACCCAATAAGGGTGTACATTAGGCTATAAAATTATTTCCAAGAGTAAGAATTTCCAGCCTTTATAAACTGTTGTTCAGTATTCTTTGACCTAAAGCACCTGAATGTCCAACGAGACACCCATTTTAGTTTGTTAATACTATAATTAGGCTTCTCCTATTAGGATAGGAGATTCGGGGTCCTGTGACTAACCCAATAAGGGTGTACATTAGGCTATAAAATTATTTCCAAGAGTAAGAATTTCCAGCCTTTATAAACTGTTGTTCAGTATTCTTTGACCTAAAGCACCTGAATGTCCAACGAGACACCCATTTTAGTTTGTTAATACTATAATTAGGCTTCTCCTATAAGGATAGGAGATTCGGGGTCCTGTGACTAACCCAATAAGGGTGTACATTAGGCTATAAAATTATTTCCAAGAGTAAGAATTTCCAGCCTTTATAAACTGTTGTTCAGTATTCTTTGACCTACACCACCTGAATGTCCAACGAGACACCCATTTTAGTTTGTTAATACTATAATTAGGCTTCTCCTATAAGGATAGGAGATTCGGGGTCCTGTGACTAACCCAATAAGGGTGTACATTAGGCTATAAAATTATTTCCAAGAGTAAGAATTTCCAGCCTTTATAAACTGTTGTTCAGTATTCTTTGACCTACACCACCTGAATGTCCAACGAGCCACCCATTTTAGTTTGTTAATACTATAATTAGGCTTCTCCTATAAGGATAGGAGATTCGGGGTCCTGTGACTAACCCAATAAGGGTGTACATTAGGCTATAAAATTATTTCCAAGAGTAAGAATTTCCAGCCTTTATAAGCTGTTGTTCAGTATTCTTTGACCTAAAGCACCTGAATGTCCAACGAGACACCCATTTTAGTTTGTTAATACTATAATTAGGCTTCTCCTATAAGGATAGGAGATTTGGGGTCCTGTGACTAACCCAATAAGGGTGTACATTAGGCTATAAAATTATTTCCAAGAGTAAGAATTTCCAGCCTTTATAAAATGTTGTTCAGTATTCTTTGACCTAAAGCACCTGAATGTCCAACGAGACACCCATTTTAGTTTGTTAATACTATAATTAGGCTTCTCCTATAAGGATAGGAGATTCGGGGTCCTGTGACTAACCCAACAAGGGTGTACATTAGGCTATAAAATTATTTCCAAGAGTAAGAATTTCCAGCCTTTATAAACTGTTGTTCAGTATTCTTTGACCTACACCACCTGAATGTCCAACGAGACACCCATTTTAGTTTGTTAATACTATAATTAGGCTTCTCCTATAAGGATAGGAGATTCGGGGTCCTGTGACTAACCCAATAAGGTTGACATTAGGCTATAAAATTATTTCCAAGAGTAAGAATTTCCAGCCTTTATAAACTGTTGTTCAGTATTCTTTGACCTACACCACCTGAATGTCCAACGAGACACCCATTTTAGTTTGTTAATACTATAATTAGGCTTCTCCTATAAGGATAGGAGATTCGGGGTCCTGTGACTAACCCAATAAGGGTGTACATTAGGCTATAAAATTATTTCCAAGAGTAAGAATTTCCAGCCTTTATAAACTGTTGTTCAGTATTCTTTGACCTACACCACCTGAATGTCCAACGAGACACCCATTTTAGTTTGTTAATACTATAATTAGGCTTCTCCTATAAGGATAGGAGATTCGGGGTCCTGTGACTAACCCAATAAGGGTGTACATTAGGCTATAAAATTATTTCCAAGAGTAAGAATTTCCAGACTTTATAAACTGTTGTTCAGTATTCTTAGACCTAAAGCACCTGAATGTCCAACGAGACACCCATTTTAGTTTGTTAATACTATAATTAGGCTTCTTCTATAAGGATAGGAGATTCGGGGTCCTGTGACTAACCCAATAAGGGTGTACATTAGGCTATAAAATTATTTCCAAGAGTAAGAATTTCCAGCGTTTATAAACTGTTGTTCAGTATTCTTTGACCTACACCACCTGAATGTCCAACGAGACACCCATTTTAGTTTGTTAATACTATAATTAGGCTTCTCCTATAAGGATAGGAGATTCGGGGTCCTGTGACTAACCCAATAAGGGTGTACATTAGGCTATAAAATTATTTCCAAGAGTAAGAATTTCCAGCCTTTATAAACTGTTGTTCAGTATTCTTTGACCTACACCACCTGAATGTCCAACGAGACACCCATTTTAGTTTGTTAATACTATAATTAGGCTTCTCCTATAAGGATAGGAGATTCGGGGTCCTGTGACTAACCCAATAAGGGTGTACATTAGGCTATAAAATTATTTCCAAGAGTAAGAATTTCCAGCCTTTATAAACTGTTGTTCAGTATTCTTAGACCTAAAGCACCTGAATGTCCAACGAGACACCCATTTTAGTTTGTTAATACTATAATTAGGCTTCTTCTATAAGGATAGGAGATTCGGGGTCCTGTGACTAACCCAATAAGGGTGTACATTAGGCTATAAAATTATTTCCAAGAGTAAGAATTTCCAGCCTTTATAAACTGTTGTTCAGTATTCTTTGACCTACACCACCTGAATGTCCAACGAGCCACCCATTTTAGTTTGTTAATACTATAATTAGGCTTCTCCTATTAGAATAGGAGATTCGGGGTCCTGTGACTAACCCAATAAGGGTGTACATTAGGCTATAAAATTATTTCCAAGAGTAAGAATTTCCAGCCTTTATAAACTGTTGTTCAGTATTCTTTGACCTAAAGCACCTGAATGTCCAACGAGACACCCATTTTAGTTTGTTAATACTATAATTAGGCTTCTCCTATAAGGATAGGAGATTCGGGGTCCTGTGACTAACCCAATAAGGGTGTACATTAGGCTATAAAATTATTTCCAAGAGTAAGAATTTCCAGCCTTTATAAACTGTTGTTCAGTATTCTTTGACCTACACCACCTGAATGTCCAACGAGACACCCATTTTAGTTTGTTAATACTATAATTAGGCTTCTCCTATAAGGATAGGAGATTCGGGGTCCTGTGACTAACCCAATAAGGGTGTACATTAGGCTATAAAATTATTTCCAAGAGTAAGAATTTCCAGCCTTTATAAACTGTTGTTCAGTATTCTTTGACCTACACCACCTGAATGTCCAACGAGCCACCCATTTTAGTTTGTTAATACTATAATTAGGCTTCTCCTATAAGGATAGGAGATTCGGGGTCCTGTGACTAACCCAATAAGGGTGTACATTAGGCTATAAAATTATTTCCAAGAGTAAGAATTTCCAGCCTTTATAAGCTGTTGTTCAGTATTCTTTGACCTAAAGCACCTGAATGTCCAACGAGACACCCATTTTAGTTTGTTAATACTATAATTAGGCTTCTCCTATAAGGATAGGAGATTTGGGGTCCTGTGACTAACCCAATAAGGGTGTACATTAGGCTATAAAATTATTTCCAAGAGTAAGAATTTCCAGCCTTTATAAAATGTTGTTCAGTATTCTTTGACCTAAAGCACCTGAATGTCCAACGAGACACCCATTTTAGTTTGTTAATACTATAATTAGGCTTCTCCTATAAGGATAGGAGATTCGGGGTCCTGTGACTAACCCAACAAGGGTGTACATTAGGCTATAAAATTATTTCCAAGAGTAAGAATTTCCAGCCTTTATAAACTGTTGTTCAGTATTCTTTGACCTACACCACCTGAATGTCCAACGAGACACCCATTTTAGTTTGTTAATACTATAATTAGGCTTCTCCTATAAGGATAGGAGATTCGGGGTCCTGTGACTAACCCAATAAGGTTGACATTAGGCTATAAAATTATTTCCAAGAGTAAGAATTTCCAGCCTTTATAAACTGTTGTTCAGTATTCTTTGACCTACACCACCTGAATGTCCAACGAGACACCCATTTTAGTTTGTTAATACTATAATTAGGCTTCTCCTATAAGGATAGGAGATTCGGGGTCCTGTGACTAACCCAATAAGGGTGTACATTAGGCTATAAAATTATTTCCAAGAGTAAGAATTTCCAGCCTTTATAAACTGTTGTTCAGTATTCTTTGACCTACACCACCTGAATGTCCAACGAGACACCCATTTTAGTTTGTTAATACTATAATTAGGCTTCTCCTATAAGGATAGGAGATTCGGGGTCCTGTGACTAACCCAATAAGGGTGTACATTAGGCTATAAAATTATTTCCAAGAGTAAGAATTTCCAGACTTTATAAACTGTTGTTCAGTATTCTTAGACCTAAAGCACCTGAATGTCCAACGAGACACCCATTTTAGTTTGTTAATACTATAATTAGGCTTCTTCTATAAGGATAGGAGATTCGGGGTCCTGTGACTAACCCAATAAGGGTGTACATTAGGCTATAAAATTATTTCCAAGAGTAAGAATTTCCAGCGTTTATAAACTGTTGTTCAGTATTCTTTGACCTACACCACCTGAATGTCCAACGAGACACCCATTTTAGTTTGTTAATACTATAATTAGGCTTCTCCTATAAGGATAGGAGATTCGGGGTCCTGTGACTAACCCAATAAGGGTGTACATTAGGCTATAAAATTATTTCCAAGAGTAAGAATTTCCAGCCTTTATAAACTGTTGTTCAGTATTCTTTGACCTACACCACCTGAATGTCCAACGAGACACCCATTTTAGTTTGTTAATACTATAATTAGGCTTCTCCTATAAGGATAGGAGATTCGGGGTCCTGTGACTAACCCAATAAGGGTGTACATTAGGCTATAAAATTATTTCCAAGAGTAAGAATTTCCAGCCTTTATAAACTGTTGTTCAGTATTCTTAGACCTAAAGCACCTGAATGTCCAACGAGACACCCATTTTAGTTTGTTAATACTATAATTAGGCTTCTTCTATAAGGATAGGAGATTCGGGGTCCTGTGACTAACCCAATAAGGGTGTACATTAGGCTATAAAATTATTTCCAAGAGTAAGAATTTCCAGCCTTTATAAACTGTTGTTCAGTATTCTTTGACCTACACCACCTGAATGTCCAACGAGCCACCCATTTTAGTTTGTTAATACTATAATTAGGCTTCTCCTATAAGGATAGGAGATTCGGGGTCCTGTGACTAACCCAATAAGGGTGTACATTAGGCTATAAAATTATTTCCAAGAGTAAGAATTTCCAGCCTTTATAAACTGTTGTTCAGTATTCTTTGACCTAAACACCTGAATGTCCAACGAGACACCCATTTTAGTTTGTTAATACTATAATTAGGCTTCTCCTATAAGGATAGGAGATTCGGGGTCCTGTGACTAACCCAATAGGGGTGTACATTAGGCTATAAAATTATTTCCAAGAGTAAGAATTTCCAGCCTTTATAAACTGTTGTTCAGTATTCTTTGACCTAAAGCACCTGAATGTCCAACAAGACACCCATTTTAGTTTGTTAATACTATAATTAGGCTTCTCCTATAAGGATAGGAGATTCGGGGTCCTGTGACTAACCCAATAAGGGTGTACATTAGGCTATAAAATTATTTCCAAGAGTAAGAATTTCCAGCCTTTATAAACTGTTGTTCAGTATTCTTAGACCTAAAGCACCTGAATGTCCAACGAGACACCCATTTTAGTTTGTTAATACTATAATTAGGCTTCTTCTATAAGGATAGGAGATTCGGGGTCCTGTGACTAACCCAATAAGGGTGTACATTAGGCTATAAAATTATTTCCAAGAGTAAGAATTTCCAGCCTTTATAAACTGTTGTTCAGTATTCTTAGACCTAAAGCACCTGAATGTCCAACGAGACACCCATTTTAGTTTGTTAATACTATAATTAGGCTTCTTCTATAAGGATAGGAGATTCGGGGTCCTGTGACTAACCCAATAAGGGTGTACATTAGGCTATAAAATTATTTCCAAGAGTAAGAATTTCCAGCCTTTATAAACTGTTGTTCAGTATTCTTTGACCTACACCACCTGAATGTCCAACGAGCCACCCATTTTAGTTTGTTAATACTATAATTAGGCTTCTCCTATAAGGATAGGAGATTCGGGGTCCTGTGACTAACCCAATAAGGGTGTACATTAGGCTATAAAATTATTTCCAAGAGTAAGAATTTCCAGCGTTTATAAACTGTTGTTCAGTATTCTTTGACCTAAACACCTGAATGTCCAACGAGACACCCATTTTAGTTTGTTAATACTATAATTAGGCTTCTCCTATAAGGATAGGAGATTCGGGGTCCTGTGACTAACCCAATAAGGGTGTACATTAGGCTATAAAATTATTTCCAAGAGTAAGAATTTCCAGCCTTTATAAACTGTTGTTCAGTATTCTTTGACCTAAAGCACCTGAATGTCCAACGAGACACCCATTTTAGTTTGTTAATACTATAATTAGGCTTCTCCTATAAGGATAGGAGATTCGGGGTCCTGTGACTAACCCAATAAGGGTGTACATTAGGCTATAAAATTATTTCCAAGAGTAAGAATTTCCAGCCTTTATAAACTGTTGTTCAGTATTCTTTGACCTACACCACCTGAATGTCCAACGAGACACCCATTTTAGTTTGTTAATACTATAATTAGGCTTCTCCTATAAGGATAGGAGATTCGGGGTCCTGTGACTAACCCAATAAGGGTGTACATTAGGCTATAAAATTATTTCCAAGAGTAAGAATTTCCAGCCTTTATAAACTGTTGTTCAGTATTCTTAGACCTAAAGCACCTGAATGTCCAACGAGACACCCATTTTAGTTTGTTAATACTATAATTAGGCTTCTTCTATAAGGATAGGAGATTCGGGGTCCTGTGACTAACCCAATAAGGGTGTACATTAGGCTATAAAATTATTTCCAAGAGTAAGAATTTCCAGCCTTTATAAACTGTTGTTCAGTATTCTTTGACCTACACCACCTGAATGTCCAACGAGACACCCATTTTAGTTTGTTAATACTATAATTAGGCTTCTCCTATAAGGATAGGAGATTCGGGGTCCTGTGACTAACCCAATAAGGGTGTACATTAGGCTATAAAATTATTTCCAAGAGTAAGAATTTCCAGCCTTTATAAACTGTTGTTCAGTATTCTTTGACCTAAAGCACCTGAATGTCCAACGAGACACCCATTTTAGTTTGTTAATACTATAATTAGGCTTCTCCTATAAGGATAGGAGATTCGGGGTCCTGTGACTAACCCAATAAGGGTGTACATTAGGCTATAAAATTATTTCCAAGAGTAAGAATTTCCAGCCTTTATAAACTGTTGTTCAGTATTCTTAGACCTAAAGCACCTGAATGTCCAACGAGACACCCATTTTAGTTTGTTAATACTATAATTAGGCTTCTTCCATAAGGATAGGAGATTCGGGGTCCTGTGACTAACCCAATAAGGGTGTACATTAGGCTATAAAATTATTTCCAAGAGTAAGAATTTCCAGCCTTTATAAACTGTTGTTCAGTATTCTTTGACCTAAAGCACCTGAATGTCCAACGAGACACCCATTTTAGTTTGTTAATACTATAATTAGGCTTCTCCTATAAGGATAGGAGATTCGGGGTCCTGTGACTAACCCAATAAGGGTGTACATTAGGCTATAAAATTATTTCCAAGAGTAAGAATTTCCAGCCTTTATAAACTGTTGTTCAGTATTCTTTGACCTAAAGCACCTGAATGTCCAACGAGACACCCATTTTAGTTTGTTAATACTATAATTAGGCTTCTCCTATAAGGATAGGAGATTCGGGGTCCTGTGACTAACCCAATAAGGGTGTACATTAGGCTATAAAATTATTTCCAAGAGTAAGAATTTCCAGCCTTTATAAACTGTTGTTCAGTTTTCTTAGACCTAAAGCACCTGAATGTCCAACGAGACACCAATTTTAGTTTGTTAATACTATAATTAGGCTTCTTCTATAAGGATAGGAGATTCGGGGTCCTGTGACTAACCCAATAAGGGTGTACATTAGGCTATAAAATTATTTCCAAGAGTAAGAATTTCCAGCCTTTATAAACTGTTGTTCAGTATTCTTAGACCTAAAGCACCTGAATGTCCAACGAGACACCCATTTTAGTTTGTTAATACTATAATTAGGCTTCTTCTATAAGGATAGGAGATTCGGGGTCCTGTGACTAACCCAATAAGGGTGTACATTAGGCTATAAAATTATTTCCAAGAGTAAGAATTTCCAGCCTTTATAAACTGTTGTTCAGTATTCTTTGACCTACACCACCTGAATGTCCAACGAGCCACCCATTTTAGTTTGTTAATACTATAATTTGGCTTCTCCTATAAGGATAGGAGATTCGGGGTCCTGTGACTAACCCAATAAGGGTGTACATTAGGCTATAAAATTATTTCCAAGAGTAAGAATTTCCAGCCTTTATAAATTGTTGTTCAGTATTCTTTGACCTAAACACCTGAATGTCCAACGAGACACCCATTTTAGTTTGTTAATACTATAATTAGGCTTCTCCTATAAGGATAGGAGATTCGGGGTCCTGTGACTAACCCAATAAGGGTGTACATTAGGCTATAAAATTATTTCCAAGAGTAAGAATTTCCAGCCTTTATAAACTGTTGTTCAGTATTCTTTGACCTAAAGCACCTGAATGTCCAACGAGACACCCATTTTAGTTTGTTAATACTATAATTAGGCTTCTCCTATAAGGATAGGAGATTCGGGGTCCTGTGACTAACCCAATAAGGGTGTACATTAGGCTATAAAATTATTTCCAAGAGTAAGAATTTCCAGCCTTTATAAACTGTTGTTCAGTATTCTTTGACCTACACCACCTGAATGTCCAACGAGACACCCATTTTAGTTTGTTAATACTATAATTAGGCTTCTCCTATAAGGATAGGAGATTCGGGGTCCTGTGACTAACCCAATAAGGGTGTACATTAGGCTATAAAATTATTTCCAAGAGTAAGAATTTCCAGCCTTTATAAACTGTTGTTCAGTATTCTTAGACCTAAAGCACCTGAATGTCCAACGAGACACCCATTTTAGTTTGTTAATACTATAATTAGGCTTCTTCTATAAGGATAGGAGATTCGGGGTCCTGTGACTAACCCAATAAGGGTGTACATTAGGCTATAAAATTATTTCCAAGAGTAAGAATTTCCAGCCTTTATAAACTGTTGTTCAGTATTCTTTGACCTACACCACCTGAATGTCCAACGAGACACCCATTTTAGTTTGTTAATACTATAATTAGGCTTCTCCTATAAGGATAGGAGATTCGGGGTCCTGTGACTAACCCAATAAGGGTGTACATTAGGCTATAAAATTATTTCCAAGAGTAAGAATTTCCAGCCTTTATAAACTGTTGTTCAGTATTCTTTGACCTAAAGCACCTGAATGTCCAACGAGACACCCATTTTAGTTTGTTAATACTATAATTAGGCTTCTCCTATAAGGATAGGAGATTCGGGGTCCTGTGACTAACCCAATAAGGGTGTACATTAGGCTATAAAATTATTTCCAAGAGTAAGAATTTCCAGCCTTTATAAACTGTTGTTCAGTATTCTTTGACCTAAAGCACCTGAATGTCCAACGAGACACCCATTTTAGTTTGTTAATACTATAATTAGGCTTCTCCTATAAGGATAGGAGATTCGGGGTCCTGTGACTAACCCAATAAGGGTGTACATTAGGCTATAAAATTATTTCCAAGAGTAAGAATTTCCAGCCTTTATAAACTGTTGTTCAGTATTCTTTGACCTAAACACCTGAATGTCCAACGAGACACCCATTTTAGTTTGTTAATACTATAATTAGGCTTCTCCTATAAGGATAGGAGATTCGGGGTCCTGTGACTAACCCAATAAGGGTGTACATTAGGCTATAAAATTATTTCCAAGAGTAAGAATTTCCAGCCTTTATAAACTGTTGTTCAGTATTCTTTGACCTAAAGCACCTGAATGTCCAACGAGACACCCATTTTAGTTTGTTAATACTATAATTAGGCTTCTCCTATAACGATAGGAGATTCGGGGTCCTGTGACTAACCCAATAAGGGTGTACATTAGGCTATAAAATTATTTCCAAGAGTAAGAATTTCCACCCTTTATAAACTGTTGTTCAGTATTCTTTGACCTACACCACCTGAATGTCCAACGAGACACCCATTTTAGTTTGTTAATACTATAATTAGGCTTCTCCTATAAGGATAGGAGATTCGGGGTCCTGTGACTAACCCAATAAGGGTGTACATTAGGCTATAAAATTATTTCCAAGAGTAAGAATTTCCAGCCTTTATAAACTGTTGTTCAGTATTCTTAGACCTAAAGCACCTGAATGTCCAACGAGACACCCATTTTAGTTTGTTAATACTATAATTAGGCTTCTTCTATAAGGATAGGAGATTCGGGGTCCTGTGACTAACCCAATAAGGGTGTACATTAGGCTATAAAATTATTTCCAAGAGTAAGAATTTCCAGCCTTTATAAACTGTTGTTCAGTATTCTTTGACCTACACCACCTGAATGTCCAACGAGACACCCATTTTAGTTTGTTAATACTATAATTAGGCTTCTCCTATAAGGATAGGAGATTCGGGGTCCTGTGACTAACCCAATAAGGGTGTACATTAGGCTATAAAATTATTTCCAAGAGTAAGAATTTCCAGCCTTTATAAACTGTTGTTCAGTATTCTTTGACCTAAAGCACCTGAATGTCCAACGAGACACCCATTTTAGTTTGTTAATACTATAATTAGGCTTCTCCTATAAGGATAGGAGATTCGGGGTCCTGTGACTAACCCAATAAGGGTGTACATTAGGCTATAAAATTATTTCCAAGAGTAAGAATTTCCAGCCTTTATAAACTGTTGTTCAGTATTCTTTGACCTAAAGCACCTGAATGTCCAACGAGACACCCATTTTAGTTTGTTAATACTATAATTAGGCTTCTCCTATAAGGATAGGAGATTCGGGGTCCTGTGACTAACCCAATAAGGGTGTACATTAGGCTATAAAATTATTTCCAAGAGTAAGAATTTCCAGCCTTTATAAACTGTTGTTCAGTATTCTTTGACCTAAACACCTGAATGTCCAACGAGACACCCATTTTAGTTTGTTAATACTATAATTAGGCTTCTCCTATAAGGATAGGAGATTCGGGGTCCTGTGACTAACCCAATAAGGGTGTACATTAGGCTATAAAATTATTTCCAAGAGTAAGAATTTCCAGCCTTTATAAACTGTTGTTCAGTATTCTTTGACCTAAAGCACCTGAATGTCCAACGAGACACCCATTTTAGTTTGTTAATACTATAATTAGGCTTCTCCTATAACGATAGGAGATTCGGGGTCCTGTGACTAACCCAATAAGGGTGTACATTAGGCTATAAAATTATTTCCAAGAGTAAGAATTTCCACCCTTTATAAACTGTTGTTCAGTATTCTTTGACCTACACCACCTGAATGTCCAACGAGACACCCATTTTAGTTTGTTAATACTATAATTAGGCTTCTCCTATAAGGATAGGAGATTCGGGGTCCTGTGACTAACCCAATAAGGGTGTACATTAGGCTATAAAATTATTTCCAAGAGTAAGAATTTCCAGCCTTTATAAACTGTTGTTCAGTATTCTTAGACCTAAAGCACCTGAATGTCCAACGAGACACCCATTTTAGTTTGTTAATACTATAATTAGGCTTCTTCTATAAGGATAGGAGATTCGGGGTCCTGTGACTAACCCAATAAGGGTGTACATTAGGCTATAAAATTATTTCCAAGAGTAAGAATTTCCAGCCTTTATAAACTGTTGTTCAGTATTCTTTGACCTACACCACCTGAATGTCCAACGAGACACCCATTTTAGTTTGTTAATACTATAATTAGGCTTCTCCTATAAGGATAGGAGATTCGGGGTCCTGTGACTAACCCAATAAGGGTGTACATTAGGCTATAAAATTATTTCCAAGAGTAAGAATTTCCAGCCTTTATAAACTGTTGTTCAGTATTCTTTGACCTAAAGCACCTGAATGTCCAACGAGACACCCATTTTAGTTTGTTAATACTATAATTAGGCTTCTCCTATAAGGATAGGAGATTCGGGGTCCTGTGACTAACCCAATAAGGGTGTACATTATGCTATAAAATTATTTCCAAGAGTAAGAATTTCCAGCCTTTATAAACTGTTGTTCAGTATTCTTAGACCTAAAGCACCTGAATGTCCAACGAGACACCCATTTTAGTTTGTTAATACTATAATTAGGCTTATTCTATAAGGATAGGAGATTCGGGGTCCTGTGACTAACCCAATAAGGGTGTACATTAGGCTATAAAATTATTTCCAAGAGTAAGAATTTCCAGCCTTTATAAACTGTTGTTCAGTATTCTTAGACCTAAAGCACCTGAATGTCCAACGAGACACCCATTTTAGTTTGTTAATACTATAATTAGGCTTCTTCTATAAGGATAGGAGATTCGGGGTCCTGTGACTAACCCAATAAGGGTGTACATTAGGCTATAAAATTATTTCCAAGAGTAAGAATTTCCAGCCTTTATAAACTGTTGTTCAGTATTCTTTGACCTACACCACCTGAATGTCCAACGAGACACCCATTTTAGTTTGTTAATACTATAATTAGGCTTCTTCTATAAGGATAGGAGATTCGGGGTCCTGTGACTAACCCAATAAGGGTGTACATTAGGCTATAAAATTATTTCCAAGAGTAAGAATTTCCAGCCTTTATAAACTGTTGTTCAGTATTCTTTGACCTAAAGCACCTGAATGTCCAACGAGACACCCATTTTAGTTTGTTAATACTATAATTAGGCTTCTCCTATAAGGATAGGAGATTCGGGGTCCTGTGACTAACCCAATAAGGGTGTACATTAGGCTATAAAATTATTTCCAAGAGTAAGAATTTCCAGCCTTTATAAACTGTTGTTCAGTATTCTTTGACCTAAAGCACCTGAATGTCCAACGAGACACCCATTTTAGTTTGTTAATACTATAATTAGGCTTCTCCTATAAGGATAGGAGATTCGGGGTCCTGTGACTAACCCAATAAGGGTGTACATTAGGCTATAAAATTATTTCCAAGAGTAAGAATTTCCAGCCTTTATAAACTGTTGTTCAGTATTCTTTGACCTAAAGCACCTGAATGTCCAACGAGACACCCATTTTAGTTTGTTAATACTATAATTAGGCTTCTCCTATAAGGATAGGAGATTCGGGGTCCTGTGACTAACCCAATAAGGGTGTACATTAGGCTATAAAATTATTTCCAAGAGTAAGAATTTCCAGCCTTTATAAACTGTTGTTCAGTATTCTTTGACCTACACCACCTGAATGTCCAACGAGACACCCATTTTAGTTTGTTAATACTATAATTAGGCTTCTCCTATAAGGATAGGAGATTCGGGGTCCTGTGACTAACCCAATAAGGGTGTACATTAGGCTATAAAATTATTTCCAAGAGTAAGAATTTCCAGCCTTTATAAACTGTTGTTCAGTATTCTTAGACCTAAAGCACCTGAATGTACAACGAGACACCCATTTTAGTTTGTTAATACTATAATTTGGCTTCTCCTATAAGGATAGGAGATTCGGGGTCCTGTGACTAACCCAATAAGGGTGTACATTAGGCTATAAAATTATTTCCAAGAGTAAGAATTTCCAGCCTTTATAAACTGTTGTTCAGTATTCTTTGACCTACACCACCTGAATGTCCAACGAGACACCCATTTTAGTTTGTTAATACTATAATTAGGCTTCTCCTATAAGGATAGGAGATTCGGGGTCCTGTGACTAACCCAATAAGGGTGTACATTAGGCTATAAAATTATTTCCAAGAGTAAGAATTTCCAGCCTTTATAAACTGTTGTTCAGTATTCTTTGACCTAAAGCACCTGAATGTCCAACGAGACACCCATTTTAGTTTGTTAATACTATAATTAGGCTTCTCCTATAAGGATAGGAGATTCGGGGTCCTGTGACTAACCCAATAAGGGTGTACATTAGGCTATAAAATTATTTCCAAGAGTATGAATTTCCAGCCTTTATAAACTGTTGTTCAGTATTCTTTGACCTAAAGCACCTGAATATCCAACGAGACACCCATTTTAATTTGTTAATACTATAATTAGGCTTCTCCTATAAGGATAGGAGATTCGGGGTCCTGTGACTAACCCAATAAGGGTGTACATTAGGCTATAAAATTATTTCCAAGAGTAAGAATTTCCAGCCTTTATAAATTGTTGTTCAGTATTCTTTGACCTACACCACCTGAATGTCCAACGAGACACCCATTTTAGTTTGTTAATACTATAATTAGGCTTCTCCTATAAGGATAGGAGATTCGGGGTCCTGTGACTAACCCAATAAGGGTGTACATTAGGCTATAAAATTATTTCCAAGAGTAAGAATTTCCAGCCTTTATAAACTGTTGTTCAGTATTCTTTGACCTACACCACCTGAATGTCCAACGAGACACCCATTTTAGTTTGTTAATACTATAATTAGGCTTCTCCTATAAGGATAGGAGATTCGGGGTCCTGTGACTAACCCAATAAGGGTGTACATTAGGCTATAAAATTATTTCCAAGAGTAAGAATTTCCAGCCTTTATAAACTGTTGTTCAGTATTCTTTGACCTAAAGCACCTGAATGTCCAACGAGACACCCATTTTAGTTTGTTAATACTATAATTAGGCTTCTTCTATAAGGATAGGAGATTCGGGGTCCTGTGACTAACCCAATAAGGGTGTACATTAGGCTATAAAATTATTTCCAAGAGTAAGAATTTCCAGCCTTTATAAACTGTTGTTCAGTATTCTTTGACCTACACCACCTGAATGTCCAACGAGACACCCATTTTAGTTTGTTAATACTATAATTAGGCTTCTCCTATAAGGATAGGAGATTCGGGGTCCTGTGACTAACCCAATAAGGGTGTACATTAGGCTATAAAATTATTTCCAAGAGTAAGAATTTCCAGCCTTTATAAACTGTTGTTCAGTATTCTTTGACCTAAAGCACCTGAATGTCCAACGAGACACCCATTTTAGTTTGTTAATACTATAATTAGGCTTCTCCTATAAGGATAGGAGATTCGGGGTCCTGTGACTAACCCAATAAGGGTGTACATTAGGCTATAAAATTATTTCCAAGAGTAAGAATTTCCAGCCTTTGTAAACTGTTGTTCAGTATTCTTTGACCTAAAGCACCTGAATGTCCAACGAGAAACCCATTTTAGTTTGTTAATACTATAATTAGGCTTCTCCTATAAGGATAGGAGATTCGGGGTCCTGTGACTAACCCAATAAGGGTGTACATTAGGCTATAAAATTATTTCCAAGAGTAAGAATTTCCAGCCTTTATAAACTGTTGTTCAGTATTCTTTGACCTAAAGCACCTGAATGTCCAACGAGACACCCATTTTAGTTTGTTAATACTATAATTTGGCTTCTCCTATAAGGATAGGAGATTCGGGGTCCTGTGACTAACCCAATAAGGGTGTACATTAGGCTATAAAATTATTTCCAAGAGTAAGAATTTCCAGCCTTTATAAACTGTTGTTCAGTATTCTTTGACCTACACCACCTGAATGTCCAACGAGACACCCATTTTAGTTTGTTAATACTATAATTAGGCTTCTCCTATAAGGATAGGAGATTCGGGGTCCTGTGACTAACCCAATAAGGGTGTACATTAGGCTATAAAATTATTTCCAAGAGTAAGAATTTCCAGCCTTTATAAACTGTTGTTCAGTATTCTTTGACCTACACCACCTGAATGTCCAACGAGACACCCATTTTAGTTTGTTAATACTATAATTAGGCTTCTCCTATAAGGATAGGAGATTCGGGGTCCTGTGACTAACCCAATAAGGGTGTACATTAGGCTATAAAATTATTTCCAAGAGTAAGAATTTCCAGCCTTTATAAACTGTTGTTCAGTATTCTTTGACCTAAAGCACCTGAGTGTCCAACGAGACACCCATTTTAGTTTGTTAATACTATAATTAGGCTTCTCCTATAAGGATAGGAGATTCGGGGTCCTGTGACTAACCCAATAAGGGTGTACATTAGGCTATAAAATTATTTCCAAGAGTAAGAATTTCCAGCCTTTATAAACTGTTGTTCAGTATTCTTTGACCTAAAGCACCTGAATGTCCAACGAGACACCCATTTTAGTTTGTTAATACTATAATTAGGCTTCTCCTATAAGGATAGGAGATTCGGGGTCCTGTGACTAACCCAATAAGGGTGTACATTAGGCTATAAAATTATTTCCAAGAGTAAGAATTTCCAGCCTTTATAAACTGTTGTTCAGTATTCTTAGACCTAAAGCACCTGAATGTCCAACGAGACACCCATTTTAGTTTGTTAATACTATAATTTGGCTTCTCCTATAAGGATAGGAGATTCGGGGTCCTGTGACTAACCCAATAAGGGTGTACATTAGGCTATAAAATTATTTCCAAGAGTAAGAATTTCCAGCCTTTATAAACTGTTGTTCAGTATTCTTTGACCTACACCACCTGAATGTCCAACGAGACACCCATTTTAGTTTGTTAATACTATAATTAGGCTTCTCCTATAAGGATAGGAGATTCGGGGTCCTGTGACTAACCCAATAAGGGTGTACATTAGGCTATAAAATTATTTCCAAGAGTAAGAATTTCCAGCCTTTATAAACTGTTGTTCAGTATTCTTAGACCTAAAGCACCTGAATGTCCAACGAGACACCCATTTTAGTTTGTTAATACTATAATTAGGCTTCTCCTATAAGGATAGGAGATTCGGGGTCCTGTGACTAACCCAATAAGGGTGTACATTAGGCTATAAAATTATTTCCAAGAGTAAGAATTTCCAGCCTTTATAAACTGTTGTTCAGTATTCTTTGACCTAAAGCACCTGAATGTCCAACGAGACACCCATTTTAGTTTGTTAATACTATAATTAGGCTTCTCCTATAAGGATAGGAGATTCGGGGTCCTGTGACTAACCCAATAAGGGTGTACATTAGGCTATAAAATTATTTCCAAGAGTAAGAATTTCCAGCCTTTATAAACTGTTGTTCAGTATTCTTTGACCTAAAGCACCTGAATGTCCAACGAGACACCCATTTTAATTTGTTAATACTATAATTAGGCTTCTCCTATAAGGATAGGAGATTCGGGGTCCTGTGACTAACCCAATAAGGGTGTACATTAGGCTATAAAATTATTTCCAAGAGTAAGAATTTCCAGCCTTTATAAACTGTTGTTCAGTATTCTTTGACCTAAAGCACCTGAATGTCCAACGAGACACCCATTTTAGTTTGTTAATACTATAATTAGGCTTCTCCTATAAGGATAGGAGATTCGGGGTCCTGTGACTAACCCAATAAGGGTGTACATTAGGCTATAAAATTATTTCCAAGAGTAAGAATTTCCAGCCTTTATAAACTGTTGTTCAGTATTCTTTGACCTAAAGCACCTGAATGTCCAACGAGACACCCATTTTAGTTTGTTAATACTATAATTAGGCTTCTCCTATAAGGATAGGAGATTCGGGGTCCTGTGACTAACCCAATAAGGGTGTACATTAGGCTATAAAATTATTTCCAAGAGTAAGAATTTCCATCCTTTATAAACTGTTGTTCAGTATTCTTAGACCTAAAGCACCTGAATGTCCAACGAGACACCCATTTTAGTTTGTTAATACTATAATTTGGCTTCTCCTATAAGGATAGGAGATTCGGGGTCCTGTGACTAACCCAATAAGGGTGTACATTAGGCTATAAAATTATTTCCAAGAGTAAGAATTTCCAGCCTTTATAAACTGTTGTTCAGTATTCTTTGACCTACACCACCTGAATGTCCAACGAGACACCCATTTTAGTTTGTTAATACTATAATTAGGCTTCTCCTATAAGGATAGGAGATTCGGGGTCCTGTGACTAACCCAATAAGGGTGTACATTAGGCTATAAAATTATTTCCAAGAGTAAGAATTTCCAGCCTTTATAAACTGTTGTTCAGTATTCTTTGACCTAAAGCACCTGAATGTCCAACGAGACACCCATTTTAGTTTGTTAATACTATAATTAGGCTTCTCCTATAAGGATAGGAGATTCGGGGTCCTGTGACTAACCCAATAAGGGTGTACATTAGGCTATAAAATTATTTCCAAGAGTAAGAATTTCCAGCCTTTATAAACTGTTGTTCAGTATTCTTTGACCTAAAGCACCTGAATGTCCAACGAGACACCCATTTTAGTTTGTTAATACTATAATTAGGCTTCTCCTATAAGGATAGGAGATTCGGGGTCCTGTGACTAACCCAATAAGGGTATACATTAGGCTATAAAATTATTTCCAAGAGTAAGAATTTCCAGCCTTTATAAACTGTTGTTCAGTATTCTTTGACCTAAAGCACCTGAATGTCCAACGAGACACCCATTTTAATTTGTTAATACTATAATTAGGCTTCTCCTATAAGGATAGGAGATTCGGGGTCCTGTGACTAACCCAATAAGGGTGTACATTAGGCTATAAAATTATTTCCAAGAGTAAGAATTTCCAGCCTTTATAAATTGTTGTTCAGTATTCTTTGACCTAAAGCACCTGAATGTCCAACGAGACACCCATTTTAGTTTGTTAATACTATAATTAGGCTTCTCCTATAAGGATAGGAGATTCGGGGTCCTGTGACTAACCCAATAAGGGTGTACATTAGGCTATAAAATTATTTCCAAGAGTAAGAATTTCCAGCCTTTATAAACTGTTGTTCAGTATTCTTTGACCTAAAGCACCTGAATGTCCAACGAGACACCCATTTTAGTTTGTTAATACTATAATTAGGCTTCTCCTATAAGGATAGGAGATTCGGGGTCCTGTGACTAACCCAATAAGGGTGTACATTAGGCTATAAAATTATTTCCAAGAGTAAGAATTTCCAGCCTTTATAAACTGTTGTTCAGTATTCTTTGACCTAAAGCACCTGAATGTCCAACGAGACACCCATTTTAGTTTGTTAATACTATAATTAGGCTTCTCCTATAAGGATAGGAGATTCGGGGTCCTGTGACTAACCCAATAAGGGTGTACATTAGGCTATAAAATTATTTCCAAGAGTAAGAATTTCCAGCCTTTATAAACTGTTGTTCAGTATTCTTTGACCTAAAGCACCTGAATGTCCAACGAGACACCCATTTTAGTTTGTTAATACTATAATTAGGCTTCTCCTATAAGGATAGGAGATTCGGGGTCCTGTGACTAACCCAATAAGGGTATACATTAGGCTATAAAATTATTTCCAAGAGTAAGAATTTCCAGCCTTTATAAACTGTTGTTCAGTATTCTTTGACCTAAAGCACCTGAATGTCCAACGAGACACCCATTTTAATTTGTTAATACTATAATTAGGCTTCTCCTATAAGGATAGGAGATTCGGGGTCCTGTGACTAACCCAATAAGGGTGTACATTAGGCTATAAAATTATTTCCAAGAGTAAGAATTTCCAGCCTTTATAAATTGTTGTTCAGTATTCTTTGACCTAAAGCACCTGAATGTCCAACGAGACACCCATTTTAGTTTGTTAATACTATAATTAGGCTTCTCCTATAAGGATAGGAGATTCGGGGTCCTGTGACTAACCCAATAAGGGTGTACATTAGGCTATAAAATTATTTCCAAGAGTAAGAATTTCCAGCCTTTATAAACTGTTGTTCAGTATTCTTTGACCTAAAGCACCTGAATGTCCAACGAGACACCCATTTTAGTTTGTTAATACTATAATTAGGCTTCTCCTATAAGGATAGGAGATTCGGGGTCCTGTGACTAACCCAATAAGGGTGTACATTAGGCTATAAAATTATTTCCAAGAGTAAGAATTTCCAGCCTTTATAAACTGTTGTTTAGTATTCTTAGACCTAAAGCACCTGAATGTCCAACGAGACACCCATTTTAGTTTGTTAATACTATAATTTGGCTTCTCCTATAAGGATAGGAGATTCGGGGTCCTGTGACTAACCCAATAAGGGTGTACATTAGGCTATAAAATTATTTCCAAGAGTAAGAATTTCCAGCCTTTATAAACTGTTGTTCAGTATTCTTTGACCTACACCACCTGAATGTCCAACGAGACACCCATTTTAGTTTGTTAATACTATAATTAGGCTTCTCCTATAAGGATAGGAGATTCGGGGTCCTGTGACTAACCCAATAAGGGTGTACATTAGGCTATAAAATTATTTCCAAGAGTAAGAATTTCCAGCCTTTATAAACTGTTGTTCAGTATTCTTTGACCTAAAGCACCTGAATGTCCAACGAGACACCCATTTTAGTTTGTTAATACTATAATTAGGCTTCTCCTATTAGGATAGGAGATTCGGGGTCCTGTGACTAACCCAATAAGGGTGTACATTAGGCTATAAAATTATTTCCAAGAGTAAGAATTTCCAGCCTTTATAAACTGTTGTTTAGTATTCTTTGACCTACACCACCTGAATGTCCAACGAGACACCCATTTTAGTTTGTTAATACTATAATTAGGCTTCTCCAATAAGGATAGGAGATTCGGGGTCCTGTGACTAACCCAATAAGGGTGTACATTAGGCTATAAAATTATTTCCAAGAGTAAGAATTTCCAGCCTTTATAAACTGTTGTTCAGTATTCTTAGACCTAAAGCACCTGAATGTCCAACGAGACACCCATTTTAGTTTGTTAATACTATAATTTGGCTTCTCCTATAAGGATAGGAGATTCGGGGTCCTGTGACTAACCCAATAAGGGTGTACATTAGACTATAAAATTATTTCCAAGAGTAAGAATTTCCAGCCTTTATAAACTGTTGTTTAGTATTCTTTGACCTACACCACCTGAATGTCCAACGAGACACCCATTTTAGTTTGTTAATACTATAATTAGGCTTCTCCTATAAGGATAGGAGATTCGGGGTCCTGTGACTAACCCAATAAGGGTGTACATTAGGCTATAAAATTATTTCCAAGAGTAAGAATTTCCAGCCTTTATAAACTGTTGTTCAGTATTCTTTGACCTACACCACCTGAATGTCCAACGAGACACCCATTTTAGTTTGTTAATACTATAATTAGGCTTCTCCTATAAGGATAGGAGATTCGGGGTCCTGTGACTAACCCAATAAGGGTGTACATTAGGCTATAAAATTATTTCCAAGAGTAAGAATTTCCAGCCTTTATAAACTGTTGTTCAGTATTCTTTGACCTAAAGCACCTGAATGTCCAACGAGACACCCATTTTAGTTTGTTAATACTATAATTAGGCTTCTCCTATAAGGATAGGAGATTCGGGGTCCTGTGACTAACCCAATAAGGGTGTACATTAGGCTATAAAATTATTTCCAAGAGTAAGAATTTCCAGCCTTTATAAACTGTTGTTCAGTATTCTTTGACCTAAAGCACCTGAATGTCCAACGAGACACCCATTTTAGTTTGTTAATACTATAATTAGGCTTCTCCTATAAGGATAGGAGATTCGGGGTCCTGTGACTAACCCAATAAGGGTGTACATTAGGCTATAAAATTATTTCCAAGAGTAAGAATTTCCAGCCTTTATAAACTGTTGTTCAGTATTCTTAGACCTAAAGCACCTGAATGTCCAACGAGACACCCATTTTAGTTTGTTAATACTATAATTAGGCTTCTTCTATAAGGATAGGAGATTCGGGGTCCTGTGACTAACCCAATAAGGGTGTACATTAGGCTATAAAATTATTTCCAAGAGTAAGAATTTCCAGCCTTTATAAACTGTTGTTCAGTATTCTTTGACCTAAAGCACCTGAATGTCCAACGAGACACCCATTTTAGTTTGTTAATACTATAATTAGGCTTCTCCTATAAGGATAGGAGATTCGGGGTCCTGTGACTAACCCAATAAGGGTGTACATTAGGCTATAAAATTATTTCCAAGAGTAAGAATTTCCAGCCTTTATAAACTGTTGTTCAGTATTCTTTGACCTACACCACCTGAATGTCCAACGAGACACCCATTTTAGTTTGTTAATACTATAATTAGGCTTCTCCTATAAGGATAGGAGATTCGGGGTCCTGTGACTAACCCAATAAGGGTGTACATTAGGCTATAAAATTATTTCCAAGAGTAAGAATTTCCAGCCTTTATAAACTGTTGTTCAGTATTCTTAGACCTAAAGCACCTGAATGTCCAACGAGACACCCATTTTAGTTTGTTAATACTATAATTTGGCTTCTCCTATAAGGATAGGAGATTCGGGGTCCTGTGACTAACCCAATAAGGGTGTACATTAGACTATAAAATTATTTCCAAGAGTAAGAATTTCCAGCCTTTATAAACTGTTGTTCAGTATTCTTTGACCTACACCACCTGAATGTCCAACGAGACACCCATTTTAGTTTGTTAATACTATAATTAGGCTTCTCCTATAAGGATAGGAGATTCGGGGTCCTGTGACTAACCCAATAAGGGTGTACATTAGGCTATAAAATTATTTCCAAGAGTAAGAATTTCCAGCCTTTATAAACTGTTGTTCAGTATTCTTTGACCTACACCACCTGAATGTCCAACGAGACACCCATTTTAGTTTGTTAATACTATAATTAGGCTTCTCCTATAAGGATAGGAGATTCGGGGTCCTGTGACTAACCCAATAAGGGTGTACATTAGGCTATAAAATTATTTCCAAGAGTAAGAATTTCCAGCCTTTATAAACTGTTGTTCAGTATTCTTTGACCTAAAGCACCTGAATGTCCAACGAGACACCCATTTTAGTTTGTTAATACTATAATTAGGCTTCTCCTATAAGGATAGGAGATTCGGGGTCCTGTGACTAACCCAATAAGGGTGTACATTAGGCTATAAAATTATTTCCAAGAGTAAGAATTTCCAGCCTTTATAAACTGTTGTTCAGTATTCTTTGACCTAAAGCACCTGAATGTCCAACGAGACACCCATTTTAATTTGTTAATACTATAATTAGGCTTCTCCTATAAGGATAGGAGATTCGGGGTCCTGTGACTAACCCAATAAGGGTGTACATTAGGCTATAAAATTATTTCCAAGAGTAAGAATTTCCAGCCTTTATAAATTGTTGTTCAGTATTCTTTGACCTAAAGCACCTGAATGTCCAACGAGACACCCATTTTAGTTTGTTAATACTATAATTAGGCTTCTCCTATAAGGATAGGAGATTCGGGGTCCTGTGACTAACCCAATAAGGGTGTACATTAGGCTATAAAATTATTTCCAAGAGTAAGAATTTCCAGCCTTTATAAACTGTTGTTCAGTATTCTTTGACCTAAAGCACCTGAATGTCCAACGAGACACCCATTTTAGTTTGTAAATACTATAATTAGGCTTCTCCTATAAGGATAGGAGATTCGGGGTCCTGTGACTAACCCAATAAGGGTGTACATTAGGCTATAAAATTATTTCCAAGAGTAAGAATTTCCAGCCTTTATAAACTGTTGTTTAGTATTCTTAGACCTAAAGCACCTGAATGTCCAACGAGACACCCATTTTAGTTTGTTAATACTATAATTTGGCTTCTCCTATAAGGATAGGAGATTCGGGGTCCTGTGACTAACCCAATAAGGGTGTACATTAGGCTATAAAATTATTTCCAAGAGTAAGAATTTCCAGCCTTTATAAACTGTTGTTCAGTATTCTTTGACCTACACCACCTGAATGTCCAACGAGACACCCATTTTAGTTTGTTAATACTATAATTAGGCTTCTCCTATAAGGATAGGAGATTCGGGGTCCTGTGACTAACCCAATAAGGGTGTACATTAGGCTATAAAATTATTTCCAAGAGTAAGAATTTCCAGCCTTTATAAACTGTTGTTCAGTATTCTTTGACCTAAAGCACCTGAATGTCCAACGAGACACCCATTTTAGTTTGTTAATACTATAATTAGGCTTCTCCTATTAGGATAGGAGATTCGGGGTCCTGTGACTAACCCAATAAGGGTGTACATTAGGCTATAAAATTATTTCCAAGAGTAAGAATTTCCAGCCTTTATAAACTGTTGTTCAGTATTCTTTGACCTACACCACCTGAATGTCCAACGAGACACCCATTTTAGTTTGTTAATACTATAATTAGGCTTCTCCTATAAGGATAGGAGATTCGGGGTCCTGTGACTAACCCAATAAGGGTGTACATTAGTCTATAAAATTATTTCCAAGAGTAAGAATTTCCAGCCTTTATAATCTGTTGTTCAGTATTCTTAGACCTAAAGCACCTGAATGTCCAACGAGACACCCATTTTAGTTTGTTAATACTATAATTTGGCTTCTCCTATAAGGATAGGAGATTCGGGGTCCTGTGACTAACCCAATAAGGGTGTACATTAGACTATAAAATTATTTCCAAGAGTAAGAATTTCCAGCCTTTATAAACTGTTGTTTAGTATTCTTTGACCTACACCACCTGAATGTCCAACGAGACACCCATTTTAGTTTGTTAATACTATAATTAGGCTTCTCCTATAAGGATAGGAGATTCGGGGTCCTGTGACTAACCCAATAAGGGTGTACATTAGGCTATAAAATTATTTCCAAGAGTAAGAATTTCCAGCCTTTATAAACTGTTGTTCAGTATTCTTTGACCTAAAGCACCTGAATGTCCAACGAGACACCCATTTTAGTTTGTTAATACTATAATTAGGCTTCTCCTATAAGGATAGGAGATTCGGGGTCCTGTGACTAACCCAATAAGGGTGTACATTAGGCTATAAAATTATTTCCAAGAGTAAGAATTTCCAGCCTTTATAAACTGTTGTTCAGTATTCTTAGACCTAAAGCACCTGAATGTCCAACGAGACACCCATTTTAGTTTGTTAATACTATAATTTGGCTTCTCCTATAAGGATAGGAGATTCGGGGTCCTGTGACTAACCCAATAAGGGTGTACATTAGACTATAAAATTATTTCCAAGAGTAAGAATTTCCAGCCTTTATAAACTGTTGTTTAGTATTCTTTGACCTACACCACCTGAATGTCCAACGAGACACCCATTTTAGTTTGTTAATACTATAATTAGGCTTCTCCTATAAGGATAGGAGATTCGGGGTCCTGTGACTAACCCAATAAGGGTGTACATTAGGCTATAAAATTATTTCCAAGAGTAAGAATTTCCAGCCTTTATAAACTGTTGTTCAGTATTCTTTGACCTAAAGCACCTGAATGTCCAACGAGACACCCATTTTAGTTTGTTAATACTATAATTAGGCTTCTCCTATTAGGATAGGAGATTCGGGGTCCTGTGACTAACCCAATAAGGGTGTACATTAGGCTATAAAATTATTTCCAAGAGTAAGAATTTCCAGCCTTTATAAACTGTTGTTCAGTATTCTTTGACCTACACCACCTGAATGTCCAACGAGACACCCATTTTAGTTTGTTAATACTATAATTAGGCTTCTCCTATAAGGATAGGAGATTCGGGGTCCTGTGACTAACCCAATAAGGGTGTACATTAGGCTATAAAATTATTTCCAAGAGTAAGAATTTCCAGCCTTTATAAACTGTTGTTCAGTATTCTTAGACCTAAAGCACCTGAATGTCCAACGAGACACCCATTTTAGTTTGTTAATACTATAATTTGGCTTCTCCTATAAGGATAGGAGATTCGGGGTCCTGTGACTAACCCAATAAGGGTGTACATTAGACTATAAAATTATTTCCAAGAGTAAGAATTTCCAGCCTTTATAAACTGTTGTTTAGTATTCTTTGACCTACACCACCTGAATGTCCAACGAGACACCCATTTTAGTTTGTTAATACTATAATTAGGCTTCTCCTATAAGGATAGGAGATTCGGGGTCCTGTGACTAACCCAATAAGGGTGTACATTAGGCTATAAAATTATTTCCAAGAGTAAGAATTTCCAGCCTTTATAAACTGTTGTTCAGTATTCTTTGACCTAAAGCACCTGAATGTCCAACGAGACACCCATTTTAGTTTGTTAATACTATAATTAGGCTTCTCCTATAAGGATAGGAGATTCGGGGTCCTGTGACTAACCCAATAAGGGTGTACATTAGGCTATAAAATTATTTCCAAGAGTAAGAATTTCCAGCCTTTATAAACTGTTGTTCAGTATTCTTTGACCTAAAGCACCTGAATGTCCAACGAGACACCCATTTTAATTTGTTAATACTATAATTAGGCTTCTCCTATAAGGATAGGAGATTCGGGGTCCTGTGACTAACCCAATAAGGGTGTACATTAGGCTATAAAATTATTTCCAAGAGTAAGAATTTCCAGCCTTTATAAATTGTTGTTCAGTATTCTTTGACCTACACCACCTGAATGTCCAACGAGACACCCATTTTAGTTTGTTAATACTATAATTAGGCTTCTCCTATAAGGATAGGAGATTCGGGGTCCTGTGACTAACCCAATAAGGGTGTACATTAGGCTATAAAATTATTTCCAAGAGTAGAATTTCCAGCCTTTATAAACTGTTGTTCAGTATTCTTAGACCTAAAGCACCTGAATGTCCAACGAGACACCCATTTTAGTTTGTTAATACTATAATTAGGCTTCTCCTATAAGGATAGGAGATTCGGGGTCCTGTGACTAACCCAATAAGGGTGTACATTAGGCTATAAAATTATTTCCAAGAGTAAGAATTTCCAGCCTTTATAAACTGTTGTTCAGTATTCTTTGACCTACACCACCTGAATGTCCAACGAGACACCCATTTTAGTTTGTTAATACTATAATTAGGCTTCTCCTATAAGGATAGGAGATTCGGGGTCCTGTGACTAACCCAATAAGGGTGTACATTAGGCTATAAAATTATTTCCAAGAGTAAGAATTTCCAGCCTTTATAAACTGTTGTTCAGTATTCTTTGACCTAAAGCACCTGAATGTCCAACGAGACACCCATTTTAGTTTGTTAATACAATAATTAGGCTTCTCCTATAAGGATAGGAGATTCGGGGTCCTGTGACTAACCCAATAAGGGTGTACATTAGGCTATAAAATTATTTCCAAGAGTAAGAATTTCCAGCCTTTATAAACTGTTGTTCAGTATTCTTTGACCTACAGCACCTGAAAGTCCAACGAGATACCCATTTTAGTTTGTTAATACTATAATTATGCTTCTCCTATAAGGATAGGATATTCGGGGTCCCGTGACTAACCCAATAAGGGTGTACATTAGGCTATAAAATTATTTCCAAGAGTAAGAATTTCCAGTCTTTATAAACTGTTGTTCAGTATTCTTTGACCTAAAGCACCTGAATGTCCAACGAGATACCCATTTTTGTTTGTTAATACTATAATTAGGCTTCTCCTATAAGGATAGGAGATTCGGGGTCCTGTGACTAACCCAATAAGGGTGTACATTAGGCTATAAAATTATTTCCAAGAGTAAGAATTTCCAGCCTTTATAAACTGTTGTTCAGTATTCTTTGACCTACACCACCTGAATGTCCAACGAGACACCCAGTTTAGTTTGTTAATACTATAATTAGGCTTCTCCTATAAGGATAGGAGATTCGGGGTCCTGTGACTAACCCAATAAGGGTGTACATTAGGCTATAAAATTATTTCCAAGAGTAAGAATTTCCAGCCTTTATAAACTGTTGTTCAGTATTCTTTGACCTACACCACCTGAATGTCCAACGAGCCACCCATTTTTGTTTGTTAATACTATAATTAGGCTTCTCCTATAAGGATAGGAGATTCGGGGTCCTGTGACTAACCCAATAAGGGTGTACATTAGGCTATAAAATTATTTCCAAGAGTAAGAATTTCTAGCCTTTATAAACTGTTATTCAGTATTCTTTGACCTACACCACCTGAA
Source organism: Ambrosia trifida (assembly GCA_028751855.1). NCBI lineage: Eukaryota > Viridiplantae > Streptophyta > Magnoliopsida > Asterales > Asteraceae > Ambrosia > Ambrosia trifida. The sequence continues at coordinate 654,576 of CM054126.1, read as the reverse complement.
TGTCCAACGAGCCACCCATTTTAGTTTGTTAATACTATAATTAGGCTTCTCCTATAAGGATAGGAGATTCGGGGTCCTGTGACTAACCCAATAAGGGTGTACATTAGGCTATAAAATTATTTCCAAGAGTAAGAATTTCCAGCCTTTATAAACTGTTGTTCAGTATTCTTTGACCTACACCACCTGAATGTCCAACGAGACACCCATTTTAGTTTGTTAATACTATAATTAGGCTTCTCCTATAAGGATAGGAGATTCGGGGTCCTGTGACTAACCCAATAAGGGTGTACATTAGGCTATAAAATTATTTCCAAGAGTAAGAATTTCCAGCCTTTATAAACTGTTGTTCAGTATTCTTTGACCTAAAGCACCTGAATGTCCAACGAGATACCCATTTTTGTTTGTTAATACTATAATTAGGCTTCTCCTATAAGGATAGGAGATTCGGGGTCCTGTGACTAACCCAATAAGGGTGTACATTAGGCTATAAAATTATTTCCAAGAGTAAGAATTTCCAGCCTTTATAAACTGTTGTTCAGTATTCTTTGACCTAAAGCACCTGAATGTCCAACGAGATACCCATTTTTGTTTGTTAATACTATAATTAGGCTTCTCCTATAAGGATAGGAGATTCGGGGTCCTGTGACTAACCCAATAAGGGTGTACATTAGGCTATAAAATTATTTCCAAGAGTAAGAATTTCCAGCCTTTATAAACTGTTGTTCAGTATTCTTTGACCTACACCACCTGAATGTCCAACGAGACACCCATTTTAGTTTGTTAATACTATAATTAGGCTTCTCCTATAAGGATAGGAGATTCGGGGTCCTGTGACTAACCCAATAAGGGTGTACATTAGGCTATAAAATTATTTCCAAGAGTAAGAATTTCCAGCCTTTATAAACTGTTGTTCAGTATTCTTTGACCTAAAGCAACTGAATGTCCAACGAGACACCCATTTTAGTTTGTTAATACTATAATTAGGCTTCTCCTATAAGGATAGGAGATTCGGGGTCCTGTGACTAACCCAATAAGGGTGTACATTAGGCTATAAAATTATTTCCAAGAGTAAGAATTTCCAGCCTTTATAAACTGTTGTTCAGTATTCTTTGACCTAAAGCACCTGAATGTCCAACGAGACACCCATTTTAATTTGTTAATACTATAATTAGGCTTCTCCTATAAGGATAGGAGATTCGGGGTCCTGTGACTAACCCAATAAGGGTGTACATTAGGCTATAAAATTATTTCCAAGAGTAAGAATTTCCAGCCTTTATAAACTGTTGTTCAGTATTCTTTGACCTACACCACCTGAATGTCCAACGAGACACCCATTTTAGTTTGTTAATACTATAATTAGGCTTCTCCTATAAGGATAGGAGATTCGGGGTCCTGTGACTAACCCAATAAGGGTGTACATTAGGCTATAAAATTATTTCCAATAGTAAGAATTCCAGCCTTTATAAACTGTTGTTCAGTATTCTTTGACCTACACCACCTGAATGTCCAACGAGACACCCATTTTAGTTTGTTAATACTATAATTAGGCTTCTCCTATAAGGATAGGAGATTCGGGGTCCTGTGACTAACCCAATAAGGGTGTACATTAGGCTATAAAATTATTTCCAAGAGTAAGAATTTCCAGCCTTTATAAACTGTTGTTCACTATTCTTTGACCTAAAGCACCTGAATTTCCAACGAGACACCCATTTTAGTTTGTTAATACTATAATTAGGCTTCTCCTATAAGGATAGGAGATTCGGGGTCCTGTGACTAACCCAATAAGGGTGTACATTAGGCTATAAAATTATTTCCAAGAGTAAGAATTTCCAGCCTTTATAAACTGTTGTTCAGTATTCTTTGACCTACAGCACCTGAAAGTCCAACGAGATACCCATTTTAGTTTGTTAATACTATAATTATGCTTCTCCTATAAGGATAGGATATTCGGGGTCCCGTGACTAACACAATAAGGGTGTACATTAGGCTATAAAATTATTTCCAAGAGTAAGAATTTCCAGTCTTTATAAACTGTTGTTCAGAATTCTTTGACCTAAAGCACCTGAATGTCCAACGAGATACCCATTTTTGTTTGTTAATACTATAATTAGGCTTCTCCTATAAGGATAGGAGATTCGGGGTCCTGTGACTAACCCAATAAGGGTGTACATTAGGCTATAAAATTATTTCCAAGAGTAAGAATTTCCAGCCTTTATAAACTGTTGTTCAGTATTCTTTGACCTACACCACCTGAATGTCCAACGAGACACCCATTTTAGTTTGTTAATACTATAATTAGGCTTCTCCTATAAGGATAGGAGATTCGGGGTCCTGTGACTAACCCAATAAGGGTGTACATTAGGCTATAAAATTATTTCCAAGAGTAAGAATTCCAGCCTTTATAAACTGTTGTTCAGTATTCTTTGACCTACACCACCTGAATGTCCAACGAGACACCCATTTTAGTTTGTTAATACTATAATTAGGCTTCTCCTATAAGGATAGGAGATTCGGGGTCCTGTGACTAACCCAATAAGGGTGTACATTAGGCTATAAAATTATTTCCAAGAGTAAGAATTTCCAGCCTTTATAAACTGTTGTTCACTATTCTTTGACCTAAAGCACCTGAATTTCCAACGAGACACCCATTTTAGTTTGTTAATACTATAATTAGGCTTCTCCTATAAGGATAGGAGATTCGGGGTCCTGTGACTAACCCAATAAGGGTGTACATTAGGCTATAAAATTATTTCCAAGAGTAAGCATTTCCAGCCTTTATAAACTGTTGTTCAGTATTCTTTGACCTACAGCACCTGAAAGTCCAACGAGATACCCATTTTAGTTTGTTAATACTATAATTATGCTTCTCCTATAAGGATAGGATATTCGGGGTCCCGTGACTAACACAATAAGGGTGTACATTAGGCTATAAAATTATTTCCAAGAGTAAGAATTTCCAGTCTTTATAAACTGTTGTTCAGTATTCTTTGACCTAAAGCACCTGAATGTCCAACGAGATACCCATTTTTGTTTGTTAATACTATAATTAGGCTTCTCCTATAAGGATAGGAGATTCGGGGTCCTGTGACTAACCCAATAAGGGTGTACATTAGGCTATAAAATTATTTCCAAGAGTAAGAATTTCCAGCCTTTATAAACTGTTGTTCAGTATTCTTTGACCTACACCACCTGAATGTCCAACGAGACACCCATTTTAGTTTGTTAATACTATAATTAGGCTTCTCCTATAAGGATAGGAGATTCGGGGTCCTGTGACTAACCCAATAAGGGTGTACATTAGGCTATAAAATTATTTCCAAGAGTAAGAATTCCAGCCTTTATAAACTGTTGTTCACTATTCTTTGACCTAAAGCACCTGAATTTCCAACGAGACACCCATTTTAGTTTGTTAATACTATAATTAGGCTTCTCCTATAAGGATAGGAGATTCGGGGTCCTGTGACTAACCCAATAAGGGTGTACATTAGGCTATAAAATTATTTCCAAGAGTAAGCATTTCCAGCCTTTATAAACTGTTGTTCAGTATTCTTTGACCTACAGCACCTGAAAGTCCAACGAGATACCCATTTTAGTTTGTTAATACTATAATTATGCTTCTCCTATAAGGATAGGATATTCGGGGTCCCGTGACTAACACAATAAGGGTGTACATTAGGCTATAAAATTATTTCCAAGAGTAAGAATTTCCAGTCTTTATAAACTGTTGTTCAGTATTCTTTGACCTAAAGCACCTGAATGTCCAACGAGATACCCATTTTTGTTTGTTAATACTATAATTAGGCTTCTCCTATAAGGATAGGAGATTCGGGGTCCTGTGACTAACCCAATAAGGGTGTACATTAGGCTATAAAATTATTTCCAAGAGTAAGAATTTCCAGCCTTTATAAACTGTTGTTCAGTATTCTTTGACCTACACCACCTGAATGTCCAACGAGACACCCATTTTAGTTTGTTAATACTATAATTAGGCTTCTCCTATAAGGATAGGAGATTCGGGGTCCTGTGACTAACCCAATAAGGGTGTACATTAGGCTATAAAATTATTTCCAAGAGTAAGAATTCCAGCCTTTATAAACTGTTGTTCAGTATTCTTTGACCTACACCACCTGAATGTCCAACGAGACACCCATTTTAGTTTGTTAATACTATAATTAGGCTTCTCCTATAAGGATAGGAGATTCGGGGTCCTGTGACTAACCCAATAAGGGTGTACATTAGGCTATAAAATTATTTCCAAGAGTAAGAATTTCCAGCCTTTATAAACTGTTGTTCACTATTCTTTGACCTAAAGCACCTGAATTTCCAACGAGACACCCATTTTAGTTTGTTAATACTATAATTAGGCTTCTCCTATAAGGATAGGAGATTCGGGGTCCTGTGACTAACCCAATAAGGGTGTACATTAGGCTATAAAATTATTTCCAAGAGTAAGAATTTCCAGCCTTTATAAACTGTTGTTCAGTATTCTTTGACCTACAGCACCTGAAAGTCCAACGAGATACCCATTTTAGTTTGTTAATACTATAATTATGCTTCTCCTATAAGGATAGGATATTCGGGGTCCCGTGACTAACACAATAAGGGTGTACATTAGGCTATAAAATTATTTCCAAGAGTAAGAATTTCCAGTCTTTATAAACTGTTGTTCAGTATTCTTTGACCTAAAGCACCTGAATGTCCAACGAGATACCCATTTTGGTTTGTTAATACTATAATTAGGCTTCTCCTATAAGGATAGGAGATTCGGGGTCCTGTGACTAACCCAATAAGGGTGTACATTAGGCTATAAAATTATTTCCAAGAGTAAGAATTTCCAGCCTTTATAAACTGTTGTTCAGTATTCTTTGACCTACACCACCTGAATGTCCAACGAGACACCCATTTTAGTTTGTTAATACTATAATTAGGCTTCTCCTATAAGGATAGGAGATTCGGGGTCCTGTGACTAACCCAATAAGGGTGTACATTAGGCTATAAAATTATTTCCAAGAGTAAGAATTTCCAGTCTTTATAAACTGTTGTTCAGTATTCTTTGACCTAAAGCACCTGAATGTCCAACGAGATACCCATTTTGGTTTGTTAATACTATAATTAGGCTTCTCCTATAAGGATAGGAGATTCGGGGTCCTGTGACTAACCCAATAAGGGTGTACATTAGGCTATAAAATTATTTCCAAGAGTAAGAATTTCCAGCCTTTATAAACTGTTGTTCACTATTCTTTGACCTAAAGCACCTGAATTTCCAACGAGACACCCATTTTAGTTTGTTAATACTATAATTAGGCTTCTCCTATAAGGATAGGAGATTCGGGGTCCTGTGACTAACCCAATAAGGGTGTACATTAGGCTATAAAATTATTTCCAAGAGTAAGAATTTCCAGCCTTTATAAACTGTTGTTCAGTATTCTTTGACCTACAGCACCTGAAAGTCCAACGAGATACCCATTTTAGTTTGTTAATACTATAATTATGCTTCTCCTATAAGGATAGGATATTCGGGGTCCCGTGACTAACACAATAAGGGTGTACATTAGGCTATAAAATTATTTCCAAGAGTAAGAATTTCCAGTCTTTATAAACTGTTGTTCAGTATTCTTTGACCTAAAGCACCTGAATGTCCAACGAGATACCCATTTTGGTTTGTTAATACTATAATTAGGCTTCTCCTATAAGGATAGGAGATTCGGGGTCCTGTGACTAACCCAATAAGGGTGTACATTAGGCTATAAAATTATTTCCAAGAGTAAGAATTTCCAGCCTTTATAAACTGTTGTTCAGTATTCTTTGACCTACACCACCTGAATGTCCAACGAGACACCCATTTTAGTTTGTTAATACTATAATTAGGCTTCTCCTATAAGGATAGGAGATTCGGGGTCCTGTGACTAACCCAATAAGGGTGTACATTAGGCTATAAAATTATTTCCAAGAGTAAGAATTTCCAGTCTTTATAAACTGTTGTTCAGTATTCTTTGACCTAAAGCACCTGAATGTCCAACGAGATACCCATTTTGGTTTGTTAATACTATAATTAGGCTTCTCCTATAAGGATAGGAGATTCGGGGTCCTGTGACTAACCCAATAAGGGTGTACATTAGGCTATAAAATTATTTCCAAGAGTAAGAATTTCCAGCCTTTATAAACTGTTGTTCACTATTCTTTGACCTAAAGCACCTGAATTTCCAACGAGACACCCATTTTAGTTTGTTAATACTATAATTAGGCTTCTCCTATAAGGATAGGAGATTCGGGGTCCTGTGACTAACCCAATAAGGGTGTACATTAGGCTATAAAATTATTTCCAAGAGTAAGAATTTCCAGCCTTTATAAACTGTTGTTCAGTATTCTTTGACCTACAGCACCTGAAAGTCCAACGAGATACCCATTTTAGTTTGTTAATACTATAATAATGCTTCTCCTATAAGGATAGGATATTCGGGGTCCCGTGACTAACACAATAAGGGTGTACATTAGGCTATAAAATTATTTCCAAGAGTAAGAATTTCCAGTCTTTATAAACTGTTGTTCAGTATTCTTTGACCTAAAGCACCTGAATGTCCAACGAGATACCCATTTTGGTTTGTTAATACTATAATTAGGCTTCTCCTATAAGGATAGGAGATTCGGGGTCCTGTGACTAACCCAATAAGGGTGTACATTAGGCTATAAAATTATTTCCAAGAGTAAGAATTTCCAGCCTTTATAAACTGTTGTTCAGTATTCTTTGACCTACACCACCTGAATGTCCAACGAGACACCCATTTTAGTTTGTTAATACTATAATTAGGCTTCTCCTATAAGGATAGGAGATTCGGGGTCCTGTGACTAACCCAATAAGGGTGTACATTAGGCTATAAAATTATTTCCAAGAGTAAGAATTTCCAGCCTTTATAAACTGTTGTTCAGTATTCTTTGACCTACACCACCTGAATGTCCAACGAGCCACCCATTTTAGTTTGTTAATACTATAATTAGGCTTCTTCTATAAGGATAGGAGATTCGGGGTCCTGTGACTAACCCAATAAGGGTGTACATTAGGCTATAAAATTATTTCCAAGAGTAAGAATTTCCAGCCTTTATAAACTGTTGTTCAGTATTCTTTGACCTAAAGCACCTGAATGTCCAACGAGACACCCATTTTAGTTTTTTAATACTATAATTAGGCTTCTCCTATAAGGATAGGAGATTCGGGGTCCTGTGACTAACCCAATAAGGGTGTACATTAGGCTATAAAATTATTTCCAAGAGTAAGAATTTCCAGCCTTTATAAACTGTTATTCAGTATTCTTTGACCTACACCACCTGAATGTCCAACGAGCCACCCATTTTAGTTTGTTAATACTATAATTAGGCTTCTCCTATAAGGATAGGAGATTCGGGGTCCTGTGACTAACCCAATAAGGGTGTACATTAGGCTATAAAATTATTTCCAAGAGTAAGAATTTCCAGCCTTTATAAACTGTTGTTCAGTATTCTTTGACCTACACCACCTGAATGTCCAACGAGACACCCATTTTAGTTTGTTAATACTATAATTAGGCTTCTCCTATAAGGATAGGAGATTCGGGGTCCTGTGACTAACCCAATAAGGGTGTACATTAGGCTATAAAATTATTTCCAAAAGTAAGAATTTCCAGCCTTTATAAACTGTTGTTCAGTATTCTTTGACCTAAAGCACCTGAATGTCCAACGAGATACCCATTTTTGTTTGTTAATACTATAATTAGGCTTCTCCTATAAGGATAGGAGATTCGGGGTCCTGTGACTAACCCAATAAGGGTGTACATTAGGCTATAAAATTATTTCCAAGAGTAAGAATTTCCAGCCTTTATAAACTGTTGTTCAGTATTCTTTGACCTAAAGCACCTGAATGTCCAACGGGATACCCATTTTTGTTTGTTAATACTATAATTAGGCTTCTCCTATAAGGATAGGAGATTCGGGGTCCTGTGACTAACCCAATAAGGGTGTACATTAGGCTATAAAATTATTTCCAAGAGTAAGAATTTCCAGCCTTTATAAACTGTTGTTCAGTATTCTTTGACCTACACCACCTGAATGTCCAACGAGACACCCATTTTAGTTTGTTAATACTATAATTAGGCTTCTCCTATAAGGATAGGAGATTCGGGGTCCTGTGACTAACCCAATAAGGGTGTACATTAGGCTATAAAATTATTTCCAAGAGTAAGAATTTCCAGCCTTTATAAACTGTTGTTCAGTATTCTTTGACCTACACCACCTGAATGTCCAACGAGCCACCCATTTTAGTTTGTTAATACTATAATTAGGCTTCTCCTATAAGGATGGGAGATTCGGGGTCCTGTGACTAACCCAATAAGGGTGTACATTAGGCTATAAAATTATTTCCAAGAGTAAGAATTTCCAGCCTTTATAAACTGTTGTTCAGTATTCTTTGACCTAAAGCACCTGAATGTCCAACGAGACACCCATTTTAGTTTTTTAATACTATAATTAGGCTTCTCCTATAAGGATACGAGATTCGGGGTCCTGTGACTAACCCAATAAGGGTGTACATTAGGCTATAAAATTATTTCCAAGAGTAAGAATTTCCAGCCTTTATAAACTGTTATTCAGTATTCTTTGACCTACACCACCTGAATGTCCAACGAGACACCCATTTTAGTTTGTTAATACTATAATTAGGCTTCTCCTATAAGGATAGGAGATTCGGGGTCCTGTGACTAACCCAATAAGGGTGTACATTAGGCTATAAAATTATTTCCAAGAGTAAGAATTTCCAGCCTTTATAAACTGTTGTTCAGTATTCTTTGACCTACACCACCTGAATGTCCAACGAGCCACCCATTTTAGTTTGTTAATACTATAATTAGGCTTCTCCTATAAGGATGGGAGATTCGGGGTCCTGTGACTAACCCAATAAGGGTGTACATTAGGCTATAAAATTATTTCCAAGAGTAAGAATTTCCAGCCTTTATAAACTGTTGTTCAGTATTCTTTGACCTAAAGCACCTGAATGTCCAACGAGACACCCATTTTAGTTTTTTAATACTATAATTAGGCTTCTCCTATAAGGATACGAGATTCGGGGTCCTGTGACTAACCCAATAAGGGTGTACATTAGGCTATAAAATTATTTCCAAGAGTAAGAATTTCCAGCCTTTATAAACTGTTGTTCAGTATTCTTTGACCTACAGCACCTGAATGTCCAACGAGACACCCATTTTAGTTTGTTAATACTATAATTAGGCTTCTCCTATAAGGATAGGAGATTCGGGGTCCTGTGACTAACCAACCCAATAAGGGTGTACATTAGGCTATAAAATTATTTCCAAGAGTAAGAATTTCCAGCCTTTATAAACTGTTGATCAGTATTCTTTGACCTAAAGCACCTGAATGTCCAGCGAGACACCCATTTTAGTTTGTTAATACTATAATTAGGCTTCTCCTATAAGGATAGGAGATTCGGGGTCCTGTGACTAACCAACCCAATAAGGGTGTACATTAGGCTATAAAATTATTTCCAAGAGTAAGAATTTCCAGCCTTTATAAACTGTTGTTCAGTATTCTTTGACCTAAAGCACCTGAATGTCCAACGAGACACCCATTTTAGTTTGTTAATACTATAATTAGGCTTCTCCTATAAGGATAGGAGATTCGGGGTCCTGTGACTAACCCAATAAGGGTGTACATTAGGCTATAAAATTATTTCCAAGAGTAAGAATTTCCAGCCTTTATAAACTGTTGTTCAGTATTCTTTGACCTACACCACCTGAATGTCCAACGAGACACCCATTTTAGTTTGTTAATACTATAATTAGGCTTCTCCTATAAGGATAGGAGATTCGGGGTCCCGTGACTAACCCAATAAGGGTGTACATTAGGCTATAAAATTATTTCCAAGAGTAAGAATTTCCAGCCTTTATAAACTGTTGTTCAGTATTCTTTGACCTACACCACCTGAATGTCCAACGAGACACCCATTTTAGTTTGTTAATACTATAATTAGGCTTCTCCTATAAGGATAGGAGATTCGGGGTCCTGTGACTAACCCAATAAGGGTGTACATTAGGCTATAAAATTATTTCCAAGAGTAAGAATTTCCAGCCTTTATAAACTGTTATTCAGTATTCTTTGACCTACACCACCTGAATGTCCAACGAGACACCCATTTTAGTTTTTTAATACTATAATTAGGCTTCTCCTATAAGGATACGAGATTCGGGGTCCTGTGACTAACCCAATAAGGGTGTACATTAGGCTATAAAATTATTTCCAAGAGTAAGAATTTCCAGCCTTTATAAACTGTTGTTCAGTATTCTTTGACCTACACCACCTGAATGTCCAACGAGACACCCATTTTAGTTTGTTAATACTATAATTAGGCTTCTCCTATAAGGATAGGAGATTCGGGGTCCCGTGACTAACCCAATAAGGGTGTACATTAGGCTATAAAATTATTTCCAAGAGTAAGAATTTCCAGCCTTTATAAACTGTTGTTCAGTATTCTTTGACCTACACCACCTGAATGTCCAACGAGACACCCATTTTAGTTTGTTAATACTATAATTAGGCTTCTCCTATAAGGATAGGAGATTCGGGGTCCTGTGACTAACCCAATAAGGGTGTACATTAGGCTATAAAATTATTTCCAAGAGTAAGAATTTCCAGCCTTTATAAACTGTTATTCAGTATTCTTTGACCTACACCACCTGAATGTCCAACGAGACACCCATTTTAGTTTTTTAATACTATAATTAGGCTTCTCCTATAAGGATACGAGATTCGGGGTCCTGTGACTAACCCAATAAGGGTGTACATTAGGCTATAAAATTATTTCCAAGAGTAAGAATTTCCAGCCTTTATAAACTGTTGTTCAGTATTCTTTGACCTACACCACCTGAATGTCCAACGAGCCACCCATTTTAGTTTGTTAATACTATAATTAGGCTTCTCCTATAAGGATGGGAGATTCGGGGTCCTGTGACTAACCCAATAAGGGTGTACATTAGGCTATAAAATTATTTCCAAGAGTAAGAATTTCCAGCCTTTATAAACTGTTGTTCAGTATTCTTTGACCTAAAGCACCTGAATGTCCAACGAGACACCCATTTTAGTTTTTTAATACTATAATTAGGCTTCTCCTATAAGGATACGAGATTCGGGGTCCTGTGACTAACCCAATAAGGGTGTACATTAGGCTATAAAATTATTTCCAAGAGTAAGAATTTCCAGCCTTTATAAACTGTTATTCAGTATTCTTTGACCTACACCACCTGAATGTCCAACGAGACACCCATTTTAGTTTGTTAATACTATAATTAGGCTTCTCCTATAAGGATAGGAGATTCGGGGTCCTGTGACTAACCCAATAAGGGTGTACATTAGGCTATAAAATTATTTCCAAGAGTAAGAATTTCCAGCCTTTATAAACTGTTGTTCAGTATTCTTTGACCTACACCACCTGAATGTCCAACGAGCCACCCATTTTAGTTTGTTAATACTATAATTAGGCTTCTCCTATAAGGATGGGAGATTCGGGGTCCTGTGACTAACCCAATAAGGGTGTACATTAGGCTATAAAATTATTTCCAAGAGTAAGAATTTCCAGCCTTTATAAACTGTTGTTCAGTATTCTTTGACCTAAAGCACCTGAATGTCCAACGAGACACCCATTTTAGTTTTTTAATACTATAATTAGGCTTCTCCTATAAGGATACGAGATTCGGGGTCCTGTGACTAACCCAATAAGGGTGTACATTAGGCTATAAAATTATTTCCAAGAGTAAGAATTTCCAGCCTTTATAAACTGTTATTCAGTATTCTTTGACCTACACCACCTGAATGTCCAACGAGACACCCATTTTAGTTTTTTAATACTATAATTAGGCTTCTCCTATAAGGATACGAGATTCGGGGTCCTGTGACTAACCCAATAAGGGTGTACATTAGGCTATAAAATTATTTCCAAGAGTAAGAATTTCCAGCCTTTATAAACTGTTGTTCAGTATTCTTTGACCTACACCACCTGAATGTCCAACGAGACACCCATTTTAGTTTGTTAATACTATAATTAGGCTTCTCCTATAAGGATGGGAGATTCGGGGTCCTGTGACTAACCCAATAAGGGTGTACATTAGGCTATAAAATTATTTCCAAGAGTAAGAATTTCCAGCCTTTATAAACTGTTGTTCAGTATTCTTTGACCTACACCACCTGAATGTCCAACGAGCCACCCATTTTAGTTTGTTAATACTATAATTAGGCTTCTCCTATAAGGATGGGAGATTCGGGGTCCTGTGACTAACCCAATAAGGGTGTACATTAGGCTATAAAATTATTTCCAAGAGTAAGAATTTCCAGCCTTTATAAACTGTTGTTCAGTATTCTTTGACCTAAAGCACCTGAATGTCCAACGAGACACCCATTTTAGTTTTTTAATACTATAATTAGGCTTCTCCTATAAGGATACGAGATTCGGGGTCCTGTGACTAACCCAATAAGGGTGTACATTAGGCTATAAAATTATTTCCAAGAGTAAGAATTTCCAGCCTTTATAAACTGTTATTCAGTATTCTTTGACCTACACCACCTGAATGTCCAACGAGACACCCATTTTAGTTTGTTAATACTATAATTAGGCTTCTCCTATAAGGATAGGAGATTCGGGGTCCTGTGACTAACCCAATAAGGGTGTACATTAGGCTATAAAATTATTTCCAAGAGTAAGAATTTCCAGCCTTTATAAACTGTTGTTCAGTATTCTTTGACCTACACCACCTGAATGTCCAACGAGCCACCCATTTTAGTTTGTTAATACTATAATTAGGCTTCTCCTATAAGGATGGGAGATTCGGGGTCCTGTGACTAACCCAATAAGGGTGTACATTAGGCTATAAAATTATTTCCAAGAGTAAGAATTTCCAGCCTTTATAAACTGTTGTTCAGTATTCTTTGACCTAAAGCACCTGAATGTCCAACGAGACACCCATTTTAGTTTTTTAATACTATAATTAGGCTTCTCCTATAAGGATACGAGATTCGGGGTCCTGTGACTAACCCAATAAGGGTGTACATTAGGCTATAAAATTATTTCCAAGAGTAAGAATTTCCAGCCTTTATAAACTGTTATTCAGTATTCTTTGACCTACACCACCTGAATGTCCAACGAGCCACCCATTTTAGTTTGTTAATACTATAATTAGGCTTCTCCTATAAGGATAGGAGATTCGGGGTCCTGTGACTAACCCAATAAGGGTGTACATTAGGCTATAAAATTATTTCCAAGAGTAAGAATTTCCAGCCTTTATAAACTGTTGTTCAGTATTCTTTGACCTAAAGCACCTGAATGTCCAAAGAGACACCCATTTTAGTTTGTTAATACTATAATTAGGCTTCTCCTATAAGGATAGGAGATTCGGGGTCCTATGACTAACCCAATAAGGGTGTACATTAGGCTATAAAATTATTTCCAAGAGTAAGAATTTCCAGCCTTTATAAACTGTTGTTCAGTATTCTTTGAACTAAAGCACCTGAATGTCCAACGAGACACCCATTTTAGTTTGTTAATACTATAATTAGGCTTCTCCTATAAGGATAGGAGATTCGGGGTCCTGTGACTAACCCAATAAGGGTGTACATTAGGCTATAAAATTATTTCCAAGAGTAGAATTTCCAGCCTTTATAAACTGTTGTTCAGTATTCTTAGACCTAAAGCACCTGAATGTCCAACGAGACACCCATTTTAGTTTGTTAATACTATAATTAGGCTTCTCCTATAAGGATAGGAGATTCGGGGTCCTGTGACTAACCCAATAAGGGTGTACATTAGGCAATAAAATTATTTCCAAGAGTAAGAATTTCCAGCCTTTATAAACTGTTGTTCAGTATTCTTTGACCTACACCACCTGAATGTCCAACGAGACACCCATTTTAGTTTGTTAATACTATAATTAGGCTTCTCCTATAAGGATGGGAGATTCGGGGTCCTGTGACTAACCCAATAAGGGTGTACATTAGGCTATAAAATTATTTCCAAGAGTAAGAATTTCCAGCCTTTATAAACTGTTGTTCAGTATTCTTTGACCTAAAGCACCTGAATGTCCAACGAGACACCCATTTTAGTTTTTTAATACTATAATTAGGCTTCTCCTATAAGGATACGAGATTCGGGGTCCTGTGACTAACCCAATAAGGGTGTACATTAGGCTATAAAATTATTTCCAAGAGTAAGAATTTCCAGCCTTTATAAACTGTTATTCAGTATTCTTTGACCTACACCACCTGAATGTCCAACGAGACACCCATTTTAGTTTGTTAATACTATAATTAGGCTTCTCCTATAAGGATAGGAGATTCGGGGTCCTGTGACTAACCCAATAAGGGTGTACATTAGGCTATAAAATTATTTCCAAGAGTAAGAATTTCCAGCCTTTATAAACTGTTGTTCAGTATTCTTTGACCTACACCACCTGAATGTCCAACGAGCCACCCATTTTAGTTTGTTAATACTATAATTAGGCTTCTCCTATAAGGATGGGAGATTCGGGGTCCTGTGACTAACCCAATAAGGGTGTACATTAGGCTATAAAATTATTTCCAAGAGTAAGAATTTCCAGCCTTTATAAACTGTTGTTCAGTATTCTTTGACCTAAAGCACCTGAATGTCCAACGAGACACCCATTTTAGTTTTTTAATACTATAATTAGGCTTCTCCTATAAGGATACGAGATTCGGGGTCCTGTGACTAACCCAATAAGGGTGTACATTAGGCTATAAAATTATTTCCAAGAGTAAGAATTTCCAGCCTTTATAAATTGTTATTCAGTATTCTTTGACCTACACCACCTGAATGTCCAACGAGCCACCCATTTTAGTTTGTTAATACTATAATTAGGCTTCTCCTATAAGGATAGGAGATTCGGGGTCCTGTGACTAACCCAATAAGGGTGTACATTAGGCTATAAAATTATTTCCAAGAGTAAGAATTTCCAGCCTTTATAAACTGTTGTTCAGTATTCTTTGACCTAAAGCACCTGAATGTCCAAAGAGACACCCATTTTAGTTTGTTAATACTATAATTAGGCTTCTCCTATAAGGATAGGAGATTCGGGGTCCTATGACTAACCCAATAAGGGTGTACATTAGGCTATAAAATTATTTCCAAGAGTAAGAATTTCCAGCCTTTATAAACTGTTGTTCAGTATTCTTTGAACTAAAGCACCTGAATGTCCAACGAGACACCCATTTTAGTTTGTTAATACTATAATTAGGCTTCTCCTATAAGGATAGGAGATTCGGGGTCCTGTGACTAACCCAATAAGGGTGTACATTAGGCTATAAAATTATTTCCAAGAGTAAGAATTTCCAGCCTTTATAAACTGTTGTTCAGTATTCTTTGAACTAAAGCACCTGAATGTCCAACGAGACACCCATTTTAGTTTGTTAATACTATAATTAGGCTTCTCCTATAAGGATAGGAGATTCGGGGTCCTGTGACTAACCCAATAAGGGTGTACATTAGGCTATAAAATTATTTCCGAGAGTAAGAATTTCCAGCCTTTATAAACTGTTGTTCAGTATTCTTTGACCTACACCACCTGAATGTCCAACGAGCCACCCATTTTAGTTTGTTAATACTATAATTAGGCTTCTCCTATAAGGATGGGAGATTCGGGGTCCTGTGACTAACCCAATAAGGGTGTACATTAGGCTATAAAATTATTTCCAAGAGTAAGAATTTCCAGCCTTTATAAACTGTTGTTCAGTATTCTTTGACCTAAAGCACCTGAATGTCCAACGAGACACCCATTTTAGTTTTTTAATACTATAATTAGGCTTCTCCTATAAGGATACGAGATTCGGGGTCCTGTGACTAACCCAATAAGGGTGTACATTAGGCTATAAAATTATTTCCAAGAGTAAGAATTTCCAGCCTTTATAAACTGTTATTCAGTATTCTTTGACCTACACCACCTGAATGTCCAACGAGCCACCCATTTTAGTTTGTTAATACTATAATTAGGCTTCTCCTATAAGGATAGGAGATTCGGGGTCCTGTGACTAACCCAATAAGGGTGTACATTAGGCTATAAAATTATTTCCAAGAGTAAGAATTTCCAGCCTTTATAAACTGTTGTTCAGTATTCTTTGACCTAAAGCACCTGAATGTCCAAAGAGACACCCATTTTAGTTTGTTAATACTATAATTAGGCTTCTCCTATAAGGATAGGAGATTCGGGGTCCTATGACTAACCCAATAAGGGTGTACATTAGGCTATAAAATTATTTCCAAGAGTAAGAATTTCCAGCCTTTATAAACTGTTGTTCAGTATTCTTTGAACTAAAGCACCTGAATGTCCAACGAGACACCCATTTTAGTTTGTTAATACTATAATTAGGCTTCTCCTATAAGGATAGGAGATTCGGGGTCCTGTGACTAACCCAATAAGGGTGTACATTAGGCTATAAAATTATTTCCAAGAGTAGAATTTCCAGCCTTTATAAACTGTTGTTCAGTATTCTTAGACCTAAAGCACCTGAATGTCCAACGAGACACCCATTTTAGTTTGTTAATACTATAATTAGGCTTCTCCTATAAGGATAGGAGATTCGGGGTCCTGTGACTAACCCAATAAGGGTGTACATTAGGCAATAAAATTATTTCCAAGAGTAAGAATTTCCAGCCTTTATAAACTGTTGTTCAGTATTCTTTGACCTACACCACCTGAATGTCCAACGAGACACCCATTTTAGTTTGTTAATACTATAATTAGGCTTCTCCTATAAGGATGGGAGATTCGGGGTCCTGTGACTAACCCAATAAGGGTGTACATTAGGCTATAAAATTATTTCCAAGAGTAAGAATTTCCAGCCTTTATAAACTGTTGTTCAGTATTCTTTGACCTAAAGCACCTGAATGTCCAACGAGACACCCATTTTAGTTTTTTAATACTATAATTAGGCTTCTCCTATAAGGATACGAGATTCGGGGTCCTGTGACTAACCCAATAAGGGTGTACATTAGGCTATAAAATTATTTCCAAGAGTAAGAATTTCCAGCCTTTATAAACTGTTATTTAGTATTCTTTGACCTACACCACCTGAATGTCCAACGAGACACCCATTTTAGTTTGTTAATACTATAATTAGGCTTCTCCTATAAGGATAGGAGATTCGGGGTCCTGTGACTAACCCAATAAGGGTGTACATTAGGCTATAAAATTATTTCCAAGAGTAAGAATTTCCAGCCTTTATAAACTGTTGTTCAGTATTCTTTGACCTACACCACCTGAATGTCCAACGAGCCACCCATTTTAGTTTGTTAATACTATAATTAGGCTTCTCCTATAAGGATGGGAGATTCGGGGTCCTGTGACTAACCCAATAAGGGTGTACATTAGGCTATAAAATTATTTCCAAGAGTAAGAATTTCCAGCCTTTATAAACTGTTGTTCAGTATTCTTTGACCTAAAGCACCTGAATGTCCAACGAGACACCCATTTTAGTTTTTTAATACTATAATTAGGCTTCTCCTATAAGGATACGAGATTCGGGGTCCTGTGACTAACCCAATAAGGGTGTACATTAGGCTATAAAATTATTTCCAAGAGTAAGAATTTCCAGCCTTTATAAATTGTTATTCAGTATTCTTTGACCTACACCACCTGAATGTCCAACGAGCCACCCATTTTAGTTTGTTAATACTATAATTAGGCTTCTCCTATAAGGATAGGAGATTCGGGGTCCTGTGACTAACCCAATAAGGGTGTACATTAGGCTATAAAATTATTTCCAAGAGTAAGAATTTCCAGCCTTTATAAACTGTTGTTCAGTATTCTTTGACCTAAAGCACCTGAATGTCCAAAGAGACACCCATTTTAGTTTGTTAATACTATAATTAGGCTTCTCCTATAAGGATAGGAGATTCGGGGTCCTATGACTAACCCAATAAGGGTGTACATTAGGCTATAAAATTATTTCCAAGAGTAAGAATTTCCAGCCTTTATAAACTGTTGTTCAGTATTCTTTGAACTAAAGCACCTGAATGTCCAACGAGACACCCATTTTAGTTTGTTAATACTATAATTAGGCTTCTCCTATAAGGATAGGAGATTCGGGGTCCTGTGACTAACCCAATAAGGGTGTACATTAGGCTATAAAATTATTTCCAAGAGTAGAATTTCCAGCCTTTATAAACTGTTGTTCAGTATTCTTAGACCTAAAGCACCTGAATGTCCAACGAGACACCCATTTTAGTTTGTTAATACTATAATTAGGCTTCTCCTATAAGGATAGGAGATTCGGGGTCCTGTGACTAACCCAATAAGGGTGTACATTAGGCAATAAAATTATTTCCAAGAGTAAGAATTTCCAGCCTTTATAAACTGTTGTTCAGTATTCTTTGACCTACACCACCTGAATGTCCAACGAGACACCCATTTTAGTTTGTTAATACTATAATTAGGCTTCTCCTATAAGGATAGGAGATTCGGGGTCCTGTGACTAACCCAATAAGGGTGTACATTAGGCTATAAAATTATTTCCAAGAGTAAGAATTTCCAGCCTTTATAAACTGTTGTTCAGTATTCTTTGAACTAAAGCACCTGAATGTCCAACGAGACACCCATTTTAGTTTGTTAATACTATAATTAGGCTTCTCCTATAAGGATAGGAGATTCGGGGTCCTGTGACTAACCCAATAAGGGTGTACATTAGGCTATAAAATTATTTCCAAGAGTAGAATTTCCAGCCTTTATAAACTGTTGTTCAGTATTCTTAGACCTAAAGCACCTGAATGTCCAACGAGACACCCATTTTAGTTTGTTAATACTATAATTAGGCTTCTCCTATAAGGATAGGAGATTCGGGGTCCTGTGACTAACCGAATAAGGGTGTACATTAGGCTATAAAATTATTTCCAAGAGTAAGAATTTCCAGCCTTTATAAACTGTTGTTCAGTATTCTTTGACCTACACCACCTGAATGTCCAACGAGACACCCATTTTAGTTTGTTAATACTATAATTAGGCTTCTCCTATAAGGATAGGAGATTCGGGGTCCTGTGACTAACCCAATAAGGGTGTACATTAGGCTATAAAATTATTTCCAAGAGTAAGAATTTCCAGCCTTTATAAACTGTTGTTCAGTATTCTTTGACCTACACCACCTGAATGTCCAACGAGCCACCCATTTTAGTTTGTTAATACTATAATTAGGCTTCTCCTATAAGGATGGGAGATTCGGGGTCCTGTGACTAACCCAATAAGGGTGTACATTAGGCTATAAAATTATTTCCAAGAGTAAGAATTTCCAGCCTTTATAAACTGTTGTTCAGTATTCTTTGACCTAAAGCACCTGAATGTCCAACGAGACACCCATTTTAGTTTTTTAATACTATAATTAGGCTTCTCCTATAAGGATACGAGATTCGGGGTCCTGTGACTAACCCAATAAGGGTGTACATTAGGCTATAAAATTATTTCCAAGAGTAAGAATTTCCAGCCTTTATAAACTGTTGTTCAGTATTCTTTGACCTAAAGCACCTGAATGTCCAAAGAGACACCCATTTTAGTTTGTTAATACTATAATTAGGCTTCTCCTATAAGGATAGGAGATTCGGGGTCCTATGACTAACCCAATAAGGGTGTACATTAGGCTATAAAATTATTTCCAAGAGTAAGAATTTCCAGCCTTTATAAACTGTTGTTCAGTATTCTTTGACCTAAAGCACCTGAATGTCCAACGAGACACCCATTTTAGTTTTTTAATACTATAATTAGGCTTCTCCTATAAGGATAGGAGATTCGGGGTCCTATGACTAACCCAATAAGGGTGTACATTAGGCTATAAAATTATTTCCAAGAGTAAGAATTTCCAGCCTTTATAAACTGTTGTTCAGTATTCTTTGACCTACACCACCTGAATGTCCAACGAGCCACCCATTTTAGTTTGTTAATACTATAATTAGGCTTCTCCTATAAGGATGGGAGATTCGGGGTCCTGTGACTAACCCAATAAGGGTGTACATTAGGCTATAAAATTATTTCCAAGAGTAAGAATTTCCAGCCTTTATAAACTGTTGTTCAGTATTCTTTGACCTAAAGCACCTGAATGTCCAACGAGACACCCATTTTAGTTTTTTAATACTATAATTAGGCTTCTCCTATAAGGATACGAGATTCGGGGTCCTGTGACTAACCCAATATGGGTGTACATTAGGCTATAAAATTATTTCCAAGAGTAAGAATTTCCAGCCTTTATAAACTGTTATTCAGTATTCTTTGACCTACACCACCTGAATGTCCAACGAGCCACCCATTTTAGTTTGTTAATACTATAATTAGGCTTCTCCTATAAGGATAGGAGATTCGGGGTCCTGTGACTAACCCAATAAGGGTGTACATTAGGCTATAAAATTATTTCCAAGAGTAAGAATTTCCAGCCTTTATAAACTGTTGTTCAGTATTCTTTGACCTAAAGCACCTGAATGTCCAAAGAGACACCCATTTTAGTTTGTTAATACTATAATTAGGCTTCTCCTATAAGGATAGGAGATTCGGGGTCCTATGACTAACCCAATAAGGGTGTACATTAGGCTATAAAATTATTTCCAAGAGTAAGAATTTCCAGCCTTTATAAACTGTTGTTCAGTATTCTTTGAACTAAAGCACCTGAATGTCCAACGAGACACCCATTTTAGTTTGTTAATACTATAATTAGGCTTCTCCTATAAGGATAGGAGATTCGGGGTCCTGTGACTAACCCAATAAGGGTGTACATTAGGCTATAAAATTATTTCCAAGAGTAGAATTTCCAGCCTTTATAAACTGTTGTTCAGTATTCTTAGACCTAAAGCACCTGAATGTCCAACGAGACACCCATTTTAGTTTGTTAATACTATAATTAGGCTTCTCCTATAAGGATAGGAGATTCGGGGTCCTGTGACTAACCTAATAAGGGTGTACATTAGGCTATAAAATTATTTCCAAGAGTAAGAATTTCCAGCCTTTATAAACTGTTGTTCAGTATTCTTTGACCTAAAGCACCTGAATGTCCAACGAGACACCCATTTTAGTTTTTTAATACTATAATTAGGCTTCTCCTATAAGGATACGAGATTCGGGGTCCTGTGACTAACCCAATAAGGGTGTACATTAGGCTATAAAATTATTTCCAAGAGTAAGAATTTCCAGCCTTTATAAACTGTTGTTCAGTATTCTTTGACCTAAAGCACCTGAATGTCCAAAGAGACACCCATTTTAGTTTGTTAATACTATAATTAGGCTTCTCCTATAAGGATAGGAGATTCGGGGTCCTATGACTAACCCAATAAGGGTGTACATTAGGCTATAAAATTATTTCCAAGAGTAAGAATTTCCAGCCTTTATAAACTGTTGTTCAGTATTCTTTGACCTAAAGCACCTGAATGTCCAACGAGACACCCATTTTAGTTTTTTAATACTATAATTAGGCTTCTCCTATAAGGATAGGAGATTCGGGGTCCTATGACTAACCCAATAAGGGTGTACATTAGGCTATAAAATTATTTCCAAGAGTAAGAATTTCCAGCCTTTATAAACTGTTGTTCAGTATTCTTTGACCTACACCACCTGAATGTCCAACGAGCCACCCATTTTAGTTTGTTAATACTATAATTAGGCTTCTCCTATAAGGATGGGAGATTCGGGGTCCTGTGACTAACCCAATAAGGGTGTACATTAGGCTATAAAATTATTTCCAAGAGTAAGAATTTCCAGCCTTTATAAACTGTTGTTCAGTATTCTTTGACCTAAAGCACCTGAATGTCCAACGAGACACCCATTTTAGTTTTTTAATACTATAATTAGGCTTCTCCTATAAGGATACGAGATTCGGGGTCCTGTGACTAACCCAATATGGGTGTACATTAGGCTATAAAATTATTTCCAAGAGTAAGAATTTCCAGCCTTTATAAACTGTTATTCAGTATTCTTTGACCTACACCACCTGAATGTCCAACGAGCCACCCATTTTAGTTTGTTAATACTATAATTAGGCTTCTCCTATAAGGATAGGAGATTCGGGGTCCTGTGACTAACCCAATAAGGGTGTACATTAGGCTATAAAATTATTTCCAAGAGTAAGAATTTCCAGCCTTTATAAACTGTTGTTCAGTATTCTTTGACCTAAAGCACCTGAATGTCCAAAGAGACACCCATTTTAGTTTGTTAATACTATAATTAGGCTTCTCCTATAAGGATAGGAGATTCGGGGTCCTATGACTAACCCAATAAGGGTGTACATTAGGCTATAAAATTATTTCCAAGAGTAAGAATTTCCAGCCTTTATAAACTGTTGTTCAGTATTCTTTGAACTAAAGCACCTGAATGTCCAACGAGACACCCATTTTAGTTTGTTAATACTATAATTAGGCTTCTCCTATAAGGATAGGAGATTCGGGGTCCTGTGACTAACCCAATAAGGGTGTACATTAGGCTATAAAATTATTTCCAAGAGTAGAATTTCCAGCCTTTATAAACTGTTGTTCAGTATTCTTAGACCTAAAGCACCTGAATGTCCAACGAGACACCCATTTTAGTTTGTTAATACTATAATTAGGCTTCTCCTATAAGGATAGGAGATTCGGGGTCCTGTGACTAACCTAATAAGGGTGTACATTAGGCTATAAAATTATTTCCAAGAGTAAGAATTTCCAGCCTTTATAAACTGTTGTTCAGTATCCTTTGACCTACACCACCTGAATGTCCAACGAGACACCCATTTTAGTTTGTTAATACTATAATTAGGCTTCTCCTATAAGGATAGGAGATTCGGGGTCCTGTGACTAACCCAATAAGGGTGTACATTAGGCTATAAAATTATTTCCAAGAGTAAGAATTTCCAGCCTTTATAAACTGTTGTTCAGTATTCTTTGACCTACACCACCTGAATGTCCAACCAGCCACCCATTTTAGTTTGTTAATACTATAATTAGGCTTCTCCTATAAGGATAGGAGATTCGGGGTCCTGTGACTAACCCAATAAGGGTGTACATTAGGCTATAAAATTATTTCCAAGAGTAAGAATTTCCAGCCTTTATAAACTGTTATTCAGTATTCTTTGACCTACACCACCTGAATGTCCAACGAGCCACCCATTTTAGTTTGTTAATACTATAATTAGGCTTCTCCTATAAGGATAGGAGATTCGGGGTCCTGTGACTAACCCAATAAGGGTGTACATTAGGCTATAAAATTATTTCCAAGAGTAAGAATTTCCAGCCTTTATAAACTGTTGTTCAGTATTCTTTGACCTAAAGCACCTGAATGTCCAACGAGACACCCATTTTAGTTTTTTAATACTATAATTAGGCTTCTCCTATAAGGATAGGAGATTCGGGGTCCTATGACTAACCCAATAAGGGTGTACATTAGGCTATAAAATTATTTCCAAGAGTAAGAATTTCCAGCCTTTATAAACTGTTGTTCAGTATTCTTTGACCTACACCACCTGAATGTCCAACGAGCCACCCATTTTAGTTTGTTAATACTATAATTAGGCTTCTCCTATAAGGATGGGAGATTCGGGGTCCTGTGACTAACCCAATAAGGGTGTACATTAGGCTATAAAATTATTTCCAAGAGTAAGAATTTCCAGCCTTTATAAACTGTTGTTCAGTATTCTTTGACCTAAAGCACCTGAATGTCCAACGAGACACCCATTTTAGTTTTTTAATACTATAATTAGGCTTCTCCTATAAGGATACGAGATTCGGGGTCCTGTGACTAACCCAATATGGGTGTACATTAGGCTATAAAATTATTTCCAAGAGTAAGAATTTCCAGCCTTTATAAACTGTTATTCAGTATTCTTTGACCTACACCACCTGAATGTCCAACGAGCCACCCATTTTAGTTTGTTAATACTATAATTAGGCTTCTCCTATAAGGATAGGAGATTCGGGGTCCTGTGACTAACCCAATAAGGGTGTACATTAGGCTATAAAATTATTTCCAAGAGTAAGAATTTCCAGCCTTTATAAACTGTTGTTCAGTATTCTTTGACCTAAAGCACCTGAATGTCCAAAGAGACACCCATTTTAGTTTGTTAATACTATAATTAGGCTTCTCCTATAAGGATAGGAGATTCGGGGTCCTATGACTAACCCAATAAGGGTGTACATTAGGCTATAAAATTATTTCCAAGAGTAAGAATTTCCAGCCTTTATAAACTGTTGTTCAGTATTCTTTGAACTAAAGCACCTGAATGTCCAACGAGACACCCATTTTAGTTTGTTAATACTATAATTAGGCTTCTCCTATAAGGATAGGAGATTCGGGGTCCTGTGACTAACCCAATAAGGGTGTACATTAGGCTATAAAATTATTTCCAAGAGTAGAATTTCCAGCCTTTATAAACTGTTGTTCAGTATTCTTAGACCTAAAGCACCTGAATGTCCAACGAGACACCCATTTTAGTTTTTTAATACTATAATTAGGCTTCTCCTATAAGGATAGGAGATTCGGGGTCCTATGACTAACCCAATAAGGGTGTACATTAGGCTATAAAATTATTTCCAAGAGTAAGAATTTCCAGCCTTTATAAACTGTTGTTCAGTATTCTTTGACCTACACCACCTGAATGTCCAACGAGCCACCCATTTTAGTTTGTTAATACTATAATTAGGCTTCTCCTATAAGGATGGGAGATTCGGGGTCCTGTGACTAACCCAATAAGGGTGTACATTAGGCTATAAAATTATTTCCAAGAGTAAGAATTTCCAGCCTTTATAAACTGTTGTTCAGTATTCTTTGACCTAAAGCACCTGAATGTCCAACGAGACACCCATTTTAGTTTTTTAATACTATAATTAGGCTTCTCCTATAAGGATACGAGATTCGGGGTCCTGTGACTAACCCAATATGGGTGTACATTAGGCTATAAAATTATTTCCAAGAGTAAGAATTTCCAGCCTTTATAAACTGTTATTCAGTATTCTTTGACCTACACCACCTGAATGTCCAACGAGCCACCCATTTTAGTTTGTTAATACTATAATTAGGCTTCTCCTATAAGGATAGGAGATTCGGGGTCCTGTGACTAACCCAATAAGGGTGTACATTAGGCTATAAAATTATTTCCAAGAGTAAGAATTTCCAGCCTTTATAAACTGTTGTTCAGTATTCTTTGACCTAAAGCACCTGAATGTCCAAAGAGACACCCATTTTAGTTTGTTAATACTATAATTAGGCTTCTCCTATAAGGATAGGAGATTCGGGGTCCTATGACTAACCCAATAAGGGTGTACATTAGGCTATAAAATTATTT
The DNA here is from genome assembly GCA_028751855.1 of Ambrosia trifida. Classification (NCBI taxonomy): domain Eukaryota; kingdom Viridiplantae; phylum Streptophyta; class Magnoliopsida; order Asterales; family Asteraceae; genus Ambrosia; species Ambrosia trifida. The sequence continues at coordinate 629,265 of CM054126.1, read as the reverse complement.
CCAAGAGTAAGAATTTCCAGCCTTTATAAACTGTTGTTCAGTATTCTTTGAACTAAAGCACCTGAATGTCCAACGAGACACCCATTTTAGTTTGTTAATACTATAATTAGGCTTCTCCTATAAGGATAGGAGATTCGGGGTCCTGTGACTAACCCAATAAGGGTGTACATTAGGCTATAAAATTATTTCCAAGAGTAGAATTTCCAGCCTTTATAAACTGTTGTTCAGTATTCTTAGACCTAAAGCACCTGAATGTCCAACGAGACACCCATTTTAGTTTGTTAATACTATAATTAGGCTTCTCCTATAAGGATAGGAGATTCGGGGTCCTGTGACTAACCTAATAAGGGTGTACATTAGGCTATAAAATTATTTCCAAGAGTAAGAATTTCCAGCCTTTATAAACTGTTGTTCAGTATCCTTTGACCTACACCACCTGAATGTCCAACGAGACACCCATTTTAGTTTGTTAATACTATAATTAGGCTTCTCCTATAAGGATAGGAGATTCGGGGTCCTGTGACTAACCCAATAAGGGTGTACATTAGGCTATAAAATTATTTCCAAGAGTAAGAATTTCCAGCCTTTATAAACTGTTGTTCAGTATTCTTTGACCTACACCACCTGAATGTCCAACCAGCCACCCATTTTAGTTTGTTAATACTATAATTAGGCTTCTCCTATAAGGATAGGAGATTCGGGGTCCTGTGACTAACCCAATAAGGGTGTACATTAGGCTATAAAATTATTTCCAAGAGTAAGAATTTCCAGCCTTTATAAACTGTTATTCAGTATTCTTTGACCTACACCACCTGAATGTCCAACGAGCCACCCATTTTAGTTTGTTAATACTATAATTAGGCTTCTCCTATAAGGATAGGAGATTCGGGGTCCTGTGACTAACCCAATAAGGGTGTACATTAGGCTATAAAATTATTTCCAAGAGTAAGAATTTCCAGCCTTTATAAACTGTTGTTCAGTATTCTTTGACCTAAAGCACCTGAATGTCCAAAGAGACACCCATTTTAGTTTGTTAATACTATAATTAGGCTTCTCCTATAAGGATAGGAGATTCGGGGTCCTATGACTAACCCAATAAGGGTGTACATTAGGCTATAAAATTATTTCCAAGAGTAAGAATTTCCAGCCTTTATAAACTGTTGTTCAGTATTCTTTGACCTAAAGCACCTGAATGTCCAACGAGACACCCATTTTAGTTTTTTAATACTATAATTAGGCTTCTCCTATAAGGATAGGAGATTCGGGGTCCTATGACTAACCCAATAAGGGTGTACATTAGGCTATAAAATTATTTCCAAGAGTAAGAATTTCCAGCCTTTATAAACTGTTGTTCAGTATTCTTTGACCTACACCACCTGAATGTCCAACGAGCCACCCATTTTAGTTTGTTAATACTATAATTAGGCTTCTCCTATAAGGATGGGAGATTCGGGGTCCTGTGACTAACCCAATAAGGGTGTACATTAGGCTATAAAATTATTTCCAAGAGTAAGAATTTCCAGCCTTTATAAACTGTTGTTCAGTATTCTTTGACCTAAAGCACCTGAATGTCCAACGAGACACCCATTTTAGTTTTTTAATACTATAATTAGGCTTCTCCTATAAGGATACGAGATTCGGGGTCCTGTGACTAACCCAATAAGGGTGTACATTAGGCTATAAAATTATTTCCAAGAGTAAGAATTTCCAGCCTTTATAAACTGTTATTCAGTATTCTTTGACCTACACCACCTGAATGTCCAACGAGCCACCCATTTTAGTTTGTTAATACTATAATTAGGCTTCTCCTATAAGGATAGGAGATTCGGGGTCCTGTGACTAACCCAATAAGGGTGTACATTAGGCTATAAAATTATTTCCAAGAGTAAGAATTTCCAGCCTTTATAAACTGTTGTTCAGTATTCTTTGACCTAAAGCACCTGAATGTCCAAAGAGACACCCATTTTAGTTTGTTAATACTATAATTAGGCTTCTCCTATAAGGATAGGAGATTCGGGGTCCTATGACTAACCCAATAAGGGTGTACATTAGGCTATAAAATTATTTCCAAGAGTAAGAATTTCCAGCCTTTATAAACTGTTGTTCAGTATTCTTTGAACTAAAGCACCTGAATGTCCAACGAGACACCCATTTTAGTTTGTTAATACTATAATTAGGCTTCTCCTATAAGGATGGGAGATTCGGGGTCCTGTGACTAACCCAATAAGGGTGTACATTAGGCTATAAAATTATTTCCAAGAGTAGAATTTCCAGCCTTTATAAACTGTTGTTCAGTATTCTTAGACCTAAAGCACCTGAATGTCCAACGAGACACCCATTTTAGTTTGTTAATACTATAATTAGGCTTCTCCTATAACGATAGGAGATTCGGGGTCCTGTGACTAACCTAATAAGGGTGTACATTAGGCTATAAAATTATTTCCAAGAGTAAGAATTTCCAGCCTTTATAAACTGTTGTTCAGTATTCTTTGACCTACACCATCTGAATGTCCAACGAGACACCCATTTTAGTTTGTTAATACTATAATTAGGCTTCTCCTATAAGGATAGGAGATTCGGGGTCCTGTGACTAACCCAATAAGGGTGTACATTAGGCTATAAAATTATTTCCAAGAGTAAGAATTTCCAGCCTTTATAAACTGTTGTTCAGTATTCTTTGACCTACACCACCTGAATGTCCAACCAGCCACCCATTTTAGTTTGTTAATACTATAATTAGGCTTCTCCTATAAGGATAGGAGATTCGGGGTCCTGTGACTAACCCAATAAGGGTGTACATTAGGCTATAAAATTATTTCCAAGAGTAAGAATTTCCAGCCTTTATAAACTGTTGTTCAGTATTCTTTGACCTAAAGCACCTGAATGTCCAAAGAGACACCCATTTTAGTTTGTTAATACTATAATTAGGCTTCTCCTATAAGGATAGGAGATTCGGGGTCCTATGACTAACCCAATAAGGGTGTACATTAGGCTATAAAATTATTTCCAAGAGTAAGAATTTCCAGCCTTTATAAACTGTTGTTCAGTATTCTTTGAACTAAAGCACCTGAATGTCCAACGAGACACCCATTTTAGTTTGTTAATACTATAATTAGGCTTCTCCTATAAGGATGGGAGATTCGGGGTCCTGTGACTAACCCAATAAGGGTGTACATTAGGCTATAAAATTATTTCCAAGAGTAGAATTTCCAGCCTTTATAAACTGTTGTTCAGTATTCTTAGACCTAAAGCACCTGAATGTCCAACGAGACACCCATTTTAGTTTGTTAATACTATAATTAGGCTTCTCCTATAACGATAGGAGATTCGGGGTCCTGTGACTAACCTAATAAGGGTGTACATTAGGCTATAAAATTATTTCCAAGAGTAAGAATTTCCAGCCTTTATAAACTGTTGTTCAGTATTCTTTGACCTACACCATCTGAATGTCCAACGAGACACCCATTTTAGTTTGTTAATACTATAATTAGGCTTCTCCTATAAGGATAGGAGATTCGGGGTCCTGTGACTAACCCAATAAGGGTGTACATTAGGCTATAAAATTATTTCCAAGAGTAAGAATTTCCAGCCTTTATAAACTGTTGTTCAGTATTCTTTGACCTACACCACCTGAATGTCCAACCAGCCACCCATTTTAGTTTGTTAATACTATAATTAGGCTTCTCCTATAAGGATAGGAGATTCGGGGTCCTGTGACTAACCCAATAAGGGTGTACATTAGGCTATAAAATTATTTCCAAGAGTAAGAATTTCCAGCCTTTATAAACTGTTGTTCAGTATTCTTTGACCTAAAGCACCTGAATGTCCAAAGAGACACCCATTTTAGTTTGTTAATACTATAATTAGGCTTCTCCTATAAGGATAGGAGATTCGGGGTCCTATGACTAACCCAATAAGGGTGTACATTAGGCTATAAAATTATTTCCAAGAGTAAGAATTTCCAGCCTTTATAAACTGTTGTTCAGTATTCTTTGACCTAAAGCACCTGAATGTCCAACGAGACACCCATTTTAGTTTTTTAATACTATAATTAGGCTTCTCCTATAAGGATAGGAGATTCGGGGTCCTATGACTAACCCAATAAGGGTGTACATTAGGCTATAAAATTATTTCCAAGAGTAAGAATTTCCAGCCTTTATAAACTGTTGTTCAGTATTCTTTGACCTACACCACCTGAATGTCCAACGAGCCACCCATTTTAGTTTGTTAATACTATAATTAGGCTTCTCCTATAAGGATGGGAGATTCGGGGTCCTGTGACTAACCCAATAAGGGTGTACATTAGGCTATAAAATTATTTCCAAGAGTAAGAATTTCCAGCCTTTATAAACTGTTGTTCAGTATTCTTTGACCTAAAGCACCTGAATGTCCAACAAGACACCCATTTTAGTTTTTTAATACTATAATTAGGCTTCTCCTATAAGGATAGGAGATTCGGGGTCCTGTGACTAACCTAATAAGGGTGTACATTAGGCTATAAAATTATTTCCAAGAGTAAGAATTTCCAGCCTTTATAAACTGTTGTTCAGTATTCTTTGACCTACACCACCTGAATGTCCAACGAGACACCCATTTTAGTTTGTTAATACTATAATTAGGCTTCTCCTATAAGGATAGGAGATTCGGGGTCCTGTGACTAACCCAATAAGGGTGTACATTAGGCTATAAAATTATTTCCAAGAGTAAGAATTTCCAGCATTTATAAACTGTTGTTCAGTATTCTTTGACCTAAAGCACCTGAATGTCCAAAGAGACACCCATTTTAGTTTGTTAATACTATAATTAGGCTTCTCCTATAAGGATAGGAGATTCGGGGTCCTGTGACTAACCCAATAAGGGTGTACATTAGGCTATAAAATTATTTCCAAGAGTAAGAATTTCCAGCCTTTATAAACTGTTGTTCAGTATTCTTTGACCTAAAGCACCTGAATGTCCAACGAGACACCCATTTTAGTTTTTTAATACTATAATTAGGCTTCTCCTATAAGGATAGGAGATTCGGGGTCCTGTGACAAACCCAATAAGGGTGTACATTAGGCTATAAAATTATTTCCAAGAGTAAGAATTTCCAGCCTTTATAAACTGTTGTTCAGTATTCTTTGACCTACACCACCTGAATGTCCAACGAGACACCCATTTTAGTTTGTTAATACTATAATTAGGCTTCTCCTATAAGGATGGGAGATTCGGGGTCCTGTGACTAACCCAATAAGGGTGTACATTAGGCTATAAAATTATTTCCAAGAGTAAGAATTTCCAGCCTTTATAAACTGTTGTTCAGTATTCTTTGACCTAAAGCACCTGAATGTCCAACGAGACACCCATTTTAGTTTTTTAATACTATAATTAGGCTTCTCCTATAAGGATACGAGATTCGGGGTCCTGTGACTAACCCAATAAGGGTGTACATTAGGCTATAAAATTATTTCCAAGAGTAAGAATTTCCAGCCTTTATAAACTGTTGTTCAGTATTCTTTGACCTACACCACCTGAATGTCCAACGAGACACCCATTTTAGTTTGTTAATACTATAATTAGGCTTCTCCTATAAGGATAGGAGATTCGGGGTCCTGTGACTAACCCAATAAGGGTGTACATTAGGCTATAAAATTATTTCCAAGAGTAAGAATTTCCAGCCTTTATAAACTGTTGTTCAGTATTCTTTGACCTAAAGCACCTGAATGTCCAAAGAGACACCCATTTTAGTTTGTTAATACTATAATTAGGCTTCTCCTATAAGGATAGGAGATTCGGGGTCCTGTGACTAACCCAATAAGGGTGTACATTAGGCTATAAAATTATTTCCAAGAGTAAGAATTTCCAGCCTTTATAAACTGTTGTTCAGTATTCTTTGAACTAAAGCACCTGAATGTCCAACCAGCCACCCATTTTAGTTTGTTAATACTATAATTAGGCTTCTCCTATAAGGATGGGAGATTCGGGGTCCTGTGACTAACCCAATAAGGGTGTACATTAGGCTATAAAATTATTTCCAAGAGTAAGAATTTCCAGCCTTTATAAACTGTTGTTCAGTATTCTTTGACCTAAAGCACCTGAATGTCCAACGAGACACCCATTTTAGTTTTTTAATACTATAATTAGGCTTCTCCTATAAGGATACGAGATTCGGGGTCCTGTGACTAACCCAATAAGGGTGTACATTAGGCTATAAAATTATTTCCAAGAGTAAGAATTTCCAGCCTTTATAAACTGTTATTCAGTATTCTTTGACCTACACCACCTGAATGTCCAACGAGCCACCCATTTTAGTTTGTTAATACTATAATTAGGCTTCTCCTATAAGGATAGGAGATTCGGGGTCCTGTGACTAACCCAATAAGGGTGTACATTAGGCTATAAAATTATTTCCAAGAGTAGAATTTCCAGCCTTTATAAACTGTTGTTCAGTATTCTTAGACCTAAAGCACCTGAATGTCCAAAGAGACACCCATTTTAGTTTGTTAATACTATAATTAGGCTTCTCCTATAAGGATAGGAGATTCGGGGTCCTGTGACTAACCCAATAAGGGTGTACATTAGGCTATAAAATTATTTCCAAGAGTAAGAATTTCCAGCCTTTATAAACTGTTGTTCAGTATTCTTTGAACTAAAGCACCTGAATGTCCAACGAGACACCCATTTTAGTTTGTTAATACTATAATTAGGCTTCTCCTATAAGGATAGGAGATTCGGGGTCCTGTGACTAACCCAATAAGGGTGTACATTAGGCTATAAAATTATTTCCAAGAGTAGAATTTCCAGCCTTTATAAACTGTTGTTCAGTATTCTTAGACCTAAAGCACCTGAATGTCCAACGAGACACCCATTTTAGTTTGTTAATACTATAATTAGGCTTCTCCTATAAGGATGGGAGATTCGGGGTCCTGTGACTAACCTAATAAGGGTGTACATTAGGCTATAAAATTATTTCCAAGAGTAAGAATTTCCAGCCTTTATAAACTGTTGTTCAGTATTCTTTGACCTACACCACCTGAATGTCCAACGAGACACCCATTTTAGTTTTTTAATACTATAATTAGGCTTCTCCTATAAGGATACGAGATTCGGGGTCCTGTGACTAACCCAATAAGGGTGTACATTAGGCTATAAAATTATTTCCAAGAGTAAGAATTTCCAGCCTTTATAAACTGTTATTCAGTATTCTTTGACCTACACCACCTGAATGTCCAACGAGCCACCCATTTTAGTTTGTTAATACTATAATTAGGCTTCTCCTATAAGGATGGGAGATTCGGGGTCCTGTGACTAACCCAATAAGGGTGTACATTAGGCTATAAAATTATTTCCAAGAGTAAGAATTTCCAGCCTTTATAAACTGTTGTTCAGTATTCTTTGACCTAAAGCACCTGAATGTCCAAAGAGACACCCATTTTAGTTTGTTAATACTATAATTAGGCTTCTCCTATAAGGATAGGAGATTCGGGGTCCTATGACTAACCCAATAAGGGTGTACATTAGGCTATAAAATTATTTCCAAGAGTAAGAATTTCCAGCCTTTATAAACTGTTGTTCAGTATTCTTTGAACTAAAGCACCTGAATGTCCAACGAGACACCCATTTTAGTTTGTTAATACTATAATTAGGCTTCTCCTATAAGGATAGGAGATTCGGGGTCCTGTGACTAACCCAATAAGGGTGTACATTAGGCTATAAAATTATTTCCAAGAGTAGAATTTCCAGCCTTTATAAACTGTTGTTCAGTATTCTTAGACCTAAAGCACCTGAATGTCCAACGAGACACCCATTTTAGTTTGTTAATACTATAATTAGGCTTCTCCTATAAGGATAGGAGATTCGGGGTCCTGTGACTAACCCAATAAGGGTGTACATTAGGCTATAAAATTATTTCCAAGAGTAAGAATTTCCAGCCTTTATAAACTGTTGTTCAGTATTCTTTGACCTACACCACCTGAATGTCCAACGAGACACCCATTTTAGTTTGTTAATACTATAATTAGGCTTCTCCTATAAGGATAGGAGATTCGGGGTCCTGTGACTAACCCAATAAGGGTGTACATTAGGCTATAAAATTATTTCCAAGAGTAAGAATTTCCAGCCTTTATAAACTGTTGTTCAGTATTCTTTGACCTACACCACCTGAATGTCCAACGAGCCACCCATTTTAGTTTGTTAATACTATAATTAGGCTTCTCCTATAAGGATGGGAGATTCGGGGTCCTGTGACTAACCCAATAAGGGTGTACATTAGGCTATAAAATTATTTCCAAGAGTAAGAATTTCCAGCCATTATAAACTGTTGTTCAGTATTCTTTGACCTACACCACCTGAATGTCCAACCAGACACCCATTTTAGTTTGTTAATACTATAATTAGGCTTCTCCTATAAGGATGGGAGATTCGGGGTCCTGTGACTAACCCAATAAGGGTGTACATTAGGCTATAAAATTATTTCCAAGAGTAAGAATTTCCAGCCTTTATAAACTGTTGTTCAGTATTCTTTGACCTAAAGCACCTGAATGTCCAACGAGACACCCATTTTAGTTTTTTAATACTATAATTAGGCTTCTCCTATAAGGATACGAGATTCGGGGTCCTGTGACTAACCCAATAAGGGTGTACATTAGGCTATAAAATTATTTCCAAGAGTAAGAATTTCCAGCCTTTATAAACTGTTATTCAGTATTCTTTGACCTACACCACCTGAATGTCCAACGAGCCACCCATTTTAGTTTGTTAATACTATAATTAGGCTTCTCCTATAAGGATAGGAGATTCGGGGTCCTGTGACTAACCCAATAAGGGTGTACATTAGGCTATAAAATTATTTCCAAGAGTAGAATTTCCAGCCTTTATAAACTGTTGTTCAGTATTCTTTGACCTAAAGCACCTGAATGTCCAACGAGACACCCATTTTAGTTTGTTAATACTATAATTAGGCTTCTCCTATAAGGATAGGAGATTCGGGGTCCTGTGACTAACCCAATAAGGGTGTACATTAGGCTATAAAATTATTTCCAAGAGTAAGAATTTCCAGCCTTTATAAACTGTTGTTCAGTATTCTTTGACCTACACCACCTGAATGTCCAACGAGACACCCATTTTAGTTTGTTAATACTATAATTAGGTTTCTCCTATAAGGATAGGAGATTCGGGGTCCTGTGACTAACCCAATAAGGGTGTACATTAGGCTATAAAATTATTTCCAAGAGTAAGAATTTCCAGCCTTTATAAACTGTTATTCAGTATTCTTTGACCTACACCACCTGAATGTCCAACGAGCCACCCATTTTAGTTTGTTAATACTATAATTAGGCTTCTCCTATAAGGATAGGAGATTCGGGGTCCTGTGACTAACCCAATAAGGGTGTACATTAGGCTATAAAATTATTTCCAAGAGTAAGAATTTCCAGCCTTTATAAACTGTTGTTCAGTATTCTTTGACCTAAAGCACCTGAATGTCCAAAGAGACACCCATTTTAGTTTGTTAATACTATAATTAGGCTTCTCCTATAAGGATACGAGATTCGGGGTCCTGTGACTAACCCAATAAGGGTGTACATTAGGCTATAAAATTATTTCCAAGAGTAAGAATTTCCAGCCTTTATAAACTGTTGTTCAGTATTCTTTGACCTACACCACCTGAATGTCCAACGAGCCACCCATTTTAGTTTGTTAATACTATAATTAGGCTTCTCCTATAAGGATAGGAGATTCGGGGTCCTGTGACTAACCCAATAAGGGTGTACATTAGGCTATAAAATTATTTCCAAGAGTAAGAATTTCCAGCCTTTATAAACTGTTGTTCAGTATTCTTTGACCTAAAGCACCTGAATGTCCAAAGAGACACCCATTTTAGTTTGTTAATACTATAATTAGGCTTCTCCTATAAGGATAGGAGATTCGGGGTCCTGTGACTAACCCAATAAGGGTGTACATTAGGCTATAAAATTATTTCCAAGAGTAAGAATTTCCAGCCTTTATAAACTGTTGTTCAGTATTCTTTGAACTAAAGCACCTGAATGTCCAACGAGACACCCATTTTAGTTTGTTAATACTATAATTAGGCTTCTCCTATAAGGATAGGAGATTCGGGGTCCTGTGACTAACCCAATAAGGGTGTACATTAGGCTATAAAATTATTTCCAAGAGTAGAATTTCCAGCCTTTATAAACTGTTGTTCAGTATTCTTAGACCTAAAGCACCTGAATGTCCAACGAGACACCCATTTTAGTTTGTTAATACTATAATTAGGCTTCTCCTATAAGGATACGAGATTCGGGGTCCTGTGACTAACCCAATAAGGGTGTACATTAGGCTATAAAATTATTTCCAAGAGTAAGAATTTCCAGCCTTTATAAACTGTTGTTCAGTATTCTTTGACCTACACCACCTGAATGTCCAACGAGACACCCATTTTAGTTTGTTAATACTATAATTAGGCTTCTCCTATAAGGATAGGAGATTCGGGGTCCTGTGACTAACCCAATAAGGGTGTACATTAGGCTATAAAATTATTTCCAAGAGTAAGAATTTCCAGCCTTTATAAACTGTTGTTCAGTATTCTTTGACCTACACCACCTGAATGTCCAACGAGCCACCCATTTTAGTTTGTTAATACTATAATTAGGCTTCTCCTATAAGGATAGGAGATTCGGGGTCCTGTGACTAACCCAATAAGGGTGTACATTAGGCTATAAAATTATTTCCAAGAGTAAGAATTTCCAGCCTTTATAAACTGTTGTTCAGTATTCTTTGACCTAAAGCACCTGAATGTCCAAAGAGACACCCATTTTAGTTTGTTAATACTATAATTAGGCTTCTCCTATAAGGATAGGAGATTCGGGGTCCTGTGACTAACCCAATAAGGGTGTACATTAGGCTATAAAATTATTTCCAAGAGTAAGAATTTCCAGCCTTTATAAACTGTTGTTCAGTATTCTTTGACCTAAAGCACCTGAATGTCCAACGAGACACCCATTTTAGTTTTTTAATACTATAATTAGGCTTCTCCTATAAGAATACGAGATTCGGGGTCCTGTGACTAACCCAATAAGGGTGTACATTAGGCTATAAAATTATTTCCAAGAGTAAGAATTTCCAGCCTTTATAAACTGTTATTCAGTATTCTTTGACCTACACCACCTGAATGTCCAACGAGCCACCCATTTTAGTTTGTTAATACTATAATTAGGCTTCTCCTATAAGGATAGGAGATTCGGGGTCCTGTGACTAACCCAATAAGGGTGTACATTAGGCTATAAAATTATTTCCAAGAGTAAGAATTTCCAGCCTTTATAAACTGTTGTTCAGTATTCTTTGACCTAAAGCACCTGAATGTCCAAAGAGACACCCATTTTAGTTTGTTAATACTATAATTAGGCTTCTCCTATAAGGATAGGAGATTCGGGGTCCTGTGACTAACCCAATAAGGGTGTACATTAGGCTATAAAATTATTTCCAAGAGTAAGAATTTCCAGCCTTTATAAACTGTTGTTCAGTATTCTTTGACCTAAAGCACCTGAATGTCCAACGAGACACCCATTTTAGTTTTTTAATACTATAATTAGGCTTCTCCTATAAGGATACGAGATTCGGGGTCCTGTGACTAACCCAATAAGGGTGTACATTAGGCTATAAAATTATTTCCAAGAGTAAGAATTTCCAGCCTTTATAAACTGTTATTCAGTATTCTTTGACCTACACCACCTGAATGTCCAACGAGCCACCCATTTTAGTTTGTTAATACTATAATTAGGCTTCTCCTATAAGGATAGGAGATTCGGGGTCCTGTGACTAACCCAATAAGGGTGTACATTAGGCTATAAAATTATTTCCAAGAGTAAGAATTTCCAGCCTTTATAAACTGTTGTTCAGTATTCTTTGACCTAAAGCACCTGAATGTCCAAAGAGACACCCATTTTAGTTTGTTAATACTATAATTAGGCTTCTCCTATAAGGATAGGAGATTCGGGGTCCTATGACTAACCCAATAAGGGTGTACATTAGGCTATAAAATTATTTCCAAGAGTAAGAATTTCCAGCCTTTATAAACTGTTGTTCAGTATTCTTTGACCTACACCACCTGAATGTCCAACGAGCCACCCATTTTAGTTTGTTAATACTATAATTAGGCTTCTCCTATAAGGATAGGAGATTCGGGGTCCTGTGACTAACCCAATAAGGGTGTACATTAGGCTATAAAATTATTTCCAAGAGTAAGAATTTCCAGCCTTTATAAACTGTTGTTCAGTATTCTTTGACCTAAAGCACCTGAATGTCCAAAGAGACACCCATTTTAGTTTGTTAATACTATAATTAGGCTTCTCCTATAAGGATAGGAGATTCGGGGTCCTGTGACTAACCCAATAAGGGTGTACATTAGGCTATAAAATTATTTCCAAGAGTAAGAATTTCCAGCCTTTATAAACTATTGTTCAGTATTCTTTGACCTAAAGCACCTGAATGTCCAACGAGACACCCATTTTAGTTTTTTAATACTATAATTAGGCTTCTCCTATAAGGATACGAGATTCGGGGTCCTGTGACTAACCCAATAAGGGTGTACATTAGGCTATAAAATTATTTCCAAGAGTAAGAATTTCCAGCCTTTATAAACTGTTATTCAGTATTCTTTGACCTACACCACCTGAATGTCCAACGAGCCACCCATTTTAGTTTGTTAATACTATAATTAGGCTTCTCCTATAAGGATAGGAGATTCGGGGTCCTGTGACTAACCCAATAAGGGTGTACATTAGGCTATAAAATTATTTCCAAGAGTAAGAATTTCCAGCCTTTATAAACTGTTGTTCAGTATTCTTTGACCTAAAGCACCTGAATGTCCAAAGAGACACCCATTTTAGTTTGTTAATACTATAATTAGGCTTCTCCTATAAGGATAGGAGATTCGGGGTCCTATGACTAACCCAATAAGGGTGTACATTAGGCTATAAAATTATTTCCAAGAGTAAGAATTTCCAGCCTTTATAAACTGTTGTTCAGTATTCTTTGAACTAAAGCACCTGAATGTCCAACGAGACACCCATTTTAGTTTGTTAATACTATAATTAGGCTTCTCCTATAAGGATAGGAGATTCGGGGTCCTGTGACTAACCCAATAAGGGTGTACATTAGGCTATAAAATTATTTCCAAGAGTAGAATTTCCAGCCTTTATAAACTGTTGTTCAGTATTCTTAGACCTAAAGCACCTGAATGTCCAACGAGACACCCATTTTAGTTTGTTAATACTATAATTAGGCTTCTCCTATAAGGATACGAGATTCGGGGTCCTGTGACTAACCCAATAAGGGTGTACATTAGGCTATAAAATTATTTCCAAGAGTAAGAATTTCCAGCCTTTATAAACTGTTGTTCAGTATTCTTTGACCTACACCACCTGAATGTCCAACGAGACACCCATTTTAGTTTGTTAATACTATAATTAGGCTTCTCCTATAAGGATAGGAGATTCGGGGTCCTGTGACTAACCCAATAAGGGTGTACATTAGGCTATAAAATTATTTCCAAGAGTAAGAATTTCCAGCCTTTATAAACTGTTGTTCAGTATTCTTTGAACTAAAGCACCTGAATGTCCAACGAGACACCCATTTTAGTTTGTTAATACTATAATTAGGCTTCTCCTATAAGGATAGGAGATTCGGGGTCCTGTGACTAACCCAATAAGGGTGTACATTAGGCTATAAAATTATTTCCAAGAGTAGAATTTCCAGCCTTTATAAACTGTTGTTCAGTATTCTTAGACCTAAAGCACCTGAATGTCCAACGAGACACCCATTTTAGTTTGTTAATACTTTAATTAGGCTTCTCCTATAAGGATAGGAGATTCGGGGTCCTGTGACTAACCCAATAAGGGTGTACATTAGGCTATAAAATTATTTCCAAGAGTAAGAATTTCCAGCCTTTATAAACTGTTGTTCAGTATTCTTTGACCTACACCACCTGAATGTCCAACGAGACACCCATTTTAGTTTGTTAATACTATAATTAGGCTTCTCCTATAAGGATAGGAGATTCGGGGTCCTGTGACTAACCCAATAAGGGTGTACATTAGGCTATAAAATTATTTCCAAGAGTAAGAATTTCCAGCCTTTATAAACTGTTGTTCAGTATTCTTTGACCTACACCACCTGAATGTCCAACGAGCCACCCATTTTAGTTTGTTAATACTATAATTAGGCTTCTCCTATAAGGATGGGAGATTCGGGGTCCTGTGACTAACCCAATAAGGGTGTACATTAGGCTATAAAATTATTTCCAAGAGTAAGAATTTCCAGCCTTTATAAACTGTTGTTCAGTATTCTTTGACCTAAAGCACCTGAATGTCCAACGAGACACCCATTTTAGTTTTTTAATACTATAATTAGGCTTCTCCTATAAGGATACGAGATTCGGGGTCCTGTGACTAACCCAATAAGGGTGTACATTAGGCTATAAAATTATTTCCAAGAGTAAGAATTTCCAGCCTTTATAAACTGTTATTCAGTATTCTTTGACCTACACCACCTGAATGTCCAACGAGCCACCCATTTTAGTTTGTTAATACTATAATTAGGCTTCTCCTATAAGGATAGGAGATTCGGGGTCCTGTGACTAACCCAATAAGGGTGTACATTAGGCTATAAAATTATTTCCAAGAGTAAGAATTTCCAGCCTTTATAAACTGTTGTTCAGTATTCTTTGACCTAAAGCACCTGAATGTCCAAAGAGACACCCATTTTAGTTTGTTAATACTATAATTAGGCTTCTCCTATAAGGATAGGAGATTCGGGGTCCTATGACTAACCCAATAAGGGTGTACATTAGGCTATAAAATTATTTCCAAGAGTAAGAATTTCCAGCCTTTATAAACTGTTGTTCAGTATTCTTTGACCTACACCACCTGAATGTCCAACGAGCCACCCATTTTAGTTTGTTAATACTATAATTAGGCTTCTCCTATAAGGATGGGAGATTCGGGGTCCTGTGACTAACCCAATAAGGGTGTACATTAGGCTATAAAATTATTTCCAAGTGTAAGAATTTCCAGCCTTTATAAACTGTTATTCAGTATTCTTTGACCTACACCACCTGAATGTCCAACGAGCCACCCATTTTAGTTTGTTAATACTATAATTAGGCTTCTCCTATAAGGATAGGAGATTCGGGGTCCTGTGACTAACCCAATAAGGGTGTACATTAGGCTATAAAATTATTTCCAAGAGTAAGAATTTCCAGCCTTTATAAACTGTTGTTCAGTATTCTTTGAACTAAAGCACCTGAATGTCCAACGAGACACCCATTTTAGTTTGTTAATACTATAATTAGGCTTCTCCTATAAGGATAGGAGATTCGGGGTCCTGTGACTAACCCAATAAGGGTGTACATTAGGCTATAAAATTATTTCCAAGAGTAGAATTTCCAGCCTTTATAAACTGTTGTTCAGTATTCTTAGACCTAAAGCACCTGAATGTCCAACGAGACACCCATTTTAGTTTGTTAATACTATAATTAGGCTTCTCCTATAAGGATAGGAGATTCGGGGTCCTGTGACTAACCCAATAAGGGTGTACATTAGGCTATAAAATTATTTCCAAGAGTAAGAATTTCCAGCCTTTATAAACTGTTGTTCAGTATTCTTTGACCTACACCACCTGAATGTCCAACGAGACACCCATTTTAGTTTGTTAATACTATAATTAGGCTTCTCCTATAAGGATAGGAGATTCGGGGTCCTGTGACTAACCCAATAAGGGTGTACATTAGGCTATAAAATTATTTCCAAGAGTAAGAATTTCCAGCCTTTATAAACTGTTGTTCAGTATTCTTTGACCTAAAGCACCTGAATGTCCAACGAGACACCCATTTTAGTTTGTTAATACTATAATTAGGCTTCTCCTATAAGGATAGGAGATTCGGGGTCCTGTGACTAACCCAGTAAGGGTGTACATTAGGCTATAAAATTATTTCCAAGAGTAAGAATTTCCAGCCTTTATAAACTGTTGTTCAGTATTCTTTGACCTACACCACCTGAATGTCCAACGAGCCACCCATTTTAGTTTGTTAATACTATAATTAGGCTTCTCCTATAAGGATAGGAGATTCGGGGTCCTGTGACTAACCCAATAAGGGTGTACATTAGGCTATAAAATTATTTCCAAGAGTAAGAATTTCCAGCCTTTATAAACTGTTGTTCAGTATTCTTTGACCTAAAGCACCTGAATGTCCAACGAGACACCCATTTTAGTTTGTTAATACTATAATTAGGCTTCTCCTATAAGGATAGGAGATTCGGGGTCCTGTGACTAACCCAATAAGGGTGTACATTAGGCTATAAAATTATTTCCAAGAGTAAGAATTTCCAGCCTTTATAAACTGTTGTTCAGTATTCTTTGACCTAAAGCACCTGAATGTCCAACGAGACACCCATTTTAGTTTGTTAATACTATAATTAGGCTTCTCCTATAAGGATAGGAGATTCGGGGTCCTGTGACTAACCCAATAAGGGTGTACATTAGGCTATAAAATTATTTCCAAGAGTAAGAATTTCCAGCCTTTATAAACTGTTGTTCAGTATTCTTTGACCTACACCACCTGAATGTCCAACGAGACACCCATTTTAGTTTGTTAATACTATAATTAGGCTTCTCCTATAAGGATAGGAGATTCGGGGTCCTGTGACTAACCCAATAAGGGTGTACATTAGGCTATAAAATTATTTCCAAGAGTAAGAATTTCCAGCCTTTATAAACTGTTGTTCAGTATTCTTTGACCTACACCACCTGAATGTCCAACGAGAAACCCATTTTAGTTTGTTAATACTATAATTAGGCTTCTCCTATAAGGATAGGAGATTCGGGGTCCTGTGACTAACCCAATAAGGGTGTACATTAGGCTATAAAATTATTTCCAAGAGTAAGAATTTCCAGCCTTTATAAACTGTAATTCAGTATTCTTTGACCTACACCACCTGAATGTCCAACGAGACACCCATTTTAGTTTGTTAATACTATAATTAGGCTTCTCCTATAAGGATAGGAGATTCGGGGTCCTGTGACTAACCCAGTAAGGGTGTACATTAGGCTATAAAATTATTTCCAAGAGTAAGAATTTCCAGCCTTTATAAACTGTTGTTCAGTATTCTTTGACCTACAGCACCTGAATGTCCAACGAGACACCCATTTTAGTTTGTTAATACTATAATTAGGCTTCTCCAATAAGGATAGGAGATTCGGGGTCCTGTGACTAACCCAATAAGGGTGTACATTAGGCTATAAAATTATTTCCAAGAGTAAGAATTTCCAGCCTTTATAAACTGTTGTTCAGTATTCTTTGACCTACACCACCTGAATGTCCAACGAGAAACCCATTTTAGTTTGTTAATACTATAATTAGGCTTCTCCTATAAGGATTGGAGATTCGGGGTCCTGTGACTAACCCAGTAAGGGTGTACATTAGGCTATAAAATTATTTCCAAGAGTAAGAATTTCCAGCCTTTATAAACTGTTGTTCAGTATTCTTTGACCTATAGCACCTGAATGTCCAACGTGACACCCATTTTAGTTTGTTAATACTATAATTAGGCTTCTCCTATAAGGATAGGAGATTCGGGGTCCTGTGACTAACCCAGTAAGGGTGTACATTAGGCTATAAAATTATTTCCAAGAGTAAGAATTTCCAGCCTTTATAAACTGTTGTTCAGTATTCTTTGACCTACAGCACCTGAATGTCCAACTAGACACCCATTTTAGTTTGTTAATACTATAATTAGGCTTCTCCTATAAGGATAGGAGATTCGGGGTCCTGTGACTAACCCAATAAGGGTGTACATTAGGCTATAAAATTATTTCCAAGAGTAAGAATTTGCAGCCTTTATAAACTGTTGTTCAGTATTCTTTGACCTAAAGCACCTGAATGTCCAACGAGACACCCATTTTAGTTTTTTAATACTATAATTAGGCTTCTCCTATAAGGATAGGAGATTCGGGGTCCTGTGACTAACCAACCCAATAAGGGTGTACATTAGGCTATAAAATTATTTCCAAGAGTAAGAATTTCCAGCCTTCATAAACTGTTGTTCAGTATTCTTTGACCTACAGCACCTGAATGTCCAACTAGACACCCATTTTAGTTTGTTAATACTATAATTAGGCTTCTCCTATAAGGATAGGAGATTCGGGGTCCTGTGACTAACCCAATAAGGGTGTACATTAGGCTATAAAATTATTTCCAAGAGTAAGAATTTCCAGCCTTTATAAACTGTTGTTCAGTATTCTTTGACCTAAAGCACCTGAATGTCCAACGAGACACCCATTTTAGTTTGTTAATACTATAATTAGGCTTCTCCTATAAGGATAGGAGATTCGGGGTCCTGTGACTAACCAACCCAATAAGGGTGTACATTAGGCTATAAAATTATTTCCAAGAGTAAGAATTTCCAGCCTTTATAAACTGTTGTTCAGTATTCTTTGACCTACAGCACCTGAATGTCCAACTAGACACCCATTTTAGTTTGTTAATACTATAATTAGGCTTCTCCTATAAGGATAGGAGATTCGGGGTCCTGTGACTAACCAACCCAATAAGGGTGTACATTAGGCTATAAAATTATTTCCAAGAGTAAGAATTTCCAGCCTTTATAAACTGTAATTCAGTATTCTTTGACCTACACCACCTGAATGTCCAACGAGACACCCATTTTAGTTTGTTAATACTATAATTAGGCTTCTCCTATAAGGATAGGAGATTCGGGGTCCTGTGACTAACCCAGTAAGGGTGTACATTAGGCTATAAAATTATTTCCAAGAGTAAGAATTTCCAGCCTTTATAAACTGTTGTTCAGTATTCTTTGACCTACAGCACCTGAATGTCCAACGAGACACCCATTTTAGTTTGTTAATACTATAATTAGGCTTCTCCAATAAGGATAGGAGATTCGGGGTCCTGTGACTAACCCAATAAGGGTGTACATTAGGCTATAAAATTATTTCCAAGAGTAAGAATTTCCAGCCTTTATAAACTGTTGTTCAGTATTCTTTGACCTACACCACCTGAATGTCCAACGAGCCACCCATTTTAGTTTGTTAATACTATAATTAGGCTTCTCCTATAAGGATAGGAGATTCGGGGTCCTGTGACTAACCCAATAAGGGTGTACATTAGGCTATAAAATTATTTCCAAGAGTAAGAATTTCCAGCCTTTATAAACTGTTGTTCAGTATTCTTTGACCTACAGCACCTGAATGTCCAACGAGACACCCATTTTAGTTTGTTAATACTATAA
The DNA here is from genome assembly GCA_028751855.1 of Ambrosia trifida. Taxonomy (NCBI): domain Eukaryota; kingdom Viridiplantae; phylum Streptophyta; class Magnoliopsida; order Asterales; family Asteraceae; genus Ambrosia; species Ambrosia trifida. The sequence goes on along the minus strand of CM054126.1, from coordinate 609,982 downwards.
TTAGGCTTCTCCAATAAGGATAGGAGATTCGGGGTCCTGTGACTAACCCAATAAGGGTGTACATTAGGCTATAAAATTATTTCCAAGAGTAAGAATTTCCAGCCTTTATAAACTGTTGTTCAGTATTCTTTGACCTACACCACCTGAATGTCCAACGAGCCACCCATTTTAGTTTGTTAATACTATAATTAGGCTTCTCCTATAAGGATAGGAGATTCGGGGTCCTGTGACTAACCCAATAAGGGTGTACATTAGGCTATAAAATTATTTCCAAGAGTAAGAATTTCCAGCCTTTATAAACTGTTGTTCAGTATTCTTTGACCTAAAGCACCTGAATGTCCAACGAGACACCCATTTTAGTTTGTTAATACTATAATTAGGCTTCTCCTATAAGGATAGGAGATTCGGGGTCCTGTGACTAACCCAATAAGGGTGTACATTAGGCTATAAAATTATTTCCAAGAGTAAGAATTTCCAGCCTTTATAAACTGTTGTTCAGTATTCTTTGACCTAAAGCACCTGAATGTCCAACGAGACACCCATTTTAGTTTGTTAATACTATAATTAGGCTTCTCCTATAAGGATAGGAGATTCGGGGTCCTGTGACTAACCCAATAAGGGTGTACATTAGGCTATAAAATTATTTCCAAGAGTAAGAATTTCCAGCCTTTATAAACTGTTGTTCAGTATTCTTTGACCTACACCACCTGAATGTCCAACGAGACACCCATTTTAGTTTGTTAATACTATAATTAGGCTTCTCCTATAAGGATAGGAGATTCGGGGTCCTGTGACTAACCCAATAAGGGTGTACATTAGGCTATAAAATTATTTCCAAGAGTAAGAATTTCCAGCCTTTATAAACTGTTGTTCAGTATTCTTTGACCTAAAGCACCTGAATGTCCAACGAGCCACCCATTTTAGTTTGTTAATACTATAATTAGGCTTCTCCTATAAGGATAGGAGATTCGGGGTCCTGTGACTAACCCAATAAGGGTGTACATTAGGCTATAAAATTATTTCCAAGAGTAAGAATTTCCAGCCTTTATAAACTGTTGTTCAGTATTCTTTGACCTAAAGCACCTGAATGTCCAACGAGACACCCATTTTAGTTTGTTAATACTATAATTAGGCTTCTCCTATAAGGATAGGAGATTCGGGGTCCTGTGACTAACCCAATAAGGGTGTACATTAGGCTATAAAATTATTTCCAAGAGTAAGAATTTCCAGCCTTTATAAACTGTTGTTCAGTATTCTTTGACCTAAAGCACCTGAATGTCCAACGAGACACCCATTTTAGTTTGTTAATACTATAATTAGGCTTCTCCTATAAGGATAGGAGATTCGGGGTCCTGTGACTAACCAACCCAATAAGGGTGTACATTAGGCTATAAAATTATTTCCAAGAGTAAGAATTTCCAGCCTTTATAAACTGTAATTCAGTATTCTTTGACCTACACCACCTGAATGTCCAACGAGACACCCATTTTAGTTTGTTAATACTATAATTAGGCTTCTCCTATAAGGATAGGAGATTCGGGGTCCTGTGACTAACCCAGTAAGGGTGTACATTAGGCTATAAAATTATTTCCAAGAGTAAGAATTTCCAGCCTTTATAAACTGTTGTTCAGTATTCTTTGACCTACAGCACCTGAATGTCCAACGAGACACCCATTTTAGTTTGTTAATACTATAATTAGGCTTCTCCAATAAGGATAGGAGATTCGGGGTCCTGTGACTAACCCAATAAGGGTGTACATTAGGCTATAAAATTATTTCCAAGAGTAAGAATTTCCAGCCTTTATAAACTGTTGTTCAGTATTCTTTGACCTACACCACCTGAATGTCCAACGAGCCACCCATTTTAGTTTGTTAATACTATAATTAGGCTTCTCCTATAAGGATAGGAGATTCGGGGTCCTGTGACTAACCCAATAAGGGTGTACATTAGGCTATAAAATTATTTCCAAGAGTAAGAATTTCCAGCCTTTATAAACTGTTGTTCAGTATTCTTTGACCTAAAGCACCTGAATGTCCAACGAGACACCCATTTTAGTTTGTTAATACTATAATTAGGCTTCTCCTATAAGGATAGGAGATTCGGGGTCCTGTGACTAACCCAATAAGGGTGTACATTAGGCTATAAAATTATTTCCAAGAGTAAGAATTTCCAGCCTTTATAAACTGTTGTTCAGTATTCTTTGACCTAAAGCACCTGAATGTCCAACGAGACACCCATTTTAGTTTGTTAATACTATAATTAGGCTTCTCCTATAAGGATAGGAGATTCGGGGTCCTGTGACTAACCCAATAAGGGTGTACATTAGGCTATAAAATTATTTCCAAGAGTAAGAATTTCCAGCCTTTATAAACTGTTGTTCAGTATTCTTTGACCTACACCACCTGAATGTCCAACGAGACACCCATTTTAGTTTGTTAATACTATAATTAGGCTTCTCCTATAAGGATAGGAGATTCGGGGTCCTGTGACTAACCCAATAAGGGTGTACATTAGGCTATAAAATTATTTCCAAGAGTAAGAATTTCCAGCCTTTATAAACTGTTGTTCAGTATTCTTTGACCTACACCACCTGAATGTCCAACGAGAAACCCATTTTAGTTTGTTAATACTATAATTAGGCTTCTCCTATAAGGATAGGAGATTCGGGGTCCTGTGACTAACCCAATAAGGGTGTACATTAGGCTATAAAATTATTTCCAAGAGTAAGAATTTCCAGCCTTTATAAACTGTAATTCAGTATTCTTTGACCTACACCACCTGAATGTCCAACGAGACACCCATTTTAGTTTGTTAATACTATAATTAGGCTTCTCCTATAAGGATAGGAGATTCGGGGTCCTGTGACTAACCCAGTAAGGGTGTACATTAGGCTATAAAATTATTTCCAAGAGTAAGAATTTCCAGCCTTTATAAACTGTTGTTCAGTATTCTTTGACCTACACCACCTGAATGTCCAACGAGAAACCCATTTTAGTTTGTTAATACTATAATTAGGCTTCTCCTATAAGGATAGGAGATTCGGGGTCCTGTGACTAACCCAATAAGGGTGTACATTAGGCTATAAAATTATTTCCAAGAGTAAGAATTTCCAGCCTTTATAAACTGTAATTCAGTATTCTTTGACCTACACCACCTGAATGTCCAACGAGACACCCATTTTAGTTTGTTAATACTATAATTAGGCTTCTCCTATAAGGATAGGAGATTCGGGGTCCTGTGACTAACCCAGTAAGGGTGTACATTAGGCTATAAAATTATTTCCAAGAGTAAGAATTTCCAGCCTTTATAAACTGTTGTTCAGTATTCTTTGACCTACACCACCTGAATGTCCAACGAGAAACCCATTTTAGTTTGTTAATACTATAATTAGGCTTCTCCTATAAGGATAGGAGATTCGGGGTCCTGTGACTAACCCAGTAAGGGTGTACATTAGGCTATAAAATTATTTCCAAGAGTAAGAATTTCCAGCCTTTATAAACTGTTGTTCAGTATTCTTTGACCTACAGCACCTGAATGTCCAACGAGACACCCATTTTAGTTTGTTAATACTATAATTAGGCTTCTCCAATAAGGATAGGAGATTCGGGGTCCTGTGACTAACCCAATAAGGGTGTACATTAGGCTATAAAATTATTTCCAAGAGTAAGAATTTCCAGCCTTTATAAACTGTTGTTCAGTATTCTTTGACCTACACCACCTGAATGTCCAACGAGAAACCCATTTTAGTTTGTTAATACTATAATTAGGCTTCTCCTATAAGGATAGGAGATTCGGGGTCCTGTGACTAACCCAATAAGGGTGTACATTAGGCTATAAAATTATTTCCAAGAGTAAGAATTTCCAGCCTTTATAAACTGTTGTTCAGTATTCTTTGACCTACACCACCTGAATGTCCAACGAGAAACCCATTTTAGTTTGTTAATACTATAATTAGGCTTCTCCTATAAGGATAGGAGATTCGGGGTCCTGTGACTAACCCAATAAGGGTGTACATTAGGCTATAAAATTATTTCCAAGAGTAAGAATTTCCAGCCTTTATAAACTGTAATTCAGTATTCTTTGACCTACACCACCTGAATGTCCAACGAGACACCCATTTTAGTTTGTTAATACTATAATTAGGCTTCTCCTATAAGGATAGGAGATTCGGGGTCCTGTGACTAACCCAGTAAGGGTGTACATTAGGCTATAAAATTATTTCCAAGAGTAAGAATTTCCAGCCTTTATAAACTGTTGTTCAGTATTCTTTGACCTACACCACCTGAATGTCCAACGAGAAACCCATTTTAGTTTGTTAATACTATAATTAGGCTTCTCCTATAAGGATAGGAGATTCGGGGTCCTGTGACTAACCCAATAAGGGTGTACATTAGGCTATAAAATTATTTCCAAGAGTAAGAATTTCCAGCCTTTATAAACTGTAATTCAGTATTCTTTGACCTACACCACCTGAATGTCCAACGAGACACCCATTTTAGTTTGTTAATACTATAATTAGGCTTCTCCTATAAGGATAGGAGATTCGGGGTCCTGTGACTAACCCAGTAAGGGTGTACATTAGGCTATAAAATTATTTCCAAGAGTAAGAATTTCCAGCCTTTATAAACTGTTGTTCAGTATTCTTTGACCTACACCACCTGAATGTCCAACGAGAAACCCATTTTAGTTTGTTAATACTATAATTAGGCTTCTCCTATAAGGATAGGAGATTCGGGGTCCTGTGACTAACCCAGTAAGGGTGTACATTAGGCTATAAAATTATTTCCAAGAGTAAGAATTTCCAGCCTTTATAAACTGTTGTTCAGTATTCTTTGACCTACAGCACCTGAATGTCCAACGAGACACCCATTTTAGTTTGTTAATACTATAATTAGGCTTCTCCTATAAGGATAGGAGATTCGGGGTCCTGTGACTAACCCAATAAGGGTGTACATTAGGCTATAAAATTATTTCCAAGAGTAAGAATTTCCAGCCTTTATAAACTGTTGTTCAGTATTCTTTGACCTACACCACCTGAATGTCCAACGAGCCACCCATTTTAGTTTGTTAATACTATAATTAGGCTTCTCCTATAAGGATAGGAGATTCGGGGTCCTGTGACTAACCCAATAAGGGTGTACATTAGGCTATAAAATTATTTCCAAGAGAAAGAATTTCCAGCCTTTATAAACTGTTGTTCAGTATTCTTTGACCTAAAGCACCTGAATGTCCAACGAGACACCCATTTTAGTTTGTTAATACTATAATTAGGCTTCTCCTATAAGGATAGGAGATTCGGGGTCCTGTGACTAACCCAATAAGGGTGTACATTAGGCTATAAAATTATTTCCAAGAGTAAGAATTTCCAGCCTTTATAAACTGTTGTTCAGTATTCTTTGACCTAAAGCACCTGAATGTCCAACGAGACACCCATTTTAGTTTGTTAATACTATAATTAGGCTTCTCCTATAAGGATAGGAGATTCGGGGTCCTGTGACTAACCCAATAAGGGTGTACATTAGGCTATAAAATTATTTCCAAGAGTAAGAATTTCCAGCCTTTATAAACTGTTGTTCAGTATTCTTTGACCTACACCACCTGAATGTCCAACGAGACACCCATTTTAGTTTGTTAATACTATAATTAGGCTTCTCCTATAAGGATAGGAGATTCGGGGTCCTGTGACTAACCCAATAAGGGTGTACATTAGGCTATAAAATTATTTCCAAGAGTAAGAATTTCCAGCCTTTATAAACTGTTGTTCAGTATTCTTTGACCTACACCACCTGAATGTCCAACGAGAAACCCATTTTAGTTTGTTAATACTATAATTAGGCTTCTCCTATAAGGATAGGAGATTCGGGGTCCTGTGACTAACCCAATAAGGGTGTACATTAGGCTATAAAATTATTTCCAAGAGTAAGAATTTCCAGCCTTTATAAACTGTAATTCAGTATTCTTTGACCTACACCACCTGAATGTCCAACGAGAACCCATTTTAGTTTGTTAATACTATAATTAGGCTTCTCCTATAAGGATAGGAGATTCGGGGTCCTGTGACTAACCCAGTAAGGGTGTACATTAGGCTATAAAATTATTTCCAAGAGTAAGAATTTCCAGCCTTTATAAACTGTTGTTCAGTATTCTATGACCTACAGCACCTGAATGTCCAACGAGACACCCATTTTAGTTTGTTAATACTATAATTAGGCTTCTCCAATAAGGATAGGAGATTCGGGGTCCTGTGACTAACCCAATAAGGGTGTACATTAGGCTATAAAATTATTTCCAAGAGTAAGAATTTCCAGCCTTTATAAACTGTTGTTCAGTATTCTTTGACCTACACCACCTGAATGTCCAACGAGAAACCCATTTTAGTTTGTTAATACTATAATTAGGCTTCTCCTATAAGGATTGGAGATTCGGGGTCCTGTGACTAACCCAGTAAGGGTGTACATTAGGCTATAAAATTATTTCCAAGAGTAAGAATTTCCAGCCTTTATAAACTGTTGTTCAGTATTCTTTGACCTACAGCACCTGAATGTCCAACGTGACACCCATTTTAGTTTGTTAATACTATAATTAGGCTTCTCCTATAAGGATAGGAGATTCGGGGTCCTGTGACTAACCCAGTAAGGGTGTACATTAGGCTATAAAATTATTTCCAAGAGTAAGAATTTCCAGCCTTTATAAACTGTTGTTCAGTATTCTTTGACCTACAGCACCTGAATGTCCAACTAGACACCCATTTTAGTTTGTTAATACTATAATTAGGCTTCTCCTATAAGGATAGGAGATTCGGGGTCCTGTGACTAACCCAATAAGGGTGTACATTAGGCTATAAAATTATTTCCAAGAGTAAGAATTTGCAGTCTTTATAAACTGTTGTTCAGTATTCTTTGACCTAAAGCACCTGAATGTCCAACGAGACACCCATTTTAGTTTTTTAATACTATAATTAGGCTTCTCCTATAAGGATAGGAGATTCGGGGTCCTGTGACTAACCAACCCAATAAGGGTGTACATTAGGCTATAAAATTATTTCCAAGAGTAAGAATTTCCAGCCTTTATAAACTGTTGTTCAGTATTCTTTGACCTACAGCACCTGAATGTCCAACTAGACACCCATTTTAGTTTGTTAATACTATAATTAGGCTTCTCCTATAAGGATAGGAGATTCGGGGTCCTGTGACTAACCCAATAAGGGTGTACATTAGGCTATAAAATTATTTCCAAGAGTAAGAATTTCCAGCCTTTATAAACTGTTGTTCAGTATTCTTTGACCTAAAGCACCTGAATGTCCAACGAGACACCCATTTTAGTTTGTTAATACTATAATTAGGCTTCTCCTATAAGGATTGGAGATTCGGGGTCCTGTGACTAACCAACCCAATAAGGGTGTACATTAGGCTATAAAATTATTTCCAAGAGTAAGAATTTCCAGCCTTTATAAACTGTAATTCAGTATTCTTTGACCTACACCACCTGAATGTCCAACGAGACACCCATTTTAGTTTGTTAATACTATAATTAGGCTTCTCCTATAAGGATAGGAGATTCGGGGTCCTGTGACTAACCCAGTAAGGGTGTACATTAGGCTATAAAATTATTTCCAAGAGTAAGAATTTCCAGCCTTTATAAACTGTTGTTCAGTATTCTTTGACCTACAGCACCTGAATGTCCAACGAGACACCCATTTTAGTTTGTTAATACTATAATTAGGCTTCTCCAATAAGGATAGGAGATTCGGGGTCCTGTGACTAACCCAATAAGGGTGTACATTAGGCTATAAAATTATTTCCAAGAGTAAGAATTTCCAGCCTTTATAAACTGTTGTTCAGTATTCTTTGACCTACACCACCTGAATCTCCAACGAGAAACCCATTTTAGTTTGTTAATACTATAATTAGGCTTCTCCTATAAGGATTGGAGATTCGGGGTCCTGTGACTAACCCAGTAAGGGTGTACATTAGGCTATAAAATTATTTCCAAGAGTAAGAATTTCCAGCCTTTATAAACTGTTGTTCAGTATTCTTTGACCTACAGCACCTGAATGTCCAACGTGACACCCATTTTAGTTTGTTAATACTATAATTAGGCTTCTCCTATAAGGATAGGAGATTCGGGGTCCTGTGACTAACCCAGTAAGGGTGTACATTAGGCTATAAAATTATTTCCAAGAGTAAGAATTTCCAGCCTTTATAAACTGTTGTTCAGTATTCTTTGACCTACAGCACCTGAATGTCCAACTAGACACCCATTTTAGTTTGTTAATACTATAATTAGGCTTCTCCTATAAGGATAGGAGATTCAGGGTCCTGTGACTAACCCAATAAGGGTGTACATTAGGCTATAAAATTATTTCCAAGAGTAAGAATTTCCAGCCTTTATAAACTGTTGTTCAGTATTCTTTGACCTAAAGCACCTGAATGTCCAACGAGACACCCATTTTAGTTTGTTAATACTATAATTAGGCTTCTCCTATAAGGATAGGAGATTCGGGGTCCTGTGACTAACCAACCCAATAAGGGTGTACATTAGGCTATAAAATTATTTCCAAGAGTAAGAATATCCAGCCTTTATAAACTGTTGTTCAGTATTCTTTGACCTACAGCACCTGAATGTCCAACTAGACACCCATTTTAGTTTGTTAATACTATAATTAGGCTTCTCCTATAAGGATAGGAGATTCGGGGTCCTGTGACTAACCCAATAAGGGTGTACATTAGGCTATAAAATTATTTCCAAGAGTAAGAATTTCCAGCCTTTATAAACTGTTGTTCAGTATTCTTTGACCTAAAGCACCTGAATGTCCAACGAGACACCCATTTTAGTTTGTTAATACTATAATTAGACTTCTCCTATAAGGATAGGAGATTCGGGGTCCTGTGACTAACCAACCCAATAAGGGTGTACATTAGGCTATAAAATTATTTCCAAGAGTAAGAATTTCCAGCCTTTATAAACTGTAATTCAGTATTCTTTGACCTACACCACCTGAATGTCCAACGAGACACCCATTTTAGTTTGTTAATACTATAATTAGGCTTCTCCTATAAGGATAGGAGATTCGGGGTCCTGTGACTAACCCAGTAAGGGTGTACATTAGGCTATAAAATTATTTCCAAGAGTAAGAATTTCCAGCCTTTATAAACTGTTGTTCAGTATTCTTTGACCTACAGCACCTGAATGTCCAACGAGACATCCATTTTAGTTTGTTAATACTATAATTAGGCTTCTCCTATAAGGATAGGAGATTCGGGGTCCTGTGACTAACCAACCCAATAAGGGTGTACATTAGGCTATAAAATTATTTCCAAGAGTAAGAATTTCCAGCCTTTATAAACTGTTGTTCAGTATTCTTTGACCTACAGCACCTGAAAGTCCAACGAGATACCCATTTTAGTTTGTTAATACTATAATTATGCTTCTCCTATAAGGATAGGAGATTCGGGGTCCCGTGACTAACCCAATAAGGGTGTACATTAGGCTATAAAATTATTTCCAAGAGTAAGAATTTCCAGCCTTTATAAACTGTTGTTCAGTATTCTTTGACCTACACCACCTGAATGTCCAACGAGACACCCATTTTAGTTTGTTAATACTATAATTAGGCTTCTCCTATAAGGATAGGAGATTCGGGGTCCTGTGACTAACCCAATAAGGGTGTACATTAGGCTATAAAATTATTTCCAAGAGTAAGAATTTCCAGCCTTTATAAACTGTTGTTCAGTATTCTTTGACCTACACCACCTGAATGTCCAACGAGACACCCATTTTAGTTTGTTAATACTATAATTAGGCTTCTCCTATAAGGATAGGAGATTCGGGGTCCTGTGACTAACCCAGTAAGGGTGTACATTAGGCTATAAAATTATTTCCAAGAGTAAGAATTTCCAGCCTTTATAAATTGTTGTTCAGTATTCTTTGACCTACAGCACCTGAATGTCCAACGAGACACCCATTTTAGTTTGTTAATACTATAATTAGGCTTCTCCAATAAGGATAGGAGATTCGGGGTCCTGTGACTAACCCAATAAGGGTGTACATTAGGCTATAAAATTATTTCCAAGAGTAAGAATTTCCAGCCTTTATAAACTGTTGTTCAGTATTCTTTGACCTACACCACCTGAATGTCCAACGAGAAACCCATTTTAGTTTGTTAATACTATAATTAGGCTTCTCCTATAAGGATTGGAGATTCGGGGTCCTGTGACTAACCCAGTAAGGGTGTACATTAGGCTATAAAATTATTTCCAAGAGTAAGAATTTCCAGCCTTTATAAACTGTTGTTCAGTATTCTTTGACCTACAGCACCTGAATGTCCAACGTGACACCCATTTTAGTTTGTTAATACTATAATTATGCTTCTCCTATAAGGATAGGAGATTCGGGGTCCTGTGACTAACCCAGTAAGGGTGTACATTAGGCTATAAAATTATTTCCAAGAGTAAGAATTTCCAGCCTTTATAAACTGTTGTTCAGTATTCTTTGACCTACAGCACCTGAATGTCCAACTAGACACCCATTTTAGTTTGTTAATACTATAATTAGGCTTCTCCTATAAGGATAGGAGATTCGGGGTCCTGTGACTAACCCAATAAGGGTGTACATTAGGCTATAAAATTATTTCCAAGAGTAAGAATTTGCAGCCTTTATAAACTGTTGTTCAGTATTCTTTGACCTAAAGCACCTGAATGTCCAACGAGACACCCATTTTAGTTTGCTAATACTATAATTAGGCTTCTCCTATAAGGATAGGAGATTCGGGGTCCTGTGACTAACCAACCCAATAAGGGTGTACATTAGGCTATAAAATTATTTCCAAGAGTAAGAATTTCCAGCCTTTATAAACTGTTGTTCAGTATTCTTTGACCTACAGCACCTGAATGTCCAACTAGACACCCATTTTAGTTTGTTAATACTATAATTAGGCTTCTCCTATAAGGATAGGAGATTCGGGGTCCTGTGACTAACCCAATAAGGGTGTACACTAGGCTATAAAATTATTTCCAAGAGTAAGAATTTCCAGCCTTTATAAACTGTTGTTCAGTATTCTTTGACCTAAAGCACCTGAATGTCCAACGAGACACCCATTTTAGTTTGTTAATGCTATAATTAGGCTTCTCCTATAAGGATAGGAGATTCGGGGTCCTGTGACTAACCAACCCAATAAGGGTGTACATTAGGCTATAAAATTATTTCCAAGAGTAAGAATTTCCAGCCTTTATAAACTGTAATTCAGTATTCTTTGACCTACACCACCTGACTGTCCAACGAGACACCCATTTTAGTTTGTTAATACTATAATTAGGCTTCTCCTATAAGGATAGGAGATTCGGGGTCCTGTGACTAACCCAGTAAGGGTGTACATTAGGCTATAAAATTATTTCCAAGAGTAAGAATTTCCAGCCTTTATAAACTGTTGTTCAGTATTCTTTGACCTACAGCACCTGAATGTCCAACGAGACACCCATTTTAGTTTGTTAATACTATAATTAGGCTTCTCCTATAAGGATAGGAGATTCGGGGTCCTGTGACTAACCAACCCAATAAGGGTGTACATTAGGCTATAAAATTATTTCCAAGAGTAAGAATTTCCAGCGTTTATAAACTGTTGTTCAGTATTCTTTGACCTACAGCACCTGAAAGTCCAACGAGATACCCATTTTAGTTTGTTAATACTATAATTATGCTTCTCCTATAAGGATAGGAGATTCGGGGTCCCGTGACTAACCCAATAAGGGTGTACATTAGGCTATAAAATTATTTCCAAGAGTAAGAATTTGCAGCCTTTATAAACTGTTGTTCAGTATTCTTTGACCTAAAGCACCTGAATGTCCAACGAGACACCCATTTTAGTTTGTTAATACTATAATTAGGCTTCTCCTATAAGGATAGGAGATTCGGGGTCCTGTGACTAACCCAATAAGGGTGTACATTAGGCTATAAAATTATTTCCAAGAGTAAGAATTTCCAGCCTTTATAAACTGTTGTTCAGTATTCTTTGACCTACACCACCTGAATGTCCAACGAGAAACCCATTTTAGTTTGTTAATACTATAATTAGGCTTCTCCTATAAGGATTGGAGATTCGGGGTCCTGTGACTAACCCAGTAAGGGTGTACATTAGGCTATAAAATTATTTCCAAGAGTAAGAATTTCCAGCCTTTATAAACTGTTGTTCAGTATTCTTTGACCTACACCACCTGAATGTCCAACGAGACACCCATTTTAGTTTGTTAATACTATAATTAGGCTTCTCCTATAAGGATAGGAGATTCGGGGTCCTGTGACTAACCCAGTAAGGGTGTACATTAGGCTATAAAATTATTTCCAAGAGTAAGAATTTCCAGCCTTTATAAATTGTTGTTCAGTATTCTTTGACCTACAGCACCTGAATGTCCAACGAGACACCCATTTTAGTTTGTTAATACTATAATTAGGCTTCTCCAATAAGGATAGGAGATTCGGGGTCCTGTGACTAACCCAATAAGGGTGTACATTAGGCTATAAAATTATTTCCAAGAGTAAGAATTTCCAGCCTTTATAAACTGTTGTTCAGTATTCTTTGACCTACACCACCTGAATGTCCAACGAGAAACCCATTTTAGTTTGTTAATACTATAATTAGGCTTCTCCTATAAGGATTGGAGATTCGGGGTCCTGTGACTAACCCAGTAAGGGTGTACATTAGGCTATAAAATTATTTCCAAGAGTAAGAATTTCCAGCCTTTATAAACTGTTGTTCAGTATTCTTTGACCTACAGCACCTGAATGTCCAACGTGACACCCATTTTAGTTTGTTAATACTATAATTATGCTTCTCCTATAAGGATAGGAGATTCGGGGTCCTGTGACTAACCCAGTAAGGGTGTACATTAGGCTATAAAATTATTTCCAAGAGTAAGAATTTCCAGCCTTTATAAACTGTTGTTCAGTATTCTTTGACCTACAGCACCTGAATGTCCAACTAGACACCAATTTTAGTTTGTTAATACTATAATTAGGCTTCTCCTATAAGGATAGGAGATTCGGGGTCCTGTGACTAACCCAATAAGGGTGTACATTAGGCTATAAAATTATTTCCAAGAGTAAGAATTTGCAGCCTTTATAAACTGTTGTTCAGTATTCTTTGACCTAAAGCACCTGAATGTCCAACGAGACACCCATTTTAGTTTGTTAATACTATAATTAGGCTTCTCCTATAAGGATAGGAGATTCGGGGTCCTGTGACTAACCAACCCAATAAGGGTGTACATTAGGCTATAAAATTATTTCCAAGAGTAAGAATTTCCAGCCTTTATAAACTGTAATTCAGTATTCTTTGACCTACACCACCTGACTGTCCAACGAGACACCCATTTTAGTTTGTTAATACTATAATTAGGCTTCTCCTATAAGGATAGGAGATTCGGGGTCCTGTGACTAACCCAATAAGGGTGTACATTAGGCTATAAAATTATTTCCAAGAGTAAGAATTTCCAGCCTTTATAAACTGTTGTTCAGTATTCTTTGACCTACACCACCTGAATGTCCAACGAGAAACCCATTTTAGTTTGTTAATACTATAATTAGGCTTCTCCTATAAGGATTGGAGATTCGGGGTCCTGTGACTAACCCAGTAAGGGTGTACATTAGGCTATAAAATTATTTCCAAGAGTAAGAATTTCCAGCCTTTATAAACTGTTGTTCAGTATTCTTTGACCTACAGCACCTGAATGTCCAACGTGACACCCATTTTAGTTTGTTAATACTATAATTATGCTTCTCCTATAAGGATAGGAGATTCGGGGTCCTGTGACTAACCCAGTAAGGGTGTACATTAGGCTATAAAATTATTTCCAAGAGTAAGAATTTCCAGCCTTTATAAACTGTTGTTCAGTATTCTTTGACCTACAGCACCTGAATGTCCAACTAGACACCAATTTTAGTTTGTTAATACTATAATTAGGCTTCTCCTATAAGGATAGGAGATTCGGGGTCCTGTGACTAACCCAATAAGGGTGTACATTAGGCTATAAAATTATTTCCAAGAGTAAGAATTTGCAGCCTTTATAAACTGTTGTTCAGTATTCTTTGACCTAAAGCACCTGAATGTCCAACGAGACACCCATTTTAGTTTGTTAATACTATAATTAGGCTTCTCCTATAAGGATAGGAGATTCGGGGTCCTGTGACTAACCAACCCAATAAGGGTGTACATTAGGCTATAAAATTATTTCCAAGAGTAAGAATTTCCAGCCTTTATAAACTGTAATTCAGTATTCTTTGACCTACACCACCTGACTGTCCAACGAGACACCCATTTTAGTTTGTTAATACTATAATTATGCTTCTCCTATAAGGATAGGAGATTCGGGGTCCTGTGACTAACCCAGTAAGGGTGTACATTAGGCTATAAAATTATTTCCAAGAGTAAGAATTTCCAGCCTTTATAAACTGTTGTTCAGTATTCTTTGACCTACACCACCTGAATGTCCAACTAGACACCAATTTTAGTTTGTTAATACTATAATTAGGCTTCTCCTATAAGGATAGGAGATTCGGGGTCCTGTGACTAACCCAGTAAGGGTGTACATTAGGCTATAAAATTATTTCCAAGAGTAAGAATTTCCAGCCTTTATAAACTGTTGTTCAGTATTCTTTGACCTACAGCACCTGAATGTCCAACGAGACACCCATTTTAGTTTGTTAATACTATAATTAGGCTTCTCCTATAAGGATAGGAGATTCGGGGTCCTGTGACTAACCAACCCAATAAGGGTGTACATTAGGCTATAAAATTATTTCCAAGAGTAAGAATTTCCAGCCTTTATAAACTGTAATTCAGTATTCTTTGACCTACACCACCTGACTGTCCAACGAGACACCCATTTTAGTTTGTTAATACTATAATTAGGCTTCTCCTATAAGGATAGGAGATTCGGGGTCCTGTGACTAACCCAGTAAGGGTGTACATTAGGCTATAAAATTATTTCCAAGAGTAAGAATTTCCAGCCTTTATAAATTGTTGTTCAGTATTCTTTGACCTACAGCACCTGAATGTCCAACGAGACACCCATTTTAGTTTGTTAATACTATAATTAGGCTTCTCCAATAAGGATAGGAGATTCGGGGTCCTGTGACTAACCCAATAAGGGTGTACATTAGGCTATAAAATTATTTCCAAGAGTAAGAATTTCCAGCCTTTATAAACTGTTGTTCAGTATTCTTTGACCTACACCACCTGAATGTCCAACGAGAAACCCATTTTAGTTTGTTAATACTATAATTAGGCTTCTCCTATAAGGATTGGAGATTCGGGGTCCTGTGACTAACCCAGTAAGGGTGTACATTAGGCTATAAAATTATTTCCAAGAGTAAGAATTTCCAGCCTTTATAAACTGTTGTTCAGTATTCTTTGACCTACAGCACCTGAATGTCCAACGTGACACCCATTTTAGTTTGTTAATACTATAATTATGCTTCTCCTATAAGGATAGGAGATTCGGGGTCCTGTGACTAACCCAGTAAGGGTGTACATTAGGCTATAAAATTATTTCCAAGAGTAAGAATTTCCAGCCTTTATAAACTGTTGTTCAGTATTCTTTGACCTACAGCACCTGAATGTCCAACTAGACACCCATTTTAGTTTGTTAATACTATAATTAGGCTTCTCCTATAAGGATAGGAGATTCGGGGTCCTGTGACTAACCCAATAAGGGTGTACATTAGGCTATAAAATTATTTCCAAGAGTAAGAATTTGCAGCCTTTATAAACTGTTGTTCAGTATTCTTTGACCTAAAGCACCTGAATGTCCAACGAGACACCCATTTTAGTTTGCTAATACTATAATTAGGCTTCTCCTATAAGGATAGGAGATTCGGGGTCCTGTGACTAACCAACCCAATAAGGGTGTACATTAGGCTATAAAATTATTTCCAAGAGTAAGAATTTCCAGCCTTTATAAACTGTTGTTCAGTATTCTTTGACCTACAGCACCTGAATGTCCAACTAGACACCCATTTTAGTTTGTTAATACTATAATTAGGCTTCTCCTATAAGGATAGGAGATTCGGGGTCCTGTGACTAACCCAATAAGGGTGTACACTAGGCTATAAAATTATTTCCAAGAGTAAGAATTTCCAGCCTTTATAAACTGTTGTTCAGTATTCTTTGACCTAAAGCACCTGAATGTCCAACGAGACACCCATTTTAGTTTGTTAATGCTATAATTAGGCTTCTCCTATAAGGATAGGAGATTCGGGGTCCTGTGACTAACCAACCCAATAAGGGTGTACATTAGGCTATAAAATTATTTCCAAGAGTAAGAATTTCCAGCCTTTATAAACTGTAATTCAGTATTCTTTGACCTACACCACCTGACTGTCCAACGAGACACCCATTTTAGTTTGTTAATACTATAATTAGGCTTCTCCTATAAGGATAGGAGATTCGGGGTCCTGTGACTAACCCAGTAAGGGTGTACATTAGGCTATAAAATTATTTCCAAGAGTAAGAATTTCCAGCCTTTATAAACTGTTGTTCAGTATTCTTTGACCTACAGCACCTGAATGTCCAACGAGACACCCATTTTAGTTTGTTAATACTATAATTAGGCTTCTCCTATAAGGATAGGAGATTCGGGGTCCTGTGACTAACCAACCCAATAAGGGTGTACATTAGGCTATAAAATTATTTCCAAGAGTAAGAATTTCCAGCCTTTATAAACTGTTGTTCAGTATTCTTTGACCTACAGCACCTGAAAGTCCAACGAGATACCCATTTTAGTTTGTTAATACTATAATTATGCTTCTCCTATAAGGATAGGAGATTCGGGGTCCCGTGACTAACCCAATAAGGGTGTACATTAGGCTATAAAATTATTTCCAAGAGTAAGAATTTGCAGCCTTTATAAACTGTTGTTCAGTATTCTTTGACCTAAAGCACCTGAATGTCCAACGAGACACCCATTTTAGTTTGTTAATACTATAATTAGGCTTCTCCTATAAGGATAGGAGATTCGGGGTCCTGTGACTAACCCAATAAGGGTGTACATTAGGCTATAAAATTATTTCCAAGAGTAAGAATTTCCAGCCTTTATAAACTGTTGTTCAGTATTCTTTGACCTACACCACCTGAATGTCCAACGAGAAACCCATTTTAGTTTGTTAATACTATAATTAGGCTTCTCCTATAAGGATTGGAGATTCGGGGTCCTGTGACTAACCCAGTAAGGGTGTACATTAGGCTATAAAATTATTTCCAAGAGTAAGAATTTCCAGCCTTTATAAACTGTTGTTCAGTATTCTTTGACCTACACCACCTGAATGTCCAACGAGACACCCATTTTAGTTTGTTAATACTATAATTAGGCTTCTCCTATAAGGATAGGAGATTCGGGGTCCTGTGACTAACCCAGTAAGGGTGTACATTAGGCTATAAAATTATTTCCAAGAGTAAGAATTTCCAGCCTTTATAAATTGTTGTTCAGTATTCTTTGACCTACAGCACCTGAATGTCCAACGAGACACCCATTTTAGTTTGTTAATACTATAATTAGGCTTCTCCAATAAGGATAGGAGATTCGGGGTCCTGTGACTAACCCAATAAGGGTGTACATTAGGCTATAAAATTATTTCCAAGAGTAAGAATTTCCAGCCTTTATAAACTGTTGTTCAGTATTCTTTGACCTACACCACCTGAATGTCCAACGAGAAACCCATTTTAGTTTGTTAATACTATAATTAGGCTTCTCCTATAAGGATTGGAGATTCGGGGTCCTGTGACTAACCCAGTAAGGGTGTACATTAGGCTATAAAATTATTTCCAAGAGTAAGAATTTCCAGCCTTTATAAACTGTTGTTCAGTATTCTTTGACCTACAGCACCTGAATGTCCAACGTGACACCCATTTTAGTTTGTTAATACTATAATTATGCTTCTCCTATAAGGATAGGAGATTCGGGGTCCTGTGACTAACCCAGTAAGGGTGTACATTAGGCTATAAAATTATTTCCAAGAGTAAGAATTTCCAGCCTTTATAAACTGTTGTTCAGTATTCTTTGACCTACAGCACCTGAATGTCCAACTAGACACCAATTTTAGTTTGTTAATACTATAATTAGGCTTCTCCTATAAGGATAGGAGATTCGGGGTCCTGTGACTAACCCAATAAGGGTGTACATTAGGCTATAAAATTATTTCCAAGAGTAAGAATTTGCAGCCTTTATAAACTGTTGTTCAGTATTCTTTGACCTAAAGCACCTGAATGTCCAACGAGACACCCATTTTAGTTTGTTAATACTATAATTAGGCTTCTCCTATAAGGATAGGAGATTCGGGGTCCTGTGACTAACCAACCCAATAAGGGTGTACATTAGGCTATAAAATTATTTCCAAGAGTAAGAATTTCCAGCCTTTATAAACTGTTGTTCAGTATTCTTTGACCTACAGCACCTGAATGTCCAACTAGACACCCATTTTAGTTTGTTAATACTATAATTAGGCTTCTCCTATAAGGATAGGAGATTCGGGGTCCTGTGACTAACCCAATAAGGGTGTACACTAGGCTATAAAATTATTTCCAAGAGTAAGAATTTCCAGCCTTTATAAACTGTTGTTCAGTATTCTTTGACCTAAAGCACCTGAATGTCCAACGAGACACCCATTTTAGTTTGTTAATGCTATAATTAGGCTTCTCCTATAAGGATAGGAGATTCGGGGTCCTGTGACTAACCAACCCAATAAGGGTGTACATTAGGCTATAAAATTATTTCCAAGAGTAAGAATTTCCAGCCTTTATAAACTGTAATTCAGTATTCTTTGACCTACACCACCTGACTGTCCAACGAGACACCCATTTTAGTTTGTTAATACTATAATTAGGCTTCTCCTATAAGGATAGGAGATTCGGGGTCCTGTGACTAACCCAGTAAGGGTGTACATTAGGCTATAAAATTATTTCCAAGAGTAAGAATTTCCAGCCTTTATAAACTGTTGTTCAGTATTCTTTGACCTACAGCACCTGAATGTCCAACGAGACACCCATTTTAGTTTGTTAATACTATAATTAGGCTTCTCCTATAAGGATAGGAGATTCGGGGTCCTGTGACTAACCAACCCAATAAGGGTGTACATTAGGCTATAAAATTATTTCCAAGAGTAAGAATTTCCAGCCTTTATAAACTGTTGTTCAGTATTCTTTGACCTACAGCACCTGAAAGTCCAACGAGATACCCATTTTAGTTTGTTAATACTATAATTATGCTTCTCCTATAAGGATAGGAGATTCGGGGTCCCGTGACTAACCCAATAAGGGTGTACATTAGGCTATAAAATTATTTCCAAGAGTAAGAATTTGCAGCCTTTATAAACTGTTGTTCAGTATTCTTTGACCTAAAGCACCTGAATGTCCAACGAGACACCCATTTTAGTTTGTTAATACTATAATTAGGCTTCTCCTATAAGGATTGGAGATTCGGGGTCCTGTGACTAACCCAGTAAGGGTGTACATTAGGCTATAAAATTATTTCCAAGAGTAAGAATTTCCAGCCTTTATAAACTGTTGTTCAGTATTCTTTGACCTACACCACCTGAATGTCCAACGAGAAACCCATTTTAGTTTGTTAATACTATAATTAGGCTTCTCCTATAAGGATTGGAGATTCGGGGTCCTGTGACTAACCCAGTAAGGGTGTACATTAGGCTATAAAATTATTTCCAAGAGTAAGAATTTCCAGCCTTTATAAACTGTTGTTCAGTATTCTTTGACCTACACCACCTGAATGTCCAACGAGACACCCATTTTAGTTTGTTAATACTATAATTAGGCTTCTCCTATAAGGATAGGAGATTCGGGGTCCTGTGACTAACCCAGTAAGGGTGTACATTAGGCTATAAAATTATTTCCAAGAGTAAGAATTTCCAGCCTTTATAAATTGTTGTTCAGTATTCTTTGACCTACAGCACCTGAATGTCCAACGAGACACCCATTTTAGTTTGTTAATACTATAATTAGGCTTCTCCAATAAGGATAGGAGATTCGGGGTCCTGTGACTAACCCAATAAGGGTGTACATTAGGCTATAAAATTATTTCCAAGAGTAAGAATTTCCAGCCTTTATAAACTGTTGTTCAGTATTCTTTGACCTACACCACCTGAATGTCCAACGAGAAACCCATTTTAGTTTGTTAATACTATAATTAGGCTTCTCCTATAAGGATTGGAGATTCGGGGTCCTGTGACTAACCCAGTAAGGGTGTACATTAGGCTATAAAATTATTTCCAAGAGTAAGAATTTCCAGCCTTTATAAACTGTTGTTCAGTATTCTTTGACCTACAGCACCTGAATGTCCAACGTGACACCCATTTTAGTTTGTTAATACTATAATTATGCTTCTCCTATAAGGATAGGAGATTCGGGGTCCTGTGACTAACCCAGTAAGGGTGTACATTAGGCTATAAAATTATTTCCAAGAGTAAGAATTTCCAGCCTTTATAAACTGTTGTTCAGTATTCTTTGACCTACAGCACCTGAATGTCCAACTAGACACCCATTTTAGTTTGTTAATACTATAATTAGGCTTCTCCTATAAGGATAGGAGATTCGGGGTCCTGTGACTAACCCAATAAGGGTGTACATTAGGCTATAAAATTATTTCCAAGAGTAAGAATTTGCAGCCTTTATAAACTGTTGTTCAGTATTCTTTGACCTAAAGCACCTGAATGTCCAACGAGACACCCATTTTAGTTTGTTAATACTATAATTAGGCTTCTCCTATAAGGATAGGAGATTCGGGGTCCTGTGACTAACCAACCCAATAAGGGTGTACATTAGGCTATAAAATTATTTCCAAGAGTAAGAATTTCCAGCCTTTATAAACTGTTGTTCAGTATTCTTTGACCTACAGCACCTGAATGTCCAACTAGACACCCATTTTAGTTTGTTAATACTATAATTAGGCTTCTCCTATAAGGATAGGAGATTCGGGGTCCTGTGACTAACCCAATAAGGGTGTACACTAGGCTATAAAATTATTTCCAAGAGTAAGAATTTCCAGCCTTTATAAACTGTTGTTCAGTATTCTTTGACCTAAAGCACCTGAATGTCCAACGAGACACCCATTTTAGTTTGTTAATGCTATAATTAGGCTTCTCCTATAAGGATAGGAGATTCGGGGTCCTGTGACTAACCAACCCAATAAGGGTGTACATTAGGCTATAAAATTATTTCCAAGAGTAAGAATTTCCAGCCTTTATAAACTGTAATTCAGTATTCTTTGACCTACACCACCTGACTGTCCAACGAGACACCCATTTTAGTTTGTTAATACTATAATTAGGCTTCTCCTATAAGGATAGGAGATTCGGGGTCCTGTGACTAACCCAGTAAGGGTGTACATTAGGCTATAAAATTATTTCCAAGAGTAAGAATTTCCAGCCTTTATAAACTGTTGTTCAGTATTCTTTGACCTACAGCACCTGAATGTCCAACGAGACACCCATTTTAGTTTGTTAATACTATAATTAGGCTTCTCCTATAAGGATAGGAGATTCGGGGTCCTGTGACTAACCAACCCAATAAGGGTGTACATTAGGCTATAAAATTATTTCCAAGAGTAAGAATTTCCAGCCTTTATAAACTGTTGTTCAGTATTCTTTGACCTACAGCACCTGAAAGTCCAACGAGATACCCATTTTAGTTTGTTAATACTATAATTATGCTTCTCCTATAAGGATAGGAGATTCGGGGTCCCGTGACTAACCCAATAAGGGTGTACATTAGGCTATAAAATTATTTCCAAGAGTAAGAATTTGCAGCCTTTATAAACTGTTGTTCAGTATTCTTTGACCTAAAGCACCTGAATGTCCAACGAGACACCCATTTTAGTTTGTTAATACTATAATTAGGCTTCTCCTATAAGGATAGGAGATTCGGGGTCCTGTGACTAACCAACCCAATAAGGGTGTACATTAGGCTATAAAATTATTTCCAAGAGTAAGAATTTCCAGCCTTTATAAACTGTTGTTCAGTATTCTTTGACCTACAGCACCTGAATGTCCAACTAGACACCCATTTTAGTTTGTTAATACTATAATTAGGCTTCTCCTATAAGGATAGGAGATTCGGGGTCCTGTGACTAACCCAATAAGGGTGTACACTAGGCTATAAAATTATTTCCAAGAGTAAGAATTTCCAGCCTTTATAAACTGTTGTTCAGTATTCTTTGACCTAAAGAACCTGAATGTCCAACGAGACACCCATTTTAGTTTGTTAATGCTATAATTAGGCTTCTCCTATAAGGATAGGAGATTCGGGGTCCTGTGACTAACCAACCCAATAAGGGTGTACATTAGGCTATAAAATTATTTCCAAGAGTAAGAATTTCCAGCCTTTATAAACTGTAATTCAGTATTCTTTGACCTACACCACCTGACTGTCCAACGAGACACCCATTTTAGTTTGTTAATACTATAATTAGGCTTCTCCTATAAGGATAGGAGATTCGGGGTCCTGTGACTAACCCAGTAAGGGTGTACATTAGGCTATAAAATTATTTCCAAGAGTAAGAATTTCCAGCCTTTATAAACTGTTGTTCAGTATTCTTTGACCTACAGCACCTGAATGTCCAACGAGACACCCATTTTAGTTTGTTAATACTATAATTAGGCTTCTCCTATAAGGATAGGAGATTCGGGGTCCTGTGACTAACCAACCCAATAAGGGTGTACATTAGGCTATAAAATTATTTCCAAGAGTAAGAATTTCCAGCCTTTATAAACTGTTGTTCAGTATTCTTTGACCTACAGCACCTGAAAGTCCAACGAGATACCCATTTTAGTTTGTTAATACTATAATTATGCTTCTCCTATAAGGATAGGAGATTCGGGGTCCCGTGACTAACCCAATAAGGGTGTACATTAGGCTTTAAAATTATTTCCAAGAGTAAGAATTTCCAGCCTTTATAAACTGTTGTTCAGTATTCTTTGACTTACACCACCTGAATGTCCAACGAAGCACCCATTTTAGTTTGTTAATACTATAATTAGGCTTCTCCTATAAGGATAGGAGATTCGGGGTGCTGTGACTAACCCAATAAGGGTGTACATTAGGCTATAAAATTATTTCCAAGAGTAAGAATTTCCAGCCTTTATAAACTGTTGTTCAGTATTCTTTGACCTACACCACCTGAATGTCCAACGAGCTACCCATTTTAGTTTGTTAATACTATAATTAGGCTTCTCCTATAAGGATAGGAGATTCGGGGTCCTGTGACTAACCCAATAAGGGTGTACATTAGGCTATAAAATTATTTCCAAGAGTAAGAATTTCCAGCCTTTATAAACTGTTGTTCAGTATTCTTTGACCTACAGCACCTGAATGTCCAACGAGCCACCCATTTTAGTTTGTTAATACTATAATTAGGCTTCTCCTATAAGGATAGGAGATTCGGGGTCCTGTGACTAACCCAATAAGGGTGTACATTAGGCTATAAAATTATTTCCAAGAGTAAGAATTTGCAGCCTTTATAAACTGTTGTTCAGTATTCTTTGACCTAAAGCACCTGAATGTCCAACGAGACACCCATTTTAGTTTGTTAATACTATAATTAGGCTTCTCCTATAAGGATAGGAGATTCGGGGTCCTGTGACTAACCAACCCAATAAGGGTGTACATTAGGCTATAAAATTATTTCCAAGAGTAAGAATTTCCAGCCTTTATAAACTGTTGTTCAGTATTCTTTGACCTACAGCACCTGAATGTCTAACTAGACACCCATTTTAGTTTGTTAATACTATAATTAGGCTTCTCCTATAAGGATAGGAGATTCGGGGTCCTGTGACTAACCCAATAAGGGTGTACACTAGGCTATAAAATTATTTCCAAGAGTAAGAATTTCCAGCCTTTATAAACTGTTGTTCAGTATTCTTTGACCTAAAGCACCTGAATGTCCAACGAGACACCCATTTTAGTTTGTTAATACTATAATTAGGCTTCTCCTATAAGGATAGGAGATTCGGGGTCCTGTGACTAACCAACCCAATAAGGGTGTACATTAGGCTATAAAATTATTTCCAAGAGTAAGAATTTCCAGCCTTTATAAACTGTAATTCAGTATTCTTTGACCTACACCACCTGACTGTCCAACGAGACACCCATTTTAGTTTGTTAATACTATAATTAGGCTTCTCCTATAAGGATAGGAGATTCGGGGTCCTGTGACTAACCCAGTAAGGGTGTACATTAGGCTATAAAATTATTTCCAAGAGTAAGAATTTCCAGCCTTTATAAACTGTTGTTCAGTATTCTTTGACCTACAGCACCTGAATGTCCAACGAGACACCCATTTTAGTTTGTTAATACTATAATTAGGCTTCTCCTATAAGGATAGGAGATTCGGGGTCCTGTGACTAACCAACCCAATAAGGGTGTACATTAGGCTATAAAATTATTTCCAAGAGTAAGAATTTCCAGCCTTTATAAACTGTTGTTCAGTATTCTTTGACCTACAGCACCTGAATGTCCAACTAGACACCCATTTTAGTTTGTTAATACTATAATTAGGCTTCTCCTATAAGGATAGGAGATTCGGGGTCCTGTGACTAACCCAATAAGGGTGTACACTAGGCTATAAAATTATTTCCAAGAGTAAGAATTTCCAGCCTTTATAAACTGTTGTTCAGTATTCTTTGACCTAAAGCACCTGAATGTCCAACGAGACACCCATTTTAGTTTGTTAATACTATAATTAGGCTTCTCCTATAAGGATAGGAGATTCGGGGTCTTGTGACTAACCAACCCAATAAGGGTGTACATTAGGCTATAAAATTATTTCCAAGAGTAAGAATTTCCAGCCTTTATAAACTGTAATTCAGTATTCTTTGACCTACACCACCTGACTGTCCAACGAGACACCCATTTTAGTTTGTTAATACTATAATTAGGCTTCTCCTATAAGGATAGGAGATTCGGGGTCCTGTGACTAACCCAGTAAGGGTGTACATTAGGCTATAAAATTATTTCCAAGAGTAAGAATTTCCAGCCTTTATAAACTGTTGTTCAGTATTCTTTGACCTACAGCACCTGAATGTCCAACGAGACACCCATTTTAGTTTGTTAATACTATAATTAGGCTTCTCCTATAAGGATAGGAGATTCGGGGTCCTGTGACTAACCAACCCAATAAGGGTGTACATTAGGCTATAAAATTATTTCCAAGAGTAAGAATTTCCAGCCTTTATAAACTGTTGTTCAGTATTCTTTGACCTACAGCACCTGAAAGTCCAACGAGATACCCATTTTAGTTTGTTAATACTATAATTATGCTTCTCCTATAAGGATAGGAGATTCGGGGTCCCGTGACTAACCCAATAAGGGTGTACATTAGGCTATAAAATTATTTCCAAGAGTAAGAATTTCCAGCCTTTATAAACTGTTGTTCAGTATTCTTTGACCTACACCACCTGAATGTCCAACGAGACACCCATTTTAGTTTGTTAATACTATAATTAGGCTTCTCCTATAAGGATAGGAGATTCGGGGTCCTGTGACTAACCCAATAAGGGTGTACATTAGGCTATAAAATTATTTCCAAGAGTAAGAATTTCCAGCCTTTATAAACTGTTGTTCAGTATTCTTTGACCTACACCACCTGAATGTCCAACGAGCTACCCATTTTAGTTTGTTAATACTATAATTAGGCTTCTCCTATAAGGATAGGAGATTCGGGGTCCTGTGACTAACCCAATAAGGGTGTACATTAGGCTATAAAATTATTTCCAAGAGTAAGAATTTCCAGCCTTTATAAACTGTTGTTCAGTATTCTTTGACCTACAGCACCTGAATGTCCAACGAGACACCCATTTTAGTTTGTTAATACTATAATTAGGCTTCTCCTATAAGGATAGGAGATTCGGGGTCCTGTGACTAACCAACCCAATAAGGGTGTACATTAGGCTATAAAATTATTTCCAAGAGTAAGAATTTCCAGCCTTTATAAACTGTTGTTCAGTATTCTTTGACCTACAGCACCTGAAAGTCCAACGAGATACCCATTTTAGTTTGTTAATATTATAATTATGCTTCTCCTATAAGGATAGGAGATTCGGGGTCCCGTGACTAACCCAATAAGGGTGTACATTAGGCTATAAAATTATTTCCAAGAGTAAGAATTTCCAGCCTTTATAAACTGTTGTTCAGTATTCTTTGACCTACACCACCTGAATGTCCAACGAGACACCCATTTTAGTTTGTTAATACTATAATTAGGCTTCTCCTATAAGGATAGGAGATTCGGGGTCCTGTGACTAACCCAATAAGGGTGTACATTAGGCTATAAAATTATTTCCAAGAGTAAGAATTTCCAGCCTTTATAAACTGTTGTTCAGTATTCTTTGACCTACACCACCTGAATGTCCAACGAGCTACCCATTTTAGTTTGTTAATACTATAATTAGGCTTCTCCTATAAGGATAGGAGATTCGGGGTCCTGTGACTAACCCAATAAGGGTGTACATTAGGCTATAAAATTATTTCCAAGAGTAAGAATTTCCAGCCTTTATAAACTGTTGTTCAGTATTCTTTGACCTAAAGCACCTGAATGTCCAACGAGACACCCATTTTAGTTTGTTAATACTATAATTAGGCTTCTCCTATAAGGATAGGAGATTCGGGGTCCTGTGACTAACCAACCCAATAAGGGTGTACATTAGGCTATAAAATTATTTCCAAGAGTAAGAATTTCCAGCCTTTATAAACTGTTATTCAGTATTCTTTGACCTACAGTACCTGAATGTCCAGCGAGATACCCATTTTTGTTTGTTAATACTATAATTAGGCTTCTCCTATAAGGATAGGAGATTCGGGGTCCTGTGACTAACCCAATAAGGGTGTACATTAGGCTATAAAATTATTTCCAAGAGTAAGAATTTCCAGCCTTTATAAACTGTTGTTCAGTATTCTTTGACCTAAAGCACCTGAATGTCCAACGAGACACCCATTTTAGTTTGTTAATACTATAATTAGGCTTCTCCTATAAGGATAGGAGATTCGGGGTCCTATGACTAACCCAATAAGGGTGTACAGTGTACATTAGGCTATAAAATTATTTCCAAGAGTAAGAATTTCCAGCCTTTATAAACTGTTGTTCAGTATTCTTTGACCTACAGCACCTGAATGTCCAACGAGACACCCATTTTAGTTTGTTAATACTATAATTAGGCTTCTCCTATAAGGATAGGAGATTCGGGGTCCTGTGACTAACCAACCCAATAAGGGTGTACATTAGGCTATAAAATTATTTCCAAGAGTAAGAATTTCCAGCCTTTATAAACTGTAATTCAGTATTCTTTGACCTACACCACCTGAATGTCAAACGAGACACCCATTTTAGTTTGTTAATACTATAATTAGGCTTCTCCTATAAGGATAGGAGATTCGGGGTCCTGTGACTAACCCAGTAAGGGTGTACATTAGGCTATAAAATTATTTCCAAGAGTAAGAATTTCCAGCCTTTATAAACTGTTGTTCAGTATTCTTTGACCTAAAGTACCTGAATGTCCAACGAGACACCCATTTTAGTTTGTTAATACTATAATTAGGCTTCTCCTATAAGGATAGGAGATTCGGGGTCCTGTGACTAACCAACCCAATAAGGGTGTACATTAGGCTATAAAATTATTTCCAAGAGTAAGAATTTCCAGCCTTTATAAACTGTAGTTCAGTATTCTTTGACCTACACCACCTGAATGTCCAACGAGAGACCCATTTTAGTTTGTTAATACTATAATTAGGCTTCTCCAATAAGGATAGGAGATTCGGGGTCCTGTGACTAACCCAATAAGGGTGTACATTAGGCTATAAAATTATTTCCAAGAGTAAGAATTTCCAGCCTTAATAAACTGTTGTTTTGTATTCTTTGACTAAAGCACCTGAATGTCCAACGAGACACCCATTTTAGTTTGTTAATACTATAATTAGGCTTCTCCTATAAGGATAGGAGATTCGGGGTCCTGTGACTAACCAACCCAATAAGGGTGTACATTAGGCTATAAAATTATTTCCAAGAGTAAGAATTTCCAGCCTTTATAAACTGTAATTCAGTATTCTTTGACCTACACCACCTGACTGTCCAACGAGACACCCATTTTAGTTTGTTAATACTATAATTAGGATTCTCCTATAAGGATAGGAGATTCGGGGTCCTGTGACTAACCCAGTAAGGGTGTACATTAGGCTATAAAATTATTTCCAAGAGTAAGAATTTCCAGCCTTTATAAACTGTTGTTCAGTATTCTTTGACCTACAGCACCTGAATGTCCAACGAGACACCCATTTTAGTTTGTTAATACTATAATTAGGCTTCTCCTATAAGGATAGGAGATTCGGGGTCCTGTGACTAACCAACCCAATAAGGGTGTACATTAGGCTATAAAATTATTTCCAAGAGTAAGAATTTCCAGCCTTTATAAACTGTTGTTCAGTATTCTTTGACCTACAGCACCTGAAAGTCCAACGAGATACCCATTTTAGTTTGTTAATACTATAATTATGCTTCTCCTATAAGGATAGGAGATTCGGGGTCCCGTGACTAACCCAATAAGGGTGTACATTAGGCTATAAAATTATTTCCAAGAGTAAGAATTTCCAGCCTTTATAAACTGTTGTTCAGTATTCTTTGACCTACACCACCTGAATGTCCAACGAGACACCCTTTTTAGTTTGTTAATACTATAATTAGGCTTCTCCTATAAGGATAGGAGATTCGGGGTCCTGTGACTAACCCAATAAGGGTGTACATTAGGCTATAAAATTATTTCCAAGAGTAAGAATTTCCAGCCTTTATAAACTGTTGTTCAGTATTCTTTGACCTACACCACCTGAATGTCCAACGAGCTACCCATTTTAGTTTGTTAATACTATAATTAGGCTTCTCCTATAAGGATAGGAGATTCGGGGTCCTGTGACTAACCCAATAAGGGTGTACATTAGGCTATAAAATTATTTTCAAGAGTAAGAATTTCCAGCCTTTATAAACTGTTGTTCAGTATTCTTTGACCTAAAGCACCTGAATGTCCAACGAGACACCCATTTTAGTTTGTTAATACTATAATTAGGCTTCTCCTATAAGGATAGGAGATTCGGGGTCCTGTGACTAACCAACCCAATAAGGGTGTACATTAGGCTATAAAATTATTTCCAAGAGTAAGAATTTCCAGCCTTTATAAACTGTTATTCAGTATTCTTTGACCTACAGTACCTGAATGTCCAACGAGATACCCATTTTTGTTTGTTAATACTATAATTAGGCTTCTCCTATAAGGATAGGAGATTCGGGGTCCTGTGACTAACCCAATAAGGGTGTACATTAGGCTATAAAATTATTTCCAAGAGTAAGAATTTCCAGCCTTTATAAACCGTTGTTCAGTATTCTTTGACCTAAAGCACCTGAATGTCCAACGAGACACCCATTTTAGTTTGTTAATACTATAATTAGGGTTCTCCTATAAGGATAGGAGATTCGGGGTCCTATGACTAACCCAATAAGGGTGTACATTAGGCTATAA
Organism: Ambrosia trifida; assembly: GCA_028751855.1. NCBI lineage: Eukaryota > Viridiplantae > Streptophyta > Magnoliopsida > Asterales > Asteraceae > Ambrosia > Ambrosia trifida. Next base: position 580,431 of record CM054126.1, on the reverse strand, counting down.
AATTATTTCCAAGAGTAAGAATTTCCAGCCTTTATAAACTGTTGTTCAGTATTCTTTGACCTACAGCACCTGAATGTCCAACGAGACACCCATTTTAGTTTGTTAATACTATAATTAGGCTTCTCCTATAAGGATAGGAGATTCGGGGTCCTGTGACTAACCAACCCAATAAGGGTGTACATTAGGCTATAAAATTATTTCCAAGAGTAAGAATTTCCAGCCTTTATAAACTGTTGATCAGTATTCTTTGACCTAAAGCACCTGAATGTCCAGCGAGACACCCATTTTAGTTTGTTAATACTATAATTAGGCTTCTCCTATAAGGATAGGAGATTCGGGGTCCTGTGACTAACCAACCCAATAAGGGTGTACATTAGGCTATAAAATTATTTCCAAGAGTAAGAATTTCCAGCCTTTATAAACTGTTGTTCAGTATTCTTTGACCTAAAGCACCTGAATGTCCAACGAGACACCCATTTTAGTTTGTTAATACTATAATTAGGCTTCTCCTATAAGGATAGGAGATTCGGGGTCCTGTGACTAACCAACCCAATAAGGGTGTACATTAGGCTATAAAATTATTTCCAAGAGTAAGAATTTCCAGCCTTTATAAACTGTAATTCAGTATTCTTTGACCTACACCACCTGAATGTCCAACGAGACACCCATTTTAGTTTGTTAATACTATAATTAGGCTTCTCCTATAAGGATAGGAGATTCGGGGTCCTGTGACTAACCCAGTAAGGGTGTACATTAGGCTATAAAATTATTTCCAAGAGTAAGAATTTCCAGCCTTTATAAACTGTTGTTCAGTATTCTTTGACCTACAGCACCTGAATCTCCAACGAGACACCCATTTTAGTTTGTTAATACTATAATTAGGCTTCTCCTATAAGGATAGGAGATTCGGGGTCCTGTGACTAACCAACCCAATAAGGGTGTACATTAGGCTATAAAATTATTTCCAAGAGTAAGAATTTCCAGCCTTTATAAACTGTTGTTCAGTATTCTTTGACCTACAGCACCTGAAAGTCCAACGAGATACCCATTTTAGTTTGTTAATACTATAATTATGCTTCTCCTATAAGGATAGGAGATTCGGGGTCCCGTGACTAACCCAATAAGGGTGTACATTAGGCTATAAAATTATTTCCAAGAGTAAGAATTTCCAGCCTTTATAAACTGTTGTTCAGTATTCTTTGACCTACACCACCTGAATGTCCAACGAGAGACCCATTTTAGTTTGTTAATACTATAATTAGGCTTCTCCTATAAGGATAGGAGATTCGGGGTCCTGTGACTAACCCAATAAGGGTGTACATTAGGCTATAAAATTATTTCCAAGAGTAAGAATTTCCAGCCTTTATAAACTGTTGTTCAGTATTCTTTGACCTACACCACCTGAATGTCCAACGAGCTACCCATTTTAGTTTGTTAATACTATAATTAGGCTTCTCCTATAAGGATAGGAGATTCGGGGTCCTGTGACTAACCCAATAAGGGTGTACATTAGGCTATAAAATTATTTCCAAGAGTAAGAATTTCCAGCCTTTATAAACTGTTGTTCAGTATTCTTTGACCTAAAGCACCTGAATGTCCAACGAGACACCCATTTTAGTTTGTTAATACTATAATTAGGCTTCTCCTATAAGGATAGGAGATTCGGGGTCCTGTGACTAACCAACCCAATAAGGGTGTACATTAGGCTATAAAATTATTTCCAAGAGTAAGAATTTCCAGCCTTTATAAACTGTTATTCAGTATTCTTTGACCTACAGTACCTGAATGTCCAACGAGATACCCATTTTTGTTTGTTAATAATATAATTAGGCTTCTCCTATAAGGATAGGAGATTCGGGGTCCTGTGACTAACCCAATAAGGGTGTATATTAGGCTATAAAATTATTTCCAAGAGTAAGAATTTCCAGCCTTTATAAACTGTTGTTCAGTATTCTTTGACCTACAGCACCTGAAAGTCCAACAAGATACCCATTTTAGTTTGTTAATACTATAATTATGCTTCTCCTATAAGGATAGGAGATTCGGGGTCCCGTGACTAACCCAATAAGGGTGTACATTAGGCTATAAAATTATTTCCAAGAGTAAGAATTTCCAGCCTTTATAAACTGTTGTTCAGTATTCTTTGACCTACACCACCTGAATGTCCAACGAGACACCCATTTTAGTTTGTTAATACTATAATTAGGCTTCTCCTATAAGGATAGGAGATTCGGGGTCCTGTGACTAACCCAATAAGGGTGTACATTAGGCTATAAAATTATTTCCAAGAGTAAGAATTTCCAGCCTTTATAAACTGTTCAGTATTCTTTGACCTACACCACCTGAATGTCCAACGAGCTACCCATTTTAGTTTGTTAATACTATAATTAGGCTTCTCCTATAAGGATAGGAGATTCGGGGTCCTGTGACTAACCCAATAAGGGTGTACATTAGGCTATAAAATTATTTCCAAGAGTAAGAATTTCCAGCCTTTATAAACTGTTGTTCAGTATTCTTTGACCTACACCACCTGAATGTCCAACGAGACACCCATTTTAGTTTGTTAATACTATAATTAGGCTTCTCCTATAAGGATAGGAGATTCGGGGTCCTGTGACTAACCCAATAAGGGTGTACATTAGGCTATAAAATTATTTCCAAGAGTAAGAATTTCCAGCCTTTATAAACTGTTGTTCAGTATTCTTTGACCTACACCACCTGAATGTCCAACGAGCTACCCATTTTAGTTTGTTAATACTATAATTAGGCTTCTCCTATAAGGATAGGAGATTCGGGGTCCTGTGACTAACCCAATAAGGGTGTACATTAGGCTATAAAATTATTTCCAAGAGTAAGAATTTCCAGCCTTTATAAACTGTTGTTCAGTATTCTTTGACCTAAAGCACCTGAATGTCCAACGAGACACCCATTTTAGTTTGTTAATACTATAATTAGGCTTCTCCTATAAGGATAGGAGATTCGGGGTCCTGTGACTAACCAACCCAATAAGGGTGTACATTAGGCTATAAAATTATTTCCAAGAGTAAGAATTTCCAGCCTTTATAAACTGTTATTCAGTATTCTTTGACCTACAGTACCTGAATGTCCAACGAGATACCCATTTTTGTTTGTTAATACTATAATTAGGCTTCTCCTATAAGGATAGGAGATTCGGGGTCCTGTGACTAACCCAATAAGGGTGTACATTAGGCTATAAAATTATTTCCAAGAGTAAGAATTTCTAGCCTTTATAAACTGTTGTTCAGTATTCTTTGACCTACAGCACCTGAAAGTCCAACGAGATACCCATTTTAGTTTGTTAATACTATAATTATGCTTCTCCTATAAGGATAGGAGATTCGGGGTCCCGTGACTAACCCAATAAGGGTGTACATTAGGCTATAAAATTATTTCCAAGAGTAAGAATTTCCAGCCTTTATAAACTGTTGTTCAGTATTCTTTGACCTACACCACCTGAATGTCCAACGACACACCCATTTTAGTTTGTTAATACTATAATTAGGCTTCTCCTATAAGGATAGGAGATTCGGGGTCCTATGACTAACCCAATAAGGGTGTACATTAGGCTATAAAATTATTTCCAAGAGTAAGAATTTCCAGCCTTTATAAACTGTTATTCAGTATTCTTTGACCTACAGTACCTGAATGTCCAACGAGATACCCATTTTTGTTTGTTAATAATATAATTAGGCTTCTCCTATAAGGATAGGAGATTCGGGGTCCTGTGACTAACCCAATAAGGGTGTACATTAGGCTATAAAATTATTTCCAAGAGTAAGAATTTCCAGCCTTTATAAACTGTTGTTCAGTATTCTTTGACCTACAGCACCTGAAAGTCCAACAAGATACCCATTTTAGTTTGTTAATACTATAATTATGCTTCTCCTATAAGGATAGGAGATTCGGGGTCCCGTGACTAACCCAATAAGGGTGTACATTAGGCTATAAAATTATTTCCAAGAGTAAGAATTTCCAGCCTTTATAAACTGTTGTTCAGTATTCTTTGACCTACACCACCTGAATGTCCAACGAGACACCCATTTTAGTTTGTTAATACTATAATTAGGCTTCTCCTATAAGGATAGGAGATTCGGGGTCCTGTGACTAACCCAATAAGGGTGTACATTAGGCTATAAAATTATTTCCAAGAGTAAGAATTTCCAGCCTTTATAAACTGTTATTCAGTATTCTTTGACCTACAGCACCTGAAAGTCCAACGAGATACCCATTTTAGTTTGTTAATACTATAATTATGCTTCTCCTATAAGGATAGGAGATTCGGGGTCCTGTGACTAACCAACCCAATAAGGGTGTACATTAGGCTATAAAATTATTTCCAAGAGTAAGAATTTCCAGCCTTTATAAACTGTTGTTCAGTATTCTTTGACCTAAAGCACCTGAATGTCTAACGAGACACCCATTTTAGTTTGTTAATACTATAATTAGGCTTCTCCTATAAGGATAGGAGATTCGGGGTCCTATGACTAACCCAATAAGGGTGTACATTAGGCTATAAAATTATTTCCAAGAGTAAGAATTTCCAGCCTTTATAAACTGTTGTTCAGTATTCTTTGACCTACAGCACCTGAATGTCCAACGAGATACCCATTTTTGTTTGTTAATAATATAATTAGGCTTCTCCTATAAGGATAGGAGATTCGGGGTCCTGTGACTAACCCAATAAGGGTGTACATTAGGCTATAAAATTATTTCCAAGAGTAAGAATTTCCAGCCTTTATAAACTGTTGTTCAGTATTCTTTGACCTACAGCACCTGAAAGTCCAACAAGATACCCATTTTAGTTTGTTAATACTATAATTATGCTTCTCCTATAAGGATAGGAGATTCGGGGTCCTGTGACTAACCAACCCAATAAGGGTGTACATTAGGCTATAAAATTATTTCCAAGAGTAAGAATTTCCAGCCTTTATAAACTGTTGTTCAGTATTCTTTGACCTAAAGCACCTGAATGTCTAACGAGACACCCATTTTAGTTTGTTAATACTATAATTAGGCTTCTCCTATAAGGATAGGAGATTCGGGGTCCTATGACTAACCCAATAAGGGTGTACATTAGGCTATAAAATTATTTCCAAGAGTAAGAATTTCCAGCCTTTATAAACTGTTATTCAGTATTCTTTGACCTACAGTACCTGAATGTCCAACGAGATACCCATTTTTGTTTGTTAATAATATAATTAGGCTTCTCCTATAAGGATAGGAGATTCGGGGTCCTGTGACTAACCCAATAAGGGTGTACATTAGGCTATAAAATTATTTCCAAGAGTAAGAATTTCCAGCCTTTATAAACTGTTGTTCAGTATTCTTTGACCTACAGCACCTGAAAGTCCAACAAGATACCCATTTTAGTTTGTTAATACTATAATTATGCTTCTCCTATAAGGATAGGAGATTCGGGGTCCCGTGACTAACCCAATAAGGGTGTACATTAGGCTATAAAATTATTTCCAAGAGTAAGAATTTCCAGCCTTTATAAACTGTTGTTCAGTATTCTTTGACCTACACCACCTGAATGTCCAACGAGACACCCATTTTAGTTTGTTAATACTATAATTAGGCTTCTCCTATAAGGATAGGAGATTCGGGGTCCTGTGACTAACCCAATAAGGGTGTACATTAGGCTATAAAATTATTTCCAAGAGTAAGAATTTCCAGCCTTTATAAACTGTTCAGTATTCTTTGACCTACACCACCTGAATGTCCAACGAGCTACCCATTTTAGTTTGTTAATACTATAATTAGGCTTCTCCTATAAGGATAGGAGATTCGGGGTCCTGTGACTAACCCAATAAGGGTGTACATTAGGCTATAAAATTATTTCCAAGAGTAAGAATTTCCAGCCTTTATAAACTGTTGTTCAGTATTCTTTGACCTACACCACCTGAATGTCCAACGAGACACCCATTTTAGTTTGTTAATACTATAATTAGGCTTCTCCTATAAGGATAGGAGATTCGGGGTCCTGTGACTAACCCAATAAGGGTGTACATTAGGCTATAAAATTATTTCCAAGAGTAAGAATTTCCAGCCTTTATAAACTGTTGTTCAGTATTCTTTGACCTACACCACCTGAATGTCCAACGAGCTACCCATTTTAGTTTGTTAATACTATAATTAGGCTTCTCCTATAAGGATAGGAGATTCGGGGTCCTGTGACTAACCCAATAAGGGTGTACATTAGGCTATAAAATTATTTCCAAGAGTAAGAATTTCCAGCCTTTATAAACTGTTGTTCAGTATTCTTTGACCTAAAGCACCTGAATGTCCAACGAGACACCCATTTTAGTTTGTTAATACTATAATTAGGCTTCTCCTATAAGGATAGGAGATTCGGGGTCCTGTGACTAACCAACCCAATAAGGGTGTACATTAGGCTATAAAATTATTTCCAAGAGTAAGAATTTCCAGCCTTTATAAACTGTTATTCAGTATTCTTTGACCTACAGTACCTGAATGTCCAACGAGATACCCATTTTTGTTTGTTAATACTATAATTAGGCTTCTCCTATAAGGATAGGAGATTCGGGGTCCTGTGACTAACCCAATAAGGGTGTACATTAGGCTATAAAATTATTTCCAAGAGTAAGAATTTCCAGCCTTTATAAACTGTTGTTCAGTATTCTTTGACCTACAGCACCTGAAAGTCCAACGAGATACCCATTTTAGTTTGTTAATACTATAATTATGCTTCTCCTATAAGGATAGGAGATTCGGGGTCCCGTGACTAACCCAATAAGGGTGTACATTAGGCTATAAAATTATTTCCAAGAGTAAGAATTTCCAGCCTTTATAAACCGTTGTTCAGTATTCTTTGACCTACACCACCTGAATGTCCAACGACACACCCATTTTAGTTTGTTAATACTATAATTAGGCTTCTCCTATAAGGATAGGAGATTCGGGGTCCTGTGACTAACCCAATAAGGGTGTACATTAGGCTATAAAATTATTTCCAAGAGTAAGAATTTCCAGCCTTTATAAACTGTTCAGTATTCTTTGACCTACACCACCTGAATGTCCAACGAGCTACCCATTTTAGTTTGTTAATACTATAATTAGGCTTCTCCTATAAGGATAGGAGATTCGGGGTCCTGTGACTAACCCAATAAGGGTGTACATTAGGCTATAAAATTATTTCCAAGAGTAAGAATTTCCAGCCTTTATAAACTGTTGTTCAGTATTCTTTGACCTACACCACCTGAATGTCCAACGAGACACCCATTTTAGTTTGTTAATACTATAATTAGGCTTCTCCTATAAGGATAGGAGATTCGGGGTCCTGTGACTAACCCAATAAGGGTGTACATTAGGCTATAAAATTATTTCCAAGAGTAAGAATTTCCAGCCTTTATAAACTGTTATTCAGTATTCTTTGACCTACAGCACCTGAAAGTCCAACGAGATACCCATTTTAGTTTGTTAATACTATAATTATGCTTCTCCTATAAGGATAGGAGATTCGGGGTCCTGTGACTAACCAACCCAATAAGGGTGTACATTAGGCTATAAAATTATTTCCAAGAGTAAGAATTTCCAGCCTTTATAAACTGTTGTTCAGTATTCTTTGACCTAAAGCACCTGAATGTCTAACGAGACACCCATTTTAGTTTGTTAATACTATAATTAGGCTTCTCCTATAAGGATAGGAGATTCGGGGTCCTATGACTAACCCAATAAGGGTGTACATTAGGCTATAAAATTATTTCCAAGAGTAAGAATTTCCAGCCTTTATAAACTGTTGTTCAGTATTCTTTGACCTACAGCACCTGAATGTCCAACGAGATACCCATTTTTGTTTGTTAATAATATAATTAGGCTTCTCCTATAAGGATAGGAGATTCGGGGTCCTGTGACTAACCCAATAAGGGTGTACATTAGGCTATAAAATTATTTCCAAGAGTAAGAATTTCCAGCCTTTATAAACTGTTGTTCAGTATTCTTTGACCTACAGCACCTGAAAGTCCAACAAGATACCCATTTTAGTTTGTTAATACTATAATTATGCTTCTCCTATAAGGATAGGAGATTCGGGGTCCTGTGACTAACCAACCCAATAAGGGTGTACATTAGGCTATAAAATTATTTCCAAGAGTAAGAATTTCCAGCCTTTATAAACTGTTGTTCAGTATTCTTTGACCTAAAGCACCTGAATGTCTAACGAGACACCCATTTTAGTTTGTTAATACTATAATTAGGCTTCTCCTATAAGGATAGGAGATTCGGGGTCCTATGACTAACCCAATAAGGGTGTACATTAGGCTATAAAATTATTTCCAAGAGTAAGAATTTCCAGCCTTTATAAACTGTTATTCAGTATTCTTTGACCTACAGTACCTGAATGTCCAACGAGATACCCATTTTTGTTTGTTAATAATATAATTAGGCTTCTCCTATAAGGATAGGAGATTCGGGGTCCTGTGACTAACCCAATAAGGGTGTACATTAGGCTATAAAATTATTTCCAAGAGTAAGAATTTCCAGCCTTTATAAACTGTTGTTCAGTATTCTTTGACCTACAGCACCTGAAAGTCCAACAAGATACCCATTTTAGTTTGTTAATACTATAATTATGCTTCTCCTATAAGGATAGGAGATTCGGGGTCCCGTGACTAACCCAATAAGGGTGTACATTAGGCTATAAAATTATTTCCAAGAGTAAGAATTTCCAGCCTTTATAAACTGTTGTTCAGTATTCTTTGACCTACACCACCTGAATGTCCAACGAGACACCCATTTTAGTTTGTTAATACTATAATTAGGCTTCTCCTATAAGGATAGGAGATTCGGGGTCCTGTGACTAACCCAATAAGGGTGTACATTAGGCTATAAAATTATTTCCAAGAGTAAGAATTTCCAGCCTTTATAAACTGTTCAGTATTCTTTGACCTACACCACCTGAATGTCCAACGAGCTACCCATTTTAGTTTGTTAATACTATAATTAGGCTTCTCCTATAAGGATAGGAGATTCGGGGTCCTGTGACTAACCCAATAAGGGTGTACATTAGGCTATAAAATTATTTCCAAGAGTAAGAATTTCCAGCCTTTATAAACTGTTGTTCAGTATTCTTTGACCTACACCACCTGAATGTCCAACGAGACACCCATTTTAGTTTGTTAATACTATAATTAGGCTTCTCCTATAAGGATAGGAGATTCGGGGTCCTGTGACTAACCCAATAAGGGTGTACATTAGGCTATAAAATTATTTCCAAGAGTAAGAATTTCCAGCCTTTATAAACTGTTGTTCAGTATTCTTTGACCTACACCACCTGAATGTCCAACGAGCTACCCATTTTAGTTTGTTAATACTATAATTAGGCTTCTCCTATAAGGATAGGAGATTCGGGGTCCTGTGACTAACCCAATAAGGGTGTACATTAGGCTATAAAATTATTTCCAAGAGTAAGAATTTCCAGCCTTTATAAACTGTTGTTCAGTATTCTTTGACCTAAAGCACCTGAATGTCCAACGAGACACCCATTTTAGTTTGTTAATACTATAATTAGGCTTCTCCTATAAGGATAGGAGATTCGGGGTCCTGTGACTAACCAACCCAATAAGGGTGTACATTAGGCTATAAAATTATTTCCAAGAGTAAGAATTTCCAGCCTTTATAAACTGTTATTCAGTATTCTTTGACCTACAGTACCTGAATGTCCAACGAGATACCCATTTTTGTTTGTTAATACTATAATTAGGCTTCTCCTATAAGGATAGGAGATTCGGGGTCCTGTGACTAACCCAATAAGGGTGTACATTAGGCTATAAAATTATTTCCAAGAGTAAGAATTTCCAGCCTTTATAAACTGTTGTTCAGTATTCTTTGACCTACAGCACCTGAAAGTCCAACGAGATACCCATTTTAGTTTGTTAATACTATAATTATGCTTCTCCTATAAGGATAGGAGATTCGGGGTCCCGTGACTAACCCAATAAGGGTGTACATTAGGCTATAAAATTATTTCCAAGAGTAAGAATTTCCAGCCTTTATAAACCGTTGTTCAGTATTCTTTGACCTACACCACCTGAATGTCCAACGACACACCCATTTTAGTTTGTTAATACTATAATTAGGCTTCTCCTATAAGGATAGGAGATTCGGGGTCCTGTGACTAACCCAATAAGGGTGTACATTAGGCTATAAAATTATTTCCAAGAGTAAGAATTTCCAGCCTTTATAAACTGTTCAGTATTCTTTGACCTACACCACCTGAATGTCCAACGAGCTACCCATTTTAGTTTGTTAATACTATAATTAGGCTTCTCCTATAAGGATAGGAGATTCGGGGTCCTGTGACTAACCCAATAAGGGTGTACATTAGGCTATAAAATTATTTCCAAGAGTAAGAATTTCCAGCCTTTATAAACTGTTGTTCAGTATTCTTTGACCTAAAGCACCTGAATGTCTAACGAGACACCCATTTTAGTTTGTTAATACTATAATTAGGCTTCTCCTATAAGGATAGGAGATTCGGGGTCCTATGACTAACCCAATAAGGGTGTACATTAGGTTATAAAATTATTTCCAAGAGTAAGAATTTCCAGCCTTTATAAACTGTTGTTCAGTATTCTTTGACCTACAGCACCTGAATGTCCAACGAGACACCCATTTTAGTTTGTTAATACTATAATTAGGCTTCTCCTATAAGGATTGGAGATTCGGGGTCCTGTGACTAACCAACCCAATAAGGGTGTACATTAGGCTATAAAATTATTTCCAAGAGTAAGAATTTCCAGCCTTTATAAACTGTTGTTCAGTATTCTTTGACCTACAGCACCTGAATGTCCAACTAGACACCCATTTTAGTTTGTTAATACTATAATTAGGCTTCTCCTATAAGGATAGGAGATTCGGGGTCCTGTGACTAACCCAATAAGGGTGTACATTAGGCTATAAAATTATTTCCAAGAGTAAGAATTTCCAGCCTTTATAAACTGTTGTTCAGTATTCTTTGACCTACAGCACCTGAATGTCCAACTAGACACCCATTTTAGTTTGTTAATACTATAATTAGGCTTCTCCTATAAGGATAGGAGATTCGGGGTCCTGTGACTAACCCAATAAGGGTGTACATTAGGCTATAAAATTATTTCCAAGAGTAAGAATTTCCAGCCTTTATAAACTGTTGTTCAGTATTCTTTGACCTAAAGCACCTGAATGTCCAACGAGACACCCATTTTAGTTTGTTAATACTATAATTAGGCTTCTCCTATAAGGATAGGAGATTCGGGGTCCTGTGACTAACCCAATAAGGGTGTACATTAGGCTATAAAATTATTTCCAAGAGTAAGAATTTCCAGCCTTTATAAACTGTTGTTCAGTATTCTTTGACCTAAAGCACCTGAATGTCCAACGAGACACCCATTTTAGTTTGTTAATACTATAATTAGGCTTCTCCTATAAGGATAGGAGATTCGGGGTCCTGTGACTAACCAACCCAATAAGGGTGTACATTAGGCTATAAAATTATTTCCAAGAGTAAGAATTTCCAGCCTTTATAAACTGTTGTTCAGTATTCTTTGACCTAAAGCACCTGAATGTCCAACGAGACACCCATTTTAGTTTGTTAATACTATAATTAGGCTTCTCCTATAAGGATAGGAGATTCGGGGTCCTGTGACTAACCCAATAAGGGTGTACATTAGGCTATAAAATTATTTCCAAGAGTAAGAATTTCCAGCCTTTATAAACTGTTGTTCAGTATTCTTTGACCTACAGCACCTGAAAGTCCAACGAGATACCCATTTTAGTTTGTTAATACTATAATTATGCTTCTCCTATAAGGATAGGAGATTCGGGGTCCCGTGACTAACCCAATAAGGGTGTACATTAGGCTATAAAATTATTTCCAAGAGTAAGAATTTCCAGCCTTTATAAACTGTTGTTCAGTATTCTTTGACCTACACCACCTGAATGTCCAACGACACACCCATTTTAGTTTGTTAATACTATAATTAGGCTTCTCCTATAAGGATAGGAGATTCGGGGTCCTGTGACTAACCCAATAAGGGTGTACATTAGGCTATAAAATTATTTCCAAGAGTAAGAATTTCCAGCCTTTATAAACTGTTCAGTATTCTTTGACCTACACCACCTGAATGTCCAATGAGCTACCCATTTTAGTTTGTTAATACTATAATTAGGCTTCTCCTATAAGGATAGGAGATTCGGGGTCCTGTGACTAACCCAATAAGGGTGTACATTAGGCTATAAAATTATTTCCAAGAGTAAGAATTTCCAGCCTTTATAAACTGTTGTTCAGTATTCTTTGACCTAAAGCACCTGAATGTCCAACGAGACACCCATTTTAGTTTGTTAATACTATAATTAGGCTTCTCCTATAAGGATAGGAGATTCGGGGTCCTGTGACTAACCAACCCAATAAGGGTGTACATTAGGCTATAAAATTATTTCCAAGAGTAAGAATTTCCAGCCTTTATAAACTGTTATTCAGTATTCTTTGACCTACAGTACCTGAATGTCCAATGAGATACCCATTTTTGTTTGTTAATACTATAATTAGGCTTCTCCTATAAGGATAGGAGATTCGGGGTCCTGTGACTAACCCAATAAGGGTGTACATTAGGCTATAAAATTATTTCCAAGAGTAAGAATTTCCAGCCTTTATAAACTGTTGTTCAGTATTCTTTGACCTAAAGCACCTGAATGTCCAACGAGACACCCATTTTAGTTTGTTAATACTATAATTAGGCTTCTCCTATAAGGATAGGAGATTCGGGGTCCTGTGACTAACCAACCCAATAAGGGTGTACATTAGGCTATAAAATTATTTCCAAGAGTAAGAATTTCCAGCCTTTATAAACTGTTATTCAGTATTCTTTGACCTACAGTACCTGAATGTCCAACGAGATACCCATTTTTGTTTGTTAATACTATAATTAGGCTTCTCCTATAAGGATAGGAGATTCGGGGTCCTGTGACTAACCCAATAAGGGTGTACATTAGGCTATAAAATTATTTCCAAGAGTAAGAATTTCCAGCCTTTATAAACTGTTGTTCAGTATTCTTTGACCTAAAGCACCTGAATGTCTAACGAGACACCCATTTTAGTTTGTTAATACTATAATTAGGCTTCTCCTATAAGGATAGGAGATTCGGGGTCCTATGACTAACCCAATAAGGGTGTACATTAGGTTATAAAATTATTTCCAAGAGTAAGAATTTCCAGCCTTTATAAACTGTTGTTCAGTATTCTTTGACCTACAGCACCTGAATGTCCAACGAGACACCCATTTTAGTTTGTTAATACTATAATTAGGCTTCTCCTATAAGGATTGGAGATTCGGGGTCCTGTGACTAACCAACCCAATAAGGGTGTACATTAGGCTATAAAATTATTTCCAAGAGTAAGAATTTCCAGCCTTTATAAACTGTTGTTCAGTATTCTTTGACCTACAGCACCTGAATGTCCAACTAGACACCCATTTTAGTTTGTTAATACTACAATTAGGCTTCTCCTATAAGGATAGGAGATTCGGGGTCCTGTGACTAACCCAATAAGGGTGTACATTAGGCTATAAAATTATTTCCAAGAGTAAGAATTTCCAGCCTTTATAAACTGTTGTTCAGTATTCTTTGACCTACAGCACCTGAATGTCCAACTAGACACCCATTTTAGTTTGTTAATACTATAATTAGGCTTCTCCTATAAGGATAGGAGATTCGGGGTCCTGTGACTAACCCAATAAGGGTGTACATTAGGCTATAAAATTATTTCCAAGAGTAAGAATTTCCAGCATTTATAAACTGTTGTTCAGTATTCTTTGACCTACAGCACCTGAATGTCCAACTAGACACCCATTTTAGTTTGTTAATACTATAATTAGGCTTCTCCTATAAGGATAGGAGATTCGGGGTCCTGTGACTAACCCAATAAGGGTGTACATTAGGCTATAAAATTATTTCCAAGAGTAAGAATTTCCAGCCTTTATAAACTGTTGTTCAGTATTCTTTGACCTAAAGCACCTGAATGTCCAACGAGACACCCATTTTAGTTTGTTAATACTATAATTAGGCTTCTCCTATAAGGATAGGAGATTCGGGGTCCTGTGACTAACCCAATAAGGGTGTACATTAGGCTATAAAATTATTTCCAAGAGTAAGAATTTCCAGCCTTTATAAACTGTTGTTCAGTATTCTTTGACCTAAAGCACCTGAATGTCCAACGAGACACCCATTTTAGTTTGTTAATACTATAATTAGGCTTCTCCTATAAGGATAGGAGATTCGGGGTCCTGTGACTAACCAACCCAATAAGGGTGTACATTAGGCTATAAAATTATTTCCAAGAGTAAGAATTTCCAGCCTTTATAAACTGTTGTTCAGTATTCTTTGACCTAAAGCACCTGAATGTCCAACGAGACACCCATTTTAGTTTGTTAATACTATAATTAGGCTTCTCCTATAAGGATAGGAGATTCGGGGTCCTGTGACTAACCAACCCAATAAGGGTGTACATTAGGCTATAAAATTATTTCCAAGAGTAAGAATTTCCAGCCTTTATAAACTGTAATTCAGTATTCTTTGACCTACACCACCTGAATGTCCAACGAGACACCCATTTTAGTTTGTTAATACTATAATTAGGCTTCTCCTATAAGGATAGGAGATTCGGGGTCCTGTGACTAACCCAGTAAGGGTGTACATTAGGCTATAAAATTATTTCCAAGAGTAAGAATTTCCAGCCTTTATAAACTGTTGTTCAGTATTCTTTGACCTACAGCACCTGAATGTCCAACGAGACACCCATTTTAGTTTGTTAATACTATAATTAGGCTTCTCCTATAAGGATAGGAGATTCGGGGTCCTGTGACTAACCAACCCAATAAGGGTGTACATTAGGCTATAAAATTATTTCCAAGAGTAAGAATTTCCAGCCTTTATAAACTGTTGTTCAGTATTCTTTGACCTAAAGCACCTGAATGTCCAACGAGACACCCATTTTAGTTTGTTAATACTATAATTAGGCTTCTCCTATAAGGATAGGAGATTCGGGGTCCTGTGACTAACCCAATAAGGGTGTACATTAGGCTATAAAATTATTTCCAAGAGTAAGAATTTCCAGCCTTTATAAACTGTTGTTCAGTATTCTTTGACCTAAAGCACCTGAATGTCCAACGAGACACCCATTTTAGTTTGTTAATACTATAATTAGGCTTCTCCTATAAGGATAGGAGATTCGGGGTCCTGTGACTAACCAACCCAATAAGGGTGTACATTAGGCTATAAAATTATTTCCAAGAGTAAGAATTTCCAGCCTTTATAAACTGTTGTTCAGTATTCTTTGACCTAAAGCACCTGAATGTCCAACGAGACACCCATTTTAGTTTGTTAATACTATAATTAGGCTTCTCCTATAAGGATAGGAGATTCGGGGTCCTGTGACTAACCAACCCAATAAGGGTGTACATTAGGCTATAAAATTATTTCCAAGAGTAAGAATTTCCAGCCTTTATAAACTGTTGTTCAGTATTCTTTGACCTAAAGCACCTGAATGTCCAACGAGACACCCATTTTAGTTTGTTAATACTATAATTAGGCTTCTCCTATAAGGATAGGAGATTCGGGGTCCTGTGACTAACCCAATAAGGGTGTACATTAGGCTATAAAATTATTTCCAAGAGTAAGAATTTCCAGCCTTTATAAACTGTTGTTCAGTATTCTTTGACCTAAAGCACCTGAATGTCCAACGAGACACCCATTTTAGTTTGTTAATACTATAATTAGGCTTCTCCTATAAGGATAGGAGATTCGGGATCCTGTGACTAACCAACCCAATAAGGGTGTACATTAGGCTATAAAATTATTTCCAAGAGTAAGAATTTCCAGCCTTTATAAACTGTTGTTCAGTATTCTTTGACCTAAAGCACCTGAATGTCCAACGAGACACCCATTTTAGTTTGTTAATACTATAATTAGGCTTCTCCTATAAGGATAGGAGATTCGGGGTCCTGTGACTAACCAACCCAATAAGGGTGTACATTAGGCTATAAAATTATTTCCAAGAGTAAGAATTTCCAGCCTTTATAAACTGTAATTCAGTATTCTTTGACCTACACCACCTGAATGTCCAACGAGACACCCATTTTAGTTTGTTAATACTATAATTAGGCTTCTCCTATAAGGATAGGAGATTCGGGGTCCTGTGACTAACCCAGTAAGGGTGTACATTAGGCTATAAAATTATTTCCAAGAGTAAGAATTTCCAGCCTTTATAAACTGTTGTTCAGTATTCTTTGACCTACAGCACCTGAATGTCCAACGAGACACCCATTTTAGTTTGTTAATACTATAATTAGGCTTCTCCTATAAGGATAGGAGATTCGGGGTCCTGTGACTAACCAACCCAATAAGGGTGTACATTAGGCTATAAAATTATTTCCAAGAGTAAGAATTTCCAGCCTTTATAAACTGTTGATCAGTATTCTTTGACCTAAAGCACCTGAATGTCCAGCGAGACACCCATTTTAGTTTGTTAATACTATAATTAGGCTTCTCCTATAAGGATAGGAGATTCGGGGTCCTGTGACTAACCAACCCAATAAGGGTGTACATTAGGCTATAAAATTATTTCCAAGAGTAAGAATTTCCAGCCTTTATAAACTGTTGTTCAGTATTCTTTGACCTACACCACCTGAATGTCCAACTAGACACCCATTTTAGTTTGTTAATACTATAATTAGGCTTCTCCTATAAGGATAGGAGATTCGGGGTCCTGTGACTAACCCAATAAGGGTGTACATTAGGCTATAAAATTATTTCCAAGAGTAAGAATTTCCAGCCTTTATAAACTGTTGTTCAGTATTCTTTGACCTACAGCACCTGAATGTCCAACTAGACACCCATTTTAGTTTGTTAATACTATAATTAGGCTTCTCCTATAAGGATAGGAGATTCGGGGTCCTGTGACTAACCCAATAAGGGTGTACATTAGGCTATAAAATTATTTCCAAGAGTAAGAATTTCCAGCCTTTATAAACTGTTGTTCAGTATTCTTTGACCTAAAGCACCTGAATGTCCAACGAGACACCCATTTTAGTTTGTTAATACTATAATTAGGCTTCTCCTATAAGGATAGGAGATTCGGGGTCCTGTGACTAACCCAGTAAGGGTGTACATTAGGCTATAAAATTATTTCCAAGAGTAAGAATTTCCAGCCTTTATAAACTGTTGTTCAGTATTCTTTGACCTACAGCACCTGAATGTCCAACGAGACACCCATTTTAGTTTGTTAATACTATAATTAGGCTTCTCCTATAAGGATAGGAGATTCGGGGTCCTGTGACTAACCAACCCAATAAGGGTGTACATTAGGCTATAAAATTATTTCCAAGAGTAAGAATTTCCAGCCTTTATAAACTGTTGTTCAGTATTCTTTGACCTAAAGCACCTGAATGTCCAACGAGACACCCATTTTAGTTTGTTAATACTATAATTAGGCTTCTCCTATAAGGATAGGAGATTCGGGGTCCTGTGACTAACCAACCCAATAAGGGTGTACATTAGGCTATAAAATTATTTCCAAGAGTAAGAATTTCCAGCCTTTATAAACTGTAATTCAGTATTCTTTGACCTACACCACCTGAATGTCCAACGAGACACCCATTTTAGTTTGTTAATACTATAATTAGGCTTCTCCTATAAGGATAGGAGATTCGGGGCCCTGTGACTAACCCAGTAAGGGTGTACATTAGGCTATAAAATTATTTCCAAGAGTAAGAATTTCCAGCCTTTATAAACTGTTGTTCAGTATTCTTTGACCTACAGCACCTGAATGTCCAACGAGACACCCATTTTAGTTTGTTAATACTATAATTAGGCTTCTCCTATAAGGATAGGAGATTCGGGGTCCTGTGACTAACCAACCCAATAAGGGTGTACATTAGGCTATAAAATTATTTCCAAGAGTAAGAATTTCCAGCCTTTATAAACTGTTATTCAGTATTCTTTGACCTACAGTACCTGAATGTCCAATGAGATACCCATTTTTGTTTGTTAATACTATAATTAGGCTTCTCCTATAAGGATAGGAGATTCGGGGTCCTGTGACTAACCCAATAAGGGTGTACATTAGGCTATAAAATTATTTCCAAGAGTAAGAATTTCCAGCCTTTATAAACTGTTGTTCAGTATTCTTTGACCTAAAGCACCTGAATGTCCAACGAGACACCCATTTTAGTTTGTTAATACTATAATTAGGCTTCTCCTATAAGGATAGGAGATTCGGGGTCCTGTGACTAACCAACCCAATAAGGGTGTACATTAGGCTATAAAATTATTTCCAAGAGTAAGAATTTCCAGCCTTTATAAACTGTAATTCAGTATTCTTTGACCTACACCACCTGAATGTCCAACGAGACACCCATTTTAGTTTGTTAATACTATAATTAGGCTTCTCCTATAAGGATAGGAGATTCGGGGTCCTGTGACTAACCCAGTAAGGGTGTACATTAGGCTATAAAATTATTTCCAAGAGTAAGAATTTCCAGCCTTTATAAACTGTTGTTCAGTATTCTTTGACCTACAGCACCTGAATGTCCAACGAGACACCCATTTTAGTTTGTTAATACTATAATTAGGCTTCTCCTATAAGGATAGGAGATTCGGGGTCCTGTGACTAACCAACCCAATAAGGGTGTACATTAGGCTATAAAATTATTTCCAAGAGTAAGAATTTCCAGCCTTTATAAACTGTTATTCAGTATTCTTTGACCTACAGTACCTGAATGTCCAATGAGATACCGATTTTTGTTTGTTAATACTATAATTAGGCTTCTCCTATAAGGATAGGAGATTCGGGGTCCTGTGACTAACCCAATAAGGGTGTACATTAGGCTATAAAATTATTTCCAAGAGTAAGAATTTCCAGCCTTTATAAACTGTTGTTCAGTATTCTTTGACCTAAAGCACCTGAATGTCCAACGAGACACCCATTTTAGTTTGTTAATACTATAATTAGGCTTCTCCTATAAGGATAGGAGATTCGGGGTCCTGTGACTAACCAACCCAATAAGGGTGTACATTAGGCTATAAAATTATTTCCAAGAGTAAGAATTTCCAGCCTTTATAAACTGTTATTCAGTATTCTTTGACCTACAGTACCTGAATGTCCAACGAGATACCCATTTTTGTTTGTTAATACTATAATTAGGCTTCTCCTATAAGGATAGGAGATTCGGGGTCCTGTGACTAACCCAATAAGGGTGTACATTAGGCTATAAAATTATTTCCAAGAGTAAGAATTTCCAGCCTTTATAAACTGTTGTTCAGTATTCTTTGACCTAAAGCACCTGAATGTCTAACGAGACACCCATTTTAGTTTGTTAATACTATAATTAGGCTTCTCCTATAAGGATAGGAGATTCGGGGTCCTATGACTAACCCAATAAGGGTGTACATTAGGTTATAAAATTATTTCCAAGAGTAAGAATTTCCAGCCTTTATAAACTGTTGTTCAGTATTCTTTGACCTACAGCACCTGAATGTCCAACGAGACACCCATTTTAGTTTGTTAATACTATAATTAGGCTTCTCCTATAAGGATTGGAGATTCGGGGTCCTGTGACTAACCAACCCAATAAGGGTGTACATTAGGCTATAAAATTATTTCCAAGAGTAAGAATTTCCCGCCTTTATAAACTGTTGTTCAGTATTCTTTGGCCTACAGCACCTGAATGTCCAACTAGACACCCATTTTAGTTTGTTAATACTATAATTAGGCTTCTCCTATAAGGATAGGAGATTCGGGGTCCTGTGACTAACCCAATAAGGGTGTACATTAGGCTATAAAATTATTTCCAAGAGTAAGAATTTCCAGCCTTTATAAACTGTTGTTCAGTATTCTTTGACCTACAGCACCTGAATGTCCAACTAGACACCCATTTTAGTTTGTTAATACTATAATTAGGCTTCTCCTATAAGGATAGGAGATTCGGGGTCCTGTGACTAACCCAATAAGGGTGTACATTAGGCTATAAAATTATTTCCAAGAGTAAGAATTTCCAGCCTTTATAAACTGTTGTTCAGTATTCTTTGACCTAAAGCACCTGAATGTCCAACGAGACACCCATTTTAGTTTGTTAATACTATAATTAGGCTTCTCCTATAAGGATAGGAGATTCGGGGTCCTGTGACTAACCAACCCAATAAGGGTGTACATTAGGCTATAAAATTATTTCCAAGAGTAAGAATTTCCAGCCTTTATAAACTGTTGTTCAGTATTCTTTGACCTACAGCACCTGAATGTCCAACGAGACACCCATTTTAGTTTGTTAATACTATAATTAGGCTTCTCCTATAAGGATTGGAGATTCGGGGTCCTGTGACTAACCAACCCAATAAGGGTGTACATTAGGCTATAAAATTATTTCCAAGAGTAAGAATTTCCCGCCTTTATAAACTGTTGTTCAGTATTCTTTGGCCTACAGCACCTGAATGTCCAACTAGACACCCATTTTAGTTTGTTAATACTATAATTAGGCTTCTCCTATAAGGATAGGAGATTCGGGGTCCTGTGACTAACCCAATAAGGGTGTACATTAGGCTATAAAATTATTTCCAAGAGTAAGAATTTCCAGCCTTTATAAACTGTTGTTCAGTATTCTTTGACCTACAGCACCTGAATGTCCAACTAGACACCCATTTTAGTTTGTTAATACTATAATTAGGCTTCTCCTATAAGGATAGGAGATTCGGGGTCCTGTGACTAACCCAATAAGGGTGTACATTAGGCTATAAAATTATTTCCAAGAGTAAGAATTTCCAGCCTTTATAAACTGTTGTTCAGTATTCTTTGACCTAAAGCACCTGAATGTCCAACGAGACACCCATTTTAGTTTGTTAATACTATAATTAGGCTTCTCCTATAAGGATAGGAGATTCGGGGTCCTGTGACTAACCAACCCAATAAGGGTGTACATTAGGCTATAAAATTATTTCCAAGAGTAAGAATTTCCAGCCTTTATAAACTGTTGTTCAGTATTCTTTGACCTAAAGCACCTGAATGTCCAACGAGACACCCATTTTAGTTTGTTAATACTATAATTAGGCTTCTCCTATAAGGATAGGAGATTCGGGGTCCTGTGACTAACCAACCCAATAAGGGTGTACATTAGGCTATAAAATTATTTCCAAGAGTAAGAATTTCCAGCCTTTATAAACTGTAATTCAGTATTCTTTGACCTACACCACCTGAATGTCCAACGAGACACCCATTTTAGTTTGTTAATACTATAATTAGGCTTCTCCTATAAGGATAGGAGATTCGGGGTCCTGTGACTAACCCAGTAAGGGTGTACATTAGGCTATAAAATTATTTCCAAGAGTAAGAATTTCCAGCCTTTATAAACTGTTGTTCAGTATTCTTTGACCTACAGCACCTGAATGTCCAACGAGACACCCATTTTAGTTTGTTAATACTATAATTAGGCTTCTCCTATAAGGATAGGAGATTCGGGGTCCTGTGACTAACCAACCCAATAAGGGTGTACATTAGGCTATAAAATTATTTCCAAGAGTAAGAATTTCCAGCCTTTATAAACTGTTGTTCAGTAATCTTTGACCTACAGCACCTGAAAGTCCAACGAGATACCCATTTTAGTTTGTTAATACTATAATTATGCTTCTCCTATAAGGATAGGAGATTCGGGGTCCCGTGACTAACCCAGTAAGGGTGTACATTAGGCTATAAAATTATTTCCAAGAGTAAGAATTTCCAGCCTTTATAAACTGTTGTTCAGTATTCTTTGACCTAAAGCACCTGAATGTCCAACGAGACACCCATTTTAGTTTGTTAATACTATAATTAGGCTTCTCCTATAAGGATAGGAGATTCGGGGTCCTGTGACTAACCAACCCAATAAGGGTGTACATTAGGCTATAAAATTATTTCCAAGAGTAAGAATTTCCAGCCTTTATAAACTGTTGTTCAGTATTCTTTGACCTAAAGCACCTGAATGTCCAACGAGACACCCATTTTAGTTTGTTAATACTATAATTAGGCTTCTCCTATAAGGATAGGAGATTCGGGGTCCTGTGACTAACCAACCCAATAAGGGTGTACATTAGGCTATAAAATTATTTCCAAGAGTAAGAATTTCCAGCCTTTATAAACTGTAATTCAGTATTCTTTGACCTACACCACCTGAATGTCCAACGAGACACCCATTTTAGTTTGTTAATACTATAATTAGGCTTCTCCTATAAGGATAGGAGATTCGGGGTCCTGTGACTAACCCAGTAAGGGTGTACATTAGGCTATAAAATTATTTCCAAGAGTAAGAATTTCCAGCCTTTATAAACTGTTGTTCAGTATTCTTTGACCTACAGCACCTGAATGTCCAACGAGACACCCATTTTAGTTTGTTAATACTATAATTAGGCTTCTCCTATAAGGATAGGAGATTCGGGGTCCTGTGACTAACCAACCCAATAAGGGTGTACATTAGGCTATAAAATTATTTCCAAGAGTAAGAATTTCCAGCCTTTATAAACTGTTGTTCAGTATTCTTTGACCTACAGCACCTGAAAGTCCAACGAGATACCCATTTTAGTTTGTTAATACTATAATTATGCTTCTCCTATAAGGATAGGAGATTCGGGGTCCCGTGACTAACCCAATAAGGGTGTACATTAGGCTATAAAATTATTTCCAAGAGTAAGAATTTCCAGCCTTTATAAAGTGTTGTTCAGTATTCTTTGACCTAAAGCACCTGAATGTCCAACGAGACACCCATTTTAGTTTGTTAATACTATAATTAGGCTTCTCCTATAAGGATAGGAGATTCGGGGTCCTGTGACTAACCCAATAAGGGTGTACATTAGGCTATAAAATTATTTCCAAGAGTAAGAATTTCCAGCCTTTATAAACTGTTGTTCAGTATTCTTTGACCTAAAGCACCTGAATGTCCAACGAGACACCCATTTTAGTTTGTTAATACTATAATTAGGCTTCTCCTATAAGGATAGGAGATTCGGGGTCCTGTGACTAACCAACCCAATAAGGGTGTACATTAGGCTATAAAATTATTTCCAAGAGTAAGAATTTCCAGCCTTTATAAACTGTAATTCAGTATTCTTTGAACTACACCACCTGAATGTCCAACGAGACACCCATTTTAGTTTGTTAATACTATAATTAGGCTTCTCCTATAAGGATAGGAGATTCGGGGTCCTGTGACTAACCCAGTAAGGGTGTACATTAGGCTATAAAATTATTTCCAAGAGTAAGAATTTCCAGCCTTTATAAACTATTGTTCAGTATTCTTTGACCTACAGCACCTGAATGTCCAACGAGACACCCATTTTAGTTTGTTAATACTATAATTAGGCTTCTCCTATAAGGATAGGAGATTCGGGGTCCTGTGACTAACCAACCCAATAAGGGTGTACATTAGGCTATAAAATTATTTCCAAGAGTAAGAATTTCCAGCCTTTATAAACTGTTGTTCAGTATTCTTTGACCTAAAGCACCTGAATGTCCAACGAGACACCCATTTTAGTTTGTTAATACTATAATTAGGCTTCTCCTATAAGGATAGGAGATTCGGGGTCCTGTGACTAACCAACCCAATAAGGGTGTACATTAGGCTATAAAATTATTTCCAAGAGTAAGAATTTCCAGCCTTTATAAACTGTAATTCAGTATTCTTTGACCTACACCACCTGAATGTCCAACGAGACACCCATTTTAGTTTGTTAATACTATAATTAGGCTTCTCCTATAAGGATAGGAGATTCGGGGTCCTGTGACTAACCCAGTAAGGGTGTACATTAGGCTATAAAATTATTTCCAAGAGTAAGAATTTCCAGCCTTTATAAACTGTTGTTCAGTATTCTTTGACCTACAGCACCTGAATGTCCAACGAGACACCCATTTTAGTTTGTTAATACTATAATTAGGCTTCTCCTATAAGGATAGGAG
The DNA here is from genome assembly GCA_028751855.1 of Ambrosia trifida. Lineage (NCBI taxonomy): Eukaryota > Viridiplantae > Streptophyta > Magnoliopsida > Asterales > Asteraceae > Ambrosia > Ambrosia trifida. The sequence goes on along the minus strand of CM054126.1, from coordinate 556,445 downwards.
ATTCGGGGTCCTGTGACTAACCAACCCAATAAGGGTGTACATTAGGCTATAAAATTATTTCCAAGAGTAAGAATTTCCAGCCTTTATAAACTGTTGTTCAGTATTCTTTGACCTACAGCACCTGAAAGTCCAACGAGATACCCATTTTAGTTTGTTAATACTATAATTATGCTTCTCCTATAAGGATAGGAGATTCGGGGTCCCGTGACTAACCCAATAAGGGTGTACATTAGGCTATAAAATTATTTCCAAGAGTAAGAATTTCCAGCCTTTATAAAGTGTTGTTCAGTATTCTTTGACCTAAAGCACCTGAATGTCCAACGAGACACCCATTTTAGTTTGTTAATACTATAATTAGGCTTCTCCTATAAGGATAGGAGATTCGGGGTCCTGTGACTAACCCAATAAGGGTGTACATTAGGCTATAAAATTATTTCCAAGAGTAAGAATTTCCAGCCTTTATAAACTGTTGTTCAGTATTCTTTGACCTAAAGCACCTGAATGTCCAACGAGACACCCATTTTAGTTTGTTAATACTATAATTAGGCTTCTCCTATAAGGATAGGAGATTCGGGGTCCTGTGACTAACCAACCCAATAAGGGTGTACATTAGGCTATAAAATTATTTCCAAGAGTAAGAATTTCCAGCCTTTATAAACTGTAATTCAGTATTCTTTGAACTACACCACCTGAATGTCCAACGAGACACCCATTTTAGTTTGTTAATACTATAATTAGGCTTCTCCTATAAGGATAGGAGATTCGGGGTCCTGTGACTAACCCAGTAAGGGTGTACATTAGACTATAAAATTATTTCCAAGAGTAAGAATTTCCAGCCTTTATAAACTATTGTTCAGTATTCTTTGACCTACAGCACCTGAATGTCCAACGAGACACCCATTTTAGTTTGTTAATACTATAATTAGGCTTCTCCTATAAGGATAGGAGATTCGGGGTCCTGTGACTAACCAACCCAATAAGGGTGTACATTAGGCTATAAAATTATTTCCAAGAGTAAGAATTTCCAGCCTTTATAAACTGTTGTTCAGTATTCTTTGACCTAAAGCACCTGAATGTCCAACGAGACACCCATTTTAGTTTGTTAATACTATAATTAGGCTTCTCCTATAAGGATAGGAGATTCGGGGTCCTGTGACTAACCCAATAAGGGTGTACATTAGGCTATAAAATTATTTCCAAGAGTAAGAATTTCCAGCCTTTATAAACTGTTGTTCAGTATTCTTTGACCTAAAGCACCTGAATGTCCAACGAGACACCCATTTTAGTTTGTTAATACTATAATTAGGCTTCTCCTATAAGGATAGGAGATTCGGGGTCCTGTGACTAACCAACCCAATAAGGGTGTACATTAGGCTATAAAATTATTTCCAAGAGTAAGAATTTCCAGCCTTTATAAACTGTTGTTCAGTATTCTTTGACCTAAAGCACCTGAATGTCCAACGAGACACCCATTTTAGTTTGTTAATACTATAATTAGGCTTCTCCTATTATAAGGATAGGAGATTCGGGGCCCTGTGACTAACCAACCCAATAAGGGTGTACATTAGGCTATAAAATTATTTCCAAGAGTAAGAATTTCCAGCCTTTATAAACTGTAATTCAGTATTCTTTGACCTACACCACCTGAATGTCCAACGAGACACCCATTTTAGTTTGTTAATACTATAATTAGGCTTCTCCTATAAGGATAGGAGATTCGGGGTCCTGTGACTAACCCAGTAAGGGTGTACATTAGGCTATAAAATTATTTCCAAGAGTAAGAATTTCCAGCCTTTATAAACTGTTGTTCAGTATTCTTTGACCTACAGCACCTGAATGTCCAACGAGACACCCATTTTAGTTTGTTAATACTATAATTAGGCTTCTCCTATAAGGATAGGAGATTCGGGGTCCTGTGACTAACCAACCCAATAAGGGTGTACATTAGGCTATAAAATTATTTCCAAGAGTAAGAATTTCCAGCCTTTATAAACTGTTGTTCAGTATTCTTTGACCTACAACACCTGAAAGTCCAACGAGATACCCATTTTAGTTTGTTAATACTATAATTATGCTTCTCCTATAAGGATAGGAGATTCGGGGTCCCGTGACTAACCCAATAAGGGTGTATTAGGCTATAAAATTATTTCCAAGAGTAAGAATTTCCAGCCTTTATAAACTGTTGTTCAGTATTCTTTGACCTACAGCACCTGAATGTCCAACGAGACACCCATTTTAGTTTGTTAATACTATAATTAGGCTTCTCCTATAAGGATAGGAGATTCGGGGTCCTGTGACTAACCAACCCAATAAGGGTGTACATTAGGCTATAAAATTATTTCCAAGAGTAAGAATTTCCAGCCTTTATAAACTGTTGTTCAGTAATCTTTGACCTACAGCACCTGAAAGTCCAACGAGATACCCATTTTAGTTTGTTAATACTATAATTATGCTTCTCCTATAAGGATAGGAGATTCGGGGTCCCGTGACTAACCCAATAAGGGTGTACATTAGGCTATAAAATTATTTCCAAGAGTAAGAATTTCCAGCCTTTATAAACTGTTGTTCAGTATTCTTTGACCTAAAGCACCTGAATGTCCAACGAGACACCCATTTTAGTTTGTTAATACTATAATTAGGCTTCTCCTATAAGGATAGGAGATTCGGGGTCCTGTGACTAACCAACCCAATAAGGGTGTACATTAGGCTATAAAATTATTTCCAAGAGTAAGAATTTCCAGCCTTTATAAACTGTTGTTCAGTATTCTTTGACCTAAAGCACCTGAATGTCCAACGAGACACCCATTTTAGTTTGTTAATACTATAATTAGGCTTCTCCTATAAGGATAGGAGATTCGGGGTCCTGTGACTAACCAACCCAATAAGGGTGTACATTAGGCTATAAAATTATTTCCAAGAGTAAGAATTTCCAGCCTTTATAAACTGTAATTCAGTATTCTTTGACCTACACCACCTGAATGTCCAACGAGACACCCATTTTAGTTTGTTAATACTATAATTAGGCTTCTCCTATAAGGATAGGAGATTCGGGGTCCTGTGACTAACCCAGTAAGGGTGTACATTAGGCTATAAAATTATTTCCAAGAGTAAGAATTTCCAGCCTTTATAAACTGTTGTTCAGTATTCTTTGACCTACAGCACCTGAATGTCCAACGAGACACCCATTTTAGTTTGTTAATACTATAATTAGGCTTCTCCTATAAGGATAGGAGATTCGGGGTCCTGTGACTAACCAACCCAATAAGGGTGTACATTAGGCTATAAAATTATTTCCAAGAGTAAGAATTTCCAGCCTTTATAAACTGTTGTTCAGTATTCTTTGACCTACAGCACCTGAAAGTCCAACGAGATACCCATTTTAGTTTGTTAATACTATAATTATGCTTCTCCTATAAGGATAGGAGATTCGGGGTCCCGTGACTAACCCAATAAGGGTGTACATTAGGCTATAAAATTATTTCCAAGAGTAAGAATTTCCAGCCTTTATAAAGTGTTGTTCAGTATTCTTTGACCTAAAGCACCTGAATGTCCAACGAGACACCCATTTTAGTTTGTTAATACTATAATTAGGCTTCTCCTATAAGGATAGGAGATTCGGGGTCCTGTGACTAACCCAATAAGGGTGTACATTAGGCTATAAAATTATTTCCAAGAGTAAGAATTTCCAGCCTTTATAAACTGTTGTTCAGTATTCTTTGACCTAAAGCACCTGAATGTCCAACGAGACACCCATTTTAGTTTGTTAATACTATAATTAGGCTTCTCCTATAAGGATAGGAGATTCGGGGTCCTGTGACTAACCAACCCAATAAGGGTGTACATTAGGCTATAAAATTATTTCCAAGAGTAAGAATTTCCAGCCTTTATAAACTGTAATTCAGTATTCTTTGAACTACACCACCTGAATGTCCAACGAGACACCCATTTTAGTTTGTTAATACTATAATTAGGCTTCTCCTATAAGGATAGGAGATTCGGGGTCCTGTGACTAACCCAGTAAGGGTGTACATTAGGCTATAAAATTATTTCCAAGAGTAAGAATTTCCAGCCTTTATAAACTATTGTTCAGTATTCTTTGACCTACAGCACCTGAATGTCCAACGAGACACCCATTTTAGTTTGTTAATACTATAATTAGGCTTCTCCTATAAGGATAGGAGATTCGGGGTCCTGTGACTAACCAACCCAATAAGGGTGTACATTAGGCTATAAAATTATTTCCAAGAGTAAGAATTTCCAGCCTTTATAAACTGTTGTTCAGTATTCTTTGACCTAAAGCACCTGAATGTCCAACGAGATACCCATTTTAGTTTGTTAATACTATAATTAGGCTTCTCCTATAAGGATAGGAGATTCGGGGTCCTGTGACTAACCCAATAAGGGTGTACATTAGGCTATAAAATTATTTCCAAGAGTAAGAATTTCCAGCCTTTATAAACTGTTGTTCAGTATTCTTTGACCTAAAGCACCTGAATGTCCAACGAGACACCCATTTTAGTTTGTTAATACTATAATTAGGCTTCTCCTATAAGGATAGGAGATTCGGGGTCCTGTGACTAACCAACCCAATAAGGGTGTACATTAGGCTATAAAATTATTTCCAAGAGTAAGAATTTCCAGCCTTTATAAACTGTTGTTCAGTATTCTTTGACCTAAAGCACCTGAATGTCCAACGAGACACCCATTTTAGTTTGTTAATACTATAATTAGGCTTCTCCTATAAGGATAGGAGATTCGGGGCCCTGTGACTAACCAACCCAATAAGGGTGTACATTAGGCTATAAAATTATTTCCAAGAGTAAGAATTTCCAGCCTTTATAAACTGTAATTCAGTATTCTTTGACCTACACCACCTGAATGTCCAACGAGACACCCATTTTAGTTTGTTAATACTATAATTAGGCTTCTCCTATAAGGATAGGAGATTCGGGGTCCTGTGACTAACCCAGTAAGGGTGTACATTAGGCTATAAAATTATTTCCAAGAGTAAGAATTTCCAGCCTTTATAAACTGTTGTTCAGTATTCTTTGACCTACAGCACCTGAATGTCCAACGAGACACCCATTTTAGTTTGTTAATACTATAATTAGGCTTCTCCTATAAGGATAGGAGATTCGGGGTCCTGTGACTAACCAACCCAATAAGGGTGTACATTAGGCTATAAAATTATTTCCAAGAGTAAGAATTTCCAGCCTTTATAAACTGTTGTTCAGTATTCTTTGACCTACAGCACCTGAAAGTCCAACGAGATACCCATTTTAGTTTGTTAATACTATAATTATGCTTCTCCTATAAGGATAGGAGATTCGGGGTCCCGTGACTAACCCAATAAGGGTGTATTAGGCTATAAAATTATTTCCAAGAGTAAGAATTTCCAGCCTTTATAAACTGTTGTTCAGTATTCTTTGACCTACACCACCTGAATGTCCAACGAGACACCCATTTTAGTTTGTTAATACTATAATTAGGCTTCTCCTATAAGGATAGGAGATTCGGGGTCCTGTGACTAACCCAATAAGGGTGTACATTAGGCTATAAAATTATTTCCAAGAGTAAGAATTTCCAGCCTTTATAAACTGTTGTTCAGTATTCTTTGACCTACACCACCTGAATGTCCAACGAGCTACCCATTTTAGTTTGTTAATACTATAATTAGGCTTCTCCTATAAGGATAGGAGATTCGGGGTCCTGTGACTAACCCAATAAGGGTGTACATTAGGCTATAAAATTATTTCCAAGAGTAAGAATTTCCAGCCTTTATAAACTATTGTTCAGTATTCTTTGACCTAAAGCACCTGAATGTCCAACGAGACACCCATTTTAGTTTGTTAATACTATAATTAGGCTTCTCCTATAAGGATAGGAGATTCGGGGTCCTGTGACTAACCAACCCAATAAGGGTGTACATTAGGTTATAAAATTATTTCCAAGAGTAAGAATTTCCAGCCTTTATAAACTGTTATTCAGTATTCTTTGACCTACAGTACCTGAATGTCCAACGAGATACCCATTTTTGTTTGTTAATACTATAATTAGGCTTCTCCTATAAGGATAGGAGATTCGGGGTCCTGTGACTAACCCAATAAGGGTGTACATTAGGCTATAAAATTATTTCCAAGAGTAAGAATTTCCAGCCTTTATAAACTGTTGTTCAGTATTCTTTGACCTACAGCACCTGAAAGTCCAACGAGATACCCATTTTAGTTTGTTAATACTATAATTATGCTTCTCCTATAAGGATAGGAGATTCGGGGTCCCGTGACTAACCCAATAAGGGTGTACATTAGGCTATAAAATTATTTCCAAGAGTAAGAATTTCCAGCCTTTATAAACTGTTGTTCAGTATTCTTTGACCTACACCACCTGAATGTCCAACGAGACACCCATTTTAGTTTGTTAATACTATAATTAGGCTTCTCCTATAAGGATAGGAGATTCGGGGTCCTGTGACTAACCCAATAAGGGTGTACATTAGGCTATAAAATTATTTCCAAGAGTAAGAATTTCCAGCCTTTATAAACTGTTGTTCAGTATTCTTTGACCTACACCACCTGAATGTCCAACGAGCTACCCATTTTAGTTTGTTAATACTATAATTAGGCTTCTCCTATAAGGATAGGAGATTCGGGGTCCTGTGACTAACCCAATAAGGGTGTACATTAGGCTATAAAATTATTTCCAAGAGTAAGAATTTCCAGCCTTTATAAACTGTTGTTCAGTATTCTTTGACCTAAAGCACCTGAATGTCCAACGAGACACCCATTTTAGTTTGTTAATACTATAATTAGGCTTCTCCTATAAGGATAGGAGATTCGGGGTCCTGTGACTAACCAACCCAATAAGGGTGTACATTAGGCTATAAAATTATTTCCAAGAGTAAGAATTTCCAGCCTTTATAAACTGTTATTCAGTATTCTTTGACCTACAGTACCTGAATGTCCAACGAGATACCCATTTTTGTTTGTTAATACTATAATTAGGCTTCTCCTATAAGGATAGGAGATTCGGGGTCCTGTGACTAACCCAATAAGGGTGTACATTAGGCTATAAAATTATTTCCAAGAGTAAGAATTTCCAGCCTTTATAAACTGTTGTTCAGTATTCTTTGACCTACAGCACCTGAAAGTCCAACGAGATACCCATTTTAGTTTGTTAATACTATAATTATGCTTCTCCTATAAGGATAGGAGATTCGGGGTCCCGTGACTAACCCAATAAGGGTGTACATTAGGCTATAAAATTATTTCCAAGAGTAAGAATTTCCAGCCTTTATAAACTGTTGTTCAGTATTCTTTGACCTACACCACCTGAATGTCCAACGAGACACCCATTTTAGTTTGTTAATACTATAATTAGGCTTCTCCTATAAGGATAGGAGATTCGGGGTCCTGTGACTAACCCAATAAGGGTGTACATTAGGCTATAAAATTATTTCCAAGAGTAAGAATTTCCAGCCTTTATAAACTGTTGTTCAGTATTCTTTGACCTACACCACCTGAATGTCCAACGAGCTACCCATTTTAGTTTGTTAATACTATAATTAGGCTTCTCCTATAAGGATAGGAGATTCGGGGTCCTGTGACTAACCCAATAAGGGTGTACATTAGGCTATAAAATTATTTCCAAGAGTAAGAATTTCCAGCCTTTATAAACTGTTGTTCAGTATTCTTTGACCTAAAGCACCTGAATGTCCAACGAGACACCCATTTTAGTTTGTTAATACTATAATTAGGCTTCTCCTATAAGGATAGGAGATTCGGGGTCCTGTGACTAACCAACCCAATAAGGGTGTACATTAGGCTATAAAATTATTTCCAAGAGTAAGAATTTCCAGCCTTTATAAACTGTTATTCAGTATTCTTTGACCTACAGTACCTGAATGTCCAACGAGATACCCATTTTTGTTTGTTAATACTATAATTAGGCTTCTCCTATAAGGATAGGAGATTCGGGGTCCTGTGACTAACCCAATAAGGGTGTACATTAGGCTATAAAATTATTTCCAAGAGTAAGAATTTCCAGCCTTTATAAACTGTTGTTTAGTATTCTTTAACCTACAGCACCTGAAAGTCCAACGAGATACCCATTTTAGTTTGTTAATACTATAATTATGCTTCTCCTATAAGGATAGGAGATTCGGGGTCCCGTGACTAACCCAATAAGGGTGTACATTAGGCTATAAAATTATTTCCAAGAGTAAGAATTTCCAGCCTTTATAAACTGTTGTTCAGTATTCTTTGACCTACACCACCTGAATGTCCAACGAGACACCCATTTTAGTTTGTTAATAGTATAATTAGGCTTCTCCTATAAGGATAGGAGATTCGGGGTCCTGTGACTAACCCAATAAGGGTGTACATTAGGCTATAAAATTATTTCCAAGAGTAGGAATTTCCAGCCTTTATAAACTGTTGTTCAGTATTCTTTGACCTAAAGCACCTGAATGTCCAACGAGACACCCATTTTAGTTTGTTAATACTATAATTAGGCTTCTCCTATAAGGATAGGAGATTCGGGGTCCTGTGACTAACCAACCCAATAAGGGTGTACATTAGGTTATAAAATTATTTCCAAGAGTAAGAATTTCCAGCCTTTATAAACTGTTATTCAGTATTCTTTGACCTACAGTACCTGAATGTCCAACGAGATACCCATTTTTGTTTGTTAATACTATAATTAGGCTTCTCCTATAAGGATAGGAGATTCGGGGTCCTGTGACTAACCCAATAAGGGTGTACATTAGGCTATAAAATTATTTCCAAGAGTAAGAATTTCCAGCCTTTATAAACTGTTGTTCAGTATTCTTTGACCTACAGCACCTGAAAGTCCAACGAGATACCCATTTTAGTTTGTTAATACTATAATTATGCTTCTCCTATAAGGATAGGAGATTCGGGGTCCCGTGACTAACCCAATAAGGGTGTACATTAGGCTATAAAATTATTTCCAAGAGTAAGAATTTCCAGCCTTTATAAACTGTTGTTCAGTATTCTTTGACCTAAAGCACCTGAATGTCCAACGAGACACCCATTTTAGTTTGTTAATACTATAATTAGGCTTCTCCTATAAGGATAGGAGATTCGGGGTCCTGTGACTAACCAACCCAATAAGGGTGTACATTAGGCTATAAAATTATTTCCAAGAGTAAGAATTTCCAGCCTTTATAAACTGTTGTTCAGTATTCTTTGACCTAAAGCACCTGAATGTCCAACGAGACACCCATTTTAGTTTGTTAATACTATAATTAGGCTTCTCCTATAAGGATAGGAGATTCGGGGCCCTGTGACTAACCAACCCAATAAGGGTGTACATTAGGCTATAAAATTATTTCCAAGAGTAAGAATTTCCAGCCTTTATAAACTGTAATTCAGTATTCTTTGACCTACACCACCTGAATGTCCAACGAGACACCCATTTTAGTTTGTTAATACTATAATTAGGCTTCTCCTATAAGGATAGGAGATTCGGGGTCCTGTGACTAACCCAGTAAGGGTGTACATTAGGCTATAAAATTATTTCCAAGAGTAAGAATTTCCAGCCTTTATAAACTGTTGTTCAGTATTCTTTGACCTACAGCACCTGAATGTCCAACGAGACACCCATTTTAGTTTGTTAATACTATAATTAGGCTTCTCCTATAAGGATAGGAGATTCGGGGTCCTGTGACTAACCAACCCAATAAGGGTGTACATTAGGCTATAAAATTATTTCCAAGAGTAAGAATTTCCAGCCTTTATAAACTGTTGTTCAGTATTCTTTGACCTACAGCACCTGAAAGTCCAACGAGATACCCATTTTAGTTTGTTAATACTATAATTATGCTTCTCCTATAAGGATAGGAGATTCGGGGTCCCGTGACTAACCCAATAAGGGTGTATTAGGCTATAAAATTATTTCCAAGAGTAAGAATTTCCAGCCTTTATAAACTGTTGTTCAGTATTCTTTGACCTACACCACCTGAATGTCCAACGAGACACCCATTTTAGTTTGTTAATACTATAATTAGGCTTCTCCTATAAGGATAGGAGATTCGGGGTCCTGTGACTAACCCAATAAGGGTGTACATTAGGCTATAAAATTATTTCCAAGAGTAAGAATTTCCAGCCTTTATAAACTGTTGTTCAGTATTCTTTGACCTACACCACCTGAATGTCCAACGAGCTACCCATTTTAGTTTGTTAATACTATAATTAGGCTTCTCCTATAAGGATAGGAGATTCGGGGTCCTGTGACTAACCCAATAAGGGTGTACATTAGGCTATAAAATTATTTCCAAGAGTAAGAATTTCCAGCCTTTATAAACTGTTGTTCAGTATTCTTTGACCTAAAGCACCTGAATGTCCAACGAGACACCCATTTTAGTTTGTTAATACTATAATTAGGCTTCTCCTATAAGGATAGGAGATTCGGGGTCCTGTGACTAACCAACCCAATAAGGGTGTACATTAGGTTATAAAATTATTTCCAAGAGTAAGAATTTCCAGCCTTTATAAACTGTTATTCAGTATTCTTTGACCTACAGTACCTGAATGTCCAACGAGATACCCATTTTTGTTTGTTAATACTATAATTAGGCTTCTCCTATAAGGATAGGAGATTCGGGGTCCTGTGACTAACCCAATAAGGGTGTACATTAGGCTATAAAATTATTTCCAAGAGTAAGAATTTCCAGCCTTTATAAACTGTTGTTCAGTATTCTTTGACCTACAGCACCTGAAAGTCCAACGAGATACCCATTTTAGTTTGTTAATACTATAATTATGCTTCTCCTATAAGGATAGGAGATTCGGGGTCCCGTGACTAACCCAATAAGGGTGTACATTAGGCTATAAAATTATTTCCAAGAGTAAGAATTTCCAGCCTTTATAAACTGTTGTTCAGTATTCTTTGACCTACACCACCTGAATGTCCAACGAGACACCCATTTTAGTTTGTTAATACTATAATTAGGCTTCTCCTATAAGGATAGGAGATTCGGGGTCCTGTGACTAACCCAATAAGGGTGTACATTAGGCTATAAAATTATTTCCAAGAGTAAGAATTTCCAGCCTTTATAAACTGTTGTTCAGTATTCTTTGACCTACACCACCTGAATGTCCAACGAGCTACCCATTTTAGTTTGTTAATACTATAATTAGGCTTCTCCTATAAGGATAGGAGATTCGGGGTCCTGTGACTAACCCAATAAGGGTGTACATTAGGCTATAAAATTATTTCCAAGAGTAAGAATTTCCAGCCTTTATAAACTGTTGTTCAGTATTCTTTGACCTAAAGCACCTGAATGTCCAACGAGACACCCATTTTAGTTTGTTAATACTATAATTAGGCTTCTCCTATAAGGATAGGAGATTCGGGGTCCTGTGACTAACCAACCCAATAAGGGTGTACATTAGGCTATAAAATTATTTCCAAGAGTAAGAATTTCCAGCCTTTATAAACTGTTATTCAGTATTCTTTGACCTACAGTACCTGAATGTCCAACGAGATACCCATTTTTGTTTGTTAATACTATAATTAGGCTTCTCCTATAAGGATAGGAGATTCGGGGTCCTGTGACTAACCCAATAAGGGTGTACATTAGGCTATAAAATTATTTCCAAGAGTAAGAATTTCCAGCCTTTATAAACTGTTGTTTAGTATTCTTTAACCTACAGCACCTGAAAGTCCAACGAGATACCCATTTTAGTTTGTTAATACTATAATTATGCTTCTCCTATAAGGATAGGAGATTCGGGGTCCCGTGACTAACCCAATAAGGGTGTACATTAGGCTATAAAATTATTTCCAAGAGTAAGAATTTCCAGCCTTTATAAACTGTTGTTCAGTATTCTTTGACCTACACCACCTGAATGTCCAACGAGACACCCATTTTAGTTTGTTAATAGTATAATTAGGCTTCTCCTATAAGGATAGGAGATTCGGGGTCCTGTGACTAACCCAATAAGGGTGTACATTAGGCTATAAAATTATTTCCAAGAGTAAGAATTTCCAGCCTTTATAAACTGTTGTTCAGTATTCTTTGACCTAAAGCACCTGAATGTCCAACGAGACACCCATTTTAGTTTGTTAATACTATAATTAGGCTTCTCCTATAAGGATAGGAGATTCGGGGTCCTGTGACTAACCAACCCAATAAGGGTGTACATTAGGTTATAAAATTATTTCCAAGAGTAAGAATTTCCAGCCTTTATAAACTGTTATTCAGTATTCTTTGACCTACAGTACCTGAATGTCCAACGAGATACCCATTTTTGTTTGTTAATACTATAATTAGGCTTCTCCTATAAGGATAGGAGATTCGGGGTCCTGTGACTAACCCAATAAGGGTGTACATTAGGCTATAAAATTATTTCCAAGAGTAAGAATTTCCAGCCTTTATAAACTGTTGTTCAGTATTCTTTGACCTACAGCACCTGAAAGTCCAACGAGATACCCATTTTAGTTTGTTAATACTATAATTATGCTTCTCCTATAAGGATAGGAGATTCGGGGACCCGTGACTAACCCAATAAGGGTGTACATTAGGCTATAAAATTATTTCCAAGAGTAAGAATTTCCAGCCTTTATAAACTGTTGTTCAGTATTCTTTGACCTACACCACCTGAATGTCCAACGAGACACCCATTTTAGTTTGTTAATACTATAATTAGGCTTCTCCTATAAGGATAGGAGATTCGGGGTCCTGTGACTAACCCAATAAGGGTGTACATTAGGCTATAAAATTATTTCCAAGAGTAAGAATTTCCAGCCTTTATAAACTGTTGTTCAGTATTCTTTGACCTACACCACCTGAATGTCCAACGAGCTACCCATTTTAGTTTGTTAATACTATAATTAGGCTTCTCCTATAAGGATAGGAGATTCGGGGTCCTGTGACTAACCCAATAAGGGTGTACATTAGGCTATAAAATTATTTCCAAGAGTAAGAATTTCCAGCCTTTATAAACTGTTGTTCAGTATTCTTTGACCTAAAGCACCTGAATGTCCAACGAGACACCCATTTTAGTTTGTTAATACTATAATTAGGCTTCTCCTATAAGGATAGGAGATTCGGGGTCCTGTGACTAACCAACCCAATAAGGGTGTACATTAGGTTATAAAATTATTTCCAAGAGTAAGAATTTCCAGCCTTTATAAACTGTTATTCAGTATTCTTTGACCTACAGTACCTGAATGTCCAACGAGATACCCATTTTTGTTTGTTAATACTATAATTAGGCTTCTCCTATAAGGATCGGAGATTCGGGGTCCTGTGACTAACCCAATAAGGGTGTACATTAGGCTATAAAATTATTTCCAAGAGTAAGAATTTCCAGCCTTTATAAACTGTTGTTCAGTATTCTTTGACCTACAGCACCTGAAAGTCCAACGAGATACCCATTTTAGTTTGTTAATACTATAATTATGCTTCTCCTATAAGGATAGGAGATTCGGGGTCCCGTGACTAACCCAATAAGGGTGTACATTAGGCTATAAAATTATTTCCAAGAGTAAGAATTTCCAGCCTTTATAAACTGTTGTTCAGTATTCTTTGACCTACACCACCTGAATGTCCAACGAGACACCCATTTTAGTTTGTTAATACTATAATTAGGCTTCTCCTATAAGGATAGGAGATTCGGGGTCCTGTGACTAACCCAATAAGGGTGTACATTAGGCTATAAAATTATTTCCAAGAGTAAGAATTTCCAGCCTTTATAAACTGTTGTTCAGTATTCTTTGACCTACACCACCTGAATGTCCAACGAGCTACCCATTTTAGTTTGTTAATACTATAATTAGGCTTCTCCTATAAGGATAGGAGATTCGGGGTCCTGTGACTAACCCAATAAGGGTGTACATTAGGCTATAAAATTATTTCCAAGAGTAAGAATTTCCAGCCTTTATAAACTGTTGTTCAGTATTCTTTGACCTAAAGCACCTGAATGTCCAACGAGACACCCATTTTAGTTTGTTAATACTATAATTAGGCTTCTCCTATAAGGATAGGAGATTCGGGGTCCTGTGACTAACCCAATAAGGGTGTACATTAGGCTATAAAATTATTTCCAAGAGTAAGAATTTCCAGCCTTTATAAACTGTTGTTCAGTATTCTTTGACCTACAGCACCTGAAAGTCCAACGAGATACCCATTTTAGTTTGTTAATACTATAATTATGCTTCTCCTATAAGGATAGGAGATTCGGGGTCCCGTGACTAACCCAATAAGGGTGTACATTAGGCTATAAAATTATTTCCAAGAGTAAGAATTTCCAGCCTTTATAAACTGTTGTTCAGTATTCTTTGACCTACACCACCTGAATGTCCAACGAGACACCCATTTTAGTTTGTTAATACTATAATTAGGCTTCTCCTATAAGGATAGGAGATTCGGGGTCCTGTGACTAACCCAATAAGGGTGTACATTAGGCTATAAAATTATTTCCAAGAGTAAGAATTTCCAGCCTTTATAAACTGTTGTTCAGTATTCTTTGACCTACACCACCTGAATGTCCAACGAGCTACCCATTTTAGTTTGTTAATACTATAATTAGGCTTCTCCTATAAGGATAGGAGATTCGGGGTCCTGTGACTAACCCAATAAGGGTGTACATTAGGCTATAAAATTATTTCCAAGAGTAAGAATTTCCAGCCTTTATAAACTGTTGTTCAGTATTCTTTGACCTAAAGCACCTGAATGTCCAACGAGACACCCATTTTAGTTTGTTAATACTATAATTAGGCTTCTCCTATAAGGATAGGAGATTCGGGGTCCTGTGACTAACCAACCCAATAAGGGTGTACATTAGGCTATAAAATTATTTCCAAGAGTAAGAATTTCCAGCCTTTATAAACTGTTATTCAGTATTCTTTGACCTACAGTACCTGAATGTCCAACGAGATACCCATTTTTGTTTGTTAATACTATAATTAGGCTTCTCCTATAAGGATAGGAGATTCGGGGTCCTGTGACTAACCCAATAAGGGTGTACATTAGGCTATAAAATTATTTCCAAGAGTAAGAATTTCCAGCCTTTATAAACTGTTGTTTAGTATTCTTTAACCTACAGCACCTGAAAGTCCAACGAGATACCCATTTTAGTTTGTTAATACTATAATTATGCTTCTCCTATAAGGATAGGAGATTCGGGGTCCCGTGACTAACCCAATAAGGGTGTACATTAGGGTATAAAATTATTTCCAAGAGTAAGAATTTCCAGCCTTTATAAACTGTTGTTCAGTATTCTTTGACCTACACCACCTGAATGTCCAACGAGACACCCATTTTAGTTTGTTAATAGTATAATTAGGCTTCTCCTATAAGGATAGGAGATTCGGGGTCCTGTGACTAACCCAATAAGGGTGTACATTAGGCTATAAAATTATTTCCAAGAGTAAGAATTTCCAGCCTTTATAAACTGTTGTTCAGTATTCTTTGACCTAAAGCACCTGAATGTCCAACGAGACACCCATTTTAGTTTGTTAATACTATAATTAGGCTTCTCCTATAAGGATAGGAGATTCGGGGTCCTGTGACTAACCAACCCAATAAGGGTGTACATTAGGTTATAAAATTATTTCCAAGAGTAAGAATTTCCAGCCTTTATAAACTGTTATTCAGTATTCTTTGACCTATAGTACCTGAATGTCCAACGAGATACCCATTTTTGTTTGTTAATACTATAATTAGGCTTCTCCTATAAGGATAGGAGATTCGGGGTCCTGTGACTAACCCAATAAGGGTGTACATTAGGCTATAAAATTATTTCCAAGAGTAAGAATTTCCAGCCTTTATAAACTGTTGTTCAGTATTCTTTGACCTACAGCACCTGAAAGTCCAACGAGATACCCATTTTAGTTTGTTAATACTATAATTATGCTTCTCCAATAAGGATAGGAGATTCGGGGTCCCGTGACTAACCCAATAAGGGTGTACATTAGGCTATAAAATTATTTCCAAGAGTAAGAATTTCCAGCCTTTATAAACTGTTGTTCAGTATTCTTTGACCTACACCACCTGAATGTCCAACGAGACACCCATTTTAGTTTGTTAATACTATAATTAGGCTTCTCCTATAAGGATAGGAGATTCGGGGTCCTGTGACTAACCCAATAAGGGTGTACATTAGGCTATAAAATTATTTCCAAGAGTAAGAATTTCCAGACTTTATAAACTGTTGTTCAGTATTCTTTGACCTACACCACCTGAATGTCCAACGAGCTACCCATTTTAGTTTGTTAATACTATAATTAGGCTTCTCCTATAAGGATAGGAGATTCGGGGTCCTGTGACTAACCCAATAAGGGTGTACATTAGGCTATAAAATTATTTCCAAGAGTAAGAATTTCCAGCCTTTATAAACTGTTGTTCAGTATTCTTTGACCTAAAGCACCTGAATGTCCAACGAGACACCCATTTTAGTTTGTTAATACTATAATTAGGCTTCTCCTATAAGGATAGGAGATTCGGGGTCCTGTGACTAACCAACCCAATAAGGGTGTACATTAGGCTATAAAATTATTTCCAAGAGTAAGAATTTCCAGCCTTTATAAACTGTTGTTCAGTATTCTTTGACCTACAGCACCTGAAAGTCCAACGAGATACCCATTTTAGTTTGTTAATACTATAATTATGCTTCTCCTATAAGGATAGGAGATTCGGGGTCCCGTGACTAACCCAATAAGGGTGTACATTAGGCTATAAAATTATTTCCAAGAGTAAGAATTTCCAGCCTTTATAAACTGTTGTTCAGTATTCTTTGACCTACACCACCTGAATGTCCAACGAGACACCCATTTTAGTTTGTTAATACTATAATTAGGCTTCTCCTATAAGGATAGGAGATTCGGGGTCCTGTGACTAACCCAATAAGGGTGTACATTAGGCTATAAAATTATTTCCAAGAGTAAGAATTTCCAGCCTTTATAAACTGTTGTTCAGTATTCTTTGACCTACACCACCTGAATGTCCAACGAGCTACCCATTTTAGTTTGTTAATACTATAATTAGGCTTCTCCTATAAGGATAGGAGATTCGGGGTCCTGTGACTAACCCAATAAGGGTGTACATTAGGCTATAAAATTATTTCCAAGAGTAAGAATTTCCAGCCTTTATAAACTGTTGTTCAGTATTCTTTGACCTAAAGCACCTGAATGTCCAACGAGACACCCATTTTAGTTTGTTAATACTATAATTAGGCTTCTCCTATAAGGATAGGAGATTCGGGGTCCTGTGACTAACCAACCCAATAAGGGTGTACATTAGGCTATAAAATTATTTCCAAGAGTAAGAATTTCCAGCCTTTATAAACTGTTGTTCAGTATTCTTTGACCTACAGCACCTGAAAGTCCAACGAGATACCCATTTTAGTTTGTTAATACTATAATTATGCTTCTCCTATAAGGATAGGAGATTCGGGGTCCCGTGACTAACCCAATAAGGGTGTACATTAGGCTATAAAATTATTTCCAAGAGTAAGAATTTCCAGCCTTTATAAACTGTTGTTCAGTATTCTTTGACCTACACCACCTGAATGTCCAACGAGACACCCATTTTAGTTTGTTAATACTATAATTAGGCTTCTCCTATAAGGATAGGAGATTCGGGGTCCTGTGACTAACCCAATAAGGGTGTACATTAGGCTATAAAATTATTTCCAAGAGTAAGAATTTCCAGCCTTTATAAACTGTTGTTCAGTATTCTTTGACCTACACCACCTGAATGTCCAACGAGCTACCCATTTTAGTTTGTTAATACTATAATTAGGCTTCTCCTATAAGGATAGGAGATTCGGGGTCCTGTGACTAACCCAATAAGGGTGTACATTAGGCTATAAAATTATTTCCAAGAGTAAGAATTTCCAGCCTTTATAAACTGTTGTTCAGTATTCTTTGACCTAAAGCACCTGAATGTCCAACGAGACACCCATTTTAGTTTGTTAATACTATAATTAGGCTTCTCCTATAAGGATAGGAGATTCGGGGTCCTGTGACTAACCAACCCAATAAGGGTGTACATTAGGCTATAAAATTATTTCCAAGAGTAAGAATTTCCAGCCTTTATAAACTGTTATTCAGTATTCTTTGACCTACAGTACCTGAATGTCCAACGAGATACCCATTTTTGTTTGTTAATACTATAATTAGGCTTCTCCTATAAGGATAGGAGATTCGGGGTCCTGTGACTAACCCAATAAGGGTGTACATTAGGCTATAAAATTATTTCCAAGAGTAAGAATTTCCAGCCTTTATAAACTGTTGTTCAGTATTCTTTAACCTACAGCACCTGAAAGTCCAACGAGATACCCATTTTAGTTTGTTAATACTATAATTATGCTTCTCCTATAAGGATAGGAGATTCGGGGTCCCGTGACTAACCCAATAAGGGTGTACATTAGGCTATAAAATTATTTCCAAGAGTAAGAATTTCCAGCCTTTATAAACTGTTGTTCAGTATTCTTTGACCTACACCACCTGAATGTCCAACGAGACACCCATTTTAGTTTGTTAATACTATAATTAGGCTTCTCCTATAAGGATAGGAGATTCGGGGTCCTGTGACTAACCCAATAAGGGTGTACATTAGGCTATAAAATTATTTCCAAGAGTAAGAATTTCCAGCCTTTATAAACTGTTGTTCAGTATTCTTTGACCTACACCACCTGAATGTCCAACGAGCTACCCATTTTAGTTTGTTAATACTATAATTAGGCTTCTCCTATAAGGATAGGAGATTCGGGGTCCTGTGACTAACCCAATAAGGGTGTACATTAGGCTATAAAATTATTTCCAAGAGTAAGAATTTCCAGCCTTTATAAACTGTTGTTCAGTATTCTTTGACCTACAGCACCTGAAAGTCCAACGAGATACCCATTTTAGTTTGTTAATACTATAATTATGCTTCTCCTATAAGGATAGGAGATTCGGGGTCCCGTGACTAACCCAATAAGGGTGTACATTAGGCTATAAAATTATTTCCAAGAGTAAGAATTTCCAGCCTTTATAAACTGTTGTTCAGTATTCTTTGACCTAAAGCACCTGAATGTCCAACGAGACACCCATTTTAGTTTGTTAATACTATAATTAGGCTTCTCCTATAAGGATAGGAGATTCGGGGTCCTGTGACTAACCAACCCAATAAGGGTGTACATTAGGCTATAAAATTATTTCCAAGAGTAAGAATTTCCAGCCTTTATAAACTGTTATTCAGTATTCTTTGACCTACAGTACCTGAATGTCCAACGAGATACCCATTTTTGTTTGTTAATACTATAATTAGGCTTCTCCTATAAGGATAGGAGATTCGGGGTCCTGTGACTAACCCAATAAGGGTGTACATTAGGCTATAAAATTATTTCCAAGAGTAAGAATTTCCAGCCTTTATAAACTGTTGTTTAGTATTCTTTAACCTACAGCACCTGAAAGTCCAACGAGATACCCATTTTAGTTTGTTAATACTATAATTATGCTTCTCCTATAAGGATAGGAGATTCGGGGTCCCGTGACTAACCCAATAAGGGTGTACATTAGGCTATAAAATTATTTCCAAGAGTAAGAATTTCCAGCCTTTATAAACTGTTGTTCAGTATTCTTTGACCTACACCACCTGAATGTCCAACGAGACACCCATTTTAGTTTGTTAATAGTATAATTAGGCTTCTCCTATAAGGATAGGAGATTCGGGGTCCTGTGACTAACCCAATAAGGGTGTACATTAGGCTATAAAATTATTTCCAAGAGTAAGAATTTCCAGCCTTTATAAACTGTTGTTCAGTATTCTTTGACCTAAAGCACCTGAATGTCCAACGAGACACCCATTTTAGTTTGTTAATACTATAATTAGGCTTCTCCTATAAGGATAGGAGATTCGGGGTCCTGTGACTAACCAACCCAATAAGGGTGTACATTAGGTTATAAAATTATTTCCAAGAGTAAGAATTTCCAGCCTTTATAAACTGTTATTCAGTATTCTTTGACCTATAGTACCTGAATGTCCAACGAGATACCCATTTTTGTTTGTTAATACTATAATTAGGCTTCTCCTATAAGGATAGGAGATTCGGGGTCCTGTGACTAACCCAATAAGGGTGTACATTAGGCTATAAAATTATTTCCAAGAGTAAGAATTTCCAGCCTTTATAAACTGTTGTTCAGTATTCTTTGACCTACAGCACCTGAAAGTCCAACGAGATACCCATTTTAGTTTGTTAATACTATAATTATGCTTCTCCTATAAGGATAGGAGATTCGGGGTCCCGTGACTAACCCAATAAGGGTGTACATTAGGCTATAAAATTATTTCCAAGAGTAAGAATTTCCAGCCTTTATAAACTGTTGTTCAGTATTCTTTGACCTACACCACCTGAATGTCCAACGAGACACCCATTTTAGTTTGTTAATACTATAATTAGGCTTCTCCTGTAAGGATAGGAGATTCGGGGTCCTGTGACTAACCCAATAAGGGTGTACATTAGGCTATAAAATTATTTCCAAGAGTAAGAATTTCCAGCCTTTATAAACTGTTGTTCAGTATTCTTTGACCTACACCACCTGAATGTCCAACGAGCTACCCATTTTAGTTTGTTAATACTATAATTAGGCTTCTCCTATAAGGATAGGAGATTCGGGGTCCTGTGACTAACCCAATAAGGGTGTACATTAGGCTATAAAATTATTTCCAAGAGTAAGAATTTCCAGCCTTTATAAACTGTTGTTCAGTATTCTTTGACCTACACCACCTGAATGTCCAACGAGCTACCCATTTTAGTTTGTTAATACTATAATTAGGCTTCTCCTATAAGGATAGGAGATTCGGGGTCCTGTGACTAACCCAATAAGGGTGTACATTAGGCTATAAAATTATTTCCAAGAGTAAGAATTTCCAGCCTTTATAAACTGTTGTTCAGTATTCTTTAACCTACAGCACCTGAAAGTCCAACGAGATACCCATTTTAGTTTGTTAATACTATAATTATGCTTCTCCTATAAGGATAGGAGATTCGGGGTCCCGTGACTAACCCAATAAGGGTGTACATTAGGCTATAAAATTATTTCCAAGAGTAAGAATTTCCAGCCTTTATAAACTGTTGTTCAGTATTCTTTGACCTACACCACCTGAATGTCCAACGAGACACCCATTTTAGTTTGTTAATACTATAATTAGGCTTCTCCTATAAGGATAGGAGATTCGGGGTCCTGTGACTAACCCAATAAGGGTGTACATTAGGCTATAAAATTATTTCCAAGAGTAAGAATTTCCAGCCTTTATAAACTGTTGTTCAGTATTCTTTGACCTACACCACCTGAATGTCCAACGAGCTACCCATTTTAGTTTGTTAATACTATAATTAGGCTTCTCCTATAAGGATAGGAGATTCGGGGTCCTGTGACTAACCCAATAAGGGTGTACATTAGGCTATAAAATTATTTCCAAGAGTAAGAATTTCCAGCCTTTATAAACTGTTGTTCAGTATTCTTTGACCTACAGCACCTGAAAGTCCAACGAGATACCCATTTTAGTTTGTTAATACTATAATTATGCTTCTCCTATAAGGATAGGAGATTCGGGGTCCCGTGACTAACCCAATAAGGGTGTACATTAGGCTATAAAATTATTTCCAAGAGTAAGAATTTCCAGCCTTTATAAACTGTTGTTCAGTATTCTTTGACCTAAAGCACCTGAATGTCCAACGAGACACCCATTTTAGTTTGTTAATACTATAATTAGGCTTCTCCTATAAGGATAGGAGATTCGGGGTCCTGTGACTAACCAACCCAATAAGGGTGTACATTAGGCTATAAAATTATTTCCAAGAGTAAGAATTTCCAGCCTTTATAAACTGTTATTCAGTATTCTTTGACCTACAGTACCTGAATGTCCAACGAGATACCCATTTTTGTTTGTTAATACTATAATTAGGCTTCTCCTATAAGGATAGGAGATTCGGGGTCCTGTGACTAACCCAATAAGGGTGTACATTAGGCTATAAAATTATTTCCAAGAGTAAGAATTTCCAGCCTTTATAAACTGTTGTTTAGTATTCTTTAACCTACAGCACCTGAAAGTCCAACGAGATACCCATTTTAGTTTGTTAATACTATAATTATGCTTCTCCTATAAGGATAGGAGATTCGGGGTCCCGTGACTAACCCAATAAGGGTGTACATTAGGCTATAAAATTATTTCCAAGAGTAAGAATTTCCAGCCTTTATAAACTGTTGTTCAGTATTCTTTGACCTACACCACCTGAATGTCCAACGAGACACCCATTTTAGTTTGTTAATAGTATAATTAGGCTTCTCCTATAAGGATAGGAGATTCGGGGTCCTGTGACTAACCCAATAAGGGTGTACATTAGGCTATAAAATTATTTCCAAGAGTAAGAATTTCCAGCCTTTATAAACTGTTGTTCAGTATTCTTTGACCTAAAGCACCTGAATGTCCAACGAGACACCCATTTTAGTTTGTTAATACTATAATTAGGCTTCTCCTATAAGGATAGGAGATTCGGGGTCCTGTGACTAACCAACCCAATAAGGGTGTACATTAGGTTATAAAATTATTTCCAAGAGTAAGAATTTCCAGCCTTTATAAACTGTTATTCAGTATTCTTTGACCTATAGTACCTGAATGTCCAACGAGATACCCATTTTTGTTTGTTAATACTATAATTAGGCTTCTCCTATAAGGATAGGAGATTCGGGGTCCTGTGACTAACCCAATAAGGGTGTACATTAGGCTATAAAATTATTTCCAAGAGTAAGAATTTCCAGCCTTTATAAACTGTTGTTCAGTATTCTTTGACCTACAGCACCTGAAAGTCCAACGAGATACCCATTTTAGTTTGTTAATACTATAATTATGCTTCTCCTATAAGGATAGGAGATTCGGGGTCCCGTGACTAACCCAATAAGGGTGTACATTAGGCTATAAAATTATTTCCAAGAGTAAGAATTTCCAGCCTTTATAAACTGTTGTTCAGTATTCTTTGACCTACACCACCTGAATGTCCAACGAGACACCCATTTTAGTTTGTTAATACTATAATTAGGCTTCTCCTGTAAGGATAGGAGATTCGGGGTCCTGTGACTAACCCAATAAGGGTGTACATTAGGCTATAAAATTATTTCCAAGAGTAAGAATTTCCAGCCTTTATAAACTGTTGTTCAGTATTCTTTGACCTACACCACCTGAATGTCCAACGAGCTACCCATTTTAGTTTGTTAATACTATAATTAGGCTTCTCCTATAAGGATAGGAGATTCGGGGTCCTGTGACTAACCCAATAAGGGTGTACATTAGGCTATAAAATTATTTCCAAGAGTAAGAATTTCCAGCCTTTATAAACTGTTGTTCAGTATTCTTTGACCTAAAGCACCTGAATGTCCAACGAGACACCCATTTTAGTTTGTTAATACTATAATTAGGCTTCTCCTATAAGGATAGGAGATTCGGGGTCCTGTGACTAACCAACCCAATAAGGGTGTACATTAGGCTATAAAATTATTTCCAAGAGTAAGAATTTCCAGCCTTTATAAACTGTTGTTCAGTATTCTTTGACCTACAGCACCTGAAAGTCCAACGAGATACCCATTTTAGTTTGTTAATACTATAATTATGCTTCTCCTATAAGGATAGGAGATTCGGGGTCCCGTGACTAACCCAATAAGGGTGTACATTAGGCTATAAAATTATTTCCAAGAGTAAGAATTTCCAGCCTTTATAAACTGTTGTTCAGTATTCTTTGACCTACACCACCTGAATGTCCAACGAGACACCCATTTTAGTTTGTTAATACTATAATTAGGCTTCTCCTATAAGGATAAGAGATTCGGGGTCCTGTGACTAACCCAATAAGGGTGTACATTAGGCTATAAAATTATTTCCAAGAGTAAGAATTTCCAGCCTTTATAAACTGTTGTTCAGTATTCTTTGACCTACACCACCTGATTGTCCAACGAGCTACCCATTTTAGTTTGTTAATACTATAATTAGGCTTCTCCTATAAGGATAGGAGATTCGGGGTCCTGTGACTAACCCAATAAGGGTGTACATTAGGCTATAAAATTATTTCCAAGAGTAAGAATTTCCAGCCTTTATAAACTGTTGTTCAGTATTCTTTGACCTAAAGCACCTGAATGTCCAACGAGACACCCATTTTAGTTTGTTAATACTATAATTAGGCTTCTCCTATAAGGATAGGAGATTCGGGGTCCTGTGACTAACCAACCCAATAAGGGTGTACATTAGGCTATAAAATTATTTCCAAGAGTAAGAATTTCCAGCCTTTATAAACTGTTGTTCAGTATTCTTTGACCTACAGCACCTGAAAGTCCAACGAGACACCCATTTTAGTTTGTTAATACTATAATTAGGCTTCTCCTATAAGGATAGGAGATTCGGGGTCCTGTGACTAACCAACCCAATAAGGGTGTACATTAGGCTATAAAATTATTTCCAAGAGTAAGAATTTCCAGCCTTTATAAACTGTTGTTCAGTATTCTTTGACCTACACCACCTGAATGTCCAACGAGACACCCATTTTAGTTTGTTAATACTATAATTAGGCTTCTCCTATAAGGATAGGAGATTCGGGGTCCTGTGACTAACCCAATAAGGGTGTACATTAGGCTATAAAATTATTTCCAAGAGTAAGAATTTCCAGCCTTTATAAACTGTTGTTCAGTATTCTTTGACCTAAAGCACCTGAATGTCCAACGAGACACCCATTTTAGTTTGTTAATACTATAATTAGGCTTCTCCTATAAGGATAGGAGATTCGGGGTCCTGTGACTAACCAACCCAATAAGGGTGTACATTAGGCTATAAAATTATTTCCAAGAGTAAGAATTTCCAGCCTTTATAAACTGTTATTCAGTATTCTTTGACCTACAGTACCTGAATGTCCAACGAGATACCCATTTTTGTTTGTTAATACTATAATTAGGCTTCTCCTATAAGGATAGGAGATTCGGGGTCCTGTGACTAACCCAATAAGGGTGTACATTAGGCTATAAAATTATTTCCAAGAGTAAGAATTTCCAGCCTTTATAAACTGTTGTTCAGTATTCTTTAACCTACAGCACCTGAAAGTCCAACGAGATACCCATTTTAGTTTGTTAATACTATAATTATGCTTCTCCTATAAGGATAGGAGATTCGGGGTCCCGTGACTAACCCAATAAGGGTGTACATTAGGCTATAAAATTATTTCCAAGAGTAAGAATTTCCAGCCTTTATAAACTGTTGTTCAGTATTCTTTGACCTACACCACCTGAATGTCCAACGAGACACCCATTTTAGTTTGTTAATACTATAATTAGGCTTCTCCTATAAGGATAGGAGATTCGGGGTCCTGTGACTAACCCAATAAGGGTGTACATTAGGCTATAAAATTATTTCCAAGAGTAAGAATTTCCAGCCTTTATAAACTGTTGTTCAGTATTCTTTGACCTACACCACCTGAATGTCCAACGAGCTACCCATTTTAGTTTGTTAATACTATAATTAGGCTTCTCCTATAAGGATAGGAGATTCGGGGTCCTGTGACTAACCCAATAAGGGTGTACATTAGGCTATAAAATTATTTCCAAGAGTAAGAATTTCCAGCCTTTATAAACTGTTGTTCAGTATTCTTTGACCTACAGCACCTGAAAGTCCAACGAGATACCCATTTTAGTTTGTTAATACTATAATTATGCTTCTCCTATAAGGATAGGAGATTCGGGGTCCCGTGACTAACCCAATAAGGGTGTACATTAGGCTATAAAATTATTTCCAAGAGTAAGAATTTCCAGCCTTTATAAACTGTTGTTCAGTATTCTTTGACCTACACCACCTGAATGTCCAACGAGCTACCCATTTTAGTTTGTTAATACTATAATTAGACTTCTCCTATAAGGATAGGAGATTCGGGGTCCTGTGACTAACCCAATAAGGGTGTACATTAGGCTATAAAATTATTTCCAAGAGTAAGAATTTCCAGCCTTTATAAACTGTTGTTCAGTATTCTTTAACCTACAGCACCTGAAAGTCCAACGAGATACCCATTTTAGTTTGTTAATACTATAATTATGCTTCTCCTATAAGGATAGGAGATTCGGGGTCCCGTGACTAACCCAATAAGGGTGTACATTAGGCTATAAAATTATTTCCAAGAGTAAGAATTTCCAGCCTTTATAAACTGTTGTTCAGTATTCTTTGACCTACACCACCTGAATGTCCAACGAGACACCCATTTTAGTTTGTTAATACTATAATTAGGCTTCTCCTATAAGGATAGGAGATTCGGGGTCCTGTGACTAACCCAATAAGGGTGTACATTAGGCTATAAAATTATTTCCAAGAGTAAGAATTTCCAGCCTTTATAAACTGTTGTTCAGTATTCTTTGACCTACACCACCTGAATGTCCAACGAGCTACCCATTTTAGTTTGTTAATACTATAATTAGGCTTCTCCTATAAGGATAGGAGATTCGGGGTCCTGTGACTAACCCAATAAGGGTGTACATTAGGCTATAAAATTATTTCCAAGAGTAAGAATTTCCAGCCTTTATAAACTGTTGTTCAGTATTCTTTGACCTACAGCACCTGAAAGTCCAACGAGATACCCATTTTAGTTTGTTAATACTATAATTATGCTTCTCCTATAAGGATAGGAGATTCGGGGTCCCGTGACTAACCCAATAAGGGTGTACATTAGGCTATAAAATTATTTCCAAGAGTAAGAATTTCCAGCCTTTATAAACTGTTGTTCAGTATTCTTTGACCTACACCACCTGAATGTCCAACGAGACACCCATTTTAGTTTGTTAATACTATAATTAGGCTTCTCCTATAAGGATAGGAGATTCGGGGTCCTGTGACTAACCCAATAAGGGTGTACATTAGGCTATAAAATTATTTCCAAGAGTAAGAATTTCCAGCCTTTATAAACTGTTGTTCAGTATTCTTTGACCTACACCACCTGAATGTCCAACGAGCTACCCATTTTAGTTTGTTAATACTATAATTAGGCTTCTCCTATAAGGATAGGAGATTCGGGGTCCTGTGACTAACCCAATAAGGGTGTACATTAGGCTATAAAATTATTTCCAAGAGTAAGAATTTCCAGCCTTTATAAACTGTTGTTCAGTATTCTTTGACCTACACCACCTGAATGTCCAACGAGCTACCCATTTTAGTTTGTTAATACTATAATTAGGCTTCTCCTATAAGGATAGGAGATTCGGGGTCCTGTGACTAACCCAATAAGGGTGTACATTAGGCTATAAAATTATTTCCAAGAGTAAGAATTTCCAGCCTTTATAAACTGTTGTTCAGTATTCTTTGACCTAAAGCACCTGAATGTCCAACGAGACACCCATTTTAGTTTGTTAATACTATAATTAGGCTTCTCCTATAAGGATAGGAGATTCGGGGTCCTGTGACTAACCAACCCAATAAGGGTGTACATTAGGTTATAAAATTATTTCCAAGAGTAAGAATTTCCAGCCTTTATAAACTGTTATTCAGTATTCTTTGACCTACAGTACCTGAATGTCCAACGAGATACCCATTTTTGTTTGTTAATACTATAATTAGGCTTCTCCTATAAGGATAGGAGATTCGGGGTCCTGTGACTAACCCAATAAGGGTGTACATTAGGCTATAAAATTATTTCCAAGAGTAAGAATTTCCAGCCTTTATAAACTGTTGTTCAGTATTCTTTAACCTACAGCACCTGAAAGTCCAACGAGATACCCATTTTAGTTTGTTAATACTATAATTATGCTTCTCCTATAAGGATAGGAGATTCGGGGTCCCGTGACTAACCCAATAAGGGTGTACATTAGGCTATAAAATTATTTCCAAGAGTAAGAATTTCCAGCCTTTATAAACTGTTGTTCAGTATTCTTTGACCTACACCACCTGAATGTCCAACGAGACACCCATTTTAGTTTGTTAATACTATAATTAGGCTTCTCCTATAAGGATAGGAGATTCGGGGTCCTGTGACTAACCCAATAAGGGTGTACATTAGGCTATAAAATTATTTCCAAGAGTAAGAATTTCCAGCCTTTATAAACTGTTGTTCAGTATTCTTTGACCTACACCACCTGAATGTCCAACGAGACACCCATTTTAGTTTGTTAATACTATAATTAGGCTTCTCCTATAAGGATAGGAGATTCGGGGTCCTGTGACTAACCCAATAAGGGTGTACATTAGGCTATAAAATTATTTCCAAGAGTAAGAATTTCCAGCCTTTATAAACTGTTGTTCAGTATTCTTTGACCTACACCACCTGAATGTCCAACGAGCTACCCATTTTAGTTTGTTAATACTATAATTAGGCTTCTCCTATAAGGATAGGAGATTCGGGGTCCTGTGACTAACCCAATAAGGGTGTACATTAGGCTATAAAATTATTTCCAAGAGTAAGAATTTCCAGCCTTTATAAACTGTTGTTCAGTATTCTTTGACCTACAGCACCTGAAAGTCCAACGAGATACCCATTTTAGTTTGTTAATACTATAATTATGCTTCTCCTATAAGGATAGGAGATTCGGGGTCCCGTGACTAACCCAATAAGGGTGTACATTAGGCTATAAAATTATTTCCAAGAGTAAGAATTTCCAGCCTTTATAAACTGTTGTTCAGTATTCTTTGACCTACACCACCTGAATGTCCAACGAGACACCCATTTTAGTTTGTTAATACTATAATTAGGCTTCTCCTATAAGGATAGGAGATTCGGGGTCCTGTGACTAACCCAATAAGGGTGTACATTAGGCTATAAAATTATTTCCAAGAGTAAGAATTTCCAGCCTTTATAAACTGTTGTTCAGTATTCTTTGACCTACACCACCTGAATGTCCAACGAGCTACCCATTTTAGTTTGTTAATACTATAATTAGGCTTCTCCTATAAGGATAGGAGATTCGGGGTCCTGTGACTAACCCAATAAGGGTGTACATTAGGCTATAAAATTATTTCCAAGAGTAAGAATTTCCAGCCTTTATAAACTGTTGTTCAGTATTCTTTGACCTACACCACCTGAATGTCCAACGAGCTACCCATTTTAGTTTGTTAATACTATAATTAGGCTTCTCCTATAAGGATAGGAGATTCGGGGTCCTGTGACTAACCCAATAAGGGTGTACATTAGGCTATAAAATTATTTCCAAGAGTAAGAATTTCCAGCCTTTATAAACTGTTGTTCAGTATTCTTTGACCTAAAGCACCTGAATGTCCAACGAGACACCCATTTTAGTTTGTTAATACTATAATTAGGCTTCTCCTATAAGGATAGGAGATTCGGGGTCCTGTGACTAACCAACCCAATAAGGGTGTACATTAGGTTATAAAATTATTTCCAAGAGTAAGAATTTCCAGCCTTTATAAACTGTTATTCAGTATTCTTTGACCTACAGTACCTGAATGTCCAACGAGATACCCATTTTTGTTTGTTAATACTATAATTAGGCTTCTCCTATAAGGATAGGAGATTCGGGGTCCTGTGACTAACCCAATAAGGGTGTACATTAGGCTATAAAATTATTTCCAAGAGTAAGAATTTCCAGCCTTTATAAACTGTTGTTCAGTATTCTTTAACCTACAGCACCTGAAAGTCCAACGAGATACCCATTTTAGTTTGTTAATACTATAATTATGCTTCTCCTATAAGGATAGGAGATTCGGGGTCCCGTGACTAACCCAATAAGGGTGTACATTAGGCTATAAAATTATTTCCAAGAGTAAGAATTTCCAGCCTTTATAAACTGTTGTTCAGTATTCTTTGACCTACACCACCTGAATGTCCAACGAGACACCCATTTTAGTTTGTTAATACTATAATTAGGCTTCTCCTATAAGGATAGGAGATTCGGGGTCCTGTGACTAACCCAATAAGGGTGTACATTAGGCTATAAAATTATTTCCAAGAGTAAGAATTTCCAGCCTTTATAAACTGTTGTTCAGTATTCTTTGACCTACACCACCTGAATGTCCAACGAGCTACTCATTTTAGTTTGTTAATACTATAATTAGGCTTCTCCTATAAGGATAGGAGATTCGGGGTCCTGTGACTAACCCAATAAGGGTGTACATTAGGCTATAAAATTATTTCCAAGAGTATGAATTTCCAGCCTTTATAAACTGTTGTTCAGTATTCTTTGACCTACACCACCTGAATGTCCAACGAGCTACCCATTTTAGTTTGTTAATACTATAATTAGGCTTCTCCTATAAGGATAGGAGATTCGGGGTCCTGTGACTAACCCAATAAGGGTGTACATTAGGCTATAAAATTATTTCCAAGAGTAAGAATTTCCAGCCTTTATAAACTGTTGTTCAGTATTCTTTGACCTAAAGCACCTGAATGTCCAACGAGACACCCATTTTAGTTTGTTAATACTATAATTAGGCTTCTCCTATAAGGATAGGAGATTCGGGGTCCTGTGACTAACCAACCCAATAAGGGTGTACATTAGGTTATAAAATTATTTCCAAGAGTAAGAATTTCCAGCCTTTATAAACTGTTATTCAGTATTCTTTGACCTACAGTACCTGAATGTCCAACGAGATACCCATTTTTGTTTGTTAATACTATAATTAGGCTTCTCCTATAAGGATAGGAGATTCGGGGTCCTGTGACTAACCCAATAAGGGTGTACATTAGGCTATAAAATTATTTCCAAGAGTAAGAATTTCCAGCCTTTATAAACTGTTGTTCAGTATTCTTTAACCTACAGCACCTGAAAGTCCAACGAGATACCCATTTTAGTTTGTTAATACTATAATTATGCTTCTCCTATAAGGATAGGAGATTCGGGGTCCCGTGACTAACCCAATAAGGGTGTACATTAGGCTATAAAATTATTTCCAAGAGTAAGAATTTCCAGCCTTTATAAACTGTTGTTCAGTATTCTTTGACCTACACCACCTGAATGTCCAACGAGACACCCATTTTAGTTTGTTAATACTATAATTAGGCTTCTCCTATAAGGATAGGAGATTCGGGGTCCTGTGACTAACCCAATAAGGGTGTACATTAGGCTATAAAATTATTTCCAAGAGTAAGAATTTCCAGCCTTTATAAACTGTTGTTCAGTATTCTTTGACCTACACCACCTGAATGTCCAACGAGCTACTCATTTTAGTTTGTTAATACTATAATTAGGCTTCTCCTATAAGGATAGGAGATTCGGGGTCCTGTGACTAACCCAATAAGGGTGTACATTAGGCTATAAAATTATTTCCAAGAGTATGAATTTCCAGCCTTTATAAACTGTTGTTCAGTATTCTTTGACCTACAGCACCTGAAAGTCCAACGAGATACCCATTTTAGTTTGTTAATACTATAATTATGCTTCTCCTATAAGGATAGGAGATTCGGGGTCCCGTGACTAACCCAATAAGGGTGTACATTAGGCTATAAAATTATTTCCAAGAGTAAGAATTTCCAGCCTTTATAAACTGTTGTTCAGTATTCTTTGACCTACACCACCTGAATGTCCAACGAGACACCCATTTTAGTTTGTTAATACTATAATTAGGCTTCTCCTATAAGGATAGGAGATTCGGGGTCCTGTGACTAACCCAATAAGGGTGTACATTAGGCTATAAAATTATTTCCAAGAGTAAGAATTTCCAGCCTTTATAAACTGTTGTTCAGTATTCTTTGACCTACACCACCTGAATGTCCAACGAGACACCCATTTTAGTTTGTTAATACTATAATTATGCTTCTCCTATAAGGATAGGAGATTCGGGGTCCCGTGACTAACCCAATAAGGTTGTACATTAGGCTATAAAATTATTTCCAAGAGTAAGAATTTCCAGCCTTTATAAACTGTTGTTCAGTATTCTTTGACCTACACCACCTGAATGTCCAACGAGACACCCATTTTAGTTTGTTAATACTATAATTAGGCTTCTCCTATAAGGATAGGAGATTCGGGGTCCTGTGACTAACCCAATACGGGTGTACATTAGGCTATAAAATTATTTCCAAGAGTAAGAATTTCCAGCCTTTATAAACTGTTGTTCAGTATTCTTTGACCTACACCACCTGAATGTCCAACGAGCTACCCATTTTAGTTTGTTAATACTATAATTAGGCTTCTCCTATAAGGATAGGAGATTCGGGGTCCTGTGACTAACCCAATAAGGGTGTACATTAGGCTATAAAATTATTTCCAAGAGTAAGAATTTCCAGCCTTTATAAACTGTTGTTCAGTATTCTTTGACCTACAGCACCTGAAAGTCCAACGAGATACCCATTTTAGTTTGTTAATACTATAATTATGCTTCTCCTATAAGGATAGGAGATTCGGGGTCCCGTGACTAACCCAATAAGGGTGTACATTAGGCAATAAAATTATTTCCAAGAGTAAGAATTTCCAGCCTTTATAAACTGTTGTTCAGTATTCTTTGACCTACACCACCTGAATGTCCAACGAGACACCCATTTTAGTTTGTTAATACTATAATTAGGCTTCTCCTATAAGGATAGGAGATTCGGGGTCCTGTGACTAACCCAATAAGGGTGTACATTAGGCTATAAAATTATTTCCAAGAGTAAGAATTTCCAGCCTTTATAAACTGTTGTTCAGTATTCTTTGACCTACACCACCTGAATGTCCAACGAGCTACCCATTTTAGTTTGTTAATACTATAATTAGGCTTCTCCTATAAGGATAGGAGATTCGGGGTCCTGTGACTAACCCAATAAGGGTGAACATTAGGCTATAAAATTATTTCCAAGAGTAAGAATTTCCAGCCTTTATAAACTGTTGTTCAGTATTCTTTGACCTAAAGCACCTGAATGTCCAACGAGACACCCATTTTAGTTTGTTAATACTATAATTAGGCTTCTCCTATAAGGATAGGAGATTCGGGGTCCTGTGACTAACCAACCCAATAAGGGTGTACATTAGGCTATAAAATTATTTCCAAGAGTAAGAATTTCCAGCCTTTATAAACTGTTATTCAGTATTCTTTGACCTACAGTACCTGAATGTCCAACGAGATACCCATTTTTGTTTGTTAATACTATAATTAGGCTTCTCCTATAAGGATAGGAGATTCGGGGTCCTGTGACTAACCCAATAAGGGTGTACATTAGGCTATAAAATTATTTCCAAGAGTAAGAATTTCCAGCCTTTATAAACTGTTGTTCAGTATTCTTTGACCTACAGCACCTGAAAGTCCAACGAGATACCCATTTTAGTTTGTTAATACTATAATTATGCTTCTCCTATAAGGATAGGAGATTCGGGGTCCCGTGACTAACCCAATAAGGGTGTACATTAGGCTATAAAATTATTTCCAAGAGTAAGAATTTCCAGCCTTTATAAACTGTTGTTCAGTATTCTTTGACCTACACCACCTGAATGTCCAACGAGACACCCATTTTAGTTTGTTAATACTATAATTAGGCTTCTCCTATAAGGATAGGAGATTCGGGGTCCTGTGACTAACCCAATAAGGGTGTACATTAGGCTATAAAATTATTTCCAAGAGTAAGAATTTCCAGCCTTTATAAACTGTTGTTCAGTATTCTTTGACCTACACCACCTGAATGTCCAACGAGCTACCCATTTTAGTTTGTTAATACTATAATTAGGCTTCTCCTATAAGGATAGGAGATTCGGGGTCCTGTGACTAACCCAATAAGGGTGTACATTAGGCTATAAAATTATTTCCAAGAGTAAGAATTTCCAGCCTTTATAAACTGTTGTTCTGTATTCTTTGACCTAAAGCACCTGAATGTCCAACGAGACACCCATTTTAGTTTGTTAATACTATAATTAGGCTTCTCCAATAAGGATAGGAGATTCGGGGTCCTGTGACTAACCAACCCAATAAGGGTGTACATTAGGCTATAAAATTATTTCCAAGAGTAAGAATTTCCAGCCTTTATAAACTGTTATTCAGTATTCTTTGACCTACAGTACCTGAATGTCCAACGAGATACCCATTTTTGTTTGTTAATACTATAATTAGGCTTCTCCTATAAGGATAGGAGATTCGGGGTCCTGTGACTAACCCAATAAGGGTGTACATTAGGCTATAAAATTATTTCCAAGAGTAAGAATTTCCAGCCTTTATAAACTGTTGTTCAGTATTCTTTAACCTAAAGCCCCTGAATGTCCAACGAGACACCCATTTTAGTTTGTTAATACTATAATTAGGCTTCTCCTATAAGGATAGGAGATTCGGGGTCCTGTGACTAACCAACCCAATAAGGGTGTACATTAGGCTATAAAATTATTTCCAAGAGTAAGAATTTCCAGCCTTTATAAACTGTTATTCAGTATTCTTTGACCTACAGTACCTGAATGTCCAACGAGATACCCATTTTTGTTTGTTAATACTATAATTAGGCTTCTCCTATAAGGATAGGAGATTCGGGGTCCTGTGACTAACCCAATAAGGGTGTACATTAGGCTATAAAATTATTTCCAAGAGTAAGAATTTCCAGCCTTTATAAACTGTTGTTCAGTATTCTTTAACCTACAGCACCTGAAAGTCCAACGAGATACCCATTTTAGTTTGTTAATACTATAATTATGCTTCTCCTATAAGGATAGGAGATTCGGGGTCCCGTGACTAACCCAATAAGGGTGTACATTAGGCTATAAAATTATTTCCAAGAGTAAGAATTTCCAGCCTTTATAAACTGTTGTTCAGTATTCTTTGACCTACACCACCTGAATGTCCAACGAGACACCCATTTTAGTTTGTTAATACTATAATTAGGCTTCTCCTATAAGGATAGGAGATTCGGGGTCCTGTGACTAACCCAATAAGGGTGTACATTAGGCTATAAAATTATTTCCAAGAGTAAGAATTTCCAGCCTTTATAAACTGTTGTTCAGTATTCTTTGACCTACACCACCTGAATGTCCAACGAGCTACCCATTTTAGTTTGTTAATACTATAATTAGGCTTCTCCTATAAGGATAGGAGATTCGGGGTCCTGTGACTAACCCAATAAGGGTGTACATTAGGCTATAAAATTATTTCCAAGAGTATGAATTTCCAGCCTTTATAAACTGTTGTTCAGTATTCTTTGACCTACAGCACCTGAAAGTCCAACGAGATACCCATTTTAGTTTGTTAATACTATAATTATGCTTCTCCTATAAGGATAGGAGATTCGGGGTCCCGTGACTAACCCAATAAGGGTGTACATTAGGCTATAAAATTATTTCCAAGAGTAAGAATTTCCAGCCTTTATAAACTGTTGTTCAGTATTCTTTGACCTACACCACCTGAATGTCCAACGAGACACCCATTTTAGTTTGTTAATACTATAATTAGGCTTCTCCTATAAGGATAGGAGATTCGGGGTCCTGTGACTAACCCAATAAGGGTGTACATTAGGCTATAAAATTATTTCCAAGAGTAAGAATTTCCAGCCTTTATAAACTGTTGTTCAGTATTCTTTGACCTACACCACCTGAATGTCCAACGAGACACCCATTTTAGTTTGTTAATACTATAATTATGCTTCTCCTATAAGGATAGGAGATTCGGGGTCCCGTGACTAACCCAATAAGGTTGTACATTAGGCTATAAAATTATTTCCAAGAGTAAGAATTTCCAGCCTTTATAAACTGTTGTTCAGTATTCTTTGACCTACACCACCTGAATGTCCAACGAGACACCCATTTTAGTTTGTTAATACTATAATTAGGCTTCTCCTATAAGGATAGGAGATTCGGGGTCCTGTGACTAACCCAATAAGGGTGTACATTAGGCTATAAAATTATTTCCAAGAGTAAGAATTTCCAGCCTTTATAAACTGTTGTTCAGTATTCTTTGACCTACACCACCTGAATGTCCAACGAGCTACCCATTTTAGTTTGTTAATACTATAATTAGGCTTCTCCTATAAGGATAGGAGATTCGGGGTCCTGTGACTAACCCAATAAGGGTGTACATTAGGCTATAAAATTATTTCCAAGAGTAAGAATTTCCAGCCTTTATAAACTGTTGTTCAGTATTCTTTGAACTACAGCACCTGAAAGTCCAACGAGATACCCATTTTAGTTTGTTAATACTATAATTATGCTTCTCCTATAAGGATAGGAGATTCGGGGTCCCGTGACTAACCCAATAAGGGTGTACATTAGGCTATAAAATTATTTCCAAGAGTAAGAATTTCCAGCCTTTATAAACTGTTGTTCAGTATTCTTTGACCTACACCACCTGAATGTCCAACGAGACACCCATTTTAGTTTGTTAATACTATAATTAGGCTTCTCCTATAAGGATAGGAGATTCGGGGTCCTGTGACTAACCCAATAAGGGTGTACATTAGGCTATAAAATTATTTCCAAGAGTAAGAATTTCCAGCCTTTATAAACTGTTGTTCAGTATTCTTTGACCTACACCACCTGAATGTCCAACGAGCTACCCATTTTAGTTTGTTAATACTATAATTAGGCTTCTCCTATAAGGATAGGAGATTCGGGGTCCTGTGACTAACCCAATAAGGGTGAACATTAGGCTATAAAATTATTTCCAAGAGTAAGAATTTCCAGCCTTTATAAACTGTTGTTCAGTATTCTTTGACCTAAAGCACCTGAATGTCCAACGAGACACCCATTTTAGTTTGTTAATACTATAATTAGGCTTCTCCTATAAGGATAGGAGATTCGGGGTCCTGTGACTAACCAACCCAATAAGGGTGTACATTAGGCTATAAAATTATTTCCAAGAGTAAGAATTTCCAGCCTTTATAAACTGTTATTCAGTATTCTTTGACCTACAGTACCTGAATGTCCAACGAGATACCCATTTTTGTTTGTTAATACTATAATTAGGCTTCTCCTATAAGGATAGGAGATTCGGGGTCCTGTGACTAACCCAATAAGGGTGTACATTAGGCTATAAAATTATTTCCAAGAGTAAGAATTTCCAGCCTTTATAAACTGTTGTTCAGTATTCTTTGACCTACAGCACCTGAAAGTCCAACGAGATACCCATTTTAGTTTGTTAATACTATAATTATGCTTCTCCTATAAGGATAGGAGATTCGGGGTCCCGTGACTAACCCAATAAGGGTGTACATTAGGCTATAAAATTATTTCCAAGAGTAAGAATTTCCGGCCTTTATAAACTGTTGTTCAGTATTCTTTGACCTACACCACCTGAATGTCCAACGAGACACCCATTTTAGTTTGTTAATACTATAATTAGGCTTCTCCTATAAGGATAGGAGATTCGGGGTCCTGTGACTAACCCAATAAGGGTGTACATTAGGCTATAAAATTATTTCCAAGAGTAAGAATTTCCAGCCTTTATAAACTGTTGTTCAGTATTCTTTGACCTACACCACCTGAATGTCCAACGAGCTACCCATTTTAGTTTGTTAATACTATAATTAGGCTTCTCCTATAAGGATAGGAGATTCGGGGTCCTGTGACTAACCCAATAAGGGTGTACATTAGGCTATAAAATTATTTCCAAGAGTAAGAATTTCCAGCCTTTATAAACTGTTGTTCAGTATTCTTTGACCTAAAGCACCTGAATGTCCAACGAGACACCCATTTTAGTTTGTTAATACTATAATTAGGCTTCTCCTATAAGGATAGGAGATTCGGGGTCCTGTGACTAACCAACCCAATAAGGGTGTACATTAGGCTATAAAATTATTTCCAAGAGTAAGAATTTCCAGCCTTTATAAACTGTTATTCAGTATTCTTTGACCTACAGTACCTGAATGTCCAACGAGATACCCATTTTTGTTTGTTAATACTATAATTAGGCTTCTCCTATAAGGATAGGAGATTCGGGGTCCTGTGACTAACCCAATAAGGGTGTACATTAGGCTATAAAATTATTTCCAAGAGTAAGAATTTCCAGCCTTTATAAACTGTTGTTCAGTATTCTTTAACCTAAAGCCCCTGAATGTCCAACGAGACACCCATTTTAGTTTGTTAATACTATAATTAGGCTTCTCCTATAAGGATAGGAGATTCGGGGTCCTGTGACTAACCAACCCAATAAGGGTGTACATTAGGCTATAAAATTATTTCCAAGAGTAAGAATTTCCAGCCTTTATAAACTGTTATTCAGTATTCTTTGACCTACAGTACCTGAATGTCCAACGAGATACCCATTTTTGTTTGTTAATACTATAATTAGGCTTCTCCTATAAGGATAGGAGATTCGGGGTCCTGTGACTAACCCAATAAGGGTGTACATTAGGCTA
Organism: Ambrosia trifida; assembly: GCA_028751855.1. Classification (NCBI taxonomy): domain Eukaryota; kingdom Viridiplantae; phylum Streptophyta; class Magnoliopsida; order Asterales; family Asteraceae; genus Ambrosia; species Ambrosia trifida. The sequence continues at coordinate 518,235 of CM054126.1, read as the reverse complement.
TAAAATTATTTCCAAGAGTAAGAATTTCCAGCCTTTATAAACTGTTGTTCAGTATTCTTTGACCTACAGCACCTGAAAGTCCAACGAGATACCCATTTTAGTTTGTTAATACTATAATTATGCTTCTCCTATAAGGATAGGAGATTCGGGGTCCCGTGACTAACCCAATAAGGGTGTACATTAGGCTATAAAATTATTTCCAAGAGTAAGAATTTCCGGCCTTTATAAACTGTTGTTCAGTATTCTTTGACCTACACCACCTGAATGTCCAACGAGACACCCATTTTAGTTTGTTAATACTATAATTAGGCTTCTCCTATAAGGATAGGAGATTCGGGGTCCTGTGACTAACCCAATAAGGGTGTACATTAGGCTATAAAATTATTTCCAAGAGTAAGAATTTCCAGCCTTTATAAACTGTTGTTCAGTATTCTTTGACCTACACCACCTGAATGTCCAACGAGCTACCCATTTTAGTTTGTTAATACTATAATTAGGCTTCTCCTATAAGGATAGGAGATTCGGGGTCCTGTGACTAACCCAATAAGGGTGTACATTAGGCTATAAAATTATTTCCAAGAGTAAGAATTTCCAGCCTTTATAAACTGTTGTTCAGTATTCTTTGACCTAAAGCACCTGAATGTCCAACGAGACACCCATTTTAGTTTGTTAATACTATAATTAGGCTTCTCCTATAAGGATAGGAGATTCGGGGTCCTGTGACTAACCAACCCAATAAGGGTGTACATTAGGCTATAAAATTATTTCCAAGAGTAAGAATTTCCAGCCTTTATAAACTGTTATTCAGTATTCTTTGACCTACAGTACCTGAATGTCCAACGAGATACCCATTTTTGTTTGTTAATACTATAATTAGGCTTCTCCTATAAGGATAGGAGATTCGGGGTCCTGTGACTAACCCAATAAGGGTGTACATTAGGCTATAAAATTATTTCCAAGAGTAAGAATTTCCAGCCTTTATAAACTGTTGTTCAGTATTCTTTAACCTAAAGCCCCTGAATGTCCAACGAGACACCCATTTTAGTTTGTTAATACTATAATTATGCTTCTCCTATAAGGATAGGAGATTCGGGGTCCCGTGACTAACCCAATAAGGGTGTACATTAGGCTATAAAATTATTTCCAAGAGTAAGAATTTCCAGCCTTTATAAACTGTTGTTCAGTATTCTTTGACCTACACCACCTGAATGTCCAACGAGACACCCATTTTAGTTTGTTAATACTATAATTAGGCTTCTCCTATAAGGATAGGAGATTCGGGGTCCTGTGACTAACCCAATAAGGGTGTACATTAGGCTATAAAATTATTTCCAAGAGTAAGAATTTCCAGCCTTTATAAACTGTTGTTCAGTATTCTTTGACCTACACCACCTGAATGTCCAACGAGCTACCCATTTTAGTTTGTTAATACTATAATTAGGCTTCTCCTATAAGGATAGGAGATTCGGGGTCCTGTGACTAACCCAATAAGGGTGAACATTAGGCTATAAAATTATTTCCAAGAGTAAGAATTTCCAGCCTTTATAAACTGTTGTTCAGTATTCTTTGACCTAAAGCACCTGAATGTCCAACGAGACACCCATTTTAGTTTGTTAATACTATAATTAGGCTTCTCCTATAAGGATAGGAGATTCGGGGTCCTGTGACTAACCAACCCAATAAGGGTGTACATTAGGCTATAAAATTATTTCCAAGAGTAAGAATTTCCAGCCTTTATAAACTGTTATTCAGTATTCTTTGACCTACAGTACCTGAATGTCCAACGAGATACCCATTTTTGTTTGTTAATACTATAATTAGGCTTCTCCTATAAGGATAGGAGATTCGGGGTCCTGTGACTAACCCAATAAGGGTGTACATTAGGCTATAAAATTATTTCCAAGAGTAAGAATTTCCAGCCTTTATAAACTGTTGTTCAGTATTCTTTGACCTACAGCACCTGAAAGTCCAACGAGATACCCATTTTAGTTTGTTAATACTATAATTATGCTTCTCCTATAAGGATAGGAGATTCGGGGTCCCGTGACTAACCCAATAAGGGTGTACATTAGGCTATAAAATTATTTCCAAGAGTAAGAATTTCCGGCCTTTATAAACTGTTGTTCAGTATTCTTTGACCTACACCACCTGAATGTCCAACGAGACACCCATTTTAGTTTGTTAATACTATAATTAGGCTTCTCCTATAAGGATAGGAGATTCGGGGTCCTGTGACTAACCCAATAAGGGTGTACATTAGGCTATAAAATTATTTCCAAGAGTAAGAATTTCCAGCCTTTATAAACTGTTGTTCAGTATTCTTTGACCTACACCACCTGAATGTCCAACGAGCTACCCATTTTAGTTTGTTAATACTATAATTAGGCTTCTCCTATAAGGATAGGAGATTCGGGGTCCTGTGACTAACCCAATAAGGGTGTACATTAGGCTATAAAATTATTTCCAAGAGTAAGAATTTCCAGCCTTTATAAACTGTTGTTCAGTATTCTTTGACCTAAAGCACCTGAATGTCCAACGAGACACCCATTTTAGTTTGTTAATACTATAATTAGGCTTCTCCTATAAGGATAGGAGATTCGGGGTCCTGTGACTAACCAACCCAATAAGGGTGTACATTAGGCTATAAAATTATTTCCAAGAGTAAGAATTTCCAGCCTTTATAAACTGTTATTCAGTATTCTTTGACCTACAGTACCTGAATGTCCAACGAGATACCCATTTTTGTTTGTTAATACTATAATTAGGCTTCTCCTATAAGGATAGGAGATTCGGGGTCCTGTGACTAACCCAATAAGGGTGTACATTAGGCTATAAAATTATTTCCAAGAGTAAGAATTTCCAGCCTTTATAAACTGTTGTTCAGTATTCTTTAACCTAAAGCCCCTGAATGTCCAACGAGACACCCATTTTAGTTTGTTAATACTATAATTAGGCTTCTCCTATAAGGATAGGAGATTCGGGGTCCTGTGACTAACCAACCCAATAAGGGTGTACATTAGGCTATAAAATTATTTCCAAGAGTAAGAATTTCCAGCCTTTATAAACTGTTATTCAGTATTCTTTGACCTACAGTACCTGAATGTCCAACGAGATACCCATTTTTGTTTGTTAATACTATAATTAGGCTTCTCCTATAAGGATAGGAGATTCGGGGTCCTGTGACTAACCCAATAAGGGTGTACATTAGGCTATAAAATTATTTCCAAGAGTAAGAATTTCCAGCCTTTATAAACTGTTGTTCAGTATTCTTTGACCTAAAGCACCTGAATGTCTAACGAGACACCCATTTTAGTTTGTTAATACTATAATTAGGCTTCTCCTATAAGGATAGGAGATTCGGGGTCCTATGACTAACCCAATAAGGGTGTACATTAGGCTATAAAATTATTTCCAAGAGTAAGAATTTCCAGCCTTTATAAACTGTTGTTCAGTATTCTTTGACCTACAGCACCTGAATGTCCAACGAGACACCCATTTTAGTTTGTTAATACTATAATTAGGCTTCTCCTATAAGGATTGGAGATTCGGGGTCCTGTGACTAACCAACCCAATAAGGGTGTACATTAGGCTATAAAATTATTTCCAAGAGTAAGAATTTCCAGCCTTTATAAACTGTTGTTCAGTATTCTTTGACCTACAGCACCTGAATGTCCAACTAGACACCCATTTTAGTTTGTTAATACTATAATTAGGCTTCTCCTATAAGGATAGGAGATTCGGGGTCCTGTGACTAACCCAATAAGGGTGTACATTAGGCTATAAAATTATTTCCAAGAGTAAGAATTTCCAGCCTTTATAAACTGTTGTTCAGTATTCTTTGACCTAAAGCACCTGAATGTCCAACGAGACACCCATTATAGTTTGTTAATACTATAATTAGGCTTCTCCTATAAGGATAGGAGATTCGGGGTCCTGTGACAAACCAACCCAATAAGGGTGTACATTAGGCTATAAAATTATTTCCAAGAGTAAGAATTTCCAGCCTTTATAAACTGTAATTCAGTATTCTTTGACCTACACCACCTGAATGTCCAACGAGACACCCATTTTAGTTTGTTAATACTATAATTAGGCTTCTCCTATAAGGATAGGAGATTCGGGGTCCTGTGACTAACCCAGTAAGGGTGTACATTAGGCTATAAAATTATTTCCAAGAGTAAGAATTTCCAGCCTTTATAAACTGTTGTTCAGTATTCTTTGACCTACAGCACCTGAATGTCCAACGAGACACCCATTTTAGTTTGTTAATACTATAATTAGGCTTCTCCTATAAGGATAGGAGATTCGGGGTCCTGTGACTAACCAACCCAATAAGGGTGTACATTAGGCTATAAAATTATTTCCAAGAGTAAGAATTTCCAGCCTTTATAAACTGTTGTTCAGTATTCTTTGACCTACAGCACCTGAAAGTCCAACGAGATAACCATTTTAATTTGTTAATACTATAATTATGCTTCTCCTATAAGGATAGGAGATTCGGGGTCCCGTGACTAACCCAATAAGGGTGTACATTAGGCTATAAAATTATTTCCAAGAGTAAGAATTTCCAGCCTTTATAAACTGTTGTTCAGTATTCTTTGACCTACACCACCTGAATGTCCAACGAGACACCCATTTTAGTTTGTTAATACTATAATTAGGCTTCTCCTATAAGGATAGGAGATTCGGGGTCCTGTGACTAACCCAATAAGGGTGTACATTAGGCTATAAAATTATTTCCAAGAGTAAGAATTTCCAGCCTTTATAAACTGTTGTTCAGTATTCTTTGACCTACACCACCTGAATGTCCAACGAGCTACCCATTTTATTTTGTTAATACTATAATTAGGCTTCTCCTATAAGGATAGGAGATTCGGGGTCCTGTGACTAACCCAATAAGGGTGTACATTAGGCTATAAAATTATTTCCAAGAGTAAGAATTTCCAGCCTTTATAAACTGTTGTTCAGTATTCTTTGACCTAAAGCACCTGAATGTCCAACGAGACACCCATTTTAGTTTGTTAATACTATAATTAGGCTTCTCCTATAAGGATAGGAGATTCGGGGTCCTGTGACTAACCAACCCAATAAGGGTGTACATTAGGTTATAAAATTATTTCCAAGAGTAAGAATTTCCAGCCTTTATAAACTGTTATTCAGTATTCTTTGACCTACAGTACCTGAATGTCCAACGAGATACCCATTTTTGTTTGTTAATACTATAATTAGGCTTCTCCTATAAGGATAGGAGATTCGGGGTCCTGTGACTAACCCAATAAGGGTGTACATTAGGCTATAAAATTATTTCCAAGAGTAAGAATTTCCAGCCTTTATAAACTGTTGTTCAGTATTCTTTGACCTACAGCACCTGAAAGTCCAACGAGAGACCCATTTTAGTTTGTTAATACTATAATTATGCTTCTCCTATAAGGATAGGAGATTCGGGGTCCCGTGACTAACCCAATAAGGGTGTACATTAGGCTATAAAATTATTTCCAAGAGTAAGAATTTCCGGCCTTTATAAACTGTTGTTCAGTATTCTTTGACCTACACCACCTGAATGTCCAACGAGACACCCATTTTAGTTTGTTAATACTATAATTAGGCTTCTCCTATAAGGATAGGAGATTCGGGGTCCTGTGACTAACCCAATAAGGGTGTACATTAGGCTATAAAATTATTTCCAAGAGTAAGAATTTCCAGCCTTTATAAACTGTTGTTCAGTATTCTTTGACCTACACCACCTGAATGTCCAACGAGCTACCCATTTTAGTTTGTTAATACTATAATTAGGCTTCTCCTATAAGGATAGGAGATTCGGGGTCCTGTGACTAACCCAATAAGGGTGTACATTAGGCTATAAAATTATTTCCAAGAGTAAGAATTTCCAGCCTTTATAAACTGTTGTTCAGTATTCTTTGACCTAAAGCACCTGAATGTCCAACGAGACACCCATTTTAGTTTGTTAATACTATAATTAGGCTTCTCCTATAAGGATAGGAGATTCGGGGTCCTGTGACTAACCAACCCAATAAGGGTGTACATTAGGCTATAAAATTATTTCCAAGAGTAAGAATTTCCAGCCTTTATAAACTGTTATTCAGTATTCTTTGACCTACAGTACCTGAATGTCCAACGAGATACCCATTTTTGTTTGTTAATACTATAATTAGGCTTCTCCTATAAGGATAGGAGATTCGGGGTCCTGTGACTAACCCAATAAGGGTGTACATTAGGCTATAAAATTATTTCCAAGAGTAAGAATTTCCAGCCTTTATAAACTGTTGTTCAGTATTCTTTAACCTAAAGCCCCTGAATGTCCAACGAGACACCCATTTTAGTTTGTTAATACTATAATTATGCTTCTCCTATAAGGATAGGAGATTCGGGGTCCCGTGACTAACCCAATAAGGGTGTACATTAGGCTATAAAATTATTTCCAAGAGTAAGAATTTCCAGCCTTTATAAACTGTTGTTCAGTATTCTTTGACCTACACCACCTGAATGTCCAACGAGACACCCATTTTAGTTTGTTAATACTATAATTAGGCTTCTCCTATAAGGATAGGAGATTCGGGGTCCTGTGACTAACCCAATAAGGGTGTACATTAGGCTATAAAATTATTTCCAAGAGTAAGAATTTCCAGCCTTTATAAACTGTTGTTCAGTATTCTTTGACCTACACCACCTGAATGTCCAACGAGCTACCCATTTTAGTTTGTTAATACTATAATTAGGCTTCTCCTATAAGGATAGGAGATTCGGGGTCCTGTGACTAACCCAATAAGGGTGAACATTAGGCTATAAAATTATTTCCAAGAGTAAGAATTTCCAGCCTTTATAAACTGTTGTTCAGTATTCTTTGACCTAAAGCACCTGAATGTCCAACGAGACACCCATTTTAGTTTGTTAATACTATAATTAGGCTTCTCCTATAAGGATAGGAGATTCGGGGTCCTGTGACTAACCAACCCAATAAGGGTGTACATTAGGCTATAAAATTATTTCCAAGAGTAAGAATTTCCAGCCTTTATAAACTGTTATTCAGTATTCTTTGACCTACAGTACCTGAATGTCCAACGAGATACCCATTTTTGTTTGTTAATACTATAATTAGGCTTCTCCTATAAGGATAGGAGATTCGGGGTCCTGTGACTAACCCAATAAGGGTGTACATTAGGCTATAAAATTATTTCCAAGAGTAAGAATTTCCAGCCTTTATAAACTGTTGTTCAGTATTCTTTGACCTACAGCACCTGAAAGTCCAACGAGATACCCATTTTAGTTTGTTAATACTATAATTATGCTTCTCCTATAAGGATAGGAGATTCGGGGTCCCGTGACTAACCCAATAAGGGTGTACATTAGGCTATAAAATTATTTCCAAGAGTAAGAATTTCCGGCCTTTATAAACTGTTGTTCAGTATTCTTTGACCTACACCACCTGAATGTCCAACGAGACACCCATTTTAGTTTGTTAATACTATAATTAGGCTTCTCCTATAAGGATAGGAGATTCGGGGTCCTGTGACTAACCCAATAAGGGTGTACATTAGGCTATAAAATTATTTCCAAGAGTAAGAATTTCCAGCCTTTATAAACTGTTGTTCAGTATTCTTTGACCTACACCACCTGAATGTCCAACGAGCTACCCATTTTAGTTTGTTAATACTATAATTAGGCTTCTCCTATAAGGATAGGAGATTCGGGGTCCTGTGACTAACCCAATAAGGGTGTACATTAGGCTATAAAATTATTTCCAAGAGTAAGAATTTCCAGCCTTTATAAACTGTTGTTCAGTATTCTTTGACCTAAAGCACCTGAATGTCCAACGAGACACCCATTTTAGTTTGTTAATACTATAATTAGGCTTCTCCTATAAGGATAGGAGATTCGGGGTCCTGTGACTAACCAACCCAATAAGGGTGTACATTAGGCTATAAAATTATTTCCAAGAGTAAGAATTTCCAGCCTTTATAAACTGTTATTCAGTATTCTTTGACCTACAGTACCTGAATGTCCAACGAGATACCCATTTTTGTTTGTTAATACTATAATTAGGCTTCTCCTATAAGGATAGGAGATTCGGGGTCCTGTGACTAACCCAATAAGGGTGTACATTAGGCTATAAAATTATTTCCAAGAGTAAGAATTTCCAGCCTTTATAAACTGTTGTTCAGTATTCTTTAACCTAAAGCCCCTGAATGTCCAACGAGACACCCATTTTAGTTTGTTAATACTATAATTAGGCTTCTCCTATAAGGATAGGAGATTCGGGGTCCTGTGACTAACCAACCCAATAAGGGTGTACATTAGGCTATAAAATTATTTCCAAGAGTAAGAATTTCCAGCCTTTATAAACTGTTATTCAGTATTCTTTGACCTACAGTACCTGAATGTCCAACGAGATACCCATTTTTGTTTGTTAATACTATAATTAGGCTTCTCCTATAAGGATAGGAGATTCGGGGTCCTGTGACTAACCCAATAAGGGTGTACATTAGGCTATAAAATTATTTCCAAGAGTAAGAATTTCCAGCCTTTATAAACTGTTGTTCAGTATTCTTTGACCTAAAGCACCTGAATGTCTAACGAGACACCCATTTTAGTTTGTTAATACTATAATTAGGCTTCTCCTATAAGGATAGGAGATTCGGGGTCCTATGACTAACCCAATAAGGGTGTACATTAGGCTATAAAATTATTTCCAAGAGTAAGAATTTCCAGCCTTTATAAACTGTTGTTCAGTATTCTTTGACCTACAGCACCTGAATGTCCAACGAGACACCCATTTTAGTTTGTTAATACTATAATTAGGCTTCTCCTATAAGGATTGGAGATTCGGGGTCCTGTGACTAACCAACCCAATAAGGGTGTACATTAGGCTATAAAATTATTTCCAAGAGTAAGAATTTCCAGCCTTTATAAACTGTTGTTCAGTATTCTTTGACCTACAGCACCTGAATGTCCAACTAGACACCCATTTTAGTTTGTTAATACTATAATTAGGCTTCTCCTATAAGGATAGGAGATTCGGGGTCCTGTGACTAACCCAATAAGGGTGTACATTAGGCTATAAAATTATTTCCAAGAGTAAGAATTTCCAGCCTTTATAAACTGTTGTTCAGTATTCTTTGACCTAAAGCACCTGAATGTCCAACGAGACACCCATTTTAGTTTGTTAATACTATAATTAGGCTTCTCCTATAAGGATAGGAGATTCGGGGTCCTGTGACAAACCAACCCAATAAGGGTGTACATTAGGCTATAAAATTATTTCCAAGAGTAAGAATTTCCAGCCTTTATAAACTGTAATTCAGTATTCTTTGACCTACACCACCTGAATGTCCAACGAGACACCCATTTTAGTTTGTTAATACTATAATTAGGCTTCTCCTATAAGGATAGGAGATTCGGGGTCCTGTGACTAACCCAGTAAGGGTGTACATTAGGCTATAAAATTATTTCCAAGAGTAAGAATTTCCAGCCTTTATAAACTGTTGTTCAGTATTCTTTGACCTACAGCACCTGAATGTCCAACGAGACACCCATTTTAGTTTGTTAATACTATAATTAGGCTTCTCCTATAAGGATAGGAGATTCGGGGTCCTGTGACTAACCAACCCAATAAGGGTGTACATTAGGCTATAAAATTATTTCCAAGAGTAAGAATTTCCAGCCTTTATAAACTGTTGTTCAGTATTCTTTGACCTACAGCACCTGAAAGTCCAACGAGATAACCATTTTAATTTGTTAATACTATAATTATGCTTCTCCTATAAGGATAGGAGATTCGGGGTCCCGTGACTAACCCAATAAGGGTGTACATTAGGCTATAAAATTATTTCCAAGAGTAAGAATTTCCAGCCTTTATAAACTGTTGTTCAGTATTCTTTGACCTACACCACCTGAATGTCCAACGAGACACCCATTTTAGTTTGTTAATACTATAATTAGGCTTCTCCTATAAGGATAGGAGATTCGGGGTCCTGTGACTAACCCAATAAGGGTGTACATTAGGCTATAAAATTATTTCCAAGAGTAAGAATTTCCAGCCTTTATAAACTGTTGTTCAGTATTCTTTGACCTACACCACCTGAATGTCCAACGAGCTACCCATTTTATTTTGTTAATACTATAATTAGGCTTCTCCTATAAGGATAGGAGATTCGGGGTCCTGTGACTAACCCAATAAGGGTGTACATTAGGCTATAAAATTATTTCCAAGAGTAAGAATTTCCAGCCTTTATAAACTGTTGTTCAGTATTCTTTGACCTAAAGCACCTGAATGTCCAACGAGACACCCATTTTAGTTTGTTAATACTATAATTAGGTTCTCCTATAAGGATAGGAGATTCGGGGTCCTGTGACTAACCAACCCAATAAGGGTGTACATTAGGTTATAAAATTATTTCCAAGAGTAAGAATTTCCAGCCTTTATAAACTGTTATTCAGTATTCTTTGACCTACAGTACCTGAATGTCCAACGAGATACCCATTTTTGTTTGTTAATACTATAATTAGGCTTCTCCTATAAGGATAGGAGATTCGGGGTCCTGTGACTAACCCAATAAGGGTGTACATTAGGCTATAAAATTATTTCCAAGAGTAAGAATTTCCAGCCTTTATAAACTGTTGTTCAGTATTCTTTGACCTACAGCACCTGAAAGTCCAACGAGAGACCCATTTTAGTTTGTTAATACTATAATTATGCTTCTCCTATAAGGATAGGAGATTCGGGGTCCCGTGACTAACCCAATAAGGGTGTACATTAGGCTATAAAATTATTTCCAAGAGTAAGAATTTCCAGCCTTTATAAACTGTTGTTCAGTATTCTTTGACCTACAGCACCTGAATGTCCAACGAGACACCCATTTTAGTTTGTTAATACTATAATTAGGCTTCTCCTATAAGGATAGGAGATTCGGGGTCCTGTGACTAACCAACCCAATAAGGGTGTACATTAGGCTATAAAATTATTTCCAAGAGTAAGAATTTCCAGCCTTTATAAACTGTTGTTCAGTATTCTTTGACCTACAGCACCTGAAAGTCCAACGAGATACCCATTTTAATTTGTTAATACTATAATTATGCTTCTCCTATAAGGATAGGAGATTCGGGGTCCCGTGACTAACCCAATAAGGGTGTACATTAGGCTATAAAATTATTTCCAAGAGTAAGAATTTCCAGCCTTTATAAACTGTTGTTCAGTATTCTTTGACCTACACCACCTGAATGTCCAACGAGACACCCATTTTAGTTTGTTAATACTATTATTAGGCTTCTCCTATAAGGATAGGAGATTCGGGGTCCTGTGACTAACCCAATAAGGGTGTACATTCGGCTATAAAATTATTTCCAAGAGTAAGAATTTCCAGCCTTTATAAACTGTTGTTCAGTATTCTTTGACCTAAAGCACCTGAATGTCCAACGAGACACCCATTTTAGTTTGTTAATACTATAATTAGGCTTCTCCTATAAGGATAGGAGATTCGGGGTCCTGTGACTAACCAACCCAATAAGGGTGTACATTAGGTTATAAAATTATTTCCAAGAGTAAGAATTTCCAGCCTTTATAAACTGTTATTCAGTATTCTTTGACCTACAGTACCTGAATGTCCAACGAGATACCCATTTTTGTTTGTTAATACTATAATTAGGCTTCTCCTATAAGGATAGGAGATTCGGGGTCCTGTGACTAACCCAATAAGGGTGTACATTAGGCTATAAAATTATTTCCAAGAGTAAGAATTTCCAGCCTTTATAAACTGTTGTTCAGTATTCTTTGACCTACAGCACCTGAAAGTCCAACGAGAGACCCATTTTAGTTTGTTAATACTATAATTATGCTTCTCCTATAAGGATAGGAGATTCGGGGTCCCGTGACTAACCCAATAAGGGTGTACATTAGGCTATAAAATTATTTCCAAGAGTAAGAATTTCCAGCCTTTATAAACTGTTGTTCAGTATTCTTTGACCTACACCACCTGAATGTCCAACGAGACACCCATTTTAGTTTGTTAATACTATAATTAGGCTTCTCCTATAAGGATAGGAGATTCGGGGTCCTGTGACTAACCAACCCAATAAGGGTGTACATTAGGCTATAAAATTATTTCCAAGAGTAAGAATTTCCAGCCTTTATAAACTGTTGTTCAGTATTCTTTGACCTAAAGCACCTGAATGTCCAACGAGACACCCATTTTAGTTTGTTAATACTATAATTAGGCTTCTCCTATAAGGATAGGAGATTCGGGGTCCTGTGACTAACCAACCCAATAAGGGTGTACATTAGGCTATAAAATTATTTCCAAGAGTAAGAATTTCCAGCCTTTATAAACTGTTATTCAGTATTCTTTGACCTACAGTACCTGAATGTCCAACGAGATACCCATTTTTGTTTGTTAATACTATAATTAGGCTTCTCCTATAAGGATAGGAGATTCGGGGTCCTGTGACTAACCCAATAAGGGTGTACATTAGGCTATAAAATTATTTCCAAGAGTAAGAATTTCCAGCCTTTATAAACTGTTGTTCAGTATTCTTTGACCTAAAGCACCTGAATGTCCAACGAGACACCCATTTTAGTTTGTTAATACTATAATTAGGCTTCTCCTATAAGGATAGGAGATTCGGGGTCCTGTGACTAACCAACCCAATAAGGGTGTACATTAGGCTATAAAATTATTTCCAAGAGTAAGAATTTCCAGCCTTTATAAACTGTTATTCAGTATTCTTTGACCTACAGTACCTGAATGTCCAACGAGATACCCATTTTTGTTTGTTAATACTATAATTAGGCTTCTCCTATAAGGATAGGAGATTCGGGGTCCTGTGACTAACCCAATAAGGGTGTACATTAGGCTATAAAATTATTTCCAAGAGTAAGAATTTCCAGCCTTTATAAACTGTTGTTCAGTATTCTTTGACCTAAAGCACCTGAATGTCCAACGAGACACCCATTTTAGTTTGTTAATACTATAATTAGGCTTCTCCTATAAGGATAGGAGATTCGGGGTCCTGTGACTAACCAACCCAATAAGGGTGTACATTAGGCTATAAAATTATTTCCAAGAGTAAGAATTTCCAGCCTTTATAAACTGTTATTCAGTATTCTTTGACCTACAGTACCTGAATGTCCAACGAGATACCCATTTTTGTTTGTTAATACTATAATTAGGCTTCTCCTATAAGGATAGGAGATTCGGGGTCCTGTGACTAACCCAATAAGGGTGTACATTAGGCTATAAAATTATTTCCAAGAGTAAGAATTTCCAGCCTTTATAAACTGTTGTTCAGTATTCTTTGACCTAAAGCACCTGAATGTCTAACGAGACACCCATTTTAGTTTGTTAATACTATAATTAGGCTTCTCCTATAAGGATAGGAGATTCGGGGTCCTATGACTAACCCAATAAGGGTGTACATTAGGCTATAAAATTATTTCCAAGAGTAAGAATTTCCAGCCTTTATAAACTGTTGTTCAGTATTCTTTGACCTACAGCACCTGAATGTCCAACGAGACACCCATTTTAGTTTGTTAATACTATAATTAGGCTTCTCCTATAAGGATTGGAGATTCGGGGTCCTGTGACTAACCAACCCAATAAGGGTGTACATTAGGCTATAAAATTATTTCCAAGAGTAAGAATTTCCAGCCTTTATAAACTGTTGTTCAGTATTCTTTGACCTACAGCACCTGAATGTCCAACTAGACACCCATTTTAGTTTGTTAATACTATAATTAGGCTTCTCCTATAAGGATAGGAGATTCGGGGTCCTGTGACTAACCCAATAAGGGTGTACATTAGGCTATAAAATTATTTCCAAGAGTAAGTATTTCCAGCCTTTATAAACTGTTGTTCAGTATTCTTTGACCTAAAGCACCTGAATGTCCAACGAGACACCCATTTTAGTTTGTTAATACTATAATTAGGCTTCTCCTATAAGGATAGGAGATTCGGGGTCCTGTGACAAACCAACCCAATAAGGGTGTACATTAGGCTATAAAATTATTTCCAAGAGTAAGAATTTCCAGCCTTTATAAACTGTAATTCAGTATTCTTTGACCTACACCACCTGAATGTCCAACGAGACACCCATTTTAATTTGTTAATACTATAATTAGGCTTCTCCTATAAGGATAGGAGATTCGGGGTCCTGTGACTAACCCAATAAGGGTGTACATTAGGCTATAAAATTATTTCCTAGAGTAAGAATTTCCAGCCTTTATAAACTGTTGTTCAGTATTCTTTGACCTAAAGCACCTGAATGTCCAACGAGACACCCATTTTAGTTTGTTAATACTATAATTAGGCTTCTCCTATAAGGATAGGAGATTCGGGGTCCTGTGACAAACCAACCCAATAAGGGTGTACATTAGGCTATAAAATTATTTCCAAGAGTAAGAATTTCCAGCCTTTATAAACTGTAATTCAGTATTCTTTGACCTACACCACCTGAATGTCCAACGAGACACCCATTTTAGTTTGTTAATACTATAATTAGGCTTCTCCTATAAGGATAGGAGATTCGGGGTCCTGTGACTAACCCAATAAGGGTGTACATTAGGCTATAAAATTATTTCCAAGAGTAAGAATTTCCAGCCTTTATAAACTGTTGTTCAGTATTCTTTGACCTAAAGCACCTGAATGTCCAACGAGACACCCATTTTAGTTTGTTAATACTATAATTATGCTTCTCCTATAAGGATAGGAGATTCGGGGTCCTGTGACTAACCAACCCAATAAGGGTGTACATTAGGTTATAAAATTATTTCCAAGAGTAAGAATTTCCAGCCTTTATAAACTGTTATTCAGTATTCTTTGACCTACAGTACCTGAATGTCCAACGAGATACCCATTTTTGTTTGTTAATACAATAATTAGGCTTCTCCTATAAGGATAGGAGATTCGGGGTCCTGTGACTAACCCAATAAGGGTGTACATTAGGCTATAAAATTATTTCCAAGAGTAAGAATTTCCAGCCTTTATAAACTGTTGTTCAGTATTCTTTAACCTACAGCACCTGAAAGTCCAACGAGATACCCATTTTAGTTTGTTAATACTATAATTATGCTTCTCCTATAAGGATAGGAGATTCGGGGTCCTGTGACTAACCCAATAAGGGTGTACATTAGGCTATAAAATTATTTCCAAGAGTAAGAATTTCCAGCCTTTATAAACTGTTGTTCAGTATTCTTTGACCTACACCACCTGAATGTCCAACGAGCTACCAATTTTAGTTTGTTAATACTATAATTAGGCTTCTCCTATAAGGATAGGAGATTCGGGGTCCTGTGACTAACCCAATAAGGGTGTACATTAGGCTATAAAATTATTTCCAAGAGTAAGAATTTCCAGCCTTTATAAACTGTTGTTCAGTATTCTTTGACCTACAGCACCTGAAAGTCCAACGAGATACCCATTTTAGTTTGTTAATACTATAATTATGCTTCTCCTATAAGGATAGGAGATTCGGGGTCCCGTGACTAACCCAATAAGGGTGTACATTAGGCTATAAAATTATTTCCAAGAGTAAGAATTTCCAGCCTTTATAAACTGTTGTTCAGTATTCTTTGACCTACACCACCTGAATGTCCAACGAGACACCCATTTTAGTTTGTTAATACTATAATTAGGCTTCTCCTATAAGGATAGGAGATTCGGGGTCCTGTGACTAACCCAATAAGGGTGTACATTAGGCTATAAAATTATTTCCTAGAGTAAGAATTTCCAGCCTTTATAAACTGTTGTTCAGTATTCTTTGACCTACACCACCTGAATGTCCAACGAGCTACCCATTTTAGTTTGTTAATACTATAATTAGGCTTCTCCTATAAGGATAGGAGATTCGGGGTCCTGTGACTAACCCAATAAGGGTGTACATTAGGCTATAAAATTATTTCCAAGAGTAAGTATTTCCAGCCTTTATAAACTGTTGTTCAGTATTCTTTGACCTAAAGCACCTGAATGTCCAACGAGACACCCATTTTAGTTTGTTAATACTATAATTAGGCTTCTCCTATAAGGATAGGAGATTCGGGGTCCTGTGACAAACCAACCCAATAAGGGTGTACATTAGGCTATAAAATTATTTCCAAGAGTAAGAATTTCCAGCCTTTATAAACTGTAATTCAGTATTCTTTGACCTACACCACCTGAATGTCCAACGAGACACCCATTTTAGTTTGTTAATACTATAATTAGGCTTCTCCTATAAGGATAGGAGATTCGGGGTCCTGTGACTAACCCAATAAGGGTGTACATTAGGCTATAAAATTATTTCCAAGAGTAAGAATTTCCAGCCTTTATAAACTGTTGTTCAGTATTCTTTGACCTAAAGCACCTGAATGTCCAACGAGACACCCATTTTAGTTTGTTAATACTATAATTATGCTTCTCCTATAAGGATAGGAGATTCGGGGTCCTGTGACTAACCAACCCAATAAGGGTGTACATTAGGTTATAAAATTATTTCCAAGAGTAAGAATTTCCAGCCTTTATAAACTGTTATTCAGTATTCTTTGACCTACAGTACCTGAATGTCCAACGAGATACCCATTTTTGTTTGTTAATACAATAATTAGGCTTCTCCTATAAGGATAGGAGATTCGGGGTCCTGTGACTAACCCAATAAGGGTGTACATTAGGCTATAAAATTATTTCCAAGAGTAAGAATTTCCAGCCTTTATAAACTGTTGTTCAGTATTCTTTAACCTACAGCACCTGAAAGTCCAACGAGATACCCATTTTAGTTTGTTAATACTATAATTATGCTTCTCCTATAAGGATAGGAGATTCGGGGTCCTGTGACTAACCCAATAAGGGTGTACATTAGGCTATAAAATTATTTCCAAGAGTAAGAATTTCCAGCCTTTATAAACTGTTGTTCAGTATTCTTTGACCTACACCACCTGAATGTCCAACGAGCTACCAATTTTAGTTTGTTAATACTATAATTAGGCTTCTCCTATAAGGATAGGAGATTCGGGGTCCTGTGACTAACCCAATAAGGGTGTACATTAGGCTATAAAATTATTTCCAAGAGTAAGAATTTCCAGCCTTTATAAACTGTTGTTCAGTATTCTTTGACCTACAGCACCTGAAAGTCCAACGAGATACCCATTTTAGTTTGTTAATACTATAATTATGCTTCTCCTATAAGGATAGGAGATTCGGGGTCCCGTGACTAACCCAATAAGGGTGTACATTAGGCTATAAAATTATTTCCAAGAGTAAGAATTTCCAGCCTTTATAAACTGTTGTTCAGTATTCTTTGACCTACACCACCTGAATGTCCAACGAGACACCCATTTTAGTTTGTTAATACTATAATTAGGCTTCTCCTATAAGGATAGGAGATTCGGGGTCCTGTGACTAACCCAATAAGGGTGTACATTAGGCTATAAAATTATTTCCTAGAGTAAGAATTTCCAGCCTTTATAAACTGTTGTTCAGTATTCTTTGACCTACACCACCTGAATGTCCAACGAGCTACCCATTTTAGTTTGTTAATACTATAATTAGGCTTCTCCTATAAGGATAGGAGATTCGGGGTCCTGTGACTAACCCAATAAGGGTGTACATTAGGCTATAAAATTATTTCCAAGAGTAAGTATTTCCAGCCTTTATAAACTGTTGTTCAGTATTCTTTGACCTAAAGCACCTGAATGTCCAACGAGACACCCATTTTAGTTTGTTAATACTATAATTAGGCTTCTCCTATAAGGATAGGAGATTCGGGGTCCTGTGACAAACCAACCCAATAAGGGTGTACATTAGGCTATAAAATTATTTCCAAGAGTAAGAATTTCCAGCCTTTATAAACTGTAATTCAGTATTCTTTGACCTACACCACCTGAATGTCCAACGAGACACCCATTTTAGTTTGTTAATACTATAATTAGGCTTCTCCTATAAGGATAGGAGATTCGGGGTCCTGTGACTAACCCAATAAGGGTGTACATTAGGCTATAAAATTATTTCCTAGAGTAAGAATTTCCAGCCTTTATAAACTGTTGTTCAGTATTCTTTGACCTAAAGCACCTGAATGTCCAACGAGACACCCATTTTAGTTTGTTAATACTATAATTAGGCTTCTCCTATAAGGATAGGAGATTCGGGGTCCTGTGACAAACCAACCCAATAAGGGTGTACATTAGGCTATAAAATTATTTCCAAGAGTAAGAATTTCCAGCCTTTATAAACTGTAATTCAGTATTCTTTGACCTACACCACCTGAATGTCCAACGAGACACCCATTTTAGTTTGTTAATACTATAATTAGGCTTCTCCTATAAGGATAGGAGATTCGGGGTCCTGTGACTAACCCAATAAGGGTGTACATTAGGCTATAAAATTATTTCCAAGAGTAAGAATTTCCAGCCTTTATAAACTGTTGTTCAGTATTCTTTGACCTAAAGCACCTGAATGTCCAACGAGACACCCATTTTAGTTTGTTAATACTATAATTAGGCTTCTCCTATAAGGATAGGAGATTCGGGGTCCTGTGACTAACCAACCCAATAAGGGTGTACATTAGGTTATAAAATTATTTCCAAGAGTAAGAATTTCCAGCCTTTATAAACTGTTATTCAGTATTCTTTGACCTACAGTACCTGAATGTCCAACGAGATACCCATTTTTGTTTGTTAATACAATAATTAGGCTTCTCCTATAAGGATAGGAGATTCGGGGTCCTGTGACTAACCCAATAAGGGTGTACATTAGGCTATAAAATTATTTCCAAGAGTAAGAATTTCCAGCCTTTATAAACTGTTGTTCAGTATTCTTTAACCTACAGCACCTGAAAGTCCAACGAGATACCCATTTTAGTTTGTTAATACTATAATTATGCTTCTCCTATAAGGATAGGAGATTCGG
Source organism: Ambrosia trifida (assembly GCA_028751855.1). NCBI lineage: Eukaryota > Viridiplantae > Streptophyta > Magnoliopsida > Asterales > Asteraceae > Ambrosia > Ambrosia trifida. Next base: position 499,351 of record CM054126.1, on the reverse strand, counting down.
GGTCCTGTGACTAACCCAATAAGGGTGTACATTAGGCTATAAAATTATTTCCAAGAGTAAGAATTTCCAGCCTTTATAAACTGTTGTTCAGTATTCTTTGACCTACACCACCTGAATGTCCAACGAGCTACCAATTTTAGTTTGTTAATACTATAATTAGGCTTCTCCTATAAGGATAGGAGATTCGGGGTCCTGTGACTAACCCAATAAGGGTGTACATTAGGCTATAAAATTATTTCCAAGAGTAAGAATTTCCAGCCTTTATAAACTGTTGTTCAGTATTCTTTGACCTACAGCACCTGAAAGTCCAACGAGATACCCATTTTAGTTTGTTAATACTATAATTATGCTTCTCCTATAAGGATAGGAGATTCGGGGTCCCGTGACTAACCCAATAAGGGTGTACATTAGGCTATAAAATTATTTCCAAGAGTAAGAATTTCCAGCCTTTATAAACTGTTGTTCAGTATTCTTTGACCTACACCACCTGAATGTCCAACGAGACACCCATTTTAGTTTGTTAATACTATAATTAGGCTTCTCCTATAAGGATAGGAGATTCGGGGTCCTGTGACTAACCCAATAAGGGTGTACATTAGGCTATAAAATTATTTCCTAGAGTAAGAATTTCCAGCCTTTATAAACTGTTGTTCAGTATTCTTTGACCTACACCACCTGAATGTCCAACGAGCTACCCATTTTAGTTTGTTAATACTATAATTAGGCTTCTCCTATAAGGATAGGAGATTCGGGGTCCTGTGACTAACCCAATAAGGGTGTACATTAGGCTATAAAATTATTTCCAAGAGTAAGAATTTCCAGCCTTTATAAACTGTTGTTCAGTATTCTTTGACCTACACCACCTGAATGTCCAACGAGACACCCATTTTAGTTTGTTAATACTATAATTAGGCTTCTCCTATAAGGATAGGAGATTCGGGGTCCTGTGACTAACCCAATAAGGGTGTACATTAGGCTATAAAATTATTTCCTAGAGTAAGAATTTCCAGCCTTTATAAACTGTTGTTCAGTATTCTTTGACCTAAAGCACCTGAATGTCCAACGAGACACCCATTTTAGTTTGTTAATACTATAATTAGGCTTCTCCTATAAGGATAGGAGATTCGGGGTCCTGTGACAAACCAACCCAATAAGGGTGTACATTAGGCTATAAAATTATTTCCAAGAGTAAGAATTTCCAGCCTTTATAAACTGTAATTCAGTATTCTTTGACCTACACCACCTGAATGTCCAACGAGACACCCATTTTAGTTTGTTAATACTATAATTAGGCTTCTCCTATAAGGATAGGAGATTCGGGGTCCTGTGACTAACCCAATAAGGGTGTACATTAGGCTATAAAATTATTTCCAAGAGTAAGAATTTCCAGCCTTTATAAACTGTTGTTCAGTATTCTTTGACCTAAAGCACCTGAATGTCCAACGAGACACCCATTTTAGTTTGTTAATACTATAATTAGGCTTCTCCTATAAGGATAGGAGATTCGGGGTCCTGTGACTAACCAACCCAATAAGGGTGTACATTAGGTTATAAAATTATTTCCAAGAGTAAGAATTTCCAGCCTTTATAAACTGTTATTCAGTATTCTTTGACCTACAGTACCTGAATGTCCAACGAGATACCCATTTTTGTTTGTTAATACAATAATTAGGCTTCTCCTATAAGGATAGGAGATTCGGGGTCCTGTGACTAACCCAATAAGGGTGTACATTAGGCTATAAAATTATTTCCAAGAGTAAGAATTTCCAGCCTTTATAAACTGTTGTTCAGTATTCTTTAACCTACAGCACCTGAAAGTCCAACGAGATACCCATTTTAGTTTGTTAATACTATAATTATGCTTCTCCTATAAGGATAGGAGATTCGGGGTCCTGTGACTAACCCAATAAGGGTGTACATTAGGCTATAAAATTATTTCCAAGAGTAAGAATTTCCAGCCTTTATAAACTGTTGTTCAGTATTCTTTGACCTACACCACCTGAATGTCCAACGAGCTACCAATTTTAGTTTGTTAATACTATAATTAGGCTTCTCCTATAAGGATAGGAGATTCGGGGTCCTGTGACTAACCCAATAAGGGTGTACATTAGGCTATAAAATTATTTCCAAGAGTAAGAATTTCCAGCCTTTATAAACTGTTGTTCAGTATTCTTTGACCTACAGCACCTGAAAGTCCAACGAGATACCCATTTTAGTTTGTTAATACTATAATTATGCTTCTCCTATAAGGATAGGAGATTCGGGGTCCCGTGACTAACCCAATAAGGGTGTACATTAGGCTATAAAATTATTTCCAAGAGTAAGAATTTCCAGCCTTTATAAACTGTTGTTCAGTATTCTTTGACCTACACCACCTGAATGTCCAACGAGACACCCATTTTAGTTTGTTAATACTATAATTAGGCTTCTCCTATAAGGATAGGAGATTCGGGGTCCTGTGACTAACCCAATAAGGGTGTACATTAGGCTATAAAATTATTTCCTAGAGTAAGAATTTCCAGCCTTTATAAACTGTTGTTCAGTATTCTTTGACCTACACCACCTGAATGTCCAACGAGCTACCCATTTTAGTTTGTTAATACTATAATTAGGCTTCTCCTATAAGGATAGGAGATTCGGGGTCCTGTGACTAACCCAATAAGGGTGTACATTAGGCTATAAAATTATTTCCAAGAGTAAGAATTTCCAGCCTTTATAAACTGTTGTTCAGTATTCTTTGACCTAAAGCACCTGAATGTCCAACGAGACACCCATTTTAGTTTGTTAATACTATAATTAGGCTTCTCCTATAAGGATAGGAGATTCGGGGTCCTGTGACTAACCAACCCAATAAGGGTGTACATTAGGCTATAAAATTATTTCCAAGAGTAAAAATTTCCAGCCTTTATAAACTGTTATTCAGTATTCTTTGACCTACAGTACCTGAATGTCCAACGAGATACCCATTTTTGTTTGTTAATACTATAATTAGGCTTCTCCTATAAGGATAGGAGATTCGGGGTCCTGTGACTAACCCAATAAGGGTGTACATTAGGCTATAAAATTATTTCCAAGAGTAAGAATTTCCAGCCTTTATAAACTGTTGTTCAGTATTCTTTGACCTAAAGCACCTGAATGTCCAACGAGACACCCATTTTAGTTTGTTAATACTATAATTAGGCTTCTCCTATAAGGATAGGAGATTCGGGGTCCTGTGACTAACCAACCCAATAAGGGTGTACATTAGGCTATAAAATTATTTCCAAGAGTAAGAATTTCCAGCCTTTATAAACTGTTATTCAGTATTCTTTGACCTACAGTACCTGAATGTCCAACGAGATACCCATTTTTGTTTGTTAATACTATAATTAGGCTTCTCCTATAAGGATAGGAGATTCGGGGTCCTGTGACTAACCCAATAAGGGTGTACATTAGGCTATAAAATTATTTCCAAGAGTAAGAATTTCCAGCCTTTATAAACTGTTGTTCAGTATTCTTTGACCTAAAGCACCTGAATGTCTAACGAGACACCCATTTTAGTTTGTTAATACTATAATTAGGCTTCTCCTATAAGGATAGGAGATTCGGGGTCCTATGACTAACCCAATAAGGGTGTACATTAGGCTATAAAATTATTTCCAAGAGTAAGAATTTCCAGCCTTTATAAACTGTTGTTCAGTATTCTTTGACCTACAACACCTGAATGTCCAACGAGACACCCATTTTAGTTTGTTAATACTATAATTAGGCTTCTCCTATAAGGATTGGAGATTCGGGGTCCTGTGACTAACCAACCCAATAAGGGTGTACATTAGGCTATAAAATTATTTCCAAGAGTAAGAATTTCCAGCCTTTATAAACTGTTGTTCAGTATTCTTTGACCTACAGCACCTGAATGTCCAACTAGACACCCATTTTAGTTTGTTAATACTATAATTAGGCTTCTCCTATAAGGATAGGAGATTCGGGGTCCTGTGACTAACCCAAAAAGGGTGTACATTAGGCTATAAAATTATTTCCAAGAGTAAGAATTTCCAGCCTTTATAAACTGTTGTTCAGTATTCTTTGACCTAAAGCACCTGAATGTCCAACGAGACACCCATTTTAGTTTGTTAATACTATAATTAGGCTTCTCCTATAAGGATAGGAGATTCGGGGTCCTGTGACAAACCAACCCAATAAGGGTGTACATTAGGCTATAAAATTATTTCCAAGAGTAAGAATTTCCAGCCTTTATAAACTGTTGTTCAGTATTCTTTGACCTAAAGCACCTGAATGTCCAACGAGACACCCATTTTAGTTTGTTAATACTATAATTAGGCTTCTCCTATAAGGATAGGAGATTCGGGGTCCTGTGACTAACCAACCCAATAAGGGTGTACATTAGGCTATAAAATTATTTCCAAGAGTAAGAATTTCCAGCCTTTATAAACTGTTGTTCAGTATTCTTTGACCTACAGCACCTGAAAGTCCAACGAGATACCCATTTTAATTTGTTAATACTATAATTATGCTTCTCCTATAAGGATAGGAGATTCGGGGTCCCGTGACTAACCCAATAAGGGTGTACATTAGGCTATAAAATTATTTCCAAGAGTAAGAATTTCCAGCCTTTATAAACTGTTGGTCAGTATTCTTTGACCTACACCACCTGAATGTCCAACGAGACACCCATTTTAGTTTGTTAATACTATAATTAGGCTTCTCCTATAAGGATAGGAGATTCGGGGTCCTGTGACTAACCAACCCAATAAGGGTGTACATTAGGCTATAAAATTATTTCCAAGAGTAAGAATTTCCAGCCTTTATAAACTGTTATTCAGTATTCTTTGACCTACAGTACCTGAATGTCCAACGAGATACCCATTTTTGTTTGTTAATACTATAATTAGGCTTCTCCTATAAGGATAGGAGATTCGGGGTCCTGTGACTAACCCAATAAGGGTGTACATTAGGCTATAAAATTATTTCCAAGAGTAAGAATTTCCAGCCTTTATAAACTGTTGTTCAGTATTCTTTGACCTAAAGCACCTGAATGTCTAACGAGACACCCATTTTAGTTTGTTAATACTATAATTAGGCTTCTCCTATAAGGATAGGAGATTCGGGGTCCTATGACTAACCCAATAAGGGTGTACATTAGGCTATAAAATTATTTCCAAGAGTAAGAATTTCCAGCCTTTATAAACTGTTGTTCAGTATTCTTTGACCTACAACACCTGAATGTCCAACGAGACACCCATTTTAGTTTGTTAATACTATAATTAGGCTTCTCCTATAAGGATTGGAGATTCGGGGTCCTGTGACTAACCAACCCAATAAGGGTGTACATTAGGCTATAAAATTATTTCCAAGAGTAAGAATTTCCAGCCTTTATAAACTGTTGTTCAGTATTCTTTGACCTACAGCACCTGAATGTCCAACTAGACACCCATTTTAGTTTGTTAATACTATAATTAGGCTTCTCCTATAAGGATAGGAGATTCGGGGTCCTGTGACTAACCCAAAAAGGGTGTACATTAGGCTATAAAATTATTTCCAAGAGTAAGAATTTCCAGCCTTTATAAACTGTTGTTCAGTATTCTTTGACCTAAAGCACCTGAATGTCCAACGAGACACCCATTTTAGTTTGTTAATACTATAATTAGGCTTCTCCTATAAGGATAGGAGATTCGGGGTCCTGTGACAAACCAACCCAATAAGGGTGTACATTAGGCTATAAAATTATTTCCAAGAGTAAGAATTTCCAGCCTTTATAAACTGTAATTCAGTATTCTTTGACCTACAGCACCTGAATGTCCAACGAGACACCCATTTTAGTTTGTTAATACTATAATTAGGCTTCTCCTATAAGGATAGGAGATTCGGGGTCCTGTGACTAACCAACCCAATAAGGGTGTACATTAGGCTATAAAATTATTTCCAAGAGTAAGAATTTCCAGCCTTTATAAACTGTTGTTCAGTATTCTTTGACCTACAGCACCTGAAAGTCCAACGAGATACCCATTTTAATTTGTTAATACTATAATTATGCTTCTCCTATAAGGATAGGAGATTCGGGGTCCCGTGACTAACCCAATAAGGGTGTACATTAGGCTATAAAATTATTTCCAAGAGTAAGAATTTCCAGCCTTTATAAACTGTTGGTCAGTATTCTTTGACCTACACCACCTGAATGTCCAACGAGACACCCATTTTAGTTTGTTAATACTATAATTAGGCTTCTCCTATAAGGATAGGAGATTCGGGGTCCTGTGACTAACCCAATAAGGGTGTACATTAGGCTATAAAATTATTTCCAAGAGTAAGAATTTCCAGCCTTTATAAACTGTTGTTCAGTATTCTTTGACCTACAGCACCTGAAAGTCCAACGAGATACCCATTTTAATTTGTTAATACTATAATTATGCTTCTCCTATAAGGATAGGAGATTCGGGGTCCCGTGACTAACCCAATAAGGGTGTACATTAGGCTATAAAATTATTTCCAAGAGTAAGAATTTCCAGCCTTTATAAACTGTTGGTCAGTATTCTTTGACCTACACCACCTGAATGTCCAACGAGACACCCATTTTAGTTTGTTAATACTATAATTAGGCTTCTCCTATAAGGATAGGAGATTCAGGGTCCTGTGACTAACCAACCCAATAAGGGTGTACATTAGGCTATAAAATTATTTCCAAGAGTAAGAATTTCCAGCCTTTATAAACTGTTATTCAGTATTCTTTGACCTACAGTACCTGAATGTCCAACGAGATACCCATTTTTGTTTGTTAATACTATAATTAGGCTTCTCCTATAAGGATAGGAGATTCGGGGTCCTGTGACTAACCCAATAAGGGTGTACATTAGGCTATAAAATTATTTCCAAGAGTAAGAATTTCCAGCCTTTATAAACTGTTGTTCAGTATTCTTTGACCTAAAGCACCTGAATGTCCAACGAGACACCCATTTTAGTTTGTTAATACTATAATTAGGCTTCTCCTATAAGGATAGGAGATTCGGGGTCCTGTGACTAACCAACCCAATAAGGGTGTACATTAGGCTATAAAATTATTTCCAAGAGTAAGAATTTCCAGCCTTTATAAACTGTTATTCAGTATTCTTTGACCTACAGTACCTGAATGTCCAACGAGATACCCATTTTTGTTTGTTAATACTATAATTAGGCTTCTCCTATAAGGATAGGAGATTCGGGGTCCTGTGACTAACCCAATAAGGGTGTACATTAGGCTATAAAATTATTTCCAAGAGTAAGAATTTCCAGCCTTTATAAACTGTTGTTCAGTATTCTTTGACCTAAAGCACCTGAATGTCTAACGAGACACCCATTTTAGTTTGTTAATACTATAATTAGGCTTCTCCTATAAGGATAGGAGATTCGGGGTCCTATGACTAACCCAATAAGGGTGTACATTAGGCTATAAAATTATTTCCAAGAGTAAGAATTTCCAGCCTTTATAAACTGTTGTTCAGTATTCTTTGACCTACAACACCTGAATGTCCAACGAGACACCCATTTTAGTTTGTTAATACTATAATTAGGCTTCTCCTATAAGGATTGGAGATTCGGGGTCCTGTGACTAACCAACCCAATAAGGGTGTACATTAGGCTATAAAATTATTTCCAAGAGTAAGAATTTCCAGCCTTTATAAACTGTTGTTCAGTATTCTTTGACCTACAGCACCTGAATGTCCAACTAGACACCCATTTTAGTTTGTTAATACTATAATTAGGCTTCTCCTATAAGGATAGGAGATTCGGGGTCCTGTGACTAACCCAAAAAGGGTGTACATTAGGCTATAAAATTATTTCCAAGAGTAAGAATTTCCAGCCTTTATAAACTGTTGTTCAGTATTCTTTGACCTAAAGCACCTGAATGTCCAACGAGACACCCATTTTAGTTTGTTAATACTATAATTAGGCTTCTCCTATAAGGATAGGAGATTCGGGGTCCTGTGACAAACCAACCCAATAAGGGTGTACATTAGGCTATAAAATTATTTCCAAGAGTAAGAATTTCCAGCCTTTATAAACTGTAATTCAGTATTCTTTGACCTACAGCACCTGAATGTCCAACGAGACACCCATTTTAGTTTGTTAATACTATAATTAGGCTTCTCCTATAAGGATAGGAGATTCGGGGTCCTGTGACTAACCAACCCAATAAGGGTGTACATTAGGCTATAAAATTATTTCCAAGAGTAAGAATTTCCAGCCTTTATAAACTGTTGTTCAGTATTCTTTGACCTACAGCACCTGAAAGTCCAACGAGATACCCATTTTAATTTGTTAATACTATAATTATGCTTCTCCTATAAGGATAGGAGATTCGGGGTCCCGTGACTAACCCAATAAGGGTGTACATTAGGCTATAAAATTATTTCCAAGAGTAAGAATTTCCAGCCTTTATAAACTGTTGGTCAGTATTCTTTGACCTACACCACCTGAATGTCCAACGAGACACCCATTTTAGTTTGTTAATACTATAATTAGGCTTCTCCTATAAGGATAGGAGATTCGGGGTCCTGTGACTAACCCAATAAGGGTGTACATTAGGCTATAAAATTATTTCCAAGAGTAAGAATTTCCAGCCTTTATAAACTGTTGTTCAGTATTCTTTGACCTACACCACCTGAATGTCCAACGAGCTACCCATTTTAGTTTGTTAATACTATAATTAGGCTTCTCCTATAAGGATAGGAGATTCGGGGTCCCGTGACTAACCCAATAAGGGTGTACATTAGGCTATAAAATTATTTCCAAGAGTAAGAATTTCCAGCCTTTATAAACTGTTGTTCAGTATTCTTTGACCTAAAGCACCTGAATGTCCAACGAGACACCCATTTTAGTTTGTTAATACTATAATTAGGCTTCTCCTATAAGGATAGGAGATTCGGGGTCCTGTGACTAACCAACCCAATAAGGGTGTACATTAGGCTATAAAATTATTTCCAAGAGTAAGAATTTCCAGCCTTTATAAACTGTTATTCAGTATTCTTTGACCTACAGTACCTGAATGTCCAACGAGATACCCATTTTTGTTTGTTAATACTATAATTAGGATTCTCCTATAAGGATAGGAGATTCGGGGTCCTGTGACTAACCCAATAAGGGTGTACATTAGGCTATAAAATTATTTCCAAGAGTAAGAATTTCCAGCCTTTATAAACTGTTGTTCAGTATTCTTTGACCTAAAGCACCTGAATGTCCAACGAGACACCCATTTTAGTTTGTTAATACTATAATTAGGCTTCTCCTATAAGGATAGGAGATTCGGGGTCCTATGACTAACCCAATAAGGGTGTACATTAGGCTATAAAATTATTTCCAAGAGTAAGAATTTCCAGCCTTTATAAACTGTTGTTCAGTATTCTTTGACCTACAGCACCTGAATGTCCAACGAGACACCCATTTTAGTTTGTTAATACTATAATTAGGCTTCTCCTATAAGGATAGGAGATTCGGGGTCCTGTGACTAACCAACCCAATAAGGGTGTACATTAGGCTATAAAATTATTTCCAAGAGTAAGAATTTCCAGCCTTTATAAACTGTTGATCAGTATTCTTTGACCTAAAGCACCTGAATGTCCAGCGAGACACCCATTTTAGTTTGTTAATACTATAATTAGGCTTCTCCTATAAGGATAGGAGATTCGGGGTCCTGTGACTAACCAACCCAATAAGGGTGTACATTAGGCTATAAAATTTTTTCCAAGAGTAAGAATTTCCAGCCTTTATAAACTGTTATTCAGTATTCTTTGACCTACAGTACCTGAATGTCCAATGAGATACCCATTTTTGTTTGTTAATACTATAATTAGGCTTCTCCTATAAGGATAGGAGATTCGGGGTCCTGTGACTAACCCAATAAGGGTGTACATTAGGCTATAAAATTATTTCCAAGAGTAAGAATTTCCAGCCTTTATAAACTGTTGTTCAGTATTCTTTGACCTAAAGCACCTGAATGTCCAACGAGACACCCATTTTAGTTTGTTAATACTATAATTAGGCTTCTCCTATAAGGATAGGAGATTCGGGGTCCTATGACTAACCCAATAAGGGTGTACATTAGGCTATAAAATTATTTCCAAGAGTAAGAATTTCCAGCCTTTATAAACTGTTGTTCAGTATTCTTTGACCTACAGCACCTGAATGTCCAACGAGACACCCATTTTAGTTTGTTAATACTATAATTAGGCTTCTCCTATAAGGATAGGAGATTCGGGGTCCTGTGACTAACCAACCCAATAAGGGTGTACATTAGGCTATAAAATTATTTCCAAGAGTAAGAATTTCCAGCCTTTATAAACTGTTGTTCAGTATTCTTTGACCTAAAGCACCTGAATGTCCAACGAGACACCCATTTTAGTTTGTTAATACTATAATTAGGCTTCTCCTATAAGGATAGGAGATTCGGGGTCCTGTGACTAACCAACCCAATAAGGGTGTACATTAGGCTATAAAATTATTTCCAAGAGTAAGAATTTCCAGCCTTTATAAACTGTTATTCAGTATTCTTTGACCTACAGTACCTGAATGTCCAACGAGATACCCATTTTTGTTTGTTAATACTATAATTAGGCTTCTCCTATAAGGATAGGAGATTCGGGGTCCTGTGACTAACCCAATAAGGGTGTACATTAGGCTATAAAATTATTTCCAAGAGTAAGAATTTCCAGCCTTTATAAACTGTTGTTCAGTATTCTTTGACCTAAAGCACCTGAATGTCCAACGAGACACCCATTTTAGTTTGTTAATACTATAATTAGGCTTCTCCTATAAGGATAGGAGATTCGGGGTCCTATGACTAACCCAATAAGGGTGTACATTAGGCTATAAAATTATTTCCAAGAGTAAGAATTTCCAGCCTTTATAAACTGTTGTTCAGTATTCTTTGACCTACAGCACCTGAATGTCCAACGAGACACCCATTTTAGTTTGTTAATACTATAATTAGGCTTCTCCTATAAGGATAGGAGATTCGGGGTCCTGTGACTAACCAACCCAATAAGGGTGTACATTAGGCTATAAAATTATTTCCAAGAGTAAGAATTTCCAGCCTTTATAAACTGTTGATCAGTATTCTTTGACCTAAAGCACCTGAATGTCCAGCGAGACACCCATTTTAGTTTGTTAATACTATAATTAGGCTTCTCCTATAAGGATAGGAGATTCGGGGTCCTGTGACTAACCAACCCAATAAGGGTGTACATTAGGCTATAAAATTATTTCCAAGAGTAAGAATTTCCAGCCTTTATAAACTGTTATTCAGTATTCTTTGACCTACAGTACCTGAATGTCCAACGAGATACCCATTTTTGTTTGTTAATACTATAATTAGGCTTCTCCTATAAGGATAGGAGATTCGGGGTCCTGTGACTAACCCAATAAGGGTGTACATTAGGCTATAAAATTATTTCCAAGAGTAAGAATTTCCAGCCTTTATAAACTGTTGTTCAGTATTCTTTGACCTAAAGCACCTGAATGTCCAACGAGACACCCATTTTAGTTTGTTAATACTATAATTAGGCTTCTCCTATAAGGATAGGAGATTCGGGGTCCTATGACTAACCCAATAAGGGTGTACATTAGGCTATAAAATTATTTCCAAGAGTAAGAATTTCCAGCCTTTATAAACTGTTGTTCAGTATTCTTTGACCTACAGCACCTGAATGTCCAACGAGACACCCATTTTAGTTTGTTAATACTATAATTAGGCTTCTCCTATAAGGATAGGAGATTCGGGGTCCTGTGACTAACCAACCCAATAAGGGTGTACATTAGGCTATAAAATTATTTCCAAGAGTAAGAATTTCCAGCCTTTATAAACTGTTGATCAGTATTCTTTGACCTAAAGCACCTGAATGTCCAGCGAGACACCCATTTTAGTTTGTTAATACTATAATTAGGCTTCTCCTATAAGGATAGGAGATTCGGGGTCCTGTGACTAACCAACCCAATAAGGGTGTACATTAGGCTATAAAATTATTTCCAAGAGTAAGAATTTCCAGCCTTTATAAACTGTTATTCAGTATTCTTTGACCTACAGTACCTGAATGTCCAACGAGATACCCATTTTTGTTTGTTAATACTATAATTAGGCTTCTCCTATAAGGATAGGAGATTCGGGGTCCTGTGACTAACCCAATAAGGGTGTACATTAGGCTATAAAATTATTTCCAAGAGTAAGAATTTCCAGCCTTTATAAACTGTTGTTCAGTATTCTTTGACCTAAAGCACCTGAATGTCCAACGAGACACCCATTTTAGTTTGTTTATACTATAATTAGGCTTCTCCTATAAGGATAGGAGATTCGGGGTCCTGTGACTAACCCAATAAGGGTGTACATTAGGCTATAAAATTATTTCCAAGAGTAAGAATTTCCAGCCTTTATAAACTGTTGTTCAGTATTCTTTGACCTACACCACCTGAATGTCCAACGAGCTACCCATTTTAGTTTGTTAATACTATAATTAGGCTTCTCCTATAAGGATAGGAGATTCGGGGTCCTGTGACTAACCCAATAAGGGTGTACATTAGGCTATAAAATTATTTCCAAGAGTAAGAATTTCCAGCCTTTATAAACTGTTGTTCAGTATTCTTTGACCTAAAGCACCTGAATGTCCTACGAGACACCCATTTTAGTTTGTTTATACTATAATTAGGCTTCTCCTATAAGGATAGGAGATTCGGGGTCCTGTGACTAACCCAATAAGGGTGTACATTAGGCTATAAAATTATTTCCAAGAGTAAGAATTTCCAGCCTTTATAAACTGTTGTTCAGTATTCTTTGACCTTCACCACCTGAATGTCCAACGAGACACCCATTTTAGTTTGTTAATACTATAATTAGGCTTCTCCTATAAGGATAGGAGATTCGGGGTCCTGTGACTAACCCAATAAGGGTGTACATTAGGCTATAAAATTATTTCCAAGAGTAAGAATTTCCAGCCTTTATAAACTGTTGTTCAGTATTCTTTGACCTACACCACCTGAATGTCCAACGAGCTACCCATTTTAGTTTGTTAATACTATAATTAGGCTTCTCCTATAAGGATAGGAGATTCGGGGTCCTGTGACTAACCCAATAAGGGTGTACATTAGGCTATAAAATTATTTCCAAGAGTAAGAATTTCCAGCCTTTATAAACTGTTGTTCAGTATTCTTTGACCTAAAGCACCTGAATGTCCAACGAGACACCCATTTTAGTTTGTTAATACTATAATTAGGCTTCTCCTATAAGGATAGGAGATTCAGGGTCCTGTGACTAACCAACCCAATAAGGGTGTACATTAGGCTATAAAATTATTTCCAAGAGTAAGAATTTCCAGCCTTTATAAACTGTTATTCAGTATTCTTTGACCTACAGTACCTGAATGTCCAACGAGATACCCATTTTTGTTTGTTAATACTATAATTAGGCTTCTCCTATAAGGATAGGAGATTCGGGGTCCTGTGACTAACCCAATAAGGGTGTACATTAGGCTATAAAATTATTTCCAAGAGTAAGAATTTCCAGCCTTTATAAACTGTTGTTCAGTATTCTTTGACCTAAAGCACCTGAATGTCCAACGAGACACCCATTTTAGTTTGTTAATACTATAATTAGGCTTCTCCTATAAGTATAGGAGATTCGGGGTCCTATGACTAACCCAATAAGGGTGTACATTAGGCTATAAAATTATTTCCAAGAGTAAGAATTTCCAGCCTTTATAAACTGTTGTTCAGTATTCTTTGACCTACAGCACCTGAATGTCCAACGAGACACCCATTTTAGTTTGTTAATACTATAATTAGGCTTCTCCTATAAGGATAGGAGATTCGGGGTCCTGTGACTAACCAACCCAATAAGGGTGTACATTAGGCTATAAAATTATTTCCAAGAGTAAGAATTTCCAGCCTTTATAAACTGTTGTTCAGTATTCTTTGACCTAAAGCACCTGAATGTCCAACGAGACACCCATTTTAGTTTGTTAATACTATAATTAGGCTTCTCCTATAAGGATAGGAGATTCAGGGTCCTGTGACTAACCAACCCAATAAGGGTGTACATTAGGCTATAAAATTATTTCCAAGAGTAAGAATTTCCAGCCTTTATAAACTGTTATTCAGTATTCTTTGACCTACAGTACCTGAATGTCCAACGAGATACCCATTTTTGTTTGTTAATACTATAATTAGGCTTCTCCTATAAGGATAGGAGATTCAGGGTCCTGTGACTAACCCAATAAGGGTGTACATTAGGCTATAAAATTATTTCCAAGAGTAAGAATTTCCAGCCTTTATAAACTGTTGTTCAGTATTCTTTGACCTAAAGCACCTGAATGTCCAACGAGACACCCATTTTAGTTTGTTAATACTATAATTAGGCTTCTCCTATAAGTATAGGAGATTCGGGGTCCTATGACTAACCCAATAAGGGTGTACATTAGGCTATAAAATTATTTCCAAGAGTAAGAATTTCCAGCCTTTATAAACTGTTGTTCAGTATTCTTTGACCTACAGCACCTGAATGTCCAACGAGACACCCATTTTAGTTTGTTAATACTATAATTAGGCTTCTCCTATAAGGATAGGAGATTCGGGGTCCTGTGACTAACCAACCCAATAAGGGTGTACATTAGGCTATAAAATTATTTCCAAGAGTAAGAATTTCCAGCCTTTATAAACTGTTGATCAGTATTCTTTGACCTAAAGCACCTGAATGTCCAGCGAGACACCCATTTTAGTTTGTTAATACTATAATTAGGCTTCTCCTATAAGGATATGAGATTCGGGGTCCTGTGACTAACCAACCCAATAAGGGTGTACATTAGGCTATAAAATTTTTTCCAAGAGTAAGAATTTCCAGCCTTTATAAACTGTTATTCAGTATTCTTTGACCTACAGTACCTGAATGTCCAATGAGATACCCATTTTTGTTTGTTAATACTATAATTAGGCTTCTCCTATAAGGATAGGAGATTCGGGGTCCTGTGACTAACCCAATAAGGGTGTACATTAGGCTATAAAATTATTTCCAAGAGTAAGAATTTCCAGCCTTTATAAACTGTTGTTCAGTATTCTTTGACCTAAAGCACCTGAATGTCCAACGAGACACCCATTTTAGTTTGTTAATACTATAATTAGGCTTCTCCTATAAGGATAGGAGATTCGGGGTCCTGTGACTAACCCAATAAGGGTGTACATTAGGCTATAAAATTATTTCCAAGAGTAAGAATTTCCAGCCTTTATAAACTGTTGTTCAGTATTCTTTGACCTAAAGCACCTGAATGTCCAACGAGACACCCATTTTAGTTTGTTTATACTATAATTAGGCTTCTCCTATAAGGATAGGAGATTCGGGGTCCTGTGACTAACCCAATAAGGGTGTACATTAGGCTATAAAATTATTTCCAAGAGTAAGAATTTCCAGCCTTTATAAACTGTTGTTCAGTATTCTTTGACCTACACCACCTGAATGTCCAACGAGCTACCCATTTTAGTTTGTTAATACTATAATTAGGCTTCTCCTATAAGGATAGGAGATTCGGGGTCCTGTGACTAACCCAATAAGGGTGTACATTAGGCTATAAAATTATTTCCAAGAGTAAGAATTTCCAGCCTTTATAAACTGTTGTTCAGTATTCTTTGACCTAAAGCACCTGAATGTCCAACGAGACACCCATTTTAGTTTGTTAATACTATAATTAGGCTTCTCCTATAAGGATAGGAGATTCGGGGTCCTGTGACTAACCAACCCAATAAGGGTGTACATTAGGCTATAAAATTATTTCCAAGAGTAAGAATTTCCAGCCTTTATAAACTGTTATTCAGTATTCTTTGACCTACAGTACCTGAATGTCCAACGAGATACCCATTTTTGTTTGTTAATACTATAATTAGGCTTCTCCTATAAGGATAGGAGATTCGGGGTCCTGTGACTAACCCAATAAGGGTGTACATTAGGCTATAAAATTATTTCCAAGAGTAAGAATTTCAAGCCTTTATAAACTGTTGTTCAGTATTCTTTGACCTAAAGCACCTGAATGTCCAACGAGACACCCATTTTAGTTTGTTAATACTATAATTAGGCTTCTCCTATAAGGATAGGAGATTCGGGGTCCTATGACTAACCCAATAAGGGTGTACATTAGGCTATAAAATTATTTCCAAGAGTAAGAATTTCCAGCCTTTATAAACTGTTGTTCAGTATTCTTTGACCTACAGCACCTGAATGTCCAACGAGACACCCATTTTAGTTTGTTAATACTATAATTAGGCTTCTCCTATAAGGATAGGAGATTCGGGGTCCTGTGACTAACCAACCCAATAAGGGTGTACATTAGGCTATAAAATTATTTCCAAGAGTAAGAATTTCCAGCCTTTATAAACTGTTGATCAGTATTCTTTGACCTAAAGCACCTGAATGTCCAGCGAGACACCCATTTTAGTTTGTTAATACTATAATTAGGCTTCTCCGATAAGGATAGGAGATTCGGGGTCCTGTGACTAACCAACCCAATAAGGGTGTACATTAGGCTATAAAATTTTTTCCAAGAGTAAGAATTTCCAGCCTTTATAAACTGTTATTCAGTATTCTTTGACCTACAGTACCTGAATGTCCAATGAGATACCCATTTTTGTTTGTTAATACTATAATTAGGCTTCTCCTATAAGGATAGGAGATTCGGGGTCCTGTGACTAACCCAATAAGGGTGTACATTAGGCTATAAAATTATTTCCAAGAGTAAGAATTTCCAGCCTTTATAAACTGTTGTTCAGTATTCTTTGACCTAAAGCACCTGAATGTCCAACGAGACACCCATTTTAGTTTGTTAATACTATAATTAGGCTTCTCCTATAAGGATAGGAGATTCGGGGTCCTATGACTAACCCAATAAGGGTGTACATTAGGCTATAAAATTATTTCCAAGAGTAAGAATTTCCAGCCTTTATAAACTGTTGTTCAGTATTCTTTGACCTACAGCACCTGAATGTCCAACGAGACACCCATTTTAGTTTGTTAATACTATAATTAGGCTTCTCCTATAAGGATAGGAGATTCGGGGTCCTGTGACTAACCAACCCAATAAGGGTGTACATTAGGCTATAAAATTATTTCCAAGAGTAAGAATTTCCAGCCTTTATAAACTGTTGATCAGTATTCTTTGACCTAAAGCACCTGAATGTCCAGCGAGACACCCATTTTAGTTTGTTAATACTATAATTAGGCTTCTCCGATAAGGATAGGAGATTCGGGGTCCTGTGACTAACCCAATAAGGGTGTACATTAGGCTATAAAATTATTTCCAAGAGTAAGAATTTCCAGCCTTTATAAACTGTTGTTCAGTATTCTTTGACCTAAAGCACCTGAATGTCCAATGAGATACCCATTTTTGTTTGTTAATACTATAATTAGGCTTCTCCTATAAGGATAGGAGATTCGGGGTCCTGTGACTAACCCAATAAGGGTGTACATTAGGCTATAAAATTATTTCCAAGAGTAAGAATTTCCAGCCTTTATAAACTGTTGTTCAGTATTCTTTGACCTAAAGCACCTGAATGTCCAACGAGACACCCATTTTAGTTTGTTTATACTATAATTAGGCTTCTCCTATAAGGATAGGAGATTCGGGGTCCTGTGACTAACCCAATAAGGGTGTACATTAGGCTATAAAATTATTTCCAAGAGTAAGAATTTCCAGCCTTTATAAACTGTTGTTCAGTATTCTTTGACCTACACCACCTGAATGTCCAACGAGACACCCATTTTAGTTTGTTAATACTATAATTAGGCTTCTCCTATAAGGATAGGAGATTCGGGGTCCTGTGACTAACCCAATAAGGGTGTACATTAGGCTATAAAATTATTTCCAAGAGTAAGAATTTCCAGCCTTTATAAACTGTTGTTCAGTATTCTTTGACCTACACCACCTGAATGTCCAACGAGACACCCATTTTAGTTTGTTAATACTATAATTAGGCTTCTCCTATAAGGATAGGAGATTCGGGGTCCTGTGACTAACCCAATAAGGGTGTACATTAGGCTATAAAATTATTTCCAAGAGTAAGAATTTCCAGCCTTTATAAACTGTTGTTCAGTATTCTTTGACCTACACCACCTGAATGTCCAACGAGACACCCATTTTAGTTTGTTAATACTATAATTAGGCTTCTCCTATAAGGATAGGAGATTCGGGGTCCTGTGACTAACCCAATAAGGGTGTACATTAGGCTATAAAATTATTTCCAAGAGTAAGAATTTCCAGCCTTTATAAACTGTTGTTCAGTATTCTTTGACCTAAAGCACCTGAATGTCCAACGAGACACCCATTTTAGTTTGTTTATACTATAATTAGGCTTCTCCTATAAGGATAGGAGATTCGGGGTCCTGTGACTAACCCAATAAGGGTGTACATTAGGCTATAAAATTATTTCCAAGAGTAAGAATTTCCAGCCTTTATAAACTGTTGTTCAGTATTCTTTGACCTACACCACCTGAATGTCCAACGAGACACCCATTTTAGTTTGTTAATACTATAATTAGGCTTCTCCTATAAGGATAGGAGATTCGGGGTCCTGTGACTAACCCAATAAGGGTGTACATTAGGCTATAAAATTATTTCCAAGAGTAAGAATTTCCAGCCTTTATAAACTGTTGTTCAGTATTCTTTGACCTACACCACCTGAATGTCCAACGAGCTACCCATTTTAGTTTGTTAATACTATAATTAGGCTTCTCCTATAAGGATAGGAGATTCGGGGTCCTGTGACTAACCCAATAAGGGTGTACATTAGGCTATAAAATTATTTCCAAGAGTAAGAATTTCCAGCCTTTATAAACTGTTGTTCAGTATTCTTTGACCTACACCACCTGAATGTCCAACGAGACACCCATTTTAGTTTGTTAATACTATAATTAGGCTTCTCCTATAAGGATAGGAGATTCGGGGTCCTGTGACTAACCCAATAAGGGTGTACATTAGGCTATAAAATTATTTCCAAGAGTAAGAATTTCCAGCCTTTATAAACTGTTGTTCAGTATTCTTTGACCTAAAGCACCTGAATGTCCAACGAGACACCCATTTTAGTTTGTTTATACTATAATTAGGCTTCTCCTATAAGGATAGGAGATTCGGGGTCCTGTGACTAACCCAATAAGGGTGTACATTAGGCTATAAAATTATTTCCAAGAGTAAGAATTTCCAGCCTTTATAAACTGTTGTTCAGTATTCTTTGACCTACACCACCTGAATGTCCAACGAGACACCCATTTTAGTTTGTTAATACTATAATTAGGCTTCTCCTATAAGGATAGGAGATTCGGGGTCCTGTGACTAACCCAATAAGGGTGTACATTAGGCTATAAAATTATTTCCAAGAGTAAGAATTTCCAGCCTTTATAAACTGTTGTTCAGTATTCTTTGACCTACACCACCTGAATGTCCAACGAGACACCCATTTTAGTTTGTTAATACTATAATTAGGCTTCTCCTATAAGGATAGGAGATTCGGGGTCCCGTGACTAACCCAATAAGGGTGTACATTAGGCTATAAAATTATTTCCAAGAGTAAGAATTTCCAGCCTTTATAAACTGTTGTTCAGTATTCTTTGACCTACACCACCTGAATGTCCAACGAGACACCCATTTTAGTTTGTTAATACTATAATTAGGCTTCTCCTATAAGGATAGGAGATTCGGGGTCCTGTGACTAACCCAATAAGGGTGTACATTAGGCTATAAAATTATTTCCAAGAGTAAGAATTTCCAGCCTTTATAAACTGTTGTTCAGTATTCTTTGACCTAAAGCACCTGAATGTCCAACGAGACACCCATTTTAGTTTGTTAATACTATAATTAGGCTTCTCCTATAAGAATAGGAGATTCGGGGTCCTGTGACTAACCAACCCAATAAGGGTGTACATTAGGCTATAAAATTATTTCCAAGAGTAAGAATTTCCAGCCTTTATAAACTGTTGTTCAGTATTCTTTGACCTACAGCACCTGAATGTCCAACGAGACACCCATTTTAGTTTGTTAATACTATAATTAGGCTTCTCCTATAAGGATAGGAGATTCGGGGTCCTGTGACTAACCAACCCAATAAGGGTGTACATTAGGCTATAAAATTATTTCCAAGAGTAAGAATTTCCAGCCTTTATAAACTGTTGATCAGTATTCTTTGACCTAAAGCACCTGAATGTCCAGCGAGACACCCATTTTAGTTTGTTAATACTATAATTAGGCTTCTCCTATAAGGATAGGAGATTCGGGGTCCTGTGACTAACCAACCCAATAAGGGTGTACATTAGGCTATAAAATTATTTCCAAGAGTAAGAATTTCCAGCCTTTATAAACTGTTGTTCAGTATTCTTTGACCTACACCACCTGAATGTCCAACGAGACACCCATTTTAGTTTGTTAATACTATAATTAGGCTTCTCCTATAAGGATAGGAGATTCGGGGTCCTGTGACTAACCCAATAAGGGTGTACATTAGGCTATAAAATTATTTCCAAGAGTAAGAATTTCCAGCCTTTATAAACTGTTGTTCAGTATTCTTTGACCTACACCACCTGAATGTCCAACGAGCTACCCATTTTAGTTTGTTAATACTATAATTAGGCTTCTCCTATAAGGATAGGAGATTCGGGGTCCTGTGACTAACCCAATAAGGGTGTACATTAGGCTATAAAATTATTTCCAAGAGTAAGAATTTCCAGCCTTTATAAACTGTTGTTCAGTATTCTTTGACCTACACCACCTGAATGTCCAACGAGCTACCCATTTTAGTTTGTTAATACTATAATTAGGCTTCTCCTATAAGGATAGGAGATTCGGGGTCCTGTGACTAACCCAATAAGGGTGTACATTAGGCTATAAAATTATTTCCAAGAGTAAGAATTTCCAGCCTTTATAAACTGTTGTTCAGTATTCTTTGACCTACACCACCTGAATGTCCAACGAGCTACCCATTTTAGTTTGTTAATACTATAATTAGGCTTCTCCTATAAGGATAGGAGATTCGGGGTCCTGTGACTAACCCAATAAGGGTGTACATTAGGCTATAAAATTATTTCCAAGAGTAAGAATTTCCAGCCTTTATAAACTGTTGTTCAGTATTCTTTGACCTACACCACCTGAATGTCCAACGAGACACCCATTTTAGTTTGTTAATACTATAATTAGGCTTCTCCTATAAGGATAGGAGATTCGGGGTCCTGTGACTAACCCAATAAGGGTGTACATTAGGCTATAAAATTATTTCCAAGAGTAAGAATTTCCAGCCTTTATAAACTGTTGTTCAGTATTCTTTGACCTAAAGCACCTGAATGTCCAACGAGACACCCATTTTAGTTTGTTTATACTATAATTAGGCTTCTCCTATAAGGATAGGAGATTCGGGGTCCTGTGACTAACCCAATAAGGGTGTACATTAGGCTATAAAATTATTTCCAAGAGTAAGAATTTCCAGCCTTTATAAACTGTTGTTCAGTATTCTTTGACCTACACCACCTGAATGTCCAACGAGACACCCATTTTAGTTTGTTAATACTATAATTAGGCTTCTCCTATAAGGATAGGAGATTCGGGGTCCTGTGACTAACCCAATAAGGGTGTACATTAGGCTATAAAATTATTTCCAAGAGTAAGAATTTCCAGCCTTTATAAACTGTTGTTCAGTATTCTTTGACCTACACCACCTGAATGTCCAACGAGACACCCATTTTAGTTTGTTAATACTATAATTAGGCTTCTCCTATAAGGATAGGAGATTCGGGGTCCCGTGACTAACCCAATAAGGGTGTACATTAGGCTATAAAATTATTTCCAAGAGTAAGAATTTCCAGCCTTTATAAACTGTTGTTCAGTATTCTTTGACCTACACCACCTGAATGTCCAACGAGACACCCATTTTAGTTTGTTAATACTATAATTAGGCTTCTCCTATAAGGATAGGAGATTCGGGGTCCCGTGACTAACCCAATAAGGGTGTACATTAGGCTATAAAATTATTTCCAAGAGTAAGAATTTCCAGCCTTTATAAACTGTTGTTCAGTATTCTTTGACCTAAAGCACCTGAATGTCCAACGAGACACCCATTTTAGTTTGTTAATACTATAATTAGGCTTCTCCTATAAGGATAGGAGATTCGGGGTCCTGTGACTAACCCAATAAGGGTGTACATTAGGCTATAAAATTATTTCCAAGAGTAAGAATTTCCAGCCTTTATAAACTGTTGTTCAGTATTCTTTGACCTAAAGCACCTGAATGTCCAACGAGACACCCATTTTAGTTTGTTAATACTACAATTAGGCTTCTCCTATAAGAATAGGAGATTCGGGGTCCTGTGACTAACCAACCCAATAAGGGTGTACATTAGGCTATAAAATTATTTCCAAGAGTAAGAATTTCCAGCCTTTATAAACTGTTGTTCAGTATTCTTTGACCTACAGCACCTGAATGTCCAACGAGACACCCATTTTAGTTTGTTAATACTATAATTAGGCTTCTCCTATAAGGATAGGAGATTCGGGGTCCTGTGACTAACCAACCCAATAAGGGTGTACATTAGGCTATAAAATTATTTCCAAGAGTAAGAATTTCCAGCCTTTATAAACTGTTGATCAGTATTCTTTGACCTAAAGCACCTGAATGTCCAGCGAGACACCCATTTTAGTTTGTTAATACTATAATTAGGCTTCTCCTATAAGGATAGGAGATTCGGGGTCCTGTGACTAACCAACCCAATAAGGGTGTACATTAGGCTATAAAATTATTTCCAAGAGTAAGAATTTCCAGCCTTTATAAACTGTTGTTCAGTATTCTTTGACCTAAAGCACCTGAATGTCCAACGAGACACCCATTTTAGTTTGTTAATACTATAATTAGGCTTCTCCTATAAGGATAGGAGATTCGGGGTCCTGTGACTAACCCAATAAGGGTGTACATTAGGCTATAAAATTATTTCCAAGAGTAAGAATTTCCAGCCTTTATAAACTGTTGTTCAGTATTCTTTGACCTACACCACCTGAATGTCCAACGAGACACCCATTTTAGTTTGTTAATACTATAATTAGGCTTCTCCTATAAGGATAGGAGATTCGGGGTCCCGTGACTAACCCAATAAGGGTGTACATTAGGCTATAAAATTATTTCCAAGAGTAAGAATTTCCAGCCTTTATAAACTGTTGTTCAGTATTCTTTGACCTACACCACCTGAATGTCCAACGAGACACCCATTTTAGTTTGTTAATACTATAATTAGGCTTCTCCTATAAGGATAGGAGATTCGGGGTCCTGTGACTAACCCAATAAGGGTGTACATTAGGCTATAAAATTATTTCCAAGAGTAAGAATTTCCAGCCTTTATAAACTGTTGTTCAGTATTCTTTGACCTAAAGCACCTGAATGTCCAACGAGACACCCATTTTAGTTTGTTAATACTATAATTAGGCTTCTCCTATAAGGATAGGAGATTCGGGGTCCTGTGACTAACCAACCCAATAAGGGTGTACATTAGGCTATAAAATTATTTCCAAGAGTAAGAATTTCCAGCCTTTATAAACTGTTATTCAGTATTCTTTGACCTACAGTACCTGAATGTCCAACGAGATACCCATTTTTGTTTGTTAATACTATAATTAGGCTTCTCCTTTAAGGATAGGAGATTCGGGGTCCTGTGACTAACCCAATAAGGGTGTACATTAGGCTATAAAATTATTTCCAAGAGTAAGAATTTCCAGCCTTTATAAACTGTTGTTCAGTATTCTTTGACCTAAAGCACCTGAATGTCCAACGAGACACCCATTTTAGTTTGTTAATACTATAATTAGGCTTCTCCTATAAGGATAGGAGATTCGGGGTCCTATGACTAACCCAATAAGGGTGTACATTAGGCTATAAAATTATTTCCAAGAGTAAGAATTTCCAGCCTTTATAAACTGTTGTTCAGTATTCTTTGACCTACAGCACCTGAATGTCCAACGAGACACCCATTTTAGTTTGTTAATACTATAATTAGGCTTCTCCTATAAGGATAGGAGATTCGGGGTCCTGTGACTAACCAACCCAATAAGGGTGTACATTAGGCTATAAAATTATTTCCAAGAGTAAGAATTTCCAGCCTTTATAAACTGTTGATCAGTATTCTTTGACCTAAAGCACCTGAATGTCCAGCGAGACACCCATTTTAGTTTGTTAATACTATAATTAGGCTTCTCCTATAAGGATAGGAGATTCGGGGTCCTGTGACTAACCAACCCAATAAGGGTGTACATTAGGCTATAAAATTATTTCCAAGAGTAAGAATTTCCAGCCTTTATAAACTGTTGTTCAGTATTCTTTGACCTAAAGCACCTGAATGTCCAACGAGACACCCATTTTAGTTTGTTAATACTATAATTAGGCTTCTCCTATAAGGATAGGAGATTCGGGGTCCTGTGACTAACCCAATAAGGGTGTACATTAGGCTATAAAATTATTTCCAAGAGTAAGAATTTCCAGCCTTTATAAACTGTTGTTCAGTATTCTTTGACCTAAAGCACCTGAATGTCCAACGAGACACCCATTTTAGTTTGTTTATACTATAATTAGGCTTCTCCTATAAGGATAGGAGATTCGGGGTCCTGTGACTAACCCAATAAGGGTGTACATTAGGCTATAAAATTATTTCCAAGAGTAAGAATTTCCAGCCTTTATAAACTGTTGTTCAGTATTCTTTGACCTAAAGCACCTGAATGTCCAACGAGACACCCATTTTAGTTTGTTAATACTATAATTAGGCTTCTCCTATAAGGATAGGAGATTCGGGGTCCTGTGACTAACCCAATAAGGGTGTACATTAGGCTATAAAATTATTTCCAAGAGTAAGAATTTCCAGCCTTTATAAACTGTTGTTCAGTATTCTTTGACCTAAAGCACCTGAATGTCCAACGAGACACCCACTTTAGTTTGTTAATACTATAATTAGGCTTCTCCTATAAGAATAGGAGATTCGGGGTCCTGTGACTAACCAACCCAATAAGGGTGTACATTAGGCTATAAAATTATTTCCAAGAGTAAGAATTTCCAGCCTTTATAAACTGTTGTTCAGTATTCTTTGACCTACAGCACCTGAATGTCCAACGAGACACCCATTTTAGTTTGTTAATACTATAATTAGGCTTCTCCTATAAGGATAGGAGATTCGGGGTCCTGTGACTAACCAACCCAATAAGGGTGTACATTAGGCTATAAAATTATTTCCAAGAGTAAGAATTTCCAGCCTTTATAAACTGTTGATCAGTATTCTTTGACCTAAAGCACCTGAATGTCCAGCGAGACACCCATTTTAGTTTGTTAATACTATAATTAGGCTTCTCCTATAAGGATAGGAGATTCGGGGTCCTGTGACTAACCAACCCAATAAGGGTGTACATTAGGCTATAAAATTATTTCCAAGAGTAAGAATTTCCAGCCTTTATAAACTGTTGTTCAGTATTCTTTGACCTAAAGCACCTGAATGTCCAACGAGACACCCATTTTAGTTTGTTAATACTATAATTAGGCTTCTCCTATAAGGATAGGAGATTCGGGGTCCTGTGACTAACCCAATAAGGGTGTACATTAGGCTATAAAATTATTTCCAAGAGTAAGAATTTCCAGCCTTTATAAACTGTTGTTCAGTATTCTTTGACCTAAAGCACCTGAATGTCCAACGAGACACCCATTTTAGTTTGTTTATACTATAATTAGGCTTCTCCTATAAGGATAGGAGATTCGGGGTCCTGTGACTAACCCAATAAGGGTGTACATTAGGCTATAAAATTATTTCCAAGAGTAAGAATTTCCAGCCTTTATAAACTGTTGTTCAGTATTCTTTGACCTAAAGCACCTGAATGTCCAACGAGACACCCATTTTAGTTTGTTAATACTATAATTAGGCTTCTCCTATAAGGATAGGAGATTCGGGGTCCTGTGACTAACCCAATAAGGGTGTACATTAGGCTATAAAATTATTTCCAAGAGTAAGAATTTCCAGCCTTTATAAACTGTTGTTCAGTATTCTTTGACCTAAAGCACCTGAATGTCCAACGAGACACCCATTTTAGTTTGTTAATACTATAATTAGGCTTCTCCTATAAGAATAGGAGATTCGGGGTCCTGTGACTAACCAACCCAATAAGGGTGTACATTAGGCTATAAAATTATTTCCAAGAGTAAGAATTTCCAGCCTTTATAAACTGTTGATCAGTATTCTTTGACCTAAAGCACCTGAATGTCCAGCGAGACACCCATTTTAGTTTGTTAATACTATAATTAGGCTTCTCCTATAAGGATAGGAGATTCGGGGTCCTGTGACTAACCAACCCAATAAGGGTGTACATTAGGCTATAAAATTATTTCCAAGAGTAAGAATTTCCAGCCTTTATAAACTGTTGTTCAGTATTCTTTGACCTAAAGCACCTGAATGTCCAACGAGACACCCATTTTAGTTTGTTTATACTATAATTAGGCTTCTCCTATAAGGATAGGAGATTCGGGGTCCCGTGACTAACCCAATAAGGGTGTACATTAGGCTATAAAATTATTTCCAAGAGTAAGAATTTCCAGCCTTTATAAACTGTTGTTCAGTATTCTTTGACCTAAAGCACCTGAATGTCCAACGAGACACCCATTTTAGTTTGTTAATACTATAATTAGGCTTCTCCTATAAGGATAGGAGATTCGGGGTCCTGTGACTAACCCAATAAGGGTGTACATTAGGCTATAAAATTATTTCCAAGAGTAAGAATTTCCAGCCTTTATAAACTGTTGTTCAGTATTCTTTGACCTAAAGCACCTGAATGTCCAACGAGACACCCATTTTAGTTTGTTTATACTATAATTAGGCTTCTCCTATAAGGATAGGAGATTCGGGGTCCTGTGACTAACCAACCCAATAAGGGTGTACATTAGGCTATAAAATTATTTCCAAGAGTAAGAATTTCCAGCCTTTATAAACTGTTGATCAGTATTCTTTGACCTAAAGCACCTGAATGTCCAGCGAGACACCCATTTTAGTTTGTTAATACTATAATTAGGCTTCTCCTATAAGGATAGGAGATTCGGGGTCCTGTGACTAACCAACCCAATAAGGGTGTACATTAGGCTATAAAATTATTTCCAAGAGTAAGAATTTCCAGCCTTTATAAACTGTTGTTCAGTATTCTTTGACCTAAAGCACCTGAATGTCCAACGAGACACCCATTTTAGTTTGTTAATACTATAATTAGGCTTCTCCTATAAGGATAGGAGATTCGGGGTCCTGTGACTAACCCAATAAGGGTGTACATTAGGCTATAAAATTATTTCCAAGAGTAAGAATTTCCAGCCTTTATAAACTGTTGTTCAGTATTCTTTGACCTAAAGCACCTGAATGTCCAACGAGACACCCATTTTAGTTTGTTAATACTATAATTAGGCTTCTCCTATAAGGATAGGAGATTCGGGGTCCTGTGACTAACCCAATAAGGGTGTACATTAGGCTATAAAATTATTTCCAAGAGTAAGAATTTCCAGCCTTTATAAACTGTTGTTCAGTATTCTTTGACCTAAAGCACCTGAATGTCCAACGAGACACCCATTTTAGTTTGTTTATACTATAATTAGGCTTCTCCTATAAGGATAGGAGATTCGGGGTCCCGTGACTAACCCAATAAGGGTGTACATTAGGCTATAAAATTATTTCCAAGAGTAAGAATTTCCAGCCTTTATAAACTGTTGTTCAGTATTCTTTGACCTACACCACCTGAATGTCCAACGAGACACCCATTTTAGTTTGTTAATACTATAATTAGGCTTCTCCTATAAGGATAGGAGATTCGGGGTCCTGTGACTAACCAACCCAATAAGGGTGTACATTAGGCTATAAAATTATTTCCAAGAGTAAGAATTTCCAGCCTTTATAAACTGTTGTTCAGTATTCTTTGACCTAAAGCACCTGAATGTCCAACGAGACACCCATTTTAGTTTGTTAATACTATAATTAGGCTTCTCCTATAAGGATAGGAGATTCGGGGTCCTGTGACTAACCCAATAAGGGTGTACATTAGGCTATAAAATTATTTCCAAGAGTAAGAATTTCCAGCCTTTATAAACTGTTGTTCAGTATTCTTTGACCTAAAGCACCTGAATGTCCAACGAGACACCCATTTTAGTTTGTTAATACTATAATTAGGCTTCTCCTATAAGGATAGGAGATTCGGGGTCCTGTGACTAACCCAATAAGGGTGTACATTAGGCTATAAAATTATTTCCAAGAGTAAGAATTTCCAGCCTTTATAAACTGTTGTTCAGTATTCTTTGACCTAAAGCACCTGAATGTCCAACGAGACACCCATTTTAGTTTGTTTATACTATAATTAGGCTTCTCCTATAAGGATAGGAGATTCGGGGTCCCGTGACTAACCCAATAAGGGTGTACATTAGGCTATAAAATTATTTCCAAGAGTAAGAATTTCCAGCCTTTATAAACTGTTGTTCAGTATTCTTTGACCTACACCACCTGAATGTCCAACGAGACACCCATTTTAGTTTGTTAATACTATAATTAGGCTTCTCCTATAAGGATAGGAGATTCGGGGTCCTGTGACTAACCCAATAAGGGTGTACATTAGGCTATAAAATTATTTCCAAGAGTAAGAATTTCCAGCCTTTATAAACTGTTGTTCAGTATTCTTTGACCTACACCACCTGAATGTCCAACGAGCTACCCATTTTAGTTTGTTAATACTATAATTAGGCTTCTCCTATAAGGATAGGAGATTCGGGGTCCTGTGACTAACCCAATAAGGGTGTACATTAGGCTATAAAATTATTTCCAAGAGTAAGAATTTCCAGCCTTTATAAACTGTTGTTCAGTATTCTTTGACCTAAAGCACCTGAATGTCCAACGAGACACCCATTTTAGTTTGTTAATACTATAATTAGGCTTCTCCTATAAGGATAGGAGATTCGGGGTCCTGTGACTAACCAACCCAATAAGGGTGTACATTAGGCTATAAAATTATTTCCAAGAGTAAGAATTTCCAGCCTTTATAAACTGTTATTCAGTATTCTTTGACCTACAGTACCTGAATGTCCAACGAGATACCCATTTTTGTTTGTTAATACTATAATTAGGCTTCTCCTATAAGGATAGGAGATTCGGGGTCCTGTGACTAACCCAATAAGGGTGTACATTAGGCTATAAAATTATTTCCAAGAGTAAGAATTTCCAGCCTTTATAAACTGTTGTTCAGTATTCTTTGACCTAAAGCACCTGAATGTCCAACGAGACACCCATTTTAGTTTGTTAATACTATAATTAGGCTTCTCCTATAAGGATAGGAGATTCGGGGTCCTATGACTAACCCAATAAGGGTGTACATTAGGCTATAAAATTATTTCCAAGAGTAAGAATTTCCAGCCTTTATAAACTGTTGTTCAGTATTCTTTGACCTACAGCACCTGAATGTCCAACGAGACACCCATTTTAGTTTGTTAATACTATAATTAGGCTTCTCCTATAAGAATAGGAGATTCGGGGTCCTGTGACTAACCAACCCAATAAGGATATACATTAGGCTATAAAATTATTTCCAAGAGTAAGAATTTCCAGCCTTTATAAACTGTTGATCAGTATTCTTTGACCTAAAGCACATGAATGTCCAGCGAGACACCCATTTTAGTTTGTTAATACTATAATTAGGCTTCTCCTATAAGGATAGGAGATTCGGGGTCCTGTGACTAACCAACCCAATAAGGGTGTACATTAGGCTATAAAATTATTTCCAAGAGTAAGAATTTCCAGCCTTTATAAACTGTTGTTCAGTATTCTTTGACCTAAAGCACCTGAATGTCCAACGAGACACCCATTTTAGTTTGTTAATACTATAATTAGGCTTCTCCTATAAGGATAGGAGATTCGGGGTCCTGTGACTAACCCAATAAGGGTGTACATTAGGCTATAAAATTATTTCCAAGAGTAAGAATTTCCAGCCTTTATAAACTGTTGTTCAGTATTCTTTGACCTAAAGCACCTGAATGTCCAACGAGACACCCATTTTAGTTTGTTAATACTATAATTAGGCTTCTCCTATAAGGATAGGAGATTCGGGGTCCTGTGACTAACCCAATAAGGGTGTACATTAGGCTATAAAATTATTTCCAAGAGTAAGAATTTCCAGCCTTTATAAACTGTTGTTCAGTATTCTTTGACCTAAAGCACCTGAATGTCCAACGAGACACCCATTTTAGTTTGTTTATACTATAATTAGGCTTCTCCTATAAGGATAGGAGATTCGGGGTCCTGTGACTAACCCAATAAGGGTGTACATTAGGCTATAAAATTATTTCCAAGAGTAAGAATTTCCAGCCTTTATAAACTGTTGTTCAGTATTCTTTGACCTACACCACCTGAATGTCCAACGAGACACCCATTTTAGTTTGTTAATACTATAATTAGGCTTCTCCTATAAGGATAGGAGATTCGGGGTCCTGTGACTAACCCAATAAGGGTGTACATTAGGCTATAAAATTATTTCCAAGAGTAAGAATTTCCAGCCTTTATAAACTGTTGTTCAGTATTCTTTGACCTACACCACCTGAATGTCCAACGAGACACCCATTTTAGTTTGTTAATACTATAATTAGGCTTCTCCTATAAGGATAGGAGATTCGGGGTCCCGTGACTAACCCAATAAGGGTGTACATTAGGCTATAAAATTATTTCCAAGAGTAAGAATTTCCAGCCTTTATAAACTGTTGTTCAGTATTCTTTGACCTACACCACCTGAATGTCCAACGAGACACCCATTTTAGTTTGTTAATACTATAATTAGGCTTCTCCTATAAGGATAGGAGATTCGGGGTCCTGTGACTAACCCAATAAGGGTGTACATTAGGCTATAAAATTATTTCCAAGAGTAAGAATTTCCAGCCTTTATAAACTGTTGTTCAGTATTCTTTGACCTAAAGCACCTGAATGTCCAACGAGACACCCATTTTAGTTTGTTAATACTATAATTAGGCTTCTCCTATAAGGATAGGAGATTCGGGGTCCTGTGACTAACCCAATAAGGGTGTACATTAGGCTATAAAATTATTTCCAAGAGTAAGAATTTCCAGCCTTTATAAACTGTTGTTCAGTATTCTTTGACCTAAAGCACCTGAATGTCCAACGAGACACCCATTTTAGTTTGTTTATACTATAATTAGGCTTCTCCTATAAGGATAGGAGATTCGGGGTCCCGTGACTAACCCAATAAGGGTGTACATTAGGCTATAAAATTATTTCCAAGAGTAAGAATTTCCAGCCTTTATAAACTGTTGTTCAGTATTCTTTGACCTACACCACCTGAATGTCCAACGAGCTACCCATTTTAGTTTGTTAATACTATAATTAGGCTTCTCCTATAAGGATAGGAGATTCGGGGTCCTGTGACTAACCCAATAAGGGTGTACATTAGGCTATAAAATTATTTCCAAGAGTAAGAATTTCCAGCCTTTATAAACTGTTGTTCAGTATTCTTTGACCTAAAGCACCTGAATGTCCAACGAGACACCCATTTTAGTTTGTTAATACTATAATTAGGCTTCTCCTATAAGGATAGGAGATTCGGGGTCCTGTGACTAACCAACCCAATAAGGGTGTACATTAGGCTATAAAATTATTTCCAAGAGTAAGAATTTCCAGCCTTTATAAATTGTTATTCAGTATTCTTTGACCTACAGTACCTGAATGTCCAACGAGATACCCATTTTTGTTTGTTAATACTATAATTAGGCTTCTCCTATAAGGATAGGAGATTCGGGGTCCTGTGACTAACCCAATAAGGGTGTACATTAGGCTATAAAATTATTTCCAAGAGTAAGAATTTCCAGCCTTTATAAACTGTTGTTCAGTATTCTTTGACCTAAAGCACCTGAATGTCCAACGAGACACCCATTTTAGTTTGTTAATACTATAATTAGGCTTCTCCTATAAGGATAGGAGATTCGGGGTCCTATGACTAACCCAATAAGGGTGTACATTAGGCTATAAAATTATTTCCAAGAGTAAGAATTTCCAGCCTTTATAAACTGTTGTTCAGTATTCTTTGACCTACAGCACCTGAATGTCCAACGAGACACCCATTTTAGTTTGTTAATACTATAATTAGGCTTCTCCTATAAGAATAGGAGATTCGGGGTCCTGTGACTAACCAACCCAATAAGGGTATACATTAGGCTATAAAATTATTTCCAAGAGTAAGAATTTCCAGCCTTTATAAACTGTTGATCAGTATTCTTTGACCTAAAGCACCTGAATGTCCAGCGAGACACCCATTTTAGTTTGTTAATACTATAATTAGGCTTCTCCTATAAGGATAGGAGATTCGGGGTCCTGTGACTAACCAACCCAATAAGGGTGTACATTAGGCTATAAAATTATTTCCAAGAGTAAGAATTCCAGCCTTTATAAACTGTTGTTCAGTATTCTTTGACCTAAAGCACCTGAATGTCCAACGAGACACCCATTTTAGTTTGTTAATACTATAATTAGGCTTCTCCTATAAGGATAGGAGATTCGGGGTCCTGTGACTAACCCAATAAGGGTGTACATTAGGCTATAAAATTATTTCCAAGAGTAAGAATTTCCAGCCTTTATAAACTGTTGTTCAGTATTCTTTGACCTACAGCACCTGAATGTCCAACGAGACACCCATTTTAGTTTGTTAATACTATAATTAGGCTTCTCCTATAAGAATAGGAGATTCGGGGTCCTGTGACTAACCAACCCAATAAGGGTATACATTAGGCTATAAAATTATTTCCAAGAGTAAGAATTTCCAGCCTTTATAAACTGTTGATCAGTATTCTTTGACCTAAAGCACCTGAATGTCCAACGAGACACCCATTTTAGTTTGTTAATACTATAATTAGGCTTCTCCTATAAGGATAGGAGATTCGGGGTCCTGTGACTAACCCAATAAGGGTGTACATTAGGCTATAAAATTATTTCCAAGAGTAAGAATTTCCAGCCTTTATAAACTGTTGTTCAGTATTCTTTGACCTACAGTACCTGAATGTCCAACGAGATACCCATTTTTGTTTGTTAATACTATAATTAGGCTTCTCCTATAAGGATAGGAGATTCGGGGTCCTGTGACTAACCCAATAAGGGTGTACATTAGGCTATAAAATTATTTCCAAGAGTAAGAATTTCCAGCCTTTATAAACTGTTGTTCAGTATTCTTTGACCTAAAGCACCTGAATGTCCAACGAGACACCCATTTTAGTTTGTTAATACTATAATTAGGCTTCTCCTATAAGGATAGGAGATTCGGGGTCCTATGACTAACCCAATAAGGGTGTACATTAGGCTATAAAATTATTTCCAAGAGTAAGAATTTCCAGCCTTTATAAACTGTTGTTCAGTATTCTTTGACCTACAGCACCTGAATGTCCAACGAGACACCCATTTTAGTTTGTTAATACTATAATTAGGCTTCTCCTATAAGAATAGGAGATTCGGGGTCCTGTGACTAACCAACCCAATAAGGGTATACATTAGGCTATAAAATTATTTCCAAGAGTAAGAATTTCCAGCCTTTATAAACTGTTGATCAGTATTCTTTGACCTAAAGCACCTGAATGTCCAGCGAGACACCCATTTTAGTTTGTTAATACTATAATTAGGCTTCTCCTATAAGGATAGGAGATTCGGGGTCCTGTGACTAACCAACCCAATAAGGGTGTACATTAGGCTATAAAATTATTTCCAAGAGTAAGAATTCCAGCCTTTATAAACTGTTGTTCAGTATTCTTTGACCTAAAGCACCTGAATGTCCAACGAGACACCCATTTTAGTTTGTTAATACTATAATTAGGCTTCTCCTATAAGGATAGGAGATTCGGGGTCCTGTGACTAACCCAATAAGGGTGTACATTAGGCTATAAAATTATTTCCAAGAGTAAGAATTTCCAGCCTTTATAAACTGTTGTTCAGTATTCTTTGACCTAAAGCACCTGAATGTCCAACGAGACACCCATTTTAGTTTGTTAATACTATAATTAGGCTTCTCCTATAAGGATAGGAGATTCGGGGTCCTGTGACTAACCCAATAAGGGTGTACATTAGGCTATAAAATTATTTCCAAGAGTAAGAATTTCCAGCCTTTATAAACTGTTGTTCAGTATTCTTTGACCTAAAGCACCTGAATGTCCAACGAGACACCCATTTTAGTTTGTTTATACTATAATTAGGCTTCTCCTATAAGGATAGGAGATTCGGGGTCCCGTGACTAACCCAATAAGGGTGTACATTAGGCTATAAAATTATTTCCAAGAGTAAGAATTTCCAGCCTTTATAAACTGTTGTTCAGTATTCTTTGACCTACACCACCTGAATGTCCAACGAGACACCCATTTTAGTTTGTTAATACTATAATTAGGCTTCTCCTATAAGGATAGGAGATTCGGGGTCCTGTGACTAACCCAATAAGGGTGTACATTAGGCTATAAAATTATTTCCAAGAGTAAGAATTTCCAGCCTTTATAAACTGTTGTTCAGTATTCTTTGACCTACACCACCTGAATGTCCAACGAGCTACCCATTTTAGTTTGTTAATACTATAATTAGGCTTCTCCTATAAGGATAGGAGATTCGGGGTCCTGTGACTAACCCAATAAGGGTGTACATTAGGCTATAAAATTATTTCCAAGAGTAAGAATTTCCAGCCTTTATAAACTGTTGTTCAGTATTCTTTGACCTAAAGCACCTGAATGTCCAACGAGACACCCATTTTAGTTTGTTAATACTATAATTAGGCTTCTCCTATAAGGATAGGAGATTCGGGGTCCTGTGACTAACCAACCCAATAAGGGTGTACATTAGGCTATAAAATTATTTCCAAGAGTAAGAATTTCCAGCCTTTATAAACTGTTATTCAGTATTCTTTGACCTACAGTACCTGAATGTCCAACGAGATACCCATTTTTGTTTGTTAATACTATAATTAGGCTTCTCCTATAAGGATAGGAGATTCGGGGTCCTGTGACTAACCCAATAAGGGTGTACATTAGGCTATAAAATTATTTCCAAGAGTAAGAATTTCCAGCCTTTATAAACTGTTGTTCAGTATTCTTTGACCTAAAGCACCTGAATGTCCAACGAGACACCCATTTTAGTTTGTTAATACTATAATTAGGCTTCTCCTATAAGGATAGGAGATTCGGGGTCCTATGACTAACCCAATAAGGGTGTACATTAGGCTATAAAATTATTTCCAAGAGTAAGAATTTCCAGCCTTTATAAACTGTTGTTCAGTATTCTTTGACCTACAGCACCTGAATGTCCAACGAGACACCCATTTTAGTTTGTTAATACTATAATTAGGCTTCTCCTATAAGAATAGGAGATTCGGGGTCCTGTGACTAACCAACCCAATAAGGATATACATTAGGCTATAAAATTATTTCCAAGAGTAAGAATTTCCAGCCTTTATAAACTGTTGATCAGTATTCTTTGACCTAAAGCACATGAATGTCCAGCGAGACACCCATTTTAGTTTGTTAATACTATAATTAGGCTTCTCCTATAAGGATAGGAGATTCGGGGTCCTGTGACTAACCAACCCAATAAGGGTGTACATTAGGCTATAAAATTATTTCCAAGAGTAAGAATTTCCAGCCTTTATAAACTGTTGTTCAGTATTCTTTGACCTAAAGCACCTGAATGTCCAACGAGACACCCATTTTAGTTTGTTAATACTATAATTAGGCTTCTCCTATAAGGATAGGAGATTCGGGGTCCTGTGACTAACCCAATAAGGGTGTACATTAGGCTATAAAATTATTTCCAAGAGTAAGAATTTCCAGCCTTTATAAACTGTTGTTCAGTATTCTTTGACCTAAAGCACCTGAATGTCCAACGAGACACCCATTTTAGTTTGTTAATACTATAATTAGGCTTCTCCTATAAGGATAGGAGATTCGGGGTCCTGTGACTAACCCAATAAGGGTGTACATTAGGCTATAAAATTATTTCCAAGAGTAAGAATTTCCAGCCTTTATAAACTGTTGTTCAGTATTCTTTGACCTAAAGCACCTGAATGTCCAACGAGACACCCATTTTAGTTTGTTTATACTATAATTAGGCTTCTCCTATAAGGATAGGAGATTCGGGGTCCTGTGACTAACCCAATAAGGGTGTACATTAGGCTATAAAATTATTTCCAAGAGTAAGAATTTCCAGCCTTTATAAACTGTTGTTCAGTATTCTTTGACCTACACCACCTGAATGTCCAACGAGACACCCATTTTAGTTTGTTAATACTATAATTAGGCTTCTCCTATAAGGATAGGAGATTCGGGGTCCTGTGACTAACCCAATAAGGGTGTACATTAGGCTATAAAATTATTTCCAAGAGTAAGAATTTCCAGCCTTTATAAACTGTTGTTCAGTATTCTTTGACCTACACCACCTGAATGTCCAACGAGACACCCATTTTAGTTTGTTAATACTATAATTAGGCTTCTCCTATAAGGATAGGAGATTCGGGGTCCCGTGACTAACCCAATAAGGGTGTACATTAGGCTATAAAATTATTTCCAAGAGTAAGAATTTCCAGCCTTTATAAACTGTTGTTCAGTATTCTTTGACCTACACCATCTGAATGTCCAACGAGACACCCATTTTAGTTTGTTAATACTATAATTAGGCTTCTCCTATAAGGATAGGAGATTCGGGGTCCTGTGACTAACCCAATAAGGGTGTACATTAGGCTATAAAATTATTTCCAAGAGTAAGAATTTCCAGCCTTTATAAACTGTTGTTCAGTATTTTTTGACCTAAAGCACCTGAATGTCCAACGAGACACCCATTTTAGTTTGTTAATACTATAATTAGGCTTCTCCTATAAGGATAGGAGATTCGGGGTCCTGTGACTAACCCAATAAGGGTGTACATTAGGCTATAAAATTATTTCCAAGAGTAAGAATTTCCAGCCTTTATAAACTGTTGTTCAGTATTCTTTGACCTAAAGCACCTGAATGTCCAACGAGACACCCATTTTAGTTTGTTTATACTATAATTAGGCTTCTCCTATAAGGATAGGAGATTCGGGGTCCAGTGACTAACCCAATAAGGGTGTACATTAGGCTATAAAATTATTTCCAAGAGTAAGAATTTCCAGCCTTTATAAACTGTTGTTCAGTATTCTTTGACCTACACCACCTGAATGTCCAACGAGACACCCATTTTAGTTTGTTAATACTATAATTAGGCTTCTCCTATAAGGATAGGAGATTCGGGGTCCTGTGACTAACCCAATAAGGGTGTACATTAGGCTATAAAATTATTTCCAAGAGTAAGAATTTCCAGCCTTTATAAACTGTTGTTCAGTATTCTTTGACCTACACCACCTGAATGTCCAACGAGCTACCCATTTTAGTTTGTTAATACTATAATTAGGCTTCTCCTATAAGGATAGGAGATTCGGGGTCCTGTGACTAACCCAATAAGGGTGTACATTAGGCTATAAAATTATTTCCAAGAGTAAGAATTTCCAGCCTTTATAAACTGTTGTTCAGTATTCTTTGACCTAAAGCACCTGAATGTCCAACGAGACACCCATTTTAGTTTGTTAATACTATAATTAGGCTTCTCCTATAAGGATAGGAGATTCGGGGTCCTGTGACTAACCAACCCAATAAGGGTGTACATTAGGCTATAAAATTATTTCCAAGAGTAAGAATTTCCAGCCTTTATAAATTGTTATTCAGTATTCTTTGACCTACAGTACCTGAATGTCCAACGAGATACCCATTTTTGTTTGTTAATACTATAATTAGGCTTCTCCAATAAGGATAGGAGATTCGGGGTCCTGTGACTAACCCAATAAGGGTGTACATTAGGCTATAAAATTATTTCCAAGAGTAAGAATTTCCAGCCTTTATAAACTGTTGTTCAGTATTCTTTGACCTAAAGCACCTGAATGTCCAACGAGACACCCATTTTAGTTTGTTAATACTATAATTAGGCTTCTCCTATAAGGATAGGAGATTCGGGGTCCTATGACTAACCCAATAAGGGTGTACATTAGGCTATAAAATTATTTCCAAGAGTAAGAATTTCCAGCCTTTATAAACTGTTGTTCAGTATTCTTTGACCTACAGCACCTGAATGTCCAACGAGACACCCATTTTAGTTTGTTAATACTATAATTAGGCTTCTCCTATAAGAATAGGAGATTCGGGGTCCTGTGACTAACCAACCCAATAAGGGTATACATTAGGCTATAAAATTATTTCCAAGAGTAAGAATTTCCAGCCTTTATAAACTGTTGATCAGTATTCTTTGACCTAAAGCACCTGAATGTCCAGCGAGACACCCATTTTAGTTTGTTAATACTATAATTAGGCTTCTCCTATAAGGATAGGAGATTCGGGGTCCTGTGACTAACCAACCCAATAAGGGTGTACATTAGGCTATAAAATTATTTCCAAGAGTAAGAATTCCAGCCTTTATAAACTGTTGTTCAGTATTCTTTGACCTAAAGCACCTGAATGTCCAACGAGACACCCATTTTAGTTTGTTAATACTATAATTAGGATTCTCCTATAAGGATAGGAGATTCGGGGTCCTGTGACTAACCCAATAAGGGTGTACATTAGGCTATAAAATTATTTCCAAGAGTAAGAATTTCCAGCCTTTATAAACTGTTGTTCAGTATTCTTTGACCTAAAGCACCTGAATGTCCAACGAGACACCCATTTTAGTTTGTTAATACTATAATTAGGCTTCTCCTATAAGGATAGGAGATTCGGGGTCCTGTGACTAACCCAATAAGGGTGTACATTAGGCTATAAAATTATTTCCAAGAGTAAGAATTTCCAGCCTTTATAAACTGTTGTTCAGTATTCTTTGACCTAAAGCACCTGAATGTCCAACGAGACACCCATTTTAGTTTGTTTATACTATAATTAGGCTTCTCCTATAAGGATAGGAGATTCGGGGTCCTGTGACTAACCAACCCAATAAGGGTATACATTAGGCTATAAAATTATTTCCAAGAGTAAGAATTTCCAGCCTTTATAAACTGTTGATCAGTATTCTTTGACCTAAAGCACCTGAATGTCCAACGAGACACCCATTTTAGTTTGTTTATACTATAATTAGGCTTCTCCTATAAGGATAGGAGATTCGGGGTCCTGTGACTAACCCAATAAGGGTGTACATTAGGCTATAAAATTATTTCCAAGAGTAAGAATTTCCAGCCTTTATAAACTGTTGATCAGTATTCTTTGACCTAAAGCACCTGAATGTCCAGCGAGACACCCATTTTAGTTTGTTAATACTATAATTAGGCTTCTCCTATAAGGATAGGAGATTCGGGGTCCTGTGACTAACCAACCCAATAAGGGTGTACATTAGGCTATAAAATTATTTCCAAGAGTAAGAATTCCAGCCTTTATAAACTGTTGTTCAGTATTCTTTGACCTAAAGCACCTGAATGTCCAACGAGACACCCATTTTAGTTTGTTAATACTATAATTAGGATTCTCCTATAAGGATAGGAGATTCGGGGTCCTGTGACTAACCCAATAAGGGTGTACATTAGGCTATAAAATTATTTCCAAGAGTAAGAATTTCCAGCCTTTATAAACTGTTGTTCAGTATTCTTTGACCTAAAGCACCTGAATGTCCAACGAGACACCCATTTTAGTTTGTTAATACTATAATTAGGCTTCTCCTATAAGGATAGGAGATTCGGGGTCCTGTGACTAACCCAATAAGGGTGTACATTAGGCTATAAAATTATTTCCAAGAGTAAGAATTTCCAGCCTTTATAAACTGTTGTTCAGTATTCTTTGACCTAAAGCACCTGAATGTCCAACGAGACACCCATTTTAGTTTGTTTATACTATAATTAGGCTTCTCCTATAAGGATAGGAGATTCGGGGTCCTGTGACTAACCCAATAAGGGTGTACATTAGGCTATAAAATTATTTCCAAGAGTAAGAATTTCCAGCCTTTATAAACTGTTGTTCAGTATTCTTTGACCTACACCACCTGAATGTCCAACGAGACACCCATTTTAGTTTGTTAATACTATAATTAGGCTTCTCCTATAAGGATAGGAGATTCGGGGTCCTGTGACTAACCCAATAAGGGTGTACATTAGGCTATAAAATTATTTCCAAGAGTAAGAATTTCCAGCCTTTATAAACTGTTGTTCAGTATTCTTTGACCTACACCACCTGAATGTCCAACGAGACACCCATTTTAGTTTGTTAATACTATAATTAGGCTTCTCCTATAAGGATAGGAGATTCGGGGTCCCGTGACTAACCCAATAAGGGTGTACATTAGGCTATAAAATTATTTCCAAGAGTAAGAATTTCCAGCCTTTATAAACTGTTGTTCAGTAATCTTTGACCTACACCACCTGAATGTCCAACGAGACACCCATTTTAGTTTGTTAATACTATAATTAGGCTTCTCCTATAAGGATAGGAGATTCGGGGTCCTGTGACTAACCCAATAAGGGTGTACATTAGGCTATAAAATTATTTCCAAGAGTAAGAATTTCCAGCCTTTATAAACTGTTGATCAGTATTCTTTGACCTA
This sequence comes from Ambrosia trifida, assembly GCA_028751855.1. Classification (NCBI taxonomy): domain Eukaryota; kingdom Viridiplantae; phylum Streptophyta; class Magnoliopsida; order Asterales; family Asteraceae; genus Ambrosia; species Ambrosia trifida. The sequence continues at coordinate 458,746 of CM054126.1, read as the reverse complement.
AAGCACCTGAATGTCCAGCGAGACACCCATTTTAGTTTGTTAATACTATAATTAGGCTTCTCCTATAAGGATAGGAGATTCGGGGTCCTGTGACTAACCAACCCAATAAGGGTGTACATTAGGCTATAAAATTATTTCCAAGAGTAAGAATTTCCAGCCTTTATAAACTGTTGTTCAGTATTCTTTGACCTAAAGCACCTGAATGTCCAACGAGACACCCATTTTAGTTTGTTAATACTATAATTAGGCTTCTCCTATAAGGATAGGAGATTCGGGGTCCTGTGACTAACCCAATAAGGGTGTACATTAGGCTATAAAATTATTTCCAAGAGTAAGAATTTCCAGCCTTTATAAACTGTTGTTCAGTATTCTTTGACCTAAAGCACCTGAATGTCCAACGAGACACCCATTTTAGTTTGTTAATACTATAATTAGGCTTCTCCTATAAGGATAGGAGATTCGGGGTCCTGTGACTAACCCAATAAGGGTGTACATTAGGCTATAAAATTATTTCCAAGAGTAAGAATTTCCAGCCTTTATAAACTGTTGTTCAGTATTCTTTGACCTAAAGCACCTGAATGTCCAACGAGACACCCATTTTAGTTTGTTTATACTATAATTAGGCTTCTCCTATAAGGATAGGAGATTCGGGGTCCCGTGACTAACCCAATAAGGGTGTACATTAGGCTATAAAATTATTTCCAAGAGTAAGAATTTCCAGCCTTTATAAACTGTTGTTCAGTATTCTTTGACCTACACCACCTGAATGTCCAACGAGACACCCATTTTAGTTTGTTAATACTATAATTAGGCTTCTCCTATAAGGATAGGAGATTCGGGGTCCTGTGACTAACCCAATAACGGTGTACATTAGGCTATAAAATTATTTCCAAGAGTAAGAATTTCCAGCCTTTATAAACTGTTGTTCAGTATTCTTTGACCTACACCACCTGAATGTCCAACGAGCTACCCATTTTAGTTTGTTAATACTATAATTAGGCTTCTCCTATAAGGATAGGAGATTCGGGGTCCTGTGACTAACCCAATAAGGGTGTACATTAGGCTATAAAATTATTTCCAAGAGTAAGAATTTCCAGCCTATATAAACTGTTGTTCAGTATTCTTTGACCTAAAGCACCTGAATGTCCAACGAGACACCCATTTTAGTTTGTTAATACTATAATTAGGCTTCTCCTATAAGGATAGGAGATTCGGGGTCCTGTGACTAACCAACCCAATAAGGGTGTACATTAGGCTATAAAATTATTTCCAAGAGTAAGAATTTCCAGCCTTTATAAACTGTTATTCAGTATTCTTTGACCTACAGTACCTGAATGTCCAACGAGATACCCATTTTTGTTTGTTAATACTATAATTAGGCTTCTCCTATAAGGATAGGAGATTCGGGGTCCTGTGACTAACCCAATAAGGGTGTACATTAGGCTATAAAATTATTTCCAAGAGTAAGAATTTCCAGCCTTTATAAACTGTTGTTCAGTATTCTTTGACCTAAAGCACCTGAATGTCCAACGAGACACCCATTTTAGTTTGTTAATACTATAATTAGGCTTCTCCTATAAGGATAGGAGATTCGGGGTCCTATGACTAACCCAATAAGGGTGTACATTAGGCTATAAAATTATTTCCAAGAGTAAGAATTTCCAGCCTTTATAAACTGTTGTTCAGTATTCTTTGACCTACAGCACCTGAATGTCCAACGAGACACCCATTTTAGTTTGTTAATACTATAATTAGGCTTCTCCTATAAGAATAGGAGATTCGGGGTCCTGTGACTAACCAACCCAATAAGGGTATACATTAGGCTATAAAATTTTTTTCCAAGAGTAAGAATTTCCAGCCTTTATAAACTGTTGATCAGTATTCTTTGACCTAAAGCACCTGAATGTCCAGCGAGACACCCATTTTAGTTTGTTAATACTATAATTAGGCTTCTCCTATAAGGATAGGAGATTCGGGGTCCTGTGACTAACCAACCCAATAAGGGTGTACATTAGGCTATAAAATTATTTCCAAGAGTAAGAATTTCCAGCCTTTATAAACTGTTGTTCAGTATTCTTTGACCTAAAGCACCTGAATGTCCAACGAGACACCCATTTTAGTTTGTTAATACTATAATTAGGCTTCTCCTATAAGGATAGGAGATTCGGGGTCCTGTGACTAACCCAATAAGGGTGTACATTAGGCTATAAAATTATTTCCAAGAGTAAGAATTTCCAGCCTTTATAAACTGTTGTTCAGTATTCTTTGACCTAAAGCACCTGAATGTCCAACGAGACACCCATTTTAGTTTGTTAATACTATAATTAGGCTTCTCCTATAAGGATAGGAGATTCGGGGTCCTGTGACTAACCCAATAAGGGTGTACATTAGGCTATAAAATTATTTCCAAGAGTAAGAATTTCCAGCCTTTATAAACTGTTGTTCAGTATTCTTTGACCTAAAGCACCTGAATGTCCAACGAGACACCCATTTTAGTTTGTTTATACTATAATTAGGCTTCTCCTATAAGGATAGGAGATTCGGGGTCCTGTGACTAACCCAATAAGGGTGTACATTAGGCTATAAAATTATTTCCAAGAGTAAGAATTTCCAGCCTTTATAAACTGTTGTTCAGTATTCTTTGACCTACACCACCTGAATGTCCAACGAGACACCCATTTTAGTTTGTTAATACTATAATTAGGCTTCTCCTATAAGGATAGGAGATTCGGGGTCCTGTGACTAACCCAATAAGGGTGTACATTAGGCTATAAAATTATTTCCAAGAGTAAGAATTTCCAGCCTTTATAAACTTTTGTTCAGTATTCTTTGACCTACACCACCTGAATGTCCAACGAGACACCCATTTTAGTTTGTTAATACTATAATTAGGCTTCTCCTATAAGGATAGGAGATTCGGGGTCCCGTGACTAACCCAATAAGGGTGTACATTAGGCTATAAAATTATTTCCAAGAGTAAGAATTTCCAGCCTTTATAAACTGTTGTTCAGTATTCTTTGACCTACACCACCTGAATGTCCAACGAGACACCCATTTTAGTTTGTTAATACTATAATTAGGCTTCTCCTATAAGGATAGGAGATTCGGGGTCCTGTGACTAACCCAATAAGGGTGTACATTAGGCTATAAAATTATTTCCAAGAGTAAGAATTTCCAGCCTTTATAAACTGTTGTTCAGTATTCTTTGACCTAAAGCACCTGAATGTCCAACGAGACACCCATTTTAGTTTGTTTATACTATAATTAGGCTTCTCCTATAAGGATAGGAGATTCGGGGTCCTGTGACTAACCCAATAAGGGTGTACATTAGGCTATAAAATTATTTCCAAGAGTAAGAATTTCCAGCCTTTATAAACTGTTGTTCAGTATTCTTTGACCTACACCACCTGAATGTCCAACGAGACACCCATTTTAGTTTGTTAATACTATAATTAGGCTTCTCCTATAAGGATAGGAGATTCGGGGTCCTGTGACTAACCCAATAAGGGTGTACATTAGGCTATAAAATTATTTCCAAGAGTAAGAATTTCCAGCCTTTATAAACTGTTGTTCAGTATTCTTTGACCTACACCACCTGAATGTCCAACGAGACACCCATTTTAGTTTGTTAATACTATAATTAGGCTTCTCCTATAAGGATAGGAGATTCGGGGTCCCGTGACTAACCCAATAAGGGTGTACATTAGGCTATAAAATTATTTCCAAGAGTAAGAATTTCCAGCCTTTATAAACTGTTGTTCAGTAATCTTTGACCTACACCACCTGAATGTCCAACGAGACACCCATTTTAGTTTGTTAATACTATAATTAGGCTTCTCCTATAAGGATAGGAGATTCGGGGTCCTGTGACTAACCCAATAAGGGTGTACATTAGGCTATAAAATTATTTCCAAGAGTAAGAATTTCCAGCCTTTATAAACTGTTGATCAGTATTCTTTGACCTAAAGCACCTGAATGTCCAGCGAGACACCCATTTTAGTTTGTTAATACTATAATTAGGCTTCTCCTATAAGGATAGGAGATTCGGGGTCCTGTGACTAACCAACCCAATAAGGGTGTACATTAGGCTATAAAATTATTTCCAAGAGTAAGAATTTCCAGCCTTTATAAACTGTTGTTCAGTATTCTTTGACCTAAAGCACCTGAATGTCCAACGAGACACCCATTTTAGTTTGTTAATACTATAATTAGGCTTCTCCTATAAGGATAGGAGATTCGGGGTCCTGTGACTAACCCAATAAGGGTGTACATTAGGCTATAAAATTATTTCCAAGAGTAAGAATTTCCAGCCTTTATAAACTGTTGTTCAGTATTCTTTGACCTAAAGCACCTGAATGTCCAACGAGACACCCATTTTAGTTTGTTAATACTATAATTAGGCTTCTCCTATAAGGATAGGAGATTCGGGGTCCTGTGACTAACCCAATAAGGGTGTACATTAGGCTATAAAATTATTTCCAAGAGTAAGAATTTCCAGCCTTTATAAACTGTTGTTCAGTATTCTTTGACCTAAAGCACCTGAATGTCCAACGAGACACCCATTTTAGTTTGTTTATACTATAATTAGGCTTCTCCTATAAGGATAGGAGATTCGGGGTCCCGTGACTAACCCAATAAGGGTGTACATTAGGCTATAAAATTATTTCCAAGAGTAAGAATTTCCAGCCTTTATAAACTGTTGTTCAGTATTCTTTGACCTACACCACCTGAATGTCCAACGAGACACCCATTTTAGTTTGTTAATACTATAATTAGGCTTCTCCTATAAGGATAGGAGATTCGGGGTCCTGTGACTAACCCAATAACGGTGTACATTAGGCTATAAAATTATTTCCAAGAGTAAGAATTTCCAGCCTTTATAAACTGTTGTTCAGTATTCTTTGACCTACACCACCTGAATGTCCAACGAGCTACCCATTTTAGTTTGTTAATACTATAATTAGGCTTCTCCTATAAGGATAGGAGATTCGGGGTCCTGTGACTAACCCAATAAGGGTGTACATTAGGCTATAAAATTATTTCCAAGAGTAAGAATTTCCAGCCTATATAAACTGTTGTTCAGTATTCTTTGACCTAAAGCACCTGAATGTCCAACGAGACACCCATTTTAGTTTGTTAATACTATAATTAGGCTTCTCCTATAAGGATAGGAGATTCGGGGTCCTGTGACTAACCAACCCAATAAGGGTGTACATTAGGCTATAAAATTATTTCCAAGAGTAAGAATTTCCAGCCTTTATAAACTGTTATTCAGTATTCTTTGACCTACAGTACCTGAATGTCCAACGAGATACCCATTTTTGTTTGTTAATACTATAATTAGGCTTCTCCTATAAGGATAGGAGATTCGGGGTCCTGTGACTAACCCAATAAGGGTGTACATTAGGCTATAAAATTATTTCCAAGAGTAAGAATTTCCAGCCTTTATAAACTGTTGTTCAGTATTCTTTGACCTAAAGCACCTGAATGTCCAACGAGACACCCATTTTAGTTTGTTAATACTATAATTAGGCTTCTCCTATAAGGATAGGAGATTCGGGGTCCTGTGACTAACCCAATAAGGGTGTACATTAGGCTATAAAATTATTTCCAAGAGTAAGAATTTCCAGCCTTTATAAACTGTTGTTCAGTATTCTTTGACCTACACCACCTGAATGTCCAACGAGACACCCATTTTAGTTTGTTAATACTATAATTAGGCTTCTCCTATAAGGATAGGAGATTCGGGGTCCCGTGACTAACCCAATAAGGGTGTACATTAGGCTATAAAATTATTTCCAAGAGTAAGAATTTCCAGCCTTTATAAACTGTTGTTCAGTAATCTTTGACCTACACCACCTGAATGTCCAACGAGACACCCATTTTAGTTTGTTAATACTATAATTAGGCTTCTCCTATAAGGATAGGAGATTCGGGGTCCTGTGACTAACCCAATAAGGGTGTACATTAGGCTATAAAATTATTTCCAAGAGTAAGAATTTCCAGCCTTTATAAACTGTTGATCAGTATTCTTTGACCTAAAGCACCTGAATGTCCAGCGAGACACCCATTTTAGTTTGTTAATACTATAATTAGGCTTCTCCTATAAGGATAGGAGATTCGGGGTCCTGTGACTAACCAACCCAATAAGGGTGTACATTAGGCTATAAAATTATTTCCAAGAGTAAGAATTTCCAGCCTTTATAAACTGTTGTTCAGTATTCTTTGACCTAAAGCACCTGAATGTCCAACGAGACACCCATTTTAGTTTGTTAATACTATAATTAGGCTTCTCCTATAAGGATAGGAGATTCGGGGTCCTGTGACTAACCCAATAAGGGTGTACATTAGGCTATAAAATTATTTCCAAGAGTAAGAATTTCCAGCCTTTATAAACTGTTGTTCAGTATTCTTTGACCTAAAGCACCTGAATGTCCAACGAGACACCCATTTTAGTTTGTTAATACTATAATTAGGCTTCTCCTATAAGGATAGGAGATTCGGGGTCCTGTGACTAACCCAATAAGGGTGTACATTAGGCTATAAAATTATTTCCAAGAGTAAGAATTTCCAGCCTTTATAAACTGTTGTTCAGTATTCTTTGACCTAAAGCACCTGAATGTCCAACGAGACACCCATTTTAGTTTGTTTATACTATAATTAGGCTTCTCCTATAAGGATAGGAGATTCGGGGTCCCGTGACTAACCCAATAAGGGTGTACATTAGGCTATAAAATTATTTCCAAGAGTAAGAATTTCCAGCCTTTATAAACTGTTGTTCAGTATTCTTTGACCTACACCACCTGAATGTCCAACGAGACACCCATTTTAGTTTGTTAATACTATAATTAGGCTTCTCCTATAAGGATAGGAGATTCGGGGTCCTGTGACTAACCCAATAACGGTGTACATTAGGCTATAAAATTATTTCCAAGAGTAAGAATTTCCAGCCTTTATAAACTGTTGTTCAGTATTCTTTGACCTACACCACCTGAATGTCCAACGAGCTACCCATTTTAGTTTGTTAATACTATAATTAGGCTTCTCCTATAAGGATAGGAGATTCGGGGTCCTGTGACTAACCCAATAAGGGTGTACATTAGGCTATAAAATTATTTCCAAGAGTAAGAATTTCCAGCCTATATAAACTGTTGTTCAGTATTCTTTGACCTAAAGCACCTGAATGTCCAACGAGACACCCATTTTAGTTTGTTAATACTATAATTAGGCTTCTCCTATAAGGATAGGAGATTCGGGGTCCTGTGACTAACCAACCCAATAAGGGTGTACATTAGGCTATAAAATTATTTCCAAGAGTAAGAATTTCCAGCCTTTATAAACTGTTATTCAGTATTCTTTGACCTACAGTACCTGAATGTCCAACGAGATACCCATTTTTGTTTGTTAATACTATAATTAGGCTTCTCCTATAAGGATAGGAGATTCGGGGTCCTGTGACTAACCCAATAAGGGTGTACATTAGGCTATAAAATTATTTCCAAGAGTAAGAATTTCCAGCCTTTATAAACTGTTGTTCAGTATTCTTTGACCTAAAGCACCTGAATGTCCAACGAGACACCCATTTTAGTTTGTTAATACTATAATTAGGCTTCTCCTATAAGGATAGGAGATTCGGGGTCCTATGACTAACCCAATAAGGGTGTACATTAGGCTATAAAATTATTTCCAAGAGTAAGAATTTCCAGCCTTTATAAACTGTTGTTCAGTATTCTTTGACCTACAGCACCTGAATGTCCAACGAGACACCCATTTTAGTTTGTTAATACTATAATTAGGCTTCTCCTATAAGAATAGGAGATTCGGGGTCCTGTGACTAACCAACCCAATAAGGGTATACATTAGGCTATAAAATTTTTTTCCAAGAGTAAGAATTTCCAGCCTTTATAAACTGTTGATCAGTATTCTTTGACCTAAAGCACCTGAATGTCCAGCGAGACACCCATTTTAGTTTGTTAATACTATAATTAGGCTTCTCCTATAAGGATAGGAGATTCGGGGTCCTGTGACTAACCAACCCAATAAGGGTGTACATTAGGCTATAAAATTATTTCCAAGAGTAAGAATTTCCAGCCTTTATAAACTGTTGTTCAGTATTCTTTGACCTAAAGCACCTGAATGTCCAACGAGACACCCATTTTAGTTTGTTAATACTATAATTAGGCTTCTCCTATAAGGATAGGAGATTCGGGGTCCTGTGACTAACCCAATAAGGGTGTACATTAGGCTATAAAATTATTTCCAAGAGTAAGAATTTCCAGCCTTTATAAACTGTTGTTCAGTATTCTTTGACCTAAAGCACCTGAATGTCCAACGAGACACCCATTTTAGTTTGTTAATACTATAATTAGGCTTCTCCTATAAGGATAGGAGATTCGGGGTCCTGTGACTAACCCAATAAGGGTGTACATTAGGCTATAAAATTATTTCCAAGAGTAAGAATTTCCAGCCTTTATAAACTGTTGTTCAGTATTCTTTGACCTAAAGCACCTGAATGTCCAACGAGACACCCATTTTAGTTTGTTTATACTATAATTAGGCTTCTCCTATAAGGATAGGAGATTCGGGGTCCTGTGACTAACCCAATAAGGGTGTACATTAGGCTATAAAATTATTTCCAAGAGTAAGAATTTCCAGCCTTTATAAACTGTTGTTCAGTATTCTTTGACCTACACCACCTGAATGTCCAACGAGACACCCATTTTAGTTTGTTAATACTATAATTAGGCTTCTCCTATAAGGATAGGAGATTCGGGGTCCTGTGACTAACCCAATAAGGGTGTACATTAGGCTATAAAATTATTTCCAAGAGTAAGAATTTCCAGCCTTTATAAACTTTTGTTCAGTATTCTTTGACCTACACCACCTGAATGTCCAACGAGACACCCATTTTAGTTTGTTAATACTATAATTAGGCTTCTCCTATAAGGATAGGAGATTCGGGGTCCCGTGACTAACCCAATAAGGGTGTACATTAGGCTATAAAATTATTTCCAAGAGTAAGAATTTCCAGCCTTTATAAACTGTTGTTCAGTATTCTTTGACCTACACCACCTGAATGTCCAACGAGACACCCATTTTAGTTTGTTAATACTATAATTAGGCTTCTCCTATAAGGATAGGAGATTCGGGGTCCTGTGACTAACCCAATAAGGGTGTACATTAGGCTATAAAATTATTTCCAAGAGTAAGAATTTCCAGCCTTTATAAACTGTTGTTCAGTATTCTTTGACCTAAAGCACCTGAATGTCCAACGAGACACCCATTTTAGTTTGTTAATACTATAATTAGGCTTCTCCTATAAGGATAGGAGATTCGGGGTCTTGTGACTAACCCAATAAGGGTGTACATTAGGCTATAAAATTATTTCCAAGAGTAAGAATTTCCAGCCTTTATAAACTGTTGTTCAGTATTCTTTGACCTAAAGCACCTGAATGTCCAACGAGACACCCATTTTAGTTTGTTTATACTATAATTAGGCTTCTCCTATAAGGATAGGAGATTCGGGGTCCCGTGACTAACCCAATAAGGGTGTACATTAGGCTATAAAATTATTTCCAAGAGTAAGAATTTCCAGCCTTTATAAACTGTTGTTCAGTATTCTTTGACCTACACCACCTGAATGTCCAACGAGACACCCATTTTAGTTTGTTAATACTATAATTAGGCTTCTCCTATAAGGATAGGAGATTCGGGGTCCTGTGACTAACCCAATAAGGGTGTACATTAGGCTATAAAATTATTTCCAAGAGTAAGAATTTCCAGCCTTTATAAACTGTTGTTCAGTATTCTTTGACCTACACCACCTGAATGTCCAACGAGCTACCCATTTTAGTTTGTTAATACTATAATTAGGCTTCTCCTATAAGGATAGGAGATTCGGGGTCCTGTGACTAACCCAATAAGGGTGTACATTAGGCTATAAAATTATTTCCAAGAGTAAGAATTTCCAGCCTTTATAAACTGTTGTTCAGTATTCTTTGACCTAAAGCACCTGAATGTCCAACGAGACACCCATTTTAGTTTGTTAATACTATAATTAGGCTTCTCCTATAAGGATAGGAGATTCGGGGTCCTGTGACTAACCAACCCAATAAGGGTGTACATTAGGCTATAAAATTATTTCCAAGAGTAAGAATTTCCAGCCTTTATAAATTGTTATTCAGTATTCTTTGACCTACAGTACCTGAATGTCCAACGAGATACCCATTTTTGTTTGTTAATACTATAATTAGGCTTCTCCTATAAGGATAGGAGATTCGGGGTCCTGTGACTAACCCAATAAGGGTGTACATTAGGCTATAAAATTATTTCCAAGAGTAAGAATTTCCAGCCTTTATAAACTGTTGTTCAGTATTCTTTGACCTAAAGCACCTGAATGTCCAACGAGACACCCATTTTAGTTTGTTAATACTATAATTAGGCTTCTCCTATAAGGATAGGAGATTCGGGGTCCTATGACTAACCCAATAAGGGTGTACATTAGGCTATAAAATTATTTCCAAGAGTAAGAATTTCCAGCCTTTATAAACTGTTGTTCAGTATTCTTTGACCTACAGCACCTGAATGTCCAACGAGACACCCATTTTAGTTTGTTAATACTATAATTAGGCTTCTCCTATAAGAATAGGAGATTCGGGGTCCTGTGACTAACCAACCCAATAAGGGTATACATTAGGCTATAAAATTATTTCCAAGAGTAAGAATTTCCAGCCTTTATAAACTGTTGATCAGTATTCTTTGACCTAAAGCACCTGAATGTCCAGCGAGACACCCATTTTAGTTTGTTAATACTATAATTAGGCTTCTCCTATAAGGATAGGAGATTCGGGGTCCTGTGACTAACCAACCCAATAAGGGTGTACATTAGGCTATAAAATTATTTCCAAGAGTAAGAATTTCCAGCCTTTATAAACTGTTGTTCAGTATTCTTTGACCTAAAGCACCTGAATGTCCAACGAGACACCCATTTTAGTTTGTTAATACTATAATTAGGCTTCTCCTATAAGGATAGGAGATTCGGGGTCCTGTGACTAACCCAATAAGGGTGTACATTAGGCTATAAAATTATTTCCAAGAGTAAGAATTTCCAGCCTTTATAAACTGTTGTTCAGTATTCTTTGACCTAAAGCACCTGAATGTCCAACGAGACACCCATTTTAGTTTGTTAATACTATAATTAGGCTTCTCCTATAAGGATAGGAGATTCGGGGTCCTGTGACTAACCCAATAAGGGTGTACATTAGGCTATAAAATTATTTCCAAGAGTAAGAATTTCCAGCCTTTATAAACTGTTGTTCAGTATTCTTTGACCTAAAGCACCTGAATGTCCAACGAGACACCCATTTTAGTTTGTTTATACTATAATTAGGCTTCTCCTATAAGGATAGGAGATTCGGGGTCCTGTGACTAACCCAATAAGGGTGTACATTAGGCTATAAAATTATTTCCAAGAGTAAGAATTTCCAGCCTTTATAAACTGTTGTTCAGTATTCTTTGACCTACACCACCTGAATGTCCAACGAGACACCCATTTTAGTTTGTTAATACTATAATTAGGCTTCTCCTATAAGGATAGGAGATTCGGGGTCCTGTGACTAACCCAATAAGGGTGTACATTAGGCTATAAAATTATTTCCAAGAGTAAGAATTTCCAGCCTTTATAAACTGTTGTTCAGTATTCTTTGACCTACACCACCTGAATGTCCAACGAGACACCCATTTTAGTTTGTTAATACTATAATTAGGCTTCTCCTATAAGGATAGGAGATTCGGGGTCCCGTGACTAACCCAATAAGGGTGTACATTAGGCTATAAAATTATTTCCAAGAGTAAGAATTTCCAGCCTTTATAAACTGTTGTTCAGTATTCTTTGACCTACACCACCTGAATGTCCAACGAGACACCCATTTTAGTTTGTTAATACTATAATTAGGCTTCTCCTATAAGGATAGGAGATTCGGGGTCCTGTGACTAACCAACCCAATAAGGGTGTACATTAGGCTATAAAATTATTTCCAAGAGTAAGAATTTCCAGCCTTTATAAACTGTTGATCAGTATTCTTTGACCTAAAGCACCTGAATGTCCAGCGAGACACCCATTTTAGTTTGTTAATACTATAATTAGGCTTCTCCTATAAGGATAGGAGATTCGGGGTCCTGTGACTAACCAACCCAATAAGGGTGTACATTAGGCTATAAAATTATTTCCAAGAGTAAGAATTTCCAGCCTTTATAAACTGTTGTTCAGTATTCTTTGACCTAAAGCACCTGAATGTCCAACGAGACACCCATTTTAGTTTGTTAATACTATAATTAGGCTTCTCCTATAAGGATAGGAGATTCGGGGTCCTGTGACTAACCCAATAAGGGTGTACATTAGGCTATAAAATTATTTCCAAGAGTAAGAATTTCCAGCCTTTATAAACTGTTGTTCAGTATTCTTTGACCTAAAGCACCTGAATGTCCAACGAGACACCCATTTTAGTTTGTTAATACTATAATTAGGCTTCTCCTATAAGGATAGGAGATTCGGGGTCCTGTGAGTAACCCAATAAGGGTGTACATTAGGCTATAAAATTATTTCCAAGAGTAAGAATTTCCAGCCTTTATAAACTGTTGTTCAGTATTCTTTGACCTAAAGCACCTGAATGTCCAACGAGACACCCATTTTAGTTTGTTAATACTATAATTAGGCTTCTCCTATAAGGATAGGAGATTCGGGGTCCTATGACTAACCCAATAAGGGTGTACATTAGGCTATAAAATTATTTCCAAGAGTAAGAATTTCCAGCCTTTATAAACTGTTGTTCAGTATTCTTTGACCTACAGCACCTGAATGTCCAACGAGACACCCATTTTAGTTTGTTAATACTATAATTAGGCTTCTCCTATAAGGATAGGAGATTCGGGGTCCTGTGACTAACCAACCCAATAAGGGTGTACATTAGGCTATAAAATTATTTCCAAGAGTAAGAATTTCCAGCCTTTATAAACTGTTGATCAGTATTCTTTGACCTAAAGCACCTGAATGTCCAGCGAGACACCCATTTTAGTTTGTTAATACTATAATTAGGCTTCTCCTATAAGGATAGGAGATTCGGGGTCCTGTGACTAACCAACCCAATAAGGGTGTACATTAGGCTATAAAATTTTTTCCAAGAGTAAGAATTTCCAGCCTTTATAAACTGTTATTCAGTATTCTTTGACCTACAGTACCTGAATGTCCAATGAGATACCCATTTTTGTTTGTTAATACTATAATTAGGCTTCTCCTATAAGGATAGGAGATTCGGGGTCCTGTGACTAACCCAATAAGGGTGTACATTAGGCTATAAAATTATTTCCAAGAGTAAGAATTTCCAGCCTTTATAAACTGTTGTTCAGTATTCTTTGACCTAAAGCACCTGAATGTCCAACGAGACACCCATTTTAGTTTGTTAATACTATAATTAGGCTTCTCCTATAAGGATAGGAGATTCGGGGTCCTGTGACTAACCCAATAAGGGTGTACATTAGGCTATAAAATTATTTCCAAGAGTAAGAATTTCCAGCCTTTATAAACTGTTGTTCACTATTCTTTGACCTAAAGCACCTGAATGTCCAACGAGACACCCATTTTAGTTTGTTTATACTATAATTAGGCTTCTCCTATAAGGATAGGAGATTCGGGGTCCTGTGACTAACCCAATAAGGGTGTACATTAGGCTATAAAATTATTTCCAAGAGTAAGAATTTCCAGCCTTTATAAACTGTTGTTCAGTATTCTTTGACCTACACCACCTGAATGTCCAACGAGACACCCATTTTAGTTTGTTAATACTATAATTAGGCTTCTCCTATAAGGATAGGAGATTCGGGGTCCTGTGACTAACCCAATAAGGGTGTACATTAGGCTATAAAATTATTTCCAAGAGTAAGAATTTCCAGCCTTTATAAACTGTTGTTCAGTATTCTTTGACCTACAGCACCTGAATGTCCAACGAGACACCCATTTTAGTTTGTTAATACTATAATTAGGCTTCTCCTATAAGGATAGGAGATTCGGGGTCCTGTGACTAACCAACCCAATAAGGGTGTACATTAGGCTATAAAATTATTTCCAAGAGTAAGAATTTCCAGCCTTTATAAACTGTTGATCAGTATTCTTTGACCTAAAGCACCTGAATGTCCAGCGAGACACCCATTTTAGTTTGTTAATACTATAATTAGGCTTCTCCTATAAGGATAGGAGATTCGGGGTCCTGTGACTAACCAACCCAATAAGGGTGTACATTAGGCTATAAAATTTTTTCCAAGAGTAAGAATTTCCAGCCTTTATAAACTGTTATTCAGTATTCTTTGACCTACAGTACCTGAATGTCCAATGAGATACCCATTTTTGTTTGTTAATACTATAATTAGGCTTCTCCTATAAGGATAGGAGATTCGGGGTCCTGTGACTAACCCAATAAGGGTGTACATTAGGCTATAAAATTATTTCCAAGAGTAAGAATTTCCAGCCTTTATAAACTGTTGTTCAGTATTCTTTGACCTACACCACCTGAATGTCCAACGAGACACCCATTTTAGTTTGTTAATACTATAATTAGGCTTCTCCTATAAGGATAGGAGATTCGGGGTCCTGTGACTAACCCAATAAGGGTGTACATTAGGCTATAAAATTATTTCCAAGAGTAAGAATTTCCAGCCTTTATAAACTGTTGTTCAGTATTCTTTGACCTACAGCACCTGAATGTCCAACGAGACACCCATTTTAGTTTGTTAATACTATAATTAGGCTTCTCCTATAAGGATAGGAGATTCGGGGTCCTGTGACTAACCAACCCAATAAGGGTGTACATTAGGTTATAAAATTATTTCCAAGAGTAAGAATTTCCAGCCTTTATAAACTGTTGATCAGTATTCTTTGACCTAAAGCACCTGAATGTCCAGCGAGACACCCATTTTAGTTTGTTAATACTATAATTAGGCTTCTCCTATAAGGATAGGAGATTCGGGGTCCTGTGACTAACCAACCCAATAAGGGTGTACATTAGGCTATAAAATTTTTTCCAAGAGTAAGAATTTCCAGCCTTTATAAACTGTTATTCAGTATTCTTTGACCTACAGTACCTGAATGTCCAATGAGATACCCATTTTTGTTTGTTAATACTATAATTAGGCTTCTCCTATAAGGATAGGAGATTCGGGGTCCTGTGACTAACCCAATAAGGGTGTACATTAGGCTATAAAATTATTTCCAAGAGTAAGAATTTCCAGCCTTTATAAACTGTTGTTCAGTATTCTTTGACCTAAAGCACCTGAATGTCCAACGAGACACCCATTTTAGTTTGTTAATACTATAATTAGGCTTCTCCTATAAGGATAGGAGATTCGGGGTCCTGTGACTAACCCAATAAGGGTGTACATTAGGCTATAAAATTATTTCCAAGAGTAAGAATTTCCAGCCTTTATAAACTGTTGTTCACTATTCTTTGACCTAAAGCACCTGAATGTCCAACGAGACACCCATTTTAGTTTGTTTATACTATAATTAGGCTTCTCCTATAAGGATAGGAGATTCGGGGTCCTGTGACTAACCCAATAAGGGTGTACATTAGGCTATAAAATTATTTTCAAGAGTAAGAATTTCCAGCCTTTATAAACTGTTGTTCAGTATTCTTTGACCTACACCACCTGAATGTCCAACGAGACACCCATTTTAGTTTGTTAATACTATAATTAGGCTTCTCCTATAAGGATAGGAGATTCGGGGTCCTGTGACTAACCCAATAAGGGTGTACATTAGGCTATAAAATTATTTCCAAGAGTAAGAATTTCCAGCCTTTATAAACTGTTGTTCAGTATTCTTTGACCTAAAGCACCTGAATGTCCAACGAGACACCCATTTTAGTTTGTTAATACTATAATTAGGCTTCTCCTATAAGGATAGGAGATTCGGGGTCCTGTGACTAACCCAATAAGGGTGTACATTAGGCTATAAAATTATTTCCAAGAGTAAGAATTTCCAGCCTTTATAAACTGTTGTTCAGTATTCTTTGACCTAAAGCACCTGAATGTCCAACGAGACACCCATTTTAGTTTGTTAATACTATAATTAGGCTTCTCCTATAAGGATAGGAGATTCGGGGTCCTGTGACTAACCCAATAAGGGTGTACATTAGGCTATAAAATTATTTCCAAGAGTAAGAATTTCCAGCCTTTATAAACTGTTGTTCACTATTCTTTGACCTAAAGCACCTGAATGTCCAACGAGACACCCATTTTAGTTTGTTAATACTATAATTAGGCTTCTCCTATAAGGATAGGAGATTCGGGGTCCTGTGACTAACCAACCCAGGGTGTACATTAGGCTATAAAATTATTTCCAAGAGTAAGAATTTCCAGCCTTTATAAACTGTTGTTCAGTATTCTTTGACCTACACCACCTGAATGTCCAACGAGACACCCATTTTAGTTTGTTAATACTATAATTAGGCTTCTCCTATAAGGATAGGAGATTCGGGGTCCTGTGACTAACCCAATAAGGGTGTACATTAGGCTATAAAATTATTTCCAAGAGTAAGAATTTCCAGCCTTTATAAACTGTTGTTCAGTATTCTTTGACCTAAAGCACCTGAATGTCCAACGAGACACCCATTTTAGTTTGTTAATACTATAATTAGGCTTCTCCTATAAGGATAGGAGATTCGGGGTCCTGTGACTAACCCAATAAGGGTGTACATTAGGCTATAAAATTATTTCCAAGAGTAAGAATTTCCAGCCTTTATAAACTGTTGTTCAGTATTCTTTGACCTAAAGCACCTGAATGTCCAACGAGACACCCATTTTAGTTTGTTAATACTATAATTAGGCTTCTCCTATAAGGATAGGAGATTCGGGGTCCTGTGACTAACCCAATAAGGGTGTACATTAGGCTATAAAATTATTTCCAAGAGTAAGAATTTCCAGCCTTTATAAACTGTTGTTCACTATTCTTTGACCTAAAGCACCTGAATGTCCAACGAGACACCCATTTTAGTTTGTTTATACTATAATTAGGCTTCTCCTATAAGGATAGGAGATTCGGGGTCCTGTGACTAACCCAATAAGGGTGTACATTAGGCTATAAAATTATTTCCAAGAGTAAGAATTTCCAGCCTTTATAAACTGTTGTTCAGTATTCTTTGACCTACACCACCTGAATGTCCAACGAGACACCCATTTTAGTTTGTTAATACTATAATTAGGCTTCTCCTATAAGGATAGGAGATTCGGGGTCCTGTGACTAACCCAATAAGGGTGTACATTAGGCTATAAAATTATTTCCAAGAGTAAGAATTTCCAGCCTTTATAAACTGTTGTTCAGTATTCTTTGACCTAAAGCACCTGAATGTCCAACGAGACACCCATTTTAGTTTGTTAATACTATAATTAGGCTTCTCCTATAAGGATAGGAGATTCGGGGTCCTGTGACTAACCAACCCAATAAGGGTGTACATTAGGCTATAAAATTATTTCCAAGAGTAAGAATTTCCAGCCTTTATAAACTGTTGATCAGTATTCTTTGACCTAAAGCACCTGAATGTCCAGCGAGACACCCATTTTAGTTTGTTAATACTATAATTAGGCTTCTCCTATAAGGATAGGAGATTCGGGGTCCTGTGACTAACCAACCCAATAAGGGTGTACATTAGGCTATAAAATTTTTTCCAAGAGTAAGAATTTCCAGCCTTTATAAACTGTTATTCAGTATTCTTTGACCTACAGTACCTGAATGTCCAATGAGATACCCATTTTTGTTTGTTAATACTATAATTAGGCTTCTCCTATAAGGATAGGAGATTCGGGGTCCTATGACTAACCCAATAAGGGTGTACATTAGGCTATAAAATTATTTCCAAGAGTAAGAATTTCCAGCCTTTATAAACTGTTGTTCAGTATTCTTTGACCTACAGCACCTGAATGTCCAACGAGACACCCATTTTAGTTTGTTAATACTATAATTAGGCTTCTCCTATAAGGATAGGAGATTCGGGGTCCTGTGACTAACCAACCCAATAAGGGTGTACATTAGGCTATAAAATTATTTCCAAGAGTAAGAATTTCCAGCCTTTATAAACTGTTGATCAGTATTCTTTGACCTAAAGCACCTGAATGTCCAGCGAGACACCCATTTTAGTTTGTTAATACTATAATTAGGCTTCTCCTATAAGGATAGGAGATTCGGGGTCCTGTGACTAACCAACCCAATAAGGGTGTACATTAGGCTATAAAATTTTTTCCAAGAGTAAGAATTTCCAGCCTTTATAAACTGTTATTCAGTATTCTTTGACCTACAGTACCTGAATGTCCAATGAGATACCCATTTTTGTTTGTTAATACTATAATTAGGCTTCTCCTATAAGGATAGGAGATTCGGGGTCCTGTGACTAACCCAATAAGGGTGTACATTAGGCTATAAAATTATTTCCAAGAGTAAGAATTTCCAGCCTTTATAAACTGTTGTTCAGTATTCTTTGACCTAAAGCACCTGAATGTCCAACGAGACACCCATTTTAGTTTGTTAATACTATAATTAGGCTTCTCCTATAAGGATAGGAGATTCGGGGTCCTGTGACTAACCCAATAAGGGTGTACATTAGGCTATAAAATTATTTCCAAGAGTAAGAATTTCCAGCCTTTATAAACTGTTGTTCACTATTCTTTGACCTAAAGCACCTGAATGTCCAACGAGACACCCATTTTAGTTTGTTTATACTATAATTAGGCTTCTCCTATAAGGATAGGAGATTCGGGGTCCTGTGACTAACCCAATAAGGGTGTACATTAGGCTATAAAATTATTTCCAAGAGTAAGAATTTCCAGCCTTTATAAACTGTTGTTCAGTATTCTTTGACCTACACCACCTGAATGTCCAACGAGACACCCATTTTAGTTTGTTAATACTATAATTAGGCTTCTCCTATAAGGATAGGAGATTCGGGGTCCTGTGACTAACCCAATAAGGGTGTACATTAGGCTATAAAATTATTTCCAAGAGTAAGAATTTCCAGCCTTTATAAACTGTTGTTCAGTATTCTTTGACCTAAAGCACCTGAATGTCCAACGAGACACCCATTTTAGTTTGTTAATACTATAATTAGGCTTCTCCTATAAGGATAGGAGATTCGGGGTCCTGTGACTAACCAACCCAATAAGGGTGTACATTAGGCTATAAAATTATTTCCAAGAGTAAGAATTTCCAGCCTTTATAAACTGTTGATCAGTATTCTTTGACCTAAAGCACCTGAATGTCCAGCGAGACACCCATTTTAGTTTGTTAATACTATAATTAGGCTTCTCCTATAAGGATAGGAGATTCGGGGTCCTGTGACTAACCAACCCAATAAGGGTGTACATTAGGCTATAAAATTTTTTCCAAGAGTAAGAATTTCCAGCCTTTATAAACTGTTATTCAGTATTCTTTGACCTACAGTACCTGAATGTCCAATGAGATACCCATTTTTGTTTGTTAATACTATAATTAGGCTTCTCCTATAAGGATAGGAGATTCGGGGTCCTATGACTACCCCAATAAGGGTGTACATTAGGCTATAAAATTATTTCCAAGAGTAAGAATTTCCAGCCTTTATAAACTGTTGTTCAGTATTCTTTGACCTACAGCACCTGAATGTCCAACGAGACACCCATTTTAGTTTGTTAATACTATAATTAGGCTTCTCCTATAAGGATAGGAGATTCGGGGTCCTGTGACTAACCAACCCAATAAGGGTGTACATTAGGCTATAAAATTATTTTCAAGAGTAAGAATTTCCAGCCTTTATAAACTGTTGATCAGTATTCTTTGACCTAAAGCACCTGAATGTCCAGCGAGACACCCATTTTAGTTTGTTAATACTATAATTAGGCTTCTCCTATAAGGATAGGAGATTCGGGGTCCTGTGACTAACCAACCCAATAAGGGTGTACATTAGGCTATAAAATTTTTTCCAAGAGTAAGAATTTCCAGCCTTTATAAACTGTTATTCAGTATTCTTTGACCTACAGTACCTGAATGTCCAATGAGATACCCATTTTTGTTTGTTAATACTATAATTAGGCTTCTCCTATAAGGATAGGAGATTCGGGGTCCTGTGACTAACCCAATAAGGGTGTACATTAGGCTATAAAATTATTTCCAAGAGTAAGAATTTCCATCCTTTATAAACTGTTGTTCAGTATTCTTTGACCTAAAGCACCTGAATGTCCAACGAGACACCCATTTTAGTTTGTTAATACTATAATTAGGCTTCTCCTATAAGGATAGGAGATTCGGGGTCCTGTGACTAACCCAATAAGGGTGTACATTAGGCTATAAAATTATTTCCAAGAGTAAGAATTTCCAGCCTTTATAAACTGTTGTTCACTATTCTTTGACCTAAAGCACCTGAATGTCCAACGTGACACCCATTTTAGTTTGTTTATACTATAATTAGGCTTCTCCTATAAGGATAGGAGATTCGGGGTCCTGTGACTAACCCAATAAGGGTGTACATTAGGCTATAAAATTATTTCCAAGAGTAAGAATTTCCAGCCTTTATAAACTGTTGTTCAGTATTCTTTGACCTACACCACCTGAATGTCCAACGAGACACCCATTTTAGTTTGTTAATACTATAATTAGGCTTCTCCTATAAGGATAGGAGATTCGGGGTCCTGTGACTAACCCAATAAGGGTGTACATTAGGCTATAAAATTATTTCCAAGAGTAAGAATTTCCAGCCTTTATAAACTGTTGTTCAGTATTCTTTGACCTAAAGCACCTGAATGTCCAACGAGACACCCATTTTAGTTTGTTAATACTATAATTAGGCTTCTCCTATAAGGATAGGAGATTCGGGGTCCTGTGACTAACCCAATAAGGGTGTACATTAGGCTATAAAATTATTTCCAAGAGTAAGAATTTCCAGCCTTTATAAACTGTTGTTCAGTATTCTTTGACCTAAAGCACCTGAATGTCCAACGAGACACCCATTTTAGTTTGTTAATACTATAATTAGGCTTCTCCTATAAGGATAGGAGATTCGGGGTCCTGTGACTAACCCAATAAGGGTGTACATTAGGCTATAAAATTATTTCCAAGAGTAAGAATTTCCAGCCTTTATAAACTGTTGTTCAGTATTCTTTGACCTAAAGCACCTGAATGTCCAACGAGACACCCATTTTAGTTTGTTTATACTATAATTAGGCTTCTCCTATAAGGATAGGAGATTCGGGGTCCTGTGACTAACCCACCCAATAAGGGTGTACATAAGGCTATAAAATTATTTCCAAGAGTAAGAATTTCCAGCCTTTATAAACTGTTGATCAGTATTCTTTGACCTAAAGCACCTGAATGTCCAGCGAGACACCCATTTTAGTTTGTTAATACTATAATTAGGCTTCTCCTATAAGGATAGGAGATTCGGGGTCCTGTGACTAACCCAATAAGGGTGTACATTAGGCTATAAAATTATTTCCAAGAGTAAGAATTTCCAGCCTTTATAAACTGTTGTTCAGTATTCTTTGACCTACACCACCTGAATGTCCAACGAGACACCCATTTTAGTTTGTTAATACTATAATTAGGCTTCTCCTATAAGGATAGGAGATTCGGGGTCCTGTGACTAACCCAATAAGGGTGTACATTAGGCTATAAAATTATTTCCAAGAGTAAGAATTTCCAGCCTTTATAAACTGTTGTTCAGTATTCTTTGACCTAAAGCACCTGAATGTCCAACGAGACACCCATTTTAGTTTGTTAATACTATAATTAGGCTTCTCCTATAAGGATAGGAGATTCGGGGTCCTGTGACTAACCCAATAAGGGTGTACATTAGGCTATAAAATTATTTCCAAGAGTAAGAATTTCCAGCCTTTATAAACTGTTGTTCAGTATTCTTTGACCTAAAGCACCTGAATGTCCAACGAGACACCCATTTTAGTTTGTTAATACTATAATTAGGATTCTCCTATAAGGATAGGAGATTCGGGGTCCTGTGACTAACCCAATAAGGGTGTACATTAGGCTATAAAATTATTTCCAAGAGTAAGAATTTCCAGCCTTTATAAACTGTTGTTCAGTATTCTTTGACCTAAAGCACCTGAATGTCCAACGAGACACCCATTTTAGTTTGTTTATACTATAATTAGGCTTCTCCTATAAGGATAGGAGATTCGGGGTCCTGTGACTAACCCACCCAATAAGGGTGTACATAAGGCTATAAAATTATTTCCAAGAGTAAGGATTTCCAGCCTTTATAAACTGTTGATCAGTATTCTTTGACCTAAAGCACCTGAATGTCCAGCGAGACACCCATTTTAGTTTGTTAATACTATAATTAGGCTTCTCCTATAAGGATAGGAGATTCGGGGTCCTGTGACTAACCCAATAAGGGTGTACATTAGGCTATAAAATTATTTCCAAGAGTAAGAATTTCCAGCCTTTATAAACTGTTGTTCAGTATTCTTTGACCTACACCACCTGAATGTCCAACGAGACACCCATTTTAGTTTGTTAATACTATAATTAGGCTTCTCCTATAAGGATAGGAGATTCGGGGTCCTGTGACTAACCCAATAAGGGTGTACATTAGGCTATAAAATTATTTCCAAGAGTAAGAATTTCCAGCCTTTATAAACTGTTGTTCAGTATTCTTTGACCTAAAGCACCTGAATGTCCAACGAGACACCCATTTTAGTTTGTTAATACTATAATTAGGCTTCTCCTATAAGGATAGGAGATTCGGGGTCCCGTGACTAACCCAATAAGGGTGTACATTAGGCTATAAAATTATTTCCAAGAGTAAGAATTTCCAGCCTTTATAAACTGTTGTTCAGTATTCTTTGACCTACACCACCTGAATGTCCAACGAGACACCCATTTTAGTTTGTTAATACTATAATTATTCTTCTCCTATAAGGATAGGAGATTCAGGGTCCTGTGACTAACCCAATAAGGGTGTACATTAGGCTATAAAATTATTTCCAAGAGTAAGAATTTCCAGCCTTTATAAACTGTTGTTCAGTATTCTTTGACCTACACCACCTGAATGTCCAACGAGCTACCCATTTTAGTTTGTTAATACTATAATTAGGCTTCTCCTATAAGGATAGGAGATTCGGGGTCCTATGACTAACCCAATAAGGGTGTACATTAGGCTATAAAATTATTTCCAAGAGTAAGAATTTCCAGCCTTTATAAACTGTTGTTCAGTATTCTTTGACCTACAGCACCTGAATGTCCAACGAGACACCCATTTTAGTTTGTTAATACTATAATTAGGCTTCTCCTATAAGGATAGGAGATTCGGGGTCCTATGACTAACCAACCCAATAAGGGTGTACATTAGGCTATAAAATTATTTCCAAGAGTAAGAATTTCCAGCCTTTATAAACTGTTGATCAGTATTCTTTGACCTAAAGCACCTGAATGTCCAGCGAGACACCCATTTTAGTTTGTTAATACTATAATTAGGCTTCTCCTATAAGGATAGGAGATTCGGGGTCCTGTGACTAACCAACCCAATAAGGGTGTACATTAGGCTATAAAATTTTTTCCAAGAGTAAGAATTTCCAGCCTTTATAAACTGTTATTCAGTATTCTTTGACCTACAGTACCTGAATGTCCAATGAGATACCCATTTTTGTTTGTTAATACTATAATTAGGCTTCTCCTATAAGGATAGGAGATTCGGGGTCCTGTGACTAACCCAATAAGGGTGTACATTAGGCTATAAAATTATTTCCAAGAGTAAGAATTTCCAGCCTTTATAAACTGTTGTTCAGTATTCTTTGACCTAAAGCACCTGAATGTCCAACGAGACACCCATTTTAGTTTGTTAATACTATAATTAGGCTTCTCCTATAAGGATAGGAGATTCGGGGTCCTGTGACTAACCCAATAAGGGTGTACATTAGGCTATAAAATTATTTCCAAGAGTAAGAATTTCCAGCCTTTATAAACTGTTGTTCACTATTCTTTGACCTAAAGCACCTGAATGTCCAACGAGACACCCATTTTAGTTTGTTTATACTATAATTAGGCTTCTCCTATAAGGATAGGAGATTCGGGGTCCTGTGACTAACCCAATAAGGGTGTACATTAGGCTATAAAATTATTTCCAAGAGTAAGAATTTCCAGCCTTTATAAACTGTTGTTCAGTATTCTTTGACCTACACCACCTGAATGTCCAACGAGACACCCATTTTAGTTTGTTAATACTATAATTAGGCTTCTCCTATAAGGATAGGAGATTCGGGGTCCTGTGACTAACCCAATAAGGGTGTACATTAGGCTATAAAATTATTTCCAAGAGTAAGAATTTCCAGCCTTTATAAACTGTTGTTCAGTATTCTTTGACCTAAAGCACCTGAATGTCCAACGAGACACCCATTTTAGTTTGTTAATACTATAATTAGGCTTCTCCTATAAGGATAGGAGATTCGGGGTCCTGTGACTAACCCAATAAGGGTGTACATTAGGCTATAAAATTATTTCCAAGAGTAAGAATTTCCAGCCTTTATAAACTGTTGTTCAGTATTCTTTGACCTAAAGCACCTGAATGTCCAACGAGACACCCATTTTAGTTTGTTAATACTATAATTAGGCTTCTCCTATAAGGATAGGAGATTCGGGGTCCTGTGACTAACCCAATAAGGGTGTACATTAGGCTATAAAATTATTTCCAAGAGTAAGAATTTCCAGCCTTTATAAACTGTTGTTCAGTATTCTTTGACCTAAAGCACCTGAATGTCCAACGAGACACCCATTTTAGTTTGTTTATACTATAATTAGGCTTCTCCTATAAGGATAGGAGATTCGGGGTCCTGTGACTAACCCAATAAGGGTGTACATTAGGCTATAAAATTATTTCCAAGAGTAAGAATTTCCAGCCTTTATAAACTGTTGTTCAGTATTCTTTGACCTACACCACCTGAATGTCCAACGAGACACCCATTTTAGTTTGTTAATACTATAATTAGGCTTCTCCTATAAGGATAGGAGATTCGGGGTCCTGTGACTAACCCAATAAGGGTGTACATTAGGCTATAAAATTATTTCCAAGAGTAAGAATTTCCAGCCTTTATAAACTGTTGTTCAGTATTCTTTGACCTAAAGCACCTGAATGTCCAACGAGACACCCATTTTAGTTTGTTAATACTATAATTAGGCTTCTCCTATAAGGATAGGAGATTCGGGGTCCCGTGACTAACCCAATAAGGGTGTACATTAGGCTATAAAATTATTTCCAAGAGTAAGAATTTCCAGCCTTTATAAACTGTTGTTCAGTATTCTTTGACCTACACCACCTGAATGTCCAACGAGACACCCATTTTAGTTTGTTAATACTATAATTATTCTTCTCCTATAAGGATAGGAGATTCGGGGTCCTGTGACTAACCCAATAAGGGTGTACATTAGGCTATAAAATTATTTCCAAGAGTAAGAATTTCCAGCCTTTATAAACTGTTGTTCAGTATTCTTTGACCTACACCACCTGAATGTCCAACGAGCTACCCATTTTAGTTTGTTAATACTATAATTAGGCTTCTCCTATAAGGATAGGAGATTCGGGGTCCTGTGACTAACCCAATAAGGGTGTACATTAGGCTATAAAATTATTTCCAAGAGTAAGAATTTCAAGCCTTTATAAACTGTTGTTCAGTATTCTTTGACCTAAAGCACCTGAATGTCCAACGAGACACCCATTTTAGTTTGTTAATACTATAATTAGGCTTCTCCTATAAGGATAGGAGATTCGGGGTCCTGTGACTAACCAACCCAATAAGGGTGTACATTAGGCTATAAAATTATTTCCAAGAGTAAGAATTTCCAGCCTTTATAAACTGTTATTCAGTATTCTTTGACCTACAGTACCTGAATGTCCAACGAGATACCCATTTTTGTTTGTTAATACTATAATTAGGCTTCTCCTATAAGGATAGGAGATTCGGGGTCCTGTGACTAACCCAATAAGGGTGTACATTAGGCTATAAAATTATTTCCAAGAGTAAGAATTTCCAGCCTTTATAAACTGTTATTCAGTATTCTTTGACCTACAGTACCTGAATGTCCAACGAGATACCCATTTTTGTTTGTTAATACTATAATTAGGCTTCTCCTATAAGGATAGGAGATTCGGGGTCCTGTGACTAACCCAATAAGGGTGTACATTAGGCTATAAAATTATTTCCAAGAGTAAGAATTTCCAGCCTTTATAAACTGTTGTTCAGTATTCTTTGACCTAAAGCACCTGAATGTCCAACGAGACACCCATTTTAGTTTGTTAATACTATAATTAGGCTTCTCCTATAAGGATAGGAGATTCGGGGTCCTATGACTAAGCCAATAAGGGTGTACATTAGGCTATAACATTATTTCCAAGAGTAAGAATTTCCAGCCTTTATAAACTGTTGTTCAGTATTCTTTGACCTACAGCACCTGAATGTCCAACGAGACACCCATTTTAGTTTGTTAATACTATAATTAGGCTTCTCCTATAAGGATAGGAGATTCGGGGTCCTGTGACTAACCAACCCAATAAGGGTGTACAATAGGCTATAACATTATTTCCAAGAGTAAGAATTTCCAGCCTTTATAAACTGTTGTTCAGTATTCTTTGACCTACAGCACCTGAATGTCCAACGAGACACCCATTTTAGTTTGTTAATACTATAATTAGGCTTCTCCTATAAGGATAGGAGATTCGGGGTCCTGTGACTAACCAACCCAATAAGGGTGTACATTAGGCTATAAAATTATTTCCAAGAGTAAGAATTTCCAGCCTTTATAAACTGTTGTTCAGTATTCTTTGACCTAAAGCACCTGAATGTCCAACGAGACACCCATTTTAGTTTGTTAATACTATAATTAGGCTTCTCCTATAAGGATAGGAGATTCGGGGTCCTATGACTAACCCAATAAGGGTGTACATTAGGCTATAACA
The DNA here is from genome assembly GCA_028751855.1 of Ambrosia trifida. NCBI lineage: Eukaryota > Viridiplantae > Streptophyta > Magnoliopsida > Asterales > Asteraceae > Ambrosia > Ambrosia trifida. The sequence goes on along the minus strand of CM054126.1, from coordinate 431,777 downwards.
TTATTTCCAAGAGTAAGAATTTCCAGCCTTTATAAACTGTTGTTCAGTATTCTTTGACCTACACCACCTGAATGTCCAACGAGACACCCATTTTAGTTTGTTAATACTATAATTAGGCTTCTCCTATAAGGATAGGAGATTCGGGGTCCTGTGACTAACCCAATAAGGGTGTACATTAGGCTATAAAATTATTTCCAAGAGTAAGAATTTCCAGCCTTTATAAACTGTTGTTCAGTATTCTTTGACCTACAGCACCTGAATGTCCAACGAGACACCCATTTTAGTTTGTTAATACTATAATTAGGCTTCTCCTATAAGGATAGGAGATTCGGGGTCCTGTGACTAACCAACCCAATAAGGGTGTACATTAGGCTATAAAATTATTTCCAAGAGTAAGAATTTCCAGCCTTTATAAACTGTTGATCAGTATTCTTTGACCTAAAGCACCTGAATGTCCAGCGAGACACCCATTTTAGTTTGTTAATACTATAATTAGGCTTCTCCTATAAGGATAGGAGATTCGGGGTCCTGTGACTAACCAACCCAATAAGGGTGTACATTAGGCTATAAAATTTTTTCCAAGAGTAAGAATTTCCAGCCTTTATAAACTGTTATTCAGTATTCTTTGACCTACAGCACCTGAATGTCCAACGAGACACCCATTTTAGTTTGTTTATACTATAATTAGGCTTCTCCTATAAGGATAGGAGATTCGGGGTCCTGTGACTAACCCAATAAGGGTGTACATTAGGCTATAAAATTATTTCCAAGAGTAAGAATTTCCAGCCTTTATAAACTGTTGTTCAGTATTCTTTGACCTACACCACCTGAATGTCCAACGAGACACCCATTTTAGTTTGTTAATACTATAATTAGGCTTCTCCTATAAGGATAGGAGATTCGGGGTCCTGTGACTAACCCAATAAGGGTGTACATTAGGCTATAAAATTATTTCCAAGAGTAAGAATTTCCAGCCTTTATAAACTGTTGTTCAGTATTCTTTGACCTAAAGCACCTGAATGTCCAACGAGACACCCATTTTAGTTTGTTTATACTATAATTAGGCTTCTCCTATAAGGATAGGAGATTCGGGGTCCCGTGACTAACCCAATAAGGGTGTACATTAGGCTATAAAATTATTTCCAAGAGTAAGAATTTCCAGCCTTTATAAACTGTTGTTCAGTATTCTTTGACCTACACCACCTGAATGTCCAACGAGACACCCATTTTAGTTTGTTAATACTATAATTATTCTTCTCCTATAAGGATAGGAGATTCGGGGTCCTGTGACTAACCCAATAAGGGTGTACATTAGGCTATAAAATTATTTCCAAGAGTAAGAATTTCCAGCCTTTATAAACTGTTGTTCAGTATTCTTTGACCTACACCACCTGAATGTCCAACGAGCTACCCATTTTAGTTTGTTAATACTATAATTAGGCTTCTCCTATAAGGATAGGAGATTCGGGGTCCTGTGACTAACCAACCCAATAAGGGTGTACATTAGGCTATAAAATTATTTCCAAGAGTAAGAATTTCCAGCCTTTATAAACTGTTATTCAGTATTCTTTGACCTACAGTACCTGAATGTCCAACGAGATACCCATTTTTGTTTGTTAATACTATAATTAGGCTTCTCCTATAAGGATAGGAGATTCGGGGTCCTGTGACTAACCCAATAAGGGTGTACATTAGGCTATAAAATTATTTCCAAGAGTAAGAATTTCCAGCCTTTATAAACTGTTGTTCAGTATTCTTTGACCTAAAGCACCTGAATGTCCAACGAGACACCCATTTTAGTTTGTTAATACTATAATTAGGCTTCTCCTATAAGGATAGGAGATTCGGGGTCCTATGACTAACCCAATAAGGGTGTACATTAGGCTATAACATTATTTCCAAGAGTAAGAATTTCCAGCCTTTATAAACTGTTGTTCAGTATTCTTTGACCTACAGCACCTGAATGTCCAACGAGACACCCATTTTAGTTTGTTAATACTATAATTAGGCTTCTCCTATAAGGATAGGAGATTCGGGGTCCTGTGACTAACCAACCCAATAAGGGTGTACAATAGGCTATAAAATTATTTCCAAGAGTAAGAATTTCCAGCCTTTATAAACTGTTGATCAGTATTCTTTGACCTAAAGCACCTGAATGTCCAGCGAGACACCCATTTTAGTTTGTTAATACTATAATTAGGCTTCTCCTATAAGGATAGGAGATTCGAGGTCCTGTGACTAACCAACCCAATAAGGGTGTACATTAGGCTATAAAATTTTTTCCAAGAGTAAGAATTTCCAGCCTTTATAAACTGTTATTCAGTATTCTTTGACCTACAGTACCTGAATGTCCAATGAGATACCCATTTTTGTTTGTTAATACTATAATTAGGCTTCTCCTATAAGGATAGGAGATTCGGGGTCCTGTGACTAACCCAATAAGGGTGTACATTAGGCTATAAAATTATTTCCAAGAGTAAGAATTTCCAGCCTTTATAAATTGTTGTTCAGTATTCTTTGACCTAAAGCACCTGAATGTCCAACGAGACACCCATTTTAGTTTGTTAATACTATAATTAGGCTTCTCCTATAAGGATAGGAGATTCGGGGTCCTGTGACTAACCCAATAAGGGTGTACATTAGGCTATAAAATTATTTCCAAGAGTAAGAATTTCCAGCCTTTATAAACTGTTGTTCAGTATTCTTTGACCTAAAGCACCTGAATGTCCAACGAGACACCCATTTTAGTTTGTTTATACTATAATTAGGCTTCTCCTATAAGGATAGGAGATTCGGGGTCCCGTGACTAACCCAATAAGGGTGTACATTAGGCTATAAAATTATTTCCAAGAGTAAGAATTTCCAGCCTTTATAAACTGTTGTTCAGTATTCTTTGACCTACACCACCTGAATGTCCAACGAGACACCCATTTTAGTTTGTTAATACTATAATTATTCTTCTCCTATAAGGATAGGAGATTCGGGGTCCAGTGACTAACCCACTAAGGGTGTACATTAGGATATAAAATTATTTCCAAGAGTAAGAATTTCCAGCCTTTATAAACTGTTGTTCAGTATTCTTTGACCTAAAGCACCTGAATGTCCAACGAGACACCCATTTTAGTTTGTTAATACTATAATTAGGCTTCTCCTATAAGGATAGGAGATTCGGGGTCCTATGACTAACCCAATAAGGGTGTACATTAGGCTATAACATTATTTCCAAGAGTAAGAATTTCCAGCCTTTATAAACTGTTGTTCAGTATTCTTTGACCTACAGCACCTGAATGTCCAACGAGACACCCATTTTAGTTTGTTAATACTATAATTAGGCTTCTCCTATAAGGATAGGAGATTCGGGGTCCTGTGACTAACCAACCCAATAAGGGTGTACAATAGGCTATAAAATTATTTCCAAGAGTAAGAATTTCCAGCCTTTATAAACTGTTGATCAGTATTCTTTGACCTAAAGCACCTGAATGTCCAGCGAGACACCCATTTTAGTTTGTTAATACTATAATTAGGCTTCTCCTATAAGGATAGGAGATTCGGGGTCCTGTGACTAACCAACCCAATAAGGGTGTACATTAGGCTATAAAATTTTTTCCAAGAGTAAGAATTTCCAGCCTTTATAAACTGTTATTCAGTATTCTTTGACCTACAGTACCTGAATGTCCAATGAGATACCCATTTTTGTTTGTTAATACTATAATTAGGCTTCTCCTATAAGGATAGGAGATTCGGGGTCCTGTGACTAACCCAATAAGGGTGTACATTAGGCTATAAAATTATTTCCAAGAGTAAGAATTTCCAGCCTTTATAAATTGTTGTTCAGTATTCTTTGACCTAAAGCACCTGAATGTCCAACGAGACACCCATTTTAGTTTGTTAATACTATAATTAGGCTTCTCCTATAAGGATAGGAGATTCGGGGTCCTGTGACTAACCCAATAAGGGTGTACATTAGGCTATAAAATTATTTCCAAGAGTAAGAATTTCCAGCCTTTATAAACTGTTGTTCAGTATTCTTTGACCTAAAGCACCTGAATGTCCAACGAGACACCCATTTTAGTTTGTTTATACTATAATTAGGCTTCTCCTATAAGGATAGGAGATTCGGGGTCCTGTGACTAACCCAATAAGGGTGTACATTAGGCTATAAAATTATTTCCAAGAGTAAGAATTTCCAGCCTTTATAAACTGTTGTTCAGTATTCTTTGACCTAAAGCACCTGAATGTCCAACGAGACACCCATTTTAGTTTGTTTATACTATAATTAGGCTTCTCCTATAAGGATAGGAGATTCGGGGTCCTGTGACTAACCCAATAAGGGTGTACATTAGGCTATAAAATTATTTCCAAGAGTAAGAATTTCCAGCCTTTATAAACTGTTGTTCAGTATTCTTTGACCTAAAGCACCTGAATGTCCAACGAGACACCCATTTTAGTTTGTTAATACTATAATTAGGCTTCTCCTATAAGGATAGGAGATTCGGGGTCCTGTGACTAACCCAATAAGGGTGTACATTAGGCTATAAAATTATTTCCAAGAGTAAGAATTTCCAGCCTTTATAAACTGTTGTTCAGTATTCTTTGACCTAAAGCACCTGAATGTCCAACGAGACACCCATTTTAGTTTGTTTATACTATAATTAGGCTTCTCCTATAAGGATAGGAGATTCGGGGTCCTGTGACTAACCCAATAAGGGTGTACATTAGGCTATAAAATTATTTCCAAGAGTAAGAATTTCCAGCCTTTATAAACTGTTGTTCAGTATTCTTTGACCTACACCACCTGAATGTCCAACGAGACACCCATTTTAGTTTGTTAATACTATAATTAGGCTTCTCCTAGAAGGATAGGAGATTCGGGGTCCTGTGACTAACCCAATAAGGGTGTACATTAGGCTATAAAATTATTTCCAAGAGTAAGAATTTCCAGCCTTTATAAACTGTTGTTCAGTATTCTTTGACCTAAAGCACCTGAATGTCCAACGAGACACCCATTTTAGTTTGTTTATACTATAATTAGGCTTCTCCTATAAGGATAGGAGATTCGGGGTCCTGTGACTAACCCAATAAGGGTGTACATTAGGCTATAAAATTATTTCCAAGAGTAAGAATTTCCAGCCTTTATAAACTGTTGTTCAGTATTCTTTGACCTACACCACCTGAATGTCCAACGAGACACCCATTTTAGTTTGTTAATACTATAATTAGGCTTCTCCTAGAAGGATAGGAGATTCGGGGTCCTGTGACTAACCCAATAAGGGTGTACATTAGGCTATAAAATTATTTCCAAGAGTAAGAATTTCCAGCCTTTATAAACTGTTGTTCAGTATTCTTTGACCTAAAGCACCTGAATGTCCAACGAGACACCCATTTTAGTTTGTTAATACTATAATTAGGCTTCTCCTATAAGGATAGGAGATTCGGGGTCCTGTGACTAACCCAATAAGGGTGTACATTAGGCTATAAAATTATTTCCAAGAGTAAGAATTTCCAGCCTTTATAAACTGTTGTTCAGTATTCTTTGACCTAAAGCACCTGAATGTCCAACGAGACACCCATTTTAGTTTGTTAATACTATAATTAGGCTTCTCCTATAAGGATAGGAGATTCGGGGTCCTGTGACTAACCCAATAAGGGTGTACATTAGGCTATAAAATTATTTCCAAGAGTAAGAATTTCCAGCCTTTATAAACTGTTGTTCAGTATTCTTTGACCTAAAGCACCTGAATGTCCAACGAGACACCCATTTTAGTTTGTTAATACTATAATTAGGCTTCTCCTATAAGGATAGGAGATTCGGGGTCCCGTGACTAACCCAATAAGGGTGTACATTAGGCTATAAAATTATTTCCAAGAGTAAGAATTTCCAGCCTTTATAAACTGTTGTTCAGTATTCTTTGACCTACACCACCTGAATGTCCAACGAGACACCCATTTTAGTTTGTTAATACTATAATTAGGCTTCTCCTATAAGGATAGGAGATTCGGGGTCCTGTGACTAACCCAATAAGGGTGTACATTAGGCTATAAAATTATTTCCAAGAGTAAGAATTTCCAGCCTTTATAAACTGTTGTTCAGTATTCTTTGACCTACACCACCTGAATGTCCAACGAGACACCCATTTTAGTTTGTTAATACTATAATTAGGCTTCTCCTATAAGGATAGGAGATTCGGGGTCCTGTGACTAACCCAATAAGGGTGTACATTAGGCTATAAAATTATTTCCAAGAGTAAGAATTTCCAGCCTTTATAAACTGTTGTTCAGTATTCTTTGACCTAAAGCACCTGAATGTCCAACGAGACACCCATTTTAGTTTGTTAATATTATAATTAGGCTTCTCCTATAAGGATAGGAGATTCGGGGTCCTGTGACTAACCAACCCAATAAGGGTGTACATTAGGCTATAAAATTATTTCCAAGAGTAAGAATTTCCAGCCTTTATAAACTGTTATTCAGTATTCTTTGACCTACAGTACCTAAATGTCCAACGAGATACCCATTTTTGTTTGTTAATACTATAATTAGGCTTCTCCTATAAGGATAGGAGATTCGGGGTCCTGTGACTAACCCAATAAGGGTGTACATTAGGCTATAAAATTATTTCCAAGAGTAAGAATTTCCAGCCTTTATAAACTGTTGTTCAGTATTCTTTGACCTAAAGCACCTGAATGTCCAACGAGACACCCATTTTAGTTTGTTAATACTATAATTAGGCTTCTCCTATAAGGATAGGAGATTCGGGGTCCTATGACTAACCCAATAAGGGTGTACATTAGGCTATAAAATTATTTCCAAGAGTAAGAATTTCCAGCCTTTATAAACTGTTGTTCAGTATTCTTTGACCTACAGCACCTGAATGTCCAACGAGACACCCATTTTAGTTTGTTAATACTATAATTAGGCTTCTCCTATAAGGATAGGAGATTCGGGGTCCTGTGACTAACCCACCCAATAAGGGTGTACATAAGGCTATAAAATTATTTCCAAGAGTAAGAATTTCCAGCCTTTATAAACTGTTGATCAGTATTCTTTGACCTAAAGCACCTGAATGTCCAGCGAGACACCCATTTTAGTTTGTTAATACTATAATTAGGCTTCTCCTATAAGGATAGGAGATTCGGGGTCCTGTGACTAACCAACCCAATAAGGGTGTACATTAGGCTATAAAATTTTTTCCAAGAGAAAGAATTTCCAGCCTTTATAAACTGTTATTCAGTATTCTTTGACCTACAGTACCTGAATGTCCAATGAGATACCCATTTTTGTTTGTTAATACTATAATTAGGCTTCTCCTATAAGGATAGGAGATTGGGGGTCCTGTGACTAACCCAGTAAGGGTGTACATTAGGCTATAAAATTATTTCCAAGAGTAAGAATTTCCAGCCTTTATAAACTGTTGTTCAGTATTCTTTGACCTACAGCACCTGAATGTCCAACGAGACACCCATTTTAGTTTGTTAATACTATAATTAGGCTTCTCCTATAAGAATAGGAGATTCGGGGTCCTGTGACTAACCCAATAAGGGTGTACATTAGGCTATAAAATTATTTCCAAGAGTAAGAATTTCCAGCCTTTATAAACTGTTGTTCAGTATTCTTTGACCTAAAGCACCTGAATGTCCAACGACACACCCATTTTAGTTTGTTTATACTATAATTAGGCTTCTCCTATAAGGATAGGAGATTCGGGGTCCCGTGACTAACCCAATAAGGGTGTACATTAGGCTATAAAATTATTTCCAAGAGTAAGAATTTCCAGCCTTTATAAACTGTTGTTCAGTATTCTTTGACCTACAGCACCTGAATGTCCAACTAGACACCCATTTTAGTTTGTTAATACTATAATTAGGCTTCTCCTATAAGGATAGGAGATTCGGGGTCCTGTGACTAACCCAATAAGGGTGTACATTAGGCTATAAAATTATTTCCAAGAGTAAGAATTTCCAGCCTTTATAAACTGTTGTTCAGTATTCTTTGACCTAAAGCACCTGAATGTCCAACGAGACACCCATTTTAGTTTGTTAATATTATAATTAGGCTTCTCCTATAAGGATAGGAGATTCGGGGTCCTGTGACTAACCAACCCAATAAGGGTGTACATTAGGCTATAAAATTATTTCCAAGAGTAAGAATTTCCAGCCTTTATAAACTGTAATTCAGTATTCTTTGACCTACACCACCTGAATGTCCAACGAGACACCCATTTTAGTTTGTTAATACTATAATTAGGCTTCTCCTATAAGGATAGGAGATTCGGGGTCCTGTGACTAACCCAGTAAGGGTGTACATTAGGCTATAAAATTATTTCCAAGAGTAAGAATTTCCAGCCTTTATAAACTGTTGTTCAGTATTCTTTGACCTACAGCACCTGAATGTCCAACGAGACACCCATTTTAGTTTGTTAATACTATAATTAGGCTTCTCCAATAAGGATAGGAGATTCGGGGTCCTGTGACTAACCCAATAAGGGTGTACATTAGGCTATAAAATTATTTCCAAGAGTAAGAATTTCCAGCCTTTATAAACTGTTGTTCAGTATTCTTTGACCTACACCACCTGAATGTCCAACGAGAAACCCATTTTAGTTTGTTAATACTATAATTAGGCTTCTCCTATAAGGATTGGAGATTCGGGGTCCTGTGACTAACCCAGTAAGGGTGTACATTAGGCTATAAAATTATTTCCAAGAGTAAGAATTTCCAGCCTTTATAAACTGTTGTTCAGTATTCTTTGACCTACAGCACCTGAATGTCCAACGTGACACCCATTTTAGTTTGTTAATACTATAATTAGGCTTCTCCTATAAGGATAGGAGATTCGGGGTCCTGTGACTAACCCAATAAGGGTGTACATTAGGCTATAAAATTATTTCCAAGAGTAAGAATTTCCAGCCTTTATAAACTGTTGTTCAGTATTCTTTGACCTGCAGCACCTGAATGTCCAACTAGACACCCATTTTAGTTTGTTAATACTATAATTAGGCTTCTCCTATAAGGATAGGAGATTCGGGGTCCTGTGACTAACCCAATAAGGGTGTACATTAGGCTATAAAATTATTTCCAAGAGTAAGAATTTCCAGCCTTTACAAACTGTTGTTCAGTATTCTTTGACCTAAAGCACCTGAATGTCCAACGAGACACCCATTTTAGTTTGTTAATACTATAATTAGGCTTCTCCTATAAGGATAGGAGATTCGGGGTCCTGTGACTAACCAACCCAATAAGGGTGTACATTAGGCTATAAAATTATTTCCAAGAGTAAGAATTTCCAGCCTTTATAAACTGTTATTCAGTATTCTTTGACCTACACCACCTGAATGTCCAACGAGACACCCATTTTAGTTTGTTAATACTATAATTAGGCTTCTCCTATAAGGATAGGAGATTCGGGGTCCTGTGACTAACCCAGTAAGGGTGTACATTAGGCTATAAAATTATTTCCAAGAGTAAGAATTTCCAGCCTTTATAAACTGTTGTTCAGTATTCTTTGACCTACAGCACCTGAATGTCCAACGAGACACCCATTTTAGTTTGTTAATACTATAATTAGGCTTCTCCAATAAGGATAGGAGATTCGGGGTCCTGTGACTAACCCAATAAGGGTGTACATTAGGCTATAAAATTATTTCCAAGAGTAAGAATTTCCAGCCTTTATAAACTGTTGTTCAGTATTCTTTGACCTAAAGCACCTGAATATCCAACGAGACACCCATTTTAGTTTGTTAATACTATAATTAGGCTTCTCCTATAAGGATAGGAGATTCGGGGTCCTGTGACTAACCCAATAAGGGTGTACATTAGGCTATAAAATTATTTCCAAGAGTAAGAATTTCCAGCCTTTATAAACTGTTGTTCAGTATTCTTTGACCTAAAGCACCTGAATGTCCAACGAGACACCCATTTTAGTTTGTTTATACTATAATTAGGCTTCTCCTATAAGGATAGGAGATTCGGGGTCCTGTGACTAACCCAATAAGGGTGTACATTAGGCTATAAAATTATTTCCAAGAGTAAGAATTTCCAGCCTTTATAAACTGTTGTTCAGTATTCTTTGACCTACACCACCTGAATGTCCAACGAGACACCCATTTTAGTTTGTTAATACTATAATTAGGCTTCTCCTAGAAGGATAGGAGATTCGGGGTCCTGTGACTAACCCAATAAGGGTGTACATTAGGCTATAAAATTATTTCCAAGAGTAAGAATTTCCAGCCTTTATAAACTGTTGTTCAGTATTCTTTGACCTAAAGCACCTGAATGTCCAACGAGACACCCATTTTAGTTTGTTAATACTATAATTAGGCTTCTCCTATAAGGATAGGAGATTCGGGGTCCTGTGACTAACCCAATAAGGGTGTACATTAGGCTATAAAATTATTTCCAAGAGTAAGAATTTCCAGCCTTTATAAACTGTTGTTCAGTATTCTTTGACCTAAAGCACCTGAATGTCCAACGAGACACCCATTTTAGTTTGTTAATACTATAATTAGGCTTCTCCTATAAGGATAGGAGATTCGGGGTCCTGTGACTAACCCAATAAGGGTGTACATTAGGCTATAAAATTATTTCCAAGAGTAAGAATTTCCAGCCTTTATAAACTGTTGTTCAGTATTCTTTGACCTAAAGCACCTGAATGTCCAACGAGACACCCATTTTAGTTTGTTAATACTATAATTAGGCTTCTCCTATAAGGATAGGAGATTCGGGGTCCCGTGACTAACCCAATAAGGGTGTACATTAGGCTATAAAATTATTTCCAAGAGTAAGAATTTCCAGCCTTTATAAACTGTTGTTCAGTATTCTTTGACCTACACCACCTGAATGTCCAACGAGACACCCATTTTAGTTTGTTAATACTATAATTAGGCTTCTCCTATAAGGATAGGAGATTCAGGGTCCTGTGACTAACCCAATAAGGGTGTACATTAGGCTATAAAATTATTTCCAAGAGTAAGAATTTCCAGCCTTTATAAACTGTTGTTCAGTATTCTTTGACCTACACCACCTGAATGTCCAACGAGACACCCATTTTAGTTTGTTAATACTATAATTAGGCTTCTCCTATAAGGATAGGAGATTCGGGGTCCTGTGACTAACCCAATAAGGGTGTACATTAGGCTATAAAATTATTTCCAAGAGTAAGAATTTCCAGCCTTTATAAACTGTTGTTCAGTATTCTTTGACCTAAAGCACCTGAATGTCCAACGAGACACCCATTTTAGTTTGTTAATATTATAATTAGGCTTCTCCTATAAGGATAGGAGATTCGGGGTCCTGTGACTAACCAACCCAATAAGGGTGTACATTAGGCTATAAAATTATTTCCAAGAGTAAGAATTTCCAGCCTTTATAAACTGTTATTCAGTATTCTTTGACCTACAGTACCTGAATGTCCAACGAGATACCCATTTTTGTTTGTTAATACTATAATTAGGCTTCTCCTATAAGGATAGGAGATTCGGGGTCCTGTGACTAACCCAATAAGGGTGTACATTAGGCTATAAAATTATTTCCAAGAGTAAGAATTTCCAGCCTTTATAAACTGTTGTTCAGTATTCTTTGACCTAAAGCACCTGAATGTCCAACGAGACACCCATTTTAGTTTGTTAATACTATAATTAGGCTTCTCCTATAAGGATAGGAGATTCGGGGTCCCGTGACTAACCCAATAAGGGTGTACATTAGGCTATAAAATTATTTCCAAGAGTAAGAATTTCCAGCCTTTATAAACTGTTGTTCAGTATTCTTTGACCTACACCACCTGAATGTCCAACGAGACACCCATTTTAGTTTGTTAATACTATAATTAGGCTTCTCCTATAAGGATAGGAGATTCGGGGTCCTGTGACTAACCCAATAAGGGTGTACATTAGGCTATAAAATTATTTCCAAGAGTAAGAATTTCCAGCCTTTATAAACTGTTGTTCAGTATTCTTTGACCTACACCACCTGAATGTCCAACGAGACACCCATTTTAGTTTGTTAATACTATAATTAGGCTTCTCCTATAAGGATAGGAGATTCGGGGTCCTGTGACTAACCCAATAAGGGTGTACATTAGGCTATAAAATTATTTCCAAGAGTAAGAATTTCCAGCCTTTATAAACTGTTGTTCAGTATTCTTTGACCTAAAGCACCTGAATGTCCAACGAGACACCCATTTTAGTTTGTTAATATTATAATTAGGCTTCTCCTATAAGGATAGGAGATTCGGGGTCCTGTGACTAACCAACCCAATAAGGGTGTACATTAGGCTATAAAATTATTTCCAAGAGTAAGAATTTCCAGCCTTTATAAACTGTTATTCAGTATTCTTTGACCTACAGTACCTGAATGTCCAACGAGATACCCATTTTTGTTTGTTAATACGATAATTAGGCTTCTCCTATAAGGATAGGAGATTCGGGGTCCTGTGACTAACCCAATAAGGGTGTACATTAGGCTATAAAATTATTTCCAAGAGTAAGAATTTCCAGCCTTTATAAACTGTTGTTCAGTATTCTTTGACCTAAAGCACCTGAATGTCCAACGAGACACCCATTTTAGTTTGTTAATACTATAATTAGGCTTCTCCTATAAGGATAGGAGATTCGGGGTCCTATGACTAACCCAATAAGGGTGTACATTAGGCTATAAAATTATTTCCAAGAGTAAGAATTTCCAGCCTTTATAAACTGTTGTTCAGTATTCTTTGACCTACAGCACCTGAATGTCCAACGAGACACCCATTTTAGTTTGTTAATACTATAATTAGGCTTCTCCTATAAGGATAGGAGACTCGGGGTCCTGTGACTAACCCACCCAATAAGGGTGTACATAAGGCTATAAAATTATTTCCAAGAGTAAGAATTTCCAGCCTTTATAAACTGTTGATCAGTATTCTTTGACCTAAAGCACCTGAATGTCCAGCGAGACACCCATTTTAGTTTGTTAATACTATAATTAGGCTTCTCCTATAAGGATAGGAGATTCGGGGTCCTGTGACTAACCAACCCAATAAGGGTGTACATTAGGCTATAAAATTTTTTCCAAGAGAAAGAATTTCCAGCCTTTATAAACTGTTATTCAGTATTCTTTGACCTACAGTACCTGAATGTCCAATGAGATACCCATTTTTGTTTGTTAATACTATAATTAGGCTTCTCCTATAAGGATAGGAGATTGGGGGTCCTGTGACTAACCCAGTAAGGGTGTACATTAGGCTATAAAATTATTTCCAAGAGTAAGAATTTCCAGCCTTTACAAACTGTTGTTCAGTATTCTTTGACCTACAGCACCTGAATGTCCAACGAGACACCCATTTTAGTTTGTTAATACTATAATTAGGCTTCTCCTATAAGAATAGGAGATTCGGGGTCCTGTGACTAACCCAATAAGGGTGTACATTAGGCTATAAAATTATTTCCAAGAGTAAGAATTTCCAGCCTTTATAAACTGTTGTTCAGTATTCTTTGACCTAAAGCACCTGAATGTCCAACGACACACCCATTTTAGTTTGTTTATACTATAATTAGGCTTCTCCTATAAGGATAGGAGATTCGGGGTCCTGTGACTAACCCAATAAGGGTGTACATTAGGCTATAAAATTATTTCCAAGAGTAAGAATTTCCAGCCTTTATAAACTGTTGTTCAGTATTCTTTGACCTACAGCACCTGAATGTCCAACTAGACACCCATTTTAGTTTGTTAATACTATAATTAGGCTTCTCCTATAAGGATAGGAGATTCGGGGTCCTGTGACTAACCCAATAAGGGTGTACATTAGGCTATAAAATTATTTCCAAGAGTAAGAATTTCCAGCCTTTATAAACTGTTGTTCAGTATTCTTTGACCTAAAGCACCTGAATGTCCAACGAGACACCCATTTTAGTTTGTTAATATTATAATTAGGCTTCTCCTATAAGGATAGGAGATTCGGGGTCCTGTGACTAACCAACCCAATAAGGGTGTACATTAGGCTATAAAATTATTTCCAAGAGTAAGAATTTCCAGCCTTTATAAACTGTAATTCAGTATTCTTTGACCTACACCACCTGAATGTCCAACGAGACACCCATTTTAGTTTGTTAATACTATAATTAGGCTTCTCCTATAAGGATAGGAGATTCGGGGTCCTGTGACTAACCCAGTAAGGGTGTACATTAGGCTATAAAATTATTTCCAAGAGTAAGAATTTCCAGCCTTTATAAACTGTTGTTCAGTATTCTTTGACCTACAGCACCTGAATGTCCAACGAGACACCCATTTTAGTTTGTTAATACTATAATTAGGCTTCTCCAATAAGGATAGGAGATTCGGGGTCCTGTGACTAACCCAATAAGGGTGTACATTAGGCTATAAAATTATTTCCAAGAGTAAGAATTTCCAGCCTTTATAAACTGTTGTTCAGTATTCTTTGACCTACACCACCTGAATGTCCAACGAGAAACCCATTTTAGTTTGTTAATACTATAATTAGGCTTCTCCTATAAGGATTGGAGATTCGGGGTCCTGTGACTAACCCAGTAAGGGTGTACATTAGGCTATAAAATTATTTCCAAGAGTAAGAATTTCCAGCCTTTATAAACTGTTGTTCAGTATTCTTTGACCTACAGCACCTGAATGTCCAACGTGACACCCATTTTAGTTTGTTAATACTATAATTAGGCTTCTCCTATAAGGATAGGAGATTCGGGGTCCTGTGACTAACCCAATAAGGGTGTACATTAGGCTATAAAATTATTTCCAAGAGTAAGAATTTCCAGCCTTTATAAACTGTTGTTCAGTATTCTTTGACCTACAGCACCTGAATGTCCAACTAGACACCCATTTTAGTTTGTTAATACTATAATTAGGCTTCTCCTATAAGGATAGGAGATTCGGGGTCCTGTGACTAACCCAATAAGGGTGTACATTAGGCTATAAAATTATTTCCAAGAGTAAGAATTTCCAGCCTTTATAAACTGTTGTTCAGTATTCTTTGACCTAAAGCACCTGAATGTCCAACGAGACACCCATTTTAGTTTGTTAATACTATAATTAGGCTTCTCCTATAAGGATAGGAGATTCGGGGTCCTGTGACTAACCAACCCAATAAGGGTGTACATTAGGCTATAAAATTATTTCCAAGAGTAAGAATTTCCAGCCTTTATAAACTGTAATTCAGTATTCTTTGACCTACACCACCTGAATGTCCAACGAGACACCCATTTTAGTTTGTTAATACTATAATTAGGCTTCTCCTATAAGGATAGGAGATTCGGGGTCCTGTGACTAACCCAGTAAGGGTGTACATTAGGCTATAAAATTTTTTCCAAGAGTAAGAATTTCCAGCCTTTAAAAACTGTTGTTCAGTATTCTTTGACCTACAGCACCTGAATGTCCAACGAGACACCCATTTTAGTTTGTTAATACTATAATTAGGCTTCTCCAATAAGGATAGGAGATTCGGGGTCCTGTGACTAACCCAATAAGGGTGTACATTAGGCTATAAAATTATTTCCAAGAGTAAGAATTTCCAGCCTTTATAAACTGTTGTTCAGTATTCTTTGACCTACACCACCTGAATGTCCAACGAGAAACCCATTTTAGTTTGTTAATACTATAATTAGGCTTCTCCTATAAGGATTGGAGATTCGGGGTCCTGTGACTAACCCAGTAAGGGTGTACATTAGGCTATAAAATTATTTCCAAGAGTAAGAATTTCCAGCCTTTATAAACTGTTGTTCAGTATTCTTTGACCTACAGCACCTGAATGTCCAACGTGACACCCATTTTAGTTTGTTAATACTATAATTAGGCTTCTCCTATAAGGATAAGGATAGGAGATTCGGGGTCCTGTGACTAACCCAATAAGGGTGTACATTAGGCTATAAAATTATTTCCAAGAGTAAGAATTTCCAGCCTTTATAAACTGTTGTTCAGTATTCTTTGACCTACAGCACCTGAATGTCCAACTAGACACCCATTTTAGTTTGTTAATACTATAATTAGGCTTCTCCTATAAGGATAGGAGATTCGGGGTCCTGTGACTAACCCAATAAGGGTGTACATTAGGCTATAAAATTATTTCCAAGAGTAAGAATTTCCAGCCTTTACAAACTGTTGTTCAGTATTCTTTGACCTAAAGCACCTGAATGTCCAACGAGACACCCATTTTAGTTTGTTAATACTATAAATAGGCTTCTCCTATAAGGATAGGAGATTCGGGGTCCTGTGACTAACCAACCCAATAAGGGTGTACATTAGGCTATAAAATTATTTCCAAGAGTAAGAATTTCCAGCCTTTATAAACTGTTATTCAGTATTCTTTGACCTACACCACCTGAATGTCCAACGAGACACCCATTTTAGTTTGTTAATACTATAATTAGGCTTCTCCTATAAGGATAGGAGATTCGGGGTCCTGTGACTAACCCAGTAAGGGTGTACATTAGGCTATAAAATTATTTCCAAGAGTAAGAATTTCCAGCCTTTATAAACTGTTGTTCAGTATTCTTTGACCTACAGCACCTGAATGTCCAACGAGACACCCATTTTAGTTTGTTAATACTATAATTAGGCTTCTCCAATAAGGATAGGAGATTCGGGGTCCTGTGACTAACCCAATAAGGGTGTACATTAGGCTATAAAATTATTTCCAAGAGTAAGAATTTCCAGCCTTTATAAACTGTTGTTCAGTATTCTTTGACCTACACCACCTGAATGTCCAACGAGAAACCCATTTTAGTTTGTTAATACTATAATTAGGCTTCTCCTATAAGGATTGGAGATTCGGGGTCCTGTGACTAACCCAGTAAGGGTGTACATTAGGCTATAAAATTATTTCCAAGAGTAAGAATTTCCAGCCTTTATAAACTGTTGTTCAGTATTCTTTGACCTACAGCACCTGAATGTCCAACGTGACACCCATTTTAGTTTGTTAATACTATAATTAGGCTTCTCCTATAAGGATAGGAGATTCGGGGTCCTGTGACTAACCCAATAAGGGTGTACATTAGGCTATAAAATTATTTCCAAGAGTAAGAATTTCCAGCCTTTATAAACTGTTGTTCAGTATTCTTTGACCTACAGCACCTGAATGTCCAACTAGACACCCATTTTAGTTTGTTAATACTATAATTAGGCTTCTCCTATAAGGATAGGAGATTCGGGGTCCTGTGACTAACCCAATAAGGGTGTACATTAGGCTATAAAATTATTTCCAAGAGTAAGAATTTCCAGCCTTTACAAACTGTTGTTCAGTATTCTTTGACCTAAAGCACCTGAATGTCCAACGAGACACCTATTTTAGTTTGTTAATACTATAATTAGGCTTCTCCTATAAGGATAGGAGATTCGGGGTCCTGTGACTAACCAACCCAATAAGGGTGTACATTAGGCTATAAAATTATTTCCAAGAGTAAGAATTTCCAGCCTTTATAAACTGTTATTCAGTATTCTTTGACCTACACCACCTGAATGTCCAACGAGACACCCATTTTAGTTTGTTAATACTATAATTAGGCTTCTCCTATAAGGATAGGAGATTCGGGGTCCTGTGACTAACCCAGTAAGGGTGTACATTAGGCTATAAAATTATTTCCAAGAGTAAGAATTTCCAGCCTTTATAAACTGTTGTTCAGTATTCTTTGACCTACACCACCTGAATGTCCAACGAGACACCCATTTTAGTTTGTTAATACTATAATTAGGCTTCTCCAATAAGGATAGGAGATTCGGGGTCCTGTGACTAACCCAATAAGGGTGTACATTAGGCTATAAAATTATTTCCAAGAGTAAGAATTTCCAGCCTTTATAAACTGTTGTTCAGTATTCTTTGACCTAAAGCACCTGAATGTCCAACGAGACACCCATTTTAGTTTGTTAATACTATAATTAGGCTTCTCCTATAAGGATAGGAGATTCGGGGTCCTGTGACTAACCAACCCAATAAGGGTGTACATTAGGCTATAAAATTATTTCCAAGAGTAAGAATTTCCAGCCTTTATAAACTGTAATTCAGTATTCTTTGACCTACACCACCTGAATGTCCAACGAGACACCCATTTTAGTTTGTTAATACTATAATTAGGCTTCTCCTATAAGGATAGGAGATTCGGGGTCCTGTGACTAACCCAGTAAGGGTGTACATTAGGCTATAAAATTATTTCCAAGAGTAAGAATTTCCAGCCTTTATAAACTGTTGTTCAGTATTCTTTGACCTACAGCACCTGAATGTCCAACGAGACACCCATTTTAGTTTGTTAATACTATAATTAGGCTTCTCCAATAAGGATAGGAGATTCGGGGTCCTGTGACTAACCCAATAAGGGTGTACATTAGGCTATAAAATTATTTCCAAGAGTAAGAATTTCCAGCCTTTATAAACTGTTGTTCAGTATTCTTTGACCTACACCACCTGAATGTCCAACGAGAAACCCATTTTAGTTTGTTAATACTATAATTAGGCTTCTCCTATAAGGATTGGAGATTCGGGGTCCTGTGACTAACCCAGTAAGGGTGTACATTAGGCTATAAAATTATTTCCAAGAGTAAGAATTTCCAGCCTTTATAAACTGTTGTTCAGTATTCTTTGACCTACAGCACCTGAATGTCCAACGTGACACCCATTTTAGTTTGTTAATACTATAATTAGGCTTCTCCTATAAGGATAGGAGATTCGGGGTCCTGTGACTAACCCAATAAGGGTGTACATTAGGCTATAAAATTATTTCCAAGAGTAAGAATTTCCAGCCTTTATAAACTGTTGTTCAGTATTCTTTGACCTGCAGCACCTGAATGTCCAACTAGACACCCATTTTAGTTTGTTAATACTATAATTAGGCTTCTCCTATAAGGATAGGAGATTCGGGGTCCTGTGACTAACCCAATAAGGGTGTACATTAGGCTATAAAATTATTTCCAAGAGTAAGAATTTCCAGCCTTTACAAACTGTTGTTCAGTATTCTTTGACCTAAAGCACCTGAATGTCCAACGAGACACCCATTTTAGTTTGTTAATACTATAATTAGGCTTCTCCTATAAGGATAGGAGATTCGGGGTCCTGTGACTAACCAACCCAATAAGGGTGTACATTAGGCTATAAAATTATTTCCAAGAGTAAGAATTTCCAGCCTTTATAAACTGTTATTCAGTATTCTTTGACCTACACCACCTGAATGTCCAACGAGACACCCATTTTAGTTTGTTAATACTATAATTAGGCTTCTCCTATAAGGATAGGAGATTCGGGGTCCTGTGACTAACCCAGTAAGGGTGTACATTAGGCTATAAAATTATTTCCAAGAGTAAGAATTTCCAGCCTTTATAAACTGTTGTTCAGTATTCTTTGACCTACAGCACCTGAATGTCCAACGAGACACCCATTTTAGTTTGTTAATACTATAATTAGGCTTCTCCAATAAGGATAGGAGATTCGGGGTCCTGTGACTAACCCAATAAGGGTGTACATTAGGCTATAAAATTATTTCCAAGAGTAAGAATTTCCAGCCTTTATAAACTGTTGTTCAGTATTCTTTGACCTAAAGCACCTGAATGTCCAACGAGACACCCATTTTAGTTTGTTAATACTATAATTAGGCTTCTCCTATAAGGATAGGAGATTCGGGGTCCTGTGACTAACCAACCCAATAAGGGTGTACATTAGGCTATAAAATTATTTCCAAGAGTAAGAATTTCCAGCCTTTATAAACTGTAATTCAGTATTCTTTGACCCACACCACCTGAATGTCCAACGAGACACCCATTTTAGTTTGTTAATACTATAATTAGGCTTCTCCTATAAGGATAGGAGATTCGGGGTCCTGTGACTAACCCAGTAAGGGTGTACATTAGGCTATAAAATTATTTCCAAGAGTAAGAATTTCCAGCCTTTATAAACTGTTGTTCAGTATTCTTTGACCTACAGCACCTGAATGTCCAACGAGACACCCATTTTAGTTTGTTAATACTATAATTAGGCTTCTCCAATAAGGATAGGAGATTCGGGGTCCTGTGACTAACCCAATAAGGGTGTACATTAGGCTATAAAATTATTTCCAAGAGTAAGAATTTCCAGCCTTTATAAACTGTTGTTCAGTATTCTTTGACCTACACCACCTGAATGTCCAACGAGAAACCCATTTTAGTTTGTTAATACTATAATTAGGCTTCTCCTATAAGGATTGGAGATTCGGGGTCCTGTGACTAACCCAGTAAGGGTGTACATTAGGCTATAAAATTATTTCCAAGAGTAAGAATTTCCAGCCTTTATAAACTGTTGTTCAGTATTCTTTGACCTACAGCACCTGAATGTCCAACGTGACACCCATTTTAGTTTGTTAATACTATAATTAGGCTTCTCCTATAAGGATAGGAGATTCGGGGTCCTGTGACTAACCCAATAAGGGTGTACATTAGGCTATAAAATTAT
Organism: Ambrosia trifida; assembly: GCA_028751855.1. NCBI lineage: Eukaryota > Viridiplantae > Streptophyta > Magnoliopsida > Asterales > Asteraceae > Ambrosia > Ambrosia trifida. The sequence continues at coordinate 411,371 of CM054126.1, read as the reverse complement.
TTCCAAGAGTAAGAATTTCCAGCCTTTATAAACTGTTGTTCAGTATTCTTTGACCTGCAGCACCTGAATGTCCAACTAGACACCCATTTTAGTTTGTTAATACTATAATTAGGCTTCTCCTATAAGGATAGGAGATTCGGGGTCCTGTGACTAACCCAATAAGGGTGTACATTAGGCTATAAAATTATTTCCAAGAGTAAGAATTTCCAGCCTTTACAAACTGTTGTTCAGTATTCTTTGACCTAAAGCACCTGAATGTCCAACGAGACACCCATTTTAGTTTGTTAATACTATAATTAGGCTTCTCCTATAAGGATAGGAGATTCGGGGTCCTGTGACTAACCAACCCAATAAGGGTGTACATTAGGCTATAAAATTATTTCCAAGAGTAAGAATTTCCAGCCTTTATAAACTGTTATTCAGTATTCTTTGACCTACACCACCTGAATGTCCAACGAGACACCCATTTTAGTTTGTTAATACTATAATTAGGCTTCTCCTATAAGGATAGGAGATTCGGGGTCCTGTGACTAACCCAGTAAGGGTGTACATTAGGCTATAAAATTATTTCCAAGAGTAAGAATTTCCAGCCTTTATAAACTGTTGTTCAGTATTCTTTGACCTACAGCACCTGAATGTCCAACGAGACACCCATTTTAGTTTGTTAATACTATAATTAGGCTTCTCCAATAAGGATAGGAGATTCGGGGTCCTGTGACTAACCCAATAAGGGTGTACATTAGGCTATAAAATTATTTCCAAGAGTAAGAATTTCCAGCCTTTATAAACTGTTGTTCAGTATTCTTTGACCTAAAGCACCTGAATATCCAACGAGACACCCATTTTAGTTTGTTAATACTATAATTAGGCTTCTCCTATAAGGATAGGAGATTCGGGGTCCTGTGACTAACCCAATAAGGGTGTACATTAGGCTATAAAATTATTTCCAAGAGTAAGAATTTCCAGCCTTTATAAACTGTTGTTCAGTATTCTTTGACCTAAAGCACCTGAATGTCCAACGAGACACCCATTTTAGTTTGTTAATACTATAATTAGGCTTCTCCTATAAGGATAGGAGATTCGGGGTCCTGTGACTAACCCAATAAGGGTGTACATTAGGCTATAAAATTATTTCCAAGAGTAAGAATTTCCAGCCTTTATAAACTGTTGTTCAGTATTCTTTGACCTAAAGCACCTGAATGTCCAACGAGACACCCATTTTAGTTTGTTTATACTATAATTAGGCTTCTCCTATAAGGATAGGAGATTCGGGGTCCTGTGACTAACCCAATAAGGGTGTACATTAGGCTATAAAATTATTTCCAAGAGTAAGAATTTCCAGCCTTTATAAACTGTTGTTCAGTATTCTTTGACCTACACCACCTGAATGTCCAACGAGACACCCATTTTAGTTTGTTAATACTATAATTAGGCTTCTCCTATAAGGATAGGAGATTCGGGGTCCTGTGACTAACCCAATAAGTGTGTACATTAGGCTATAAAATTATTTCCAAGAGTAAGAATTTCCAGCCTTTATAAACTGTTGTTCAGTATTCTTTGACCTACACCACCTGAATGTCCAACGAGACACCCATTTTAGTTTGTTAATACTATAATTAGGCTTCTCCTATAAGGATAGGAGATTCGGGGTCCCGTGACTAACCCAATAAGGGTGTACATTAGGCTATAAAATTATTTCCAAGAGTAAGAATTTCCAGCCTTTATAAACTGTTGTTCAGTATTCTTCGACCTACACCACCTGAATGTCCAACGAGACACCCATTTTAGTTTGTTAATACTATAATTAGGCTTCTCCTATAAGGATAGGAGATTCGGGGTCCTGTGACTAACCCAATAAGGGTGTACATTAGGCTATAAAATTATTTCCAAGAGTAAGAATTTCCAGCCTTTATAAACTGTTGTTCAGTATTCTTTGACCTACACCACCTGAATGTCCAACGAGCTACCCATTTTAGTTTGTTAATACTATAATTAGGCTTCTCCTATAAGGATAGGAGATTCGGGGTCCTGTGACTAACCCAATAAGGGTGTACATTAGGCTATAAAATTATTTCCAAGAGTAAGAATTTCCAGCCTTTATAAACTGTTGTTCAGTATTCTTTGACCTAAAGCACCTGAATGTCCAACGAGACACCCATTTTAGTTTGTTAATATTATAATTAGGCTTCTCCTATAAGGATAGGAGATTCGGGGTCCTGTGACTAACCAACCCAATAAGAGTGTACATTAGGCTATAAAATTATTTCCAAGAGTAAGAATTTCCAGCCTTTATAAACTGTTATTCAGTATTCTTTGACCTACACCACCTGAATGTCCAACGAGACACCCATTTTAGTTTGTTAATACTATAATTAGGCTTCTCCTATAAGGATAGGAGATTCGGGGTCCTGTGACTAACCCAGTAAGGGTGTACATTAGGCTATAAAATTATTTCCAAGAGTAAGAATTTCCAGCCTTTATAAACTGTTGTTCAGTATTCTTTGACCTACAGCACCTGAATGTCCAACGAGACACCCATTTTAGTTTGTTAATACTATAATTAGGCTTCTCCAATAAGGATAGGAGATTCGGGGTCCTGTGACTAACCCAATAAGGGTGTACATTAGGCTATAAAATTATTTCCAAGAGTAAGAATTTCCAGCCTTTATAAACTGTTGTTCAGTATTCTTTGACCTAAAGCACCTGAATATCCAACGAGACACCCATTTTAGTTTGTTAATACTATAATTAGGCTTCTCCTATAAGGATAGGAGATTCGGGGTCCTGTGACTAACCCAATAAGGGTGTACATTAGGCTATAAAATTATTTCCAAGAGTAAGAATTTCCAGCCTTTATAAACTGTTGTTCAGTATTCTTTGACCTAAAGCACCTGAATGTCCAACGAGACACCCATTTTAGTTTGTTTATACTATAATTAGGCTTCTCCTATAAGGATAGGAGATTCGGGGTCCTGTGACTAACCCAATAAGGGTGTACATTAGGCTATAAAATTATTTCCAAGAGTAAGAATTTCCAGCCTTTATAAACTGTTGTTCAGTATTCTTTGACCTACACCACCTGAATGTCCAACGAGACACCCATTTTAGTTTGTTAATACTATAATTAGGCTTCTCCTATAAGGATAGGAGATTCGGGGTCCTGTGACTAACCCAATAAGTGTGTACATTAGGCTATAAAATTATTTCCAAGAGTAAGAATTTCCAGCCTTTATAAACTGTTGTTCAGTATTCTTTGACCTACACCACCTGAATGTCCAACGAGACACCCATTTTAGTTTGTTAATACTATAATTAGGCTTCTCCTATAAGGATAGGAGATTCGGGGTCCCGTGACTAACCCAATAAGGGTGTACATTAGGCTATAAAATTATTTCCAAGAGTAAGAATTTCCAGCCTTTATAAACTGTTGTTCAGTATTCTTCGACCTACACCACCTGAATGTCCAACGAGACACCCATTTTAGTTTGTTAATACTATAATTAGGCTTCTCCTATAAGGATAGGAGATTCGGGGTCCTGTGACTAACCCAATAAGGGTGTACATTAGGCTATAAAATTATTTCCAAGAGTAAGAATTTCCAGCCTTTATAAACTGTTGTTCAGTATTCTTTGACCTACACCACCTGAATGTCCAACGAGCTACCCATTTTAGTTTGTTAATACTATAATTAGGCTTCTCCTATAAGGATAGGAGATTCGGGGTCCTGTGACTAACCCAATAAGGGTGTACATTAGGCTATAAAATTATTTCCAAGAGTAAGAATTTCCAGCCTTTATAAATTGTTGTTCAGTATTCTTTGACCTAAAGCACCTGAATGTCCAACGAGACACCCATTTTAGTTTGTTAATATTATAATTAGGCTTCTCCTATAAGGATAGGAGATTCGGGGTCCTGTGACTAACCAACCCAATAAGGGTGTACATTAGGCTATAAAATTATTTCCAAGAGTAAGAATTTCCAGCCTTTATAAACTGTTATTCAGTATTCTTTGACCTACACCACCTGAATGTCCAACGAGACACCCATTTTAGTTTGTTAATACTATAATTAGGCTTCTCCTATAAGGATAGGAGATTCGGGGTCCTGTGACTAACCCAGTAAGGGTGTACATTAGGCTATAAAATTATTTCCAAGAGTAAGAATTTCCAGCCTTTATAAACTGTTGTTCAGTATTCTTTGACCTACACCACCTGAATGTCCAACGAGACACCCATTTTAGTTTGTTAATACTATAATTAGGCTTCTCCTATAAGGATAGGAGATTCGGGGTCCTGTGACTAACCCAATAAGTGTGTACATTAGGCTATAAAATTATTTCCAAGAGTAAGAATTTCCAGCCTTTATAAACTGTTGTTCAGTATTCTTTGACCTACACCACCTGAATGTCCAACGAGACACCCATTTTAGTTTGTTAATACTATAATTAGGCTTCTCCTATAAGGATAGGAGATTCGGGGTCCCGTGACTAACCCAATAAGGGTGTACATTAGGCTATAAAATTATTTCCAAGAGTAAGAATTTCCAGCCTTTATAAACTGTTGTTCAGTATTCTTCGACCTACACCACCTGAATGTCCAACGAGACACCCATTTTAGTTTGTTAATACTATAATTAGGCTTCTCCTATAAGGATAGGAGATTCGGGGTCCTGTGACTAACCCAATAAGGGTGTACATTAGGCTATAAAATTATTTCCAAGAGTAAGAATTTCCAGCCTTTATAAACTGTTGTTCAGTATTCTTTGACCTACACCACCTGAATGTCCAACGAGCTACCCATTTTAGTTTGTTAATACTATAATTAGGCTTCTCCTATAAGGATAGGAGATTCGGGGTCCTGTGACTAACCCAATAAGGGTGTACATTAGGCTATAAAATTATTTCCAAGAGTAAGAATTTCCAGCCTTTATAAATTGTTGTTCAGTATTCTTTGACCTAAAGCACCTGAATGTCCAACGAGACACCCATTTTAGTTTGTTAATATTATAATTAGGCTTCTCCTATAAGGATAGGAGATTCGGGGTCCTGTGACTAACCAACCCAATAAGGGTGTACATTAGGCTATAAAATTATTTCCAAGAGTAAGAATTTCCAGCCTTTATAAACTGTTATTCAGTATTCTTTGACCTACACCACCTGAATGTCCAACGAGACACCCATTTTAGTTTGTTAATACTATAATTAGGCTTCTCCTATAAGGATAGGAGATTCGGGGTCCTGTGACTAACCCAGTAAGGGTGTACATTAGGCTATAAAATTATTTCCAAGAGTAAGAATTTCCAGCCTTTATAAACTGTTGTTCAGTATTCTTTGACCTACAGCACCTGAATGTCCAACGAGACACCCATTTTAGTTTGTTAATACTATAATTAGGCTTCTCCAATAAGGATAGGAGATTCGGGGTCCTGTGACTAACCCAATAAGGGTGTACATTAGGCTATAAAATTATTTCCAAGAGTAAGAATTTCCAGCCTTTATAAACTGTTGTTCAGTATTCTTTGACCTAAAGCACCTGAATATCCAACGAGACACCCATTTTAGTTTGTTAATACTATAATTAGGCTTCTCCTATAAGGATAGGAGATTCGGGGTCCTGTGACTAACCCAATAAGGGTGTACATTAGGCTATAAAATTATTTCCAAGAGTAAGAATTTCCAGCCTTTATAAACTGTTGTTCAGTATTCTTTGACCTAAAGCACCTGAATGTCCAACGAGACACCCATTTTAGTTTGTTAATACTATAATTAGGCTTCTCCTATAAGGATAGGAGATTCGGGGTCTTGTGACTAACCCAATAAGGGTGTACATTAGGCTATAAAATTATTTCCAAGAGTAAGAATTTCCAGCCTTTATAAACTGTTGTTCAGTATTCTTTGACCTAAAGCACCTGAATGTCCAACGAGACACCCATTTTAGTTTGTTTATACTATAAATAGGCTTCTCCTATAAGGATAGGAGATTCGGGGTCCTGTGACTAACCCAATAAGGGTGTACATTAGGCTATAAAATTATTTCCAAGAGTAAGAATTTCCAGCCTTTATAAACTGTTGTTCAGTATTCTTTGACCTACACCACCTGAATGTCCAACGAGACACCCATTTTAGTTTGTTAATACTATAATTAGGCTTCTCCTATAAGGATAGGAGATTCGGGGTCCTGTGACTAACCCAATAAGGGTGTACATTAGGCTATAAAATTATTTCCAAGAGTAAGAATTTCCAGCCTTTATAAACTGTTGTTCAGTATTCTTTGACCTACACCACCTGAATGTCCAACGAGACACCCATTTTAGTTTGTTAATACTATAATTAGGCTTCTCCTATAAGGATAGGAGATTCGGGGTCCCGTGACTAACCCAATAAGGGTGTACATTAGGCTATAAAATTATTTCCAAGAGTAAGAATTTCCAGCCTTTATAAACTGTTGTTCAGTATTCTTCGACCTACACCACCTGAATGTCCAACGAGACACCCATTTTAGTTTGTTAATACTATAATTAGGCTTCTCCTATAAGGATAGGAGATTCGGGGTCCTGTGACTAACCCAATAAGGGTGTACATTAGGCTATAAAATTATTTCCAAGAGTAAGAATTTCCAGCCTTTATAAACTGTTGTTCAGTATTCTTTGACCTACACCACCTGAATGTCCAACGAGCTACCCATTTTAGTTTGTTAATACTATAATTAGGCTTCTCCTATAAGGATAGGAGATTCGGGGTCCTGTGACTAACCCAATAAGGGTGTACATTAGGCTATAAAATTATTTCCAAGAGTAAGAATTTCCATCCTTTATAAACTGTTGTTCAGTATTCTTTGACCTAAAGCACCTGAATGTCCAACGAGACACCCATTTTAGTTTGTTAATATTATAATTAGGCTTCTCCTATAAGGATAGGAGATTCGGGGTCCTGTGACTAACCAACCCAATAAGGGTGTACATTAGGCTATAAAATTATTTCCAAGAGTAAGAATTTCCAGCCTTTATAAACTGTTGTTCAGTATTCTTTGACCTACAGCACCTGAATGTCCAACGTGACACCCATTTTAGTTTGTTAATACTATAATTAGGCTTCTCCTATAAGGATAGGAGATTCGGGGTCCTGTGACTAACCCAATAAGGGTGTACATTAGGCTATAAAATTATTTCCAAGAGTAAGAATTTCCAGCCTTTATAAACTGTTGTTCAGTATTCTTTGACCTACAGCACCTGAATGTCCAACTAGACACCCATTTTAGTTTGTTAATACTATAATTAGGCTTCTCCTATAAGGATAGGAGATTCGGGGTCCTGTGACTAACCCAATAAGGGTGTACATTAGGCTATAAAATTATTTCCAAGAGTAAGAATTTCCAGCCTTTACAAACTGTTGTTCAGTATTCTTTGACCTAAAGCACCTGAATGTCCAACGAGACACCCATTTTAGTTTGTTAATACTATAATTAGGCTTCTCCTATAAGGATAGGAGATTCGGGGTCCTGTGACTAACCAACCCAATAAGGGTGTACATTAGGCTATAAAATTATTTCCAAGAGTAAGAATTTCCAGCCTTTATAAACTGTTATTCAGTATTCTTTGACCTACACCACCTGAATGTCCAACGAGACACCCATTTTAGTTTGTTAATACTATAATTAGGCTTCTCCTATAAGGATAGGAGATTCGGGGTCCTGTGACTAACCCAGTAAGGGTGTACATTAGGCTATAAAATTATTTCCAAGAGTAAGAATTTCCAGCCTTTATAAACTGTTGTTCAGTATTCTTTGACCTACAGCACCTGAATGTCCAACGAGACACCCATTTTAGTTTGTTAATACTATAATTAGGCTTCTCCAATAAGGATAGGAGATTCGGGGTCCTGTGACTAACCCAATAAGGGTGTACATTAGGCTATAAAATTATTTCCAAGAGTAAGAATTTCCAGCCTTTATAAACTGTTGTTCAGTATTCTTTGACCTAAAGCACCTGAATGTCCAACGAGACACCCATTTTAGTTTGTTTATACTATAATTAGGCTTCTCCTATAAGGATAGGAGATTCGGGGTCCCGTGACTAACCCAATAAGGGTGTACATTAGGCTATAAAATTATTTCCAAGAGTAAGAATTTCCAGCCTTTATAAACTGTTGTTCAGTATTCTTTGACCTACAGCACCTGAATGTCCAACGAGACACCCATTTTAGTTTGTTAATACTATAATTAGGCTTCTCCAATAAGGATAGGAGATTCGGGGTCCTGTGACTAACCCAATAAGGGTGTACATTAGGCTATAAAATTATTTCCAAGAGTAAGAATTTCCAGCCTTTATAAACTGTTGTTCAGTATTCTTTGACCTACACCACCTGAATGTCCAACGAGACACCCATTTTAGTTTGTTAATACTATAATTAGGCTTCTCCTATAAGGATAGGAGATTCGGGGTCCTGTGACTAACCCAATAAGGGTGTACATTAGGCTATAAAATTATTTCCAAGAGTAAGAATTTCCAGCCTTTATAAACTGTTGTTCAGTATTCTTTGACCTAAAGCACCTGAATGTCCAACGAGACACCCATTTTAGTTTGTTAATATTATAATTAGGCTTCTCCTATAAGGATAGGAGATTCGGGGTCCTGTGACTAACCAACCCAATAAGGGTGTACATTAGGCTATAAAATTATTTCCAAGAGTAAGAATTTCCAGCCTTTATAAACTGTTGTTCAGTATTCTTTGACCTACAGCACCTGAATGTCCAACGTGACACCCATTTTAGTTTGTTAATACTATAATTAGGCTTCTCCTATAAGGATAGGAGATTCGGGGTCCTGTGACTAACCCAATATGGGTGTACATTAGGCTATAAAATTATTTCCAAGAGTAAGAATTTCCAGCCTTTATAAACTGTTGTTCAGTATTCTTTGACCTACAGCACCTGAATGTCCAACTAGACACCCATTTTAGTTTGTTAATACTATAATTAGGCTTCTCCTATAAGGATAGGAGATTCGGGGTCCTGTGACTAACCCAATAAGGGTGTACATTAGGCTATAAAATTATTTCCAAGAGTAAGAATTTCCAGCCTTTACAAACTGTTGTTCAGTATTCTTTGACCTAAAGCACCTGAATGTCCAACGAGACACCCATTTTAGTTTGTTAATACTATAATTAGGCTTCTCCTATAAGGATAGGAGATTCGGGGTCCTGTGACTAACCAACCCAATAAGGGTGTACATTAGGCTATAAAATTATTTCCAAGAGTAAGAATTTCCAGCCTTTATAAACTGTTATTCAGTATTCTTTGACCTACACCACCTGAATGTCCAACGAGACACCCATTTTAGTTTGTTAATACTATAATTAGGCTTCTCCTATAAGGATAGGAGATTCGGGGTCCTGTGACTAACCCAGTAAGGGTGTACATTAGGCTATAAAATTATTTCCAAGAGTAAGAATTTCCAGCCTTTATAAACTGTTGTTCAGTATTCTTTGACCTACAGCACCTGAATGTCCAACGAGACACCCATTTTAGTTTGTTAATACTATAATTAGGCTTCTCCAATAAGGATAGGAGATTCGGGGTCCTGTGACTAACCCAATAAGGGTGTACATTAGGCTATAAAATTATTTCCAAGAGTAAGAATTTCCAGCCTTTATAAACTGTTGTTCAGTATTCTTTGACCTAAAGCACCTGAATGTCCAACGAGACACCCATTTTAGTTTGTTTATACTATAATTAGGCTTCTCCTATAAGGATAGGAGATTCGGGGTCCCGTGACTAACCTAATAAGGGTGTACATTAGGCTATAAAATTATTTCCAAGAGTAAGAATTTCCAGCCTTTATAAACTGTTGTTCAGTATTCTTTGACCTACAGCACCTGAATGTCCAACGAGACACCCATTTTAGTTTGTTAATACTATAATTAGGCTTCTCCAATAAGGATAGGAGATTCGGGGTCCTGTGACTAACCCAATAAGGGTGTACATTAGGCTATAAAATTATTTCCAAGAGTAAGAATTTCCAGCCTTTATAAACTGTTGTTCAGTATTCTTTGACCTACAGCACCTGAATGTCCAACGAGACACCCATTTTAGTTTGTTAATACTATAATTAGGCTTCTCCTATAAGGATAGGAGATTCGGGGTCCTGTGACTAACCCAGTAAGGGTGTACATTAGGCTATAAAATTATTTCCAAGAGTAAGAATTTCCAGCCTTTATAAACTGTTGTTCAGTATTCTTTGACCTACAGCACCTGAATGTCCAACGAGACACCCATTTTAGTTTGTTAATACTATAATTAGGCTTCTCCAATAAGGATAGGAGATTCGGGGTCCTGTGACTAACCCAATAAGGGTGTACATTAGGCTATAAAATTATTTCCAAGAGTAAGAATTTCCAGCCTTTATAAACTGTTGTTCAGTATTCTTTGACCTAAAGCACCTGAATGTCCAACGAGACACCCATTTTAGTTTGTTAATACTATAATTAGGCTTCTCCTATAAGGATAGGAGATTCGGGGTCCTGTGACTAACCCAGTAAGGGTGTACATTAGGCTATAAAATTATTTCCAAGAGTAAGAATTTCCAGCCTTTATAAACTGTTGTTCAGTATTCTTTGACCTACAGCACCTGAATGTCCAACGAGACACCCATTTTAGTTTGTTAATACTATAATTAGGCTTCTCCAATAAGGATAGGAGATTCGGGGTCCTGTGACTAACCCAATAAGGGTGTACATTAGGCTATAAAATTATATCCAAGAGTAAGAATTTCCAGCCTTTATAAACTGTTGTTCAGTATTCTTTGACCTACAGCACCTGAATGTCCAACGAGACACCCATTTTAGTTTGTTAATACTATAATTAGGCTTCTCCTATAAGGATAGGAGATTCGGGGTCCTGTGACTAACCCACTAAGGGTGTACATTAGGATATAAAATTATTTCCAAGAGTAAGAATTTCCAGCCTTTATAAACTGTTGTTCAGTATTCTTTGACCTACACCACCTGAATGTCCAACGAGACACCCATTTTAGTTTGTTAATACTATAATTAGGCTTCTCCTATAAGGATAGGAGATTCGGGGTCCTGTGACTAACCCAATAAGGGTGTACATTAGGCTATAAAATTATTTCCAAGAGTAAGAATTTCCAGCCTTTATAAACTGTTGTTCAGTATTCTTTGACCTAAAGCACCTGAATGTCCAACGAGACACCCATTTTAGTTTGTTTATACTATAATTAGGCTTCTCCTATAAGGATAGGAGATTCGGGGTCCTGTGACTAACCCAATAAGGGTGTACATTAGGCTATAAAATTATTTCCAAGAGTAAGAATTTCCAGCCTTTATAAACTGTTGTTCAGTATTCTTTGACCTACACCACCTGAATGTCCAACGAGACACCCATTTTAGTTTGTTAATACTATAATTAGGCTTCTCCTATAAGGATAGGAGATTCGGGGTCCTGTGACTAACCCAATAAGGGTGTACATTAGGCTATAAAATTATTTCCAAGAGTAAGAATTTCCAGCCTTTATAAACTGTTGTTCAGTATTCTTTGACCTACACCACCTGAATGTCCAACGAGACACCCATTTTAGTTTGTTAATACTATAATTAGGCTTCTCCTATAAGGATAGGAGATTCGGGGTCCTGTGACTAACCCAATAAGGGTGTACATTAGGCTATAAAATTATTTCCAAGAGTAAGAATTTCCAGCCTTTATAAACTGTTGTTCAGTATTCTTTGACCTACACCACCTGAATGTCCAACGAGACACCCATTTTAGTTTGTTAATACTATAATTAGGCTTCTCCTATAAGGATAGGAGATTCGGGGTCCCGTGACTAACCCAATAAGGGTGTACATTAGGCTATAAAATTATTTCCAAGAGTAAGAATTTCCAGCCTTTATAAACTGTTGTTCAGTATTCTTCGACCTACACCACCTGAATGTCCAACGAGACACCCATTTTAGTTTGTTAATACTATAATTAGGCTTCTCCTATAAGGATAGGAGATTCGGGGTCCTGTGACTAACCCAATAAGGGTGTACATTAGGCTATAAAATTATTTCCAAGAGTAAGAATTTCCAGCCTTTATAAACTGTTGTTCAGTATTCTTTGACCTACACCACCTGAATGTCCAACGAGCTACCCATTTTAGTTTGTTAATACTATAATTAGGCTTCTCCTATAAGGATAGGAGATTCGGGGTCCTGTGACTAACCCAATAAGGGTGTACATTAGGCTATAAAATTATTTCCAAGAGTAAGAATTTCCAGCCTTTATAAACTGTTGTTCAGTATTCTTTGACCTAAAGCACCTGAATGTCCAACGAGACACCCATTTTAGTTTGTTAATATTATAATTAGGCTTCTCCTATAAGGATAGGAGATTCGGGGTCCTGTGACTAACCAACCCAATAAGGGTGTACATTAGGCTATAAAATTATTTCCAAGAGTAAGAATTTCCAGCCTTTATAAACTGTTATTCAGTATTCTTTGACCTACAGTACCTGAATGTCCAACGAGATACCCATTTTTGTTTGTTAATACTATAATTAGGCTTCTCCTATATGGATAGGAGATTCGGGGTCCTGTGACTAACCCAATAAGGGTGTACATTAGGCTATAAAATTATTTCCAAGAGTAAGAATTTCCAGCCTTTATAAACTGTTGTTCAGTATTCTTTGACCTAAAGCACCTGAATGTCCAACGAGACACCCATTTTAGTTTGTTAATACTATAATTAGGCTTCTCCTATAAGGATAGGAGATTCGGGGTCCTATGACTAACCCAATAAGGGTGTACATTAGGCTATAAAATTATTTCCAAGAGTAAGAATTTCCAGCCTTTATAAACTGTTGTTCAGTATTCTTTGACCTACAGCACCTGAATGTCCAACGAGACACCCATTTTAGTTTGTTAATACTATAATTAGGCTTCTCCTATAAGGATAGGAGATTCGGGGTCCTGTGACTAACCAACCCAATAAGGGTGTACATAAGGCTATAAAATTATTTCCAAGAGTAAGAATTTCCAGCCTTTATAAACTGTTGATCAGTATTCTTTGACCTAAAGCACCTGAATGTCCAGCGAGACACCCATTTTAGTTTGTTAATACTATAATTAGGCTTCTCCTATAAGGATAGGAGATTCGGGGTCCTGTGACTAACCAACCCAATAAGGGTGTACATTAGGCTATAAAATTTTTTCCAAGAGAAAGAATTTCCAGCCTTTATAAACTGTTATTCAGTATTCTTTGACCTACAGTACCTGAATGTCCAATGAGATACCCATTTTTGTTTGTTAATACTATAATTAGGCTTCTCCTATAAGGATAGGAGATTCGGGGTCCTGTGACTAACCCAGTAAGGGTGTACATTAGGCTATAAAATTATTTCCAAGAGTAAGAATTTCCAGCCTTTATAAACTGTTGTTCAGTATTCTTTGACCTACAGCACCTGAATGTCCAACGAGACACCCATTTTAGTTTGTTAATACTATAATTAGGCTTCTCCTATAAGGATAGGAGATTCGGGGTCCTGTGACTAACCCAATAAGGGTGTACATTAGGCTATAAAATTATTTCCAAGAGTAAGAATTTCCAGCCTTTATAAACTGTTGTTCAGTATTCTTTGACCTAAAGCACCTGAATGTCCAACGAGACACCCATTTTAGTTTGTTTATACTATAATTAGGCTTCTCCTATAAGGATAGGAGATTCGGGGTCCTGTGACTAACCCAATAAGGGTGTACATTAGGCTATAAAATTATTTCCAAGAGTAAGAATTTCCAGCCTTTATAAACTGTTGTTCAGTATTCTTTGACCTACAGCACCTGAATGTCCAACTAGACACCCATTTTAGTTTGTTAATACTATAATTAGGCTTCTCCTATAAGGATAGGAGATTCGGGGTCCTGTGACTAACCCAATAAGGGTGTACATTAGGCTATAAAATTATTTCCAAGAGTAAGAATTTCCAGCCTTTATAAACTGTTGTTCAGTATTCTTTGACCTAAAGCACCTGAATGTCCAACGAGACACCCTTTTTAGTTTGTTAATATTATAATTAGGCTTCTCCTATAAGGATAGGAGATTCGGGGTCCTGTGACTAACCAACCCAATAAGGGTGTACATTAGGCTATAAAATTATTTCCAAGAGTAATAATTTCCAGCCTTTATAAACTGTAATTCAGTATTCTTTGACCTACACCACCTGAATGTCCAACGAGACACCCATTTTAGTTTGTTAATACTATAATTAGGCTTCTCCTATAAGGATAGGAGATTCGGGGTCCTGTGACTAACCCAGTAAGGGTGTACATTAGGCTATAAAATTATTTCCAAGAGTAAGAATTTCCAGCCTTTATAAACTGTTGTTCAGTATTCTTTGACCTACAGCACCTGAATGTCCAACGAGACACCCATTTTAGTTTGTTAATACTATAATTAGGCTTCTCCAATAAGGATAGGAGATTCGGGGTCCTGTGACTAACCCAATAAGGGTGTACATTAGGCTATAAAATTATTTCCAAGAGTAAGAATTTCCAGCCTTTATAAACTGTTGTTCAGTATTCTTTGACCTACACCACCTGAATGTCCAACGAGAAACCCATTTTAGTTTGTTAATACTATAATTAGGCTTCTCCTATAAGGATTGGAGATTCGGGGTCCTGTGACTAACCCAGTAAGGGTGTACATTAGGCTATAAAATTATTTCCAAGAGTAAGAATTTCCAGCCTTTATAAACTGTTGTTCAGTATTCTTTGACCTACAGCACCTGAATGTCCAACGTGACACCCATTTTAGTTTGTTAATACTATAATTAGGCTTCTCCTATAAGGATAGGAGATTCGGGGTCCTGTGACTAACCCAATAAGGGTGTACATTAGGCTATAAAATTATTTCCAAGAGTAAGAATTTCCAGCCTTTATAAACTGTTGTTCAGTATTCTTTGACCTACAGCACCTGAATGTCCAACTAGACACCCATTTTAGTTTGTTAATACTATAATTAGGCTTCTCCTATAAGGATAGGAGATTCGGGGTCCTGTGACTAACCCAATAAGGGTGTACATTAGGCTATAAAATTATTTCCAAGAGTAAGAATTTCCAGCCTTTACAAACTGTTGTTCAGTATTCTTTGACCTAAAGCACCTGAATGTCCAACGAGACACCCATTTTAGTTTGTTAATACTATAATTAGGCTTCTCCTATAAGGATAGGAGATTCGGGGTCCTGTGACTAACCAACCCAATAAGGGTGTACATTAGGCTATAAAATTATTTCCAAGAGTAAGAATTTCCAGCCTTTATAAACTGTTATTCAGTATTCTTTGACCTACACCACCTGAATGTCCAACGAGACACCCATTTTAGTTTGTTAATACTATAATTAGGCTTCTCCTATAAGGATAGGAGATTCGGGGTCCTGTGACTAACCCAGTAAGGGTGTACATTAGGCTATAAAATTATTTCCAAGAGTAAGAATTTCCAGCCTTTATAAACTGTTGTTCAGTATTCTTTGACCTACAGCACCTGAATGTCCAACGAGACACCCATTTTAGTTTGTTAATACTATAATTAGGCTTCTCCAATAAGGATAGGAGATTCGGGGTCCTGTGACTAACCCAATAAGGGTGTACATTAGGCTATAAAATTATTTCCAAGAGTAAGAATTTCCAGCCTTTATAAACTGTTGTTCAGTATTCTTTGACCTACACCACCTGAATGTCCAACGAGAAACCCATTTTAGTTTGTTAATACTATAATTAGGCTTCTCCTATAAGGATTGGAGATTCGGGGTCCTGTGACTAACCCAGTAAGGGTGTACATTAGGCTATAAAATTATTTCCAAGAGTAAGAATTTCCAGCCTTTATAAATTGTTGTTCAGTATTCTTTGACCTACAGCACCTGAATGTCCAACGAGACACCCATTTTAGTTTGTTAATACTATAATTAGGCTTCTCCAATAAGGATAGGAGATTCGGGGTCCTGTGACTAACCCAATAAGGGTGTACATTAGGCTATAAAATTATTTCCAAGAGTAAGAATTTCCAGCCTTTATAAACTGTTGTTCAGTATTCTTTGACCTACACCACCTGAATGTCCAACGAGAAACCCATTTTAGTTTGTTAATACTATAATTAGGCTTCTCCTATAAGGATTGGAGATTCGGGGTCCTGTGACTAACCCAGTAAGGGTGTACATTAGGCTATAAAATTATTTCCAAGAGTAAGAATTTCCAGCCTTTATAAACTGTTGTTCAGTATTCTTTGACCTACAGCACCTGAATGTCCAACGTGACACCCATTTTAGTTTGTTAATACTATAATTAGGCTTCTCCTATAAGGATAGGAGATTCGGGGTCCTGTGACTAACCCAATAAGGGTGTACATTAGGCTATAAAATTATTTCCAAGAGTAAGAATTTCCAGCCTTTATAAACTGTTGTTCAGTATTCTTTGACCTACAGCACCTGAATGTCCAACTAGACACCCATTTTAGTTTGTTAATACTATAATTAGGCTTCTCCTATAAGGATAGGAGATTCGGGGTCCTGTGACTAACCCAATAAGGGTGTACATTAGGCTATAAAATTATTTCCAAGAGTAAGAATTTCCAGCCTTTACAAACTGTTGTTCAGTATTCTTTGACCTAAAGCACCTGAATGTCCAACGAGACACCCATTTTAGTTTGTTAATACTATAATTAGGCTTCTCCTATAAGGATAGGAGATTCGGGGTCCTGTGACTAACCAACCCAATAAGGGTGTACATTAGGCTATAAAATTATTTCCAAGAGTAAGAATTTCCAGCCTTTATAAACTGTTATTCAGTATTCTTTGACCTACACCACCTGAATGTCCAACGAGACACCCATTTTAGTTTGTTAATACTATAATTAGGCTTCTCCTATAAGGATAGGAGATTCGGGGTCCTGTGACTAACCCAGTAAGGGTGTACATTAGGCTATAAAATTATTTCCAAGAGTAAGAATTTCCAGCCTTTATAAACTGTTGTTCAGTATTCTTTGACCTACAGCACCTGAATGTCCAACGAGACACCCATTTTAGTTTGTTAATACTATAATTAGGCTTCTCCAATAAGGATAGGAGATTCGGGGTCCTGTGACTAACCCAATAAGGGTGTACATTAGGCTATAAAATTATTTCCAAGAGTAAGAATTTCCAGCCTTTATAAACTGTTGTTCAGTATTCTTTGACCTACACCACCTGAATGTCCAACGAGAAACCCATTTTAGTTTGTTAATACTATAATTAGGCTTCTCCTATAAGGATTGGAGATTCGGGGTCCTGTGACTAACCCAGTAAGGGTGTACATTAGGCTATAAAATTATTTCCAAGAGTAAGAATTTCCAGCCTTTATAAATTGTTGTTCAGTATTCTTTGACCTACAGCACCTGAATGTCCAACGAGACACCCATTTTAGTTTGTTAATACTATAATTAGGCTTCTCCAATAAGGATAGGAGATTCGGGGTCCTGTGACTAACCCAATAAGGGTGTACATTAGGCTATAAAATTATTTCCAAGAGTAAGAATTTCCAGCCTTTATAAACTGTTGTTCAGTATTCTTTGACCTACACCACCTGAATGTCCAACGAGAAACCCATTTTAGTTTGTTAATACTATAATTAGGCTTCTCCTATAAGGATTGGAGATTCGGGGTCCTGTGACTAACCCAATAAGGGTGTACATTAGGCTATAAAATTATTTCCAAGAGTAAGAATTTCCAGCCTTTACAAACTGTTGTTCAGTATTCTTTGACCTAAAGCACCTGAATGTCCAACGAGACACCCATTTTAGTTTGTTAATACTATAATTAGGCTTCTCCTATAAGGATAGGAGATTCGGGGTCCTGTGACTAACCAACCCAATAAGGGTGTACATTAGGCTATAAAATTATTTCCAAGAGTAAGAATTTCCAGCCTTTATAAACTGTTATTCAGTATTCTTTGACCTACACCACCTGAATGTCCAACGAGACACCCATTTTAGTTTGTTAATACTATAATTAGGCTTCTCCTATAAGGATAGGAGATTCGGGGTCCTGTGACTAACCCAGTAAGGGTGTACATTAGGCTATAAAATTATTTCCAAGAGTAAGAATTTCCAGCCTTTATAAACTGTTGTTCAGTATTCTTTGACCTACAGCACCTGAATGTCCAACGAGACACCCATTTTAGTTTGTTAATACTATAATTAGGCTTCTCCAATAAGGATAGGAGATTCGGGGTCCTGTGACTAACCCAATAAGGGTGTACATTAGGCTATAAAATTATTTCCAAGAGTAAGAATTTCCAGCCTTTATAAACTGTTGTTCAGTATTCTTTGACCTACACCACCTGAATGTCCAACGAGAAACCCATTTTAGTTTGTTAATACTATAATTAGGCTTCTCCTATAAGGATTGGAGATTCGGGGTCCTGTGACTAACCCAGTAAGGGTGTACATTAGGCTATAAAATTATTTCCAAGAGTAAGAATTTCCAGCCTTTATAAACTGTTGTTCAGTATTCTTTGACCTACAGCACCTGAATGTCCAACGTGACACCCATTTTAGTTTGTTAATACTATAATTAGGCTTCTCCTATAAGGATAGGAGATTCGGGGTCCTGTGACTAACCCAATAAGGGTGTACATTAGGCTATAAAATTATTTCCAAGAGTAAGAATTTCCAGCCTTTATAAACTGTTGTTCAGTATTCTTTGACCTAAAGCACCTGAATGTCCAACGAGACACCCATTTTAGTTTGTTAATACTATAATTAGGCTTCTCCTATAAGGATAGGAGATTCGGGGTCCTGTGACTAACCAACCCAATAAGGGTGTACATTAGGCTATAAAATTATTTCCAAGAGTAAGAATTTCCAGCCTTTATAAACTGTTGTTCAGTATTCTTTGACCTACAGCACCTGAATGTCCAACTAGACACCCATTTTAGTTTGTTAATACTATAATTAGGCTTCTCCTATAAGGATAGGAGATTCGGGGTCCTGTGACTAACCCAATAAGGGTGTACATTAGGCTATAAAATTATTTCCAAGAGTAAGAATTTCCAGCCTTTATAAACTGTTGTTCAGTATTCTTTGACCTAAAGCACCTGAATGTCCAACGAGACACCCATTTTAGTTTGTTAATACTATAATTAGGCTTCTCCTATAAGGATAGGAGATTCGGGGTCCTGTGACTAACCAACCAAATAAGGGTGTACATTAGGCTATAAAATTATTTCCAAGAGTAAGAATTTCCAGCCTTTATAAACTGTTATTCAGTATTCTTTGACCTACACCACCTGAATGTCCAACGAGACACCCATTTTAGTTTGTTAATACTATAATTAGGCTTCTCCTATAAGGATAGGAGATTCGGGGTCCTGTGACTAACCCAGTAAGGGTGTACATTAGGCTATAAAATTATTTCCAAGAGTAAGAATTTCCAGCCTTTATAAACTGTTGTTCAGTATTCTTTGACCTACAGCACCTGAATGTCCAACTAGACACCCATTTTAGTTTGTTAATACTATAATTAGGCTTCTCCTATAAGGATAGGAGATTCGGGGTCCTGTGACTAACCCAATAAGGGTGTACATTAGGCTATAAAATTATTTCCAAGAGTAAGAATTTCCAGCCTTTATAAACTGTTGTTCAGTATTCTTTGACCTAAAGCACCTGAATGTCCAACGAGACACCCATTTTAGTTTGTTAATACTATAATTAGGCTTCTCCTATAAGGATAGGAGATTCGGGGTCCTGTGACTAACCAACCCAATAAGGGTGTACATTAGGCTATAAAATTATTTCCAAGAGTAAGAATTTCCAGCCTTTATAAACTGTTGTTCAGTATTCTTTGACCTACAGCACCTGAATGTCCAACTAGACACCCATTTTAGTTTGTTAATACTATAATTAGGCTTCTCCTATAAGGATAGGAGATTCGGGGTCCTGTGACTAACCCAATAAGGGTGTACATTAGGCTATAAAATTATTTCCAAGAGTAAGAATTTCCAGCCTTTATAAACTGTTGTTCAGTATTCTTTGACCTAAAGCACCTGAATGTCCAACGAGACACCCATTTTAGTTTGTTAATACTATAATTAGGCTTCTCCTATAAGGATAGGAGATTCGGGGTCCTGTGACTAACCAACCCAATAAGGGTGTACATTAGGCTATAAATTATTTCCAAGAGTAAGAATTTCCAGCCTTTATAAACTGTTATTCAGTATTCTTTGACCTACACCACCTGAATGTCCAACGAGACACCCATTTTAGTTTGTTAATACTATAATTAGGCTTCTCCTATAAGGATAGGAGATTCGGGGTCCTGTGACTAACCCAGTAAGGGTGTACATTAGGCTATAAAATTATTTCCAAGAGTAAGAATTTCCAGCCTTTATAAACTGTTGTTCAGTATTCTTTGACCTACAGCACCTGAATGTCCAACTAGACACCCATTTTAGTTTGTTAATACTATAATTAGGCTTCTCCTATAAGGATAGGAGATTCGGGGTCCTGTGACTAACCCAATAAGGGTGTACATTAGGCTATAAAATTATTTCCAAGAGTAAGAATTTCCAGCCTTTATAAACTGTTGTTCAGTATTCTTTGACCTAAAGCACCTGAATGTCCAACGAGACACCCATTTTAGTTTGTTAATACTATAATTAGGCTTCTCCTATAAGGATAGGAGATTCGGGGTCCTGTGACTAACCAACCCAATAAGGGTGTACATTAGGCTATAAAATTATTTCCAAGAGTAAGAATTTCCAGCCTTTATAAACTGTAATTCAGTATTCTTTGACCTACACCACCTGAATGTCCAACGAGACACCCATTTTAGTTTGTTAATACTATAATTAGGCTTCTCCTATAAGGATAGGAGATTCGGGGTCCTGTGACTAACCCAGTAAGGGTGTACATTAGGCTATAAAATTATTTCCAAGAGTAAGAATTTCCAGCCTTTATAAACTGTTGTTCAGTATTCTTTGACCTACAGCACCTGAATGTCCAACTAGACACCCATTTTAGTTTGTTAATACTATAATTAGGCTTCTCCTATAAGGATAGGAGATTCGGGGTCCTGTGACTAACCCAATAAGGGTGTACATTAGGCTATAAAATTATTTCCAAGAGTAAGAATTTCCAGCCTTTATAAACTGTTGTTCAGTATTCTTTGACCTAAAGCACCTGAATGTCCAACGAGACACCCATTTTAGTTTGTTAAAACTATAATTAGGCTTCTCCTATAAGGATAGGAGATTCGGGGTCCTGTGACTAACCAACCCAATAAGGGTGTACATTAGGCTATAAAATTATTTCCAAGAGTAAGAATTTCCAGCCTTTATAAACTGTTGTTCAGTATTCTTTGACCTACAGCACCTGAATGTCCAACTAGACACCCATTTTAGTTTGTTAATACTATAATTAGGCTTCTCCTATAAGGATAGGAGATTCGGGGTCCTGTGACTAACCCAATAAGGGTGTACATTAGGCTATAAAATTATTTCCAAGAGTAAGAATTTCCAGCCTTTATAAACTGTTGTTCAGTATTCTTTGACCTAAAGCACCTGAATGTCCAACGAGACACCCATTTTAGTTTGTTAATACTATAATTAGGCTTCTCCTATAAGGATAGGAGATTCGGGGTCCTGTGACTAACCAACCCAATAAGGGTGTACATTAGGCTATAAATTATTTCCAAGAGTAAGAATTTCCAGCCTTTATAAACTGTTATTCAGTATTCTTTGACCTACACCACCTGAATGTCCAACGAGACACCCATTTTAGTTTGTTAATACTATAATTAGGCTTCTCCTATAAGGATAGGAGATTCGGGGTCCTGTGACTAACCCAGTAAGGGTGTACATTAGGCTATAAAATTATTTCCAAGAGTAAGAATTTCCAGCCTTTATAAACTGTTGTTCAGTATTCTTTGACCTACAGCACCTGAATGTCCAACTAGACACCCATTTTAGTTTGTTAATACTATAATTAGGCTTCTCCTATAAGGATAGGAGATTCGGGGTCCTGTGACTAACCCAATAAGGGTGTACATTAGGCTATAAAATTATTTCCAAGAGTAAGAATTTCCAGCCTTTATAAACTGTTGTTCAGTATTCTTTGACCTAAAGCACCTGAATGTCCAACGAGACACCCATTTTAGTTTGTTAATACTATAATTAGGCTTCTCCTATAAGGATAGGAGATTCGGGGTCCTGTGACTAACCAACCCAATAAGGGTGTACATTAGGCTATAAAATTATTTCCAAGAGTAAGAATTTCCAGCCTTTATAAACTGTAATTCAGTATTCTTTGACCTACACCACCTGAATGTCCAACGAGACACCCATTTTAGTTTGTTAATACTATAATTAGGCTTCTCCTATAAGGATAGGAGATTCGGGGTCCTGTGACTAACCCAGTAAGGGTGTACATTAGGCTATAAAATTATTTCCAAGAGTAAGAATTTCCAGCCTTTATAAACTGTTGTTCAGTATTCTTTGACCTACAGCACCTGAATGTCCAACGAGACACCCATTTTAGTTTGTTAATACTATAATTAGGCTTCTCCAATAAGGATAGGAGATTCGGGGTCCTGTGACTAACCCAATAAGGGTGTACATTAGGCTATAAAATTATTTCCAAGAGTAAGAATTTACAGCCTTTATAAACTGTTGTTCAGTATTCTTTGACCTACACCACCTGAATGTCCAACGAGAAACCCATTTTAGTTTGTTAATACTATAATTAGGCTTCTCCTATAAGGATTGGAGATTCGGGGTCCTGTGACTAACCCAGTAAGGGTGTACATTAGGCTATAAAATTATTTCCAAGAGTAAGAATTTCCAGCCTTTATAAACTGTTGTTCAGTATTCTTTGACCTACAGCACCTGAATGTCCAACGTGACACCCATTTTAGTTTGTTAATACTATAATTAGGCTTCTCCTATAAGGATAGGAGATTCGGGGTCCTGTGACTAACCCAATAAGGGTGTACATTAGGCTATAAAATTATTTCCAAGAGTAAGAATTTCCAGCCTTTATAAACTGTTGTTCAGTATTCTTTGACCTACAGCACCTGAATGTCCAACTAGACACCCATTTTAGTTTGTTAATACTATAATTAGGCTTCTCCTATAAGGATAGGAGATTCGGGGTCCTGTGACTAACCCAATAAAGGTGTACATTAGGCTATAAAATTATTTCCAAGAGTAAGAATTTCCAGCCTTTACAAACTGTTGTTCAGTATTCTTTGACCTAAAGCACCTGAATGTCCAACGAGACACCCATTTTAGTTTGTTAATACTATAAATAGGCTTCTCCTATAAGGATAGGAGATTCGGGGTCCTGTGACTAACCAACCCAATAAGGGTGTACATTAGGCTATAAAATTATTTCCAAGAGTAAGAATTTCCAGCCTTTATAAACTGTTATTCAGTATTCTTTGACCTACACCACCTGAATGTCCAACGAGACACCCATTTTAGTTTGTTAATACTATAATTAGGCTTCTCCTATAAGGATAGGAGATTCGGGGTCCTGTGACTAACCCAGTAAGGGTGTACATTAGGCTATAAAATTATTTCCAAGAGTAAGAATTTCCAGCCTTTATAAACTGTTGTTCAGTATTCTTTGACCTACAGCACCTGAATGTCCAACGAGACACCCATTTTAGTTTGTTAATACTATAATTAGGCTTCTCCAATAAGGATAGGAGATTCGGGGTCCTGTGACTAACCCAATAAGGGTGTACATTAGGCTATAAAATTATTTCCAAGAGTAAGAATTTCCAGCCTTTATAAACTGTTGTTCAGTATTCTTTGACCTACACCACCTGAATGTCCAACGAGAAACCCATTTTAGTTTGTTAATACTATAATTAGGCTTCTCCTATAAGGATTGGAGATTCGGGGTCCTGTGACTAACCCAGTAAGGGTGTACATTAGGCTATAAAATTATTTCCAAGAGTAAGAATTTCCAGCCTTTATAAACTGTTGTTCAGTATTCTTTGACCTACAGCACCTGAATGTCCAACGTGACACCCATTTTAGTTTGTTAATACTATAATTAGGCTTCTCCTATAAGGATAGGAGATTCGGGGTCCTGTGACTAACCCAATAAGGGTGTACATTAGGCTATAAAATTATTTCCAAGAGTAAGAATTTCCAGCCTTTATAAACTGTTGTTCAGTATTCTTTGACCTACAGCACCTGAATGTCCAACTAGACACCCATTTTAGTTTGTTAATACTATAATTAGGCTTCTCCTATAAGGATAGGAGATTCGGGGTCCTGTGACTAACCCAATAAGGGTGTACATTAGGCTATAAAATTATTTCCAAGAGTAAGAATTTCCAGCCTTTACAAACTGTTGTTCAGTATTCTTTGACCTAAAGCACCTGAATGTCCAACGAGACACCCATTTTAGTTTGTTAATACTATAATTAGGCTTCTCCTATAAGGATAGGAGATTCGGGGTCCTGTGACTAACCAACCCAATAAGGGTGTACATTAGGCTATAAAATTATTTCCAAGAGTAAGAATTTCCAGCCTTTATAAACTGTTATTCAGTATTCTTTGACCTACACCACCTGAATGTCCAACGAGACACCCATTTTAGTTTGTTAATACTATAATTAGGCTTCTCCTATAAGGATAGGAGATTCGGGGTCCTGTGACTAACCCAGTAAGGGTGTACATTAGGCTATAAAATTATTTCCAAGAGTAAGAATTTCCAGCCTTTATAAACTGTTGTTCAGTATTCTTTGACCTACAGCACCTGAATGTCCAACGAGACACCCATTTTAGTTTGTTAATACTATAATTAGGCTTCTCCAATAAGGATAGGAGATTCGGGGTCCTGTGACTAACCCAATAAGGGTGTACATTAGGCTATAAAATTATTTCCAAGAGTAAGAATTTCCAGCCTTTATAAACTGTTGTTCAGTATTCTTTGACCTAAAGCACCTGAATGTCCAACGAGACACCCATTTTAGTTTGTTAATACTATAATTAGGCTTCTCCTATAAGGATAGGAGATTCGGGGTCCTGTGACTAACCAACCCAATAAGGGTGTACATTAGGCTATAAAATTATTTCCAAGAGTAAGAATTTCCAGCCTTTATAAACTGTAATTCAGTATTCTTTGACCTACACCACCTGAATGTCCAACGAGACACCCATTTTAGTTTGTTAATACTATAATTAGGCTTCTCCTATAAGGATAGGAGATTCGGGGTCCTGTGACTAACCCAGTAAGGGTGTACATTAGGCTATAAAATTATTTCCAAGAGTAAGAATTTCCAGCCTTTATAAACTGTTGTTCAGTATTCTTTGACCTACAGCACCTGAATGTCCAACGAGACACCCATTTTTGTTTGTTAATACTATAATTAGGCTTCTCCAATAAGGATAGGAGATTCGGGGTCCTGTGACTAACCCAATAAGGGTGTACATTAGGCTATAAAATTATTTCCAAGAGTAAGAATTTCCAGCCTTTATAAACTGTTGTTCAGTATTCTTTGACCTACACCACCTGAATGTCCAACGAGAAACCCATTTTAGTTTGTTAATACTATAATTAGGCTTCTCCTATAAGGATTGGAGATTCGGGGTCCTGTGACTAACCCAGTAAGGGTGTACATTAGGCTATAAAATTATTTCCAAGAGTAAGAATTTCCAGCCTTTATAAACTGTTGTTCAGTATTCTTTGACCTACAGCACCTGAATGTCCAACGTGACACCCATTTTAGTTTGTTTATACTATAATTAGGCTTCTCCTATAAGGATAGGAGATTCGGGGTCCTATGACTAACCCAATAAGGGTGTACATTAGGCTATAAAATTATTTCCAAGAGTAAGAATTTCCAGCCTTTATAAACTGTTGTTCAGTATTCTTTGACCTAAAGCACCTGAATGTCCAACGAGACACCCATTTTAGTTTGTTAATACTATAATTAGGCTTCTCCTATAAGGATAGGAGATTCGGGGTCCTGTGACTAACCAACCCAATAAGGGTGTACATTAGGCTATAAAATTATTTCCAAGAGTAAGAATTTCCAGCCTTTATAAACTGTTATTCAGTATTCTTTGACCTACACCACCTGAATGTCCAACGAGACACCCATTTTAGTTTGTTAATACTATAATTAGGCTTCTCCTATAAGGATAGGAGATTCGGGGTCCTGTGACTAACCCAGTAAGGGTGTACATTAGGCTATAAAATTATTTCCAAGAGTAAGAATTTCCAGCCTTTATAAACTGTTGTTCAGTATTCTTTGACCTACAGCACCTGAATGTCCAACGAGACACCCATTTTAGTTTGTTAATACTATAATTAGGCTTCTCCAATAAGGATAGGAGATTCGGGGTCCTGTGACTAACCCAATAAGGGTGTACATTAGGCTATAAAATTATTTCCAAGAGTAAGAATTTCCAGCCTTTATAAACTGTTGTTCAGTATTCTTTGACCTAAAGCACCTGAATGTCCAACGAGACACCCATTTTAGTTTGTTAATACTATAATTAGGCTTCTCCTATAAGGATAGGAGATTCGGGGTCCTGTGACTAACCAACCCAATAAGGGTGTACATTAGGCTATAAAATTATTTCCAAGAGTAAGAATTTCCAGCCTTTATAAACTGTAATTCAGTATTCTTTGACCTACACCACCTGAATGTCCAACGAGACACCCATTTTAGTTTGTTAATACTATAATTAGGCTTCTCCTATAAGGATAGGAGATTCGGGGTCCTGTGACTAACCCAGTAAGGGTGTACATTAGGCTATAAAATTATTTCCAAGAGTAAGAATTTCCAGCCTTTATAAACTGTTGTTCAGTATTCTTTGACCTACAGCACCTGAATGTCCAACGAGACACCCATTTTAGTTTGTTAATACTATAATTAGGCTTCTCCAATAAGGATAGGAGATTCGGGGTCCTGTGACTAACCCAATAAGGGTGTACATTAGGCTATAAAATTATTTCCAAGAGTAAGAATTTCCAGCCTTTATAAACTGTTGTTCAGTATTCTTTGACCTACACCACCTGAATGTCCAACGAGAAACCCATTTTAGTTTGTTAATACTATAATTAGGCTTCTCCTATAAGGATTGGAGATTCGGGGTCCTGTGACTAACCCAGTAAGGGTGTACATTAGGCTATAAAATTATTTCCAAGAGTAAGAATTTCCAGCCTTTATAAACTGTTGTTCAGTATTCTTTGACCTACAGCACCTGAATGTCCAACGTGACACCCATTTTAGTTTGTTAATACTATAATTAGGCTTCTCCTATAAGGATAGGAGATTCGGGGTCCTGTGACTAACCCAATAAGGGTGTACATTAGGCTATAAAATTATTTCCAAGAGTAAGAATTTCCAGCCTTTATAAACTGTTGTTCAGTATTCTTTGACCTACAGCACCTGAATGTCCAACTAGACACCCATTTTAGTTTGTTAATACTATAATTAGGCTTCTCCTATAAGGATAGGAGATTCGGGGTCCTGTGACTAACCCAGTAAGGGTGTACATTAGGCTATAAAATTATTTCCAAGAGTAAGAATTTCCAGCCTTTACAAACTGTTGTTCAGTATTCTTTGACCTAAAGCACCTGAATGTCCAACGAGACACCCATTTTAGTTTGTTAATACTATAATTAGGCTTCTCCTATAAGGATAGGAGATTCGGGGTCCTGTGACTAACCCAATAAGGGTGTACATTAGGCTATAAAATTATTTCCAAGAGTAAGAATTTCCAGCCTTTATAAACTGTAATTCAGTATTCTTTGACCTACACCACCTGAATGTCCAACGAGACACCCATTTTAGTTTGTTAATACTATAATTAGGCTTCTCCTATAAGGATAGGAGATTCGGGGTCCTGTGACTAACCCAGTAAGGGTGTACATTAGGCTATAAAATTATTTCCAAGAGTAAGAATTTCCAGCCTTTATAAACTGTTGTTCAGTATTCTTTGACCTACAGCACCTGAATGTCCAACGAGACACCCATTTTAGTTTGTTAATACTATAATTAGGCTTCTCCAATAAGGATAGGAGATTCGGGGTCCTGTGACTAACCCAATAAGGGTGTACATTAGGCTATAAAATTATTTCCAAGAGTAAGAATTTCCAGCCTTTATAAACTGTTGTTCAGTATTCTTTGACCTAAAGCACCTGAATGTCCAACGAGACACCCATTTTAGTTTGTTAATACTATAATTAGGCTTCTCCTATAAGGATAGGAGATTCGGGGTCCTGTGACTAACCAACCCAATAAGGGTGTACATTAGGCTATAAAATTATTTCCAAGAGTAAGAATTTCTAGCCTTTATAAACTGTAATTCAGTATTCTTTGACCTACACCACCTGAATGTCCAACGTGACACCCATTTTAGTTTGTTAATACTATAATTAGGCTTCTCCTATAAGGATAGGAGATTCGGGGTCCTGTGACTAACCCAGTAAGGGTGTACATTAGGCTATAAAATTATTTCCAAGAGTAAGAATTTCCAGCCTTTATAAACTGTTGTTCAGTATTCTTTGACCTACAGCACCTGAATGTCCAACGAGACACCCATTTTAGTTTGTTAATACTATAATTAGGCTTCTCCAATAAGGATAGGAGATTCGGGGTCCTGTGACTAACCCAATAAGGGTGTACATTAGGCTATAAAATTATTTCCAAGAGTAAGAATTTCCAGCCTTTATAAACTGTTGTTCAGTATTCTTTGACCTACACCACCTGAATGTCCAACGAGAAACCCATTTTAGTTTGTTAATACTATAATTAGGCTTCTCCTATAAGGATTGGAGATTCGGGGTCCTGTGACTAACCCAGTAAGGGTGTACATTAGGCTATAAAATTATTTCCAAGAGTAAGAATTTCCAGCCTTTATAAACTGTTGTTCAGTATTCTTTGACCTACAGCACCTGAATGTCCAACGTGACACCCATTTTAGTTTGTTAATACTATAATTAGGCTTCTCCTATAAGGATAGGAGATTCGGGGTCCTGTGACTAACCCAATAAGGGTGTACATTAGGCTATAAAATTATTTCCAAGAGTAAGAATTTCCAGCCTTTATAAACTGTTGTTCAGTATTCTTTGACCTACAGCACCTGAATGTCCAACTAGACACCCATTTTAGTTTGTTAATACTATAATTAGGCTTCTCCTATAAGGATAGGAGATTCGGGGTCCTGTGACTAACCCAATAAGGGTGTACATTAGGCTATAAAATTATTTCCAAGAGTAAGAATTTCCAGCCTTTACAAACTGTTGTTCAGTATTCTTTGACCTAAAGCACCTGAATGTCCAACGAGACACCCATTTTAGTTTGTTAATACTATAATTAGGCTTCTCCTATAAGGATAGGAGATTCGGGGTCCTGTGACTAACCCAATAAGGGTGTACATTAGGCTATAAAATTATTTCCAAGAGTAAGAATTTCCAGCCTTTATAAACTGTTGTTCAGTATTCTTTGACCTAAAGCACCTGAATGTCCAACGAGACACCCATTTTAGTTTGTTAATACTATAATTAGGCTTCTCCTATAAGGATAGGAGATTCGGGGTCCTGTGACTAACCAACCCAATAAGGGTGTACATTAGGCTATAAAATTATTTCCAAGAGTAAGAATTTCCAGCCTTTATAAACTGTTGTTCAGTATTCTTTGACCTACACCACCTGAATGTCCAACGAGAAACCCATTTTAGTTTGTTAATACTATAATTAGGCTTCTCCTATAAGGATTGGAGATTCGGGGTCCTGTGACTAACCCAGTAAGGGTGTACATTAGGCTATAAAATTATTTCCAAGAGTAAGAATTTCCAGCCTTTATAAACTGTTGTTCAGTATTCTTTGACCTACAGCACCTGAATGTCCAACGTGACACCCATTTTAGTTTGTTAATACTATAATTAGGCTTCTCCTATAAGGATAGGAGATTCGGGGTCCTGTGACTAACCCAATAAGGGTGTACATTAGGCTATAAAATTATTTCCAAGAGTAAGAATTTCCAGCCTTTATAAACTGTTGTTCAGTATTCTTTGACCTACAGCACCTGAATGTCCAACTAGACACCCATTTTAGTTTGTTAATACTATAATTAGGCTTCTCCTATAAGGATAGGAGATTCGGGGTCCTGTGACTAACCCAATAAGGGTGTACATTAGGCTATAAAATTATTTCCAAGAGTAAGAATTTCCAGCCTTTACAAACTGTTGTTCAGTATTCTTTGACCTAAAGCACCTGAATGTCCAACGAGACACCCATTTTAGTTTGTTAATACTATAATTAGGCTTCTCCTATAAGGATAGGAGATTCGGGGTCCTGTGACTAACCCAATAAGGGTGTACATTAGGCTATAAAATTATTTCCAAGAGTAAGAATTTCCAGCCTTTATAAACTGTTGTTCAGTATTCTTTGACCTAAAGCACCTGAATGTCCAACGAGACACCCATTTTAGTTTGTTAATACTATAATTAGGCTTCTCCTATAAGGATAGGAGATTCGGGGTCCTGTGACTAACCAACCCAATAAGGGTGTACATTAGGCTATAAAATTATTTCCAAGAGTAAGAATTTCCAGCCTTTATAAACTGTAATTCAGTATTCTTTGACCTACACCACCTGAATGTCCAACGAGACACCCATTTTAGTTTGTTAATACTATAATTAGGCTTCTCCTATAAGGATAGGAGATTCGGGGTCCTGTGACTAACCCAGTAAGGGTGTACATTAGGCTATAAAATTATTTCCAAGAGTAAGAATTTCCAGCCTTTATAAACTGTTGTTCAGTATTCTTTGACCTACAGCACCTGAATGTCCAACGAGACACCCATTTTAGTTTGTTAATACTATAATTAGGCTTCTCCAATAAGGATAGGAGATTCGGGGTCCTGTGACTAACCCAATAAGGGTGTACATTAGGCTATAAAATTATTTCCAAGAGTAAGAATTTCCAGCCTTTATAAACTGTTGTTCAGTATTCTTTGACCTACACCACCTGAATGTCCAACGAGAAACCCATTTTAGTTTGTTAATACTATAATTAGGCTTCTCCTATAAGGATTGGAGATTCGGGGTCCTGTGACTAACCCAGTAAGGGTGTACATTAGGCTATAAAATTATTTCCAAGAGTAAGAATTTCCAGCCTTTATAAACTGTTGTTCAGTATTCTTTGACCTACAGCACCTGAATGTCCAACGTGACACCCATTTTAGTTTGTTAATACTATAATTAGGCTTCTCCTATAAGGATAGGAGATTCGGGGTCCTGTGACTAACCCAATAAGGGTGTACATTAGGCTATAAAATTATTTCCAAGAGTAAGAATTTCCAGCCTTTATAAACTGTTGTTCAGTATTCTTTGACCTACAGCACCTGAATGTCCAACTAGACACCCATTTTAGTTTGTTAATACTATAATTAGGCTTCTCCTATAAGGATAGGAGATTCGGGGTCCTGTGACTAACCCAATAAGGGTGTACATTAGGCTATAAAATTATTTCCAAGAGTAAGAATTTCCAGCCTTTACAAACTGTTGTTCAGTATTCTTTGACCTAAAGCACCTGAATGTCCAACGAGACACCCATTTTAGTTTGTTAATACTATAATTAGGCTTCTCCTATAAGGATAGGAGATTCGGGGTCCTGTGACTAACCAACCCAATAAGGGTGTACATTAGGCTATAAAATTATTTCCAAGAGTAAGAATTTCCAGCCTTTATAAACTGTTATTCAGTATTCTTTGACCTACACCACCTGAATGTCCAACGAGACACCCATTTTAGTTTGTTAATACTATAATTAGGCTTCTCCTATAAGGATAGGAGATTCGGGGTCCTGTGACTAACCCAGTAAGGGTGTACATTAGGCTATAAAATTATTTCCAAGAGTAAGAATTTCCAGCCTTTATAAACTGTTGTTCAGTATTCTTTGACCTACAGCACCTGAATGTCCAACGAGACACCCATTTTAGTTTGTTAATACTATAATTAGGCTTCTCCAATAAGGATAGGAGATTCGGGGTCCTGTGACTAACCCAATAAGGGTGTACATTAGGCTATAAAATTATTTCCAAGAGTAAGAATTTCCAGCCTTTATAAACTGTTGTTCAGTATTCTTTGACCTACACCACCTGAATGTCCAACGAGAAACCCATTTTAGTTTGTTAATACTATAATTAGGCTTCTCCTATAAGGATTGGAGATTCGGGGTCCTGTGACTAACCCAGTAAGGGTGTACATTAGGCTATAAAATTATTTCCAAGAGTAAGAATTTCCAGCCTTTATAAACTGTTGTTCAGTATTCTTTGACCTACAGCACCTGAATGTCCAACGTGACACCCATTTTAGTTTGTTAATACTATAATTAGGCTTCTCCTATAAGGATAGGAGATTCGGGGTCCTGTGACTAACCCAATAAGGGTGTACATTAGGCTATAAAATTATTTCCAAGAGTAAGAATTTCCAGCCTTTATAAACTGTTGTTCAGTATTCTTTGACCTACAGCACCTGAATGTCCAACTAGACACCCATTTTAGTTTGTTAATACTATAATTAGGCTTCTCCTATAAGGATAGGAGATTCGGGGTCCTGTGACTAACCCAATAAGGGTGTACATTAGGCTATAAAATTATTTCCAAGAGTAAGAATTTCCAGCCTTTATAAACTGTTGTTCAGTATTCTTTGACCTAAAGCACCTGAATGTCCAACGAGACACCCATTTTAGTTTGTTAATACTATAATTAGGCTTCTCCTATAAGGATAGGAGATTCGGGGTCCTGTGACTAACCAACCCAATAAGGGTGTACATTAGGCTATAAAATTATTTCCAAGAGTAAGAATTTCCAGCCTTTATAAACTGTTATTCAGTATTCTTTGACCTACACCACCTGAATGTCCAACGAGACACCCATTTTAGTTTGTTAATACTATAATTAGGCTTCTCCTATAAGGATAGGAGATTCGGGGTCCTGTGACTAACCCAGTAAGGGTGTACATTAGGCTATAAAATTATTTCCAAGAGTAGGAATTTCCAGCCTTTATAAACTGTTGTTCAGTATTCTTTGACCTACAGCACCTGAATGTCCAACTAGACACCCATTTTAGTTTGTTAATACTATAATTAGGCTTCTCCTATAAGGATAGGAGATTCGGGGTCCTGTGACTAACCCAATAAGGGTGTACATTAGGCTATAAAATTATTTCCAAGAGTAAGAATTTCCAGCCTTTATAAACTGTTGTTCAGTATTCTTTGACCTACAGTACCTGAATGTCCAACGAGACACCCATTTTAGTTTGTTAATACTATAATTAGGCTTCTCCTATAAGGATAGGAGATTCGGGGTCCTGTGACTAACCCAATAAGGGTGTACATTAGGCTATAAAATTATTTCCAAGAGTAAGAATTTCCAGCCTTTATAAACTGTTGTTCAGTATTCTTTGACCTAAAGCACCTGAATGTCCAACGAGACACCCATTTTAGTTTGTTAATACTATAATTAGGCTTCTCCTATAAGGATAGGAGATTCGGGGTCCTGTGACTAACCAACCCAATAAGGGTGTACATTAGGCTATAAAATTATTTCCAAGAGTAAGAATTTCCAGCCTTTATAAACTGTTATTCAGTATTCTTTGACCTACACCACCTGAATGTCCAACGAGACACCCATTTTAGTTTGTTAATACTATAATTAGGCTTCTCCTATAAGGATAGGAGATTCGGGGTCCTGTGACTAACCCAGTAAGGGTGTACATTAGGCTATAAAATTATTTCCAAGAGTAGGAATTTCCAGCCTTTATAAACTGTTGTTCAGTATTCTTTGACCTACAGCACCTGAATGTCCAACTAGACACCCATTTTAGTTTGTTAATACTATAATTAGGCTTCTCCTATAAGGATAGGAGATTCGGGGTCCTGTGACTAACCCAATAAGGGTGTACATTAGGCTATAAAATTATTTCCAAGAGTAAGAATTTCCAGCCTTTATAAACTGTTGTTCAGTATTCTTTGACCTACAGTACCTGAATGTCCAACGAGACACCCATTTTAGTTTGTTAATACTATAATTAGGCTTCTCCTATAAGGATAGGAGATTCGGGGTCCTGTGACTAACC
Organism: Ambrosia trifida; assembly: GCA_028751855.1. Lineage (NCBI taxonomy): Eukaryota > Viridiplantae > Streptophyta > Magnoliopsida > Asterales > Asteraceae > Ambrosia > Ambrosia trifida. The sequence goes on along the minus strand of CM054126.1, from coordinate 377,241 downwards.
CAGTAAGGGTGTACATTAGGCTATAAAATTATTTCCAAGAGTAAGAATTTCCAGCCTTTATAAACTGTAATTCAGTATTCTTTGATCTACACCACCTGAATGTCCAACGAGACACCCATTTTAGTTTGTTAATACTATAATTAGGCTTCTCCTATAAGGATAGGAGATTCGGGGTCCTGTGACTAACCCAGTAAGGGTGTACATTAGGCTATAAAATTATTTCCAAGAGTAAGAATTTCCAGCCTTTATAAACTGTTGTTCAGTATTCTTTGACCTACAGTACCTGAATGTCCAACGAGACACCCATTTTAGTTTGTTAATACTATAATTAGGCTTCTCCTATAAGGATAGGAGATTCGGGGTCCTGTGACTAACCCAGTAAGGGTGTACATTAGGCTATAAAATTATTTCCAAGAGTAAGAATTTCCAGCCTTTATAAACTGTTGTTCAGTATTCTTTGACCTACAGTACCTGAATGTCCAACGAGACACCCATTTTAGTTTGTTAATACTATAATTAGGCTTCTCCAATAAGGATAGGAGATTCGGGGTCCTGTGACTAACCCAATAAGGGTGTACATTAGGCTATAAAATTATTTCCAAGAGTAAGAATTTCCAGCCTTTATAAACTGTTGTTCAGTATTCTTTGACCTACAGCACCTGAATGTCCAACGAGAAACCCATTTTAGTTTGTTAATACTATAATTAGGCTTCTCCTATAAGGATAGGAGATTCGGGGTCCTGTGACTAACCCAGTAAGGGTGTACATTAGGCTATAAAATTATTTCCAAGAGTAAGAATTTCCAGCCTTTATAAACTGTTGTTCAGTATTCTTTGACCTAAAGCACCTGAATGTCCAACGAGACACCCATTTTAGTTTGTTAATACTATAATTAGGCTTCTCCTATAAGGATAGGAGATTCGGGGTCCTGTGACTAACCAACCCAATAAGGGTGTACATTAGGCTATAAAATTATTTCCAAGAGTAAGAATTTCCAGCCTTTATAAACTGTTGTTCAGTATTCTTTGACCTACACCACCTGAATGTCCAACGAGACACCCATTTTAGTTTGTTAATACTATAATTAGGCTTCTCCTATAAGGATAGGAGATTCGGGGTCCTGTGACTAACCCAGTAAGGGTGTACATTAGGCTATAAAATTATTTCCAAGAGTAAGAATTTCCAGCCTTTACAAACTGTTGTTCAGTATTATTTGACCTAAAGCACATGAATGTCCAACGATACACCCATTTTAGTTTGTTAATACTATAATTAGGCTTCTCCTATAAGGATAGGAGATTCGGGGTCCTGTGACTAACCAACCCAATAAGGGTGTACATTAGGCTATAAAATTATTTCCAAGAGTAAGAATTTCCAGCCTTTATAAACTGTTACTCAGTATTCTTTGACCTACACCACCTGAATGTCCAACGAGAAACCCATTTTAGTTTGTTAATACTATAATTAGGCTTCTCCTATAAGGATTGGAGATTCGGGGTCCTGTGACTAACCCAGTAAGGGTGTACATTAGGCTATAAAATTATTTCCAAGAGTAAGAATTTCCAGCCTTTATAAACTGTTGTTCAGTATTCTTTGACCTACAGCACCTGAATGTCCAACTAGACACCCATTTTAGTTTGTTAATACTATAATTAGGCTTCTCCTATAAGGATAGGAGATTCGGGGTCCTGTGACTAACCCAATAAGGGTGTACATTAGGCTATAAAATTATTTCCAAGAGTAAGAATTTCCAGCCTTTATAAACTGTTGTTCAGTATTCTTTGACCTAAAGCACCTGAATGTCCAACGAGACACCCATTTTAGTTTGTTAATACTATAATTAGGCTTCTCCTATAAGGATAGGAGATTCGGGGTCCTATGACTAACCAACCCAATAAGGGTGTACATTAGGCTATAAAATTATTTCCAAGAGTAAGAATTTCCAGCCTTTATAAACTGTAATTCAGTATTCTTTGACCTACAGCACCTGAATGTCCAACGAGACACCCATTTTAGTTTGTAAATACTATAATTAGGCTTCTCCTATAAGGATAGGAGATTCGGGGTCCTGTGACTAACCCAGTAAGGGTGTACATTAGGCTATAAAATTATTTCCAAGACTAAGAATTTCCAGCCTTTATAAACTGTTGTTCAGTATTCTTTGACCTACAGCACCTGAATGTCCAACTAGACACCCATTTTAGTTTGTTAATACTATAATTAGGCTTCTCCTATAAGGATAGGAGATTCGGGGTCCTGTGACTAACCCAATAAGGGTGTACATTAGGCTATAAAATTATTTCCAAGAGTAAGAATTTCCAGCCTTTATAAACTGTTGTTCAGTATTCTTTGACCTAAAGCACCTGAATGTCCAACGAGACACCCATTTTAGTTTGTTAATACTATAATTAGGCTTCTCCTATAAGGATTGGAGATTCGGGGTCCTGTGACTAACCCAGTAAGGGTGTACATTAGGCTATAAAATTATTTCCAAGAGTAAGAATTTCCAGCCTTTATAAACTGTTGTTCAGTATTCTTTGACCTACAGCACCTGAATGTCCAACGTGACACCCATTTTAGTTTGTTAATACTATAATTAGGCTTCTCCTATAAGAATAGGAGATTCGGGGTCCTGTGACTAACCCAATAAGGGTGTACATTAGGCTATAAAATTATTTCCAAGAGTAAGAATTTCCAGCCTTTATAAACTGTTGTTCAGTATTCTTTGACCTACAGCACCTGAATGTCCAACTAGACACCCATTTTAGTTTGTTAATACTATAATTAGGCTTCTCCTATAAGGATAGGAGATTCGGGGTCCTGTGACTAACCCAATAAGGGTGTACATTAGGCTATAAAATTATTTCCAAGAGTAAGAATTTCCAGCCTTTACAAACTGTTGTTCAGTATTATTTGACCTAAAGCACCTGAATGTCCAACGATACACCCATTTTAGTTTGTTAATACTATAATTAGGCTTCTCCTATAAGGATAGGAGATTCGGGGTCCTGTGACTAACCAACCCAATAAGGGTGTACATTAGGCTATAAAATTATTTCCAAGAGTAAGAATTTCCAGCCTTTATAAACTGTTATTCAGTATTCTTTGACTTACACCACCTGAATGTCCAACGAGACACCCATTTTAGTTTGTTAATACTATAATTAGGCTTCTCCTATAAGGATAGGAGATTCGGGGTCCTGTGACTAACCCAGTAAGGGTGTACATTAGGCTATAAAATTATTTCCAAGAGTAAGAATTTCCAGCCTTTATAAACTGTTGTTCAGTATTCTTTGACCTACAGCACCTGAATGTCCAACTAGACACCCATTTTAGTTTGTTAATACTATAATTAGGCTTCTCCTATAAGGATAGGAGATTCGGGGTCCTGTGACTAACCCAATAAGGGTGTACATTAGGCTATAAAATTATTTCCAAGAGTAAGAATTTCCAGCCTTTATAAACTGTTGTTCAGTATTCTTTGACCTAAAGCACCTGAATGTCCAACGAGACACCCATTTTAGTTTGTTAATACTATAATTAGGCTTCTCCTATAAGGATAGGAGATTCGGGGTCCTATGACTAACCAACCCAATAAGGGTGTACATTAGGCTATAAAATTATTTCCAAGAGTAAGAATTTCCAGCCTTTATAAACTGTAATTCAGTATTCTTTGATCTACACCACCTGAATGTCCAACGAGACACCCATTTTAGTTTGTTAATACTATAATTAGGCTTCTCCTATAAGGATAGGAGATTCGGGGTCCTGTGACTAACCCAGTAAGGGTGTACATTAGGCTATAAAATTATTTCCAAGAGTAAGAATTTCCAGCCTTTATAAACTGTTGTTCAGTATTCTTTGACCTAAAGCACCTGAATGTCCAACGAGACACCCATTTTAGTTTGTTAATACTATAATTAGGCTTCTCCTATAAGGATAGGAGATTCGGGGTCCTGTGACTAACCAACCCAATAAGGGTGTACATTAGGCTATAAAATTATTTCCAAGAGTAAGAATTTCCAGCCTTTATAAACTGTTGTTCAGTATTCTTTGACCTACAGCACCTGAATAACCAACTAGACACCCATTTTAGTTTGTTAATACTATAATTAGGCTTCTCCTATAAGGATAGGAGATTCGGGGTCCTGTGACTAACCCAATAAGGGTGTACATTAGGCTATAAAATTATTTCCAAGAGTAAGAATTTCCAGCCTTTATAAACTGTTGTTCAGTATTCTTTGACCTAAAGCACCTGAATGTCCAACGAGACACCCATTTTAGTTTGTTAATACTATAATTAGGCTTCTCCTATAAGGATAGGAGATTCGGGGTCCTGTGACTAACCAACCCAATAAGGGTGTACATTAGGCTATAAAATTATTTCCAAGAGTAAGAATTTCCAGCCTTTATAAACTGTTATTCAGTATTCTTTGACCTACACCACCTGAATGTCCAACGAGACACCCATTTTAGTTTGTTAATACTATAATTAGGCTTCTCCTATAAGGATAGGAGATTCGGGGTCCTGTGACTAACCCAGTAAGGGTGTACATTAGGCTATAAAATTATTTCCAAGAGTAAGAATTTCCAGCCTTTATAAACTGTTGTTCAGTATTCTTTGACCTACAGCACCTGAATGTCCAACTAGACACCCATTTTAGTTTGTTAATACTATAATTAGGCTTCTCCTATAAGGATAGGAGATTCGGGGTCCTGTGACTAACCCAATAAGGGTGTACATTAGGCTATAAAATTATTTCCAAGAGTAAGAATTTCCAGCCTTTATAAACTGTTGTTCAGTATTCTTTGACCTAAAGCACCTGAATGTCCAACGAGACACCCATTTTAGTTTGTTAATACTATAATTAGGCTTCTCCTATAAGGATAGGAGATTCGGGGTCCTATGACTAACCAACCCAATAAGGGTGTACATTAGGCTATAAAATTATTTCCAAGAGTAAGAATTTCCAGCCTTTATAAACTGTAATTCAGTATTCTTTGATCTACACCACCTGAATGTCCAACGAGACACCCATTTTAGTTTGTTAATACTATAATTAGGCTTCTCCTATAAGGATAGGAGATTCGGGGTCCTGTGACTAACCCAGTAAGGGTGTACATTAGGCTATAAAATTATTTCCAAGAGTAAGAATTTCCAGCCTTTATAAACTGTTGTTCAGTATTCTTTGACCTAAAGCACCTGAATGTCCAACGAGACACCCATTTTAGTTTGTTAATACTATAATTAGGCTTCTCCTATAAGGATAGGAGATTCGGGGTCCTGTGACTAACCAACCCAATAAGGGTGTACATTAGGCTATAAAATTATTTCCAAGAGTAAGAATTTCCAGCCTTTATAAACTGTTGTTCAGTATTCTTTGACCTACAGCACCTGAATAACCAACTAGACACCCATTTTAGTTTGTTAATACTATAATTAGGCTTCTCCTATAAGGATAGGAGATTCGGGGTCCTGTGACTAACCCAATAAGGGTGTACATTAGGCTATAAAATTATTTCCAAGAGTAAGAATTTCCAGCCTTTATAAACTGTTGTTCAGTATTCTTTGACCTAAAGCACCTGAATGTCCAACGAGACACCCATTTTAGTTTGTTAATACTATAATTAGGCTTCTCCTATAAGGATAGGAGATTCGGGGTCCTGTGACTAACCAACCCAATAAGGGTGTACATTAGGCTATAAAATTATTTCCAAGAGTAAGAATTTCCAGCCTTTATAAACTGTTATTCAGTATTCTTTGACCTACACCACCTGAATGTCCAACGAGACACCCATTTTAGTTTGTTAATACTATAATTAGGCTTCTCCTATAAGGATAGGAGATTCGGGGTCCTGTGACTAACCCAGTAAGGGTGTACATTAGGCTATAAAATTATTTCCAAGAGTAAGAATTTCCAGCCTTTATAAACTGTTGTTCAGTATTCTTTGACCTACAGCACCTGAATGTCCAACTAGACACCCATTTTAGTTTGTTAATACTATAATTAGGCTTCTCCTATAAGGATAGGAGATTCGGGGTCCTGTGACTAACCCAATAAGGGTGTACATTAGGCTATAAAATTATTTCCAAGAGTAAGAATTTCCAGCCTTTATAAACTGTTGTTCAATATTCTTTGACCTAACGCACCTGAATGTCCAACGAGACACCCATTTTAGTTTGTTAATACTATAATTAGGCTTCTCCTATAAGGATAGGAGATTCGGGGTCCTATGACTAACCAACCCAATAAGGGTGTACATTAGGCTATAAAATTATTTCCAAGAGTAAGAATTTCCAGCCTTTATAAACTGTAATTCAGTATTCTTTGATCTACACCACCTGAATGTCCAACGAGACACCCATTTTAGTTTGTTAATACTATAATTAGGCTTCTCCTATAAGGATAGGAGATTCGGGGTCCTGTGACTAACCCAGTAAGGGTGTACATTAGGCTATAAAATTATTTCCAAGAGTAAGAATTTCCAGCCTTTATAAACTGTTGTTCAGTATTCTTTGACCTAAAGCACCTGAATGTCCAACGAGACACCCATTTTAGTTTGTTAATACTATAATTAGGCTTCTCCTATAAGGATAGGAGATTCGGGGTCCTGTGACTAACCAACCCAATAAGGGTGTACATTAGGCTATAAAATTATTTCCAAGAGTAAGAATTTCCAGCCTTTATAAACTGTTGTTCAGTATTCTTTGACCTACAGCACCTGAATAACCAACTAGACACCCATTTTAGTTTGTTAATACTATAATTAGGCTTCTCCTATAAGGATAGGAGATTCGGGGTCCTGTGACTAACCCAATAAGGGTGTACATTAGGCTATAAAATTATTTCCAAGAGTAAGAATTTCCAGCCTTTATAAACTGTTGTTCAGTATTCTTTGACCTAAAGCACCTGAATGTCCAACGAGACACCCATTTTAGTTTGTTAATACTATAATTAGGCTTCTCCTATAAGGATAGGAGATTCGGGGTCCTATGACTAACCAACCCAATAAGGGTGTACATTAGGCTATAAAATTATTTCCAAGAGTAAGAATTTCCAGCCTTTATAAACTGTAATTCAGTATTCTTTGATCTACACCACCTGAATGTCCAACGAGACACCCATTTTAGTTTGTTAATACTATAATTAGGCTTCTCCTATAAGGATAGGAGATTCGGGGTCCTGTGACTAACCCAGTAAGGGTGTACATTAGGCTATAAAATTATTTCCAAGAGTAAGAATTTCCAGCCTTTATAAACTGTTGTTCAGTATTCTTTGACCTAAAGCACCTGAATGTCCAACGAGACACCCATTTTAGTTTGTTAATACTATAATTAGGCTTCTCCTATAAGGATAGGAGATTCGGGGTCCTGTGACTAACCAACCCAATAAGGGTGTACATTAGGCTATAAAATTATTTCCAAGAGTAAGAATTTCCAGCCTTTATAAACTGTTGTTCAGTATTCTTTGACCTACAGCACCTGAATAACCAACTAGACACCCATTTTAGTTTGTTAATACTATAATTAGGCTTCTCCTATAAGGATAGGAGATTCGGGGTCCTGTGACTAACCCAATAAGGGTGTACATTAGGCTATAAAATTATTTCCAAGAGTAAGAATTTCCAGCCTTTATAAACTGTTGTTCAGTATTCTTTGACCTAAAGCACCTGAATGTCCAACGAGACACCCATTTTAGTTTGTTAATACTATAATTAGGCTTCTCCTATAAGGATAGGAGATTCGGGGTCCTGTGACTAACCAACCCAATAAGGGTGTACATTAGGCTATAAAATTATTTCCAAGAGTAAGAATTTCCAGCCTTTATAAACTGTTATTCAGTATTCTTTGACCTACACCACCTGAATGTCCAACGAGACACCCATTTTAGTTTGTTAATACTATAATTAGGCTTCTCCTATAAGGATAGGAGATTCGGGGTCCTGTGACTAACCCAGTAAGGGTGTACATTAGGCTATAAAATTATTTCCAAGAGTAAGAATTTCCAGCCTTTATAAACTGTTGTTCAGTATTCTTTGACCTACAGCACCTGAATGTCCAACTAGACACCCATTTTAGTTTGTTAATACTATAATTAGGCTTCTCCTATAAGGATAGGAGATTCGGGGTCCTGTGACTAACCCAATAAGGGTGTACATTAGGCTATAAAATTATTTCCAAGAGTAAGAATTTCCAGCCTTTATAAACTGTTGTTCAGTATTCTTTGACCTAAAGCACCTGAATGTCCAACGAGACACCCATTTTAGTTTGTTAATACTATAATTAGGCTTCTCCTATAAGGATAGGAGATTCGGGGTCCTATGACTAACCAACCCAATAAGGGTGTACATTAGGCTATAAAATTATTTCCAAGAGTAAGAATTTCCAGCCTTTATAAACTGTAATTCAGTATTCTTTGATCTACACCACCTGAATGTCCAACGAGACACCCATTTTAGTTTGTTAATACTATAATTAGGCTTCTCCTATAAGGATAGGAGATTCGGGGTCCTGTGACTAACCCAGTAAGGGTGTACATTAGGCTATAAAATTATTTCCAAGAGTAAGAATTTCCAGCCTTTATAAACTGTTGTTCAGTATTCTTTGACCTACAGTACCTGAATGTCCAACGAGACACCCATTTTAGTTTGTTAATACTATAATTAGGCTTCTCCAATAAGGATAGGAGATTCGGGGTCCTGTGACTAACCCAATAAGGGTGTACATTAGGCTATAAAATTATTTCCAAGAGTAAGAATTTCCAGCCTTTATAAACTGTTGTTCAGTATTCTTTGACCTACACCACCTGAATGTCCAACGAGAAACCCATTTTAGTTTGTTAATACTATAATTAGGCTTCTCCTATAAGGATTGGAGATTCGGGGTCCTGTGACTAACCCAGTAAGGGTGTACATTAGGCTATAAAATTATTTCCAAGAGTAAGAATTTCCAGCCTTTATAAACTGTTGTTCAGTATTCTTTGACCTACAGCACCTGAATGTCCAACGTGACACCCATTTTAGTTTGTTAATACTATAATTAGGCTTCTCCTATAAGAATAGGAGATTCGGGGTCCTGTGACTAACCCAATAAGGGTGTACATTAGGCTATAAAATTATTTCCAAGAGTAAGAATTTCCAGCCTTTATAAACTGTTGTTCAGTATTCTTTGACCTACAGCACCTGAATGTCCAACTAGACACCCATTTTAGTTTGTTAATACTATAATTAGGCTTCTCCTATAAGGATAGGAGATTCGGGGTCCTGTGACTAACCCAATAAGGGTGTACATTAGGCTATAAAATTATTTCCAAGAGTAAGAATTTCCAGCCTTTACAAACTGTTGTTCAGTATTATTTGACCTAAAGCACCTGAATGTCCAACGATACACCCATTTTAGTTTGTTAATACTATAATTAGGCTTCTCCTATAAGGATAGGAGATTCGGGGTCCTGTGACTAACCAACCCAATAAGGGTGTACATTAGGCTATAAAATTATTTCCAAGAGTAAGAATTTCCAGCCTTTATAAACTGTTATTCAGTATTCTTTGACTTACACCACCTGAATGTGCAACGAGACACCCATTTTAGTTTGTTAATACTATAATTAGGCTTCTCCTATAAGGATAGGAGATTCGGGGTCCTGTGACTAACCCAGTAAGGGTGTACATTAGGCTATAAAATTATTTCCAAGAGTAAGAATTTCCAGCCTTTATAAACTGTTGTTCAGTATTCTTTGACCTACAGCACCTGAATGTCCAACTAGACACCCATTTTAGTTTGTTAATACTATAATTAGGCTTCTCCTATAAGGATAGGAGATTCGGGGTCCTGTGACTAACCCAATAAGGGTGTACATTAGGCTATAAAATTATTTCCAAGAGTAAGAATTTCCAGCCTTTATAAACTGTTGTTCAGTATTATTTGACCTAAAGCACCTGAATGTCCAACGATACACCCATTTTAGTTTGTTAATACTATAATTAGGCTTCTCCTATAAGGATAGGAGATTCGGGGTCCTGTGACTAACCAACCCAATAAGGGTGTACATTAGGCTATAAAATTATTTCCAAGAGTAAGAATTTCCAGCCTTTATAAACTGTTATTCAGTATTCTTTGACTTACACCACCTGAATGTCCAACGAGACACCCATTTTAGTTTGTTAATACTATAATTAGGCTTCTCCTATAAGGATAGGAGATTCGGGGTCCTGTGACTAACCCAGTAAGGGTGTACATTAGGCTATAAAATTATTTCCAAGAGTAAGAATTTCCAGCCTTTATAAACTGTTGTTCAGTATTCTTTGACCTACAGCACCTGAATGTCCAACTAGACACCCATTTTAGTTTGTTAATACTATAATTAGGCTTCTCCTATAAGGATAGGAGATTCGGGGTCCTATGACTAACCAACCCAATAAGGGTGTACATTAGGCTATAAAATTATTTCCAAGAGTAAGAATTTCCAGCCTTTATAAACTGTAATTCAGTATTCTTTGATCTACACCACCTGAATGTCCAACGAGACACCCATTTTAGTTTGTTAATACTATAATTAGGCTTCTCCTATAAGGATAGGAGATTCGGGGTCCTGTGACTAACCAACCCAGTAAGGGTGTACATTAGGCTATAAAATTATTTCCAAGAGTAAGAATTTCCAGCCTTTATAAACTGTTATTCAGTATTCTTTGACCTACAGTACCTGAATGTCCAACGAGACACCCATTTTAGTTTGTTAATAATATAATTAGGCTTCTCCTATAAGGATAGGAGATTCGGGGTCCTGTGACTAACCCAATAAGGGTGTACATTAGGCTATAAAATTATTTCCAAGAGTAAGAATTTCCAGCCTTTATAAACTGTTGTTCAGTATTCTTTGACCTAAAGCACCTGAATGTCCAACGAGACACCCATTTTAGTTTGTTAATACTATAATTAGGCTTCTCCTATAAGGATAGGAGATTCGGGGTCCTGTGACTAACCAACCCAATAAGGGTGTACATTAGGCTATAAAATTATTTCCAAGAGTAAGAATTTCCAGCCTTTATAAACTGTTGTTCAGGATTCTTTGACCTACAACACCTGAATGTCCAACTAGACACCCATTTTAGTTTGTTAATACTATAATTAGGCTTCTCCTATAAGGATAGGAGATTCGGGGTCCTGTGACTAACCCAATAAGGGTGTACATTAGGCTATAAAATTATTTCCAAGAGTAAGAATTTCCAGCCTTTATAAACTGTTGTTCAGTATTCTTTGACCTACACCACCTGAATGTCCAACGAGAAACCCATTTTAGTTTGTTAATACTATAATTAGGCTTCTCCTATAAGGATTGGAGATTCGGGGTCCTGTGACTAACCCAGTAAGGGTGTACATTAGGCTATAAAATTATTTCCAAGAGTAAGAATTTCCAGCCTTTATAAACTGTTGTTCAGTATTCTTTGACCTACAGCACCTGAATGTCCAACGTGACACCCATTTTAGTTTGTTAATACTATAATTAGGCTTCTCCTATAAGAATAGGAGATTCGGGGTCCTGTGACTAACCCAATAAGGGTGTACATTAGGCTATAAAATTATTTCCAAGAGTAAGAATTTCCAGCCTTTATAAACTGTTGTTCAGTATTCTTTGACCTACAGCACCTGAATGTCCAACTAGACACCCATTTTAGTTTGTTAATACTATAATTAGGCTTCTCCTATAAGGATAGGAGATTCGGGGTCCTGTGACTAACCCAATAAGGGTGTACATTAGGCTATAAAATTATTTCCAAGAGTAAGAATTTCCAGCCTTTACAAACTGTTGTTCAGTATTATTTGACCTAAAGCACCTGAATGTCCAACGAGACACCCATTTTAGTTTGTTAATACTATAATTAGGCTTCTCCTATAAGGATAGGAGATTCGGGGTCCTGTGACTAACCAACCCAATAAGGGTGTACATTAGGCTATAAAATTATTTCCAAGAGTAAGAATTTCCAGCATTTATAAACTGTTATTCAGTATTCTTTGACTTACACCACCTGAATGTCCAACGAGACACCCATTTTAGTTTGTTAATACTATAATTAGGCTTCTCCTATAAGGATAGGAGATTCGGGGTCCTGTGACTAACCCAGTAAGGGTGTACATTAGGCTATAAAATTATTTCCAAGAGTAAGAATTTCCAGCCTTTATAAATTGTTGTTCAGTATTCTTTGACCTACAGCACCTGAATGTCCAACGAGACACCCATTTTAGTTTGTTAATACTATAATTAGGCTTCTCCAATAAGGATAGGAGATTCGGGGTCCTGTGACTAACCCAATAAGGGTGTACATTAGGCTATAAAATTATTTCCAAGAGTAAGAATTTCCAGCCTTTATAAACTGTTGTTCAGTATTCTTTGACCTACACCACCTGAATGTCCAACGAGAAACCCATTTTAGTTTGTTAATACTATAATTAGGCTTCTCCTATAAGGATTGGAGATTCGGGGTCCTGTGACTAACCCAGTAAGGGTGTACATTAGGCTATAAAATTATTTCCAAGAGTAAGAATTTCCAGCCTTTATAAACTGTTGTTCAGTATTCTTTGACCTACAGCACCTGAATGTCCAACGTGACACCCATTTTAGTTTGTTAATACTATAATTAGGCTTCTCCTATAAGGATAGGAGATTCGGGGTCCTGTGACTAACCCAATAAGGGTGTACATTAGGCTATAAAATTATTTCCAAGAGTAAGAATTTCCAGCCTTTATAAACTGTTGTTCAGTATTCTTTGACCTAAAGCACCTGAATGTCCAACGAGACACCCATTTTAGTTTGTTAATACTATAATTAGGCTTCTCCTATAAGGATAGGAGATTCGGGGTCCTGTGACTAACCAACCCAATAAGGGTGTACATTAGGCTATAAAATTATTTCCAAGAGTAAGAATTTCCAGCCTTTATAAACTGTTGTTCAGTATTCTTTAACCTACAGCACCTGAATGTCCAACTAGACACCCATTTTAGTTTGTTAATACTATAATTAGGCTTCTCCTATAAGGATGGGAGATTCGGGGTCCTGTGACTAACCCAATAAGGGTGTACATTAGGCTATAAAATTATTTCCAAGAGTAAGAATTTCCAGCCTTTATAAACTGTTGTTCAGTATTCTTTGACCTAAAGCACCTGAATGTCCAACGAGACACCCATTTTAGTTTGTTAATACTATAATTAGGCTTCTCCTATAAGGATAGGAGATTCGGGGTCCTGTGACTAACCCAATAAGGGTGTACATTAGGCTATAAAATTATTTCCAAGAGTAAGAATTTCCAGCCTTTATAAACTGTTATTCAGTATTCTTTGACCTACACCACCTGAATGTCCAACGAGACACCCATTTTAGTTTGTTAATACTATAATTAGGCTTCTCCTATAAGGATAGGAGATTCGGGGTCCTGTGACTAACCCAATAAGGGTGTACATTAGGCTATAAAATTATTTCCAAGAGTAAGAATTTCCAGCCTTTATAAACTGTTGTTCAGTATTCTTTGACCTAAAGCACCTGAATGTCCAACGAGACACCCATTTTAGTTTGTTAATACTATAATTAGGCTTCTCCTATAAGGATAGGAGATTCGGGGTCCTGTGACTAACCAACCCAATAAGGGTGTACATTAGGCTATAAAATTATTTCCAAGAGTAAGAATTTCCAGCCTTTATAAACTGTTGTTCAGGATTCTTTGACCTACAACACCTGAATGTCCAACTAGACACCCATTTTAGTTTGTTAATACTATAATTAGGCTTCTCCTATAAGGATAGGAGATTCGGGGTCCTGTGACTAACCCAATAAGGGTGTACATTAGGCTATAAAATTATTTCCAAGAGTAAGAATTTCCAGCCTTTATAAACTGTTGTTCAGTATTCTTTGACCTAAAGCACCTGAATGTCCAACGAGCCACCCATTTTAGTTTGTTAATACTATAATTAGGCTTCTCCTATAAAGATAGGAGATTCGGGGTCCTGTGACTAACCAACCCAATAAGGGTGTACATTAGGCTATAAAATTATTTCCAAGAGTAAGAATTTCCAGCCTTTATAAACTGTTATTCAGTATTCTTTGACCTACACCACCTGAATGTCCAACGAGACACCCATTTTAGTTTGTTAATATTATAATTAGGCTTCTCCTATAAGGATAGGAGATTCGGGGTCCTGTGACTAACCCAATAAGGGTGTACATTAGGCTATAAAATTATTTCCAAGAGTAAGAATTTCCAGCCTTTATAAACTGTTATTCAGTATTCTTTGACCTACACCACCTGAATGTCCAACGAGACACCCATTTTAGTTTGTTAATACTATAATTTGGCTTCTTGTATAAGGATAGGAGATTCGGGGTCCTGTGACTAACCCAGTAAGGGTGTACATTAGGCTATAAAATTATTTCCAAGAGTAAGAATTTCCAGCCTTTATAAACTGTTGTTCAGTATTCTTTGACCTACAGCACCTGAATGTCCAACGTGACACCCATTTTAGTTTGTTAATACTATAATTAGGCTTCTCCTATAAGGATAGGAGATTCGGGGTCCTGTGACTAACCCAATAAGGGTGTACATTAGGCTATAAAATTATTTCCAAGAGTAAGAATTTCCAGCCTTTATAAACTGTTGTTCAGTATTCTTTGACCTAAAGCACCTGAATGTCCAACGAGACACCCATTTTAGTTTGTTAATACTATAATTAGGCTTCTCCTATAAGGATAGGAGATTCGGGGTCCTGTGACTAACCAACCCAATAAGGGTGTACATTAGGCTATAAAATTATTTCCAAGAGTAAGAATTTCCAGCCTTTATAAACTGTTGTTCAGTATTCTTTGACCTACAGCACCTGAATGTCCAACTAGACACCCATTTTAGTTTGTTAATACTATAATTAGGCTTCTCCTATAAGGATAGGAGATTCGGGGTCCTGTGACTAACCCAATAAGGGTGTACATTAGGCTATAAAATTATTTCCAAGAGTAAGAATTTCCAGCCTTTATAAACTGTTGTTCAGTATTCTTTGACCTAAAGCACCTGAATGTCCAACGAGACACCCATTTTAGTTTGTTAATACTATAATTAGGCTTCTCCTATAAGGATAGGAGATTCGGGGTCCTGTGACTAACCCAATAAGGGTGTACATTAGGCTATAAAATTATTTCCAAGAGTAAGAATTTCCAGCCTTTATAAACTGTTATTCAGTATTCTTTGACCTACACCACCTGAATGTCCAACGAGACACCCATTTTAGTTTGTTAATACTATAATTAGGCTTCTCCTATAAGGATAGGAGATTCGGGGTCCTGTGACTAACCCAATAAGGGTGTACATTAGGCTATAAAATTATTTCCAAGAGTAAGAATTTCCAGCCTTTATAAACTGTTGTTCAGTATTCTTTGACCTAAAGCACCTGAATGTCCAACGAGACACCCATTTTAGTTTGTTAATACTATAATTAGGCTTCTCCTATAAGGATAGGAGATTCGGGGTCCTGTGACTAACCAACCCAATAAGGGTGTACATTAGGCTATAAAATTATTTCCAAGAGTAAGAATTTCCAGCCTTTATAAACTGTTGTTCAGGATTCTTTGACCTACAACACCTGAATGTCCAACTAGACACCCATTTTAGTTTGTTAATACTATAATTAGGCTTCTCCTATAAGGATAGGAGATTCGGGGTCCTGTGACTAACCCAATAAGGGTGTACATTAGGCTATAAAATTATTTCCAAGAGTAAGAATTTCCAGCCTTTATAAACTGTTGTTCAGTATTCTTTGACCTAAAGCACCTGAATGTCCAACGAGACACCCATTTTAGTTTGTTAATACTATAATTAGGCTTCTCCTATAAAGATAGGAGATTCGGGGTCCTGTGACTAACCAACCCAATAAGGGTGTACATTAGGCTATAAAATTATTTCCAAGAGTAAGAATTTCCAGCCTTTATAAACTGTTATTCAGTATTCTTTGACCTACACCACCTGAATGTCCAACGAGACACCCATTTTAGTTTGTTAATATTATAATTAGGCTTCTCCTATAAGGATAGGAGATTCGGGGTCCTGTGACTAACCCAATAAGGGTGTACATTAGGCTATAAAATTATTTCCAAGAGTAAGAATTTCCAGCCTTTATAAACTGTTATTCAGTATTCTTTGACCTACACCACCTGAATGTCCAACGAGACACCCATTTTAGTTTGTTAATACTATAATTTGGCTTCTTCTATAAGGATAGGAGATTCGGGGTCCTGTGACTAACCCAGTAAGGGTGTACATTAGGCTATAAAATTATTTCCAAGAGTAAGAATTTTCAGCCTTTATAAACTGTTGTTCAGTATTCTTTGACCTACAGCACCTGAATGTCCAACGTGACACCCATTTTAGATTGTTAATACTATAATTAGGCTTCTCCTATAAGGATAGGAGATTCGGGGTCCTGTGACTAACCCAATAAGGGTGTACATTAGGCTATAAAATTATTTCCAAGAGTAAGAATTTCCAGCCTTTATAAACTGTTGTTCAGTATTCTTTGACCTAAAGCACCTGAATGTCCAACGAGACACCCATTTTAGTTTGTTAATACTATAATTAGGCTTCTCCTATAAGGATAGGAGATTCGGGGTCCTGTGACTAACCAACCCAATAAGGGTGTACATTAGGCTATAAAATTATTTCCAAGAGTAAGAATTTCCAGCCTTTATAAACTGTTGTTCAGTATTCTTTGACCTACAGCACCTGAATGTCCAACTAGACACCCATTTTAGTTTGTTAATACTATAATTAGGCTTCTCCTATAAGGATAGGAGATTCGGGGTCCTGTGACTAACCCAATAAGGGTGTACATTAGGCTATAAAATTATTTCCAAGAGTAAGAATTTCCAGCCTTTATAAACTGTTGTTCAGTATTCTTTGACCTAAAGCACCTGATTGTCCAACGAGACACCCATTTTAGTTTGTTAATACTATAATTAGGCTTCTCCTATAAGGATAGGAGATTCGGGGTCCTGTGACTAACCCAATAAGGGTGTACATTAGGCTATAAAATTATTTCCAAGAGTAAGAATTTCCAGCCTTTATAAACTGTTGTTCAGTATTCTTTGACCTAAAGCACCTGAATGTCCAACTAGACACCCATTTTAGTTTGTTAATACTATAATTAGGCTTCTCCTATAAGGATTGGAGATTCGGGGTCCTGTGACTAACCCAATAAGGGTGTACATTAGGCTATAAAATTATTTCCAAGAGTAAGAATTTCCAGCCTTTATAAACTGTTATTCGGTATTCTTTGACCTACACCACCTGAATGTCCAACGAGACACCCATTTTAGTTTGTTAATACTATAATTAGGCTTCTTCTATAAGGATAGGAGATTCGGGGTCCTGTGACTAACCCAATAAGGGTGTACATTAGGCTATAAAATTATTTCCAAGAGTAAGAATTTTCAGCCTTTATAAACTGTTGTTCAGTATTCTTTGACCTACAGCACCTGAATGTCCAACGAGACACCCATTTTAGTTTGTTAATACTATAATTAGGCTTCTCCTATAAGGATAGGAGATTCGGGGTCCTGTGACTAACCAACCCAATAAGGGTGTACATTAGGCTATAAAATTATTTCCAAGAGTAAGAATTTCCAGCCTTTATAAACTGTTGTTCAGTATTCTTTGACCTACAGCACCTGAATGTCCAACTAGACACCCATTTTAGTTTGTTAATACTATAATTAGGCTTCTCCTATAAGGATAGGAGATTCGGGGTCCTGTGACTAACCCAATAAGGGTGTACATTAGGCTATAAAATTATTTCCAAGAGTAAGAATTTCCAGCCTTTATAAACTGTTGTTCAGTATTCTTTGACCTAAAGCACCTGAATGTCCAACGAGACACCCATTTTAGTTTGTTAATACTATAATTAGGCTTCTCCTATAAGGATAGGAGATTCGGGGTCCTGTGACTTACCAACCCAATAAGGGTGTACATTAGGCTATAAAATTATTTCCAAGAGTAAGAATTTCCAGCCTTTATAAACTGTTGTTCAGTATTCTTTGACCTACAGCACCTGAATGTCCAACTAGACACCCATTTTAGTTTGTTAATACTATAATTAGGCTTCTCCTATAAGGATAGGAGATTCGGGGTCCTGTGACTAACCCAATAAGGGTGTACATTAGGCTATAAAATTATTTCCAAGAGTAAGAATTTCCAGCCTTTATAAACTGTTGTTCAGTATTCTTTGACCTAAAGCACCTGATTGTCCAACGAGACACCCATTTTAGTTTGTTAATACTATAATTAGGCTTCTCCTATAAGGATAGGAGATTCGGGGTCCTGTGACTAACCAACCCAATAAGGGTGTACATTAGGCTATAAAATTATTTCCAAGAGTAAGAATTTCCAGCCTTTATAAACTGTTATTCAGTATTCTTTGACCTACACCACCTGAATGTCCAACGAGACACCCATTTTAGTTTGTTAATACTATAATTAGGCTTCTCCTAAAAGGATAGGAGATTCGGGGTCCTGTGAATAACCCAATAAGGGTGTACATTAGGCTATAAAATTATTTCCAAGAGTAAGAATTTCCAGCCTTTATAAACTGTTATTCAGTATTCTTTGACCTACACCACCTGAATGTCCAACGAGACACCCATTTTAGTGTGTTAATATTATAATTAGGCTTCTCCTATAAGGATAGGAGATTCGGGGTCCTGTGACTAACCCAGTAAGGGTGTACATTAGGCTATAAAATTATTTCCAAGAGTAAGAATTTCCAGCCTTTATAAACTGTTGTTCAGTATTCTTTGACCTACAGCACCTGAATGTCCAACTAGACACCCATTTTAGTTTGTTAATACTATAATTAGGCTTCTCCTATAAGGATAGGAGATTCGGGGTCCTGTGACTAACCCAATAAGGGTGTACATTAGGCTATAAAATTATTTCCAAGAGTAAGAATTTTCAGCCTTTATAAACTGTTGTTCAGTATTCTTTGACCTACAGCACCTGAATGTCCAACGTGACACCCATTTTAGATTGTTAATACTATAATTAGGCTTCTCCTATAAGGATAGGAGATTCGGGGTCCTGTGACTAACCCAATAAGGGTGTACATTAGGCTATAAAATTATTTCCAAGAGTAAGAATTTTCAGCCTTTATAAACTGTTGTTCAGTATTCTTTGACCTACAGCACCTGAATGTCCAACGAGACACCCATTTTAGTTTGTTAATACTATAATTAGGCTTCTCCTATAAGGATAGGAGATTCGGGGTCCTGTGACTAACCAACCCAATAAGGGTGTACATTAGGCTATAAAATTATTTCCAAGAGTAAGAATTTCCAGCCTTTATAAACTGTTGTTCAGTATTCTTTGACCTACAGCACCTGAATGTCCAACTAGACACCCATTTTAGTTTGTTAATACTATAATTAGGCTTCTCCTATAAGGATAGGAGATTCGGGGTCCTGTGACTAACCCAATAAGGGTGTACATTAGGCTATAAAATTATTTCCAAGAGTAAGAATTTCCAGCCTTTATAAACTGTTGTTCAGTATTCTTTGACCTAAAGCACCTGAATGTCCAACGAGACACCCATTTTAGTTTGTTAATACTATAATTAGGCTTCTCCTATAAGGATAGGAGATTCGGGGTCCTGTGACTTACCAACCCAATAAGGGTGTACATTAGGCTATAAAATTATTTCCAAGAGTAAGAATTTCCAGCCTTTATAAACTGTTGTTCAGTATTCTTTGACCTACAGCACCTGAATGTCCAACTAGACACCCATTTTAGTTTGTTAATACTATAATTAGGCTTCTCCTATAAGGATAGGAGATTCGGGGTCCTGTGACTAACCCAATAAGGGTGTACATTAGGCTATAAAATTATTTCCAAGAGTAAGAATTTCCAGCCTTTATAAACTGTTGTTCAGTATTCTTTGACCTAAAGCACCTGATTGTCCAACGAGACACCCATTTTAGTTTGTTAATACTATAATTAGGCTTCTCCTATAAGGATAGGAGATTCGGGGTCCTGTGACTAACCAACCCAATAAGGGTGTACATTAGGCTATAAAATTATTTCCAAGAGTAAGAATTTCCAGCCTTTATAAACTGTTATTCAGTATTCTTTGACCTACACCACCTGAATGTCCAACGAGACACCCATTTTAGTTTGTTAATACTATAATTAGGCTTCTCCTAAAAGGATAGGAGATTCGGGGTCCTGTGAATAACCCAATAAGGGTGTACATTAGGCTATAAAATTATTTCCAAGAGTAAGAATTTCCAGCCTTTATAAACTGTTATTCAGTATTCTTTGACCTACACCACCTGAATGTCCAACGAGACACCCATTTTAGTTTGTTAATATTATAATTAGGCTTCTCCTATAAGGATAGGAGATTCGGGGTCCTGTGACTAACCCAGTAAGGGTGTACATTAGGCTATAAAATTATTTCCAAGAGTAAGAATTTCCAGCCTTTATAAACTGTTGTTCAGTATTCTTTGACCTACAGCACCTGAATGTCCAACTAGACACCCATTTTAGTTTGTTAATACTATAATTAGGCTTCTCCTATAAGGATAGGAGATTCGGGGTCCTGTGACTAACCCAATAAGGGTGTACATTAGGCTATAAAATTATTTCCAAGAGTAAGAATTTTCAGCCTTTATAAACTGTTGTTCAGTATTCTTTGACCTACAGCACCTGAATGTCCAACGTGACACCCATTTTAGATTGTTAATACTATAATTAGGCTTCTCCTATAAGGATAGGAGATTCGGGGTCCTGTGACTAACCCAATAAGGGTGTACATTAGGCTATAAAATTATTTCCAAGAGTAAGAATTTCCAGCCTTTATAAACTGTTGTTCAGTATTCTTTGACCTAAAGCACCTGAATGTCCAACGAGACACCCATTTTAGTTTGTTAATACTATAATTAGGCTTCTCCTATAAGGATAGGAGATTCGGGGTCCTGTGACTAACCAACCCAATAAGGGTGTACATTAGGCTATAAAATTATTTCCAAGAGTAAGAATTTCCAGCCTTTATAAACTGTTGTTCAGTATTCTTTGACCTACAGCACCTGAATGTCCAACTAGACACCCATTTTAGTTTGTTAATACTATAATTAGGCTTCTCCTATAAGGATAGGAGATTCGGGGTCCTATGACTAACCCAATAAGGGTGTACATTAGGCTATAAAATTATTTCCAAGAGTAAGAATTTCCAGCCTTTATAAACTGTTGTTCAGTATTCTTTGACCTAAAGCACCTGATTGTCCAACGAGACACCCATTTTAGTTTGTTAATACTATAATTAGGCTTCTCCTATAAGGATAGGAGATTCGGGGTCCTGTGACTAACCAACCCAATAAGGGTGTACATTAGGCTATAAAATTATTTCCAAGAGTAAGAATTTCCAGCCTTTATAAACTGTTATTCAGTATTCTTTGACCTACACCACCTGAATGTCCAACGAGACACCCATTTTAGTTTGTTAATACTATAATTAGGCTTCTCCTAAAAGGATAGGAGATTCGGGGTCCTGTGAATAACCCAATAAGGGTGTACATTAGGCTA
Source organism: Ambrosia trifida (assembly GCA_028751855.1). NCBI lineage: Eukaryota > Viridiplantae > Streptophyta > Magnoliopsida > Asterales > Asteraceae > Ambrosia > Ambrosia trifida. The sequence goes on along the minus strand of CM054126.1, from coordinate 355,638 downwards.
TAAAATTATTTCCAAGAGTAAGAATTTCCAGCCTTTATAAACTGTTATTCGGTATTCTTTGACCTACACCACCTGAATGTCCAACGAGACACCCATTTTAGTTTGTTAATACTATAATTAGGCTTCTTCTATAAGGATAGGAGATTCGGGGTCCTGTGACTAACCCAATAAGGGTGTACATTAGGCTATAAAATTATTTCCAAGAGTAAGAATTTCCAGCCTTTATAAACTGTTGTTCAATATTCTTTGACCTACACCACCTGAATGTCCAACGAGACACCCATTTTAGTTTGTTAATACTATAATTAGGCTTCTCCTATAAGGATAGGAGATTCGGGGTCCTGTGACTAACCCAGTAAGGGTGTACATTAGGCTATAAAATTATTTCCAAGAGTAAGAATTTCCAGCCTTTATAAACTGTTGTTCAGTATTCTTTGACCTACAGCACCTGAATGTCCAACGAGACACCCATTTTAGTTTGTTAATACTATAATTAGGCTTCTCCAATAAGGATAGGAGATTCGGGGTCCTGTGACTAACCCAATAAGGGTGTACATTAGGCTATAAAATTATTTCCAAGAGTAAGAATTTCCAGCCTTTATAAACTGTTGTTCAGTATTCTTTGACCTACACCACCTGAATGTCCAACGAGAAACCCATTTTAGTTTGTTAATACTATAATTAGGCTTCTCCTATAAGGATTGGAGATTTGGGGTCCTGTGACTAACCCAGTAAGGGTGTACATTAGGCTATAAAATTATTTCCAAGAGTAAGAATTTCCAGCCTTTATAAACTGTTGTTCAATATTCTTTGACCTACAGCACCTGAATGTCAAACGAGACACCCATTTTAGTTTGTTAATACTATAATTAGGCTTCTCCTATAAGGATAGGAGATTCGGGGTCCTGTGACTAACCCAGTAAGGGTGTAATTAGGCTATAAAATTATTTCCAAGAGTAAGAATTTCCAGCCTTTATAAACTGTTGTTCAGTATTCTTTGACCTACAGCACCTGAATGTCCAACGAGACACCCATTTTAGTTTGTTAATACTATAATTAGGCTTCTCCAATAAGGATAGGAGATTCGGGGTCCTGTGACTAACCCAGTAAGGGTTTACATTAGGCTATAAAATTATTTCCAAGAGTAAGAATTTCCAGCCTTTATAAACTGTTGTTCAGTATTCTTTGACCTACAGCACCTGAATGTCCAACGAGACACCCATTTTAGTTTGTTAATACTATAATTAGGCTTCTCCTATAAGGATAGGAGATTCGGGGTCCTGTGACTAACCCAATAAGGGTGTACATTAGGCTATAAAATTATTTCCAAGAGTAAGAATTTCCAGCCTTTATAAACTGTTGTTCACTATTCTTTGAACTACAGCACCTGAATGTCCAACAAGACACCCATTTTAGTTTGTTAATACTATAATTAGGCTTCTCCTATAAGGATAGGAGATTCGGGGTCCTGTGACTAACCCAATAAGGGTGTACATTAGGCTATAAAATTATTTCCAGGAGTAAGAATTTCCAGCCTTTATAAACTGTTGTTCAGTATTCTTTGACCTACAGCACCTGAATGTCCAACTAGACACCCATTTTAGTTTGTTAATACTATAATTAGGCTTCTCCTATAAGGATAGGAGATTCGGGGTCCTGTGACTAACCCAGTAAGGGTGTACATTAGGCTATAAAATTATTTCCAAGAGTAAGAATTTCCAGCCTTTATAAACTGTTGTTCAGTATTCTTTGACCTACAGCACCTGAATGTCCAACGAGACACCCATTTTAGTTTGTTAATACTATAATTAGGCTTCTCCTATAAGGATAGGAGATTCGGGGTCCTGTAACTAACCCAATAAGGGTGTACATTAGGCTATAAAATTATTTCCAAGAGTAAGAATTTCCAGCCTTTATAAACTGTTGTTCAGTATTCTTTGACCTACAGCACCTGAATGTCCAACGAGACACCCATTTTAGTTTGTTAATACTATAATTAGGCTTCTCCTATAAGGATAGGAGATTCGGGGTCCTGTGACTAACCCAGTAAGGGTTTACATTAGGCTATAAAATTATTTCCAAGAGTAAGAATTTCCAGCCTTTATAAACTGTTGTTCAGTATTCTTTGACCTACAGCACCTGAATGTCCAACGAGACACCCATTTTAGTTTGTTAATACTATAATTAGGCTTCTCCTATAAGGATAGGAGATTCGGGGTCCTGTGACTAACCCAATAAGGGTGTACATTAGGCTATAAAATTATTTCCAAGAGTAAGAATTTCCAGCCTTTATAAACTGTTGTTCAGTATTCTTTGACCTACACCACCTGAATGTCCAACGAGACACCCATTTTAGTTTGTTAATACTATAATTAGGCTTCTCCTATAAGGATAGGAGATTCGGGGTCCTGTGACTAACCCAGTAAGGGTGTACATTAGGCTATAAAATTATTTCCAAGAGTAAGAATTTCCAGCCTTTATAAACTGTTGTTCAGTATTCTTTGACCTACAGCACCTGAATGTCCAACGAGACACCCATTTTAGTTTGTTAATACTATAATTAGGCTTCTCCTATAAGGATAGGAGATTCGGGGTCCTGTAACTAACCCAATAAGGGTGTACATTAGGCTATAAAATTATTTCCAAGAGTAAGAATTTCCAGCCTTTATAAACTGTTGTTCAGTATTCTTTGACCTACAGCACCTGAATGTCCAACGAGACACCCATTTTAGTTTGTTAATACTATAATTAGGCTTCTCCTATAAGGATAGGAGATTCGGGGTCCTGTGACTAACCCAGTAAGGGTGTACATTAGGCTATAAAATTATTTCCAAGAGTAAGAATTTCCAGCCTTTATAAACTGTTGTTCAGTATTCTTTGACCTACAGCACCTGAATGTCCAACGAGACACCCATTTTAGTTTGTTAATACTATAATTAGGCTTCTCCTATAAGGATAGGAGATTCGGGGTCCTGTGACTAACCCAATAAGGGTGTACATTAGGCTATAAAATTATTTCCAAGAGTAAGAATTTCCAGCCTTTATAAACTGTTGTTCACTATTCTTTGACCTACAGCACCTGAATGTCCAACAAGACACCCATTTTAGTTTGTTAATACTATAATTAGGCTTCTCCTATAAGGATAGGAGATTCGGGGTCCTGTGACTAACCCAATAAGGGTGTACATTAGGCTATAAAATTATTTCCAGGAGTAAGAATTTCCAGCCTTTATAAACTGTTGTTCAGTATTCTTTGACCTACAGCACCTGAATGTCCAACTAGACACCCATTTTAGTTTGTTAATACTATAATTAGGCTTCTCCTATAAGGATAGGAGATTCGGGGTCCTGTGACTAACCCAATAAGGGTGTACATTAGGCTATAAAATTATTTCCAAGAGTAAGAATTTCCAGCCTTTATAAACTGTTGTTCAGTATTCTTTGACCTACACCACCTGAATGTCCAACGAGAAACCCATTTTAGTTTGTTAATACTATAATTAGGCTTCTCCTATAAGGATAGGAGATTCGGGGTCCTGTGACTAACCCAGTAAGGGTGTACATTAGGCTATAAAATTATTTCCAAGAGCAAGAATTTCCAGCCTTTATAAACTGTTGTTCAGTATTCTTTGACCTACAGCACCTGAATGTCCAACGAGACACCCATTTTAGTTTGTTAATACTATAATTAGGCTTCTCCAATAAGGATAGGAGATTCGGGGTCCTGTGACTAACCCAGTAAGGGTTTACATTAGGCTATAAAATTATTTCCAAGAGTAAGAATTTCCAGCCTTTATAAACTGTTGTTCAGTATTCTTTGACCTACAGCACCTGAATGTCCAACGAGACACCCATTTTAGTTTGTTAATACTATAATTAGGCTTCTCCTATAAGGATAGGAGATTCAGGGTCCTGTGACTAACCCAATAAGGGTGTACATTAGGCTATAAAATTATTTCCAAGAGTAAGAATTTCCAGCCTTTATAAACTGTTGTTCACTATTCTTTGACCTACAGCACCTGAATGTCCAACAAGACACCCATTTTAGTTTGTTAATACTATAATTAGGCTTCTCCTATAAGGATAGGAGATTCGGGGTCCTGTGACTAACCCAATAAGGGTGTACATTAGGCTATAAAATTATTTCCAGGAGTAAGAATTTCCAGCCTTTATAAACTGTTGTTCAGTATTCTTTGACCTACAGCACCTGAATGTCCAACTAGACACCCATTTTAGTTTGTTAATACTATAATTAGGCTTCTCCTATAAGGATAGGAGATTCGGGGTCCTGTGACTAACCCAATAAGGGTGTACATTAGGCTATAAAATTATTTCCAAGAGTAAGAATTTCCAGCCTTTATAAACTGTTGTTCAGTATTCTTTGACCTACACCACCTGAATGTCCAACGAGACACCCATTTTAGTTTGTTAATACTATAATTAGGCTTCTCCTATAAGGATAGGAGATTCGGGGTCCTGTGACTAACCCAGTAAGGGTGTACATTAGGCTATAAAATTATTTCCAAGGGTAAGAATTTCCAGCCTTTATAAACTGTTGTTCAGTATTCTTTGACCTACAGCACCTGAATGTCCAACGAGACACCCATTTTAGTTTGTTAATACTATAATTAGGCTTCTCCTATAAGGATAGGAGATTCGGGGTCCTGTAACTAACCCAATAAGGGTGTACATTAGGCTATAAAATTATTTCCAAGAGTAAGAATTTCCAGCCTTTATAAACTGTTGTTCAATATTCTTTGACCTACAGCACCTGAATGTCCAACTAGACACCCATTTTAGTTTGTTAATACTATAATTAGGCTTCTCCTATAAGGATAGGAGATTCGGGGTCCTGTGACTAACCCAATAAGGGTGTACATTAGGCTATAAAATTATTTCCAAGAGTAAGAATTTCCAGCCTTTATAAACTGTTGTTCAGTATTCTTTGACCTACACCACTTGAATGTCCAACGAGACACCCATTTTAGTTTGTTAATACTATAATTAGGCTTCTCCTATAAGGATAGGAGATTCGGGGTCCTGTGACTAACCCAGTAAGGGTGTACATTAGGCTATAAAATTATTTCCAAGAGTAAGAATTTCCAGCCTTTATAAACTGTTGTTCAGTATTCTTTGACCTACAGCACCTGAATGTCCAACGAGACCCCCATTTTAGTTTGTTAATACTATAATTAGGATTCTCCTATAAGGATAGGAGATTCGGGGTCCTGTGACTAACCCAATAAGGGTGTACATTAGGCTATAAAATTATTTCCAAGAGTAAGAATTTCCAGCCTTTATAAACTGTTGTTCAGTATTCTTTGACCTACAGCACCTGAATGTCCAACAAAACACCCATTTTAGTTTGTTAATACTATAATTAGGCTTCTCCTATAAGGATAGGAGATTCGGGGTCCTGTGACTAACCCAATAAGGGTGTACATTAGGCTATAAAATTATTTCCAGGAGTAAGAATTTCCAGCCTTTATAAACTGTTGTTCAGTATTCTTTGACCTACACCACCTGAATGTCCAACGAGACACCCATTTTAGTTTGTTAATACTATAATTAGGCTTCTCCTATAAGGATAGGAGATTCGGGGTCCTGTGACTAACCCAGTAAGGGTTTACATTAGGCTATAAAATTATTTCCAAGAGTAAGAATTTCCAGCCTTTATAAACTGTTGTTCAGTATTCTTTGACCTACAGCACCTGAATGTCCAACGAGACACCCATTTTAGTTTGTTAATACTATAATTAGGCTTCTCCTATAAGGATAGGAGATTCGGGGTCCTGTGACTAACCCAATAAGGGTGTACATTAGGCTATAAAATTATTTCCAAGAGTAAGAATTTCCAGCCTTTATAAACTGTTGTTCACTATTCTTTGACCTACAGCACCTGAATGTCCAACAAGACACCCATTTTAGTTTGTTAATACTATAATTAGGCTTCTCCTATAAGGATAGGAGATTCGGGGTCCTGTGACTAACCCAATAAGGGTGTACATTAGGCTATAAAATTATTTCCAGGAGTAAGAATTTCCAGCCTTTATAAACTGTTGTTCAGTATTCTTTGACCTACAGCACCTGAATGTCCAACTAGACACCCATTTTAGTTTGTTAATACTATAATTAGGCTTCTCCTATAAGGATAGGAGATTCGGGGTCCTGTGACTAACCCAATAAGGGTGTACATTAGGCTATAAAATTATTTCCAAGAGTAAGAATTTCCAGCCTTTATAAACTGTTGTTCAGTATTCTTTGACCTACACCACTTGAATGTCCAACGAGACACCCATTTTAGTTTGTTAATACTATAATTAGGCTTCTCCTATAAGGATAGGAGATTCGGGGTCCTGTGACTAACCCAGTAAGGGTGTACATTAGGCTATAAAATTATTTCCAAGAGTAAGAATTTCCAGCCTTTATAAACTGTTGTTCAGTATTCTTTGACCTACAGCACCTGAATGTCCAACGAGACCCCCATTTTAGTTTGTTAATACTATAATTAGGATTCTCCTATAAGGATAGGAGATTCGGGGTCCTGTGACTAACCCAATAAGGGTGTACATTAGGCTATAAAATTATTTCCAAGAGTAAGAATTTCCAGCCTTTATAAACTGTTGTTCAGTATTCTTTGACCTACAGCACCTGAATGTCCAACAAGACACCCATTTTAGTTTGTTAATACTATAATTAGGCTTCTCCTATAAGGATAGGAGATTCGGGGTCCTGTGACTAACCCAATAAGGGTGTACATTAGGCTATAAAATTATTTCCAGGAGTAAGAATTTCCAGCCTTTATAAACTGTTGTTCAGTATTCTTTGACCTACACCACCTGAATGTCCAACGAGACACCCATTTTAGTTTGTTAATACTATAATTAGGCTTCTCCTATAAGGATAGGAGATTCGGGGTCCTGTGACTAACCCAGTAAGGGTTTACATTAGGCTATAAAATTATTTCCAAGAGTAAGAATTTCCAGCCTTTATAAACTGTTGTTCAGTATTCTTTGACCTACAGCACCTGAATGTCCAACGAGACACCCATTTTAGTTTGTTAATACTATAATTAGGCTTCTCCTATAAGGATAGGAGATTCGGGGTCCTGTGACTAACCCAATAAGGGTGTACATTAGGCTATAAAATTATTTCCAAGAGTAAGAATTTCCAGCCTTTATAAACTGTTGTTCACTATTCTTTGACCTACAGCACCTGAATGTCCAACAAGACACCCATTTTAGTTTGTTAATACTATAATTAGGCTTCTCCTATAAGGATAGGAGATTCGGGGTCCTGTGACTAACCCAATAAGGGTGTACATTAGGCTATAAAATTATTTCCAGGAGTAAGAATTTCCAGCCTTTATAAACTGTTGTTCAGTATTCTTTGACCTACAGCACCTGAATGTCCAACGAGACACCCATTTTAGTTTGTTAATACTATAATTAGGCTTCTCCTATAAGGATAGGAGATTCGGGGTCCTGTGACTAACCCAATAAGGGTGTACATTAGGCTATAAAATTATTTCCAAGAGTAAGAATTTCCAGCCTTTATAAACTGTTGTTCACTATTCTTTGACCTACAGCACCTGAATGTCCAACAAGACACCCATTTTAGTTTGTTAATACTATAATTAGGCTTCTCCTATAAGGATAGGAGATTCGGGGTCCTGTGACTAACCCAATAAGGGTGTACATTAGGCTATAAAATTATTTCCAGGAGTAAGAATTTCCAGCCTTTATAAACTGTTGTTCAGTATTCTTTGACCTACACCACCTGAATGTCCAACGAGACACCCATTTTAGTTTGTTAATACTATAATTAGGCTTCTCCTATAAGGATAGGAGATTCGGGGTCCTGTGACTAACCCAGTAAGGGTTTACATTAGGCTATAAAATTATTTCCAAGAGTAAGAATTTCCAGCCTTTATAAACTGTTGTTCAGTATTCTTTGACCTACAGCACCTGAATGTCCAACGAGACACCCATTTTAGTTTGTTAATACTATAATTAGGCTTCTCCTATAAGGATAGGAGATTCGGGGTCCTGTGACTAACCCAATAAGGGTGTACATTAGGCTATAAAATTATTTCCAAGAGTAAGAATTTCCAGCCTTTATAAACTGTTGTTCACTATTCTTTGACCTACAGCACCTGAATGTCCAACAAGACACCCATTTTAGTTTGTTAATACTATAATTAGGCTTCTCCTATAAGGATAGGAGATTCGGGGTCCTGTGACTAACCCAATAAGGGTGTACATTAGGCTATAAAATTATTTCCAGGAGTAAGAATTTCCAGCCTTTATAAACTGTTGTTCAGTATTCTTTGACCTACAGCACCTGAATGTCCAACTAGACACCCATTTTAGTTTGTTAATACTATAATTAGGCTTCTCCTATAAGGATAGGAGATTCGGGGTCCTGTGACTAACCCAATAAGGGTGTACATTAGGCTATAAAATTATTTCCAAGAGTAAGAATTTCCAGCCTTTATAAACTGTTGTTCAGTATTCTTTGACCTACACCACCTGAATGTCCAACGAGACACCCATTTTAGTTTGTTAATACTATAATTAGGCTTCTCCTATAAGGATAGGAGATTCGGGGTCCTGTGACTAACCCAGTAAGGGTGTACATTAGGCTATAAAATTATTTCCAAGAGTAAGAATTTCCAGCCTTTATAAACTGTTGTTCAGTATTCTTTGACCTACAGCACCTGAATGTCCAACGAGACACCCATTTTAGTTTGTTAATACTATAATTAGGCTTCTCCTATAAGGATAGGAGATTCGGGGTCCTGTAACTAACCCAATAAGGGTGTACATTAGGCTATAAAATTATTTCCAAGAGTAAGAATTTCCAGCCTTTATAAACTGTTGTTCAATATTCTTTGACCTACAGCACCTGAATGTCCAACTAGACACCCATTTTAGTTTGTTAATACTATAATTAGGCTTCTCCTATAAGGATAGGAGATTCGGGGTCCTGTGACTAACCCAATAAGGGTGTACATTAGGCTATAAAATTATTTCCAAGAGTAAGAATTTCCAGCCTTTATAAACTGTTGTTCAGTATTCTTTGACCTACACCACCTGAATGTCCAACGAGACACCCATTTTAGTTTGTTAATACTATAATTAGGCTTCTCCTATAAGGATAGGAGATTCGGGGTCCTGTGACTAACCCAGTAAGGGTGTACATTAGGCTATAAAATTATTTCCAAGAGTAAGAATTTCCAGCCTTTATAAACTGTTGTTCAGTATTCTTTGACCTACACCACCTGAATGTCCAACGAGACACCCATTTTAGTTTGTTAATACTATAATTAGGCTTCTCCTATAAGGATAGGAGATTCGGGGTCCTGTGACTAACCCAGTAAGGGTTTACATTAGGCTATAAAATTATTTCCAAGAGTAAGAATTTCCAGCCTTTATAAACTGTTGTTCAGTATTCTTTGACCTACAGCACCTGAATGTCCAACGAGACACCCATTTTAGTTTGTTAATACTATAATTAGGCTTCTCCTATAAGGATAGGAGATTCGGGGTCCTGTGACTAACCCAATAAGGGTGTACATTAGGCTATAAAATTATTTCCAAGAGTAAGAATTTCCAGCCTTTATAAACTGTTGTTCACTATTCTTTGACCTACAGCACCTGAATGTCCAACAAGACACCCATTTTAGTTTGTTAATACTATAATTAGGCTTCTCCTATAAGGATAGGAGATTCGGGGTCCTGTGACTAACCCAATAAGGGTGTACATTAGGCTATAAAATTATTTTCCAGGAGTAAGAATTTCCAGCCTTTATAAACTGTTGTTCAGTATTCTTTGACCTACAGCACCTGAATGTCCAACTAGACACCCATTTTAGTTTGTTAATACTATAATTAGGCTTCTCCTATAAGGATAGGAGATTCGGGGTCCTGTGACTAACCCAATAAGGGTGTACATTAGGCTATAAAATTATTTCCAAGAGTAAGAATTTCCAGCCTTTATAAACTGTTGTTCAGTATTCTTTGACCTACACCACCTGAATGTCCAACGAGACACCCATTTTGGTTTGTTAATACTATAATTAGGCTTCTCCTATAAGGATAGGAGATTCGGGGTCCTGTGACTAACCCAGTAAGGGTGTACATTAGGCTATAAAATTATTTCCAAGAGTAAGAATTTCCAGCCTTTATAAACTGTTGTTCAGTATTCTTTGACCTACAGCACCTGAATGTCCAACGAGACACCCATTTTAGTTTGTTAATACTATAATTAGGCTTCTCCTATAAGGATAGGAGATTCGGGGTCCTGTGACTAACCCAATAAGGGTGTACATTAGGCTATAAAATTATTTCCAAGAGTAAGAATTTCCAGCCTTTATAAACTGTTGTTCAATATTCTTTGACCTACAGCACCTGAATGTCCAACTAGACACCCATTTTTGTTTGTTAATACTATAATTAGGCTTCTCCTATAAGGATAGGAGATTCGGGGTCCTGTGACTAACCCAATAAGGGTGTACATTAGGCTATAAAATTATTTCCAGGAGTAAGAATTTCCAGCCTTTATAAACTGTTGTTCAGTATTCTTTGACCTACACCACCTGAATGTCCAACGAGACACCCATTTTAGTTTGTTAATACTATAATTAGGCTTCTCCTATAAGGATAGGAGATTCGGGGTCCTGTGACTAACCCAGTAAGGGTTTACATTAGGCTATAAAATTATTTCCAAGAGTAAGAATTTCCAGCCTTTATAAACTGTTGTTCAGTATTCTTTGACCTACAGCACCTGAATGTCCAACGAGACACCCATTTTAGTTTGTTAATACTATAATTAGGCTTCTCCTATAAGGATAGGAGATTCGGGGTCCTGTGACTAACCCAATAAGGGTGTACATTAGGCTATAAAATTATTTCCAAGAGTAAGAATTTCCAGCCTTTATAAACTGTTGTTCACTATTCTTTGACCTACAGCACCTGAATGTCCAACAAGACACCCATTTTAGTTTGTTAATACTATAATTAGGCTTCTCCTATAAGGATAGGAGATTCGGGGTCCTGTGACTAACCCAATAAGGGTGTACATTAGGCTATAAAATTATTTCCAGGAGTAAGAATTTCCAGCCTTTATAAACTGTTGTTCAGTATTCTTTGACCTACAGCACCTGAATGTCCAACTAGACACCCATTTTAGTTTGTTAATACTATAATTAGGCTTCTCCTATAAGGATAGGAGATTCGGGGTCCTGTGACTAACCCAATAAGGGTGTACATTAGGCTATAAAATTATTTCCAAGAGTAAGAATTTCCAGCCTTTATAAACTGTTGTTCAGTATTCTTTGACCTACACCACCTGAATGTCCAACGAGACACCCATTTTAGTTTGTTAATACTATAATTAGGCTTCTCCTATAAGGATAGGAGATTCGGGGTCCTGTGACTAACCCAATAAGGGTGTACATTAGGCTATAAAATTATTTCCAAGAGTAAGAATTTCCAGCCTTTATAAACTGTTGTTCAATATTCTTTGACCTACAACACCTGAATGTCCAACTAGACACCCATTTTAGTTTGTTAATACTATAATTAGGCTTCTCCTATAAGGATAGGAGATTCGGGGTCCTGTGACTAACCCAATAAGGGTGTACATTAGGCTATAAAATTATTTCCAAGAGTAAGAATTTCCAGCCTTTATAAACTGTTGTTCAGTATTCTTTGACCTACACCACCTGAATGTCCAACGAGACACCCATTTTAGTTTGTTAATACTATAATTAGGCTTCTCCTATAAGGATAGGAGATTCGGGGTCCTGTGACTAACCCAGTAAGGGTGTACATTAGGCTATAAAATTATTTCCAAGAGTAAGAATTTCCAGCCTTTATAAACTGTTGTTCAGTATTCTTTGACCTACACCACCTGAATGTCCAACGAGACACCCATTTTAGTTTGTTAATACTATAATTAGGCTTCTCCTATAAGGATAGGAGATTCGGGGTCCTGTGACTAACCCAGTAAAGGTTTACATTAGGCTATAAAATTATTTCCAAGAGTAAGAATTTCCAGCCTTTATAAACTGTTGTTCAGTATTCTTTGACCTACAGCACCTGAATGTCCAACGAGACACCCATTTTAGTTTGTTAATACTATAATTAGGCTTCTCCTATAAGGATAGGAGATTCGGGGTCCTTTGACTAACCCAATAAGGGTGTACATTAGGCTATAAAATTATTTCCAAGAGTAAGAATTTCCAGCCTTTATAAACTGTTGTTCACTATTCTTTGACCTACAGCACCTGAATGTCCAACAAGACACCCATTTTAGTTTGTTAATACTATAATTAGGCTTCTCCTATAAGGATAGGAGATTCGGGGTCCTGTGACTAACCCAATAAGGGTGTACATTAGGCTATAAAATTATTTTCCAGGAGTAAGAATTTCCAGCCTTTATAAACTGTTGTTCAGTATTCTTTGACCTACAGCACCTGAATGTCCAACTAGACACCCATTTTAGTTTGTTAATACTATAATTAGGCTTCTCCTATAAGGATAGGAGATTCGGGGTCCTGTGACTAACCCAATAAGGGTGTACATTAGGCTATAAAATTATTTCCAAGAGTAAGAATTTCCAGCCTTTATAAACTGTTGTTCAGTATTCTTTGACCTACACCACCTGAATGTCCAACGAGACACCCATTTTAGTTTGTTAATACTATAATTAGGCTTCTCCTATAAGGATAGGAGATTCGGGGTCCTGTGACTAACCCAGTAAGGGTGTACATTAGGCTATAAAATTATTTCCAAGAGTAAGAATTTCCAGCCTTTATAAACTGTTGTTCAGTATTCTTTGACCTACAGCACCTGAATGTCCAACGAGACACCCATTTTAGTTTGTTAATACTATAATTAGGCTTCTCCTATAAGGATAGGAGATTCGGGGTCCTGTGACTAACCCAATAAGGGTGTACATTAGGCTATAAAATTATTTCCAAGAGTAAGAATTTCCAGCCTTTATAAACTGTTGTTCAATATTCTTTGACCTACAGCACCTGAATGTCCAACTAGACACCCATTTTAGTTTGTTAATACTATAATTAGGCTTCTCCTATAAGGATAGGAGATTCGGGGTCCTGTGACTAACCCAATAAGGGTGTACATTAGGCTATAAAATTATTTCCAAGAGTAAGAATTTCCAGCCTTTATAAACTGTTGTTCAGTATTCTTTGACCTACACCACCTGAATGTCCAACGAGACACCCATTTTAGTTTGTTAATACTATAATTAGGCTTCTCCTATAAGGATAGGAGATTCGGGGTCCTGTGACTAACCCAGTAAGGGTGTACATTAGGCTATAAAATTATTTCTAAGAGTAAGAATTTCCAGCCTTTATAAACTGTTGTTCAGTATTCTTTGACCTACAGCACCTGAATGTCCAACGAGACACCCATTTTAGTTTGTTAATACTATAATTAGGCTTCTCCTATAAGGATAGGAGATTCGGGGTCCTGTGACTAACCCAATAAGGGTGTACATTAGGCTATAAAATTATTTCCAAGAGTAAGAATTTCCAGCCTTTATAAACTGTTGTTCAATATTCTTTGACCTACAGCACCTGAATGTCCAACAAGACACCCATTTTAGTTTGCTAATACTATAATTAGGCTTCTCCTATAAGGATAGGAGATTCGGGGTCCTGTGACTAACCCAATAAGGGTGTACATTAGGCTATAAAATTATTTCCAGGAGTAAGAATTTCCAGCCTTTATAAACTGTTGTTCAGTATTCTTTGACCTACACCACCTGAATGTCCAACGAGACACCCATTTTAGTTTGTTAACACTATAATTAGGCTTCTCCTATAAGGATAGGAGATTCGGGGTCCTGTGATTAACCCAGTAAGGGTTTACATTAGGCTATAAAATTATTTCCAAGAGTAAGAATTTCCAGCCTTTATAAACTGTTGTTCAGTATTCTTTGACCTACAGCACCTGAATGTCCAACGAGACACCCATTTTAGTTTGTTAATACTATAATTAGGCTTCTCCTATAGGGATAGGAGATTCGGGGTCCTGTGACTAACCCAATAAGGGTGTACATTAGGCTATAAAATTATTTCCAGGAGTAAGAATTTCCAGCCTTTATAAACTGTTGTTCAGTATTCTTTGACCTACACCACCTGAATGTCCAACGAGACACCCATTTTAGTTTGCTAATACTATAATTAGGCTTCTCCTATAAGGATAGGAGATTCGGGGTCCTGTGACTAACCCAATAAGGGTGTACATTAGGCTATAAAATTATTTCCAGGAGTAAGAATTTCCAGCCTTTATAAACTGTTGTTCAGTATTCTTTGACCTACACCACCTGAATGTCCAACGAGACACCCATTTTAGTTTGTTAACACTATAATTAGGCTTCTCCTATAAGGATAGGAGATTCGGGGTCCTGTGATTAACCCAGTAAGGGTGTACATTAGGCTATAAAATTATTTCCAGGAGTAAGAATTTCCAGCCTTTATAAACTGTTGTTCAGTATTCTTTGACCTACAGCACCTGAATGTCCAACTAGACACCCATTTTAGTTTGTTAATACTATAATTAGGCTTCTCCTATAAGGATAGGAGATTCGGGGTCCTGTGACTAACCCAATAAGGGTGTACATTAGGCTATAAAATTATTTCCAAGAGTAAGAATTTCCAGCCTTTATAAACTGTTGTTCAGTATTCTTTGACCTACACCACCTGAATGTCCAACGAGACACCCATTTTAGTTTGTTAATACTATAATTAGGCTTCTCCTATAAGGATAGGAGATTCGGGGTCCTGTGACTAACCCAGTAAGGGTGTACATTAGGCTATAAAATTATTTCCAAGAGTAAGAATTTCCAGCCTTTATAAACTGTTGTTCAGTATTCTTTGACCTACAGCACCTGAATGTCCAACGAGACACCCATTTTAGTTTGTTAATACTATAATTAGGCTTCTCCTATAAGGATAGGAGATTCGGGGTCCTGTGACTAACCCAATAAGGGTGTACATTAGGCTATAAAATTATTTCCAAGAGTAAGAATTTCCAGCCTTTATAAACTGTTGTTCAATATTCTTTGACCTACAGCACCTGAATGTCCAACAAGACACCCATTTTAGTTTGCTAATACTATAATTAGGCTTCTCCTATAAGGATAGGAGATTCGGGGTCCTGTGACTAACCCAATAAGGGTGTACATTAGGCTATAAAATTATTTCCAGGAGTAAGAATTTCCAGCCTTTATAAACTGTTGTTCAGTATTCTTTGACCTACACCACCTGAATGTCCAACGAGACACCCATTTTAGTTTGTTAACACTATAATTAGGCTTCTCCTATAAGGATAGGAGATTCGGGGTCCTGTGATTAACCCAGTAAGGGTTTACATTAGGCTATAAAATTATTTCCAAGAGTAAGAATTTCCAGCCTTTATAAACTGTTGTTCAGTATTCTTTGACCTACAGCACCTGAATGTCCAACGAGACACCCATTTTAGTTTGTTAATACTATAATTAGGCTTCTCCTATAGGGATAGGAGATTCGGGGTCCTGTGACTAACCCAATAAGGGTGTACATTAGGCTATAAAATTATTTCCAAGAGTAAGAATTTCCAGCCTTTATAAACTGTTGTTCAGTATTCTTTGACCTACAGCACCTGAATGTCCAACTAGACACCCATTTTAGTTTGTTAATACTATAATTAGGCTTCTCCTATAAGTATAGGAGATTCGGGGTCCTGTGACTAACCCAATAAGGGTGTAAATTAGGCTATAAAATTATTTCCAAGAGTAAGAATTTCCAGCCTTTATAAAGTGTTGTTCAGTATTCTTTGACCTACAGCACCTGAATGTCCAACTAGACACCCATTTTAGTTTGTTAAGACTATAATTAGGCTTCTCCTATAAGGATAGGAGATTCAGGGTCCTGTGACTAACCCAATAAGGGTGTACATTAGGCTATAAAATTATTTCCAAGAGTAAGAATTTCCAGCCTTTATAAACTGTTGTTCAGTATTCTTTGACCTACACCACCTGAATGTCCAACGAGACACCCATTTTAGTTTGTTAATACTATAATTAGGCTTCTCCTATAAGGATAGGAGATTCGGGGTCCTGTGACTAACCCAGTAAGGGTGTACATTAGGCTATAAAATTATTTCCAAGAGTAAGAATTTCCAGCCTTTATAAACTGTTGTTCAGTATTCTTTGACCTACAGCACCTGAATGTCCAACGAGACACCCATTTTAGTTATTTAATACTATAATTAGGCTTCTCCTATAAGGATAGGAGATTCGGGGTCCTGTGACTAACCCAATAAGGGTGTACATTAGGCTATAAAATTATTTCCAAGAGTAAGAATTTCCAGCCTTTGTAAACTGTTGTTCAATATTCTTTGACCTACAGGACCTGAATGTCCAACAAGACACCCATTTTAGTTTGTTAATACTATAATTAGGCTTCTCCTATAAGGATAGGAGATTCGGGGTCCTGTGACTAACCCAATAAGGGTGTACATTAGGCTATAAAATTATTTCCAGGAGTAAGAATTTCCAGCCTTTATAAACTGTTGTTCAGTATTCTTTGACCTACACCACCTGAATGTCCAACGAGACACCCATTTTAGTTTGTTAATACTATAATTAGGCTTCTCCTATAAGGATAGGAGATTCGGGGTCCTGTGACTAACCCAGTAAGGGTTTACATTAGGCTATAAAATTATTTCCAAGAGTAAGAATTTCCAGCCTTTATAAACTGTTGTTCAGTATTCTTTGACCTACAGCACCTGAATGTCCAACGAGACACCCATTTTAGTTTGTTAATACTATAATTAGGCTTCTCCTATAAGGATAGGAGATTCGGGGTCCTGTGACTAACCCAATAAGGGTGTACATTAGGATATAAAATTATTTCCAAGAGTAAGAATTTCCAGCCTTTATAAACTGTTGTTCAGTATTCTTTGACCTACACCACCTGAATGTCCAACTAGACACCCATTTTACTTTGTTAATACTATAATTAGGCTTCTCCTATAAGGATAGGAGATTCGGGGTCCTGTGACTAACCCAATAAGGGTGTACATTAGGCTATAAAATTATTTCCAAGAGTAAGAATTTCCAGCCTTTATAAACTGTTGTTCAGTATTCTTTGACCTACAACACCTGAATGTCTAACTAGACACCCATTTTAGTTTGTTAATACTATAATTAGGCTTCTCCTATAAGGATAGGAGATTCGGGGTCCTGTGACTAACCCAATAAGGGTGTAAATTAGGCTATAAAATTATTTCCAAGAGTAAGAATTTCCAGCCTTTATAAACTGTTGTTCAGTATTCTTTGACCTACACCACCTGAATGTCCAACGAGACACCCATTTTATTTTGTTAATACTATAATTAGGCTTCTCCTATAAGGATAGGAGATTCGGGGTCCTGTGACTAACCCAGTAAGGGTGTACATTAGGATATAAAATTATTTCCAAGAGTATGAATTTCCAGCCTTTATAAATTGTTGTTCAGTATTTTTTGACCTACAGCACCTGAATGTCCAACTTGACACCCATTTTAGTTTGTTAATACTATAATTAGGCTTCTCCTATAAGGATAGGAGATTCGGGGTCCTGTGACTAACCCAATAAGGGTGTACATTAGGCTATAAAATTATTTCCAAGAGTAAGAATTTCCAGCCTTTATAAACTGTTGTTCAGTATTCTTTGACCTACACCACCTGAATGTCCAACGAGACACCCATTTTAGTTTGTTAATACTATAATTAAGCTTCTCATATAAGGATAGGAGATTCGGGGTCCTGTGACTAACCCAGTAAGGGTGTACATTAGGCTATAAAATTATTTCCAAGAGTAAGAATTTCCAGCCTTTATAAACTGTTGTTCAGTATTCTTTGACCTACACCACCTGAATGTCCAACGAGACACCCATTTTAGTTTGTTAATACTATAATTAGGCTTCTCCTATAAGGATAGGAGATTCGGGGTCCTGTGACTAACCCAATAAGGGTGTACATTAGGCTATAAAATTATTTCCAATAGTAAGAATTTCCAGCCTTTATAAACTGTTGTTCAATATTCTTTGACCTACAGCACCTGAATGTCCAACTAGACACCCATTTTAGTTTGTTAATACTATAATTAGGCTTCTCCTATAAGGATAGGAGATTCGGGGTCCTGTGACTAACCCAGTAAGGGTGTACATTAGGCTATAAAATTATTTCCAAGAGTAAGAATTTCCAGCCTTTATAAACTGTTGTTCAGTATTCTTTGACCTACAGCACCTGAATGTCCAACGAGACACCCATTTTAGTTATTTAATACTATAATTAGGCTTCTCCTATAAGGATAGGAGATTCGGGGTCCTGTGACTAACCCAATAAGGGTGTACATTAGGCTATAAAATTATTTCCAAGAGTAAGAATTTCCAGCCTTTGTAACCTGTTGTTCAATATTCTTTGACCTACAGGACCTGAATGTCCAACAAGACACCCATTTTAGTTTGTTAATACTATAATTAGGCTTCTCCTATAAGGATATGAGATTCGGGGTCCTGTGACTAACCCAATAAGGGTGTACATTAGGCTATAAAATTATTTCCAGGAGTAAGAATTTCCAGCCTTTATAAACTGTTGTTCAGTATTCTTTGACCTACACCACCTGAATGTCCAACGAGACACCCATTTTAGTTTGTTAATACTATAATTAGGCTTCTCCTATAAGGATAGGAGATTCGGGGTCCTGTGACTAACCCAGTAAGGGTTTACATTAGGCTATAAAATTATTTCCAAGAGTAAGAATTTCCAGCCTTTATAAACTGTTGTTCAGTATTCTTTGACCTACAGCACCTGAATGTCCAACGAGACACCCATTTTAGTTTGTTAATACTATAATTAGGCTTCTCCTATAAGGATAGGAGATTCGGGGTCCTGTGACTAACCCAATAAGGGTGTACATTAGGATATAAAATTATTTCCAAGACTAAGAATTTCCAGCCTTTATAAACTGTTGTTCAGTATTCTTTGACCTACACCACCTGAATGTCCAACTAGACACCCATTTTACTTTGTTAATACTATAATTAGGCTTCTCCTATAAGGATAGGAGATTCGGGGTCCTGTGACTAACCCAATAAGGGTGTACATTAGGCTATAAAATTATTTCCAAGAGTAAGAATTTCCAGCCTTTATAAACTGTTGTTCAGTATTCTTTGACCTACAGCACCTGAATGTCCAACGAGACACCCATTTTAGTTATTTAATACTATAATTAGGCTTCTCCTATAAGGATAGGAGATTCGGGGTCCTGTGACTAACCCAATAAGGGTGTACATTAGGCTATAAAATTATTTCCAAGAGTAAGAATTTCCAGCCTTTGTAACCTGTTGTTCAATATTCTTTGACCTACAGGACCTGAATGTCCAACAAGACACCCATTTTAGTTTGTTAATACTATAATTAGGCTTCTCCTATAAGGATAGGAGATTCGGGGTCCTGTGACTAACCCAATAAGGGTGTACATTAGGCTATAAAATTATTTCCAGGAGTAAGAATTTCCAGCCTTTATAAACTGTTGTTCAGTATTCTTTGACCTACACCACCTGAATGTCCAACGAGACACCCATTTTAGTTTGTTAATACTATAATTAGGCTTCTCCTATAAGGATAGGAGATTCGGGGTCCTGTGACTAACCCAGTAAGGGTTTACATTAGGCTATAAAATTATTTCCAAGAGTAAGAATTTCCAGCCTTTATAAACTGTTGTTCAGTATTCTTTGACCTACAGCACCTGAATGTCCAACGAGACACCCATTTTAGTTTGTTAATACTATAATTAGGCTTCTCCTATAAGGATAGGAGATTCGGGGTCCTGTGACTAACCCAATAAGGGTGTACATTAGGATATAAAATTATTTCCAAGAGTAAGAATTTCCAGCCTTTATAAACTGTTGTTCAGTATTCTTTGACCTACACCACCTGAATGTCCAACTAGACACCCATTTTACTTTGTTAATACTATAATTAGGCTTCTCCTATAAGGATAGGAGATTCGGGGTCCTGTGACTAACCCAATAAGGGTGTACATTAGGCTATAAAATTATTTCCAAGAGTAAGAATTTCCAGCCTTTATAAACTGTTGTTCAGTATTCTTTGACCTACAGCACCTGAATGTCTAACTAGACACCCATTTTAGTTTGTTAATACTATAATTAGGCTTCTCCTATAAGGATAGGAGATTCGGGGTCCTGTGACTAACCCAATAAGGGTGTAAATTAGGCTATAAAATTATTTCCAAGAGTAAGAATTTCCAGCCTTTATAAACTGTTGTTCAGTATTCTTTGACCTACACCACCTGAATGTCCAACGAGACACCCATTTTATTTTGTTAATACTATAATTAGGCTTCTCCTATAAGGATAGGAGATTCGGGGTCCTGTGACTAACCCAGTAAGGGTGTACATTAGGCTATAAAATTATTTCCAAGAGTAAGAATTTCCAGCCTTTATAAATTGTTGTTCAGTATTTTTTGACCTACAGCACCTGAATGTCCAACTAGACACCCATTTTAGTTTGTTAATACTATAATTAGGCTTCTCCTATAAGGATAGAAGATTCGGGGTCCTGTGACTAACCCAATAAGGGTGTACATTAGGATATAAAATTATTTCCAAGAGTAAGAATTTCCAGCCTTTATAAACTGTTGTTCAGTATTCTTTGACCTACACCACCTGAATGTCCAACTAGACACCCATTTTACTTTGTTAATACTATAATTAGGCTTCTCCTATAAGGATAGGAGATTCGGGGTCCTGTGACTAACCCAATAAGGGTGTACATTAGGCTATAAAATTATTTCCAAGAGTAAGAATTTCCAGCCTTTATAAACTGTTGTTCAGTATTCTTTGACCTACAGCACCTGAATGTCTAACTAGACACCCATTTTAGTTTGTTAATACTATAATTAGGCTTCTCCTATAAGGATAGGAGATTCGGGGTCCTGTGACTAACCCAATAAGGGTGTAAATTAGGCTATAAAATTATTTCCAAGAGTAAGAATTTCCAGCCTTTATAAACTGTTGTTCAGTATTCTTTGACCTACACCACCTGAATGTCCAACGAGACACCCATTTTATTTTGTTAATACTATAATTAGGCTTCTCCTATAAGGATAGGAGATTCGGGGTCCTGTGACTAACCCAGTAAGGGTGTACATTAGGCTATAAAATTATTTCCAAGAGTAAGAATTTCCAGCCTTTATAAATTGTTGTTCAGTATTTTTTGACCTACAGCACCTGAATGTCCAACTAGACACCCATTTTAGTTTGTTAATACTATAATTAGGCTTCTCCTATAAGGATAGGAGATTCGGGGTCCTGTGACTAACCCAATAAGGGTGTACATTAGGCTATAAAATTATTTCCAAGAGTAAGAATTTCCAGCCTTTATAAACTGTTCTTCAGTATTCTTTGACCTACACCACCTGAATGTCCAACGAGACACCCATTTTAGTTTGTTAATACTATAATTAAGCTTCTCATATAAGGATAGGAGATTCGGGGTCCTGTGACTAACCCAGTAAGGGTGTACATTAGGCTATAAAATTATTTCCAAGAGTAAGAATTTCCAGCCTTTATAAACTGTTGTTCAGTATTCTTTGACCTACAGCACCTGAATATCCAACGAGACACCCATTTTAGTTATTTAATACTATAATTAGGCTTCTCCTATAAGGATAGGAGATTCGGGGTCCTGTGACTAACCCAATAAGGGTGTACATTAGGCTATAAAATTATTTCCAAGAGTAAGAATTTCCAGCCTTTGTAACCTGTTGTTCAATATTCTTTGACCTACAGGACCTGAATGTCCAACAAGACACCCATTTTAGTTTGTTAATACTATAATTAGGCTTCTCCTATAAGGATAGGAGATTCGGGGTCCTGTGACTAACCCAATAAGGGTGTACATTAGGCTATAAAATTATTTCCAGGAGTAAGAATTTCCAGCCTTTATAAACTGTTGTTCAGTATTCTTTGACCTACACCACCTGAATGTCCAACGAGACACCCATTTTAGTTTGTTAATACTATAATTAGGCTTCTCCTATAAGGATAGGAGATTCGGGGTCCTGTGACTAACCCAGTAAGGGTTTACATTAGGCTATAAAATTATTTCCAAGAGTAAGAATTTCCAGCCTTTATAAACTGTTGTTCAGTATTCTTTGACCTACAGCACCTGAATGTCCAACGAGACACCCATTTTAGTTTGTTAATACTATAATTAGGCTTCTCCTATAAGGATAGGAGATTCGGGGTCCTGTGACTAACCCAATAAGGGTGTACATTAGGATATAAAATTATTTCCAAGAGTAAGAATTTCCAGCCTTTATAAACTGTTGTTCAGTATTCTTTGACCTACACCACCTGAATGTCCAACTAGACACCCATTTTACTTTGTTAATACTATAATTAGGCTTCTCCTATAAGGATAGGAGATTCGGGGTCCTGTGACTAACCCAATAAGGGTGTACATTAGGCTATAAAATTATTTCCAAGAGTAAGAATTTCCAGCCTTTATAAACTGTTGTTCAGTATTCTTTGACCTACAGCACCTGAATGTCTAACTAGACACCCATTTTAGTTTGTTAATACTATAATTAGGCTTCTCCTATAAGGATAGGAGATTCGGGGTCCTGTGACTAACCCAATAAGGGTGTAAATTAGGCTATAAAATTATTTCCAAGAGTAAGAATTTCCAGCCTTTATAAACTGTTGTTCAGTATTCTTTGACCTACACCACCTGAATGTCCAACGAGACACCCATTTTATTTTGTTAATACTATAATTAGGCTTCTCCTATAAGGATAGGAGATTCGGGGTCCTGTGACTAACCCAGTAAGGGTGTACATTAGGCTATAAAATTATTTCCAAGAGTAAGAATTTCCAGCCTTTATAAATTGTTGTTCAGTATTTTTTGACCTACAGCACCTGAATGTCCAACTAGACACCCATTTTAGTTTGTTAATACTATAATTAGGCTTCTCCTATAAGGATAGGAGATTCGGGGTCCTGTGACTAACCCAATAAGGGTGTACATTAGGCTATAAAATTATTTCCAAGAGTAAGAATTTCCAGCCTTTATAAACTGTTCTTCAGTATTCTTTGACCTACACCACCTGAATGTCCAACGAGACACCCATTTTAGTTTGTTAATACTATAATTAAGCTTCTCATATAAGGATAGGAGATTCGGGGTCCTGTGACTAACCCAGTAAGGGTGTACATTAGGCTATAAAATTATTTCCAAGAGTAAGAATTTCCAGCCTTTATAAACTGTTGTTCAGTATTCTTTGACCTACAGCACCTGAATGTCCAACGAGACACCCATTTTAGTTTGTTAATACTATAATTAGGCTTCTCCTATAAGGATAGGAGATTCGGGGTCCTGTGACTAACCCAATAAGGGTGTACATTAGGCTATAAAATTATTTCCAATAGTAAGAATTTCCAGCCTTTATAAACTGTTGTTCAATATTCTTTGACCTACAGCACCTGAATGTCCAACTAGACACCCATTTTAGTTTGTTAATACTATAATTAGGCTTCTCCTATAAGGATAGGAGATTCGGGGTCCTGTGACTAACCCAATAAGGGTGTACATTAGGCTATAAAATTATTTCCAAGAGTAAGAATTTCCAGCCTTTATAAACTGTTGTTTAGTATTCTTTGACCTACACCACCTGAATGTCCAACGAGACACCCATTTTAGTTTGTTAATACTATAATTAGGCTTCTCCTATAAGGATAGGAGATTCGGGGTCCTGTGACTAACCCAGTAAGGGTGTACATTAGGCTATAAAATTATTTCCAAGAGTAAGAATTTCCAGCCTTTATAAACTGTTGTTCAGTATTCTTTGACCTACAGCACCTGAATATCCAACGAGACACCCATTTTAGTTTGTTAATACTATAATTAGGCTTCTCCTATAAGGATAGGAGATTCGGGGTCCTGTGACTAACCCAATAAGGGTGTACATTAGGCTATAAAATTATTTCCAAGAGTAAGAATTTCCAGCCTTTATAAACTGTTGTTCACTATTCTTTGACCTACAGCACCTGAATGTCCAACTAGACACCCATTTTACTTTGTTAATACTATAATTAGGCTTCTCCTATAAGGATAGGAGATTCGGGGTCCTGTGACTAACCCAATAAGGGTGTACATTAGGCTATAAAATTATTTCCAAGAGTAAGAATTTCCAGCCTTTATAAACTGTTGTTCAATATTCTTTGACCTACACCACCTGAATGTCCAACTAGACACCCATTTTATTTTGTTAATACTATAATTAGGCTTCTCCTATAAGGATAGGAGATTCGGGGTCCTGTGACTAACCCAATAATGGTGTACATTAGGCTATAAAATTATTTCCAAGAGTAAGAATTTCCAGCCTTTATAAACTGTTGTTCAGTATTCTTTGACCTACAGCACCTGAATGTCTAACTAGACACCCATTTTAGTTTGTTAATACTATAATTAGGCTTCTCCTATAAGGATAGGAGATTCGGGGTCCTGTGACTAACCCAATAAGGGTGTAAATTAGGCTATAAAATTATTTCCAAGAGTAAGAATTTCCAGCCTTTATAAACTGTTGTTCAGTATTCTTTGACCTACACCACCTGAATGTCCAACGAGACACCCATTTTATTTTGTTAATACTATAATTAGGCTTCTCCTATAAGGATAGGAGATTCGGGGTCCTGTGACTAACCCAGTAAGGGTGTACATTAGGCTATAAAATTATTTCCAAGAGTAAGAATTTCCAGCCTTTATAAATTGTTGTTCAGTATTTTTTGACCTACAGCACCTGAATGTCCAACTAGACACCCATTTTAGTTTGTTAATACTATAATTAGGCTTCTCCTATAAGGATAGGAGATTCGGGGTCCTGTGACTAACCCAATAAGGGTGTACATTAGGCTATAAAATTATTTCCAAGAGTAAGAATTTCCAGCCTTTATAAACTGTTGTTCAGTATTCTTTGACCTACACCACCTGAATGTCCAACGAGACACCCATTTTAGTTTGTTAATACTATAATTAAGCTTCTCATGTAAGGATAGGAGATTCGGGGTCCTGTGACTAACCCAGTAAGGGTGTACATTAGGCTATAAAATTATTTCTAAGAGTAAGAATTTCCAGCCTTTATAAACTGTTGTTCAGTATTCTTTGACCTACAGCACCTGAATGTCCAACGAGACACCCATTTTAGTTTGTTAATACTATAATTAGGCTTCTCCTATAAGGATAGGAGATTCGGGGTCCTGTGACTAACCCAATAAGGGTGTACATTAGGCTATAAAATTATTTCCAATAGTAAGAATTTCCAGCCTTTATAAACTGTTGTTCAATATTCTTTGACCTACAGCACCTGAATGTCCAACTAGACACCCATTTTAGTTTGTTAATACTATAATTAGGCTTCTCCTATAAGGATAGGAGATTCGGGGTCCTGTGACTTACCCAATAAGGGTGTACATTAGGCTATAAAATTATTTCCAAGAGTAAGAATTTCCAGCCTTTATAAACTGTTGTTTAGTATTCTTTGACCTACACCACCTGAATGTCCAACGAGACACCCATTTTAGTTTGTTAATACTATAATTAGGCTTCTCCTATATGGATAGGAGATTCGGGGTCCTGTGACTAACCCAGTAAGGGTGTACATTAGGCTATAAAATTATTTCCAAGAGTAAGAATTTCCAGCCTTTATAAACTGTTGTTCAGTATTCTTTGACCTACAGCACCTGAATATCCAACGAGACACCCATTTTAGTTTGTTAATACTATAATTAGGCTTCTCCTATAAGGATAGGAGATTCGGGGTCCTGTGACTAACCCAATAAGGGTGTACATTAGGCTATAAAATTATTTCCAAGAGTAAGAATTTCCAGCCTTTATAAACTGTTGTTCAATATTCTTTGACCTACAGCACCTGAATGTCCAACAAGACACCCATTTTAGTTTGTTAATACTATAATTAGGCTTCTCCTATAAGGATAGGAGATTCGGGGTCCTGTGACTAACCCAATAAGGGTGTACATTAGGCTATAAAAATATTTCCAGGAGTAAGAATTTCCAGCCTTTATAAACTGTTGTTCATTATTCTTTGACCTACACCACCTGAATGTCCAACGAGACACCCATTTTAGTTTGTTAATACTATAATTAGGCTTCTCCTATAAGGATAGGAGATTCGGGGTCCTGTGACTAACCCAGTAAGGGTGTACATTAGGCTATAAAATTATTTCCAAGAGTAAGAATTTCCAGCCTTTATAAACTGTTGTTCAGTATTCTTTGACCTACAGCACCTGAATGTCCAACGAGACACCCATTTTAGTTTGTTAATACTATAATTAGGCTTCTCCTATAAGGATAGGAGATTCGGGGTCCTGTGACTAACCCACTAAGGGTGTACATTAGGATATAAAATTATTTCCAAGAGTAAGAATTTCCAGCCTTTATAAACTGTTGTTCAGTATTCTTTGACCTACACCACCTGAATGTCCAACTAGACACCCATTTTAGTTTGTTAATACTATAATTAGGCTTCTCCTATAAGGATAGGAGATTCGGGGTCCTGTGACTACCCCAATAAGGGTGTACATTAGGCTATAAAATTATTTCCAAGAGTAAGAATTTCCAGCCTTTATAAACTGTTGTTCAGTATTCTTTGACCTACAGCACCTGAATGTCCAACTAGACACCCATTTTAGTTTGTTAATACTATAATTAGGCTTCTCCTATAAGGATAGGAGATTCGGGGTCCTGTGACTAACCCAATAAGGGTGTACATTAGGCTATAAAATTATTTCCAAGAGTAAGAATTTCCAGCCTTTATAAACTGTTGTTCAGTATTCTTTGACCTACAGCACCTGAATGTCTAACTAGACACCCATTTTAGTTTGTTAATACTATAATTAGGCTTCTCCTATAAGGATAGGAGATTCGGGGTCCTGTGACTAACCCAATAAGGGTGTAAATTAGGCTATAAAATTATTTCCAAGAGTAAGAATTTCCAGCCTTTATAAACTGTTGTTCAGTATTCTTTGACCTACACCACCTGAATGTCCAACGAGACACCCATTTTATTTTGTTAATACTATAATTAGGCTTCTCCTATAAGGATAGGAGATTCGGGGTCCTGTGACTAACCCAGTAAGGGTGTACATTAGGCTATAAAATTATTTCCAAGAGTAAGAATTTCCAGCCTTTATAAACTGTTGTTCAGTATTCTTTGACCTACACCACCTGAATGTCCAACAAGACACCCATTTTAGTTTGTTAATACTATAATTAGGCTTCTCCTATAAGGATAGGAGATTCGGGGTCCTGTGACTAACCCAATAAGGGTGTAAATTAGGCTATAAAATTATTTCCAAGAGTAAGAATTTCCAGCCTTTATAAACTGTTGTTCAGTATTCTTTGACCTACACCACCTGAATGTCCAACTAGACACCCATTTTAGTTTGTTAATACTATAATTAGGCTTCTCCTATAAGGATAGGAGATTCGGGGTCCTGTGACTAACCCAGTAAGGGTGTAAATTAGGCTATAAAATTATTTCCAAGAGTAAGAATTTCCAGCCTTTATAAACTGTTGTTCAGTATTCTTTGACCTACACCACCTGAATGTCCAACTAGACACCCATTTTAGTTTGTTAATACTATAATTAGGCTTCTCCTATAAGGATAGGAGATTCGGGGTCCTGTGACTAACCCAATAAGGGTGTAAATTAGGCTATAAAATTATTTCCAAGAGTAAGAATTTCCAGCCTTTATAAACTGTTGTTCAGTATTCTTTGACCTACAGCACCTGAATGTCCAACTAGACACCCATTTTAGTTTGTTAATACTATAATTAGGCTTCTCCTATAAGGATAGGAGATTCGGGGTCCTGTGACTAACCCAATAAGGGTGTACATTAGGCTATAAAATTATTTCCAAGAGTAAGAATTTCCAGCCTTTATAAACTGTTGTTCAGTATTCTTTGACCTACAGCACCTGAATGTCTAACTAGACACCCATTTTAGTTTGTTAATACTATAATTAGGCTTCTCCTATAAGGATAGGAGATTCGGGGTCCTGTGACTAACCCAATAAGGGTGTAAATTAGGCTATAAAATTATTTCCAAGAGTAAGAATTTCCAGCCTTTATAAACTGTTGTTCAGTATTCTTTGACCTACACCACCTGAATGTCCAACGAGACACCCATTTTATTTTGTTAATACTATAATTAGGCTTCTCCTATAAGGATAGGAGATTCGGGGTCCTGTGACTAACCCAGTAAGGGTGTACATTAGGCTATAAAATTATTTCCAAGAGTAAGAATTTCCAGCCTTTATAAACTGTTGTTCAGTATTCTTTGACCTACACCACCTGAATGTCCAACAAGACACCCATTTTAGTTTGTTAATACTATAATTAGGCTTCTCCTATAAGGATAGGAGATTCGGGGTCCTGTGACTAACCCAATAAGGGTGTAAATTAGGCTATAAAATTATTTCCAAGAGTAAGAATTTCCAGCCTTTATAAACTGTTGTTCAGTATTCTTTGACCTACACCACCTGAATGTCCAACTAGACACCCATTTTAGTTTGTTAATACTATAATTAGGCTTCTCCTATAAGGATAGGAGATTCGGGGTCCTGTGACTAACCCAGTAAGGGTGTAAATTAGGCTATAAAATTATTTCCAAGAGTAAGAATTTCCAGCCTTTATAAACTGTTGTTCAGTATTCTTTGACCTACACCACCTGAATGTCCAACTAGACACCCATTTTAGTTTGTTAATACTATAATTAGGCTTCTCCTATAAGGATAGGAGATTCGGGGTCCTGTGACTAACCCAGGAAGGGTGTACATTAGGCTATAAAATTATTTCCAAGAGTAAGAATTTCCAGCCTTTTTAAACTGTTGTTCAGTATTCTTTGACCTACAGCACCTGAATGTCTAACTAGACACCCATTTTAGTTTGTTAATACTATAATTAGGCTTCTCCTATAAGGATAGGAGATTCGGGGTCCTGTGACTAACCCAATAAGGGTGTAAATTAGGCTATAAAATTATTTCCAAAAGTAAGAATTTCCAGCCTTTATAAACTGTTGTTCAGTATTCTTTGACCTACACCACCTGAATGTCCAACGAGACACCCATTTTATTTTGTTAATACTATAATTAGGCTTCTCCTATAAGGATAGGAGATTCGGGGTCCTGTGACTAACCCAGTAAGGGTGTACATTAGGCTATAAAATTATTTCCAAGAGTAAGAATTTCCAGCCTTTATAAACTGTTGTTCAGTATTCTTTGACCTACACCACCTGAATGTCCAACAAGACACCCATTTTAGTTTGTTAATACTATAATTAGGCTTCTCCTATAAGGATAGGAGATTCGGGGTCCTGTGACTAACCCAATAAGGGTGTAAATTAGGCTATAAAATTATTTCCAAAAGTAAGAATTTCCAGCCTTTATAAACTGTTGTTCAGTATTCTTTGACCTACACCACCTGAATGTCCAACGAGACACCCATTTTATTTTGTTAATACTATAATTAGGCTTCTCCTATAAGGATAGGAGATTCAGGGTCCTGTGACTAACCCAGTAAGGGTGTACATTAGGCTATAAAATTATTTCCAAGAGTAAGAATTTCCAGCCTTTATAAACTGTTGTTCAGTATTCTTTGACCTACACCACCTGAATGTCCAACAAGACACCCATTTTAGTTTGTTAATACTATAATTAGGCTTCTCCTATAAGGATAGGAGATTCGGGGTCCTGTGACTAACCCAATAAGGGTGTAAATTAGGCTATAAAATTATTTCCAAGAGTAAGAATTTCCAGCCTTTATAAACTGTTGTTCAGTATTCTTTGACCTACACCACCTGAATGTCCAACTAGACACCCATTTTAGTTTGTTAATACTATAATTAGGCTTCTCCTATAAGGATAGGAGATTCGGGGTCCTGTGACTAACCCAGTAAGGGTGTAAATTAGGCTATAAAATTATTTCCAAGAGTAAGAATTTCCAGCCTTTATAAACTGTTGTTCAGTATTCTTTGACCTACACCACCTGAATGTCCAACTAGACACCCATTTTAGTTTGTTAATACTATAATTAGGCTTCTCCTATAAGGATAGGAGATTCGGGGTCCTGTGACTAACCCAGGAAGGGTGTACATTAGGCTATAAAATTATTTCCAAGAGTAAGAATTTCCAGCCTTTATAAACTGTTGTTCAGTATTCTTTGACCTACAGCACCTGAATGTCTAACTAGACACCCATTTTAGTTTGTTAATACTATAATTAGGCTTCTCCTATAAGGATAGGAGATTCGGGGTCCTGTGACTAACCCAATAAGGGTGTAAATTAGGCTATAAAATTATTTCCAAAAGTAAGAATTTCCAGCCTTTATAAACTGTTGTTCAGTATTCTTTGACCTACACCACCTGAATGTCCAACGAGACACCCATTTTATTTTGTTAATACTATAATTAGGCTTCTCCTATAAGGATAGGAGATTCGGGGTCCTGTGACTAACCCAGTAAGGGTGTACATTAGGCTATAAAATTATTTCCAAGAGTAAGAATTTCCAGCCTTTATAAACTGTTGTTCAGTATTCTTTGACCTACACCACCTGAATGTCCAACAAGACACCCATTTTAGTTTGTTAATACTATAATTAGGCTTCTCCTATAAGGATAGGAGATTCGGGGTCCTGTGACTAACCCAATAAGGGTGTAAATTAGGCTATAAAATTATTTCCAAGAGTAAGAATTTCCAGCCTTTATAAACTGTTGTTCAGTATTCTTTGACCTACACCACCTGAATGTCCAACGAGACACCCATTTTAGTTTGTTAATACTATAATTAGGCTTCTCCTATAAGGATAGGAGATTCGGGGTCCTGTGACTAACCCAGTAAGGGTGTACATTAGGCTATAAAATTATTTCCAAGAGTAAGAATTTCCAGCCTTTATAAACTGTTGTTCAGTATTCTTTGACCTACAGCACCTGAATGTCCAACGAGACACCCATTTTAGTTTGTTAATACTATAATTAGGCTTCTCCTATAAGGATAGGAGATTCGGGGTCCTGTGACTAACCCACTAAGGGTGTACATTAGGATATAAAATTATTTCCAAGAGTAAGAATTTCCAGCCTTTATAAACTGTTGTTCAGTATTCTTTGACCTACACCACCTGAATGTCCAACTAGACACCCATTTTAGTTTGTTAATACTATAATTAGGCTTCTCCTATAAGGATAGGAGATTCGGGGTCCTGTGACTAACCCACTAAGGGTTTACATTAGGATATAAAATTATTTCCAAGAGTAAGAATTTCCAGCCTTTATAAACTGTTGTTCAGTATTCTTTGACCTACAGCACCTGAATGTCCAACTAGACACCCATTTTAGTTTGTTAATACTATAATTAGGCTTCTCCTATAAGGATAGGAGATTCGGGGTCCTGTGACTAACCCAATAAGGGTGTACATTAGGCTATAAAATTATTTCCAAGAGTAAGAATTTCCAGCCTTTATAAACTGTTGTTCAGTATTCTTTGACCTACAGCACCTGAATGTCCAACGAGACACCCATTTTATTTTGTTAATACTATAATTAGGCTTCTCCTATAAGGATAGGAGATTCGGGGTCCTGTGACTAACCCAATAAGGGTGTAAATTAGGCTATAAAATTATTTCCAAGAGTAAGAATTTCCAGCCTTTATAAACTGTTGTTCAGTATTCTTTGACCTACACCACCTGAATGTCCAACGAGACACCCATTTTATTTTGTTAATACTATAATTAGGCTTCTCCTATAAGGATAGGAGATTCGGGGTCCTGTGACTAACCCAGTAAGGGTGTACATTAGGCTATAAAATTATTTCCAAGAGTAAGAATTTCCAGCCTTTATAAATTGTTGTTCAGTATTTTTTGACCTACAGCACCTGAATGTCCAACTAGACACCCATTTTAGTTTGTTAATACTATAATTAGGCTTCTCCTATAAGGATAGGAGATTCGGGGTCCTGTGACTAACCCAATAAGGGTGTACATTAGGCTATAAAATTATTTCCAAGAGTAAGAATTTCCAGCCTTTATAAACTGTTGTTCAGTATTCTTTGACCTACACCACCTGAATGTCCAACGAGACACCCATTTTAGTTTGTTAATACTATAATTAAGCTTCTCATATAAGTATAGGAGATTCGGGGTCCTGTGACTAACCCAGTAAGGGTGTACATTAGGCTATAAAATTATTTCCAAGAGTAAGAATTTCCAGCCTTTATAAACTGTTGTTCAGTATTCTTTGACCTACAGCACCTGAATATCCAACGAGACACCCATTTTAGTTTGTTAATACTATAATTAGGCTTCTCCTATAAGGATAGGAGATTCGGGGTCCTGTGACTAACCCACTAAGGGTGTACATTAGGATATAAAATTATTTCCAAGAGTAAGAATTTCCAGCCTTTATAAACTGTTGTTCAGTATTCTTTGACCTACACCACCTGAATGTCCAACTAGACACCCATTTTAGTTTGTTAATACTATAATTAGGCTTCTCCTATAAGGATAGGAGATTCGGGGTCCTGTGACTACCCCAATAAGGGTGTACATTAGGCTATAAAATTATTTCCAAGAGTAAGAATTTCCAGCCTTTATAAACTGTTGTTCAGTATTCTTTGACCTACAGCACCTGAATGTCCAACTAGACACCCATTTTAGTTTGTTAATACTATAATTAGGCTTCTCCTATAAGGATAGGAGATTCGGGGTCCTGTGACTAACCCAATAAGGGTGTACATTAGGCTATAAAATTATTTCCAAGAGTAAGAATTTCCAGCCTTTATAAACTGTTGTTCAGTATTCTTTGACCTACAGCACCTGAATGTCTAACTAGACACCCATTTTAGTATGTTAATACTATAATTAGGCTTCTCCTATAAGGATAGGAGATTCGGGGTCCTGTGACTAACCCAATAAGGGTGTAAATTAGGCTATAAAATTATTTCCAAGAGTAAGAATTTCCAGCCTTTATAAACTGTTGTTCAGTATTCTTTAACCTACACCACCTGAATGTCCAACGAGACACCCATTTTATTTTGTTAATACTATAATTAGGCTTCTCCTATAAGGATAGGAGATTCGGGGTCCTGTGACTAACCCAGTAAGGGTGTACATTAGGCTATAAAATTATTTCCAAGCGTAAGAATTTCCAGCCTTTATAAACTGTTGTTCAGTATTCTTTGACCTACACCACCTGAATGTCCAACTAGACACCCATTTTAGTTTGTTAATACTATAATTAGGCTTCTCCTATAAGGATAGGAGATTCGGGGTCCTGTGACTACCCCAATAAGGGTGTACATTAGGCTATAAAATTATTTCCAAGAGTAAGAATTTCCAGCCTTTATAAA
Source organism: Ambrosia trifida (assembly GCA_028751855.1). Lineage (NCBI taxonomy): Eukaryota > Viridiplantae > Streptophyta > Magnoliopsida > Asterales > Asteraceae > Ambrosia > Ambrosia trifida. The sequence continues at coordinate 322,132 of CM054126.1, read as the reverse complement.
CTGTTGTTCAGTATTCTTTGACCTACACCACCTGAATGTCCAACGAGACACCCATTTTAGTTTGTTAATACTATAATTAGGCTTCTCCTATAAGGATAGGAGATTCGGGGTCCTGTGACTAACCCAATAAGGGTGTAAATTAGGCTATAAAATTATTTCCAAGAGTAAGAATTTCCAGCCTTTATAAACTGTTGTTCAGTATTCTTTGACCTACAGCACCTGAATGTCCAACGAGACACCCATTTTAGTTTGTTAATACTATAATTAGGCTTCTCCTATAAGGATAGGAGATTCGGGGTCCTGTGACTAACCCACTAAGGGTGTACATTAGGATATAAAATTATTTCCAAGAGTAAGAATTTCCAGCCTTTATAAACTGTTGTTCAGTATTCTTTGACCTACACCACCTGAATGTCCAACTAGACACCCATTTTAGTTTGTTAATACTATAATTAGGCTTCTCCTATAAGGATAGGAGATTCGGGGTCCTGTGACTACCCCAATAAGGGTGTACATTAGGCTATAAAATTATTTCCAAGAGTAAGAATTTCCAGCCTTTATAAACTGTTGTTCAGTATTCTTTGACCTACAGCACCTGAATGTCCAACTAGACACCCATTTTAGTTTGTTAATACTATGATTAGGCTTCTCCTATAAGGATAGGAGATTCGGGGTCCTGTGACTAACCCAATAAGGGTGTACATTAGGCTATAAAATTATTTCCAAGAGTAAGAATTTCCAGCCTTTATAAACTGTTGTTCAGTATTCTTTGACCTACAGCACCTGAATGTCTAACTAGACACCCATTTTAGTTTGTTAATACTATAATTAGGCTTCTCCTATAAGGATAGGAGATTCGGGGTCCTGTGACTAACCCAATAAGGGTGTAAATTAGGCTATAAAATTATTTCCAAGAGTAAGAATTTCCAGCCTTTATAAACTGTTGTTCAGTATTCTTTGACCTACACCACCTGAATGTCCAACGAGACACCCATTTTATTTTGTTAATACTATAATTAGGCTTCTCCTATAAGGATAGGAGATTCGGGGTCCTGTGACTAACCCAGTAAGGGTGTACATTAGGCTATAAAATTATTTCCAAGAGTAAGAATTTCCAGCCTTTATAAATTGTTGTTCAGTATTTTTTGACCTACAGCACCTGAATGTCCAACTAGACACCCATTTTAGTTTGTTAATACTATAATTAGGCTTCTCCTATAAGGATAGGAGATTCGGGGTCCTGTGACTAACCCAATAAGGGTGTACATTAGGCTATAAAATTATTTCCAAGAGTAAGAATTTCCAGCCTTTATAAACTGTTGTTCAGTATTCTTTGACCTACACCACCTGAATGTCCAACGAGACACCCATTTTAGTTTGTTAATACTATAATTAAGCTTCTCATATAAGGATAGGAGATTCGGGGTCCTGTGACTAACCCAGTAAGGGTGTACATTAGGCTATAAAATTATTTCCAAGAGTAAGAATTTCCAGCCTTTATAAACTGTTGTTCAGTATTCTTTGACCTACAGCACCTGAATGTCCAACGAGACACCCATTTTAGTTTGTTAATACTATAATTAGGCTTCTCCTATAAGGATAGGAGATTCGGGGTCCTGTGACTAACCCAATAAGGGTGTACATTAGGCTATAAAATTATTTCCAATAGTAAGAATTTCCAGCCTTTATAAACTGTTGTTCAATATTCTTTGACCTACAGCACCTGAATGTCCAACTAGACACCCATTTTTGTTTGTTAATACTATAATTAGGCTTCTCCTATAAGGATAGGAGATTCGGGGTCCTGTGACTAACCCAATAAGGGTGTACATTAGGCTATAAAATTATTTCCAAGAGTAAGAATTTCCAGCCTTTATAAACTGTTGTTTAGTATTCTCTGACCTACACCACCTGAATGTCCAACGAGACACCCATTTTAGTTTGTTAATACTATAATTAGGCTTCTCCTATAAGGATAGGAGATTCGGGGTCCTGTGACTAACCCAGTAAGGGTGTACATTAGGCTATAAAATTATTTCCAAGAGTAAGAATTTCCAGCCTTTATAAACTGTTGTTCAGTATTCTTTGACCTACAGCACCTGAATATCCAACGAGACACCCATTTTAGTTTGTTAATACTATAATTAGGCTTCTCCTATAAGGATAGGAGATTCGGGGTCCTGTGACTAACCCAATAAGGGTGTACATTAGGCTATAAAATTATTTCCAAGAGTAAGAATTTCCAGCCTTTATAAACTGTTGTTCAATATTCTTTGACCTACAGCACCTGAATGTCCAACAAGACACCCATTTTAGTTTGTTAATACTATAATTAGGCTTCTCCTATAAGGATAGGAGATTCGGGGTCCTGTGACTAACCCAATAAGGGTGTACATTAGGCTATAAAATTATTTCCAGGAGTAAGAATTTCCAGCCTTTATAAATTGTTGTTCATTATTCTTTGACCTACACCACCTGAATGTCCAACGAGACACCCATTTTAGTTTGTTAATACTATAATTAGGCTTCTCCTATAAGGATAGGAGATTCGGGGTCCTGTGACTAACCCAGTAAGGGTGTACATTAGGCTATAAAATTATTTCCAAGAGTAAGAATTTCCAGCCTTTATAAACTGTTGTTCAGTATTCTTTGACCTACAGCACCTGAATGTCCAACGAGACACCCATTTTAGTTTGTTAATACTATAATTAGGCTTCTCCTATAAGGATAGGAGATTCGGGGTCCTGTGACTAACCCAGTAAGGGTGTACATTAGGCTATAAAATTATTTCCAAGAGTAAGAATTTCCAGCCTTTATAAATTGTTGTTCAGTATTTTTTGACCTACAGCACCTGAATGTCCAACTAGACACCCATTTTAGTTTGTTAATACTATAATTAGGCTTCTCCTATAAGGATAGGAGATTCGGGGTCCTGTGACTAACCCAATAAGGGTGTACATTAGGCTATAAAATTATTTCCAAGAGTAAGAATTTCCAGCCTTTATAAACTGTTGTTCAGTATTCTTTGACCTACACCACCTGAATGTCCAACGAGACACCCATTTTAGTTTGTTAATACTATAATTAAGCTTCTCATATAAGGATAGGAGATTCGGGGTCCTGTGACTAACCCAGTAAGGGTGTACATTAGGCTATAAAATTATTTCCAAGAGTAAGAATTTCCAGCCTTTATAAACTGTTGTTCAGTATTCTTTGACCTACAGCACCTGAATGTCCAACGAGACACCCATTTTAGTTTGTTAATACTATAATTAGGCTTCTCCTATAAGGATAGGAGATTCGGGGTCCTGTGACTAACCCAATAAGGGTGTACATTAGGCTATAAAATTATTTCCAATAGTAAGAATTTCCAGCCTTTATAAACTGTTGTTCAATATTCTTTGACCTACAGCACCTGAATGTCCAACTAGACACCCATTTTTGTTTGTTAATACTATAATTAGGCTTCTCCTATAAGGATAGGAGATTCGGGGTCCTGTGACTAACCCAATAAGGGTGTACATTAGGCTATAAAATTATTTCCAAGAGTAAGAATTTCCAGCCTTTATAAACTGTTGTTTAGTATTCTCTGACCTACACCACCTGAATGTCCAACGAGACACCCATTTTAGTTTGTTAATACTATAATTAGGCTTCTCCTATAAGGATAGGAGATTCGGGGTCCTGTGACTAACCCAGTAAGGGTGTACATTAGGCTATAAAATTATTTCCAAGAGTAAGAATTTCCAGCCTTTATAAACTGTTGTTCAGTATTCTTTGACCTACAGCACCTGAATATCCAACGAGACACCCATTTTAGTTTGTTAATACTATAATTAGGCTTCTCCTATAAGGATAGGAGATTCGGGGTCCTGTGACTAACCCAATAAGGGTGTACATTAGGCTATAAAATTATTTCCAAGAGTAAGAATTTCCAGCCTTTATAAACTGTTGTTCAATATTCTTTGACCTACAGCACCTGAATGTCCAACAAGACACCCATTTTAGTTTGTTAATACTATAATTAGGCTTCTCCTATAAGGATAGGAGATTCGGGGTCCTGTGACTAACCCAATAAGGGTGTACATTAGGCTATAAAATTATTTCCAGGAGTAAGAATTTCCAGCCTTTATAAATTGTTGTTCATTATTCTTTGACCTACACCACCTGAATGTCCAACGAGACACCCATTTTAGTTTGTTAATACTATAATTAGGCTTCTCCTATAAGGATAGGAGATTCGGGGTCCTGTGACTAACCCAGTAAGGGTGTACATTAGGCTATAAAATTATTTCCAAGAGTAAGAATTTCCAGCCTTTATAAACTGTTGTTCAGTATTCTTTGACCTACAGCACCTGAATGTCCAACGAGACACCCATTTTAGTTTGTTAATACTATAATTAGGCTTCTCCTATAAGGATAGGAGATTCGGGGTCCTGTGACTAACCCACTAAGGGTGTACATTAGGATATAAAATTATTTCCAAGAGTAAGAATTTCCAGCCTTTATAAACTGTTGTTCAGTATTCTTTGACCTACACCACCTGAATGTCCAACTAGACACCCATTTTAGTTTGTTAATACTATAATTAGGCTTCTCCTATAAGGATAGGAGATTCGGGGTCCTGTGACTAACCCAGTAAGGGTGTACATTAGGCTATAAAATTATTTCCAAGAGTAAGAATTTCCAGCCTTTATAAACTGTTGTTCAGTATTCTTTGACCTACAGCACCTGAATGTCCAACTAGACACCCATTTTAGTTTGTTAATACTATAATTAGGCTTCTCCTATAAGGATAGGAGATTCGGGGTCCTGTGACTAACCCAATAAGGGTGTACATTAGGCTATAAAATTATTTCCAGGAGTAAGAATTTCCAGCCTTTATAAACTGTTGTTCAGTATTCTTTGACCTACACCACCTGAATGTCCAACGAGACACTCATTTTAGTTTGTTAATACTATAATTAGGCTTCTCCTATAAGGATAGGAGATTCGGGGTCCAGTGACTAACCCACTAAGGGTGTACATTAGGCTATAAAATTATTTCCAAGCGTAAGAATTTCCAGCCTTTATAAACTGTTGTTCAGTATTCTTTGACCTACACCACCTGAATGTCCAACTAGACACCCATTTTAGTTTGTTAATACTATAATTAGGCTTCTCCTATAAGGATAGGAGATTCGGGGTCCTGTGACTACCCCAGTAAGGGTGTACATTAGGCTATAAAATTATTTCCAAGAGTAAGAATTTCCAGCCTTTATAAACTGTTGTTCAGTATTCTTTGACCTACACCACCTGAATGTCCAACGAGACACCCATTTTAGTTTGTTAATACTATAATTAGGCTTCTCCTATAAGGATAGGAGATTCGGGGTCCTGTGACTAACCCAATAAGGGTGTAAATTAGGCTATAAAATTATTTCCAAGAGTAAGAATTTCCAGCCTTTATAAACTGTTGTTCAGTATTCTTTGACCTACAGCACCTGAATGTCCAACGAGACACCCATTTTAGTTTGTTAATACTATAATTAGGCTTCTCCTATAAGGATAGGAGATTCGGGGTCCTGTGACTAACCCACTAAGGGTGTACATTAGGATATAAAATTATTTCCAAGAGTAAGAATTTCCAGCCTTTATAAACTGTTGTTCAGTATTCTTTGACCTACACCACCTGAATGTCCAACTAGACACCCATTTTAGTTTGTTAATACTATAATTAGGCTTCTCCTATAAGGATAGGAGATTCGGGGTCCTGTGACTACCCCAATAAGGGTGTACATTAGGCTATAAAATTATTTCCAAGAGTAAGAATTTCCAGCCTTTATAAACTGTTGTTCAGTATTCTTTGACCTACAGCACCTGAATGTCCAACTAGACACCCATTTTAGTTTGTTAATACTATGATTAGGCTTCTCCTATAAGGATAGGAGATTCGGGGTCCTGTGACTAACCCAATAAGGGTGTACATTAGGCTATAAAATTATTTCCAAGAGTAAGAATTTCCAGCCTTTATAAACTGTTGTTCAGTATTCTTTGACCTACAGCACCTGAATGTCTAACTAGACACCCATTTTAGTTTGTTAATACTATAATTAGGCTTCTCCTATAAGGATAGGAGATTCGGGGTCCTGTGACTAACCCAATAAGGGTGTAAATTAGGCTATAAAATTATTTCCAAGAGTAAGAATTTCCAGCCTTTATAAACTGTTGTTCAGTATTCTTTGACCTACACCACCTGAATGTCCAACGAGACACCCATTTTATTTTGTTAATACTATAATTAGGCTTCTCCTATAAGGATAGGAGATTCGGGGTCCTGTGACTAACCCAGTAAGGGTGTACATTAGGCTATAAAATTATTTCCAAGAGTAAGAATTTCCAGCCTTTATAAATTGTTGTTCAGTATTTTTTGACCTACAGCACCTGAATGTCCAACTAGACACCCATTTTAGTTTGTTAATACTATAATTAGGCTTCTCCTATAAGGATAGGAGATTCGGGGTCCTGTGACTAACCCAATAAGGGTGTACATTAGGCTATAAAATTATTTCCAAGAGTAAGAATTTCCAGCCTTTATAAACTGTTGTTCAGTATTCTTTGACCTACACCACCTGAATGTCCAACGAGACACCCATTTTAGTTTGTTAATACTATAATTAAGCTTCTCATATAAGGATAGGAGATTCGGGGTCCTGTGACTAACCCAGTAAGGGTGTACATTAGGCTATAAAATTATTTCCAAGAGTAAGAATTTCCAGCCTTTATAAACTGTTGTTCAGTATTCTTTGACCTACAGCACCTGAATGTCCAACGAGACACCCATTTTAGTTTGTTAATACTATAATTAGGCTTCTCCTATAAGGATAGGAGATTCGGGGTCCTGTGACTAACCCAATAAGGGTGTACATTAGGCTATAAAATTATTTCCAATAGTAAGAATTTCCAGCCTTTATAAACTGTTGTTCAATATTCTTTGACCTACAGCACCTGAATGTCCAACTAGACACCCATTTTTGTTTGTTAATACTATAATTAGGCTTCTCCTATAAGGATAGGAGATTCGGGGTCCTGTGACTAACCCAATAAGGGTGTACATTAGGCTATAAAATTATTTCCAAGAGTAAGAATTTCCAGCCTTTATAAACTGTTGTTTAGTATTCTCTGACCTACACCACCTGAATGTCCAACGAGACACCCATTTTAGTTTGTTAATACTATAATTAGGCTTCTCCTATAAGGATAGGAGATTCGGGGTCCTGTGACTAACCCAGTAAGGGTGTACATTAGGCTATAAAATTATTTCCAAGAGTAAGAATTTCCAGCCTTTATAAACTGTTGTTCAGTATTCTTTGACCTACAGCACCTGAATATCCAACGAGACACCCATTTTAGTTTGTTAATACTATAATTAGGCTTCTCCTATAAGGATAGGAGATTCGGGGTCCTGTGACTAACCCAATAAGGGTGTACATTAGGCTATAAAATTATTTCCAAGAGTAAGAATTTCCAGCCTTTATAAACTGTTGTTCAATATTCTTTGACCTACAGCACCTGAATGTCCAACAAGACACCCATTTTAGTTTGTTAATACTATAATTAGGCTTCTCCTATAAGGATAGGAGATTCGGGGTCCTGTGACTAACCCAATAAGGGTGTACATTAGGCTATAAAATTATTTCCAGGAGTAAGAATTTCCAGCCTTTATAAATTGTTGTTCATTATTCTTTGACCTACACCACCTGAATGTCCAACGAGACACCCATTTTAGTTTGTTAATACTATAATTAGGCTTCTCCTATAAGGATAGGAGATTCGGGGTCCTGTGACTAACCCAGTAAGGGTGTACATTAGGCTATAAAATTATTTCCAAGAGTAAGAATTTCCAGCCTTTATAAACTGTTGTTCAGTATTCTTTGACCTACAGCACCTGAATGTCCAACGAGACACCCATTTTAGTTTGTTAATACTATAATTAGGCTTCTCCTATAAGGATAGGAGATTCGGGGTCCTGTGACTAACCCACTAAGGGTGTACATTAGGATATAAAATTATTTCCAAGAGTAAGAATTTCCAGCCTTTATAAACTGTTGTTCAGTATTCTTTGACCTACACCACCTGAATGTCCAACTAGACACCCATTTTAGTTTGTTAATACTATAATTAGGCTTCTCCTATAAGGATAGGAGATTCGGGGTCCTGTGACTAACCCAGTAAGGGTGTACATTAGGCTATAAAATTATTTCCAAGAGTAAGAATTTCCAGCCTTTATAAACTGTTGTTCAGTATTCTTTGACCTACAGCACCTGAATGTCCAACTAGACACCCATTTTAGTTTGTTAATACTATAATTAGGCTTCTCCTATAAGGATAGGAGATTCGGGGTCCTGTGACTAACCCAATAAGGGTGTACATTAGGCTATAAAATTATTTCCAGGAGTAAGAATTTCCAGCCTTTATAAACTGTTGTTCAGTATTCTTTGACCTACACCACCTGAATGTCCAACGAGACACTCATTTTAGTTTGTTAATACTATAATTAGGCTTCTCCTATAAGGATAGGAGATTCGGGGTCCAGTGACTAACCCACTAAGGGTGTACATTAGGATATAAAATTATTTCCAAGAGTAAGAATTTCCAGCCTTTATAAACTGTTGTTCAGTATTCTTTGACCTACACCACCTGAATGTCCAACTAGACACCCATTTTAGTTTGTTAATACTATAATTAGGCTTCTCCTATAAGGATAGGAGATTCGGGGTCCTGTGACTAACCCAGTAAGGGTGTACATTAGGCTATAAAATTATTTCCAAGAGTAAGAATTTCCAGCCTTTATAAACTGTTGTTCAGTATTCTTTGACCTACAGCACCTGAATGTCCAACGAGACACCCATTTTAGTTTGTTAATACTATAATTAGGCTTCTCCTATAAGGATAGGAGATTCGGGGTCCAGTGACTAACCCACTAAGGGTGTACATTAGGATATAAAATTATTTCCAAGAGTAAGAATTTCCAGCCTTTATAAACTGTTGTTCAGTATTCTTTGACCTACACCACCTGAATGTCCAACTAGACACCCATTTTAGTTTGTTAATACTATAATTAGGCTTCTCCTATAAGGATAGGAGATTCGGGGTCCTGTGACTACCCCAATAAGGGTGTACATTAGGCTATAAAATTATTTCCAAGAGTAAGAATTTCCAGCCTTTATAAACTGTTGTTCAGTATTCTTTGACCTACAGCACCTGAATGTCCAACAAGACACCCATTTTAGTTTGTTAATACTATAATTAGGCTTCTCCTATAAGGATAGGAGATTCGGGGTCCTGTGACTACCCCAATAAGGGTGTACATTAGGCTATAAAATTATTTCCAAGAGTAAGAATTTCCAGCCTTTATAAACTGTTGTTTAGTATTCTTTGACCTACAGCACCTGAATGTCCAACAAGACACCCATTTTAGTTTGTTAATACTATAATTAGGCTTCTCCTATAAGGATAGGAGATTCGGGGTCCTGTGACTAACCCAATAAGGGTGTACATTAGGCTATAAAATTATTTCCCGGAGTAAGAATTTCCAGCCTTTATAAACTGTTGTTCAGTATTCTTTGACCTACAGCACCTGAATGTCCAACTAGACACCCATTTTAGTTTGTTAATACTATAATTAGGCTTCTCCTATAAGGATAGGAGATTCGGGGTCCAGTGACTAACCCACTAAGGGTGTACATTAGGATATAAAATTATTTCCAAGAGTAAGAATTTCCAGCCTTTATAAACTGTTGTTCAGTATTCTTTGACCTACACCACCTGAATGTCCAACTAGACACCCATTTTAGTTTGTTAATACTATAATTAGGCTTCTCCTATAAGGATAGGAGATTCGGGGTCCTGTGACTAACCCAGTAAGGGTGTACATTAGGCTATAAAATTATTTCCAAGAGTAAGAATTTCCAGCCTTTATAAACTGTTGTTCAGTATTCTTTGACCTACAGCACCTGAATGTCCAACTAGACACCCATTTTAGTTTGTTAATACTATAATTAGGCTTCTCCTATAAGGATAGGAGATTCGGGGTCCAGTGACTAACCCACTAAGGGTGTACATTAGGATATAAAATTATTTCCAAGAGTAAGAATTTCCAGCCTTTATAAACTGTTGTTCAGTATTCTTTGACCTACACCACCTGAATGTCCAACTAGACACCCATTTTAGTTTGTTAATACTATAATTAGGCTTCTCCTATAAGGATAGGAGATTCGGGGTCCTGTGACTACCCCAATAAGGGTGTACATTAGGCTATAAAATTATTTCCAAGAGTAAGAATTTCCAGCCTTTATAAACTGTTGTTCAGTATTCTTTGACCTACAGCACCTGAATGTCCAACAAGACACCCATTTTAGTTTGTTAATACTATAATTAGGCTTCTCCTATAAGGATAGGAGATTCGGGGTCCTGTGACTAACCCAATAAGGATGTACATTAGGCTATAAAATTATTTCCCGGAGTAAGAATTTCCAGCCTTTATAAACTGTTGTTCAGTATTCTTTGACCTACAGCACCTGAATGTCCAACTAGACACCCATTTTAGTTTGTTAATACTATAATTAGGCTTCTCCTATAAGGATAGGAGATTCGGGGTCCTGTGACTACCCCAATAAGGGTGTACATTAGGCTATAAAATTATTTCCAGGAGTAAGAATTTCCAGCCTTTATAAACTGTTGTTCAGTATTCTTTGACCTACACCACCTGAATGTCCAACGAGACACCCATTTTAGTTTGTTAATACTATAATTAGGCTTCTCCTATAAGGATAGGAGATTCGGGGTCCTGTGACTAACCCAGTAAGGGTGTACATTAGGCTATAAAATTATTTCCAAGAGTAAGAATTTCCAGCCTTTATAAACTGTTGTTCAGTATTCTTTGACCTACAGCACCTGAATGTCCAACGAGACACCCATTTTAGTTTGTTAATACTATAATTAGGCTTCTCCTATAAGTATAGGAGATTCGGGGTCCAGTGACTAACCCACTAAGGGTGTACATTAGGATATAAAATTATTTCCAAGAGTAAGAATTTCCAGCCTTTATAAACTGTTGTTCAGTATTCTTTGACCTACACCACCTGAATGTCCAACTAGACACCCATTTTAGTTTGTTAATACTATAATTAGGCTTCTCCTATAAGGATAGGAGATTCGGGGTCCTGTGACTAACCCAGTAAGGGTGTACATTAGGCTATAAAATTATTTCCAAGAGTAAGAATTTCCAGCCTTTATAAACTGTTGTTCAGTATTCTTTGACCTACAGCACCTGAATGTCCAACTAGACACCCATTTTAGTTTGTTAATACTATAATTAGGCTTCTCCTATAAGGATAGGAGATTCGGGGTCCTGTGACTAACCCAATAAGGGTGTACATTAGGCTATAAAATTATTTCCAGGAGTAAGACTTTCCAGCCTTTATAAACTGTTGTTCAGTATTCTTTGACCTACACCACCTGAATGTCCAACGAGACACCCATTTTAGTTTGTTAATACTATAATTAGGCTTCTCCTATAAGGATAGGAGATTCGGGGTCCTGTGACTAACCCAGTAAGGGTGTACATTAGGCTATAAAATTATTTCCAAGAGTAAGAATTTCCAGCCTTTATAAACTGTTGTTCAGTATTCTTTGACCTACAGCACCTGAATGTCCAACGAGACACCCATTTTAGTTTGTTAATACTATAATTAGGCTTCTCCTATAAGGATAGGAAATTCGGGGTCCAGTGACTAACCCACTAAGGGTGTACATTAGGCTATAAAATTATTTCCAAGAGTAAGAATTTCCAGCCTTTATAAACTGTTGTTCAGTATTCTTTGACCTACACCACCTGAATGTCCAACTAGACACCCATTTTAGTTTGTTAATACTATAATTAGGCTTCTCCTATAAGGATAGGAGATTCGGGGTCCTGTGACTACCCCAATAAGGGTGTACATTAGGCTATAAAATTATTTCCAAGAGTAAGAATTTCCAGCCTTTATAAACTGTTGTTCAGTATTCTTTGACCTACAGCACCTGAATGTCCAACAAGACACCCATTTTAGTTTGTTAATACTATAATTAGGCTTCTCCTATAAGGATAGGAGATTCGGGGTCCTGTGACTAACCCAATAAGGGTGTACATTAGGCTATAAAATTATTTCCCGGAGTAAGAATTTCCAGCCTTTATAAACTGTTGTTCAGTATTCTTTGACCTACAGCACCTGAATGTCCAACTAGACACCCATTTTAGTTTGTTAATACTATAATTAGGCTTCTCCTATAAGGATAGGAGATTCGGGGTCCAGTGACTAACCCACTAAGGGTGTACATTAGGATATAAAATTATTTCCAAGAGTAAGAATTTCCAGCCTTTATAAACTGTTGTTCAGTATTCTTTGACCTACACCACCTGAATGTCCAACTAGACACCCATTTTAGTTTGTTAATACTATAATTAGGCTTCTCCTATAAGGATAGGAGATTCGGGGTCCTGTGACTACCCCAATAAGGGTGTACATTAGGCTATAAAATTATTTCCAAGAGTAAGAATTTCCAGCCTTTATAAACTGTTGTTCAGTATTCTTTGACCTACAGCACCTGAATGTCCAACAAGACACCCATTTTAGTTTGTTAATACTATAATTAGGCTTCTCCTATAAGGATAGGAGATTCGGGGTCCTGTGACTAACCCAATAAGGGTGTACATTAGGCTATAAAATTATTTCCCGGAGTAAGAATTTCCAGCCTTTATAAACTGTTGTTCAGTATTCTTTGACCTACAGCACCTGAATGTCCAACTAGACACCCATTTTAGTTTTTTAATACTATAATTAGGCTTCTCCTATAAGGATAGGAGATTCGGGGTCCTGTGACTACCCCAATAAGGGTGTACATTAGGCTATAAAATTATTTCCAGGAGTAAGAATTTCCAGCCTTTATAAACTGTTGTTCAGTATTCTTTGACCTACACCACCTGAATGTCCAACGAGACACCCATTTTAGTTTGTTAATACTATAATTAGGCTTCTCCTATAAGGATAGGAGATTCGGGGTCCTGTGACTAACCCAGTAAGGGTGTACATTAGGCTATAAAATTATTTCCAAGAGTAAGAATTTCCAGCCTTTATAAACTGTTGTTCAGTATTCTTTGACCTACAGCACCTGAATGTCCAACGAGACACCCATTTTAGTTTGTTAATACTATAATTAGGCTTCTCCTATAAGGATAGGAGATTCGGGGTCCAGTGACTAACCCATTAAGGGTGTACATTAGGATATAATATTATTTCCAAGAGTAAGAATTTCCAGCCTTTATAAACTGTTGTTCAGTATTCTTTGACCTACACCACCTGAATGTCCAACTAGACACCCATTTTAGTTTGTTAATACTATAATTAGGCTTCTCCTATAAGGATAGGAGATTCGGGGTCCTGTGACTAACCCAGTAAGGGTGTACATTAGGCTATAAAATTATTTCCAAGAGTAAGAATTTCCAGCCTTTATAAACTGTTGTTCAGTATTCTTTGACCTACAGCACCTGAATGTCCAACTAGACACCCATTTTAGTTTGTTAATACTATAATTAGGCTTCTCCTATAAGGATAGGAGATTCGGGGTCCTGTGACTAACCCAATAAGGGTGTACATTAGGCTATAAAATTATTTCCAGGAGTAAGAATTTCCAGCCTTTATAAACTGTTGTTCAGTATTCTTTGACCTACACCACCTGAATGTCCAACGAGACACCCATTTTAGTTTGTTAATACTATAATTAGGCTTCTCCTATAAGGATAGGAGATTCGGGGTCCTGTGACTAACCCAGTAAGGGTGTACATTAGGCTATAAAATTATTTCCAAGAGTAAGAATTTCCAGCCTTTATAAACTGTTGTTCAGTATTCTTTGACCTACAGCACCTGAATGTCCAACGAGACACCCATTTTAGTTTGTTAATACTATAATTAGGCTTCTCCTATAAGGATAGGAAATTCGGGGTCCAGTGACTAACCCACTAAGGGTGTACATTAGGCTATAAAATTATTTCCAAGAGTAAGAATTTCCAGCCTTTATAAACTGTTGTTCAGTATTCTTTGACCTACACCACCTGAATGTCCAACTAGACACCCATTTTAGTTTGTTAATACTATAATTAGGCTTCTCCTATAAGGATAGGAGATTCGGGGTCCTGTGACTACCCCAATAAGGGTGTACATTAGGCTATAAAATTATTTCCAAGAGTAAGAATTTCCAGCCTTTATAAACTGTTGTTCAGTATTCTTTGACCTACAGCACCTGAATGTCCAACTAGACACCCATTTTAGTTTGTTAATACTATAATTAGGCTTCTCCTATAAGGATAGGAGATTCGGGGTCCTGTGACTACCCCAATAAGGGTGTACATTAGGCTATAAAATTATTTCCAAGAGTAAGAATTTCCAGCCTTTATAAACTGTTGTTCAGTATTCTTTGACCTACAGCACCTGAATGTCCAACAAGACACCCATTTTAGTTTGTTAATACTATAATTAGGCTTCTCCTATAAGGATAGGAGATTCGGGGTCCTGTGACTAACCCAATAAGGGTGTACATTAGGCTATAAAATTATTTCCCGGAGTAAGAATTTCCAGCCTTTATAAACTGTTGTTCAGTATTCTTTGACCTACAGCACCTGAATGTCCAACTAGACACCCATTTTAGTTTGTTAATACTATAATTAGGCTTCTCCTATAAGGATAGGAGATTCGGGGTCCTGTGACTACCCCAATAAGGGTGTACATTAGGCTATAAAATTATTTCCAGGAGTAAGAATTTCCAGCCTTTATAAACTGTTGTTCAGTATTCTTTGACCTACACCACCTGAATGTCCAACGAGACACCCATTTTAGTTTGTTAATACTATAATTAGGCTTCTCCTATAAGGATAGGAGATTCGGGGTCCTGTGACTAACCCAGTAAGGGTGTACATTAGGCTATAAAATTATTTCCAAGAGTAAGAATTTCCAGCCTTTATAAACTGTTGTTCAGTATTCTTTGACCTACAGCACCTGAATGTCCAACGAGACACCCATTTTAGTTTGTTAATACTATAATTAGGCTTCTCCTATAAGGATAGGAGATTCGGGGTCCAGTGACTAACCCACTAAGGGTGTACATTAGGATATAAAATTATTTCCAAGAGTAAGAATTTCCAGCCTTTATAAACTGTTGTTCAGTATTCTTTGACCTACACCACCTGAATGTCCAACTAGACACCCATTTTAGTTTGTTAATACTATAATTAGGCTTCTCCTATAAGGATAGGAGATTCGGGGTCCTGTGACTAACCCAGTAAGGGTGTACATTAGGCTATAAAATTATTTCCAAGAGTAAGAATTTCCAGCCTTTATAAATTGTTGTTCAGTATTCTTTGACCTACAGCACCTGAATGTCCAACTAGACACCCATTTTAGTTTGTTAATACTATAATTAGGCTTCTCCTATAAGGATAGGAGATTCGGGGTCCTGTGACTAACCCAATAAGGGTGTACATTAGGCTATAAAATTATTTCCAGGAGTAAGAATTTCCAGCCTTTATAAACTGTTGTTCAGTATTCTTTGACCTACACCACCTGAATGTCCAACGAGACACCCATTTTAGTTTGTTAATACTATAATTAGGCTTCTCCTATAAGGATAGGAGATTCGGGGTCCTGTGACTAACCCAGTAAGGGTGTACATTAGGCTATAAAATTATTTCCAAGAGTAAGAATTTCCAGCCTTTATAAACTGTTGTTCAGTATTCTTTGACCTACAGCACCTGAATGTCCAACGAGACACCCATTTTAGTTTGTTAATACTATAATTAGGCTTCTCCTATAAGGATAGGAAATTCGGGGTCCAGTGACTAACCCACTAAGGGTGTACATTAGGCTATAAAATTATTTCCAAGAGTAAGAATTTCCAGCCTTTATAAACTGTTGTTCAGTATTCTTTGACCTACACCACCTGAATGTCCAACTAGACACCCATTTTAGTTTGTTAATACTATAATTAGGCTTCTCCTATAAGGATAGGAGATTCGGGGTCCTGTGACTACCCCAATAAGGGTGTACATTAGGCTATAAAATTATTTCCAAGAGTAAGAATTTCCAGCCTTTATAAACTGTTGTTCAGTATTCTTTGACCTACAGCACCTGAATGTCCAACAAGACACCCATTTTAGTTTGTTAATACTATAATTAGGCTTCTCCTATAAGGATAGGAGATTCGGGGTCCTGTGACTAACCCAATAAGGGTGTACATTAGGCTATAAAATTATTTCCCGGAGTAAGAATTTCCAGCCTTTATAAACTGTTGTTCAGTATTCTTTGACCTACAGCACCTGAATGTCCAACTAGACACCCATTTTAGTTTGTTAATACTATAATTAGGCTTCTCCTATAAGGATAGGAGATTCGGGGTCCTGTGACTACCCCAATAAGGGTGTACATTAGGCTATAAAATTATTTCCAGGAGTAAGAATTTCCAGCCTTTATAAACTGTTGTTCAGTATTCTTTGACCTACACCACCTGAATGTCCAACGAGACACCCATTTTAGTTTGTTAATACTATAATTAGGCTTCTCCTATAAGGATAGGAGATTCGGGGTCCTGTGACTAACCCAGTAAGGGTGTACATTAGGCTATAAAATTATTTCCAGGAGTAAGAATTTCCAGCCTTTATAAACTGTTGTTCAGTATTCTTTGACCTACACCACCTGAATGTCCAACGAGACACCCATTTTAGTTTGTTAATACTATAATTAGGCTTCTCCTATAAGGATAGGAGATTCGGGGTCCTGTGACTAACCCAGTAAGGGTGTACATTAGGCTATAAAATTATTTCCAAGAGTAAGAATTTCCAGCCTTTATAAACTGTTGTTCAGTATTCTTTGACCTACAGCACCTGAATGTCCAACGAGACACCCATTTTAGTTTGTTAATACTATAATTAGGCTTCTCCTATAAGGATAGGAAATTCGGGGTCCAGTGACTAACCCACTAAGGGTGTACATTAGGCTATAAAATTATTTCCAAGAGTAAGAATTTCCAGCCTTTATAAACTGTTGTTCAGTATTCTTTGACCTACACCACCTGAATGTCCAACTAGACACCCATTTTAGTTTGTTAATACTATAATTAGGCTTCTCCTATAAGGATAGGAGATTCGGGGTCCTGTGACTACCCCAATAAGGGTGTACATTAGGCTATAAAATTATTTCCAAGAGTAAGAATTTCCAGCCTTTATAAACTGTTGTTCAGTATTCTTTGACCTACAGCACCTGAATGTCCAACAAGACACCCATTTTAGTTTGTTAATACTATAATTAGGCTTCTCCTATAAGGATAGGAGATTCGGGGTCCTGTGACTAACCCAATAAGGGTGTACATTAGGCTATAAAATTATTTCCCGGAGTAAGAATTTCCAGCCTTTATAAACTGTTGTTCAGTATTCTTTGACCTACAGCACCTGAATGTCCAACTAGACACCCATTTTAGTTTGTTAATACTATAATTAGGCTTCTCCTATAAGGATAGGAGATTCGGGGTCCTGTGACTACCCCAATAAGGGTGTACATTAGGCTATAAAATTATTTCCAGGAGTAAGAATTTCCAGCCTTTATAAACTGTTGTTCAGTATTCTTTGACCTACACCACCTGAATGTCCAACGAGACACCCATTTTAGTTTGTTAATACTATAATTAGGCTTCTCCTATAAGGATAGGAGATTCGGGGTCCTGTGACTAACCCAGTAAGGGTGTACATTAGGCTATAAAATTATTTCCAAGAGTAAGAATTTCCAGCCTTTATAAACTGTTGTTCAGTATTCTTTGACCTACAGCACCTGAATGTCCAACGAGACACCCATTTTAGTTTGTTAATACTATAATTAGGCTTCTCCTATAAGGATAGGAGATTCGGGGTCCAGTGACTAACCCACTAAGGGTGTACATTAGGATATAAAATTATTTCCAAGAGTAAGAATTTCCAGCCTTTATAAACTGTTGTTCAGTATTCTTTGACCTACACCACCTGAATGTCCAACTAGACACCCATTTTAGTTTGTTAATACTATAATTAGGCTTCTCCTATAAGGATAGGAGATTCGGGGTCCTGTGACTAACCCAATAAGGGTGTACATTAGGCTATAAAATTATTTCCCGGAGTAAGAATTTCCAGCCTTTATAAACTGTTGTTCAGTATTCTTTGACCTACAGCACCTGAATGTCCAACTAGACACCCATTTTAGTTTGTTAATACTATAATTAGGCTTCTCCTATAAGGATAGGAGATTCGGGGTCCTGTGACTAACCCAATAAGGGTGTACATTAGGCTATAAAATTATTTCCAAGAGTAAGAATTTCCAGCCTTTATAAACTGTTGTTCAGTATTCTTTGACCTACACCACCTGAATGTCCAACGAGACACCCATTTTAGTTTATTAATACTATAATTAGGCTTCTCCTATAAGGATAGGAGATTCGGGGTCCTGTGACTAACCCAGTAAGGGTGTACATTAGGCTATAAAATTATTTCCAAGAGTAAGAATTTCCAGCCTTTATAAACTGTTGTTCAGTATTCTTTGACCTACAGCACCAGAATGTCCAACTAGACACCCATTTTAGTTTGTTAATACTATAATTAGGCTTCTCCTATAAGGATAGGAGATTCGGGGTCCTGTGACTAACCCAATAAGGGTGTACATTAGGCTATAAAATTATTTCCAAGAGTAAGAATTTCCAGCCTTTATAAACTGTTGTTCAGTATTCTTTGACCTACAGCACCTGAATGTCCAACAAGACACCCATTTTAGTTTGTTAATACTATAATTAGGCTTCTCCTATAAGGATAGGAGATTCGGGGTCCTGTGACTAACCCAATAAGGGTGTACATTAGGCTATAAAATTATTTCCAGGAGTAAGAATTTCCAGCCTTTATAAACTGTTGTTCAGTATTCTTTGACCTACACCACCTGAATGTCCAACGAGACACCCATTTTAGTTTGTTAATACTATAATTAGGCTTCTCCTATAAGGATAGGAGATTCGGGGTCCTGTGACTAACCCAGTAAGGGTGTACATTAGGCTATAAAATTATTTCCAAGAGTAAGAATTTCCAGCCTTTATAAACTGTTGTTCAGTATTCTTTGACCTACAGCACCTGAATGTCCAACGAGACACCCATTTTAGTTTGTTAATACTATAATTAGGCTTCTCCTATAAGGATAGGAGATTCGGGGTCCTGTGACTAACCCACTAAGGGTTTACATTAGGATATAAAATTATTTCCAAGAGTAAGAATTTCCAGCCTTTATAAACTGTTGTTCAGTATTCTTTGACCTACAGCACCTGAATGTCCAACGAGACACCCATTTTAGTTTGTTAATACTATAATTAGGCTTCTCCTATAAGGATAGGAGATTCGGGGTCCTGTGACTAACCCAATAAGGGTGTACATTAGGCTATAAAATTATTTCCAAGAGTAAGAATTTCCAGCCTTTATAAACTGTTGTTCAGTATTCTTTGACCTACAGCACCTGAATGTCCAACGAGACACCCATTTTAGTTTGTTAATACTATAATTAGGCTTCTCCTATAAGGATAGGAGATTCGGGGTCCAGTGACTAACCCACTAAGGGTGTACATTAGGATATAAAATTATTTCCAAGAGTAAGAATTTCCAGCCTTTATAAACTGTTGTTCAGTATTCTTTGACCTACACCACCTGAATGTCCAACTAGACACCCATTTTAGTTTGTTAATACTATAATTAGGCTTCTCCTATAAGGATAGGAGATTCGGGGTCCTGTGACTAACCCAATAAGGGTGTACATTAGGCTATAAAATTATTTCCCGGAGTAAGAATTTCCAGCCTTTATAAACTGTTGTTCAGTATTCTTTGACCTACAGCACCTGAATGTCCAACTAGACACCCATTTTAGTTTGTTAATACTATAATTAGGCTTCTCCTATAAGGATAGGAGATTCGGGGTCCTGTGACTAACCCAATAAGGGTGTACATTAGGCTATAAAATTATTTCCAAGAGTAAGAATTTCCAGCCTTTATAAACTGTTGTTCAGTATTCTTTGACCTACACCACCTGAATGTCCAACGAGACACCCATTTTAGTTTATTAATACTATAATTAGGCTTCTCCTATAAGGATAGGAGATTCGGGGTCCTGTGACTAACCCAGTAAGGGTGTACATTAGGCTATAAAATTATTTCCAAGAGTAAGAATTTCCAGCCTTTATAAACTGTTGTTCAGTATTCTTTGACCTACAGCACCAGAATGTCCAACTAGACACCCATTTTAGTTTGTTAATACTATAATTAGGCTTCTCCTATAAGGATAGGAGATTCGGGGTCCTGTGACTAACCCAATAAGGGTGTACATTAGGCTATAAAATTATTTCCAAGAGTAAGAATTTCCAGCCTTTATAAACTGTTGTTCAGTATTCTTTGACCTACAGCACCTGAATGTCCAACAAGACACCCATTTTAGTTTGTTAATACTATAATTAGGCTTCTCCTATAAGGATAGGAGATTCGGGGTCCTGTGACTAACCCAATAAGGGTGTACATTAGGCTATAAAATTATTTCCAGGAGTAAGAATTTCCAGCCTTTATAAACTGTTGTTCAGTATTCTTTGACCTACACCACCTGAATGTCCAACGAGACACCCATTTTAGTTTGTTAATACTATAATTAGGCTTCTCCTATAAGGATAGGAGATTCGGGGACCTGTGACTAACCCAGTAAGGGTGTACATTAGGCTATAAAATTATTTCCAAGAGTAAGAATTTCCAGCCTTTATAAACTGTTGTTCAGTATTCTTTGACCTACAGCACCTGAATGTCCAACGAGACACCCATTTTAGTTTGTTAATACTATAATTAGGCTTCTCCTATAAGGATAGGAGATTCGGGGTCCTGTGACTAACCCACTAAGGGTTTACATTAGGATATAAAATTATTTCCAAGAGTAAGAATTTCCAGCCTTTATAAACTGTTGTTCAGTATTCTTTGACCTACAGCACCTGAATGTCCAACGAGACACCCATTTTAGTTTGTTAATACTATAATTAGGCTTCTCCTATAAGGATAGGAGATTCGGGGTCCTGTGACTAACCCAATAAGGGTGTACATTAGGCTATAAAATTATTTCCAAGAGTAAGAATTTCCAGCCTTTATAAACTGTTGTTCAGTATTCTTTGACCTACAGCACCTGAATGTCCAACAAGACACCCATTTTAGTTTGTTAATACTATAATTAGGCTTCTCCTATAAGGATAGGAGATTCGGGGTCCTGTGACTACCCCAATAAGGGTGTACATTAGGCTATAAAATTATTTCCAGGAGTAAGAATTTCCAGCCTTTATAAACTGTTGTTCAGTATTCTTTGACCTACACCACCTGAATGTCCAACGAGACACCCATTTTAGTTTGTTAATACTATAATTAGGCTTCTCCTATAAGGATAGGAGATTCGGGGTCCTGTGACTAACCCAGTAAGGGTGTACATTAGGCTATAAAATTATTTCCAAGAGTAAGAATTTCCAGCCTTTATAAACTGTTGTTCAGTATTCTTTGACCTACAGCACCTGAATGTCCAACGAGACACCCATTTTAGTTTGTTAATACTATAATTAGGCTTCTCCTATAAGGATAGGAGATTCGGGGTCCAGTGACTAACCCACTAAGGGTGTACATTAGGATATAAAATTATTTCCAAGAGTAAGAATTTCCAGCCTTTATAAACTGTTGTTCAGTATTCTTTGACCTACACCACCTGAATGTCCAACTAGACACCCATTTTAGTTTGTTAATACTATAATTAGGCTTCTCCTATAAGGATAGGAGATTCGGGGTCCTGTGACTAACCCAGTAAGGGTGTACATTAGGCTATAAAATTATTTCCAAGAGTAAGAATTTCCAGCCTTTATAAACTGTTGTTCAGTATTCTTTGACCTACAGCACCTGAATGTCCAACGAGACACCCATTTTAGTTTGTTAATACTATAATTAGGCTTCTCCTATAAGGATAGGAGATTCGGGGTCCAGTGACTAACCCACTAAGGGTGTACATTAGGATATAAAATTATTTCCAAGAGTAAGAATTTCCAGCCTTTATAAACTGTTGTTCAGTATTCTTTGACCTACACCACCTGAATGTCCAACTAGACACCCATTTTAGTTTGTTAATACTATAATTAGGCTTCTCCTATAAGGATAGGAGATTCGGGGTCCTGTGACTAACCCAATAAGGGTGTACATTAGGCTATAAAATTATTTCCCGGAGTAAGAATTTCCAGCCTTTATAAACTGTTGTTCAGTATTCTTTGACCTACAGCACCTGAATGTCCAACTAGACACCCATTTTAGTTTGTTAATACTATAATTAGGCTTCTCCTATAAGGATAGGAGATTCGGGGTCCTGTGACTAACCCAATAAGGGTGTACATTAGGCTATAAAATTATTTCCAAGAGTAAGAATTTCCAGCCTTTATAAACTGTTGTTCAGTATTCTTTGACCTACACCACCTGAATGTCCAACGAGACACCCATTTTAGTTTATTAATACTATAATTAGGCTTCTCCTATAAGGATAGGAGATTCGGGGTCCTGTGACTAACCCAGTAAGGGTGTACATTAGGCTATAAAATTATTTCCAAGAGTAAGAATTTCCAGCCTTTATAAACTGTTGTTCAGTATTCTTTGACCTACAGCACCAGAATGTCCAACTAGACACCCATTTTAGTTTGTTAATACTATAATTAGGCTTCTCCTATAAGGATAGGAGATTCGGGGTCCTGTGACTAACCCAATAAGGGTGTACATTAGGCTATAAAATTATTTCCAAGAGTAAGAATTTCCAGCCTTTATAAACTGTTGTTCAGTATTCTTTGACCTACACCACCTGAATGTCCAACGAGACACCCATTTTAGTTTGTTAATACTATAATTAGGCTTCTCCTATAAGGATAGGAGATTCGGGGTCCTGTGACTAACCCAGTAAGGGTGTACATTAGGCTATAAAATTATTTCCAAGAGTAAGAATTTCCAGCCTTTATAAACTGTTGTTCAGTATTCTTTGACCTACAGCACCTGAATGTCCAACGAGACACCCATTTTAGTTTGTTAATACTATAATTAGGCTTCTCCTATAAGGATAGGAGATTCGGGGTCCAGTGACTAACCCACTAAGGGTGTACATTAGGATATAAAATTATTTCCAAGAGTAAGAATTTCCAGCCTTTATAAACTGTTGTTCAGTATTCTTTGACCTACAGCACCTGAATGTCCAACTAGACACCCATTTTAGTTTGTTAATACTATAATTAGGCTTCTCCTATAAGGATAGGAGATTCGGGGTCCTGTGACTAACCCAGTAAGGGTGTACATTAGGCTATAAAATTATTTCCAAGAGTAAGAATTTCCAGCCTTTATAAACTGTTGTTCAGTATTCTTTGACCTACACCACCTGAATGTCCAACGAGACACCCATTTTAGTTTATTAATACTATAATTAGGCTTCTCCTATAAGGATAGGAGATTCGGGGTCCTGTGACTAACCCACTAAGGGTTTACATTAGGATATAAAATTATTTCCAAGAGTAAGAATTTCCAGCCTTTATAAACTGTTGTTCAGTATTCTTTGACCTACAGCACCTGAATGTCCAACGAGACACCCATTTTAGTTTGTTAATACTATAATTAGGCTTCTCCTATAAGGATAGGAGATTCGGGGTCCTGTGACTAACCCAATAAGGGTGTACATTAGGCTATAAAATTATTTCCAAGAGTAAGAATTTCCAGCCTTTATAAACTGTTGTTCAGTATTCTTTGACCTACAGCACCTGAATGTCCAACAAGACACCCATTTTAGTTTGTTAATACTATAATTAGGCTTCTCCTATAAGGATAGGAGATTCGGGGTCCTGTGACTACCCCAATAAGGGTGTACATTAGGCTATAAAATTATTTCCAGGAGTAAGAATTTCCAGCCTTTATAAACTGTTGTTCAGTATTCTTTGACCTACACCACCTGAATGTCCAACGAGACACCAATTTTAGTTTGTTAATACTATAATTAGGCTTCTCCTATAAGGATAGGAGATTCGGGGTCCTGTGACTAACCCAGTAAGGGTGTACATTAGGCTATAAAATTATTTCCAAGAGTAAGAATTTCCAGCCTTTATAAACTGTTGTTCAGTATTCTTTGACCTACAGCACCTGAATGTCCAACGAGACACCCATTTTAGTTTGTTAATACTATAATTAGGCTTCTCCTATAAGGATAGGAGATTCGGGGTCCAGTGACTAACCCACTAAGGGTGTACATTAGGATATAAAATTATTTCCAAGAGTAAGAATTTCCAGCCTTTATAAACTGTTGTTCAGTATTCTTTGACCTACACCACCTGAATGTCCAACTAGACACCCATTTTAGTTTGTTAATACTATAATTAGGCTTCTCCTATAAGGATAGGAGATTCGGGGTCCTGTGACTAACCCAGTAAGGGTGTACATTAGGCTATAAAATTATTTCCAAGAGTAAGAATTTCCAGCCTTTATAAACTGTTGTTCAGTATTCTTTGACCTACAGCACCTGAATGTCCAACGAGACACCCATTTTAGTTTGTTAATACTATAATTAGGCTTCTCCTATAAGGATAGGAGATTCGGGGTCCAGTGACTAACCCACTAAGGGTGTACATTAGGATATAAAATTATTTCCAAGAGTAAGAATTTCCAGCCTTTATAAACTGTTGTTCAGTATTCTTTGACCTACACCACCTGAATGTCCAACTAGACACCCATTTTAGTTTGTTAATACTATAATTAGGCTTCTCCTATAAGGATAGGAGATTCGGGGTCCTGTGACTAACCCAATAAGGGTGTACATTAGGCTATAAAATTATTTCCCGGAGTAAGAATTTCCAGCCTTTATAAACTGTTGTTCAGTATTCTTTGACCTACAGCACCTGAATGTCCAACTAGACACCCATTTTAGTTTGTTAATACTATAATTAGGCTTCTCCTATAAGGATAG
Source organism: Ambrosia trifida (assembly GCA_028751855.1). Lineage (NCBI taxonomy): Eukaryota > Viridiplantae > Streptophyta > Magnoliopsida > Asterales > Asteraceae > Ambrosia > Ambrosia trifida. The sequence goes on along the minus strand of CM054126.1, from coordinate 297,029 downwards.
GAGATTCGGGGTCCTGTGACTAACCCAATAAGGGTGTACATTAGGCTATAAAATTATTTCCAAGAGTAAGAATTTCCAGCCTTTATAAACTGTTGTTCAGTATTCTTTGACCTACACCACCTGAATGTCCAACGAGACACCCATTTTAGTTTATTAATACTATAATTAGGCTTCTCCTATAAGGATAGGAGATTCGGGGTCCTGTGACTAACCCAGTAAGGGTGTACATTAGGCTATAAAATTATTTCCAAGAGTAAGAATTTCCAGCCTTTATAAACTGTTGTTCAGTATTCTTTGACCTACAGCACCAGAATGTCCAACTAGACACCCATTTTAGTTTGTTAATACTATAATTAGGCTTCTCCTATAAGGATAGGAGATTCGGGGTCCTGTGACTAACCCAATAAGGGTGTACATTAGGCTATAAAATTATTTCCAAGAGTAAGAATTTCCAGCCTTTATAAACTGTTGTTCAGTATTCTTTGACCTACACCACCTGAATGTCCAACGAGACACCCATTTTAGTTTGTTAATACTATAATTAGGCTTCTCCTATAAGGATAGGAGATTCGGGGTCCTGTGACTAACCCAGTAAGGGTGTACATTAGGCTATAAAATTATTTCCAAGAGTAAGAATTTCCAGCCTTTATAAACTGTTGTTCAGTATTCTTTGACCTACAGCACCTGAATGTCCAACGAGACACCCATTTTAGTTTGTTAATACTATAATTAGGCTTCTCCTATAAGGATAGGAGATTCGGGGTCCAGTGACTAACCCACTAAGGGTGTACATTAGGATATAAAATTATTTCCAAGAGTAAGAATTTCCAGCCTTTATAAACTGTTGTTCAGTATTCTTTGACCTACAGCACCTGAATGTCCAACTAGACACCCATTTTAGTTTGTTAATACTATAATTAGGCTTCTCCTATAAGGATAGGAGATTCGGGGTCCTGTGACTAACCCAGTAAGGGTGTACATTAGGCTATAAAATTATTTCCAAGAGTAAGAATTTCCAGCCTTTATAAACTGTTGTTCAGTATTCTTTGACCTACACCACCTGAATGTCCAACGAGACACCCATTTTAGTTTATTAATACTATAATTAGGCTTCTCCTATAAGGATAGGAGATTCGGGGTCCTGTGACTAACCCAGTAAGGGTGTACATTAGGCTATAAAATTATTTCCAAGAGTAAGAATTTCCAGCCTTTATAAACTGTTGTTCAGTATTCTTTGACCTACAGCACCAGAATGTCCAACTAGACACCCATTTTAGTTTGTTAATACTATAATTAGGCTTCTCCTATAAGGATAGGAGATTCGGGGTCCTGTGACTAACCCAATAAGGGTGTACATTAGGCTATAAAATTATTTCCAGGAGTAAGAATTTCCAGCCTTTATAAACTGTTGTTCAGTATTCTTTGACCTACACCACCTGAATGTCCAACGAGACACCCATTTTAGTTTGTTAATACTATAATTAGGCTTCTCCTATAAGGATAGGAGATTCGGGGTCCTGTGACTAACCCAGTAAGGGTGTACATTAGGCTATAAAATTATTTCCAAGAGTAAGAATTTCCAGCCTTTATAAACTGTTGTTCAGTATTCTTTGACCTACAGCACCTGAATGTCCAACGAGACACCCATTTTAGTTTGTTAATACTATAATTAGGCTTCTCCTATAAGGATAGGAGATTCGGGGTCCAGTGACTAACCCACTAAGGGTGTACATTAGGATATAAAATTATTTCCAAGAGTAAGAATTTCCAGCCTTTATAAACTGTTGTTCAGTATTCTTTGACCTACAGCACCTGAATGTCCAACTAGACACCCATTTTAGTTTGTTAATACTATAATTAGGCTTCTCCTATAAGGATAGGAGATTCGGGGTCCTGTGACTAACCCAGTAAGGGTGTACATTAGGCTATAAAATTATTTCCAAGAGTAAGAATTTCCAGCCTTTATAAACTGTTGTTCAGTATTCTTTGACCTACAGCACCTGAATGTCCAACGAGACACCCATTTTAGTTTGTTAATACTATAATTAGGCTTCTCCTATAAGGATAGGAGATTCGGGGTCCAGTGACTAACCCACTAAGGGTGTACATTAGGATATAAAATTATTTCCAAGAGTAAGAATTTCCAGCCTTTATAAACTGTTGTTCAGTATTCTTTGACCTACACCACCTGAATGTCCAACTAGACACCCATTTTAGTTTGTTAATACTATAATTAGGCTTCTCCTATAAGGATAGGAGATTCGGGGTCCTGTGACTAACCCAATAAGGGTGTACATTAGGCTATAAAATTATTTCCCGGAGTAAGAATTTCCAGCCTTTATAAACTGTTGTTCAGTATTCTTTGACCTACAGCACCTGAATGTCCAACTAGACACCCATTTTAGTTTGTTAATACTATAATTAGGCTTCTCCTATAAGGATAGGAGATTCGGGGTCCTGTGACTAACCCAATAAGGGTGTACATTAGGCTATAAAATTATTTCCAAGAGTAAGAATTTCCAGCCTTTATAAACTGTTGTTCAGTATTCTTTGACCTACACCACCTGAATGTCCAACGAGACACCCATTTTAGTTTATTAATACTATAATTAGGCTTCTCCTATAAGGATAGGAGATTCGGGGTCCTGTGACTAACCCAGTAAGGGTGTACATTAGGCTATAAAATTATTTCCAAGAGTAAGAATTTCCAGCCTTTATAAACTGTTGTTCAGTATTCTTTGACCTACAGCACCAGAATGTCCAACTAGACACCCATTTTAGTTTGTTAATACTATAATTAGGCTTCTCCTATAAGGATAGGAGATTCGGGGTCCTGTGACTAACCCAATAAGGGTGTACATTAGGCTATAAAATTATTTCCAAGAGTAAGAATTTCCAGCCTTTATAAACTGTTGTTCAGTATTCTTTGACCTACAGCACCTGAATGTCCAACAAGACACCCATTTTAGTTTGTTAATACTATAATTAGGCTTCTCCTATAAGGATAGGAGATTCGGGGTCCTGTGACTAACCCAATAAGGGTGTACATTAGGCTATAAAATTATTTCCAGGAGTAAGAATTTCCAGCCTTTATAAACTGTTGTTCAGTATTCTTTGACCTACACCACCTGAATGTCCAACGAGACACCCATTTTAGTTTTTTAATACTATAATTAGGCTTCTCCTATAAGGATAGGAGATTCGGGGTCCTGTGACTAACCCAGTAAGGGTGTACATTAGGCTATAAAATTATTTCCAAGAGTAAGAATTTCCAGCCTTTATAAACTGTTGTTCAGTATTCTTTGACCTACAGCACCTGAATGTCCAACGAGACACCCATTTTAGTTTGTTAATACTATAATTAGGCTTCTCCTATAAGGATAGGAGATTCGGGGTCCTGTGACTAACCCACTAAGGGTTTACATTAGGATATAAAATTATTTCCAAGAGTAAGAATTTCCAGCCTTTATAAACTGTTGTTCAGTATTCTTTGACCTACAGCACCTGAATGTCCAACGAGACACCCATTTTAGTTTGTTAATACTATAATTAGGCTTCTCCTATAAGGATAGGAGATTCGGGGTCCTGTGACTAACCCAATAAGGGTGTACATTAGGCTATAAAATTATTTCCAAGAGTAAGAATTTCCAGCCTTTATAAACTGTTGTTCAGTATTCTTTGACCTACAGCACCTGAATGTCCAACAAGACACCCATTTTAGTTTGTTAATACTATAATTAGGCTTCTCCTATAAGGATAGGAGATTCGGGGTCCTGTGACTACCCCAATAAGGGTGTACATTAGGCTATAAAATTATTTCCAGGAGTAAGAATTTCCAGCCTTTATAAACTGTTGTTCAGTATTCTTTGACCTACACCACCTGAATGTCCAACGAGACACCCATTTTAGTTTGTTAATACTATAATTAGGCTTCTCCTATAAGGATAGGAGATTCGGGGTCCTGTGACTAACCCAGTAAGGGTGTACATTAGGCTATAAAATTATTTCCAAGAGTAAGAATTTCCAGCCTTTATAAACTGTTGTTCAGTATTCTTTGACCTACAGCACCTGAATGTCCAACGAGACACCCATTTTAGTTTGTTAATACTATAATTAGGCTTCTCCTATAAGGATAGGAGATTCGGGGTCCAGTGACTAACCCACTAAGGGTGTACATTAGGATATAAAATTATTTCCAAGAGTAAGAATTTCCAGCCTTTATAAACTGTTGTTCAGTATTCTTTGACCTACACCACCTGAATGTCCAACTAGACACCCATTTTAGTTTGTTAATACTATAATTAGGCTTCTCCTATAAGGATAGGAGATTCGGGGTCCTGTGACTAACCCAATAAGGGTGTACATTAGGCTATAAAATTATTTGCCGGAGTAAGAATTTCCAGCCTTTATAAACTGTTGTTCAGTATTCTTTGACCTACAGCACCTGAATGTCCAACTAGACACCCATTTTAGTTTGTTAATACTATAATTAGGCTTCTCCTATAAGGATAGGAGATTCGGGGTCCTGTGACTAACCCAATAAGGGTGTACATTAGGCTATAAAATTATTTCCAAGAGTAAGAATTTCCAGCCTTTATAAACTGTTGTTCAGTATTCTTTGACCTACACCACCTGAATGTCCAACGAGACACCCATTTTAGTTTATTAATACTATAATTAGGCTTCTCCTATAAGGATAGGAGATTCGGGGTCCTGTGACTAACCCAGTAAGGGTGTACATTAGGCTATAAAATTATTTCCAAGAGTAAGAATTTCCAGCCTTTATAAACTGTTGTTCAGTATTCTTTGACCTACAGCACCAGAATGTCCAACTAGACACCCATTTTAGTTTGTTAATACTATAATTAGGCTTCTCCTATAAGGATAGGAGATTCGGGGTCCTGTGACTAACCCAATAAGGGTGTACATTAGGCTATAAAATTATTTCCAAGAGTAAGAATTTCCAGCCTTTATAAACTGTTGTTCAGTATTCTTTGACCTACAGCACCTGAATGTCCAACAAGACACCCATTTTAGTTTGTTAATACTATAATTAGGCTTCTCCTATAAGGATAGGAGATTCGGGGTCCTGTGACTAACCCAATAAGGGTGTACATTAGGCTATAAAATTATTTCCAGGAGTAAGAATTTCCAGCCTTTATAAACTGTTGTTCAGTATTCTTTGACCTACACCACCTGAATGTCCAACGAGACACCCATTTTAGTTTGTTAATACTATAATTAGGCTTCTCCTATAAGGATAGGAGATTCGGGGTCCTGTGACTAACCCAGTAAGGGTGTACATTAGGCTATAAAATTATTTCCAAGAGTAAGAATTTCCAGCCTTTATAAACTGTTGTTCAGTATTCTTTGACCTACAGCACCTGAATGTCCAACGAGACACCCATTTTAGTTTGTTAATACTATAATTAGGCTTCTCCTATAAGGATAGGAGATTCGGGGTCCTGTGACTAACCCACTAAGGGTTTACATTAGGATATAAAATTATTTCCAAGAGTAAGAATTTCCAGCCTTTATAAACTGTTGTTCAGTATTCTTTGACCTACAGCACCTGAATGTCCAACGAGACACCCATTTTAGTTTGTTAATACTATAATTAGGCTTCTCCTATAAGGATAGGAGATTCGGGGTCCTGTGACTAACCCAATAAGGGTGTACATTAGGCTATAAAATTATTTCCAAGAGTAAGAATTTCCAGCCTTTATAAACTGTTGTTCAGTATTCTTTGACCTACAGCACCTGAATGTCCAACAAGACACCCATTTTAGTTTGTTAATACTATAATTAGGCTTCTCCTATAAGGATAGGAGATTCGGGGTCCTGTGACTAACCCAATAAGGGTGTACATTAGGCTATAAAATTATTTCCAAGAGTAAGAATTTCCAGCCTTTATAAACTGTTGTTCAGTATTCTTTGACCTACACCACCTGAATGTCCAACGAGACACCCATTTTAGTTTATTAATACTATAATTAGGCTTCTCCTATAAGGATAGGAGATTCGGGGTCCTGTGACTAACCCAGTAAGGGTGTACATTAGGCTATAAAATTATTTCCAAGAGTAAGAATTTCCAGCCTTTATAAACTGTTGTTCAGTATTCTTTGACCTACAGCACCAGAATGTCCAACTAGACACCCATTTTAGTTTGTTAATACTATAATTAGGCTTCTCCTATAAGGATAGGAGATTCGGGGTCCTGTGACTAACCCAATAAGGGTGTACATTAGGCTATAAAATTATTTCCAAGAGTAAGAATTTCCAGCCTTTATAAACTGTTGTTCAGTATTCTTTGACCTACAGCACCTGAATGTCCAACAAGACACCCATTTTAGTTTGTTAATACTATAATTAGGCTTCTCCTATAAGGATAGGAGATTCGGGGTCCTGTGACTAACCCAATAAGGGTGTACATTAGGCTATAAAATTATTTCCAGGAGTAAGAATTTCCAGCCTTTATAAACTGTTGTTCAGTATTCTTTGACCTACACCACCTGAATGTCCAACGAGACACCCATTTTAGTTTGTTAATACTATAATTAGGCTTCTCCTATAAGGATAGGAGATTCGGGGTCCTGTGACTAACCCAGTAAGGGTGTACATTAGGCTATAAAATTATTTCCAAGAGTAAGAATTTCCAGCCTTTATAAACTGTTGTTCAGTATTCTTTGACCTACAGCACCTGAATGTCCAACGAGACACCCATTTTAGTTTGTTAATACTATAATTAGGCTTCTCCTATAAGGATAGGAGATTCGGGGTCCTGTGACTAACCCACTAAGGGTTTACATTAGGATATAAAATTATTTCCAAGAGTAAGAATTTCCAGCCTTTATAAACTGTTGTTCAGTATTCTTTGACCTACAGCACCTGAATGTCCAACGAGACACCCATTTTAGTTTGTTAATACTATAATTAGGCTTCTCCTATAAGGATAGGAGATTCGGGGTCCTGTGACTAACCCAATAAGGGTGTACATTAGGCTATAAAATTATTTCCAAGAGTAAGAATTTCCAGCCTTTATAAACTGTTGTTCAGTATTCTTTGACCTACAGCACCTGAATGTCCAACTAGACACCCATTTTAGTTTGTTAATACTATAATTAGGCTTCTCCTATAAGGATAGGAGATTCGGGGTCCTGTGACTAACCCAATAAGGGTGTACATTAGGCTATAAAATTATTTCCAAGAGTAAGAATTTCCAGCCTTTATAAACTGTTGTTCAGTATTCTTTGACCTACACCACCTGAATGTCCAACGAGACACCCATTTTAGTTTATTAATACTATAATTAGGCTTCTCCTATAAGGATAGGAGATTCGGGGTCCTGTGACTAACCCAGTAAGGGTGTACATTAGGCTATAAAATTATTTCCAAGAGTAAGAATTTCCAGCCTTTATAAACTGTTGTTCAGTATTCTTTGACCTACAGCACCAGAATGTCCAACTAGACACCCATTTTAGTTTGTTAATACTATAATTAGGCTTCTCCTATAAGGATAGGAGATTCGGGGTCCTGTGACTAACCCAATAAGGGTGTACATTAGGCTATAAAATTATTTCCAAGAGTAAGAATTTCCAGCCTTTATAAACTGTTGTTCAGTATTCTTTGACCTACAGCACCTGAATGTCCAACAAGACACCCATTTTAGTTTGTTAATACTATAATTAGGCTTCTCCTATAAGGATAGGAGATTCGGGGTCCTGTGACTAACCCAATAAGGGTGTACATTAGGCTATAAAATTATTTCCAGGAGTAAGAATTTCCAGCCTTTATAAACTGTTGTTCAGTATTCTTTGACCTACACCACCTGAATGTCCAACGAGACACCCATTTTAGTTTGTTAATACTATAATTAGGCTTCTCCTATAAGGATAGGAGATTCGGGGTCCTGTGACTAACCCAGTAAGGGTGTACATTAGGCTATAAAATTATTTCCAAGAGTAAGAATTTCCAGCCTTTATAAACTGTTGTTCAGTATTCTTTGACCTACAGCACCTGAATGTCCAACGAGACACCCATTTTAGTTTGTTAATACTATAATTAGGCTTCTCCTATAAGGATAGGAGATTCGGGGTCCTGTGACTAACCCACTAAGGGTTTACATTAGGATATAAAATTATTTCCAAGAGTAAGAATTTCCAGCCTTTATAAACTGTTGTTCAGTATTCTTTGACCTACAGCACCTGAATGTCCAACGAGACACCCATTTTAGTTTGTTAATACTATAATTAGGCTTCTCCTATAAGGATAGGAGATTCGGGGTCCTGTGACTAACCCAATAAGGGTGTACATTAGGCTATAAAATTATTTCCAAGAGTAAGAATTTCCAGCCTTTATAAACTGTTGTTCAGTATTCTTTGACCTACAGCACCTGAATGTCCAACAAGACACCCATTTTAGTTTGTTAATACTATAATTAGGCTTCTCCTATAAGGATAGGAGATTCGGGGTCCTGTGACTAACCCAATAAGGGTGTACATTAGGCTATAAAATTATTTCCAAGAGTAAGAATTTCCAGCCTTTATAAACTGTTGTTCAGTATTCTTTGACCTACACCACCTGAATGTCCAACGAGACACCCATTTTAGTTTATTAATACTATAATTAGGCTTCTCCTATAAGGATAGGAGATTCGGGGTCCTGTGACTAACCCAGTAAGGGTGTACATTAGGCTATAAAATTATTTCCAAGAGTAAGAATTTCCAGCCTTTATAAACTGTTGTTCAGTATTCTTTGACCTACAGCACCAGAATGTCCAACTAGACACCCATTTTAGTTTGTTAATACTATAATTAGGCTTCTCCTATAAGGATAGGAGATTCGGGGTCCTGTGACTAACCCAATAAGGGTGTACATTAGGCTATAAAATTATTTCCAAGAGTAAGAATTTCCAGCCTTTATAAACTGTTGTTCAGTATTCTTTGACCTACAGCACCTGAATGTCCAACAAGACACCCATTTTAGTTTGTTAATACTATAATTAGGCTTCTCCTATAAGGATAGGAGATTCGGGGTCCTGTGACTAACCCAATAAGGGTGTACATTAGGCTATAAAATTATTTCCAGGAGTAAGAATTTCCAGCCTTTATAAACTGTTGTTCAGTATTCTTTGACCTACACCACCTGAATGTCCAACGAGACACCCATTTTAGTTTGTTAATACTATAATTAGGCTTCTCCTATAAGGATAGGAGATTCGGGGTCCTGTGACTAACCCAGTAAGGGTGTACATTAGGCTATAAAATTATTTCCAAGAGTAAGAATTTCCAGCCTTTATAAACTGTTGTTCAGTATTCTTTGACCTACAGCACCTGAATGTCCAACGAGACACCCATTTTAGTTTGTTAATACTATAATTAGGCTTCTCCTATAAGGATAGGAGATTCGGGGTCCTGTGACTAACCCACTAAGGGTTTACATTAGGATATAAAATTATTTCCAAGAGTAAGAATTTCCAGCCTTTATAAACTGTTGTTCAGTATTCTTTGACCTACAGCACCTGAATGTCCAACGAGACACCCATTTTAGTTTGTTAATACTATAATTAGGCTTCTCCTATAAGGATAGGAGATTCGGGGTCCTGTGACTAACCCAATAAGGGTGTACATTAGGCTATAAAATTATTTCCAAGAGTAAGAATTTCCAGCCTTTATAAACTGTTGTTCAGTATTCTTTGACCTACAGCACCTGAATGTCCAACTAGACACCCATTTTAGTTTGTTAATACTATAATTAGGCTTCTCCTATAAGGATAGGAGATTCGGGGTCCTGTGACTAACCCAATAAGGGTGTACATTAGGCTATAAAATTATTTCCAAGAGTAAGAATTTCCAGCCTTTATAAACTGTTGTTCAGTATTCTTTGACCTACACCACCTGAATGTCCAACGAGACACCCATTTTAGTTTATTAATACTATAATTAGGCTTCTCCTATAAGGATAGGAGATTCGGGGTCCTGTGACTAACCCAGTAAGGGTGTACATTAGGCTATAAAATTATTTCCAAGAGTAAGAATTTCCAGCCTTTATAAACTGTTGTTCAGTATTCTTTGACCTACAGCACCAGAATGTCCAACTAGACACCCATTTTAGTTTGTTAATACTATAATTAGGCTTCTCCTATAAGGATAGGAGATTCGGGGTCCTGTGACTAACCCAATAAGGGTGTACATTAGGCTATAAAATTATTTCCAAGAGTAAGAATTTCCAGCCTTTATAAACTGTTGTTCAGTATTCTTTGACCTACAGCACCTGAATGTCCAACAAGACACCCATTTTAGTTTGTTAATACTATAATTAGGCTTCTCCTATAAGGATAGGAGATTCGGGGTCCTGTGACTAACCCAATAAGGGTGTACATTAGGCTATAAAATTATTTCCAGGAGTAAGAATTTCCAGCCTTTATAAACTGTTGTTCAGTATTCTTTGACCTACACCACCTGAATGTCCAACGAGACACCCATTTTAGTTTGTTAATACTATAATTAGGCTTCTCCTATAAGGATAGGAGATTCGGGGTCCTGTGACTAACCCAGTAAGGGTGTACATTAGGCTATAAAATTATTTCCAAGAGTAAGAATTTCCAGCCTTTATAAACTGTTGTTCAGTATTCTTTGACCTACAGCACCTGAATGTCCAACGAGACACCCATTTTAGTTTGTTAATACTATAATTAGGCTTCTCCTATAAGGATAGGAGATTCGGGGTCCTGTGACTAACCCACTAAGGGTTTACATTAGGATATAAAATTATTTCCAAGAGTAAGAATTTCCAGCCTTTATAAACTGTTGTTCAGTATTCTTTGACCTACAGCACCTGAATGTCCAACGAGACACCCATTTTAGTTTGTTAATACTATAATTAGGCTTCTCCTATAAGGATAGGAGATTCGGGGTCCTGTGACTAACCCAATAAGGGTGTACATTAGGCTATAAAATTATTTCCAAGAGTAAGAATTTCCAGCCTTTATAAACTGTTGTTCAGTATTCTTTGACCTACAGCACCTGAATGTCCAACTAGACACCCATTTTAGTTTGTTAATACTATAATTAGGCTTCTCCTATAAGGATAGGAGATTCGGGGTCCTGTGACTAACCCAATAAGGGTGTACATTAGGCTATAAAATTATTTCCAAGAGTAAGAATTTCCAGCCTTTATAAACTGTTGTTCAGTATTCTTTGACCTACACCACCTGAATGTCCAACGAGACACCCATTTTAGTTTATTAATACTATAATTAGGCTTCTCCTATAAGGATAGGAGATTCGGGGTCCTGTGACTAACCCAGTAAGGGTGTACATTAGGCTATAAAATTATTTCCAAGAGTAAGAATTTCCAGCCTTTATAAACTGTTGTTCAGTATTCTTTGACCTACAGCACCAGAATGTCCAACTAGACACCCATTTTAGTTTGTTAATACTATAATTAGGCTTCTCCTATAAGGATAGGAGATTCGGGGTCCTGTGACTAACCCAATAAGGGTGTACATTAGGCTATAAAATTATTTCCAAGAGTAAGAATTTCCAGCCTTTATAAACTGTTGTTCAGTATTCTTTGACCTACAGCACCTGAATGTCCAACAAGACACCCATTTTAGTTTGTTAATACTATAATTAGGCTTCTCCTATAAGGATAGGAGATTCGGGGTCCTGTGACTAACCCAATAAGGGTGTACATTAGGCTATAAAATTATTTCCAGGAGTAAGAATTTCCAGCCTTTATAAACTGTTGTTCAGTATTCTTTGACCTACACCACCTGAATGTCCAACGAGACACCCATTTTAGTTTGTTAATACTATAATTAGGCTTCTCCTATAAGGATAGGAGATTCGGGGTCCTGTGACTAACCCAGTAAGGGTGTACATTAGGCTATAAAATTATTTCCAAGAGTAAGAATTTCCAGCCTATATAAACTGTTGTTCAGTATTCTTTGACCTACAGCACCTGAATGTCCAACGAGACACCCATTTTAGTTTGTTAATACTATAATTAGGCTTCTCCTATAAGGATAGGAGATTCGGGGTCCTGTGACTAACCCAATAAGGGTGTACATTAGGCTATAAAATTATTTCCAAGAGTAAGAATTTCCAGCCTTTATAAACTGTTGTTCAGTATTCTTTGACCTACAGCACCTGAATGTCCAACAAGACACCCATTTTAGTTTGTTAATACTATAATTAGGCTTCTCCCATAAGGATAGGAGATTCGGGGTCCTGTGACTAACCCAATAAGGGTGTACATTAGGCTATAAAATTATTTCCCGGAGTAAGAATTTCCAGCCTTTATAAACTGTTGTTCAGTATTCTTTGACCTACAGCACCTGAATGTCCAACTAGACACCCATTTTAGTTTGTTAATACTATAATTAGGCTTCTCCTATAAGGATAGGAGATTCGGGGTCCTGTGACTAACCCAATAAGGGTGTACATTAGGCTATAAAATTATTTCCAAGAGTAAGAATTTCCAGCCTTTATAAACTGTTGTTCAGTATTCTTTGACCTACACCACCTGAATGTCCAACGAGACACCCATTTTAGTTTATTAATACTATAATTAGGCTTCTCCTATAAGGATAGGAGATTCGGGGTCCTGTGACTAACCCAGTAAGGGTGTACATTAGGCTATAAAATTATTTCCAAGAGTAAGAATTTCCAGCCTTTATAAACTGTTGTTCAGTATTCTTTGACCTACAGCACCAGAATGTCCAACTAGACACCCATTTTAGTTTGTTAATACTATAATTAGGCTTCTCCTATAAGGATAGGAGATTCGGGGTCCTGTGACTAACCCAATAAGGGTGTACATTAGGCTATAAAATTATTTCCAAGAGTAAGAATTTCCAGCCTTTATAAACTGTTGTTCAGTATTCTTTGACCTACAGCACCTGAATGTCCAACAAGACACCCATTTTAGTTTGTTAATACTATAATTAGGCTTCTCCTATAAGGATAGGAGATTCGGGGTCCTGTGACTAACCCAATAAGGGTGTACATTAGGCTATAAAATTATTTCCAGGAGTAAGAATTTCCAGCCTTTATAAACTGTTGTTCAGTATTCTTTGACCTACACCACCTGAATGTCCAACGAGACACCCATTTTAGTTTGTTAATACTATAATTAGGCTTCTCCTATAAGGATAGGAGATTCGGGGTCCTGTGACTAACCCAGTAAGGGTGTACATTAGGCTATAAAATTATTTCCAAGAGTAAGAATTTCCAGCCTTTATAAACTGTTGTTCAGTATTCTTTGAACTACAGCACCTGAATGTCCAACGAGACACCCATTTTAGTTTGTTAATACTATAATTAGGCTTCTCCTATAAGGATAGGAGATTCGGGGTCCTGTGACTAACCCACTAAGGGTTTACATTAGGATATAAAATTATTTCCAAGAGTAAGAATTTCCAGCCTTTATAAACTGTTGTTCAGTATTCTTTGACCTACACCACCTGAATGTCCAACTAGACACCCATTTTAGTTTGTTAATACTATAATTAGGCTTCTCCTATAAGGATAGGAGATTCGGGGTCCTGTGACTAACCCAATAAGGGTGTACATTAGGCTATAAAATTATTTCCAGGAGTAAGAATTTCCAGCCTTTATAAACTGTTGTTCAGTATTCTTTGACCTACACCACCTGAATGTCCAACGAGACACCCATTTTAGTTTATTAATACTATAATTAGGCTTCTCCTATAAGGATAGGAGATTCGGGGTCCTGTGACTAACCCAGTAAGGGTGTACATTAGGCTATAAAATTATTTCCAAGAGTAAGAATTTCCAGCCTTTATAAACTGTTGTTCAGTATTCTTTGACCTACAGCACCAGAATGTCCAACTAGACACCCATTTTAGTTTGTTAATACTATAATTAGGCTTCTCCTATAAGGATAGGAGATTCGGGGTCCTGTGACTAACCCAATAAGGGTGTACATTAGGCTATAAAATTATTTCCAAGAGTAAGAATTTCCAGCCTTTATAAACTGTTGTTCAGTATTCTTTGACCTACAGCACCTGAATGTCCAACAAGACACCCATTTTAGTTTGTTAATACTATAATTAGGCTTCTCCTATAAGGATAGGAGATTCGGGGTCCTGTGACTAACCCAATAAGGGTGTACATTAGGCTATAAAATTATTTCCAGGAGTAAGAATTTCCAGCCTTTATAAACTGTTGTTCAGTATTCTTTGACCTACACCACCTGAATGTCCAACGAGACACCCATTTTAGTTTGTTAATACTATAATTAGGCTTCTCCTATAAGGATAGGAGATTCGGGGTCCTGTGACTAACCCAGTAAGGGTGTACATTAGGCTATAAAATTATTTCCAAGAGTAAGAATTTCCAGCCTATATAAACTGTTGTTCAGTATTCTTTGACCTACAGCACCTGAATGTCCAACGAGACACCCATTTTAGTTTGTTAATACTATAATTAGGCTTCTCCTATAAGGATAGGAGATTCGGGGTCCTGTGACTAACCCAATAAGGGTGTACATTAGGCTATAAAATTATTTCCAAGAGTAAGAATTTCCAGCCTTTATAAACTGTTGTTCAGTATTCTTTGACCTACAGCACCTGAATGTCCAACAAGACACCCATTTTAGTTTGTTAATACTATAATTAGGCTTCTCCCATAAGGATAGGAGATTCGGGGTCCTGTGACTAACCCAATAAGGGTGTACATTAGGCTATAAAATTATTTCCCGGAGTAAGAATTTCCAGCCTTTATAAACTGTTGTTCAGTATTCTTTGACCTACAGCACCTGAATGTCCAACTAGACACCCATTTTAGTTTGTTAATACTATAATTAGGCTTCTCCTATAAGGATAGGAGATTCGGGGTCCTGTGACTAACCCAATAAGGGTGTACATTAGGCTATAAAATTATTTCCAAGAGTAAGAATTTCCAGCCTTTATAAACTGTTGTTCAGTATTCTTTGACCTACACCACCTGAATGTCCAACGAGACACCCATTTTAGTTTATTAATACTATAATTAGGCTTCTCCTATAAGGATAGGAGATTCGGGGTCCTGTGACTAACCCAGTAAGGGTGTACATTAGGCTATAAAATTATTTCCAAGAGTAAGAATTTCCAGCCTTTATAAACTGTTGTTCAGTATTCTTTGACCTACAGCACCAGAATGTCCAACTAGACACCCATTTTAGTTTGTTAATACTATAATTAGGCTTCTCCTATAAGGATAGGAGATTCGGGGTCCTGTGACTAACCCAATAAGGGTGTACATTAGGCTATAAAATTATTTCCAAGAGTAAGAATTTCCAGCCTTTATAAACTGTTGTTCAGTATTCTTTGACCTACAGCACCTGAATGTCCAACAAGACACCCATTTTAGTTTGTTAATACTATAATTAGGCTTCTCCTATAAGGATAGGAGATTCGGGGTCCTGTGACTAACCCAATAAGGGTGTACATTAGGCTATAAAATTATTTCCAGGAGTAAGAATTTCCAGCCTTTATAAACTGTTGTTCAGTATTCTTTGACCTACACCACCTGAATGTCCAACGAGACACCCATTTTAGTTTGTTAATACTATAATTAGGCTTCTCCTATAAGGATAGGAGATTCGGGGTCCTGTGACTAACCCAGTAAGGGTGTACATTAGGCTATAAAATTATTTCCAAGAGTAAGAATTTCCAGCCTTTATAAACTGTTGTTCAGTATTCTTTGAACTACAGCACCTGAATGTCCAACGAGACACCCATTTTAGTTTGTTAATACTATAATTAGGCTTCTCCTATAAGGATAGGAGATTCGGGGTCCTGTGACTAACCCACTAAGGGTTTACATTAGGATATAAAATTATTTCCAAGAGTAAGAATTTCCAGCCTTTATAAACTGTTGTTCAGTATTCTTTGACCTACACCACCTGAATGTCCAACTAGACACCCATTTTAGTTTGTTAATACTATAATTAGGCTTCTCCTATAAGGATAGGAGATTCGGGGTCCTGTGACTACCCCAATAAGGGTGTACATTAGGCTATAAAATTATTTCCAAGAGTAAGAATTTCCAGCCTTTATAAACTGTTGTTCAGTATTCTTTGACCTACACCACCTGAATGTCCAACGAGACACCCATTTTAGTTTATTAATACTATAATTAGGCTTCTCCTATAAGGATAGGAGATTCGGGGTCCTGTGACTAACCCAGTAAGGGTGTACATTAGGCTATAAAATTATTTCCAGGAGTAAGAATTTCCAGCCTTTATAAACTGTTGTTCAGTATTCTTTGACCTACACCACCTGAATGTCCAACGAGACACCCATTTTAGTTTGTTAATACTATAATTAGGCTTCTCCTATAAGGATAGGAGATTCGGGGTCCTGTGACTAACCCAGTAAAGGTGTACATTAGGCTATAAAATTATTTCCAAGAGTAAGAATTTCCAGCCTTTATAAACTGTTGTTCAGTATTCTTTGACCTACAGCACCTGAATGTCCAACGAGACACCCATTTTAGTTTGTTAATACTATAATTAGGCTTCTCCTATAAGGATAGGAGATTCGGGGTCCTGTGACTAACCCAGTAAGGGTGTACATTAGGCTATAAAATTATTTCCAAGAGTAAGAATTTCCAGCCTTTATAAACTGTTGTTCAGTATTCTTTGACCTACAGCACCTGAATGTCCAACGAGACACCCATTTTAGTTTGTTAATACTATAATTAGGCTTCTCCTATAAGGATAGGAGATTTGGGGTCCGGTGACTAACCCACTAAGGGTGTACATTAGGATATAAAATTATTTCCAAGAGTAAGAATTTCCAGCCTTTATAAACTGTTGTTCAGTATTCTTTGACCTACAGCACCAGAATGTCCAACTAGACACCCATTTTAGTTTGTTAATACTATAATTAGGCTTCTCCTATAAGGATAGGAGATTCGGGGTCCTGTGACTAACCCAATAAGGGTGTACATTAGGCTATAAAATTATTTCCAAGAGTAAGAATTTCCAGCCTTTATAAACTGTTGTTCAGTATTCTTTGACCTACAGCACCTGAATGTCCAACAAGACACCCATTTTAGTTTGTTAATACTATAATTAGGCTTCTCCTATAAGGATAGGAGATTCGGGGTCCTGTGACTAACCCAATAAGGGTGTACATTAGGCTATAAAATTATTTCCAGGAGTAAGAATTTCCAGCCTTTATAAACTGTTGTTCAGT
This sequence comes from Ambrosia trifida, assembly GCA_028751855.1. Lineage (NCBI taxonomy): Eukaryota > Viridiplantae > Streptophyta > Magnoliopsida > Asterales > Asteraceae > Ambrosia > Ambrosia trifida. The sequence continues at coordinate 279,820 of CM054126.1, read as the reverse complement.
ATTCTTTGACCTACACCACCTGAATGTCCAACGAGACACCCATTTTAGTTTGTTAATACTATAATTAGGCTTCTCCTATAAGGATAGGAGATTCGGGGTCCTGTGACTAACCCAGTAAGGGTGTACATTAGGCTATAAAATTATTTCCAAGAGTAAGAATTTCCAGCCTTTATAAACTGTTGTTCAGTATTCTTTGAACTACAGCACCTGAATGTCCAACGAGACACCCATTTTAGTTTGTTAATACTATAATTAGGCTTCTCCTATAAGGATAGGAGATTCGGGGTCCTGTGACTAACCCACTAAGGGTTTACATTAGGATATAAAATTATTTCCAAGAGTAAGAATTTCCAGCCTTTATAAACTGTTGTTCAGTATTCTTTGACCTACACCACCTGAATGTCCAACTAGACACCCATTTTAGTTTGTTAATACTATAATTAGGCTTCTCCTATAAGGATAGGAGATTCGGGGTCCTGTGACTACCCCAATAAGGGTGTACATTAGGCTATAAAATTATTTCCAAGAGTAAGAATTTCCAGCCTTTATAAACTGTTGTTCAGTATTCTTTGACCTACACCACCTGAATGTCCAACGAGACACCCATTTTAGTTTATTAATACTATAATTAGGCTTCTCCTATAAGGATAGGAGATTCGGGGTCCTGTGACTAACCCAGTAAGGGTGTACATTAGGCTATAAAATTATTTCCAGGAGTAAGAATTTCCAGCCTTTATAAACTGTTGTTCAGTATTCTTTGACCTACACCACCTGAATGTCCAACGAGACACCCATTTTAGTTTGTTAATACTATAATTAGGCTTCTCCTATAAGGATAGGAGATTCGGGGTCCTGTGACTAACCCAGTAAAGGTGTACATTAGGCTATAAAATTATTTCCAAGAGTAAGAATTTCCAGCCTTTATAAACTGTTGTTCAGTATTCTTTGACCTACAGCACCTGAATGTCCAACGAGACACCCATTTTAGTTTGTTAATACTATAATTAGGCTTCTCCTATAAGGATAGGAGATTCGGGGTCCTGTGACTAACCCAGTAAGGGTGTACATTAGGCTATAAAATTATTTCCAAGAGTAAGAATTTCCAGCCTTTATAAACTGTTGTTCAGTATTCTTTGACCTACAGCACCTGAATGTCCAACGAGACACCCATTTTAGTTTGTTAATACTATAATTAGGCTTCTCCTATAAGGATAGGAGATTTGGGGTCCGGTGACTAACCCACTAAGGGTGTACATTAGGATATAAAATTATTTCCAAGAGTAAGAATTTCCAGCCTTTATAAACTGTTGTTCAGTATTCTTTGACCAACACCACCTGAATGTCCAACTAGACACCCATTTTAGTTTGTTAATACTATAATTAGGCTTCTCCTATAAGGATAGGAGATTCGGGGTCCTGTGACTACCCCAATAAGGGTGTACATTAGGCTATAAAATTATTTCCAAGAGTAAGAATTTCCAGCCTTTATAAACTGTTGTTCAGTATTCTTTGACCTACAGCACCTGAATGTCCAACAAGACACCCATTTTAGTTTGTTAATACTATAATTAGGCTTCTCCTATAAGGATAGGAGATTCGGGGTCCTGTGACTAACCCAATAAGGGTGTACATTAGGCTATAAAATTATTTCCCGGAGTAAGAATTTCCAGCCTTTATAAACTGTTGTTCAGTATTCTTTGACCTACAGCACCTGAATGTCCAACTAGACACCCATTTTAGTTTGTTAATACTATAATTAGGCTTCTCCTATAAGGATAGGAGATTCGGGGTCCTGTGACTAACCCAATAAGGGTGTACATTAGGCTATAAAATTATTTCCAAGAGTAAGAATTTCCAGCCTTTATAAACTGTTGTTCAGTATTCTTTGACCTACACCACCTAAATGTCCAACGAGACACCCATTTTAGTTTATTAATACTATAATTAGGCTTCTCCTATAAGGATAGGAGATTCGGGGTCCTGTGACTAACCCAGTAAGGGTGTACATTAGGCTATAAAATTATTTCCAAGAGTAAGAATTTCCAGCCTTTATAAACTGTTGTTCAGTATTCTTTGACCTACAGCACCAGAATGTCCAACTAGACACCCATTTTAGTTTGTTAATACTATAATTAGGCTTCTCCTATAAGGATAGGAGATTCGGGGTCCTGTGACTAACCCAATAAGGGTGTACATTAGGCTATAAAATTATTTCCAAGAGTAAGAATTTCCAGCCTTTATAAACTGTTGTTCAGTATTCTTTGACCTACAGCACCTGAATGTCCAACAAGACACCCATTTTAGTTTGTTAATACTATAATTAGGCTTCTCCTATAAGGATAGGAGATTCGGGGTCCTGTGACTAACCCAATAAGGGTGTACATTAGGCTATAAAATTATTTCCAGGAGTAAGAATTTCCAGCCTTTATAAACTGTTGTTCAGTATTCTTTGACCTACACCACCTGAATGTCCAACGAGACACCCATTTTAGTTTGTTAATACTATAATTAGGCTTCTCCTATAAGGATAGGAGATTCGGGGTCCTGTGACTAACCCAGTAAGGGTGTACATTAGGCTATAAAATTATTTCCAAGAGTAAGAATTTCCAGCCTTTATAAACTGTTGTTCAGTATTCTTTGACCTACAGCACCTGAATGTCCAACGAGACACCCATTTTAGTTTGTTAATACTATAATTAGGCTTCTCCTATAAGGATAGAAGATTCGGGGTCCTGTGACTAACCCACTAAGGGTTTACATTAGGATATAAAATTATTTCCAAGAGTAAGAATTTCCAGCCTTTATAAACTGTTGTTCAGTATTCTTTGACCTACACCACCTGAATGTCCAACTAGACACCCATTTTAGTTTGTTAATACTATAATTAGGCTTCTCCTATAAGGATAGGAGATTCGGGGTCCTGTGACTACCCCAATAAGGGTGTACATTAGGCTATAAAATTATTTCCAAGAGTTAGAATTTCCAGCCTTTATAAACTGTTGTTCAGTATTCTTTGACCTACAGCACCTGAATGTCCAACAAGACACCCATTTTAGTTTGTTAATACTATAATTAGGCTTCTCCTATAAGGATAGGAGATTCGGGGTCCTGTGACTAACCCAATAAGGGTGTACATTAGGCTATAAAATTATTTCCAGGAGTAAGAATTTCCAGCCTTTATAAACTGTTGTTCAGTATTCTTTGACCTACACCACCTGAATGTCCAACGAGACACCCATTTTAGTTTGTTAATACTATAATTAGGCTTCTCCTATAAGGATAGGAGATTCGGGGTCCTGTGACTAACCCAGTAAAGGTGTACATTAGGCTATAAAATTATTTCCAAGAGTAAGAATTTCCAGCCTTTATAAACTGTTTGTTCAGTATTCTTTGACCTACAGCACCTGAATGTCCAACGAGACACCCATTTTAGTTTGTTAATACTATAATTAGGCTTCTCCTATAAGGATAGGAGATTCGGGGTCCTGTGACTAACCCACTAAGGGTGTACATTAGGATATAAAATTATTTCCAAGAGTAAGAATTTCCAGCCTTTATAAACTGTTATTCAGTATTCTTTGACCTACACCACCTGAATGTCCAACTAGACACCCATTTTAGTTTGTTAATACTATAATTAGGCTTCTCCTATAAGGATAGGAGATTCGGGGTCCTGTGACTACCCCAATAAGGGTGTACATTAGGCTATAAAATTATTTCCAAGAGTAAGAATTTCCAGCCTTTATAAACTGTTGTTCAGTATTCTTTGACCTACAGCACCTGAATGTCCAACTAGACACCCATTTTAGTTTGTTAATACTATAATTAGGCTTCTCCTATAAGTATAGGAGATTCGGGGTCCTGTGACTAACCCAGTAAGGGTGTACATTAGGCTATAAAATTATTTCCAAGAGTAAGAATTTCCAGCCTTTATAAACTGTTGTTCAGTATTCTTTGACCTACAGCACCTGAATATCCAACGAGACACCCATTTTAGTTTGTTAATACTATAATTAGGCTTCTCCTATAAGGATAGGAGATTCGGGGTCCTGTGACTAACACAATAAGGGTGTACATTAGGCTATAAAATTATTTCCAGGAGTAAGAATTTCCAGTCTTTATAAACTGTTGTTCAGAATTCTTTGACCTACACCACCTGAATGTCCAACGAGACACCCATTTTAGTTTGTTAATACTATAATTAGGCTTCTCCTATAAGGATAGGAGATTCGGGGTCCTGTGACTAACCCAATAAGGGTGTACATTAGGCTATAAAATTATTTCCAGGAGTAAGAATTTCCAGCCTTTATAAACTGTTGTTCAGTATTCTTTGACCTACACCACCTGAATGTCCAACGAGACACCCATTTTAGTTTGTTAATACTATAATTAGGCTTCTCCTATAAGGATAGGAGATTCGGGGTCCTGTGACTAACCCACTAAGGGTTTACATTAGGATATAAAATTATTTCCAAGAGTAAGAATTTCCAGCCTTTATAAACTGTTGTTCAGTATTCTTTGACCTACACCACCTGAATGTCCAACTAGACACCCATTTTAGTTTGTTAATACTATAATTAGGCTTCTCCTATAAGGATAGGAGATTCGGGGTCCTGTGACTACCCCAATAAGGGTGTACATTAGGCTATAAAATTATTTCCAAGAGTAAGAATTTCCAGCCTTTATAAACTGTTGTTCAGTATTCTTTGACCTACAGCACCTGAATGTCCAACAAGACACCCATTTTAGTTTGTTAATACTATAATTAGGCTTCTCCTATAAGGATAGGAGATTCGGGGTCCTGTGACTAACCCAATAAGGGTGTACATTAGGCTATAAAATTATTTCCAGGAGTAAGAATTTCCAGCCTTTATAAACTGTTGTTCAGTATTCTTAGACCTACACCACCTGAATGTCCAACGAGACACCCATTTTAGTTTGTTAATACTATAATTAGGCTTCTCCTATAAGGATAGGAGATTCGGGGTCCTGTGACTAACCCAGTAAAGGTGTACATTAGGCTATAAAATTATTTCCAAGAGTAAGAATTTCCAGCCTTTATAAACTGTTGTTCAGTATTCTTTGACCTACAGCACCTGAATGTCCAACGAGACACCCATTTTAGTTTGTTAATACTATAATTAGGCTTCTCCTATAAGGATAGGAGATTCGGGGTCCTATGACTAACCCACTAAGGGTGTACATTAGGATATAAAATTATTTCCAAGAGTAAGAATTTCCAGCCTTTATAAACTGTTATTCAGTATTCTTTGACCTACACCACCTGAATGTCCAACTAGACACCCATTTTAGTTTGTTAATACTATAATTAGGCTTCTCCTATAAGGATAGGAGATTCGGGGTCCTGTGACTACCCCAATAAGGGTGTACATTAGGCTATAAAATTATTTCCAAGAGTAAGAATTTCCAGCCTTTATAAACTGTTGTTCAGTATTCTTTGACCTACAGCACCTGAATGTCCAACTAGACACCCATTTTAGTTTGTTAATACTATAATTAGGCTTCTCCTATAAGTATAGGAGATTCGGGGTCCTGTGACTAACCCAGTAAGGGTGTACATTAGGCTATAAAATTATTTCCAAGAGTAAGAATTTCCAGCCTTTATAAACTGTTGTTCGGTATTCTTTGACCTACAGCACCTGAATATCCAACGAGACACCCATTTTAGTTTGTTAATACTATAATTAGGCTTCTCCTATAAGGATAGGAGATTCGGGGTCCTGTGACTAACCCAATAAGGGTGTACATTAGGCTATAAAATTATTTCCAGGAGTAAGAATTTCCAGTCTTTATAAACTGTTGTTCAGAATTCTTTGACCTACACCACCTGAATGTCCAACGAGACACCCATTTTAGTTTGTTAATACTATAATTAGGATTCTCCTATAAGGATAGGAGATTCGGGGTCCTGTGACTAACCCAATAAGGGTGTACATTAGGCTATAAAATTATTTCCAGGAGTAAGAATTTCCAGCCTTTATAAACTGTTGTTCAGTATTCTTTGACCTACACCACCTGAATGTCCAACGAGACACCCATTTTAGTTTGTTAATACTATAATTAGGCTTCTCCTATAAGGATAGGAGATTCGGGGTCCTGTGACTAACCCACTAAGGGTTTACATTAGGATATAAAATTATTTCCAAGAGTAAGAATTTCCAGCCTTTATAAACTGTTGTTCAGTATTCTTTGACCTACACCACCTGAATGTCCAACTAGACACCCATTTTAGTTTGTTAATACTATAATTAGGCTTCTCCTATAAGGATAGGAGATTCGGGGTCCTGTGACTACCCCAATAAGGGTGTACATTAGGCTATAAAATTATTTCCAAGAGTAAGTATTTCCAGCCTTTATAAACTGTTGTTCAGTATTCTTTGACCTACAGCACCTGAATGTCCAACAAGACACCCATTTTAGTTTGTTAATACTATAATTAGGCTTCTCCTATAAGGATAGGAGATTCGGGGTCCTGTGACTAACCCAATAAGGGTGTACATTAGGCTATAAAATTATTTCCAGGAGTAAGAATTTCCAGCCTTTATAAACTGTTGTTCAGTATTCTTTGACCTACACCACCTGAATGTCCAACGAGACACCCATTTTAGTTTGTTAATACTATAATTAGGCTTCTCCTATAAGGATAGGAGATTCGGGGTCCTGTGACTAACCCAGTAAAGGTGTACATTAGGCTATAAAATTATTTCCAAGAGTAAGAATTTCCAGCCTTTATAAACTGTTGTTCAGTATTCTTTGACCTACAGCACCTGAATGTCCAACGAGACACCCATTTTAGTTTGTTAATACTATAATTAGGCTTATCCTATAAGGATAGGAGATTCGGGGTCCTGTGACTAACCCACTAAGGGTGTACATTAGGATATAAAATTATTTCCAAGAGTAAGAATTTCCAGCCTTTATAAACTGTTATTCAGTATTCTTTGACCTACACCACCTGAATGTCCAACTAGACACCCATTTTAGTTTGTTAATACTATAATTAGGCTTCTCCTATAAGGATAGGAGATTCGGGGTCCTGTGACTACCCCAATAAGGGTGTACATTAGGCTATAAAATTATTTCCAAGAGTAAGAATTTCCAGCCTTTATAAACTGTTGTTCAGTATTCTTTGACCTACAGCACCTGAATGTCCAACTAGACACCCATTTTAGTTTGTTAATACTATAATTAGGCTTCTCCTATAAGTATAGGAGATTCGGGGTCCTATGACTAACCCAGTAAGGGTGTACATTAGGCTATAAAATTATTTCCAAGAGTAAGAATTTCCAGCCTTTATAAACTGTTGTTCAGTATTCTTTGACCTACAGCACCTGAATATCCAACGAGACACCCATTTTAGTTTGTTAATACTATAATTAGGCTTCTCCTATAAGGATAGGAGATTCGGGGTCCTGTGACTAACCCAATAAGGGTGTACATTAGGCTATAAAATTATTTCCAGGAGTAAGAATTTCCAGTCTTTATAAACTGTTGTTCAGAATTCTTTGACCTACACCACCTGAATGTCCAACGAGACACCCATTTTAGTTTGTTAATACTATAATTAGGCTTCTCCTATAAGGATAGGAGATTCGGGGTCCTGTGACTAACCCAATAAGGGTGTACATTAGGCTATAAAATTATTTCCAGGAGTAAGAATTTCCAGCCTTTATAAACTGTTGTTCAGTATTCTTTGACCTACACCACCTGAATGTCCAACGAGACACCCATTTTAGTTTGTTAATACTATAATTAGGCTTCTCCTATAAGGATAGGAGATTCGGGGTCCTGTGACTAACCCAGTAAGGGTTTACATTAGGCTATAAAATTATTTCCAAGAGTAAGAATTTCCAGCCTTTATAAACTGTTGTTCAGTATTCTTTGACCTACAGCACCTGAATGTCCAACGAGACACCCATTTTAGTTTGTTAATACTATAATTAGGCTTCTCCTATAAGGATAGGAGATTCGGGATCCTGTGACTAACCCAATAAGGGTGTACATTAGGCTATAAAATTATTTCCAAGAGTAAGAATTTCCAGCCTTTATAAACTGTTGTTCAATATTCTTTGACCTACAGCACCTGAATGTCCAACAAGACACCCATTTTAGTTTGTTAATACTATAATTAGGCTTCTCCTATAAGGATAGGAGATTCGAGGTCCTGTGACTAACCCAATAAGGGTGTACATTAGGCTATAAAATTATTTCCAGGAGTAAGAATTTCCAGCCTTTATAAACTGTTGTTCAGTATTCTTTGACCTACAGCACCTGAATGTCCAACTAGACACCCATTTTAGTTTGTTAATACTATAATTAGGCTTCTCCTATAAGGATAGGAGATTCGGGGTCCTGTGACTAACCCAATAAGGGTGTACATTAGGCTATAAAATTATTTCCGAGAGTAAGAATTTCCCGCCTTTATAAACTGTTGTTCAGTATTCTTTGACCTACATCACCTGAATGTCCAACGAGACACCCATTTTAGTTTGTTAATACTATAATTAGGCTTCTCCTATAAGGATAGGAGATTCGGGGTCCTGTGACTAACCCAGTAAGGGTGTACATTAGGCTATAAAATTATTTCCAAGAGTAAGAATTTCCAGCCTTTATAAACTGTTGTTCAGTATTCTTTGACCTACAGCACCTGAATGTCCAACGAGACACCCATTTTAGTTTGTTAATACTATAATTAGGCTTCTCCTATAAGGATAGGAGATTCGGGGTCCTGTGACTAACCCAATAAGGGTGTACATTAGGCTATAAAATTATTTCCAAGAGTAAGAATTTCCAGCCTTTATAAACTGTTGTTCAATATTCTTTGACCTACAGCACCTGTATGTCCAACTAGACACCCATTTTAGTTTGTTAATACTATAGTTAGGCTTCTCCTATAAGGATAGGAGATTCGGGGTCCTGTGACTAACCCAATAAGGGTGTACATTAGGCTATAAAATTATTTCCAAGAGTAAGAATTTCCAGCCTTTATAAACTGTTGTTCAATATTCTTTGACCTACACCACCTGAATGTCCAACGAGACACCCATTTTAGTTTGTTAATACTATAATTAGGCTTCTCCTATAAGGATAGGAGATTCGGGGTCCTGTGACTAACCCAGTAAGGGTGTACATTAGGCTATAAAATTATTTCCAAGAGTAAGAATTTCCAGCCTTTATAAACTGTTGTTCAGTATTCTTTGACCTACAGCACCTGAATGTCCAACGAGACACCCATTTTAGTTTGTTAATACTATAATTAGGCTTCTCCTATAAGGATAGGAGATTCGGGGTCCTGTGACTAACCCAATAAGGGTGTACATTAGGCTATAAAATTATTTCCAAGAGTAAGAATTTCCAGCCTTTATAAACTGTTGTTCAATATTCTTTGACCTACAGCACCTGAATGTCCAACAAGACACCCATTTTAGTTTGTTAATACTATAATTAGGCTTCTCCTATAAGGATAGGAGATTCGGGGTCCTGTGACTAACCCAATAAGGGTGTACATTAGGCTATAAAATTATTTCCAGGAGTAAGAATTTCCAGCCTTTATAAACTGTTGTTCAGTATTCTTTGACCTACACCACCTGAATGTCCAACGAGACACCCATTTTAGTTTGTTAATACTATAATTAGGCTTCTCCTATAAGGATAGGAGATTCGGGGTCCTGTGACTAACCCAGTAAGGGTTTACATTAGGCTATAAAATTATTTCCAAGAGTAAGAATTTCCAGCCTTTATAAACTGTTGTTCAGTATTCTTTGACCTACAGCACCTGAATGTCCAACGAGACACCCATTTTATTTTGTTAATACTATAATTAGGCTTCTCCTATAAGGATAGGAGATTCGGGGTCCTGTGACTAACCCAATAAGGGTGTACATTAGGCTATAAAATTATTTCCAAGAGTAAGAATTTCCAGCCTTTATAAACTGTTGTTCAGTATTCTTTGACCTACACCACCTGAATGTCCAACTAGACACCCATTTTAGTTTGTTAATACTATAATTAGGCTTCTCCTATAAGGATAGGAGATTCGGGGTCCTGTGACTAACCCAATAAGGGTGTACATTAGGCTATAAAATTATTTCCAAGAGTAAGAATTTCCAGCCTTTATAAACTGTTGTTCAGTATTCTTTGACCTACACCACCTGAATGTCCAACGAGACACCCATTTTAGTTTGTTAATACTATAATTAGGCTTCTCCTATAAGGATAGGAGATTCGGGGTCCTGTGACTAACCCAGTAAGGGTGTACATTAGGCTATAAAATTATTTCCAAGAGTAAGAATTTCCAGCCTTTATAAACTGTTGTTCAGTATTCTTTGACCTACAGCACCTGAATGTCCAACGAGACACCCATTTTAGTTTGTTAATACTATAATTAGGCTTCTCCTATAAGGATAGGAGATTCGGGGTCCTGTGACTAACCCAATAAGGGTGTACGTTAGGCTATAAAATTATTTCCAAGAGTAAGAATTTCCAGCCTTTATAAACTGTTGTTCAATATTCTTTGACCTACAGCACCTGAATGTCCAACAAGACACCCATTTTAGTTTGTTAATACTATAATTAGGCTTCTCCTATAAGGATAGGAGATTCGGGGTCCTGTGACTAACCCAATAAGGGTGTACGTTAGGCTATAAAATTATTTCCAGGAGTAAGAATTTCCAGCCTTTATAAACTGTTGTTCAGCATTCTTTGACCTACACCACCTGAATGTCCAACGAGACACCCATTTTAGTTTGTTAATACTATAATTAGGCTTCTCCTATAAGGATAGGAGATTCGGGGTCCTGTGACTAACCCAGTAAGGGTTTACATTAGGCTATAAAATTATTTCCAAGAGTAAGAATTTCCAGCCTTTATAAACTGTTGTACAGTATTCTTTGACCTACAGCACCTGAATGTCCAACGAGACACCCATTTTAGTTTGTTAATACTATAATTAGGCTTCTCCTATAAGGATAGGAGATTCGGGGTCCTGTGACTAACCCAATAAGGGTGTACGTTAGGCTATAAAATTATTTCCAAGAGTAAGAATTTCCAGCCTTTATAAACTGTTGTTCAATATTCTTTGACCTACAGCACCTGAATGTCCAACAAGACACCCATTTTAGTTTGTTAATACTATAATTAGGCTTCTCCTATAAGGATAGGAGATTCGGGGTCCTGTGACTAACCCAGTAAGGGTGTACATTAGGCTATAAAATTATTTCCAAGAGTAAGAATTTCCAGCCTTTATAAACTGTTGTTCAGTATTCTTTGACCTACAGCACCTGAATGTCCAACTAGACACCCATTTTAGTTTGTTAATACTATAATTAGGCTTCTCCTATAAGGATAGGAGATTCGGGGTCCTGTGACTAACCCAATAAGGGTGTACATTAGGCTATAAAATTATTTCCAAGAGTAAGAATTTCCAGCCTTTATAAACTGTTGTTCAATATTCTTTGACCTACAGCACCTGTATGTCCAACTAGACACCCATTTTAGTTTGTTAATACTATAGTTAGGCTTCTCCTATAAGGATAGGAGATTCGGGGTCCTGTGACTAACCCAATAAGGGTGTACATTAGGCTATAAAATTATTTCCAAGAGTAAGAATTTCCAGCCTTTATAAACTGTTGTTCAATATTCTTTGACCTACACCACCTGAATGTCCAACGAGACACCCATTTTAGTTTGTTAATACTATAATTAGGCTTCTCCTATAAGGATAGGAGATTCGGGGTCCTGTGACTAACCCAGTAAGGGTGTACATTAGGCTATAAAATTATTTCCAAGAGTAAGAATTTCCAGCCTTTATAAACTGTTGTTCAGTATTCTTTGACCTACAGCACCTGAATGTCCAACGAGACACCCATTTTAGTTTGTTAATACTATAATTAGGCTTCTCCTATAAGGATAGGAGATTCGGGGTCCTGTGACTAACCCAATAAGGGTGTACATTAGGCTATAAAATTATTTCCAAGAGTAAGAATTTCCAGCCTTTATAAACTGTTGTTCAATATTCTTTGACCTACAGCACCTGAATGTCCAACAAGACACCCATTTTAGTTTGTTAATACTATAATTAGGCTTCTCCTATAAGGATAGGAGATTCGGGGTCCTGTGACTAACCCATTAAGGGTGTACATTAGGCTATAAAATTATTTCCAGGAGTAAGAATTTCCAGCCTTTATAAACTGTTGTTCAGTATTCTTTGACCTACAGCACCTGAATGTCCAACGAGACACCCATTTTAGTTTGTTAATACTATAATTAGGCTTCTCCTATAAGGATAGGAGATTCGGGGTCCTGTGACTAACCCAATAAGGGTGTACATTAGGATATAAAATTATTTCCAAGAGTAAGAATTTCCAGCCTTTATAAACTGTTGTTCAGTATTCTTTGACCTACAGCACCTGTATGTCCAACTAGACACCCATTTTAGTTTGTTAATACTATAATTAGGCTTCTCCTATAAGGATAGGAGATTCGGGGTCCTGTGACTAACCCATTAAGGGTGTACATTAGGCTATAAAATTATTTCCAAGAGTAAGAATTTCCAGCCTTTATAAACTGTTGTTCAGTATTCTTTGACCTACACCACCTGAATGTCCAACGAGACACCCATTTTAGTTTGTTAATACTATAATTAGGCTTCTCCTATAAGGATAGGAGATTCGGGGTCCTGTGACTAACCCAGTAAGGGTGTACATTAGGCTATAAAATTATTTCCAAGAGTAAGAATTTCCAGCCTTTATAAACTGTTGTTCAGTATTCTTTGACCTACAGCACCTGAATGTCCAACGAGACACCCATTTTAGTTTGTTAATACTATAATTAGGCTTCTCCTATAAGGATAGGAGATTCGGGGTCCTGTGACTAACCCAATAAGGGTGTACGTTAGGCTATAAAATTATTTCCAAGAGTAAGAATTTCCAGCCTTTATAAACTGTTGTTCAATATTCTTAGACCTACAGCACCTGAATGTCCAACAAGACACCCATTTTAGTTTGTTAATACTATAATTAGGCTTCTCCTATAAGGATAGGAGATTCGGGGTCCTGTGACTAACCCATTAAGGGTGTACATTAGGCTATAAAATTATTTCCAGGAGTAAGAATTTCCAGCCTTTATAAACTGTTGTTCAGTATTCTTTGACCTACACCACCTGAATGTCCAACGAGACACCCATTTTAGTTTGTTAATACTATAATTAGGCTTCTCCTATAAGGATAGGAGATTCGGGGTCCTGTGACTAACCCAGTAAGGGTTTACATTAGGCTATAAAATTATTTCCAAGAGTAAGAATTTCCAGCCTTTATAAACTGTTGTTCAGTATTCTTTGACCTACAGCACCTGAATGTCCAACGAGACACCCATTTTAGTTTGTTAATACTATAATTAGGCTTCTCCTATAAGGATAGGAGATTCGGGGTCCTGTGACTAACCCAATAAGGGTGTACGTTAGGATATAAAATTATTTCCAAGAGTAAGAATTTCCAGCCTTTATAAACTGTTGTTCAGTATTCTTTGACCTACACCACCTGAATGTCCAACTAGACACCCATTTTAGTTTGTTAATACTATAATTAGGCTTCTCCTATAAGGATAGGAGATTCGGGGTCCTGTGACTAACCCATTAAGGGTGTACATTAGGCTATAAAATTATTTCCAAGAGTAAGAATTTCCAGCCTTTATAAACTGTTGTTCAGTATTCTTTGACCTACACCACCTGAATGTCCAACGAGACACCCATTTTAGTTTGTTAATACTATAATTAGGCTTCTCCTATAAGGATAGGAGATTCGGGGTCCTGTGACTAACCCAGTAAGGGTGTACATTAGGCTATAAAATTATTTCCAAGAGTAAGAATTTCCAGCCTTTATAAACTGTTGTTCAGTATTCTTTGACCTACAGCACCTGAATGTCCAACGAGACACCCATTTTAGTTTGTTAATACTATAATTAGGCTTCTCCTATAAGGATAGGAGATTCGGGGTCCTGTGACTAACCCAATAAGGGTGTACATTAGGATATAAAATTATTTCCAAGAGTAAGAATTTCCAGCCTTTATAAACTGTTGTTCAGTATTCTTTGACCTACAGCACCTGAATGTCCAACAAGACACCCATTTTAGTTTGTTAATACTATAATTAGGCTTCTCCTATAAGGATAGGAGATTCGGGGTCCTGTGACTAACCCAATAAGGGTGTACATTAGGCTATAAAATTATTTCCAGGAGTAAGAATTTCCAGCCTTTATAAACTGTTGTTCAGCATTCTTTGACCTACACCACCTGAATGTCCAACGAGACACCCATTTTAGTTTGTTAATACTATAATTAGGCTTCTCCTATAAGGATAGGAGATTCGGGGTCCTGTGACTAACCCAGTAAGGGTTTACATTAGGCTATAAAATTATTTCCAAGAGTAAGAATTTCCAGCCTTTATAAACTGTTGTACAGTATTCTTTGACCTACAGCACCTGAATGTCCAACGAGACACCCATTTTAGTTTGTTAATACTATAATTAGGCTTCTCCTATAAGGATAGGAGATTCGGGGTCCTGTGACTAACCCAATAAGGGTGTACATTAGGCTATAAAATTATTTCCAAGAGTAAGAATTTCCAGCCTTTATAAACTGTTGTTCAATATTCTTTGACCTACAGCACCTGAATGTCCAACAAGACACCCATTTTAGTTTGTTAATACTATAATTAGGCTTCTCCTATAAGGATAGGAGATTCGGGGTCCTGTGACTAACCCAATAAGGGTGTACATTAGGCTATAAAATTATTTCCAGGAGTAAGAATTTCCAGCCTTTATAAACTGTTGTTCAGTATTCTTTGACCTACAGCACCTGAATGTCCAACTAGACACCCATTTTAGTTTGTTAATACTATAATTAGGCTTCTCCTATAAGGATAGGAGATTCGGGGTCCTGTGACTAACCCAATAAGGGTGTACATTAGGCTATAAAATTATTTCCAAGAGTAAGAATTTCCAGCCTTTATAAACTGTTGTTCAGTATTCTTTGACCTACAGCACCTGAATGTCCAACGAGACACCCATTTTAGTTTGTTAATACTATAATTAGGCTTCTCCTATAAGGATAGGAGATTCGGGGTCCTGTGACTAACCCAATAAGGGTGTAAATTAGGATATAAAATTATTTCCAAGAGTAAGAATTTCCAGCCTTTATAAACTGTTGTTCAGTATTCTTTGACCTACACCACCTGAATGTCCAACTAGACACCCATTTTAGTTTTTTAATACTATAATTAGGCTTCTCCTATAAGGATAGGAGATTCGGGGTCCTGTGACTAACCCAATAAGGGTGTACATTAGGCTATAAAATTATTTCCAAGAGTAAGAATTTCCAGCCTTTATAAACTGTTGTTTAGTATTCTTTGACCTACACCACCTGAATGTCCAACGAGACACCCATTTTAGTTTGTTAATACTATAATTAGGCTTCTCCTATAAGGATAGGAGATTCGGGGTCCTGTGACTAACCCAGTAAGGGTTTACATTAGGCTATAAAATTATTTCCAAGAGTAAGAATTTCCAGCCTTTATAAACTGTTGTTCAGTATTCTTTGACCTACAACACCTGAATGTCCAACGAGACACCCATTTTAGTTTGTTAATACTATAATTAGGCTTCTCCTATAAGGATAGGAGATTCGGGGTCCTGTGACTAACCCAATAAGGGTGTACATTAGGCTATAAAATTATTTCCAAGAGTAAGAATTTCCAGCCTTTATAAACTGTTGTTCAATATTCTTTGACCTACAGCACCTGAATGTCCAACAAGACACCCATTTTAGTTTGTTAATACTATAATTAGGCTTCTCCTATAAGGATAGGAGATTCGGGGTCCTGTGACTAACCCAATAAGGGTGTACATTAGGCTATAAAATTATTTCCAGGAGTAAGAATTTCCAGCCTTTATAAACTGTTGTTCAGTATTCTTTGACCTACAGCACCTGAATGTCCAACTAGACACCCATTTTAGTTTGTTAATACTATAATTAGGCTTCTCCTATAAGGATAGGAGATTCGGGGTCCTGTGACTAACCCAATAAGGGTGTACATTAGGCTATAAAATTATTTCCAAGAGTAAGAATTTCCAGCCTTTATAAACTGTTGTTCAGTATTCTTTGACCTACACCACCTGAATGTCCAACGAGACACCCATTTTAGTTTGTTAATACTATAATTAGGCTTCTCCTATAAGGATAGGAGATTCGGGGTCCTGTGACTAACCCAGTAAGGGTGTACATTAGGCTATAAAATTATTTCCAAGAGTAAGAATTTCCAGCCTTTATAAACTGTTGTTCAGTATTCTTTGACCTACAGCACCTGAATGTCCAACGAGACACCCATTTTAGTTTGTTAATACTATAATTAGGCTTCTCCTATAAGGATAGGAGATTCGGGGTCCTGTGACTAACCCAATAAGGGTGTACATTAGGCTATAAAATTATTTCCAAGAGTAAGAATTTCCAGTCTTTATAAACTGTTGTTCAATATTCTTTGACCTACAGCACCTGAATGTCCAACTAGACACCCATTTTAGTTTGTTAATACTATAATTAGGCTTCTCCTATAAGGATAGGAGATTCGGGGTCCTGTGACTAACCCAATAAGGGTGTACATTAGGCTATAAAATTATTTCCAAGAGTAAGAATTTCCAGCCTTTATAAACTGTTGTTCAGTATTCTTTGACCTACACCACCTGAATGTCCAACGAGACACCCATTTTAGTTTGTTAATACTATAATTAGGCTTCTCCTATAAGGATAGGAGATTCGGGGTCCTGTGACTAACCCAGTAAGGGTGTACATTAGGCTATAAAATTATTTCCAAGAGTAAGAATTTCCAGCCTTTATAAACTGTTGTTCAGTATTCTTTGACCTACAGCACCTGAATGTCCAACGAGACACCCATTTTAGTTTGTTAATACTATAATTAGGCTTCTCCTATAAGGATAGGAGATTCGGGGTCCTGTGACTAACCCAATAAGGGTGTACATTAGGCTATAAAATTATTTCCAAGAGTAAGAATTTCCAGTCTTTATAAACTGTTGTTCAATATTCTTTGACCTACAGCACCTGAATGTCCAACTAGACACCCATTTTAGTTTGTTAATACTATAATTAGGCTTCTCCTATAAGGATAGGAGATTCGGGGTCCTGTGACTAACCCAATAAGGGTGTACATTAGGCTATAAAATTATTTCCAAGAGTAAGAATTTCCAGCCTTTATAAACTGTTGTTCAGTATTCTTTGACCTACACCACCTGAATGTCCAACGAGACACCCATTTTAGTTTGTTAATACTATAATTAGGCTTCTCCTATAAGGATAGGAGATTCGGGGTCCTGTGACTAACCCAGTAAGGGTGTACATTAGGCTATAAAATTATTTCCAAGAGTAAGAATTTCCAGCCTTTATAAACTGTTGTTCAGTATTCTTTGACCTACAGCACCTGTATGTCCAACTAGACACCCATTTTAGTTTGTTAATACTATAATTAGGCTTCTCCTATAAGGATAGGAGATTCGGGGTCCTGTGACTAACCCATTAAGGGTGTACATTAGGCTATAAAATTATTTCCAAGAGTAAGAATTTCCAGCCTTTATAAACTGTTGTTCAGTATTCTTTGACCTACACCACCTGAATGTCCAACGAGACACCCATTTTAGTTTGTTAATACTATAATTAGGCTTCTCCTATAAGGATAGGAGATTCGGGGTCCTGTGACTAACCCAGTAAGGGTGTACATTAGGCTATAAAATTATTTCCAAGAGTAAGAATTTCCAGCCTTTATAAACTGTTGTTCAGTATTCTTTGACCTACAGCACCTGAATGTCCAACGAGACACCCATTTTAGTTTGTTAATACTATAATTAGGCTTCTCCTATAAGGATAGGAGATTCGGGGTCCTGTGACTAACCCAATAAGGGTGTACGTTAGGCTATAAAATTATTTCCAAGAGTAAGAATTTCCAGCCTTTATAAACTGTTGTTCAATATTCTTAGACCTACAGCACCTGAATGTCCAACAAGACACCCATTTTAGTTTGTTAATACTATAATTAGGCTTCTCCTATAAGGATAGGAGATTCGGGGTCCTGTGACTAACCCATTAAGGGTGTACATTAGGCTATAAAATTATTTCCAGGAGTAAGAATTTCCAGCCTTTATAAACTGTTGTTCAGTATTCTTTGACCTACACCACCTGAATGTCCAACGAGACACCCATTTTAGTTTGTTAATACTATAATTAGGCTTCTCCTATAAGGATAGGAGATTCGGGGTCCTGTGACTAACCCAGTAAGGGTTTACATTAGGCTATAAAATTATTTCCAAGAGTAAGAATTTCCAGCCTTTATAAACTGTTGTTCAGTATTCTTTGACCTACAGCACCTGAATGTCCAACGAGACACCCATTTTAGTTTGTTAATACTATAATTAGGCTTCTCCTATAAGGATAGGAGATTCGGGGTCCTGTGACTAACCCAATAAGGGTGTACGTTAGGATATAAAATTATTTCCAAGAGTAAGAATTTCCAGCCTTTATAAACTGTTGTTCAGTATTCTTTGACCTACACCACCTGAATGTCCAACTAGACACCCATTTTAGTTTGTTAATACTATAATTAGGCTTCTCCTATAAGGATAGGAGATTCGGGGTCCTGTGACTAACCCATTAAGGGTGTACATTAGGCTATAAAATTATTTCCAAGAGTAAGAATTTCCAGCCTTTATAAACTGTTGTTCAGTATTCTTTGACCTACACCACCTGAATGTCCAACGAGACACCCATTTTAGTTTGTTAATACTATAATTAGGCTTCTCCTATAAGGATAGGAGATTCGGGGTCCTGTGACTAACCCAGTAAGGGTGTACATTAGGCTATAAAATTATTTCCAAGAGTAAGAATTTCCAGCCTTTATAAACTGTTGTTCAGTATTCTTTGACCTACAGCACCTGAATGTCCAACGAGACACCCATTTTAGTTTGTTAATACTATAATTAGGCTTCTCCTATAAGGATAGGAGATTCGGGGTCCTGTGACTAACCCAATAAGGGTGTACATTAGGATATAAAATTATTTCCAAGAGTAAGAATTTCCAGCCTTTATAAACTGTTGTTCAGTATTCTTTGACCTACAGCACCTGAATGTCCAACAAGACACCCATTTTAGTTTGTTAATACTATAATTAGGCTTCTCCTATAAGGATAGGAGATTCGGGGTCCTGTGACTAACCCAATAAGGGTGTACATTAGGCTATAAAATTATTTCCAGGAGTAAGAATTTCCAGCCTTTATAAACTGTTGTTCAGCATTCTTTGACCTACACCACCTGAATGTCCAACGAGACACCCATTTTAGTTTGTTAATACTATAATTAGGCTTCTCCTATAAGGATAGGAGATTCGGGGTCCTGTGACTAACCCAGTAAGGGTTTACATTAGGCTATAAAATTATTTCCAAGAGTAAGAATTTCCAGCCTTTATAAACTGTTGTACAGTATTCTTTGACCTACAGCACCTGAATGTCCAACGAGACACCCATTTTAGTTTGTTAATACTATAATTAGGCTTCTCCTATAAGGATAGGAGATTCGGGGTCCTGTGACTAACCCAATAAGGGTGTACATTAGGCTATAAAATTATTTCCAAGAGTAAGAATTTCCAGCCTTTATAAACTGTTGTTCAATATTCTTTGACCTACAGCACCTGAATGTCCAACAAGACACCCATTTTAGTTTGTTAATACTATAATTAGGCTTCTCCTATAAGGATAGGAGATTCGGGGTCCTGTGACTAACCCAATAAGGGTGTACATTAGGCTATAAAATTATTTCCAGGAGTAAGAATTTCCAGCCTTTATAAACTGTTGTTCAGTATTCTTTGACCTACAGCACCTGAATGTCCAACTAGACACCCATTTTAGTTTGTTAATACTATAATTAGGCTTCTCCTATAAGGATAGGAGATTCGGGGTCCTGTGACTAACCCAATAAGGGTGTACATTAGGCTATAAAATTATTTCCAAGAGTAAGAATTTCCAGCCTTTATAAACTGTTGTTCAGTATTCTTTGACCTACAGCACCTGAATGTCCAACGAGACACCCATTTTAGTTTGTTAATACTATAATTAGGCTTCTCCTATAAGGATAGGAGATTCGGGGTCCTGTGACTAACCCAATAAGGGTGTAAATTAGGATATAAAATTATTTCCAAGAGTAAGAATTTCCAGCCTTTATAAACTGTTGTTCAGTATTCTTTGACCTACACCACCTGAATGTCCAACTAGACACCCATTTTAGTTTTTTAATACTATAATTAGGCTTCTCCTATAAGGATAGGAGATTCGGGGTCCTGTGACTAACCCAATAAGGGTGTACATTAGGCTATAAAATTATTTCCAAGAGTAAGAATTTCCAGCCTTTATAAACTGTTGTTTAGTATTCTTTGACCTACACCACCTGAATGTCCAACGAGACACCCATTTTAGTTTGTTAATACTATAATTAGGCTTCTCCTATAAGGATAGGAGATTCGGGGTCCTGTGACTAACCCAGTAAGGGTTTACATTAGGCTATAAAATTATTTCCAAGAGTAAGAATTTCCAGCCTTTATAAACTGTTGTTCAGTATTCTTTGACCTACAACACCTGAATGTCCAACGAGACACCCATTTTAGTTTGTTAATACTATAATTAGGCTTCTCCTATAAGGATAGGAGATTCGGGGTCCTGTGACTAACCCAATAAGGGTGTACATTAGGCTATAAAATTATTTCCAAGAGTAAGAATTTCCAGCCTTTATAAACTGTTGTTCAATATTCTTTGACCTACAGCACCTGAATGTCCAACAAGACACCCATTTTAGTTTGTTAATACTATAATTAGGCTTCTCCTATAAGGATAGGAGATTCGGGGTCCTGTGACTAACCCAATAAGGGTGTACATTAGGCTATAAAATTATTTCCAGGAGTAAGAATTTCCAGCCTTTATAAACTGTTGTTCAGTATTCTTTGACCTACAGCACCTGAATGTCCAACTAGACACCCATTTTAGTTTGTTAATACTATAATTAGGCTTCTCCTATAAGGATAGGAGATTCGGGGTCCTGTGACTAACCCAATAAGGGTGTACATTAGGCTATAAAATTATTTCCAAGAGTAAGAATTTCCAGCCTTTATAAACTGTTGTTCAGTATTCTTTGACCTACACCACCTGAATGTCCAACGAGACACCCATTTTAGTTTGTTAATACTATAATTAGGCTTCTCCTATAAGGATAGGAGATTCGGGGTCCTGTGACTAACCCAGTAAGGGTGTACATTAGGCTATAAAATTATTTCCAAGAGTAAGAATTTCCAGCCTTTATAAACTGTTGTTCAGTATTCTTTGACCTACAGCACCTGAATGTCCAACGAGACACCCATTTTAGTTTGTTAATACTATAATTAGGCTTCTCCTATAAGGATAGGAGATTCGGGGTCCTGTGACTAACCCAATAAGGGTGTACATTAGGCTATAAAATTATTTCCAAGAGTAAGAATTTCCAGTCTTTATAAACTGTTGTTCAATATTCTTTGACCTACAGCACCTGAATGTCCAACTAGACACCCATTTTAGTTTGTTAATACTATAATTAGGCTTCTCCTATAAGGATAGGAGATTCGGGGTCCTGTGACTAACCCAATAAGGGTGTACATTAGGCTATAAAATTATTTCCAAGAGTAAGAATTTCCAGCCTTTATAAACTGTTGTTCAGTATTCTTTGACCTACACCACCTGAATGTCCAACGAGACACCCATTTTAGTTTGTTAATACTATAATTAGGCTTCTCCTATAAGGATAGGAGATTCGGGGTCCTGTGACTAACCCAGTAAGGGTGTACATTAGGCTATAAAATTATTTCCAAGAGTAAGAATTTCCAGCCTTTATAAACTGTTGTTCAGTATTCTTTGACCTACAGCACCTGAATGTCCAACGAGACACCCATTTTAGTTTGTTAATACTATAATTAGGCTTCTCCTATAAGGATAGGAGATTCGGGGTCCTGTGACTAACCCAGTAAGGGTTTACATTAGGCTATAAAATTATTTCCAAGAGTAAGAATTTCCAGCCTTTATAAACTGTTGTTCAGTATTCTTTGACCTACAGCACCTGAATGTCCAACGAGACACCCATTTTAGTTTGTTAATACTATAATTAGGCTTCTCCTATAAGGATAGGAGATTCGGGGTCCTGTGACTAACCCAATAAGGGTGTACATTAGGCTATAAAATTATTTCCAAGAGTAAGAATTTCCAGCCTTTATAAACTGTTGTTCAGTATTCTTTGACCTACACCACCTGAATGTCCAACGAGACACCCATTTTAGTTTGTTAATACTATAATTAGGCTTCTCCTATAAGGATAGGAGATTCGGGGTCCTGTGACTAACCCAGTAAGGGTGTACATTAGGCTATAAAATTATTTCCAAGAGTAAGAATTTCCAGCCTTTATAAACTGTTGTTCAGTATTCTTTGACCTACAGCACCTGAATGTCCAACTAGACACCCATTTTAGTTTGTTAATACTATAATTAGGCTTCTCCTATAAGGATAGGAGATTCGGGGTCCTGTGACTAACCCAATAAGGGTGTACATTAGGCTATAAAATTATTTCCAAGAGTAAGAATTTCCAGCCTTTATAAACTGTTGTTCAGTATTCTTTGACCTACACCACCTGAATGTCCAACGAGACACCCATTTTAGTTTGTTAATACTATAATTAGGCTTCTCCTATAAGGATAGGAGATTCGGGGTCCTGTGACTAACCCAGTAAGGGTGTACATTAGGCTATAAAATTATTTCCAAGAGTAAGAATTTCCAGCCTTTATAAACTGTTGTTCAGTATTCTTTGACCTACAGCACCTGAATGTCCAACGAGACACCCATTTTAGTTTGTTAATACTATAATTAGGCTTCTCCTATAAGGATAGGAGATTCGGGGTCCTGTGACTAACCCAATAAGGGTGTACATTAGGCTATAAAATTATTTCCAAGAGTAAGAATTTCCAGCCTTTATAAACTGTTGTTCAATATTCTTTGACCTACAGCACCTGAATGTCCAACTAGACACCCATTTTAGTTTGTTAATACTATAATTAGGCTTCTCCTATAAGGATAGGAGATTCGGGGTCCTGTGACTAACCCAATAAGGGTGTACATTAGGCTATAAAATTATTTCCAAGAGTAAGAATTTCCAGCCTTTATAAACTGTTGTTCAGTATTCTTTGACCTACACCACCTGAATGTCCAACGAGACACCCATTTTAGTTTGTTAATACTATAATTAGGCTTCTCCTATAAGGATAGGAAATTCGGGGTCCTGTGACTAACCCAGTAAGGGTGTACATTAGGCTATAAAATTATTTCCAAGAGTAAGAATTTCCAGCCTTTATAAACTGTTGTTCAGTATTCTTTGACCTACAGCACCTGAATGTCCAACGAGACACCCATTTTAGTTTGTTAATACTATAATTAGGCTTCTCCTATAAGGATAGGAGATTCGGGGTCCTGTGACTAACCCAGTAAGGGTTTACATTAGGCTATAAAATTATTTCCAAGAGTAAGAATTTCCAGCCTTTATAAACTGTTGTTCAGTATTCTTTGACCTACAGCACCTGAATGTCCAACGAGACACCCATTTTAGTTTGTTAATACTATAATTAGGCTTCTCCTATAAGGATAGGAGATTCGGGGTCCTGTGACTAACCCAATAAGGGTGTACATTAGGCTATAAAATTATTTCCAAGAGTAAGAATTTCCAGCCTTTATAAACTGTTGTTCAGTATTCTTTGACCTACACCACCTGAATGTCCAACGAGACACCCATTTTAGTTTGTTAATACTATAATTAGGCTTCTCCTATAAGGATAGGAGATTCGGGGTCCTGTGACTAACCCAGTAAGGGTGTACATTAGGCTATAAAATTATTTCCAAGAGTAAGAATTTCCAGCCTTTATAAACTGTTGTTCAGTATTCTTTGACCTACAGCACCTGAATGTCCAACGAGACACCCATTTTAGTTTGTTAATACTATAATTAGGCTTCTCCTATAAGGATAGGAGATTCGGGGTCCTGTGACTAACCCAGTAAGGGTTTACAATAGGCTATAAAATTATTTCCAAGAGTAAGAATTTCCAGCCTTTATAAACTGTTGTTCAGTATTCTTTGACCTACAGCACCTGAATGTCCAACAAGACACCCATTTTAGTTTGTTAATACTATAATTAGGCTTCTCCTATAAGGATAGGAGATTCGGGGTCCTGTGACTAACCCAATAAGGGTGTACATTAGGCTATAAAATTATTTCCAGGAGTAAGAATTTCCAGCCTTTATAAACTGTTGTTCAGTATTCTTTGACCTACACCACCTGAATGTCCAACGAGACACCCATTTTAGTTTGTTAATACTATAATTAGGCTTCTCCTATAAGGATAGGAGATTCGGGGTCGTGTGACTAACCCAGTAAGGGTTTACATTAGGCTATAAAATTATTTCCAAGAGTAAGAATTTCCAGCCTTTATAAACTGTTGTTCAGTATTCTTTGACCTACAACACCTGAATGTCCAACGAGACACCCATTTTAGTTTGTTAATACTATAATTAGGCTTCTCCTATAAGGATAGGAGATTCGGGGTCCTGTGACTAACCCAGTAAGGGTTTACATTAGGCTATAAAATTATTTCCAAGAGTAAGAATTTCCAGCCTTTATAAACTGTTGTTCAGTATTCTTTGACCTACAACACCTGAATGTCCAACGAGACACCCATTTTAGTTTGTTAATACTATAATTAGGCTTCTCCTATAAGGATAGGAGATTCGGGGTCCTGTGACTAACCCAGTAAGGGTGTACATTAGGCTATAAAATTATTTCCAAGAGTAAGAATTTCCAGCCTTTATAAACTGTTGTTCAGTATTCTTTGACCTACAGCACCTGAATGTCCAACGAGACACCCATTTTAGTTTGTTAATACTATAATTAGGCTTCTCCTATAAGGATAGGAGATTCGGGGTCCTGTGACTAACCCAGTAAGGGTTTACAATAGGCTATAAAATTATTTCCAAGAGTAAGAATTTCCAGCCTTTATAAACTGTTGTTCAGTATTCTTTGACCTACAGCACCTGAATGTCCAACAAGACACCCATTTTAGTTTGTTAATACTATAATTAGGCTTCTCCTATAAGGATAGGAGATTCGGGGTCCTGTGACTAACCCAATAAGGGTGTACATTAGGCTATAAAATTATTTCCAAGAGTAAGAATTTCCAGCCTTTATAAACTGTTGTTCAGTATTCTTTGACCTACAGCACCTGAATGTCCAACGAGACACCCATTTTAGTTTGTTAATACTATAATTAGGCTTCTCCTATAAGGATAGGAGATTCGGGGTCCTGTGACTAACCCAGTAAGGGTTTACATTAGGCTATAAAATTATTTCCAAGAGTAAGAATTTCCAGCCTTTATAAACTGTTGTTCAGTATTCTTTGACCTACAGCACCTGAATGTCCAACGAGACACCCATTTTAGTTTGTTAATACTATAATTAGGCTTCTCCTATAAGGATAGGAGATTCGGGGTCCTGTGACTAACCCAATAAGGGTGTACATTAGGCTATAAAATTATTTCCAAGAGTAAGAATTTCCAGCCTTTATAAACTGTTGTTCAGTATTCTTTGACCTACACCACCTGAATGTCCAACGAGACACCCATTTTAGTTTGTTAATACTATAATTAGGCTTCTCCTATAAGGATAGGAGATTCGGGGTCCTGTGACTAACCCAGTAAGGGTGTACATTAGGCTATAAAATTATTTCCAAGAGTAAGAATTTCCAGCCTTTATAAACTGTTGTTCAGTATTCTTTGACCTACAGCACCTGAATGTCCAACGAGACACCCATTTTAGTTTGTTAATACTATAATTAGGCTTCTCCTATAAGGATAGGAGATTCGGGGTCCTGTGACTAACCCAGTAAGGGTTTACATTAGGCTATAAAATTATTTCCAAGAGTAAGAATTTCCAGCCTTTATAAACTGTTGTTCAGTATTCTTTGACCTACAGCACCTGAATGTCCAACAAGACACCCATTTTAGTTTGTTAATTCTATAATTAGGCTTCTCCTATAAGGATAGGAGATTCGGGGTCCTGTGACTAACCCAATAAGGGTGTACATTAGGCTATAAAATTATTTCCAGGAGTAAGAATTTCCAGCCTTTATAAACTGTTGTTCAGTATTCTTTGACCTACAGCACCTGAATGTCCAACGAGACACCCATTTTAGTTTGTTAATACTATAATTAGGCTTCTCCTATAAGGATAGGAGATTCGGGGTCCTGTGACTAACCCAGTAAGGGTGTACATTAGGCTATAAAATTATTTCCAAGAGTAAGAATTTCCAGCCTTTATAAACTGTTGTTCAGTATTCTTTGACCTACAGCACCTGAATGTCCAACGAGACACCCATTTTAGTTTGTTAATACTATAATTAGGCTTCTCCTATAAGGATAGGAGATTCGGGGTCCTGTGACTAACCCAGTAAGGGTTTACAATAGGCTATAAAATTATTTCCAAGAGTAAGAATTTCCAGCCTTTATAAACTGTTGTTCAGTATTCTTTGACCTACAGCACCTGAATGTCCAACAAGACACCCATTTTAGTTTGTTAATACTATAATTAGGCTTCTCCTATAAGGATAGGAGATTCGGGGTCCTGTGACTAACCCAATAAGGGTGTACATTAGGCTATAAAATTATTTCCAGGAGTAAGAATTTCCAGCCTTTATAAACTGTTGTTCAGTATTCTTTGACCTACACCACCTGAATGTCCAACGAGACACCCATTTTAGTTTGTTAATACTATAATTAGGCTTCTCCTATAAGGATAGGAGATTCGGGGTCGTGTGACTAACCCAGTAAGGGTTTACATTAGGCTATAAAATTATTTCCAAGAGTAAGAATTTCCAGCCTTTATAAACTGTTGTTCAGTATTCTTTGACCTACAACACCTGAATGTCCAACGAGACACCCATTTTAGTTTGTTAATACTATAATTAGGCTTCTCCTATAAGGATAGGAGATTCGGGGTCCTGTGACTAACCCAGTAAGGGTTTACATTAGGCTATAAAATTATTTCCAAGAGTAAGAATTTCCAGCCTTTATAAACTGTTGTTCAGTATTCTTTGACCTACAACACCTGAATGTCCAACGAGACACCCATTTTAGTTTGTTAATACTATAATTAGGCTTCTCCTATAAGGATAGGAGATTCGGGGTCCTGTGACTAACCCAGTAAGGGTGTACATTAGGCTATAAAATTATTTCCAAGAGTAAGAATTTCCAGCCTTTATAAACTGTTGTTCAGTATTCTTTGACCTACAGCACCTGAATGTCCAACGAGACACCCATTTTAGTTTGTTAATACTATAATTAGGCTTCTCCTATAAGGATAGGAGATTCGGGGTCCTGTGACTAACCCAGTAAGGGTTTACAATAGGCTATAAAATTATTTCCAAGAGTAAGAATTTTCAGCCTTTATAAACTGTTGTTCAGTATTCTTTGACCTACAGCACCTGAATGTCCAACAAGACACCCATTTTAGTTTGTTAATACTATAATTAGGCTTCTCCTATAAGGATAGGAGATTCGGGGTCCTGTGACTAACCCAATAAGGGTGTACATTAGGCTATAAAATTATTTCCAGGAGTAAGAATTTCCAGCCTTTATAAACTGTTGTTCAGTATTCTTTGACCTACACCACCTGAATGTCCAACGAGACACCCATTTTAGTTTGTTAATACTATAATTAGGCTTCTCCTATAAGGATAGGAGATTCGGGGTCGTGTGACTAACCCAGTAAGGGTTTACATTAGGCTATAAAATTATTTCCAAGAGTAAGAATTTCCAGCCTTTATAAACTGTTGTTCAGTATTCTTTGACCTACAACACCTGAATGTCCAACGAGACACCCATTTTAGTTTGTTAATACTATAATTAGGCTTCTCCTATAAGGATAGGAGATTCGGGGTCCTGTGACTAACCCAATAAGGGTGTACATTAGGCTATAAAATTATTTCCAAGAGTAAGAATTTCCAGCCTTTATAAACTGTTGTTCAATATTCTTTGACCTACAGCACCTGAATGTCCAACAAGACACCCATTTTAGTTTGTTAATACTATAATTAGGCTTCTCCTATAAGGATAGGAGATTCGGGGTCCTGTGACTAACCCAATAAGGGTGTACATTAGGCTATAAAATTATTTCCAGGAGTAAGAATTTCCAGCCTTTATAAACTGTTGTTCAGTATTCTTTGACCTACAGCACCTGAATGTCCAACTAGACACCCATTTTAGTTTGTTAATACTATAATTAGGCTTCTCCTATAAGGATAGGAGATTCGGGGTCCTGTGACTAACCCAATAAGGGTGTACATTAGGCTATAAAATTATTTCCAGGAGTAAGAATTTCCAGCCTTTATAAACTGTTGTTCAGTATTCTTTGACCTACACCACCTGAATGTCCAACGAGACACCCATTTTAGTTTGTTAATACTATAATTAGGCTTCTCCTATAAGGATAGGAGATTCGGGGTCCTGTGACTAACCCAGTAAGGGTGTACATTAGGCTATAAAATTATTTCCAAGAGTAAGAATTTCCAGCCTTTATAAACTGTTGTTCAGTATTCTTTGACCTACAGCACCTGAATGTCCAACGAGACACCCATTTTAGTTTGTTAATACTATAATTAGGCTTCTCCTATAAGGATAGGAGATTCGGGGTCCTGTGACTAACCCAATAAGGGTGTACATTAGGCTATAAAATTATTTCCAAGAGTAAGAATTTCCAGCCTTTATAAACTGTTGTTCAATATTCTTTGACCTACAGCACCTGAATGTCCAACTAGACACCCATTTTAGTTTGTTAATACTATAATTAGGCTTCTCCTATAAGGATAGGAGATTCGGAAGGACTAACCCAATAAGGGTGTACATTAGGCTATAAAATTATTTCCAAGAGTAAGAATTTCCAGCCTTTATAAACTGTTGTTCAGTATTCTTTGACCTACACCACCTGAATGTCCAACGAGACACCCATTTTAGTTTGTTAATACTATAATTAGGCTTCTCCTATAAGGATAGGAGATTCGGGGTCCTGTGACTAACCCAGTAAGGGTGTACATTAGGCTATAAAATTATTTCCAAGAGTAAGAATTTCCAGCCTTTATAAACTGTTGTTCAGTATTCTTTGACCTACAGCACCTGAATGTCCAACGAGACACCCATTTTAGTTTGTTAATACTATAATTAGGCTTCTCCTATAAGGATAGGAGATTCGGGGTCCTGTGACTAACCCAGTAAGGGTTTACATTAGGCTATAAAATTATTTCCAAGAGTAAGACTTTCCAGCCTTTATAAACTGTTGTTCAGTATTCTTTGACCTACAGCACCTGAATGTCCAACGAGACACCCATTTTAGTTTGTTAATACTATAATTAGGCTTCTCCTATAAGGATAGGAGATTCGGGGTCCTGTGACTAACCCAATAAGGGTGTACATTAGGCTATAAAATTATTTCCAAGAGTAAGAATTTCCAGCCTTTATAAACTGTTGTTCAGTATTCTTTGACCTACACCACCTGAATGTCCAACGAGACACCCATTTTAGTTTGTTAATACTATAATTAGGCTTCTCCTATAAGGATAGGAGATTCGGGGTCCTGTGACTAACCCAGTAAGGGTGTACATTAGGCTATAAAATTATTTCCAGGAGTAAGAATTTCCAGCCTTTATAAACTGTTGTTCAGTATTCTTTGACCTACACCACCTGAATGTCCAACGAGACACCCATTTTAGTTTGTTAATACTATAATTAGGCTTCTCCTATAAGGATAGGAGATTCGGGGTCCTGTGACTAACCCAGTAAGGGTGTACATTAGGCTATAAAATTATTTCCAAGAGTAAGAATTTCCAGCCTTTATAAACTGTTGTTCAGTATTCTTTGACCTACAGCACCTGAATGTCCAACGAGACACCCATTTTAGTTTGTTAATACTATAATTAGGCTTTCCTATAAGGATAGGAGATTCGGGGTCCTGTGACTAACCCAATAAGGGTGTACATTAGGCTATAAAATTATTTCCAAGAGTAAGAATTTCCAGCCTTTATAAACTGTTGTTCAATATTCTTTGACCTACAGCACCTGAATGTCCAACTAGACACCCATTTTAGTTTGTTAATACTATAATTAGGCTTCTCCTATAAGGATAGGAGATTCGGAAGGACTAACCCAATAAGGGTGTACATTAGGCTATAAAATTATTTCCAAGAGTAAGAATTTCCAGCCTTTATAAACTGTTGTTCAGTATTCTTTGACCTACACCACCTGAATGTCCAACGAGACACCCATTTTAGTTTGTTAATACTATAATTAGGCTTCTCCTATAAGGATAGGAGATTCGGGGTCCTGTGACTAACCCAGTAAGGGTGTACATTAGGCTATAAAATTATTTCCAAGAGTAAGAATTTCCAGCCTTTATAAACTGTTGTTCAGTATTCTTTGACCTACAGCACCTGAATGTCCAACGAGACACCCATTTTAGTTTGTTAATACTATAATTAGGCTTCTCCTATAAGGATAGGAGATTCGGGGTCCTGTGACTAACCTAGTAAGGGTTTACATTAGGCTATAAAATTATTTCCAAGAGTAAGACTTTCCAGCCTTTATAAACTGTTGTTCAGTATTCTTTGACCTACAGCACCTGAATGTCCAACGAGACACCCATTTTAGTTTGTTAATACTATAATTAGGCTTCTCCTATAAGGATAGGAGATTCGGGGTCCTGTGACTAACCCAATAAGGGTGTACATTAGGCTATAAAATTATTTCCAAGAGTAAGAATTTCCAGCCTTTATAAACTGTTGTTCAGTATTCTTTGACCTACACCACCTGAATGTCCAACGAGACACCCATTTTAGTTTGTTAATACTATAATTAGGCTTCTCCTATAAGGATAGGAGATTCGGGGTCCTGTGACTAACCCAGTAAGGGTGTACATTAGGCTATAAAATTATTTCCAAGAGTAAGAATTTCCAGCCTTTATAAACTGTTGTTCAGTATTCTTTGACCTACAGCACCTGAATGTCCAACGAGACACCCATTTTAGTTTGTTAATACTATAATTAGGCTTCTCCTATAAGGATAGGAGATTCGGGGTCCTGTGACTAACCCAGTAAGGGTTTACATTAGGCTATAAAATTATTTCCAAGAGTAAGAATTTCCAGCCTTTATAAACTGTTGTTCAGTATTCTTTGACCTACAGCACCTGAATGTCCAACAAGACACCCATTTTAGTTTGTTAATTCTATAATTAGGCTTCTCCTATAAGGATAGGAGATTCGGGGTCCTGTGACTAACCCAATAAGGGTGTACATTAGGCTATAAAATTATTTCCAGGAGTAAGAATTTCCAGCCTTTATAAACTGTTGTTCAGTATTCTTTGACCTACAGCACCTGAATGTCCAACGAGACACCCATTTTAGTTTGTTAATACTATAATTAGGCTTCTCCTATAAGGATAGGAGATTCGGGGTCCTGTGACTAACCCAATAAGGGTGTACATTAGGCTATAAAATTATTTCCAGGAGTAAGAATTTCCAGCCTTTATAAACTGTTGTTCAGTATTCTTTGACCTACACCACCTGAATGTCCAACGAGACACCCATTTTAGTTTGTTAATACTATAATTAGGCTTCTCCTATAAGGATAGGAGATTCGGGGTCCTGTGACTAACCCAGTAAGGGTGTACATTAGGCTATAAAATTATTTCCAAGAGTAAGAATTTCCAGCCTTTATAAACTGTTGTTCAGTATTCTTTGACCTACAGCACCTGAATGTCCAACGAGACACCCATTTTAGTTTGTTAATACTATAATTAGGCTTCTCCTATAAGGATAGGAGATTCGGGGTCCTGTGACTAACCCAATAAGGGTGTACATTAGGCTATAAAATTATTTCCAAGAGTAAGAATTTCCAGCCTTTATAAACTGTTGTTCAATATTCTTTGACCTACAGCACCTGAATGTCCAACTAGACACCCATTTTAGTTTGTTAATACTATAATTAGGCTTCTCCTATAAGGATAGGAGATTCGGGGTCCTGTGACTAACCCAATAAGGGTGTACATTAGGCTATAAAATTATTTCCAAGAGTAAGAATTTCCAGCCTTTATAAACTGTTGTTCAGTATTCTTTGACCTACACCACCTGAATGTCCAACGAGACACCCATTTTAGTTTGTTAATACTATAATTAGGCTTCTCCTATAAGGATAGGAGATTCGGGGTCCTGTGACTAACCCAGTAAGGGTGTACATTAGGCTATAAAATTATTTCCAAGAGTAAGAATTTCCAGCCTTTATAAACTGTTGTTCAGTATTCTTTGACCTACAGCACCTGAATGTCCAACGAGACACCCATTTTAGTTTGTTAATACTATAATTAGGCTTCTCCTATAAGGATAGGAGATTCGGGGTCCTGTGACTAACCCAGTAAGGGTTTACATTAGGCTATAAAATTATTTCCAAGAGTAAGAATTTCCAGCCTTTATAAACTGTTGTTCAGTATTCTTTGACCTACAGCACCTGAATGTCCAACGAGACACCCATTTTAGTTTGTTAATACTATAATTAGGCTTCTCCTATAAGGATAGGAGATTCGGGGTCCTGTGACTAACCCAATAAGGGTGTACATTAGGCTATAAAATTATTTCCAAGAGTAAGAATTTCCAGCCTTTATAAACTGTTGTTCAATATTCTTTGACCTACAGCACCTGAATGTCCAACAAGACACCCATTTTAGTTTGTTAATACTATAATTAGGCTTCTCCTATAAGGATAGGAGATTCGGGGTCCTGTGACTAACCCAATAAGGGTGTACATTAGGCTATAAAATTATTTCCAGGAGTAAGAATTTCCAGCCTTTATAAACTGTTGTTCAGTATTCTTTGACCTACAGCACCTGAATGTCCAACTAGACACCCATTTTAGTTTGTTAATACTATAATTAGGCTTCTCCTATAAGGATAGGAGATTCGGGGTCCTGTGACTAACCCAATAAGGGTGTACATTAGGCTATAAAATTATTTCCAGGAGTAAGAATTTCCAGCCTTTATAAACTGTTGTTCAGTATTCTTTGACCTACACCACCTGAATGTCCAACGAGACACCCATTTTAGTTTGTTAATACTATAATTAGGCTTCTCCTATAAGGATAGGAGATTCGGGGTCCTGTGACTAACCCAGTAAGGGTGTACATTAGGCTATAAAATTATTTCCAAGAGTAAGAATTTCCAGCCTTTATAAACTGTTGTTCAGTATTCTTTGACCTACAGCACCTGAATGTCCAACGAGACACCCATTTTAGTTTGTTAATACTATAATTAGGCTTCTCCTATAAGGATAGGAGATTCGGGGTCCTGTGACTAACCCAATAAGGGTGTACATTAGGCTATAAAATTATTTCCAAGAGTAAGAATTTCCAGCCTTTATAAACTGTTGTTCAATATTCTTTGACCTACAGCACCTGAATGTCCAACTAGACACCCATTTTAGTTTGTTAATACTATAATTAGGCTTCTCCTATAAGGATAGGAGATTCGGGGTCCTGTGACTAACCCAATAAGGGTGTACATTAGGCTATAAAATTATTTCCAAGAGTAAGAATTTCCAGCCTTTATAAACTGTTGTTCAGTATTCTTTGACCTACACCACCTGAATGTCCAACGAGACACCCATTTTAGTTTGTTAATACTATAATTAGGCTTCTCCTATAAGGATAGGAGATTCGGGGTCCTGTGACTAACCCAGTAAGGGTGTACATTAGGCTATAAAATTATTTCCAAGAGTAAGAATTTCCAGCCTTTATAAACTGTTGTTCAGTATTCTTTGACCTACAGCACCTGAATGTCCAACGAGACACCCATTTTAGTTTGTTAATACTATAATTAGGCTTCTCCTATAAGGATAGGAGATTCGGGGTCCTGTGACTAACCCAGTAAGGGTTTACATTAGGCTATAAAATTATTTCCAAGAGTAAGAATTTCCAGCCTTTATAAACTGTTGTTCAGTATTCTTTGACCTACAGCACCTGAATGTCCAACGAGACACCCATTTTAGTTTGTTAATACTATAATTAGGCTTCTCCTATAAGGATAGGAGATTCGGGGTCCTGTGACTAACCCAATAAGGGTGTACATTAGGCTATAAAATTATTTCCAAGAGTAAGAATTTCCAGCCTTTATAAACTGTTGTTCAGTATTCTTTGACCTACACCACCTGAATGTCCAACGAGACACCCATTTTAGTTTGTTAATACTATAATTAGGCTTCTCCTATAAGGATAGGAGATTCGGGGTCCTGTGACTAACCCAGTAAGGGTGTACATTAGGCTATAAAATTATTTCCAAGAGTAAGAATTTCCAGCCTTTATAAACTGTTGTTCAGTATTCTTTGACCTACAGCACCTGAATGTCCAACGAGACACCCATTTTAGTTTGTTAATACTATAATTAGGCTTCTCCTATAAGGATAGGAGATTCGGGGTCCTGTGACTAACCCAGTAAGGGTTTACATTAGGCTATAAAATTATTTCCAAGAGTAAGAATTTCCAGCCTTTATAAACTGTTGTTCAGTATTCTTTGACCTACAGCACCTGAATGTCCAACAAGACACCCATTTTAGTTTGTTAATTCTATAATTAGGCTTCTCCTATAAGGATAGGAGATTCGGGGTCCTGTGACTAACCCAATAAGGGTGTACATTAGGCTATAAAATTATTTCCAGGAGTAAGAATTTCCAGCCTTTATAAACTGTTGTTCAGTATTCTTTGACCTACAGCACCTGAATGTCCAACGAGACACCCATTTTAGTTTGTTAATACTATAATTAGGCTTCTCCTATAAGGATAGGAGATTCGGGGTCCTGTGACTAACCCAGTAAGGGTGTACATTAGGCTATAAAATTATTTCCAAGAGTAAGAATTTCCAGCCTTTATAAACTGTTGTTCAGTATTCTTTGACCTACAGCACCTGAATGTCCAACGAGACACCCATTTTAGTTTGTTAATACTATAATTAGGCTTCTCCTATAAGGATAGGAGATTCGGGGTCCTGTGACTAACCCAGTAAGGGTTTACAATAGGCTATAAAATTATTTCCAAGAGTAAGAATTTCCAGCCTTTATAAACTGTTGTTCAGTATTCTTTGACCTACACCACCTGAATGTCCAACGAGACACCCATTTTAGTTTGTTAATACTATAATTAGGCTTCTCCTATAAGGATAGGAGATTCGGGGTCCTGTGACTAACCCAGTAAGGGTGTACATTAGGCTATAAAATTATTTCCAAGAGTAAGAATTTCCAGCCTTTATAAACTGTTGTTCAGTATTCTTTGACCTACAGCACCTGAATGTCCAACGAGACACCCATTTAAGTTTGTTAATACTATAATTAGGCTTCTCCTATAAGGATAGGAGATTCGGGGTCCTGTGACTAACCCAATAAGGGTGTACATTAGGCTATAAAATTATTTCCAAGAGTAAGAATTTCCAGCCTTTATAAACTGTTGTTCAATATTCTTTGACCTACAGCACCTGAATGTCCAACTAGACACCCATTTTAGTTTGTTAATACTATAATTAGGCTTCTCCTATAAGGATAGGAGATTCGGGGTCCTGTGACTAACCCAATAAGGGTGTACATTAGGCTATAAAATTATTTCCAAGAGTAAGAATTTCCAGCCTTTATAAACTGTTGTTCAGTATTCTTTGACCTACACCACCTGAATGTCCAACGAGACACCCATTTTAGTTTGTTAATACTATAATTAGGCTTCTCCTATAAGGATAGGAGATTCGGGGTCCTGTGACTAACCCAGTAAGGGTGTACATTAGGCTATAAAATTATTTCCAAGAGTAAGAATTTCCAGCCTTTATAAACTGTTGTTCAGTATTCTTTGACCTACAGCACCTGAATGTCCAACTAGACACCCATTTTAGTTTGTTAATACTATAATTAGGCTTCTCCTATAAGGATAGGAGATTCGGGGTCCTGTGACTAACCCAATAAGGGTGTACATTAGGCTATAAAATTATTTCCAGGAGTAAGAATTTCCAGCCTTTATAAACTGTTGTTCAGTATTCTTTGACCTACACCACCTGAATGTCCAACGAGACACCCATTTTAGTTTGTTAATACTATAATTAGGCTTCTCCTATAAGGATAGGAGATTCGGGGTCCTGTGACTAACCCAGTAAGGGTGTACATTAGGCTATAAAATTATTTCCAAGAGTAAGAATTTCCAGCCTTTATAAACTGTTGTTCAGTATTCTTTGACCTACAGCACCTGAATGTCCAACGAGACACCCATTTTAGTTTGTTAATACTATAATTAGGCTTCTCCTATAAGGATAGGAGATTCGGGGTCCTGTGACTAACCCAATAAGGGTGTACATTAGGCTATAAAATTATTTCCAAGAGTAAGAATTTCCAGCCTTTATAAACTGTTGTTCAATATTCTTTGACCTACAGCACCTGAATGTCCAACTAGACACCCATTTTAGTTTGTTAATACTATAATTAGGCTTCTCCTATAAGGATAGGAGATTCGGGGTCCTGTGACTAACCCAATAAGGGTGTACATTAGGCTATAAAATTATTTCCAAGAGTAAGAATTTCCAGCCTTTATAAACTGTTGTTCAGTATTCTTTGACCTACACCACCTGAATGTCCAACGAGACACCCATTTTAGTTTGTTAATACTATAATTAGGCTTCTCCTATAAGGATAGGAGATTCGGGGTCCTGTGACTAACCCAGTAAGGGTGTACATTAGGCTATAAAATTATTTCCAAGAGTAAGAATTTCCAGCCTTTATAAACTGTTGTTCAGTATTCTTTGACCTACAGCACCTGAATGTCCAACGAGACACCCATTTTAGTTTGTTAATACTATAATTAGGCTTCTCCTATAAGGATAGGAGATTCGGGGTCCTGTGACTAACCCAGTAAGGGTTTACATTAGGCTATAAAATTATTTCCAAGAGTAAGAATTTCCAGCCTTTATAAACTGTTGTTCAGTATTCTTTGACCTACAGCACCTGAATGTCCAACGAGACACCCATTTTAGTTTGTTAATACTATAATTAGGCTTCTCCTATAAGGATAGGAGATTCGGGGTCCTGTGACTAACCCAATAAGGGTGTACATTAGGCTATAAAATTATTTCCAAGAGTAAGAATTTCCAGCCTTTATAAACTGTTGTTCAGTATTCTTTGACCTACACCACCTGAATGTCCAACGAGACACCCATTTTAGTTTGTTAATACTATAATTAGGCTTCTCCTATAAGGATAGGAGATTCGGGGTCCTGTGACTAACCCAGTAAGGGTGTACATTAGGCTATAAAATTATTTCCAAGAGTAAGAATTTCCAGCCTTTATAAACTGTTGTTCAGTATTCTTTGACCTACAGCACCTGAATGTCCAACGAGACACCCATTTTAGTTTGTTAATACTATAATTAGGCTTCTCCTATAAGGACAGGAGATTCGGGGTCCTGTGACTAACCCAGTAAG
Source organism: Ambrosia trifida (assembly GCA_028751855.1). Classification (NCBI taxonomy): domain Eukaryota; kingdom Viridiplantae; phylum Streptophyta; class Magnoliopsida; order Asterales; family Asteraceae; genus Ambrosia; species Ambrosia trifida. Next base: position 242,111 of record CM054126.1, on the reverse strand, counting down.
GGTTTACATTAGGCTATAAAATTATTTCCAAGAGTAAGAATTTCCAGCCTTTATAAACTGTTGTTCAGTATTCTTTGACCTACAGCACCTGAATGTCCAACAAGACACCCATTTTAGTTTGTTAATTCTATAATTAGGCTTCTCCTATAAGGATAGGAGATTCGGGGTCCTATGACTAACCCAATAAGGGTGTACATTAGGCTATAAAATTATTTCCAGGAGTAAGAATTTCCAGCCTTTATAAACTGTTGTTCAGTATTCTTTGACCTACAGCACCTGAATGTCCAACGAGACACCCATTTTAGTTTGTTAATACTATAATTAGGCTTCTCCTATAAGGATAGGAGATTCGGGGTCCTGTGACTAACCCAGTAAGGGTGTACATTAGGCTATAAAATTATTTCCAAGAGTAAGAATTTCCAGCCTTTATAAACTGTTGTTCAGTATTCTTTGACCTACAGCACCTGAATGTCCAACGAGACACCCATTTTAGTTTGTTAATACTATAATTAGGCTTCTCCTATAAGGATAGGAGATTCGGGGTCCTGTGACTAACCCAGTAAGGGTTTACAATAGGCTATAAAATTATTTCCAAGAGTAAGAATTTCCAGCCTTTATAAACTGTTGTTCAGTATTCTTTGACCTACAGCACCTGAATGTCCAACAAGACACCCATTTTAGTTTGTTAATACTATAATTAGGCTTCTCCTATAAGGATAGGAGATTCGGGGTCCTGTGACTAACCCAATAAGGGTGTACATTAGGCTATAAAATTATTTCCAGGAGTAAGAATTTCCAGCCTTTATAAACTGTTGTTCAGTATTCTTTGACCTACACCACCTGAATGTCCAACGAGACACCCATTTTAGTTTGTTAATACTATAATTAGGCTTCTCCTATAAGGATAGGAGATTCGGGGTCGTGTGACTAACCTAGTAAGGGTTTACATTAGGCTATAAAATTATTTCCAAGAGTAAGAATTTCCAGCCTTTATAAACTGTTGTTCAGTATTCTTTGACCTACAACACCTGAATGTCCAACGAGACACCCATTTTAGTTTGTTAATACTATAATTAGGCTTCTCCTATAAGGATAGGAGATTCGGGGTCCTGTGACTAACCCAATAAGGGTGTACATTAGGCTATAAAATTATTTCCAAGAGTAAGAATTTCCAGCCTTTATAAACTGTTGTTCAATATTCTTTGACCTACAGCACCTGAATGTCCAACAAGACACCCATTTTATTTTGTTAATACTATAATTAGGCTTCTCCTATAAGGATAGGAGATTCGGGGTCCTGTGACTAACCCAATAAGGGTGTACATTAGGCTATAAAATTATTTCCAGGAGTAAGAATTTCCAGCCTTTATAAACTGTTGTTCGGTATTCTTTGACCTACACCACCTGAATGTCCAACGAGACACCCATTTTAGTTTGTTAATACTATAATTAGGCTTCTCCTATAAGGATAGGAGATTCGGGGTCCTGTGACTAACCCAGTAAGGGTGTACATTAGGCTATAAAATTATTTCCAAGAGTAAGAATTTCCAGCCTTTATAAACTGTTGTTCAGTATTCTTTGACCTACAGCACCTGAATGTCCAACTAGACACCCATTTTAGTTTGTTAATACTATAATTAGGCTTCTCCTATAAGGATAGGAGATTCGGGGTCCTGTGACTAACCCAATAAGGGTGTACATTAGGCTATAAAATTATTTCCAGGAGTAAGAATTTCCAGCCTTTATAAACTGTTGTTCGGTATTCTTTGACCTACACCACCTGAATGTCCAACGAGACACCCATTTTAGTTTGTTAATACTATAATTAGGCTTCTCCTATAAGGATAGGAGATTCGGGGTCCTGTGACTAACCCAGTAAGGGTGTACATTAGGCTATAAAATTATTTCCAAGAGTAAGAATTTCCAGCCTTTATAAACTGTTGTTCAGTATTCTTTGACCTACAGCACCTGAATGTCCAACGAGACACCCATTTTAGTTTGTTAATACTATAATTAGGCTTCTCCTATAAGGATAGGAGATTCGGGGTCCTGTGACTAACCCAGTAAGGGTTTACATTAGGCTATAAAATTATTTCCAAGAGTAAGAATTTCCAGCCTTTATAAACTGTTGTTCAGTATTCTTTGACCTACAGCACCTGAATGTCCAACAAGACACCCATTTTAGTTTGTTAATTCTATAATTAGGCTTCTCCTATAAGGATAGGAGATTCGGGGTCCTGTGACTAACCCAATAAGGGTGTACATTAGGCTATAAAATTATTTCCAGGAGTAAGAATTTCCAGCCTTTATAAACTGTTGTTCAGTATTCTTTGACCTACAGCACCTGAATGTCCAACAAGACACCCATTTTAGTTTGTTAATTCTATAATTAGGCTTCTCCTATAAGGATAGGAGATTCGGGGTCCTGTGACTAACCCAATAAGGGTGTACATTAGGCTATAAAATTATTTCCAGGAGTAAGAATTTCCAGCCTTTATAAACTGTTGTTCAGTATTCTTTGACCTACAGCACCTGAATGTCCAACGAGACACCCATTTTAGTTTGTTAATACTATAATTAGGCTTCTCCTATAAGGATAGGAGATTCGGGGTCCTGTGACTAACCCAGTAAGGGTGTACATTAGGCTATAAAATTATTTCCAAGAGTAAGAATTTCCAGCCTTTATAAACTGTTGTTCAGTATTCTTTGACCTACAGCACCTGAATGTCCAACGAGACACCCATTTTAGTTTGTTAATACTATAATTAGGCTTCTCCTATAAGGATAGGAGATTCGGGGTCCTGTGACTAACCCAGTAAGGGTTTACAATAGGCTATAAAATTATTTCCAAGAGTAAGAATTTCCAGCCTTTATAAACTGTTGTTCAGTATTCTTTGACCTACAGCACCTGAATGTCCAACAAGACACCCATTTTAGTTTGTTAATACTATAATTAGGCTTCTCCTATAAGGATAGGAGATTCGGGGTCCTGTGACTAACCCAATAAGGGTGTACATTAGGCTATAAAATTATTTCCAGGAGTAAGAATTTCCAGCCTTTATAAACTGTTGTTCAGTATTCTTTGACCTACACCACCTGAATGTCCAACGAGACACCCATTTTAGTTTGTTAATACTATAATTAGGCTTCTCCTATAAGGATAGGAGATTCGGGGTCGTGTGACTAACCTAGTAAGGGTTTACATTAGGCTATAAAATTATTTCCAAGAGTAAGGATTTCCAGCCTTTATAAACTGTTCTTCAGTATTCTTTGACCTACAACACCTGAATGTCCAACGAGACACCCATTTTAGTTTGTTAATACTATAATTAGGCTTCTCCTATAAGGATAGGAGATTCGGGGTCCTGTGACTAACCCAATAAGGGTGTACATTAGGCTATAAAATTATTTCCAAGAGTAAGAATTTCCAGCCTTTATAAACTGTTGTTCAATATTCTTTGACCTACAGCACCTGAATGTCCAACTAGACACCCATTTTAGTTTGTTAATACTATAATTAGGCTTCTCCTATAAGGATAGGAGATTCGGGGTCCTGTGACTAACCCAATAAGGGTGTACATTAGGCTATAAAATTATTTCCAGGAGTAAGAATTTCCAGCCTTTATAAACTGTTGTTCAGTATTCTTTGACCTACAACACCTGAATGTCCAACGAGACACCCATTTTAGTTTGTTAATACTATAATTAGGCTTCTCCTATAAGGATAGGAGATTCGGGGTCCTGTGACTAACCCAATAAGGGTGTACATTAGGCTATAAAATTATTTCCAAGAGTAAGAATTTCCAGCCTTTATAAACTGTTGTTCAATATTCTTTGACCTACAGCACCTGAATGTCCAACGAGACACCCATTTTAGTTTGTTAATACTATAATTAGGCTTCTCCTATAAGGATAGGAGATTCGGGGTCCTGTGACTAACCCAATAAGGGTGTACATTAGGCTATAAAATTATTTCCAAGAGTAAGAATTTCCAGCCTTTATAAACTGTTGTTCAATATTCTTTGACCTACAGCACCTGAATGTCCAACAAGACACCCATTTTAGTTTGTTAATACTATAATTAGGCTTCTCCTATAAGGATTGGAGATTCGGGGTCCTGTGACTAACCCAATAAGGGTGTACATTAGGCTATAAAATTATTTCCAGGAGTAAGAATTTCCAGCCTTTATAAACTGTTGTTCAGTATTCTTTGACCTACAGCACCTGAATGTCCAACTAGACACCCATTTTAGTTTGTTAATACTATAATTAGGCTTCTCCTATAAGGATAGGAGATTCGGGGTCCTGTGACTAACCCAATAAGGGTGTACATTAGGCTATAAAATTATTTCCAGGAGTAAGAATTTCCAGCCTTTATAAACTGTTGTTCAGTATTCTTTGACCTACACCACCTGAATGTCCAACGAGACACCCATTTTAGTTTGTTAATACTATAATTAGGCTTCTCCTATAAGGATAGGAGATTCGGGGTCCTGTGACTAACCCAGTAAGGGTGTACATTAGGCTATAAAATTATTTCCAAGAGTAAGAATTTCCAGCCTTTATAAACTGTTGTTCAGTATTCTTTGACCTACAGCACCTGAATGTCCAACGAGACACCCATTTTAGTTTGTTAATACTATAATTAGGCTTCTCCTATAAGGATAGGAGATTCGGGGTCCTGTGACTAACCCAATAAGGGTGTACATTAGGCTATAAAATTATTTCCAAGAGTAAGAATTTCCAGCCTTTATAAACTGTTGTTCAGTATTCTTTGACCTACAGCACCTGAATGTCCAACTAGACACCCATTTTAGTTTGTTAATACTATAATTAGGCTTCTCCTATAAGGATAGGAGATTCGGGGTCCTGTGACTAACCCAATAAGGGTGTACATTAGGCTATAAAATTATTTCCAAGAGTAAGAATTTCCAGCCTTTATAAACTGTTGTTCAGTATTCTTTGACCTACAGCACCTGAATGTCCAACGAGACACCCATTTTAGTTTGTTAATACTATAATTAGGCTTCTCCTATAAGGATAGGAGATTCGGGGTCCTGTGACTAACCCAGTAAGGGTGTACATTAGGCTATAAAATTATTTCCAAGAGTAAGAATTTCCAGCCTTTATAAACTGTTGTTCAGTATTCTTTGACCTACAGCACCTGAATGTCCAACGAGACACCCATTTTAGTTTGTTAATACTATAATTAGGCTTCTCCTATAAGGATAGGAGATTCGGGGTCCTGTGACTAACCCAGTAAGGGTTTACATTAGGCTATAAAATTATTTCCAAGAGTAAGAATTTCCAGCCTTTATAAACTGTTGTTCAGTATTCTTTGACCTACAGCACCTGAATGTCCAACAAGACACCCATTTTAGTTTGTTAATACTATAATTAGGCTTCTCCTATAAGGATAGGAGATTCAGGGTCCTGAGACTAACCCAATAAGGGTGTACATTAGGCTATAAAATTATTTCCAGGAGTAAGAATTTCCAGCCTTTATAAACTGTTGTTCAGTATTCTTTGACCTACACCACCTGAATGTCCAACGAGACACCCATTTTAGTTTGTTAATACTATAATTAGGCTTCTCCTATAAGGTTAGGAGATTCGGGGTCGTGTGACTAACCCAGTAAGGGTTTACATTAGGCTATAAAATTATTTCCAAGAGTAAGAATTTCCAGCCTTTATAAACTGTTGTTCAGTATTCTTTGACCTACAACACCTGAATGTCCAACGAGACACCCATTTTAGTTTGTTAATACTATAATTAGGCTTCTCCTATAAGGATAGGAGATTCGGGGTCCTGTGACTAACCCAATAAGGGTGTACATTAGGCTATAAAATTATTTCCAAGAATAAGAATTTCCAGCCTTTATAAACTGTTGTTCAATATTCTTTGACCTACAGCACCTGAATGTCCAACAAGACACCCATTTTAGTTTGTTAATACTATAATTAGGCTTCTCCTATAAGGATAGGAGATTCGGGGTCCTGTGACTAACCCAATAAGGGTGTACATTAGGCTATAAAATTATTTCCAGGAGTAAGAATTTCCAGCCTTTATAAACTGTTGTTCAGTATTCTTTGACCTACAGCACCTGAATGTCCAACTAGACACCCATTTTAGTTTGTTAATACTATAATTAGGCTTCTCCTATAAGGATAGGAGATTCGGGGTCCTGTGACTAACCCAATAAGGGTGTACATTAGGCTATAAAATTATTTCCAGGAGTAAGAATTTCCAGCCTTTATAAACTGTTGTTCAGTATTCTTTGACCTACACCACCTGAATGTCCAACGAGACACCCATTTTAGTTTGTTAATACTATAATTAGGCTTCTCCTATAAGGATAGGAGATTCGGGGTCCTGTGACTAACCCAGTAAGGGTGTACATTAGGCTATAAAATTATTTCCAAGAGTAAGAATTTCCAGCCTTTATAAACTGTTGTTCAGTATTCTTTGACCTACAGCACCTGAATGTCCAACGAGACACCCATTTTAGTTTGTTAATACTATAATTAGGCTTCTCCTATAAGGATAGGAGATTCGGGGTCCTGTGACTAACCCAATAAGGGTGTACATTAGGCTATAAAATTATTTCCAAGAGTAAGAATTTCCAGCCTTTATAAACTGTTGTTCAGTATTCTTTGACCTACAGCACCTGAATGTCCAACTAGACACCCATTTTAGTTTGTTAATACTATAATTAGGCTTCTCCTATAAGGATAGGAGATTCGGGGTCCTGTGACTAACCCAATAAGGGTGTACATTAGGCTATAAAATTATTTCCAAGAGTAAGAATTTCCAGCCTTTATAAACTGTTGTTCAGTATTCTTTGACCTACAGCACCTGAATGTCCAACTAGACACCCATTTTAGTTTGTTAATACTATAATTAGGCTTCTCCTATAAGGATAGGAGATTCGGGGTCCTGTGACTAACCCAATAAGGGTGTACATTAGGCTATAAAATTATTTCCAAGAGTAAGAATTTCCAGCCTTTATAAACTGTTGTTCAGTATTCTTTGACCTACACCACCTGAATGTCCAACGAGACACCCATTTTAGTTTGTTAATACTATAATTAGGCTTCTCCTATGAGGATAGGAGATTCGGTGTTCTGTGACTAACCCAGTAAGGGTGTACATTAGGCAATAAAATTATTTCCAAGAGTAAGAATTTCCAACATTTATAAACTGTTGTTCAGTATTCTTTGACCTACACCACCTGAATGTCCAACAAGACACCCATTTTAGTTTGTTAATACTATAATTAGGCTTCTCCTATAAGGATAGGAGATTCGGGGTCCTGTGACTAACCCAATAAGGGTGTACATTAGGCTATAAAATTATTTCCAGGAGTAAGAATTTCCAGCCTTTATAAACTGTTGTTCAGTATTCTTTGACCTACACCACCTGAATGTCCAACGAGACACCCATTTTAGTTTGTTAATACTATAATTAGGCTTCTCCTATAAGGATAGGAGATTCGGGGTCGTGTGACTAACCCAGTAAGGGTTTACATTAGGCTATAAAATTATTTCCAAGAGTAAGAATTTCCAGCCTTTATAAACTGTTGTTCAGTATTCTTTGACCTACAACACCTGAATGTCCAACGAGACACCCATTTTAGTTTGTTAATACTATAATTAGGCTTCTCCTATAAGGATAGGAGATTCGGGGTCCTGTGACTAACCCAATAAGGGTGTACATTAGGCTATAAAATTATTTCCAAGAGTAAGAATTTCCAGCCTTTATAAACTGTTGTTCAATATTCTTTGACCTACAGCACCTGAATGTCCAACAAGACACCCATTTTAGTTTGTTAATACTATAATTAGGCTTCTCCTATAAGGATAGGAGATTCGGGGTCCTGTGACTAACCCAATAAGGGTGTACATTAGGCTATAAAATTATTTCCAGGAGTAAGAATTTCCAGCCTTTATAAACTGTTGTTCAGTATTCTTTGACCTACAGCACCTGAATGTCCAACTAGACACCCATTTTAGTTTGTTAATACTATAATTAGGCTTCTCCTATAAGGATAGGAGATTCGGGGTCCTGTGACTAACCCAATAAGGGTGTACATTAGGCTATAAAATTATTTCCAGGAGTAAGAATTTCCAGCCTTTATAAACTGTTGTTCAGTATTCTTTGACCTAGACCACCTGAATGTCCAACGAGACACCCATTTTAGTTTGTTAATACTATAATTAGGCTTCTCCTATAAGGATAGGAGATTCGGGGTCCTGTGACTAACCCAGTAAGGGTGTACATTAGGCTATAAAATTATTTCCAAGAGTAAGAATTTCCAGCCTTTATAAACTGTTGTTCAGTATTCTTTGACCTACAGCACCTGAATGTCCAACGAGACACCCATTTTAGTTTGTTAATACTATAATTAGGCTTCTCCTATAAGGATAGGAGATTCGGGGTCCTGTGACTAACCCAATAAGGGTGTACATTAGGCTATAAAATTATTTCCAAGAGTAAGAATTTCCAGCCTTTATAAACTGTTGTTCAGTATTCTTTGACCTACAGCACCTGAATGTCCAACTAGACACCCATTTTAGTTTGTTAATACTATAATTAGGCTTCTCCTATAAGGATAGGAGATTCGGGGTCCTGTGACTAACCCAATAAGGGTGTACATTAGGCTATAAAATTATTTCCAAGAGTAAGAATTTCCAGCCTTTATAAACTGTTGTTCAGTATTCTTTGACCTACAGCACCTGAATGTCCAACTAGACACCCATTTTAGTTTGTTAATACTATAATTAGGCTTCTCCTATAAGGATAGGAGATTCGGGGTCCTGTGACTAACCCAATAAGGGTGTACATTAGGCTATAAAATTATTTCCAAGAGTAAGAATTTCCAGCCTTTATAAACTGTTGTTCAGTATTCTTTGACCTACACCACCTGAATGTCCAACGAGACACCCATTTTAGTTTGTTAATACAATAATTAGGCTTCTCCTATGAGGATAGGAGATTCGGTGTTCTGTGACTAACCCAGTAAGGGTGTACATTAGGCAATAAAATTATTTCCAAGAGTAAGAATTTCCAACCTTTATAAACTGTTGTTCAGTATTCTTTGACCTACACCACCTGAATTTCCAACGAGACACCCATTTTAGTTTGTTAATACTATAATTAGGCTTCTCCTATAAGGATAGGAGATTCGGGGTCCTGTGACTAACCCAGTAAGGGTGTACATTAGGCTATAAAATTATTTCCAAGAGTAAGAATTTCCAGCCTTTATAAACGGTTGTTCAGTATTCATTGACCTACAGCACCTGAATGTCCAACGAGACACCCATTTTAGTTTGTTAATACTATAATTAGGCTTCTCCTATAAGGATAGGAGATTCGGGGTCCTGTGACTAACCCAATAAGGGTGTAAGTTAGGCTATAAAATTATTTCCAAGAGTAAGAATTTCCATCCTTTATAAACTGTTGTTCAGTATTCTTTGACCTACACCACCTGAATGTCCAACGAGACACCCATTTTAGTTTGTTAATACTATAATTAGGCTTCTCCTATAAGGATAGGAGATTCGGGGTCCTGTGACTAACCCAGTAAGGGTGTACATTAGGCTATAAAATTATTTCCAAGAGTAAGAATTTCCAGCCTTTATAAACTGTTGTTCAGTATTCTTTGACCTACAGCACCTGAATGTCCAACGAGACACCCATTTTAGTTTGTTAATACTATAATTAGGCTTCTCCTATAAGGATAGGAGATTCGGGGTCCTGTGACTAACCCAATAAGGGTGTACATTAGGCTATAAAATTATTTCCAAGAGTAAGAATTTCCAGCCTTTATAAACTGTTGTTCAGTATTCTTTGACCTACACCACCTGAATGTCCAACGAGACACCCATTTTAGTTTGTTAATACTATAATTAGGCTTCTCCTATGAGGATAGAAGATTCGAGGAACTGTGACTAACCCAGTAAGGGTGTACATTAGGCTATAAAATTATTTCCAAGAGTAAGAATTTCCAGCCTTTATAAACTGTTGTTCAGTATTCTTTGACCTACACCACCTGAATGTCCAACGAGACACCCATTTTAGTTTGTTAATACTATAATTAGGCTTCTCCTATAAGGATAGGAGATTCGGGGTCCTGTGACTAACCCAGTAAGGGTGTACATTAGGCTATAAAATTATTTCCAAGAGTAAGAATTTCCAGCCTTTATAAACTGTTGTTCAGTATTCTTTGACCTACACCACCTGAATGTCCAACGAGACACCCATTTTAGTTTGTTAATACTATAATTAGGCTTCTCCTATGAGGATAGAAGATTCGGGGTCCTGTGACTAACCCAGTAAGGGTGTACATTAGGCTATAAAATTATTTCCAAAAGTAAGAATTTCCAACCTTTATAAACTGTTGTTCAGTATTCTTTGACCTACACCACCTGAATTTCCAACGAGACACCCATTTTAGTTTGTGAATACTATAATTAGGCTTCTCCTATAAGGATAGGAGATTCGGGGTCCTGTGACTAACCCAGTAAGGGTGTACATTAGGCTATAAAATTATTTCCAAGAGTAAGAATTTCCAGCCTTTATAAACTGTTGTTCAGTATTCTTTGACCTACAGCACCTGAATGTCCAACGAGACACCCATTTTAGTTTGTTAATACTATAATTAGGCTTCTCCTATAAGGATAGGAGATTCGGGGTCCTGTGACTAACCCAATAATGGTGTACATTAGGCTATAAAATTATTTCCAAGAGTAAGAATTTCCAGCCTTTATAAACTGTTGTTCAGTATTCTTTGACCTACAGCACCTGAATGTCCAACGAGACACCCATTTTAGTTTGTTAATACTATAATTAGGCTTCTCCTATAAGGATAGGAGATTCGGGGTCCTGTGACTAACCCAATAAGGGTATAAGTTTGGCTATAAAATTATTTCCAAAAGTAAGAATTTCCAGCCTTTATAAACTGTTGTTCAGTATTCTTTGACCTATACCACCTGAATGTCCAACGAGACACCCATTTTAGTTTGTTAATACTATAATTAGGCTTCTCCTATAAGGATAGGAGATTCGGGGTCCTGTGACTAACCCAGTAAGGGTGTACATTAGGCTATAAAATTATTTCCAAGAGTAAGAATTTCCAGCCTTTATAAACTGTTGTTCAGTATTCTTTGACCTACAGCACCTGAATGTCCAACGAGACACCCATTTTAGTTTGTTAATACTATAATTAGGCTTCTCCTATAAGGATAGGAGATTCGGGGTCCTGTGACTAACCCAATTAGGGTGTCCATTAGGCTATAAAATTATTTCCAAGAGTAAGAATTTCCAGCCTTTATAAACTGTTGTTCAGTATTCTTTGACTTACACCACCTGAATGTCCAACGAGACACCCATTTTAGTTTTTTAATACTATAATTAGGCTTCTCCTATAAGGATAGGAGATTCGGGGTCCTGTGACTAACCCATTAAGGGTGTACATAGGCTATAAAATTATTTCCAAGAGTAAGAATTTCCAGCCTTTATAAACTGTTGTTCAGTATGCTTTGACCTACAGCACCTGAATGTCCAACGAGACACCCATTTTAGTTTGTTAATACTATAATTAGGCTTCTCCTAAAAGGATAGGAGATTCGGGGTCCTGTGACTAACCCAGTAAGGGTGTACATTAGGCTATAAAATTATTTCCAAGAGTAAGAATTTCCAGCCTTTATAAACTGTTGTTCAGTATTCTTTGACCTACAACACCTGAATGTCCAACTAGACACCCATTTTAGTTTGTTAATACTATAATTAGGCTTCTCCTAAAAGGATAGGAGATTCGGGGTCCTGTGACTAACCCAGTAAGGGTGTACATTAGGCTATAAAATTATTTCCAAGAGTAAGAATTTCCAACCTTTATAAACTGTTGTTCAGTATTCTTTGACCTACACCACCTGAATTTCCAACGAGACACCCATTTTAGTTTGTTAATACTATAATTAGGCTTCTCCTATAAGGATAGGAGATTCGGGGTCCTGTGACTAACCCAGTAAGGGTGTACATTAGGCTATAAAATTATTTCCAAGAGTAAGAATTTCCAGCCTTTATAAACTGTTGTTCAGTATTCTTTGACCTACAGCACCTGAATGTCCAACGAGACACCCATTTTAGTTTGTTAATACTATAATTAGGCTTCTCCTATAAGGATAGGAGATTCGGGGTCCTGTGACTAACCCAATAAGGGTGTACATTAGGCTATAAAATTATTTCCAAGAGTAAGAATTTCCAGCCTTTATAAACTGTTGTTCAGTATTCTTTGACCTACAGCACCTGAATGTCCAACGAGACACCCATTTTAGTTTGTTAATACTATAATTAGGCTTCTCCTATAAGGATAGGAGATTCGGGGTCTTGTGACTAACCCAGTAAGGGTGTACATTAGGCTATAAAATTATTTCCAAGAGTAAGAATTTCCAGCCTTTATAAACTGTTGTTCAGTATTCTTTGACCTACAGCACCTGAATGTCCAACGAGACACCCATTTTAGTTTGTTAATACTATAATTAGGCTTCTCCTATAAGGATAGGAGATTCGGGGTCCTGTGACTAACCCAATAAGGGTGTACATTAGGCTATAAAATTATTTCCAAGAGTAAGAATTTCCAGCCTTTATAAACTGTTGTTCAGTATTCTTTGACCTACAGCACCTGAATGTCCAACGAGACACCCATTTTAGTTTGTTAATACTATAATTAGGCTTCTCCTATAAGTATAGGAGATTCGGGGTCCTGTGACTAACCCAATAAGGGTATAAGTTTGGCTATAAAATTATTTCCAAGAGTAAGAATTTCCAGCCTTTATAAACTGTTGTTCAGTATTCTTTGACCTATACCACCTGAATGTCCAACGAGACACCCATTTTAGTTTGTTAATACTATAATTAGGCTTCTCCTATAAGGATAGGAGATTCGGGGTCCTGTGACTAACCCAGTAAGGGTGTACATTAGGCTATAAAATTATTTCCAAGAGTAAGAATTTCCAGCCTTTATAAACTGTTGTTCAGTATTCTTTGACCTACAGCACCTGAATGTCCAACGAGACACCCATTTTAGTTTGTTAATACTATAATTAGGCTTCTCCTATAAGGATAGGAGATTCGGGGTCCTGTGACTAACCCAATAAGGGTGTACATTAGGCTATAAAATTATTTCCAAGAGTAAGAATTTCCAGCCTTTATAAACTGTTGTTCAGTATTCTTTGACCTACACCACCTGAATGTCCAACGAGACACCCATTTTAGTTTTTTAATACTATAATTAGGCTTCTCCTATAAGGATAGGAGATTCGGGGTCCTGTGACTAACCCATTAAGGGTGTACATAGGCTATAAAATTATTTCCAAGAGTAAGAATTTCCAGCCTTTATAAACTGTTGTTCAGTATTCTTTGACCTACCGCACCTGAATGTCCAACGAGACACCCATTTTAGTTTGTTAATACTATAATTAGGCTTCTCCTAAAAGGATAGGAGATTCGGGGTCCTGTGACTAACCCAGTAAGGGTGTACATTAGGCTATAAAATTATTTCCAAGAGTAAGAATTTCCAGCCTTTATAAACTGTTGTTCAGTATTCTTTGACCTACAACACCTGAATGTCCAACTAGACACCCATTTTAGTTTGTTAATACTATAATTAGGCTTCTCCTAAAAGGATAGGAGATTCGGGGTCCTGTGACTAACCCAGTAAGGGTGTACATTAGGCTATAAAATTATTTCCAAGAGTAAGAATTTCCAACCTTTATAAACTGTTGTTCAGTATTCTTTGACCTACACCACCTGAATTTCCAACGAGACACCCATTTTAGTTTGTTAATACTATAATTAGGCTTCTCCTATAAGGATAGGAGATTCGGGGTCCTGTGACTAACCCAGTAAGGGTGTACATTAGGCTATAAAATTATTTCCAAGAGTAAGAATTTCCAGCCTTTATAAACTGTTGTTCAGTATTCTTTGACCTACAGCACCTGAATGTCCAACGAGACACCCATTTTAGTTTGTTAATACTATAATTAGGCTTCTCCTATAAGGATAGGAGATTCGGGGTCCTGTGACTAACCCAATAAGGGTGTACATTAGGCTATAAAATTATTTCCAAGAGTAAGAATTTCCAGCCTTTATAAACTGTTGTTCAGTATTCTTTGGCCTGCAGCACCTGAAAGTCCAATGAGATACCCATTTTAGTTTGTTAACACTATAATTAGGCTTCTCATATAAGGATAGTAGATTCGGGGTCCCGTGACTAACCCAATAAGGGTGTACATTAGGCTATAAAATTATTTCCAAGAGTAAGAATTTCCAGCCTTTAAAAACTGTTGTTCAGTATTCTTTGACCTACAGCACCTGAAAGTCCAACAAGATACCTATTTTAGTTTGTCAATACTATAATTAGGCTTCTCCTATAAGGATAGAAGATTCGGGGTCCCGTGACTAACCCAATAAGGGTGTACATTAGGCTATAAAATTATTTCCAAGAGTAAGAATTTCCAGCCCTTATAAACTGTTGTTCAGTATTCTTTGACCTACAGCACCTGAAAGTCCAACGAGATACCCATTTTAGTTTGTTAATACTATAATTAGGCTTCTCCTATATGGATAGGAGAATCGGGGTCCCGTGACTAACCCAATAAGGGTGTACGTTAGGCTATAAAATTATTTCCAAGAGTAAGAATTTCCAGCCTTTATAAACTGTTGTTCAGTATTCTTTGGCCTGTAGCACCTGAAAGTCCAATGATATACCCATTTTAGTTTGTTAATACTATAATTAGGCTTCTTATATAAGGATAGGAGATTCGGGGTCCCATGACTAACCCGATAAGGGTGTACATTAGGCTATAAAATTATTTCCAAGAGTAAGAATTTCCAGCCTTTATAAACTGTTGTTCAGTATTCTTTGACCTACAGCACCTGAAAGTCCAAGAAGATACCTATTTTAGTTTGTTAATACTATAATTAGGCTTCTCCTATAAGGATAGGAGATTCGGGGTCCCGTGACTAACCCAATAAGGGTGTACATTAGGCTATAAAATTATTTCCAAGAGTAAGAATTTCCGGCCTTTATAAACTGTTGTTCAGTATTCTTTGACCTGCAGCACCTGAAAGTCCAACGAGATACCCATTTTAGTTTGTTAATACTATAATTAGGCTTCTCCTATAAGGATAGGAGATTCGGGGTCCCGTGACTAACCCAATAAGGGTGTACATTAGGCTATAAAATTATTTCCAAGAGTAAGAATTTCCGGCCTTTATAAACTGTTGTTCAGTATTCTTTGACCTGCAGCACCTGAAAGTCCAACGAGATACCCATTTTAGTTTGTTAATACTATAATTAGGCTTCTCCTATAAGGATAGGAGATTCGGGGTCCCGTGACTAACCCAATAAGGGTGTACATTAGGCTATAAAATTATTTCCAAGAGTAAGAATTTCCAGCCTTTATAAACTGTTCTTCAGTATTCTTTGACCTACAGCACCTGAAAGTCCAACGAGATACCAATTCTAGTTTGTTAATACTATAATTAGGCTTCTCCTATAAGGATAGGAGATTCGGGGTCCCGTGACTAACCCAATAAGGGTGTACATTAGGCTATAAAATTATTTCCAAGAGTAAGAATTTCCAGCCTTTATAAACTGTTGTTCAGTATTCTTTGACCTACAGCACCTGAATGTCCAACGAGACACCCATTTTAGTTTGTTAATACTATAATTAGGCTTCTCCTATAAGGATAGGAGATTCGGGGTCCTGTGACTAACCCAATAAGGGTGTACATTAGGCTATAAAATTATTTCCAAGAGTAAGAATTTCCAGCCTTTATAAACTGTTGTTCAGTATTCTTTGGCCTGCAGCACCTGAAAGTCCAATGAGATACCCATTTTAGTTTGTTAATACTATAATTAGGCTTCTCATATAAGGATAGTAGATTCGGGGTCCCGTGACTAACCCAATAAGGGTGTACATTAGGCTATAAAATTATTTCCAAGAGTAAGAATTTCCAGCCTTTAAAAACTGTTGTTCAGTATTCTTTGACCTACAGCACCTGAAAGTCCAACAAGATACCTATTTTAGTTTGTCAATACTATAATTAGGCTTCTCCTATAAGGATAGGAGATTCGGGGTCCCGTGACTAACCCAATAAGGGTGTACATTAGGCTATAAAATTATTTCCAAGAGTAAGAATTTCCAGCCCTTATAAACTGTTGTTCAGTATTCTTTGACCTACAGCACCTGAGAGTCCAACGAGATACCCATTTTAGTTTGTTAATACTATAATTAGGCTTCTCCTATACGGATAGGAGAATCGGGGTCCCGTGACTAACCCAATAAGGGTGTACGTTAGGCTATAAAATTATTTCCAAGAGTAAGAATTTCCAGCCTTTATAAACTGTTGTTCAGTATTCTTTGGCCTGCAGCACCTGAAAGTCCAATGATATACCCATTTTAGTTTGTTAATACTATAATTAGGCTTCTTATATAAGGATAGGAGATTCGGGGTCCCGTGACTAACCCGATAAGGGTGTACATTAGGCTATAAAATTATTTCCAAGAGTAAGAATTTCCAGCCTTTATAAACTGTTGTTCAGTATTCTTTGACCTACAGCACCTGAAAGTCCAAGAAGATACCTATTTTCGTTTGTTAATACTATAATTAGGCTTCTCCTATAAGGATAGGAGATTCGGGGTCCCGTGACTAACCCAATAAGGGTGTACATTAGGCTATAAAATTATTTCCAAGAGTAAGAATTTCCGGCCTTTATAAACTGTTGTTCAGTATTCTTTGACCTGCAGCACCTGAAAGTCCAACGAGATACCCATTTTAGTTTGTTAATACTATAATTAGGCTTCTCCTATAAGGATAGGAGATTCGGGGTCCCGTGACTAACCCAATAAGGGTGTACATTAGGCTATAAAATTATTTCCAAGAGTAAGAATTTCCGGCCTTTATAAACTGTTGTTCAGTATTCTTTGACCTGCAGCACCTGAAAGTCCAACGAGATACCCATTTTAGTTTGTTAATACTATAATTAGGCTTCTCCTATAAGGATAGGAGATTCGGGGTCCCGTGACTAACCCAATAAGGGTGTACATTAGGCTATAAAATTATTTCCAAGAGTAAGAATTTCCAGCCTTTATAAACTGTTCTTCAGTATTCTTTGACCTACAGCACCTGAAAGTCCAACGAGATACCCATTCTAGTTTGTTAATACTATAATTAGGCTTCTCCTATAAGGATAGGAGATTCGGGGTCCCGTGACTAACCCAATAAGGGTGTACATTAGGCTATAAAATTATTTCCAAGAGTAAGAATTTCCAGCCTTTATAAACTGTTGTTCAGTATTCTTTGACCTACAGCACCTGAAAGTCCAACGAGATACCCATTTTAGTTTGTTAATACTATAATTAGGCTTCTCCTATAAGGATAGGAGATTCGGGGTCCCGTGACTAACCCAATAAGGGTGTACATTAGGCTATAAAATTATTTCCAAGAGTAAGAATTTCCAGCCTTTATAAACTGTTGTTCAGTATTCTTTGGCCTGCAGCACCTGAAAGTCCAACAAGATACCTATTTTAGTTTGTTAATACTATAATTAGGCTTCTCCTATAAGGATAGGAGATTCGGGGTCCCGTGACTAACCCAATAAGGGTGTACATTAGGCTATAAAATTATTTCCAAGAGTAAGAATTTCCGGCCTTTATAAACTGTTGTTCAGTATTCTTTGACCTGCAGCACCTGAAAGTCCAACCAGATACCCATTTTAGTTTGTTAATACTATAATTAGGCTTCTCCTAAAAGGATAGGAGATTCGGGGTCCCGTGACTAACCCAATAAGGGTGTACATTAGGCTATAAAATTATTTCCAAGAGTAAGAATTTCAAGCCTTTATAAACTGTTGTTCAGTATTCTTTGACCTACAGCACCTGAAAGTCCAACGAGATACCCATTCTAGTTCGTTAATACTATAATTAGGCTTCTCCTATAAGGATAGGAGATTCGGGGTCCCGTGACTAACCCAATAAGGGTGTACATTAGGCTATAAAATTATTTCCAAGAGTAAGAATTTCCAGCCTTTATAAACTGTTGTTCAGTATTCTTTGGCCTGCAGCACCTGAAAGTCCAACGAGATACCAATTTTAGTTTTTTAATACTATAATTAGGCTTCTCCTATAAGGATAGGAGATTCGGGGTCCCGTGACTAACCCAATAAGGGTGTACATTAGGCTATAAAATTATTTCCAAGAGTAAGAATTTCCAGCCTTTATAAACTGTTGTTCAGTATTCTTTGACCTACAGCACCTGAAAGTCCAACAAGATACCTATTTTAGTTTGTTAATACTATAATTAGGCTTCTCCTATAAGGATAGGAGATTCGGGGTCCCGTGACTAACCCAATAAGGGTGTACATTAGGCTATAAAATTATTTCCAAGAGTAAGAATTTCCGGCCTTTATAAACTGTTGTTCAGTATTCTTTGACCTGCAGCACCTGAAAGTCCAACGAGATACCCATTTTAGTTTGTTAATACTATAATTAGGCTTCTCCTATAAGGATAGGAGATTCGGGGTCCCGTGACTAACCCAATAAGGGTGTACATTAGGCTATAAAATTATTTCCAAGAGTAAGAATTTCCGGCCTTTATAAACTGTTGTTCAGTATTCTTTGACCTGCAGCACCTGAAAGTCCAACGAGATACCCATTTTAGTTTGTTAATACTATAATTAGGCTTCTCCTATAAGGATAGGAGATTCGGGGTCCCGTGACTAACCCAATAAGGGTGTACATTAGGCTATAAAATTATTTCCAAGAGTAAGAATTTCCAGCCTTTATAAACTGTTCTTCAGTATTCTTTGACCTACAGCACCTGAAAGTCCAACGAGATACCCATTCTAGTTTGTTAATACTATAATTAGGCTTCTCCTATAAGGATAGGAGATTCGGGGTCCCGTGACTAACCCAATAAGGGTGTACATTAGGCTATAAAATTATTTCCAAGAGTAAGAATTTCCACCCTTTATAAACTGTTGTTCAGTATTCTTTGACCTACAGCACCTGAAAGTCCAACGAGATACCCATTTTAGTTTGTTAATACTATAATTAGGCTTCTCCTATAAGGATAGGAGATTCGGGGTCCCGTGACTAACCCAATAAGGGTGTACATTAGGCTATAAAATTATTTCCAAGAGTAAGAATTTCCAGCCTTTATAAACTGTTGTTCAATATTCTTTGGCCTGCAGCACCTGAAAGTCCAATGAGATACCCATTTTAGTTTGTTAATACTATAATTAGGCTTCTCCTATAAGGATAGGAGATTCGGGGTCCCGTGACTAACCCAATAAGGGTGTACATTAGGCTATAAAATTATTTCCAAGAGTAAGAATTTCCGGCCTTTATAAACTGTTGTTCAGTATTCTTTGACCTGCAGCACCTGAAAGTCCAACGAGATACCCATTTTAGTTTGTTAATACTATAATTAGGCTTCTCCTATAAGGATAGGAGATTCGGGGTCCCGTGACTAACCCAATAAGGGTGTACATTAGGCTATAAAATTATTTCCAAGAGTAAGAATTTCAAGCCTTTATAAACTGTTGTTCAGTATTCTTTGACCTACAGCACCTGAAAGTCCAACGAGATACCCATTCTAGTTCGTTAATACTATAATTAGGCTTCTCCTATAAGGATAGGAGATTCGGGGTCCCGTGACTAACCCAATAAGGGTGTACATTAGGCTATAAAATTATTTCCAAGAGTAAGAATTTCCAGCCTTTATAAACTGTTGTTCAGTATTCTTTGACCTACAGCACCTGAAAGTCCAACAAGATACCTATTTTAGTTTGTTAATACTATAATTAGGCTTCTCCTATAAGGATAGGAGATTCGGGGTCCCGAGACTAACCCAATAAGGGTGTACATTAGGCTATAAAATTATTTCCAAGAGTAAGAATTTCCGGCCTTTATAAACTGTTGTTCAGTATTCTTTGACCTGCAGCACCTGAAAGTCCAACGAGATACCCATTTTAGTTTGTTAATACTATAATTAGGCTTCTCCTATAAGGATAGGAGATTCGGGGTCCCGTGACTAACCCAATAAGGGTGTACATTAGGCTATAAAATTATTTCCAAGAGTAAGAATTTCCAGCCTTTATAAACTGTTGTTCAATATTCTTTGGCCTGCAGCACCTGAAAGTCCAATGAGATACCCATTTTAGTTTGTTAATACTATAATTAGGCTTCTCCTATAAGGATAGGAGATTCGGGGTCCCGTGACTAACCCAATAAGGGTGTACATTAGGCTATAAAATTATTTCCAAGAGTAAGAATTTCCGGCCTTTATAAACTGTTGTTCAGTATTCTTTGACCTGCAGCACCTGAAAGTCCAACGAGATACCCATTTTAGTTTGTTAATACTATAATTAGGCTTCTCCTATAAGGATAGGAGATTCGGGGTCCCGTGACTAACCCAATAAGGGTGTACATTAGGCTATAAAATTATTTCCAAGAGTAAGAATTTCCAGCCTTTATAAACTGTTGTTCAGTATTCTTTGGCCTGCAGCACCTGAAAGTCCAACGAGATACCAATTTTAGTTTGTTAATACTATAATTAGGCTTCTCCTATAAGGATAGGAGATTCGGGGTCCCGTGACTAACCCAATAAGGGTGTACATTAGGCTATAAAATTATTTCCAAGAGTAAGAATTTCCAGCCTTTATAAACTGTTGTTCAGTATTCTTTGACCTACAGCACCTGAAAGTCCAACAAGATACCTATTTTAGTTTGTTAATACTATAATTAGGCTTCTCCTATAAGGATAGGAGATTCGGGGTCCCGTGACTAACCCAATAAGGGTGTACATTAGGCTATAAAATTATTTCCAAGAGTAAGAATTTCCGGCCTTTATAAACTGTTGTTCAGTATTCTTTGACCTGCAGCACCTGAAAGTCCAACGAGATACCCATTTTAGTTTGTTAATACTATAATTAGGCTTCTCCTATAAGGATAGGAGATTCGGGGTCCCGTGACTAACCCAATAAGGGTGTACATTAGGCTATAAAATTATTTCCAAGAGTAAGAATTTCCGGCCTTTATAAACTGTTGTTCAGTATTCTTTGACCTGCAGCACCTGAAAGTCCAACGAGATATCCATTTTAGTTTGTTAATACTATAATTAGGCTTCTCCTATAAGGATAGGAGATTCGGGGTCCCGTGACTAACCCAATAAGGGTGTACATTAGGCTATAAAATTATTTCCAAGAGTAAGAATTTCCAGCCTTTATAAACTGTTCTTCAGTATTCTTTGACCTACAGCACCTGAAAGTCCAACGAGATACCCATTCTAGTTTGTTAATACTATAATTAGGCTTCTCCTATAAGGATAGGAGATTCGGGGTCCCGTGACTTACCCAATAAGGGTGTACATTAGGCTATAATATTATTTCCAAGAGTAAGAATTTCCACCCTTTATAAACTGTTGTTCAGTATTCTTTGACCTACAGCACCTGAAAGTCCAACGAGATACCCATTTTAGTTTGTTAATACTATAATTAGGCTTCTCCTATAAGGATAGGAGATTCGGGGTCCCGTGACTAACCCAATAAGGGTGTACATTAGGCTATAAAATTATTTCCAAGAGTAAGAATTTCCAGCCTTTATAAACTGTTGTTCAGTATTCTTTGGCCTGCAGCACCTGAAAGTCCAATGAGATACCCATTTTAGTTTGTTAATACTATAATTAGGCTTCTCCTATAAGGATAGGAGATTCGGGGTCCCGTGACTAACCCAATAAGGGTGTACATTAGGCTATAAAATTATTTCCAAGAGTAAGAATTTCCGGCCTTTATAAACTGTTGTTCAGTATTCTTTGACCTGCAGCACCTGAAAGTCCAACGAGATACCCATTTTAGTTTGTTAATACTATAATTAGGCTTCTCCTATAAGGATAGGAGATTCGGGGTCCCGTGACTAACCCAATAAGGGTGTACATTAGGCTATAAAATTATTTCCAAGAGTAAGAATTTCAAGCCTTTATAAACTGTTGTTCAGTATTCTTTGACCTACAGCACCTGAAAGTCCAACGAGATACCCATTCTAGTTCGTTAATACTATAATTAGGCTTCTCCTATAAGGATAGGAGATTCGGGGTCCCGTGACTAACCCAATAAGGGTGTACATTAGGCTATAAAATTATTTCCAAGAGTAAGAATTTCCAGCCTTTATAAACTGTTGTTCAGTATTCTTTGGCCTGCAGCACCTGAAAGTCCAACGAGATACCCATTTTAGTTTGTTAATACTATAATTAGGCTTCTCCTATAAGGATAGGAGATTCGGGGTCCCGTGACTAACCCAATAAGGGTGTACATTAGGCTATAAAATTATTTCCAAGAGTAAGAATTTCCAGCCTTTATAAACTGTTGTTCAGTATTCTTTGACCTACAGCACCTGAAAGTCCAACAAGATACCTATTTTAGTTTGTTAATACTATAATTAGGCTTCTCCTATAAGGATAGGAGATTCGGGGTCCCGTGACTAACCCAATAAGGGTGTACATTAGGCTATAAAATTATTTCCAAGAGTAAGAATTTCCGGCCTTTATAAACTGTTGTTCAGTATTCTTTGACCTGCAGCACCTGAAAGTCCAACGAGATACCCATTTTAGTTTGTTAATACTATAATTAGGCTTCTCCTATAAGGATAGGAGATTCGGGGTCCCGTGACTAACCCAATAAGGGTGTACATTAGGTTATAAAATTATTTCCAAGAGTAAGAATTTCCGGCCTTTATAAACTGTTGTTCAGTATTCTTTGACCTGCAGCACCTGAAAGTCCAACGAGATACCCATTTTAGTTTGTTAATACTATAATTAGGCTTCTCCTATAAGGATAGGAGATTCGGGGTCCCGTGACTAACCCAATAAGGGTGTACATTAGGCTATAAAATTATTTCCAAGAGTAAGAATTTCCGGCCTTTATAAACTGTTGTTCAATATTCTTTGACCTGCAGCACCTGAAAGTCCAACGAGATACCCATTTTAGTTTGTTAATACTATAATTAGGCTTCTCCTATAAGGATAGGAGATTCGGGGTCCCGTGACTAACCCAATAAGGGTGTACATTAGGCTATAAAATTATTTCCAAGAGTAAGAATTTCCGGCCTTTATAAACTGTTGTTCAATATTCTTTGGCCTGCAGCACCTGAAAGTCCAACGAGATACCCATTTTAGTTTGTTAATACTATAATTAGGCTTCTCCTATAAGGATAGGAGATTCGGGGTCCCGTGACTAACCCAATAAGGGTGTACATTAGGCTATAAAATTATTTCCAAGAGTAAGAATTTCCAGCCTTTATAAACTGTTGTTCAGTATTCTTTGACCTACAGCACCTGAAAGTCCAACAAGATACCTATTTTAGTTTGTTAATACTATAATTAGGCTTCTCCTATAAGGATAGGAGATTCGGGGTCCCGTGACTAACCCAATAAGGGTGTACATTAGGCTATAAAATTATTTCCAAGAGTAAGAATTTCCGGCCTTTATAAACTGTTGTTCAGTATTCTTTGACCTGCAGCACCTGAAAGTCCAACGAGATACCCATTTTAGTTTGTTAATACTATAATTAGGCTTCTCCTATAAGGATAGGAGATTCGGGGTCCCGTGACTAACCCAATAAGGGTGTACATTAGGTTATAAAATTATTTCCAAGAGTAAGAATTTCCGGCCTTTATAAACTGTTGTTCAGTATTCTTTGACCTGCAGCACCTGAAAGTCCAACGAGATACCCATTTTAGTTTGTTAATACTATAATTAGGCTTCTCCTATAAGGATAGGAGATTCGGGGTCCCGTGACTAACCCAATAAGGGTGTACATTAGGCTATAAAATTATTTCCAAGAGTAAGAATTTCCGACCTTTATAAACTGTTGTTCAATATTCTTTGACCTGCAGCACCTGAAAGTCCAACGAGATACCCATTTTAGTTTGTTAATACTATAATTAGGCTTCTCCTATAAGGATAGGAGATTCGGGGTCCCGTGACTAACCCAATAAGGGTGTACATTAGGCTATAAAATTATTTCCAAGAGTAAGAATTTCCAGCCTTTATAAACTGTTGTTCAGTATTCTTTGGCCTGCCGCACATGAAAGTCCAATGAGATACCCATTTTAGTTTGTTAATACTATAATTAGGCTTCTCATATAAGGATAGTAGATTCGGGGTCCCGTGACTAACCCAATAAGGTTGTACATTAGGCTATAAAATTATTTCCAAGAGTAAGAATTTCCAGCCTTTATAAACTGTTGTTCAGTATTCTTTGACCTACAGCACCTGAAAGTCCAACAAGATACCTATTTTAGTTTGTCAATACTATAATTAGGCTTCTCCTATAAGGATAGGAGATTCGGGGTCCCGTGACTAACCCAATAAGGGTGTACATTAGGCTATAAAATTATTTCCAAGAGTAAGAATTTCCGGTCTTTATAAACTGTTGTTCAGTATTCTTTGACCTGCAGCACCTGAAAGTCCAACGAGATACCCATTTTAGTTTGTTAATACTATAATTAGGCTTCTCCTATAAGGATAGGAGATTCGGGGTCCCGTGACTAACCCAATAAGGGTGTACATTAGGCTATAAAATTATTTCCAAGAGTAGGAATTTCCAGCCCTTATAAACTGTTGTTCAGTATTCTTTGACCTGCAGCACCTGAAAGTCCAACGAGATACCCATTTTAGTTTGTTAATACTATAATTAGGCTTCTCCTATAAGGATAGGAGATTCGGTGTCCCGTGACTAACCCAATAAGGGTGTACATTAGGCTATAAAATTATTTCCAAGAGTAAGAATTTCCAGCCTTTATAAACTGTTGTTCAGTATTCTTTGGCCTGCAGCACCTGAATGTCCAATGAGATACCCATTTTAGTTTGTTAATACTATAATTAGGCTTCTCATATAAGGATAGTAGATTCGGGGTCCCGTGACTATCCCAATAAGGGTGTACATTACGCTATAAAATTATTTCCAAGAGTAAGAATTTCCAGCTTTTATAAACTGTTGTTCAGTATTCTTTGACCTACAGCACCTGAAAGTCCAACAAGATACCTATTTTAGTTTGTTAATACTATAATTAGGCTTCTCCTATAAGGATAGGAGATTCGGGGTCCCGTGACTAACCCAATAAGGGTGTACATTAGGCTATAAAATTATTTCCAAGAGTAAGAATTTCCGGCCTTTATAAACTGTTGTTCAGTATTCTTTGACCTGCAGCACCTGAAAGTCCAACGAGATACCCATTTTAGTTTGTTAATACTATAATTAGGCTTCTCCTATAAGGATAGGAGATTCGGGGTCCCGTGACTAACCCAATAAGGGTGTACATTAGGCTATAAAATTATTTCCAAGAGTAAGAATTTCCAGCCCTTATAAACTGTTGTTCAGTATTCTTTGACCTACAGCACCTGAAAGTCCAACGAGATACCCATTCTAGTTTGTTAATACTATAATTAGGCTTCTCCTATAAGGATAGGAGATTCGGGGTCCCGTGACTAACCCAATAAGGGTGTACATTAGGCTATAAAATTATTTCCAAGAGTAAGAATTTCCAGCCTTTATAAACTGTTGTTCAGTATTCTTTGGCCTGCAGCATCTGAAAGTCCAATGAGATACCCATTTTAGTTTGTTAATACTATAATTAGGCTTCTCATATAAGGATAGTAGATTCGGGGTCCCGTGACTAACCCAATAAGGGTGTACATTAGGCTATAAAATTATTTCCAAGAGTAAGAATTTCCAGCCTTTATAAACTGTTGTTCAGTATTCTTTGACCTACAGCACCTGAAAGTCCAACGAGATACCCATTCTAGTTCGTTAATACTATAATTCGGCTTCTCCTATAAGGATAGGAGATTCGGGGTCCGGTGACTAACCCAATAAGGGTGTACATTAGGCTATAAAATTATTTCCAAGAGTAAGAATTTCCAGCCCTTATAAACTGTTGTTCAGTATACTTTGACCTACAGCACCTGAAAGTCCAACGAGATACCCATTCTAGTTTGTTAATACTATAATTAGGCTTCTCCTATAAGGATAGGAGATTCGGGGTCCCGTGACTAACCCAATAAGGGTGTACATTAGGCTATAAAATTATTTCCAAGAGTAAGAATTTCCAGCCTTTATAAACTGTTGTTCAGTATTCTTTGACCTGCAGCACCTGAAAGTCCAACGAGATACCCATTTTAGTTTGTTAATACTATAATTAGGCTTCTCCTATAAGGATAGGAGATTCGGGGTCCCGTGACTAACCCAATAAGGGTGTACATTAGGCTATAAAATTATTTCCAAGAGTAAGAATTTCCAGCCTTTATAAACTGTTCTTCAGTATTCTTTGACCTGCAGCACCTGAAAGTCCAACGAGATACCCATTTTAGTTTGTTAATACTATAATTAGGCTTCTCCTATAAGGATAGGAGATTCGGGGTCCCGTGACTAACCCAATAAGGGTGTACATTAGGCTATAAAATTATTTCCAAGAGTAAGAATTTCCAGCCTTTATAAACTGTTGTTCAGTATTCTTTGGCCTGCAGCACCTGAAAGTCCAACGAGATACCCATTTTAGTTTGTTAATACTATAATTAGGCTTCTCCTATAAGGATAGGAGATTCGGGGTCCCGTGACTAACCCAATAAGGGTGTACATTAGGCTATAAAATTATTTCCAAGAGTAAGAATTTCCAGCCTTTATAAACTGTTGTTCAGTATTCTTTGACCTACAGCACCTGAAAGTCCAACGAGATACCCATTCTAGTTCGTTAATACTATAATTCGGCTTCTCCTATAAGGATAGGAGATTCGGGGTCCGGTGACTAACCCAATAAGGGTGTACATTAGGCTATAAAATTATTTCCAAGAGTAAGAATTTCCAGCCTTTATAAACTGTTGTTCAGTATTCTTTGACCTGCAGCACCTGAAAGTCCAACGAGATACCCATTCTAGTTCGTTAATACTATAATTAGGCTTCTCCTATAAGGATAGGAGATTCGGGGTCCCGTGACTAACCCAATAAGGGTGTACATTAGGCTATAAAATTATTTCCAAGAGTAAGAATTTCCAGCCTTTATAAACTGTTGTTCAGTATTCTTTGGCCTGCAGCACCTGAAAGTCCAACGAGATACCCATTTTAGTTTGTTAATACTATAATTAGGCTTCTCCTATAAGGATAGGAGATTCGGGGTCCGGTGACTAACCCAATAAGGGTGTACATTAGGCTATAAAATTATTTCCAAGAGTAAGAATTTCCAGCCCTTATAAACTGTTGTTCAGTATTCTTTGACCTACAGCACCTGAAAGTCCAACGAGATACCCATTCTAGTTTGTTAATACTATAATTAGGCTTCTCCTATAAGGATAGGAGATTCGGGGTCCCGTGACTAACCCAATAAGGGTGTACATTAGGCTATAAAATTATTTCCAAGAGTAAGAATTTCCAGCCTTTATAAACTGTTGTTCAGTATTCTTTGACCTGCAGCACCTGAAAGTCCAACGAGATACCCATTTTAGTTTGTTAATACTATAATTAGGCTTCTCCTATAAGGATAGGAGATTCGGGGTCCCGTGACTAACCCAATCAGGGTGTACATTAGGCTATAAAATTATTTCCAAGAGTAAGAATTTCCAGCCTTTATAAACTGTTCTTCAGTATTCTTTGACCTGCAGCACCTGAAAGTCCAACGAGATACCCATTTTAGTTTGTTAATACTATAATTAGGCTTCTCCTATAAGGATAGGAGATTCGGGGTCCCGTGACTAACCCAATAAGGGTGTACATTAGGCTATAAAATTATTTCCAAGAGTAAGAATTTCCAGCCTTTATAAACTGTTGTTCAGTATTCTTTGGCCTGCAGCACCTGAAAGTCCAACGAGATACCCATTTTAGTTTGTTAATACTATAATTAGGCTTCTCCTATAAGGATAGGAGATTCGGGGTCCCGTGACTAACCCAATAAGGGTGAACATTAGGCTATAAAATTATTTCCAAGAGTAAGAATTTCCAGCCTTTATAAACTGTTGTTCAGTATTCTTTGACCTACAGCACCTGAAAGTCCAACGAGATACCCATTCTAGTTCGTTAATACTATAATTCGGCTTCTCCTATAAGGATAGGAGATTCGGGGTCCGGTGACTAACCCAATAAGGGTGTACATTAGGCTATAAAATTATTTCCAAGAGTAAGAATTTCCAGCCTTTATAAACTGTTGTTCAGTATTCTTTGACCTGCAGCACCTGAAAGTCCAACGAGATACCCATTCTAGTTCGTTAATACTATAATTAGGCTTCTCCTATAAGGATAGGAGATTCGGGGTCCCGTGACTAACCCAATAAGGGTGTACATTAGGCTATAAAATTATTTCCAAGAGTAAGAATTTCCAGCCTTTATAAACTGTTGTTCAGTATTCTTTGGCCTGCAGCACCTGAAAGTCCAACGAGATACCCATTTTAGTTTGTTAATACTATAATTAGGCTTCTCCTATAAGGATAGGAGATTCGGGGTCCCGTGACTAACCCAATAAGGGTGTACATTAGGCTATAAAATTATTTCCAAGAGTAAGAATTTCCAGCCTTTATAAACTGTTGTTCAGTATTCTTTGACCTGCAGCACCTGAAAGTCCAACGAGATACCCATTTTAGTTTGTTAATACTATAATTAGGCTTCTCCTATAAGGATAGGAGATTCGGGGTCCCGTGACTAACCCAATAAGTGTGTACATTAGGCTATAAAATTATTTCCAAGAGTAAGAATTTCCAGCCTTTATAAACTGTTGTTCAGTATTCTTTGGCCTGCAGCACCTGAAAGTCCAACGAGATACCCATTTTAGTTTGTTAATACTATAATTAGGCTTCTCCTATAAGGATAGGAGATTCGGGGTCCCGTGACTAACCCAATAAGGGTGTACATTAGGCTATAAAATTATTTCCAAGAGTAAGAATTTCCAGCCTTTATAAACTGTTGTTCAGTATTCTTTGACCTACAGCACCTGAAAGTCCAACGAGATACCCATTCTAGTTCGTTAATACTATAATTCGGCTTCTCCTATAAGGATAGGAGATTCGGGGTCCGGTGACTAACCCAATAAGGGTGTACATTAGGCTATAAAATTATTTCCAAGAGTAAGAATTTCCAGCCTTTATAAACTGTTGTTCAGTATTCTTTGACCTGCAGCACCTGAAAGTCCAACGAGATACCCATTCTAGTTCGTTAATACTATAATTAGGCTTCTCCTATAAGGATAGGAGATTCGGGGTCCCGTGACTAACCCAATAAGGGTGTACATTAGGCTATAAAATTATTTCCAAGAGTAAGAATTTCCAGCCTTTATAAACTGTTCTTCAGTATTCTTTGACCTGCAGCACCTGAAAGTCCAACGAGATACCCATTTTAGTTTGTTAATACTATAATTAGGCTTCTCCTATAAGGATAGGAGATTCGGGGTCCCGTGACTAATCCAATAAGGGTGTACATTAGGCTATAAAATTATTTCCAAGAGTAAGAATTTCCAGCCTTTATAAGCTGTTCTTCAGTATTATTTGACCTACAGCACCTGAAAGTCCAACGAGATACCCATTCTAGTTTGTTAATACTATAATTAGGCTTCTCCTATAAGGATAGGAGATTCGGGGTCCCGTGACTAACCCAATAAGGGTGTACATTAGGCTATAAAATTATTTCCAAGAGTAAGAATTTCCAGCCTTTATAAACTGTTGTTCAGTATTCTTTGGCCTGCAGCACCTGAAAGTCCAACGAGATACCCATTTTAGTTTTTTAATACTATAATTAGGCTTCTCCCATAAGGATAGGAGATTCGGGGTCCCGTGACTAACCCAATAAGGGTGTACATTAGGCTATAAAATTATTTCCAAGAGTAAGAATTTCCAGCCTTTAAAAACTGTTGTTCAGTATTCTTTGACCTACAGCACCTGAAAGTCCAACGAGATACCCATTCTAGTTCGTTAATACTATAATTAGTCTTCTCCTATAAGGATAGGAGATTCGGGGTCCCGTGACTAACCCAATAAGGGTGTACATTAGGCTATAAAATTATTTCCAAGAGTAAGAATTTCCAGCCTTTATAAACTGTTCTTCAGTATTCTTTGACCTGCAGCACCTGAAAGTCCAACGAGATACCCATTTTAGTTTGTTAATACTATAATTAGGCTTCTCCTATAAGGATAGGAGATTCGGGGTCCCGTGACTAACCCAATAAGGGTGTACATTAGGCTATAAAATTATTTCCAAGAGTACGAATTTCCGGCCTTTATAAACTATTGTTCAGTATTCTTTGACCTACAGCACCTGAAAGTCCAACGAGATACCCATTCTAGTTCATTAATACTATAATTAGGCTTCTCCTATAAGGATAGGAGATTCGGGGTCCCGTGACTAACCCAATAAGGGTGTACATTAGGCTATAAAATTATTTCCAAGAGTAAGAATTTCCAGCCTTTATAAACTGTTGTTCAGTATTCTTTGACCTACAGCACCTGAAAGTCCAACGAGATACCCATTCTAGTTCGTTAATACTATAATTCGGCTTCTCCTATAAGGATAGGAGATTCGGGGTCCGGTGACTAACCCAATAAGGGTGTACATTAGGCTATAAAATTATTTCCAAGAGTAAGAATTTCCAGCCTTTATAAACTGTTCTTCAGTATTCTTTGACCTGCAGCACCTGAAAGTCCAACGAGATACCCATTCTAGTTCGTTAATACTATAATTAGGCTTCTCCTATAAGGATAGGAGATTCGGGGTCCTGTGACTAACCCAATAAGGGTGTACATTAGGCTATAAAATTATTTCCAAGAGTAAGAATTTCCAGCCTTTATAAACTGTTCTTCAGTATTCTTTGACCTGCAGCACCTGAAAGTCCAACGAGATACCCATTTTAGTTTGTTAATACTATAATTAGGCTTCTCCTATAAGGATAGGAGATTCGGGGTCCCGTGACTAATCCAATAAGGGTGTACATTAGGCTATAAAATTATTTCCAAGAGTAAGAATTTCCAGCCTTTATAAGCTGTTCTTCAGTATTCTTTGACCTACAGCACCTGAAAGTCCAACGAGATACCCATTCTAGTTTGTTAATACTATAATTAGGCTTCTCCTATAAGGATAGGAGATTCGGGGTCCCGTGACTAACCCAATAAGGGTGTACATTAGGCTATAAAATTATTTCCAAGAGTAAGAATTTCCAGCCTTTATAAACTGTTGTTCAGTATTCTTTGGCCTGCAGCACCTGAAAGTCCAACGAGATACCCATTTTAGTTTGTTAATACTATAATTAGGCTTCTCCCATAAGGATAGGAGATTCGGGGTCCCGTGACTAACCCAATAAGGGTGTACATTAGGCTATAAAATTATTTCCAAGAGTAAGAATTTCCAGCCTTTAAAAACTGTTGTTCAGTATTCTTTGACCTACAGCACCTGAAAGTCCAACGAGATACCCATTATAGTTCGTTAATACTATAATTAGGCTTCTCCTATAAGGATAGGAGATTCGGGGTCCCGTGACTAACCCAATAAGGGTGTACATTAGGCTATAAAATTATTTCCAAGAGTAAGAATTTCCAGCCTTTATAAACTGTTCTTCAGTATTCTTTGACCAGCAGCACCTGAAAGTCCAACGAGATACCCATTTTAGTTTGTTAATACTATAATTAGGCTTCTCCTATAAGGATAGGAGATTCGGGGTCCCGTGACTAACCCAATAAGGGTGTACATTAGGCTATAAAATTATTTCCAAGAGTACGAATTTCCGGCCTTTATAAACTGTTGTTCAGTATTCTTTGACCTACAGCACCTGAAAGTCCAACGAGATACCCATTCTAGTTCATTAATACTATAATTAGGCTTCTCCTATAAGGATAGGAGATTCGGGGTCCCGTGACTAACCCAATAAGGGTGTACATTAGGCTATAAAATTATTTCCAAGAGTAAGAATTTCCAGCCTTTATAAACTGTTTTTCAGTATTCTTTGGCCTGCAGCACCTGAAAGTCCAACGAGATACCCATTTTAGTTTGTTAATACTATAATTAGGCTTCTCCTATAAGGATAGGAGATTCGGGGTCCCGTGACTAACCCAATAAGGGTGTACATTAGGCTATAAAATTATTTCCAAGAGTAAGAATTTCCAGCCTTTATAAACTGTTGTTCAGTATTCTTTGACCTACAGCACCTGAAAGTCCAACGAGATACCCATTCTAGTTCGTTAATACTATAATTCGGCTTCTCCTATAAGGATAGGAGATTCGGGGTCCGGTGACTAACCCAATAAGGGTGTACATTAGGCTATAAAATTATTTCCAAGAGTAAGAATTTCCAGCCTTTATAAACTGTTGTTCAGTATTCTTTGACCTGCAGCACCTGAAAGTCCAACGAGATACCCATTCTAGTTCGTTAATACTATAATTAGGCTTCTCCTATAAGGATAGGAGATTCGGGGTCCCGTGACTAACCCAATAAGGGTGTACATTAGGCTATAAAATTATTTCCAAGAGTAAGAATTTCCAGCCTTTATAAACTGTTCTTCAGTATTCTTTGACCTGCAGCACCTGAAAGTCCAACGAGATACCCATTTTAGTTTGTTAATACTATAATTAGGCTTCTCCTATAAGGATAGGAGATTCGGGGTCCCGTGACTAATCCAATAAGGGTGTACATTAGGCTATAAAATTATTTCCAAGAGTAAGAATTTCCAGCCTTTATAAGCTGTTCTTCAGTATTCTTTGACCTACAGCACCTGAAAGTCCAACGAGATACCCATTCTAGTTTGTTAATACTATAATTAGGCTTCTCCTATAAGGATAGGAGATTCGGGGTCCCGTGACTAACCCAATAAGGGTGTACATTAGGCTATAAAATTATTTCCAAGAGTAAGAATTTCCAGCCTTTATAAACTGTTGTTCAGTATTCTTTGGCCTGCAGCACCTGAAAGTCCAACAAGATACCCATTTTAGTTTGTTAATACTATAATTAGGCTTCTCCCATAAGGATAGGAGATTCGGGGTCCCGTGACTAACCCAATAAGGGTGTACATTAGGCTATAAAATTATTTCCAAGAGTAAGAATTTCCAGCCTTTATAAACTGTTCTTCAGTATTCTTTGACCTACAGCACCTGAAAGTCCAACGAGATACCCATTCTAGTTCGTTAATACTATAATTAGGCTTCTCCTATAAGGATAGGAGATTCGGGGTCCCGTGACTAACCCAATAAGGGTGTACATTAGGCTATAAAATTATTTCCAAGAGTACGAATTTCCGGCCTTTATAAACTATTGTTCAGTATTCTTTGACCTACAGCACCTGAAAGTCCAACGAGATACCCATTCTAGTTCATTAATACTATAATTAGGCTTCTCCTATAAGGATAGGAGATTCGGGGTCCCGTGACTAACCCAATAAGGGTGTACATTAGGCTATAAAATTATTTCCAAGAGTAAGAATTTCCAGCCTTTATAAACTGTTTTTCAGTATTCTTTGGCCTGCAGCACCTGAAAGTCCAACGAGATACCCATTTTAGTTTGTTAATACTATAATTAGGCTTCTCCTATAAGGATAGGAGATTCGGGGTCCCGTGACTAACCCAATAAGGGTGTACATTAGGCTATAAAATTATTTCCAAGAGTAAGAATTTCCAGCCTTTATAAACTGTTGTTCAGTATTCTTTGACCTACAGCACCTGAAAGTCCAACGAGATACCCATTCTAGTTCGTTAATACTATAATTCGGCTTCTCCTATAAGGATAGGAGATTCGGGGTCCGGTGACTAACCCAATAAGGGTGTACATTAGGCTATAAAATTATTTCCAAGAGTAAGAATTTCCAGCCTTTATAAACTGTTGTTCAGTATTCTTTGACCTGCAGCACCTGAAAGTCCAACGAGATACCCATTCTAGTTCGTTAATACTATAATTAGGCTTCTCCTATAAGGATAGGAGATTCGGGGTCCCGTGACTAACCCAATAAGGGTGTACATTAGGCTATAAAATTATTTCCAAGAGTAAGAATTTCCAGCCTTTATAAACTGTTCTTCAGTATTCTTTGACCTGCAGCACCTGAAAGTCCAACGAGATACCCATTTTAGTTTGTTAATACTATAATTAGGCTTCTCCTATAAGGATAGGAGATTCGGGGTCCCGTGACTAATCCAATAAGGGTGTACATTAGGCTATAAAATTATTTCCAAGAGTAAGAATTTCCAGCCTTTATAAGCTGTTCTTCAGTATTCTTTGACCTACAGCACCTGAAAGTCCAACGAGATACCCATTCTAGTTCGTTAATACTATAATTAGGCTTCTCCTATAAGGATAGGAGATTCGGGGTCCTGTGACTAACCCAATAAGGGTGTACATTAGGCTATAAAATTATTTCCAAGAGTAAGAATTTCCAGCCTTTATAAACTGTTCTTCAGTATTCTTTGACCTGCAGCACCTGAAAGTCCAACGAGATACCCATTTTAGTTTGTTAATACTATAATTAGGCTTCTCCTATAAGGATAGGAGATTCGGGGTCCCGTGACTAATCCAATAAGGGTGTACATTAGGCTATAAAATTATTTCCAAGAGTAAGAATTTCCAGCCTTTATAAGCTGTTCTTCAGTATTCTTTGACCTACAGCACCTGAAAGTCCAACGAGATACCCATTCTATTTTGTTAATACTATAATTAGGCTTCTCCTATAAGGATAGGAGATTCGGGGTCCCGTGACTAACCCAATAAGGGTGTACATTAGGCTATAAAATTATTTCCAAGAGTAAGAATTTCCAGCCTTTATAAACTGTTGTTCAGTATTCTTTGGCCTGCAGCACCTGAAAGTCCAACGAGATACCCATTTTAGTTTGTTAATACTATAATTAGGCTTCTCCCATAAGGATAGGAGATTCGGGGTCCCGTGACTAACCCAATAAGGGTGTACATTAGGCTATAAAATTATTTCCAAGAGTAAGAATTTCCAGCCTTTAAAAACTGTTGTTCAGTATTCTTTGACCTACAGCACCTGAAAGTCCAACGAGATACCCATTCTAGTTCGTTAATACTATAATTAGGCTTCTCCTATAAGGATAGGAGATTCGGGGTCCCGTGACTAACCCAATAAGGGTGTACATTAGGCTATAAAATTATTTCCAAGAGTAAGAATTTCCAGCCTTTATAAACTGTTCTTCAGTATTCTTTGACCTGCAGCACCTGAAAGTCCAACGAGATACCCATTTTAGTTTGTTAATACTATAATTAGGCTTCTCCTATAAGGATAGGAGATTCGGGGTCCCGTGACTAACCCAATAAGGGTGTACATTAGGCTATAAAATTATTTCCAAGAGTACGAATTTCCGGCCTTTATAAACTGTTGTTCAGTATTCTTTGACCTACAGCACCTGAAAGTCCAACGAGATACCCATTCTAGTTCATTAATACTATAATTAGGCTTCTCCTATAAGGATAGGAGATTCGGGGTCCCGTGACTAACCCAATAAGGGTGTAGATTAGGCTATAAAATTATTTCCAAGAGTAAGAATTTCCAGCCTTTATAAACTGTTTTTCAGTATTCTTTGGCCTGCAGCACCTGAAAGTCCAACGAGATACCCATTTTAGTTTGTTAATACTATAATTAGGCTTCTCCTATAAGGATAGGAGATTCGGGGTCCCGTGACTAACCCAATAAGGGTGTACATTAGGCTATAAAATTATTTCCAAGAGTAAGAATTTCCAGCCTTTATAAACTGTTGTTCAGTATTCTTTGACCTAAAGCACCTGAATGTCCAACGAGACACCCATTTTAGTTTGTTAATACTATAATTAGGCTTCTCCTATAAGGATAGGAGATTCGGGGTCCTGTGACTAACCCAATAAGGGTGTACATTAGGCTATAAAATTATTTCCAAGAGTAAGAATTTCCAGCCTTTATAAACTGTTCTTCAGTATTCTTTGACCTGCAGCACCTGAAAGTCCAACGAGATACCCATTTTAGTTTGTTAATACTATAATTAGGCTTCTCCTATAAGGATAGGAGATTCGGGGTCCCGTGACTAATCCAATAAGGGTGTACATTAGGCTATAAAATTATTTCCAAGAGTAAGAATTTCCAGCCTTTATAAGCTGTTCTTCAGTATTCTTTGACCTACAGCACCTGAAAGTCCAACGAGATACCCATTCTAGTTTGTTAATACTATAATTAGGCTTCTCCTATAAGGATAGGAGATTCGGGGTCCCGTGACTAACCCAATAAGGGTGTACATTAGGCTATAAAATTATTTCCAAGAGTAAGAATTTCCAGCCTTTATAAACTGTTGTTCAGTATTCTTTGGCCTGCAGCACCTGAAAGTCCAACGAGATACCCATTTTAGTTTGTTAATACTATAATTAGGCTTCTCCCATAAGGATAGGAGATTCGGGGTCCCGTGACTAACCCAATAAGGGTGTACATTAGGCTATAAAATTATTTCCAAGAGTAAGAATTTCCAGCCTTTAAAAACTGTTGTTCAGTATTCTTTGACCTACAGCACCTGAAAGTCCAACGAGATACCCATTCTAGTTCGTTAATACTATAATTAGGCTTCTCCTATAAGGATAGGAGATTCGGGGTCCCGTGACTAACCCAATAAGGGTGTACATTAGGCTATAAAATTATTTCCAAGAGTAAGAATTTCCAGCCTTTATAAACTGTTGTTCAGTATTCTTTGACCTACAGCACCTGAAAGTCCAACGAGATACCCATTCTAGTTCGTTAATACTATAATTCGGCTTCTCCTATAAGGATAGGAGATTCGGGGTCCGGTGACTAACCCAATAAGGGTGTACATTAGGCTATAAAATTATTTCCAAGAGTAAGAATTTCCAGCCTTTATAAACTGTTGTTCAGTATTCTTTGACCTGCAGCACCTGAAAGTCCAACGAGATACCCATTCTAGTTCGTTAATACTATAATTAGGCTTCTCCTATAAGGATAGGAGATTCGGGGTCCCGTGACTAACCCAATAAGGGTGTACATTAGGCTATAAAATTATTTCCAAGAGTAAGAATTTCCAGCCTTTATAAACTGTTCTTCAGTATTCTTTGACCTGCAGCACCTGAAAGTCCAACGAGATACCCATTTTAGTTTGTTAATACTATAATTAGGCTTCTCCTATAAGGATAGGAGATTCGGGGTCCCGTGACTAACCCAATAAGGGTGTACATTAGGCTATAAAATTATTTCCAAGAGTAAGAATTTCCAGCCTTTATAAACTGTTGTTCAGTATTCTTTGACCTACAGCACCTGAAAGTCCAACGAGATACCCATTCTAGTTCGTTAATACTATAATTCGGCTTCTCCTATAAGGATAGGAGATTCGGGGTCCGGTGACTAACCCAATAAGGGTGTACATTAGGCTATAAAATTATTTCCAAGAGTAAGAATTTCCAGCCTTTATAAACTGTTGTTCAGTATTCTTTGACCTGCAGCACCTGAAAGTCCAACGAGATACCCATTCTAGTTCGTTAATACTATAATTAGGCTTCTCCTATAAGGATAGGAGATTCGGGGTCCCGTGACTAACCCAATAAGGGTGTACATTAGGCTATAAAATTATTTCCAAGAGTAAGAATTTCCAGCCTTTATAAACTGTTCTTCAGTATTCTTTGACCTGCAGCACCTGAAAGTCCAACGAGATACCCATTTTAGTTTGTTAATACTATAATTAGGCTTCTCCTATAAGGATAGGAGATTCGGGGTCCCGTGACTAATCCAATAAAGGTGTACATTAGGCTATAAAATTATTTCCAAGAGTAAGAATTTCCAGCCTTTATAAGCTGTTCTTCAGTATTCTTTGACCAGCAGCACCTGAAAGTCCAACGAGATACCCATTTTAGTTTGTTAATACTATAATTAGGCTTCTCCTATAAGGATAGGAGATTCGGGGTCCCGTGACTAACCCAATAAGGGTGTAGATTAGGCTATAAAATTATTTCCAAGAGTAAGAATTTCCAGCCTTTATAAACTGTTTTTCAGTATTCTTTGGCCTGCAGCACCTGAAAGTCCAACGAGATACCCATTTTAGTTTGTTAATACTATAATTAGGCTTCTCCTATAAGGATAGGAGATTCGGGGTCCCGTGACTAACCCAATAAGGGTGTACATTAGGCTATAAAATTATTTCCAAGAGTAAGAATTTCCAGCCTTTATAAACTGTTGTTCAGTATTCTTTGACCTAAAGCACCTGAATGTCCAACGAGACACCCATTTTAGTTTGTTAATACTATAATTAGGCTTCTCCTATAAGGATAGGAGATTCGGGGTCCTGTGACTAACCCAATAAGGGTGTACATTAGGCTATAAAATTATTTCCAAGAGTAAGAATTTCCAGCCTTTATAAACTGTTCTTCAGTATTCTTTGACCTGCAGCACCTGAAAGTCCAACGAGATACCCATTTTAGTTTGTTAATACTATAATTAGGCTTCTCCTATAAGGATAGGAGATTCGGGGTCCCGTGACTAATCCAATAAGGGTGTACATTAGGCTATAAAATTATTTCCAAGAGTAAGAATTTCCAGCCTTTATAAGCTGTTCTTCAGTATTCTTTGACCTACAGCACCTGAAAGTCCAACGAGATACCCATTCTAGTTTGTTAATACTATAATTAGGCTTCTCCTATAAGGATAGGAGATTCGGGGTCCCGTGACTAACCCAATAAGGGTGTACATTAGGCTATAAAATTATTTCCAAGAGTAAGAATTTCCAGCCTTTATAAACTGTTGTTCAGTATTCTTTGGCCTGCAGCACCTGAAAGTCCAACGAGATACCCATTTTAGTTTGTTAATACTATAATTAGGCTTCTCCCATAAGGATAGGAGATTCGGGGTCCCGTGACTAACCCAATAAGGGTGTACATTAGGCTATAAAATTATTTCCAAGAGTAAGAATTTCCAGCCTTTAAAAACTGTTGTTCAGTATTCTTTGACCTACAGCACCTGAAAGTCCAACGAGATACCCATTCTAGTTCGTTAATACTATAATTAGGCTTCTCCTATAAGGATAGGAGATTCGGGGTCCCGTGACTAACCCAATAAGGGTGTACATTAGGCTATAAAATTATTTCCAAGAGTAAGAATTTCCAGCCTTTATAAACTGTTGTTCAGTATTCTTTGACCTACAGCACCTGAAAGTCCAACGAGATACCCATTCTAGTTCGTTAATACTATAATTCGGCTTCTCCTATAAGGATAGGAGATTCGGGGTCCGGTGACTAACCCAATAAGGGTGTACATTAGGCTATAAAATTATTTCCAAGAGTAAGAATTTCCAGCCTTTATAAACTGTTGTTCAGTATTCTTTGACCTGCAGCACCTGAAAGTCCAACGAGATACCCATTCTAGTTCGTTAATACTATAATTAGGCTTCTCCTATAAGGATAGGAGATTCGGGGTCCCGTGACTAACCCAATAAGGGTGTACATTAGGCTATAAAATTATTTCCAAGAGTAAGAATTTCCAGCCTTTATAAACTGTTCTTCAGTATTCTTTGACCTGCAGCACCTGAAAGTCCAACGAGATACCCATTTTAGTTTGTTAATACTATAATTAGGCTTCTCCTATAAGGATAGGAGATTCGGGGTCCCGTGACTAACCCAATAAGGGTGTACATTAGGCTATAAAATTATTTCCAAGAGTAAGAATTTCCAGCCTTTATAAACTGTTGTTCAGTATTCTTTGACCTACAGCACCTGAAAGTCCAACGAGATACCCATTCTAGTTCGTTAATACTATAATTCGGCTTCTCCTATAAGGATAGGAGATTCGGGGTCCGGTGACTAACCCAATAAGGGTGTACATTAGGCTATAAAATTATTTCCAAGAGTAAGAATTTCCAGCCTTTATAAACTGTTGTTCAGTATTCTTTGACCTGCAGCACCTGAAAGTCCAACGAGATACCCATTCTAGTTCGTTAATACTATAATTAGGCTTCTCCTATAAGGATAGGAGATTCGGGGTCCCGTGACTAACCCAATAAGGGTGTACATTAGGCTATAAAATTATTTCCAAGAGTAAGAATTTCCAGCCTTTATAAACTGTTCTTCAGTATTCTTTGACCTGCAGCACCTGAAAGTCCAACGAGATACCCATTTTAGTTTGTTAATACTATAATTAGGCTTCTCCTATAAGGATAGGAGATTCGGGGTCCCGTGACTAATCCAATAAAGGTGTACATTAGGCTATAAAATTATTTCCAAGAGTAAGAATTTCCAGCCTTTATAAGCTGTTCTTCAGTTTTCTTTGACCTACAGCACCTGAAAGTCCAACGAGATACCCATTCTAGTTTGTTAATACTATAATTAGGCTTCTCCTATAAGGATAGGAGATTCGGGGTCCCGTGACTAACCCAATAAGGGTGTACATTAGGCTATAAAATTATTTCCAAGAGTAAGAATTTCCAGCCTTTATAAACTGTTGTTCAGTATTCTTTGGCCTGCAGCACCTGAAAGTCCAACGAGATACCCATTCTAGTTCGTTAATACTATAATTAGGCTTCTCCTATAAGGATAGGAGATTCGGGGTCCTGTGACTAACCCAGTAAGGGTGTACATTAGGCTATAAAATTATTTCCAAGAGTAAGAATTTCCAGCCTTTATAAACTGTTCTTCAGTATTCTTTGACCTACAGCACCTGAAAGTCCAACGAGATACCCATTCTAGTTCGTTAATACTATAATTAGGCTTCTCCTATAAGGATAGGAGATTCGGGGTCCCGTGACTAACCCAATAAGGGTGTACATTAGGCTATAAAATTATTTCCAAGAGTACGAATTTCCGGCCTTTATAAACTATTGTTCAGTATTCTTTGACCTACAGCACCTGAAAGTCCAACGAGATACCCATTCTAGTTCATTAATACTATAATTAGGCTTCTCCTATAAGGATAGGAGATTCGGGGTCCCGTGACTAACCCAATAAGGGTGTACATTAGGCTATAAAATTATTTCCAAGAGTAAGAATTTCCAGCCTTTATAAACTGTTGTTCAGTATTCTTTGGCCTGCAGCACCTGAAAGTCCAACGAGATACCCATTTTAGTTTGTTAATACTATAATTAGGCTTCTCCCATAAGGATAGGAGATTCGGGGTCCCGTGACTAACCCAATAAGGGTGTACATTAGGCTATAAAATTATTTCCAAGAGTAAGAATTTCCAGCCTTTAAAAACTGTTGTTCAGTATTCTTTGACCTACAGCACCTGAAAGTCCAACGAGATACCCATTCTAGTTCGTTAATACTATAATTAGGCTTCTCCTATAAGGATAGGAGATTCGGGGTCCCGTGACTAACCCAATAAGGGTGTACATTAGGCTATAAAATTATTTCCAAGAGTAAGAATTTCACTACTAGAAAAATACCCCTTTCTTGACGCGCATTGCGCGTCATA
This sequence comes from Ambrosia trifida, assembly GCA_028751855.1. Classification (NCBI taxonomy): domain Eukaryota; kingdom Viridiplantae; phylum Streptophyta; class Magnoliopsida; order Asterales; family Asteraceae; genus Ambrosia; species Ambrosia trifida. The sequence goes on along the minus strand of CM054126.1, from coordinate 200,664 downwards.
AAAGGGTGTTTATGACACACAGAAAAGTGTCAAGGAAGAACATGTCAAGAAAGGTTTATGACATGCAGGCGCGTGTCATCTTTTAATGACACACGTTTATGACACTCCTTTACGACACGCTTTTTTGACACACATTTATGACACACTCTTTAATGACACTCTTTCATGACATGCATTTACGACACCTTTATGACACTAATTTTGCGTGTCATGTTTTTTTTTTTTTTACCTAAAAAAAAATTCTACAAAATAACTAATAAATTTGGATTTATATTTATATTTATAATAACAAAATCAATAAATTTCAAAATTAAATTGCATATATTATATATACCACAAAAAAATTACAATTAGCATTTGTCGAATCCTACCACTAGTTACAAAAATATTGTGTCAATACATTACATTAGTCTAGACTAAACGTACGGATAACTTGAAAATGAAGGTTGCGGCATAACTAGACCACTCTTCACGAATGCATTAATATCCGCATCCGTGTTAGCATCTACTCCTCCCCCTACCTGAGACAACAATTAAATTAATAAGATGAAGGTTAATGTTCGTGATGGTTTTAATTTCAAGACGAGAATTATTACTAACATAAACATCAAAATCACTTAATTTGTATAAACATACATATAGTTGTGTTCTAAACCTGTTTCTGCCTCTTTCCACCATGACCCTCTTCTTCAATGGCCTAGGCTCGTTTGACTCTGCATGTTTGGTTTAATGGACTCGCAAAGGCAGGCTAATTTTGCAACTTTGCACTCTACTTGTCATTGTACCTACATTTGCAAGAAATATGTAAAAGCCTGCACATTATATCAACAAACAATAACAAATAACTAGGTTTATACCCGCGCGCATTGTGGCGCGCTCGACCAAAACATATTTATTTTGTATTATGCTAATCAATGACAACAATTAAAACCTCATACCCACTCATTTATGCTACGTGCTAATTCCTAAAGTGAAAATCTAATTTAATAACTAATATGTGAATATGTGTATGTGTATGCGAAATCGGCTTTTGGTTGCAAGTGCAGAAAAGACCAGTTGTCATCCTCGATTATTCCAGGCCAAGCAATAATCTCTGCCACAATCATCATAGTCTGTTGGAGTTTTCCACAAAGGCAAACGTGATAACAACCTCCCTGTTTTTTCCTACCTGTGCAAAAAAGCAAGAACAAAACTCCAAAAATTCAGTTTTCGAATACAAACTTTGATCACCTTAAACCCTAATATAGACCTAAAACAACAGTTGGCCATCAACTCTAAATCGTAATATACTAACCTAAAGAAATCTGATTCCATACATCATCAACTTCCAAATCATCTAGCAAACCTAAGCAAAACCACAAATCAAACAAAGACGCCTTCCAACCACAAACTTAGCAATCCGACATTGATACAATTTTTCTAACAAAAACTAAACTTCGTCAAGAACTCGTCTTAACAATAGTTGTAATAAAACCATGCACCACCACCACCACCACTTTTCACCATAGTCGATCACCATCTAAAATCAACGTTCACTAAACTCTTGGAACACATTAATAAACAACCCATAATAAAGCTGATTATCTATTAGAGCAAATGTACAAATCATTATATTATAACTACTTATTTTTATAAGGTCACAATTAAATTTAAAATAGAAACATGGACATTAATTGTGGGATGGTGGGATTTATAGATAGAACAAATGAGTGACAGTTCTAGTTGTTTCTGAAAATGCAAGTTGCAGCCTGTTGTAATGTTTTGTGTGTGTGTGCACTAAAGCTCAACATCTTTTGTTGGTCAACTTGTGGTAAATCCTATAAAGTCGAATCTCATATACTACCTACCTAGGGGTGTAAACGAGCCGAGCCGAGCCCGAGCCTGAATCATTATTTATGGATGAAGTTACAGAATACTAAGCGGGCTGTATGGGTTGAACCTAGTCGTTATGTATAACTAATGTAAATAAGACAGACAAAAACAATATAGGCCAACACAACCCAATACGGACAGTTTTGACTTGTACAAAAAAATAAAAGCAAACGGCACAAAATATAATTGCGTCATGAGCTGATTGTGATGCAATTGCTAATGACATCGCCGTCACAACCAACACACAAAGGCAGAGTAAACCCTATTTTCGATGCAGCAAAATACGACACTTTCACACTAATTCAATCATTCAAACGCTTACCATATATACTATTTGTTGTTGCACCAGCTGCAAGCAATAAGCCATCAGAGCAGCTTGTCATATCTTGTATATCCTAAAAAAAACAAACAAATAAACTAATAAATAAATAAATACAACAAACGATAATCACTTTCTAGCATTTCTATCAGCATTGCTTGTGTTCATCAATGGCAACCTAATAATTTATTCACAATGCACAATAATATTCCAGAATCAAAGCAAAATATCAACATACAAACCCTAATTTCCTTAATTAACACAGTAAACCCTACCTTAGAAGGCTCATTAAGCTCGTCTACATTTGCATAGAAGCAGGTTAGCATTAGACCACCAAAAGCAAAGGCTTCTGTAATCGAACCCGGCGGCAACAACACCGATTTCAATGACGTAGGTCGTCAATTTCACCGCTATCCCCAACATACAATCCGACCTACAAAGAAAATCGGAACGAACAGGGCCGGCCCTGAAAATTCAGGTGCCCAGGCCGAGCTGCGAAATATGTGCCCCTTATCTTAGGTTTGTGTTTTCATAACTGAAGCGGACGTTGAACCGATGTCCTTACCAGTTCCCTAGTCGGACCGGTCGAACCGGATATAGAACTGAAAGTCTCGTAATAATTATAAAAATTAATATGTTTGGCTAATTGGCTCATAAAAAAACCCACAATTTCTTAAAATTTCATAATAATTTGAAGAGCCATTATTTTATGTCTAGATTTCAAAAAAAAATTAAAGTTTTTTAATAAAATGAATTTGACTTGCATCGTGTGCAAAAGCGTGAGACAATTACTGTTTTGTAATACTAATATATATTAAAATTTACTGCAAAGGCTGCACAATTACTATACCACAGTCCACAACACAAATCTCAAGTAAAACACTTCAACTTTTTTTTAATTGTGTCGTATCCTTCCAATCTAGTTTATCATGTATGACTCATCTTCTTTCTTACAAACTCGTCACCTTCTGGCGTTTATAACGAGTGATGTTCAAGATGAGATCTTTTTTTTTTTGGTCGAAAACAAAAAGAAAATACTTGTAGAAAGAAAACAGTACTCGTCGCCGCTCAATGTGCCCCTTTAGAAATTGGGCCCGGGCCGGGAGTCCTCCCCGCACCCCCTCAGGGCCGGCCTTGGGAACGAACAGCAGCGCCGTCACCACCACCACCTAGGGTTTCGAAATTGAATCCAGCGGCGGTGAATCTGGTCCGGAAATAACGCCTAAGCTGGTTGTTACAGAAAAGACAGAATTGTACAGCTCTTAGAGAGAGAGAGAGAGAGAGAGAGAAGCTTTAAACCCAAAACCGGTAACCGGCAACCGGCCAGCAGCTACCGGCTACACAGGTCGCACAGACGCAAGCAGGAGCTATAGAGGGTTGTACGTGACGTCAGCGATGCTTTATTGCGTTGTATCGAGCGAAACAGTGCCAGTCCCTCACAGTCGACGTTGGTTTTTAATGCTATTTATAACTAGTAATTGTACCCGCGCTACGCGGCGGGCCGGCGTATGTAGATAAACAAAGCGTTGCCAGCATACCGCTGATAGCTACATGTATAATTGTAAGCAAAAGAATAGTTAATGCCTATATTTAAACATAACCTGTCTTTGCTTGGCAAGGGAAAAAGTTGTTTAAATATTCCTCTAGTCCTCTACCGAGCTTCCTATGGGGCTTTCATCTTTGTTTACTTGCTTAGGTCTTCTTCTGTATCAATCAAAATATTAGGTTATACACACACAAAGTAGATATACAGCTAGATAATCAAATGATTTGTATGTTGACAAAAAGTTGATGCTTTTAGGTTCTAAATAATTCAATTAGTACCAATTTCGTTGACCTCCTACTTTGAAATCAGCCTCAACACTCTGTTTTCTTTCCTCTCCTATTTTAGTAAGCCTCAACGAATTAAAGAAGAAGGCTAAGGCTAACAACATCATCAATTCGATCAAAGATCAACAGACATAACTTGGTGTCTCACCAATTCACTTAGTAATCGATACCCCTTCAAAGTTTGAGAATAGAATAGTATGGTTTCTTTTTGCTCCGATCGCTTGTCAAAACAACGGGTAGAAATCCGCTTATCAATCAGTAGGTGTAAATTTAGGGTTCATAATTTCTGGAGATGAAACCCTTGGCAAAATTAAATAGGTGTAAACATAAAACATTAGAAGAAAAATAAAAAACCTAACCTTGAAACTCTGATCGGAACCAGTCGTGTCGATCACCGTTGCCATCTTGTTTAGGGGTGAGGGAGGCGGGGCGGTGGACTGTGGACGTGGGATGGCGAAGAATATTGTGCGCCGGGGTGGGTTTCTTGTGATGGTGCAGAGAGAGGATAGATAGAGAAGAAAAGGGTTAGGTATCCAACTGAATGGAGAAGCGTAAATAAGATGCTGAGGGACATGTAGCAAGGATTGGTTGTACGTCAAAGTACAAGAAAACATGCGTAAAACCCTTGATAAATGTATATATATATAATAATTATAATTTGACACCAAACATGACACTCAATTCTTATAGTGTCATGTTTTTTAAAATCTTGATACTAGATTGTTGACACGCAAAAAAGAGTGTCATTGTTTGACCATTTTTTTTAAAAGACGACGATTTTTTAATGACACGCGCTTTTGCGTGTCATTAATTCTCGCGTGTCATTAAATGTGTGTCAAGATAGGGGTATTTTTCTAGTAGTGTTTCCAGCCTTTATAAACTGTTCTTCAGTATTCTTTGACCTGCAGCACCTGAAAGTCCAACGAGATACCCATTTTAGTTTGTTAATACTATAATTAGGCTTCTCCTATAAGGATAGGAGATTCGGGGTCCCGTGACTAACCCAATAAGGGTGTACATTAGGCTATAAAATTATTTCCAAGAGTACGAATTTCCGGCCTTTATAAACTGTTGTTCAGTATTCTTTGACCTACAACACCTGAAAGTCCAACGAGATACCCATTCTAGTTCATTAATACTATAATTAGGCTTCTCCTATAAGGATAGGAGATTCGGGGTCCCGTGACTAACCCAATAAGGGTGTACATTAGGCTATAAAATTATTTCCAAGAGTAAGAATTTCCAGCCTTTATAAACTGTTTTTCAGTATTCTTTGGCCTGCAGCACCTGAAAGTCCAACGAGATACCCATTTTAGTTTGTTAATACTATAATTAGGCTTCTCCTATAAGGATAGGAGATTCGGGGTCCCGTGACTAACCCAATAAGGGTGTACATTAGGCTATAAAATTATTTCCAAGAGTAAGAATTTCCAGCCTTTATAAACTGTTGTTCAGTATTCTTTGACCTACAGCACCTGAAAGTCCAACGAGATACCCATTCTAGTTCGTTAATACTATAATTCGGCTTCTCCTATAAGGATAGGAGATTCGGGGTCCGGTGACTAACCCAATAAGGGTGTACATTAGGCTATAAAATTATTTCCAAGAGTAAGAATTTCCAGCCTTTATAAACTGTTGTTCAGTATTCTTTGACCTGCAGCACCTGAAAGTCCAACGAGATACCCATTCTAGTTCGTTAATACTATAATTAGGCTTCTCCTATAAGGATAGGAGATTCGGGGTCCCGTGACTAACCCAATAAGGGTGTACATTAGGCTATAAAATTATTTCCAAGAGTAAGAATTTCCAGCCTTTATAAACTGTTCTTCAGTATTCTTTGACCTGCAGCACCTGAAAGTCCAACGAGATACCCATTTTAGTTTGTTAATACTATAATTAGGCTTCTCCTATAAGGATAGGAGATTCGTGGTCCCGTGACTAATCCAATAAGGGTGTACATTAGGCTATAAAATTATTTCCAAGAGTAAGAATTTCTAGCCTTTATAAGCTGTTCTTCAGTATTCTTTGACCTACAGCACCTGAAAGTCCAACGAGATACCCATTCTAGTTTGTTAATACTATAATTAGGCTTCTCCTATAAGGATAGGAGATTCGGGGTCCCGTGACTAACCCAATAAGGGTGTACATTAGGCTATAAAATTATTTCCAAGAGTAAGAATTTCCAGCCTTTATAAACTGTTGTTCAGTATTCTTTGGCCTGCAGCACCTGAAAGTCCAACGAGATACCCATTTTAGTTTGTTAATACTATAATTAGGCTTCTCCCATAAGGATAGGAGATTCGGGGTCCCGTGACTAACCCAATAAGGGTGTACATTAGGCTATAAAATTATTTCCAAGAGTAAGAATTTCCAGCCTTTAAAAACTGTTCTTCAGTATTCTTTAACCTACAGCACCTGAAAGTCCAACGAGATACCCATTCTAGTTCGTTAATACTATAATTAGGCTTCTCCTATAAGGATAGGAGATTCGGGGTCCCGTGACTAACCCAATAAGGGTGTACATTAGGCTATAAAATTATTTCCAAGAGTAAGAATTTCCAGCCTTTATAAACTGTTCTTCAGTATTCTTTGACCTGCAGCACCTGAAAGTCCAACGAGATACCCATTTTAGTTTGTTAATACTATAATTAGGCTTCTCCTATAAGGATAGGAGATTCGGGGTCCCGTGACTAACCCAATAAGGGTGTACATTAGGCTATAAAATTATTTCCAAGAGTACGAATTTCCGGCCTTTATAAACTGTTGTTCAGTATTCTTTGGCCTACAGCACCTGAAAGTCCAACGAGATACCCATTCTAGTTCATTAATACTATAATTAGGCTTCTCCTTTAAGGATAGGAGATTCGGGGTCCCGTGACTAACCCAATAAGGGTGTACATTAGGCTATAAAATTATTTCCAAGAGTAAGAATTTCCAGCCTTTATAAACTGTTTTTCAGTATTCTTTGGCCTGCAGCACCTGAAAGTCCAACGAGATACCCATTTTAGTTTGTTAATACTATAATTAGGCTTCTCCTATAAGGATAGGAGATTCGGGGTCCCGTGACTAACCCAATAAGGGTGTACATTAGGCTATAAAATTATTTCCAAGAGTAAGAATTTCCAGCCTTTATAAACTGTTGTTCAGTATTCTTTGACCTACAGCACCTGAAAGTCCAACGAGATTCCCATTCTAGTTCGTTAATACTATAATTCGGCTTCTCCTATAAGGATAGGAGATTCGGGGTCCGGTGACTAACCCAATAAGGGTGTACATTAGACTATAAAATTATTTCCAAGAGTAAGAATTTCCAGCCTTTATAAACTGTTGTTCAGTATTCTTTGACCTGCAGCACCTGAAAGTCCAACGAGATACCCATTCTAGTTCGTTAATACTATAATTAGGCTTCTCCTATAAGGATAGGAGATTCGGGGTCCCGTGACTAACCCAATAAGGGTGTACATTAGGCTATAAAATTATTTCCAAGAGTAAGAATTTCCAGCCTTTATAAACTGTTGTTCAGTATTCTTTGGCCTGCAGCACCTGAAAGTCCAACGAGATACCCATTTTAGTTTGTTAATACTATAATTAGGCTTCTCCTATAAGGATAGGAGATTCGGGGTCCCGTGACTAACCCAATAAGGGTGTACATTAGGCTATAAAATTATTTCCAAGAGTAAGAATTTCCAGCCTTTATAAACTGTTTTTCAGTATTCTTTGGCCTGCAGCACCTGAAAGTCCAACGAGATACCCATTTTAGTTTGTTAATACTATAATTAGGCTTCTCCTATAAGGATAGGAGATTCGGGGTCCCGTGACTAACCCAATAAGGGTGTACATTAGGCTATAAAATTATTTCCAAGAGTAAGAATTTCCAGCCTTTATAAACTGTTGTTCAGTATTCTTTGACCTACAGCACCTGAAAGTCCAACGAGATACCCATTCTAGTTCGTTAATACTATAATTCGGCTTCTCCTATAAGGATAGGAGATTCGGGGTCCGGTGACTAACCCAATAAGGGTGTACATTAGGCTATAAAATTATTTCCAAGAGTAAGAATTTCCAGCCTTTATAAACTGTTGTTCAGTATTCTTTGACCTGCAGCACCTGAAAGTCCAACGAGATACCCATTCTAGTTCGTTAATACTATAATTAGGCTTCTCCTATAAGGATAGGAGATTCGGGGTCCCGTGACTAACCCAATAAGGGTGTACATTAGGCTATAAAATTATTTCCAAGAGTAAGAATTTCCAGCCTTTATAAACTGTTCTTCAGTATTCTTTGACCTGCAGCACCTGAAAGTCCAACGAGATACCCATTTTAGTTTGTTAATACTATAATTAGGCTTCTCCTATAAGGATAGGAGATTAGGGGTCCCGTGACTAATCCAATAAGGGTGTACATTAGGCTATAAAATTATTTCCAAGAGTAAGAATTTCCAGCCTTTATAAGCTGTTCTTCAGTATTCTTTGACCTACAGCACCTGAAAGTCCAACGAGATACCCATTCTAGTTTGTTAATACTATAATTAGGCTTCTCCTATAAGGATAGGAGATTCGGGGTCCCGTGACTAACCCAATAAGGGTGTACATTAGGCTATAAAATTATTTCCAAGAGTAAGAATTTCCAGCCTTTATAAACTGTTGTTCAGTATTCTTTGGCCTGCAGCACCTGAAAGTCCAACGAGATACCCATTTTAGTTTGTTAATACTATAATTAGGCTTCTCCTATAAGGATAGGAGATTCGGGGTCCCGTGACTAACCCAATAAGGGTGTACATTAGGCTATAAAATTATTTCCAAGAGTAAGAATTTCCAGCCTTTATAAACTGTTGTTCAGTATTCTTTGACCTACAGCACCTGAAAGTCCAACGAGATACCCATTCTAGTTCGTTAATACTATAATTCGGCTTCTCCTATAAGGATAGGAGATTCGGGGTCCGGTGACTAACCCAATAAGGGTGTACATTAGACTATAAAATTATTTCCAAGAGTAAGAATTTCCAGCCTTTATAAACTGTTGTTCAGTATTCTTTGACCTGCAGCACCTGAAAGTCCAACGAGATACCCATTCTAGTTCGTTAATACTATAATTAGGCTTCTCCAATAAGGATAGGAGATTCGGGGTCCCGTGACTAACCCAATAAGGGTGTACATTAGGCTATAAAATTATTTCCAAGAGTAAGAATTTCCAGCCTTTATAAACTGTTGTTCAGTATTCTTTGGCCTGCAGCACCTGAAAGTCCAACGAGATACCCATTTTAGTTTGTTAATACTATAATTAGGCTTCTCCTATAAGGATAGGAGATTCGGGGTCCCGTGACTAACCCAATAAGGGTGTACATTAGGCTATAAAATTATTTCCAAGAGTAAGAATTTCCAGCCTTTATAAACTGTTTTTCAGTATTCTTTGGCCTGCAGCACCTGAAAGTCCAACGAGATACCCATTTTAGTTTGTTAATACTATAATTAGGCTTCTCCTATAAGGATAGGAGATTCGGGGTCCCGTGACTAACCCAATAAGGGTGTACATTAGGCTATAAAATTATTTCCAAGAGTAAGAATTTCCAGCCTTTATAAACTGTTGTTCAGTATTCTTTGACCTACAGCACCTGAAAGTCCAACGAGATACCCATTCTAGTTCGTTAATACTATAATTCGGCTTCTCCTATAAGGATAGGAGATTCGGGGTCCGGTGACTAACCCAATAAGGGTGTACATTAGGCTATAAAATTATTTCCAAGAGTAAGAATTTCCAGCCTTTATAAACTGTTGTTCAGTATTCTTTGACCTGCAGCACCTGAAAGTCCAACGAGATACCCATTCTAGTTCGTTAATACTATAATTAGGCTTCTCCTATAAGGATAGGAGATTCGGGGTCCCGTGACTAACCCAATAAGGGTGTACATTAGGCTATAAAATTATTTCCAAGAGTAAGAATTTCCAGCCTTTATAAACTGTTCTTCAGTATTCTTTGACCTGCAGCACCTGAAAGTCCAACGAGATACCCATTTTAGTTTGTTAATACTATAATTAGGCTTCTCCTATAAGGATAGGAGATTAGGGGTCCCGTGACTAATCCAATAAGGGTGTACATTAGGCTATAAAATTATTTCCAAGAGTAAGAAATTCCAGCCTTTATAAGCTGTTCTTCAGTATTCTTTGACCTACAGCACCTGAAAGTCCAACGAGATACCCATTCTAGTTTGTTAATACTATAATTAGGCTTCTCCTATAAGGATAGGAGATTCGGGGTCCCGTGACTAACCCAATAAGGGTGTACATTAGGCTATAAAATTATTTCCAAGAGTAAGAATTTCCAGCCTTTATAAACTGTTGTTCAGTATTCTTTGGCCTGCAGCACCTGAAAGTCCAACGAGATACCCATTTTAGTTTGTTAATACTATAATTAGGCTTCTCCTATAAGGATAGGAGATTCGGGGTCCCGTGACTAACCCAATAAGGGTGTACATTAGGCTATAAAATTATTTCCAAGAGTAAGAATTTCCAGCCTTTATAAACTGTTGTTCAGTATTCTTTGACCTACAGCACCTGAAAGTCCAACGAGATACCCATTCTAGTTCGTTAATACTATAATTCGGCTTCTCCTATAAGGATAGGAGATTCGGGGTCCGGTGACTAACCCAATAAGGGTGTACATTAGACTATAAAATTATTTCCAAGAGTAAGAATTTCCAGCCTTTATAAACTGTTGTTCAGTATTCTTTGACCTGCAGCACCTGAAAGTCCAACGAGATACCCATTCTAGTTCGTTAATACTATAATTAGGCTTCTCCAATAAGGATAGGAGATTCGGGGTCCCGTGACTAACCCAATAAGGGTGTACATTAGGCTATAAAATTATTTCCAAGAGTAAGAATTTCCAGCCTTTATAAACTGTTGTTCAGTATTCTTTGGCCTGCAGCACCTGAAAGTCCAACGAGATACCCATTTTAGTTTGTTAATACTATAATTAGGCTTCTCCTATAAGGATAGGAGATTCGGGGTCCCGTGACTAACCCAATAAGGGTGTACATTAGGCTATAAAATTATTTCCAAGAGTAAGAATTTCCAGCCTTTATAAACTGTTTTTCAGTATTCTTTGGCCTGCAGCACCTGAAAGTCCAACGAGATACCCATTTTAGTTTGTTAATACTATAATTAGGCTTCTCCTATAAGGATAGGAGATTCGGGGTCCCGTGACTAACCCAATAAGGGTGTACATTAGGCTATAAAATTATTTCCAAGAGTAAGAATTTCCAGCCTTTATAAACTGTTGTTCAGTATTCTTTGACCTACAGCACCTGAAAGTCCAACGAGATACCCATTCTAGTTCGTTAATACTATAATTCGGCTTCTCCTATAAGGATAGGAGATTCGGGGTCCGGTGACTAACCCAATAAGGGTGTACATTAGGCTATAAAATTATTTCCAAGAGTAAGAATTTCCAGCCTTTATAAACTGTTGTTCAGTATTCTTTGACCTGCAGCACCTGAAAGTCCAACGAGATACCCATTCTAGTTCGTTAATACTATAATTAGGCTTCTCCTATAAGGATAGGAGATTCGGGGTCCCGTGACTAACCCAATAAGGGTGTACATTAGGCTATAAAATTATTTCCAAGAGTAAGAATTTCCAGCCTTTATAAACTGTTCTTCAGTATTCTTTGACCTGCAGCACCTGAAAGTCCAACGAGATACCCATTTTAGTTTGTTAATACTATAATTAGGCTTCTCCTATAAGGATAGGAGATTAGGGGTCCCGTGACTAATCCAATAAGGGTGTACATTAGGCTATAAAATTATTTCCAAGAGTAAGAATTTCCAGCCTTTATAAGCTGTTCTTCAGTATTCTTTGACCTACAGCACCTGAAAGTCCAACGAGATACCCATTCTAGTTTGTTAATACTATAATTAGGCTTCTCCTATAAGGATAGGAGATTCGGGGTCCCGTGACTAACCCAATAAGGGTGTACATTAGGCTATAAAATTATTTCCAAGAGTAAGAATTTCCAGCCTTTATAAACTGTTGTTCAGTATTCTTTGGCCTGCAGCACCTGAAAGTCCAACGAGATACCCATTTTAGTTTGTTAATACTATAATTAGGCTTCTCCCATAAGGATAGGAGATTCGGGGTCCCGTGACTAACCCAATAAGGGTGTACATTAGGCTATAAAATTATTTCCAAGAGTAAGAATTTCCAGCCTTTATAAACTGTTCTTCAGTATTCTTTGACCTACAGCACCTGAAAGTCCAACGAGATACCTATTCTAGTTCGTTAATACTATAATTAGGCTTCTCCTATAAGGATAGGAGATTCGGGGTCCCGTGACTAACCCAATAAGGGTGTACATTAGGCTATAAAATTATTTCCAAGAGTAAGAATTTCCAGCCTTTATAAACTGTTCTTCAGTATTCTTTGACCTGCAGCACCTGAAAGTCCAACGAGATACCCATTTTAGTTTGTTAATACTATAATTAGGCTTCTCCTATAAGGATAGGAGATTCGGGTTCCGTGACTAACCCAATATGGGTGTACATTAGGCTATAAAATTATTTCCAAGAGTACGAATTTCCGGCCTTTATAAACTGTTGTTCAGTATTCTTTGGCCTACAGCACCTGAAAGTCCAACGAGATACCCATTCTAGTGCATTAATACTATAATTAGGCTTCTCCTATAAGGATAGGAGATTCGGGGTCCCGTGACTAACCCAATAAGGGTGTACATTAGGCTATAAAATTATTTCCAAGAGTAAGAATTTCCAGCCTTTATAAACTGTTGTTCAGTATTCTTTGGCCTGCAGCACCTGAAAGTCCAACGAGATACCCATTTTAGTTTGTTAATACTATAATTAGGCTTCTCCTATAAGGATAGGAGATTCGGGGTCCCGTGACTAACCCAATAAGGGTGTACATTAGGCTATAAAATTATTTCCAAGAGTAAGAATTTCCAGCCTTTATAAACTGTTGTTCAGTATTCTTTGACCTGCAGCACCTGAAAGTCCAACGAGATACCCATTCTAGTTCGTTAATACTATAATTAGGCTTCTCCTATAAGGATAGGAGATTCGGGGTCCCGTGACTAACCCAATAAGGGTGTACATTAGGCTATAAAATTATTTCCAAGAGTAAGAATTTCCAGCCTTTATAAACTGTTGTTCAGTATTCTTTGGCCTGCAGCACCTGAAAGTCCAACGAGATACCCATTTTAGTTTGTTAATACAATAATTAGGCTTCTCCTATAAGGATAGGAGATTCGGGGTCCCATGACTAACCCAATAAGGGTGTACATTAGGCTATAAAATTATTTCCAAGAGTAAAAATTTCCAGCCTTTATATACTGTTGTTCAGTATTCTTTGACCTGCAGCACCTGAAAGTCAAACGAGATACCCATTTTAGTTTGTTAATACTATAATTAGGCTTCTCCTATAAGGATAGGAGATTCGGGGTCCCGTGACTAACCCAATAAGGGTGTACATTAGGCTATAAAATTATTTCCAAGAGTAAGAATTTCCAGCCTTTATAAACTGTTGTTCAGTATTCTTTGGCCTGCAGCACCTGAAAGTCCAATGAGATACCCATTTTAGTTCGTTAATACTATAATTAGGCTTCTCCTATAAGGATAGGAGATTCGGGGTCCCGTGACTAACCCAATAAGGGTGTACATTAGGCTATAAAATTATTTCCAAGAGTAAGAATTTCCAGCCTTTATAAACTGTTCTTCAGTATTCTTTGACCTACAGCACCTGAAAGTCCAACGAGATACCTATTCTAGTTCGTTAATACTATAATTAGGCTTCTCCTATAAGGATAGGAGATTCGGGGTCCCGTGACTAACCCAATAAGGGTGTACATTAGGCTATAAAATTATTTCCAAGAGTAAGAATTTCCAGCCTTTATAAACTGTTCTTCAGTATTCTTTGACCTGCAGCACCTGAAAGTCCAACGAGATACCCATTTTAGTTTGTTAATACTATAATTAGGCTTCTCCTATAAGGATAGGAGATTCGGGTTCCGTGACTAACCCAATATGGGTGTACATTAGGCTATAAAATTATTTCCAAGAGTACGAATTTCCGGCCTTTATAAACTGTTGTTCAGTATTCTTTGGCCTGCAGCACCTGAAAGTCCAACGAGATACCCATTTTAGTTTGTTAATACTATAATTAGGCTTCTCCTATAAGGATAGGAGATTCGGGTTCCGTGACTAACCCAATATGGGTGTACATTAGGCTATAAAATTATTTCCAAGAGTACGAATTTCCGGCCTTTATAAACTGTTGTTCAGTATTCTTTGGCCTACAGCACCTGAAAGTCCAACGAGATACCCATTCTAGTGCATTAATACTATAATTAGGCTTCTCCTATAAGGATAGGAGATTCGGGGTCCCGTGACTAACCCAATAAGGGTGTACATTAGGCTATAAAATTATTTCCAAGAGTAAGAATTTCCAGCCTTTATAAACTGTTCTTCAGTATTCTTTGACCTGCAGCACCTGAAAGTCCAACGAGATACCCATTTTAGTTTGTTAATACTATAATTAGGCTTCTCCTATAAGGATAGGAGATTCGGGTTCCGTGACTAACCCAATATGGGTGTACATTAGGCTATAAAATTATTTCCAAGAGTACGAATTTCCGGCCTTTATAAACTGTTGTTCAGTATTCTTTGGCCTACAGCACCTGAAAGTCCAACGAGATACCCATTCTAGTGCATTAATACTATAATTAGGCTTCTCCTATAAGGATAGGAGATTCGGGGTCCCGTGACTAACCCAATAAGGGTGTACATTAGGCTATAAAATTATTTCCAAGAGTAAGAATTTCCAGCCTTTATAAACTGTTGTTCAGTATTCTTTGGCCTGCAGCACCTGAAAGTCCAACGAGATACCCATTTTAGTTTGTTAATACTATAATTAGGCTTCTCCTATAAGGATAGGAGATTCGGGGTCCCGTGACTAACCCAATAAGGGTGTACATTAGGCTATAAAATTATTTCCAAGAGTAAGAATTTCCAGCCTTTATAAACTGTTGTTCAGTATTCTTTGGCCTGCAGCACCTGAAAGTCCAACGAGATACCCATTTTAGTTTGTTAATACTATAATTAGGCTTCTCCTATAAGGATAGGAGATTCGGGGTCCCGTGACTAACCCAATAAGGGTGTACATTAGGCTATAAAATTATTTCCAAGAGTAAGAATTTCCAGCCTTTATAAACTGTTGTTCAGTATTCTTTGACCTGCAGCACCTGAAAGTCCAACGAGATACCCATTCTAGTTCGTTAATACTATAATTAGGCTTCTCCTATAAGGATAGGAGATTCGGGGTCCCGTGACTAACCCAATAAGGGTGTACATTAGGCTATAAAATTATTTCCAAGAGTAAGAATTTCCAGCCTTTATAAACTGTTGTTCAGTATTCTTTGGCCTGCAGCACCTGAAAGTCCAACGAGATACCCATTTTAGTTTGTTAATACAATAATTAGGCTTCTCCTATAAGGATAGGAGATTCGGGGTCCCATGACTAACCCAATAAGGGTGTACATTAGGCTATAAAATTATTTCCAAGAGTAAAAATTTCCAGCCTTTATATACTGTTGTTCAGTATTCTTTGACCTGCAGCACCTGAAAGTCAAACGAGATACCCATTTTAGTTTGTTAATACTATAATTAGGCTTCTCCTATAAGGATAGGAGATTCGGGGTCCCGTGACTAACCCAATAAGGGTGTACATTAGGCTATAAAATTATTTCCAAGAGTAAGAATTTCCAGCCTTTATAAACTGTTGTTCAGTATTCTTTGGCCTGCAGCACCTGAAAGTCCAATGAGATACCCATTTTAGTTCGTTAATACTATAATTAGGCTTCTCCTATAAGGATAGGAGATTCGGGGTCCCGTGACTAACCCAATAAGGGTGTACATTAGGCTATAAAATTATTTCCAAGAGTAAGAATTTCCAGCCTTTATAAACTGTTCTTCAGTATTCTTTGACCTACAGCACCTGAAAGTCCAACGAGATACCTATTCTAGTTCGTTAATACTATAATTAGGCTTCTCCTATAAGGATAGGAGATTCGGGGTCCCGTGACTAACCCAATAAGGGTGTACATTAGGCTATAAAATTATTTCCAAGAGTAAGAATTTCCAGCCTTTATAAACTGTTCTTCAGTATTCTTTGACCTGCAGCACCTGAAAGTCCAACGAGATACCCATTTTAGTTTGTTAATACTATAATTAGGCTTCTCCTATAAGGATAGGAGATTCGGGGTCCCGTGACTAACCCAATATGGGTGTACATTAGGCTATAAAATTATTTCCAAGAGTACGAATTTCCGGCCTTTATAAACTGTTGTTCAGTATTCTTTGGCCTACAGCACCTGAAAGTCCAACGAGATACCCATTCTAGTGCATTAATACTATAATTAGGCTTCTCCTATAAGGATAGGAGATTCGGGGTCCCGTGACTAACCCAATAAGGGTGTACATTAGGCTATAAAATTATTTCCAAGAGTAAGAATTTCCAGCCTTTATAAACTGTTGTTCAGTATTCTTTGGCCTGCAGCACCTGAAAGTCCAACGAGATACCCATTTTAGTTTGTTAATACTATAATTAGGCTTCTCCTATAAGGATAGGAGATTCGGGGTCCCGTGACTAACCCAATAAGGGTGTACATTAGGCTATAAAATTATTTCCAAGAGTAAGAATTTCCAGCCTTTATAAACTGTTGTTCAGTATTCTTTGACCTGCAGCACCTGAAAGTCCAACGAGATACCCATTCTAGTTCGTTAATACTATAATTAGGCTTCTCCTATAAGGATAGGTGATTCGGGGTCCCGTGACTAACCCAATAAGGGTGTACATTAGGCTATAAAATTATTTCCAAGAGTAAGAATTTCCAGCCTTTATAAACTGTTGTTCAGTATTCTTTGGCCTGCAGCACCTGAAAGTCCAACGAGATAACCATTTTAGTTTGTTAATACAATAATTAGGCTTCTCCTATAAGGATAGGAGATTCGGGGTCCCATGACTAACCCAATAAGGGTGTACATTAGGCTATAAAATTATTTCCAAGAGTAAAAATTTCCAGCCTTTATATACTGTTGTTCAGTATTCTTTGACCTGCAGCACCTGAAAGTCAAACGAGATACCCATTTTAGTTTGTTAATACTATAATTAGGCTTCTCCTATAAGGATAGGAGATTCGGGGTCCCGTGACTAACCCAATAAGGGTGTACATTAGGCTATAAAATTATTTCCAAGAGTAAGAATTTCCAGCCTTTATAAACTGTTGTTCAGTATTCTTTGGCCTGCAGCACCTGAAAGTCCAATGAGATACCCATTTTAGTTCGTTAATACTATAATTAGGCTTCTCCTATAAGGATAGGAGATTCGGGGTCCCGTGACTAACCCAATAAGGGTGTACATTAGGCTATAAAATTATTTCCAAGAATAAGAATTTCCAGCCTTTATAAACTGTTGTTCAGTATTCTTTGACCTACAGCACCTGAAAGTCCAACGAGATACCCATTCTAGTTTGTTAATACTATAATTAGGCTTCTCCTATAAGGATAGGAGATTCGGGGTCCCGTGACTAACCCAATAAGGGTGTACATTAGGCTATAAAATTATTTCCAAGAGTAAGAATTTCCAGCCTTTATAAACTGTTGTTCAGTATTCTTTGGCCTGCAGCACCTGAAAGTCCAACGAGATACCCATTTTAGTTTGTTAATACTATAATTAGGCTTCTCCCATAAGGATAGGAGATTCGGGGTCCCGTGACTAACCCAATAAGGGTGTACATTAGGCTATAAAATTATTTCCAAGAGTAAGAATTTCCAGCCTTTAAAAACTGTTGTTCAGTATTCTTTGACCTACAGCACCTGAAAGTCCAACGAGATACCCATTCTAGTTCGTTAATACTATAATTAGGCTTCTCCTATAAGGATAGGAGATTCGGGGTCCCGTGACTAACCCAATAAGGGTGTACATTAGGCTATAAAATTATTTCCAAGAGTAAGAATTTCCAGCCTTTATAAACTGTTCTTCAGTATTCTTTGGCCTGCAGCACCTGAAAGTCCAACGAGATACCCATTTTAGTTTGTTAATACTATAATTAGGCTTCTCCTATAAGGATAGGAGATTCGGGGTCCCGTGACAAACCCAATAAGGGTGTACATTAGGCTATAAAATTATTTCCAAGAGTACGAATTTCCGGCCTTTATAAACTGTTGTTCAGTATTCTTTGACCTACAGCACCTGAAAGTCCAACGAGATACCCATTCTAGTTCGTTAATACTATAATTAGGCTTCTCCTATAAGGATAGGAGATTCTGGGTCCCGTGACTAACCCAATAAGGGTGTACATTAGGCTATAAAATTATTTCCAAGAGTAAGAATTTCCAGCCTTTATAAACTGTTTTTCAGTATTCTTTGGCCTGCAGCACCTGAAAGTCCAACGAGATACCCATTTTAGTTTGTTAATACTATAATTAGGCTTCTCCTATAAGGATAGGAGATTCGGGGTCCCGTGACTAACCCAATAAGGGTGTACATTAGGCTATAAAATTATTTCCAAGAGTAAGAATTTCCAGCCTTTATAAACTGTTGTTCAGTATTCTTTGGCCTGCAGCACCTGAAAGTCCAACGAGATACCCATTTTAGTTTGTTAATACTATAATTAGGCTTCTCCCATAAGGATAGGAGATTCGGGGTCCCGTGACTAACCCAATAAGGGTGTACATTAGGCTATAAAATTATTTCCAAGAGTAAGAATTTCCAGCCTTTAAAAACTGTTGTTCAGTATTCTTTGACCTACAGCACCTGAAAGTCCAACGAGATACCCATTCTAGTTCGTTAATACTATAATTAGGCTTCTCCTATAAGGATAGGAGATTCGGGGTCCCGTGACTAACCCAATAAGGGTGTACATTAGGCTATAAAATTATTTCCAAGAGTAAGAATTTCCAGCCTTTATAAACTGTTCTTCAGTATTCTTTGGCCTGCAGCACCTGAAAGTCCAACGAGATACCCATTTTAGTTTGTTAATACTATAATTAGGCTTCTCCTATAAGGATAGGAGATTCGGGGTCCCGTGACTAACCCAATAAGGGTGTACATTAGGCTATAAAATTATTTCCAAGAGTACGAATTTCCGGCCTTTATAAACTGTTGTTCAGTATTCTTTGACCTACAGCACCTGAAAGTCCAACGAGATACCCATTCTAGTTCGTTAATACTATAATTAGGCTTCTCCTATAAGGATAGGAGATTCGGCGTCCCGTGACTAACCCAATAAGGGTGTACATTAGGCTATAAAATTGTTTCCAAGAGTAAGAATTTCCAGCCTTTATAAACTGTTTTTCATTATTCTTTGGCCTGCAGCACCTGAAAGTCCAACGAGATACCCATTTTAGTTTGTTAATACTATAATTAGGCTTCTCCTATAAGGATAGGAGATTCGGGGTCCCGTGACTAACCCAATAAGGGTGTACATTAGGCTATAAAATTATTTCCAAGAGTAAGAATTTCCAGCCTTTATAAACTGTTGTTCAGTATTCTTTGGCCTGCAGCACCTGAAAGTCCAACGAGATACCCATTTTAGTTTGTTAATAATATAATTAGGCTTCTCCCATAAGGATAGGAGATTCGGGGTCCCGTGACTAACCCAATAAGGGTGTACATTAGGCTATAAAATTATTTCCAAGAGTAAGAATTTCCAGCCTTTAAAAACTGTTGTTCAGTATTCTTTGACCTACAGCACCTGAAAGTCCAACGAGATACCCATTCTAGTTCGTTAATACTATAATTAGGCTTCTCCTATAAGGATAGGAGATTCGGGGTCCCGTGACTAACCCAATAAGGGTGTACATTAGGCTATAAAATTATTTCCAAGAGTAAGAATTTCCAGCCTTTATAAACTGTTGTTCAGTATTCTTTGGCCTGCAGCACCTGAAAGTCCAACGAGATACCCATTTTAGTTTGTTAATACTATAATTAGGCTTCTCCCATAAGGATAGGAGATTCGGGGTCCCGTGACTAACCCAATAAGGGTGTACATTAGGCTATAAAATTATTTCCAAGAGTAAGAATTTCCAGCCTTTAAAAACTGTTGTTCAGTATTCTTTGACCTACAGCACCTGAAAGTCCAACAAGATACCCATTCTAGTTCGTTAATACTATAATTAGGCTTCTCCTATAAGGATAGGAGATTCGGGGTCCCGTGACTAACCCAATAAGGGTGTACATTAGGCTATAAAATTATTTCCAAGAGTAAGAATTTCCAGCCTTTATAAACTGTTCTTCAGTATTCTTTGGCCTGCAGCACCTGAAAGTCCAACGAGATACCCATTTTAGTTTGTTAATACTATAATTAGGCTTCTCCTATAAGGATAGGAGATTCGGGGTCCCGTGACTAACCCAATAAGGGTGTACATTAGGCTATAAAATTATTTCCAAGAGTACGAATTTCCGGCCTTTATAAACTGTTGTTCAGTATTCTTTGACCTACAGCACCTGAAAGTCCAACGAGATACCCATTCTAGTTCGTTAATACTATAATTAGGCTTCTCCTATAAGGATAGGAGATTCGGGGTCCCGTGACTAACCCAATAAGGGTGTACATTAGGCTATAAAATTATTTCCAAGAGTAAGAATTTCCAGCCTTTATAAACTGTTTTTCAGTATTCTTTGGCCTGCAGCACCTGAAAGTCCAACGAGATACCCATTTTAGTTTGTTAATACTATAATTAGGCTTCTCCTATAAGGATATGAGATTCGGGGTCCCGTGACTAACCCAATAAGGCTGTACATTAGGCTATAAAATTATTTCCAAGAGTAAGAATTTCCAGCCTTTATAAACTGTTGTTCAGTATTCTTTGGCCTGCAGCACCTGAAAGTCCAACGAGATACCCATTTTAGTTTGTTAATACTATAATTAGGCTTCTCCCATAAGGATAGGAGATTCGGGGTCCCGTGACTAACCCAATAAGGGTGTACATTAGGCTATAAAATTATTTCCAAGAGTAAGAATTTCCAGCCTTTAAAAACTGTTGTTCAGTATTCTTTGACCTACAGCACCTGAAAGTCCAACGAGATACCCATTCTAGTTCGTTAATACTATAATTAGGCTTCTCCTATAAGGATAGGAGATTCGGGGTCCCGTGACTAACCCAATAAGGGTGTATATTAGGCTATAAAATTATTTCCAAGAGTAAGAATTTCCAGCCTTTATAAACTGATCTTCAGTATTCTTTGGCCTGCAGCACCTGAAAGTCCAACGAGATACCCATTTTAGTTTGTTAATACTATAATTAGGCTTCTCCTATAAGGATAGGAGATTCGGGGTCCCGTGACTAACCCAATAAGGGTGTACATTAGGCTATAAAATTATTTCCAAGAGTACGAATTTCCGGCCTTTATAAACTGTTGTTCAGTATTCTTTGACCTACAGCACCTGAAAGTCCAACGAGATACCCATTCTAGTTCGTTAATACTATAATTAGGCTTCTCCTATAAGGATAGGAGATTCGGGGTCCCGTGACTAACCCAATAAGGGTGTACATTAGGCTATAAAATTATTTCCAAGAGTAAGAATTTCCAGCCTTTATAAACTGTTTTTCAGTATTCTTTGGCCTGCAGCACCTGAAAGTCCAACGAGATACCCATTTTAGTTTGTTAATACTATAATTAGGCTTCTCCTATAAGGATAGGAGATTCGGGGTCCCGTGACTAACCCAATAAGGGTGTACATTAGGCTATAAAATTATTTCCAAGAGTAAGAATTTCCAGCCTTTATAAACTGTTGTTCAGTATTCTTTGACCTACAGCACCTGAAAGTCCAACGAGATACCCATTCTAGTTCGTTAATACTATAATTCGGCTTCTCCTATAAGGATAGGAGATTCGGGGTCCCGTGACTAACCCAATAAGGGTGTACATTAGGCTATAAAATTATTTCCAAGAGTAAGAATTTCCAGCCTTTATAAACTGTTGTTCAGTATTCTTTGGTCTGCAGCACCTGAAAGTCCAACGAGATACCCATTTTAGTTTGGTAATACTATAATTAGGCTTCTCCCATAAGGATAGGAGATTCGGGGTCCCGTGACTAACCCAATAAGGGTGTACATTTGGCTATAAAATTATTTCCAAGAGTAAGAATTTCCAGCCTTTAAAAACTGTTGTTCAGTATTCTTTGACCTACAGCACCTGAAAGTCCAACGAGATACCCATTCTAGTTCGTTAATACTATAATTAGGCTTCTCCTATAAGGATAGGAGATTCGGGGTCCCGTGACTAACCCAATAAGGGTGTACATTAGGCTATAAAATTATTTCCAAGAGTAAGAATTTCCAGCCTTTATAAACTGTTCTTCAGTATTCTTTGGCCTGCAGCACCTGAAAGTCCAACGAGATACCCATTCTAGTTCGTTAATACTATAATTAGGCTTCTCCTATAAGGATAGGAGATTCGGGGTCCCGTGACTAACCCAATAAGGGTGTACATTAGGCTATAAAATTATTTCCAAGAGTACGAATTTCCGGCCTTTATAAACTGTTGTTCAGTATTCTTTGACCTACAGCACCTGAAAGTCCAACGAGATACCCATTCTAGTTCGTTAATACTATAATTAGGCTTCTCCTATAAGGATAGGAGATTCGGGGTCCCGTGACTAACCCAATTAGGGTGTACATTAGGCTATAAAATTATTTCCAAGAGTAAGAATTTCCAGCCTTTATAAACTGTTGTTCAGTATTCTTTGGCCTGCAGCACCTGAAAGTCCAACGAGATACCCATTTTAGTTTGTTAATACTATAATTAGGCTTCTCCCATAAGGATAGGAGATTCGGGGTCCCGTGACTAACCCAATAAGGGTGTACATTAGGCTATAAAATTATTTCCAAGAGTAAGAATTTCCAGCCTTTAAAAACTGTTGTTCAGTATTCTTTGACCTACAGCACCTGAAAGTCCAACGAGATACCCATTCTAGTTCGTTAATACTATAATTAGGCTTCTCCTATAAGGATAGGAGATTCGGGGTCCCGTGACTAACCCAATAAGGGTGTACATTAGGCTATAAAATTATTTCCAAGAGTAAGAATTTCCAGCCTTTATAAACTGTTCTTCAGTATTCTTTGGCCTGCAGCACCTGAAAGTCCAACGAGATACCCATTTTAGTTTGTTAATACTATAATTAGGCTTCTCCTATAAGGATAGGAGATTCGGGGTCCCGTGACTAACCCAATAAGGGTGTACATTAGGCTATAAAATTATTTCCAAGAGTACGAATTTCCGACCTTTATAAACTGTTGTTCAGTATTCTTTGACCTACAGCACCTGAAAGTCCAACGAGATACCAATTCTAGTTCGTTAATACTATAATTAGGCTTCTCCTATAAGGATAGGAGATTCGGGGTCCCGTGACTAACCCAATAAGGGTGTACATTAGGCTATAAAATTATTTCCATGAGTAAGAATTTCCAGCCTTTATAAACTGTTTTTCAGTATTCTTTGGCCTGCAGCACCTGAAAGTCCAACGAGATACCCATTTTAGTTTGTTAATACTATAATTAGGCTTCTCCTATAAGGATAGGAGATTCGGGGTCCCGTGACTAACCCAATAAGGGTGTACATTAGGCTATAAAATTATTTCCAAGAGTAAGAATTTCCAGCCTTTATAAACTGTTCTTCAGTATTCTTTGGCCTGCAGCACCTGAAAGTCCAACGAGATACCCATTCTAGTTCGTTAATACTATAATTAGGCTTCTCCTATAAGGATAGGAGATTCGGGGTCCCGTGACTAACCCAATAAGGGTGTACATTAGGCTATAAAATTATTTCCAAGAGTACGAATTTCCGGCCTTTATAAACTGTTGTTCAGTATTCTTTGACCTACAGCACCTGAAAGTCCAACGAGATACCCATTCTAGTTCGTTAATACTATAATTAGGCTTCTCCTATAAGGATAGGAGATTCGGGGTCCCGTGACTAACCCAATTAGGGTGTACATTAGGCTATAAAATTATTTCCAAGAGTAAGAATTTCCAGCCTTTATAAACTGTTGTTCAGTATTCTTTGGCCTGCAGCACCTGAAAGTCCAACGAGATACCCATTTTAGTTTGTTAATACTATAATTAGGCTTCTCCCATAAGGATAGGAGATTCGGGGTCCCGTGACTAACCCAATAAGGGTGTACATTAGGCTATAAAATT
The DNA here is from genome assembly GCA_028751855.1 of Ambrosia trifida. Classification (NCBI taxonomy): domain Eukaryota; kingdom Viridiplantae; phylum Streptophyta; class Magnoliopsida; order Asterales; family Asteraceae; genus Ambrosia; species Ambrosia trifida. The sequence continues at coordinate 176,437 of CM054126.1, read as the reverse complement.
ATTTCCAAGAGTAAAATTTCCAGCCTTTAAAAACTGTTGTTCAGTATTCTTTGACCTACAGCACCTGAAAGTCCAACGAGATACCCATTCTAGTTCGTTAATACTATAATTAGGCTTCTCCTATAAGGATAGGAGATTCGGGGTCCCGTGACTAACCCAATAAGGGTGTACATTAGGCTATAAAATTATTTCCAAGAGTAAGAATTTCCAGCCTTTATAAACTGTTCTTCAGTATTCTTTGGCCTGCAGCACCTGAAAGTCCAACGAGATACCCATTTTAGTTTGTTAATACTATAATTAGGCTTCTCCTATAAGGATAGGAGATTCGGGGTCCCGTGACTAACCCAATAAGGGTGTACATTAGGCTATAAAATTATTTCCAAGAGTACGAATTTCCGACCTTTATAAACTGTTGTTCAGTATTCTTTGACCTACAGCACCTGAAAGTCCAACGAGATACCAATTCTAGTTCGTTAATACTATAATTAGGCTTCTCCTATAAGGATAGGAGATTCGGGGTCCCGTGACTAACCCAATAAGGGTGTACATTAGGCTATAAAATTATTTCCATGAGTAAGAATTTCCAGCCTTTATAAACTGTTTTTCAGTATTCTTTGGCCTGCAGCACCTGAAAGTCCAACGAGATACCCATTTTAGTTTGTTAATACTATAATTAGGCTTCTCCTATAAGGATAGGAGATTCGGGGTCCCGTGACTAACCCAATAAGGGTGTACATTAGGCTATAAAATTATTTCCAAGAGTAAGAATTTCCAGCCTTTATAAACTGTTGTTCAGTATTCTTTGGCCTGCAGCACCTGAAAGTCCAACGAGATACCCATTTTAGTTTGTTAATACTATAATTAGGCTTCTCCCATAAGGATAGGAGATTCGGGGTCCCGTGACTAACCCAATAAGGGTGTACATTAGGCTATAAAATTATTTCCAAGAGTAAGAATTTCCAGCCTTTAAAAACTGTTGTTCAGTATTCTTTGACCTACAGCACCTGAAAGTCCAACGAGATACCCATTCTAGTTCGTTAATACTATAATTAGGCTTCTCCTATAAGGATAGGAGATTCGGGGTCCCGTGACTAACCCAATAAGGGTGTACATTAGGCTATAAAATTATTTCCAAGAGTAAGAATTTCCAGCCTTTATAAACTGTTCTTCAGTATTCTTTGGCCTGCAGCACCTGAAAGTCCAACGAGATACCCATTTTAGTTTGTTAATACTATAATTAGGCTTCTCCTATAAGGATAGGAGATTCGGGGTCCCGTGACTAACCCAATAAGGGTGTACATTAGGCTATAAAATTATTTCCAAGAGTACGAATTTCCGGCCTTTATAAACTGTTGTTCAGTATTCTTTGACCTACAGCACCTGAAAGTCCAACGAGATACCCATTCTAGTTCGTTAATACTATAATTAGGCTTCTCCTATAAGGATAGGAGATTCGGGGTCCCGTGACTAACCCAATAAGGGTGTACATTAGGCTATAAAATTATTTCCAAGAGTAAGAATTTCCAGCCTTTATAAACTGTTCTTCAGTATTCTTTGGCCTGCAGCACCTGAAAGTCCAACGAGATACCCATTTTAGTTTGTTAATACTATAATTAGGCTTCTCCTATAAGGATAGGAGATTCGGGGTCCCGTGACTAACCCAATAAGGGTGTACATTAGGCTATAAAATTATTTCCAAGAGTACGAATTTCCGGCCTTTATAAACTGTTGTTCAGTATTCTTTGACCTACAGCACCTGAAAGTCCAACGAGATACCCATTCTAGTTCGTTAATACTATAATTAGGCTTCTCCTATAAGGATAGGAGATTCGGGGTCCCGTGACTAACCCAATAAGGGTGTACATTAGGCTATAAAATTATTTCCAAGAGTAAGAATTTCCAGCCTTTATAAACTGTTTTTCAGTATTCTTTGGCCTGCAGCACCTGAAAGTCCAACGAGATACCCATTTTAGTTTGTTAATACTATAATTAGGCTTCTCCTATAAGGATAGGAGATTCGGGGTCCCGTGACTAACCCAATAAGGGTGTACATTAGGCTATAAAATTATTTCCAAGAGTAAGAATTTCCAGCCTTTATAAACTGTTGTTCAGTATTCTTTGGCCTGCAGCACCTGAAAGTCCAACGAGATACCCATTTTAGTTTGTTAATACTATAATTAGGCTTCTCCCATAAGGATAGGAGATTCGGGGTCCCGTGACTAACCCAATAAGGGTGTACATTAGGCTATAAAATTATTTCCAAGAGTAAGAATTTCCAGCCTTTAAAAACTGTTGTTCAGTATTCTTTGACCTACAGCACCTGTAAGTCCAACGAGATACCCATTCTAGTTCGTTAATACTATAATTAGGCTTCTCCTATAAGGATAGGAGATTCGGGGTCCCGTGACTAACCCAATAAGGGTGTACATTAGGCTATAAAATTATTTCCAAGAGTAAGAATTTCCAGCCTTTATAAACTGTTCTTCAGTATTCTTTGGCCTGCAGCACCTGAAAGTCCAACGAGATACCCATTTTAGTTTGTTAATACTATAATTAGGCTTCTCCTATAAGGATAGGAGATTCGGGGTCCCGTGACTAACCCAATAAGGGTGTACATTAGGCTATAAAATTATTTCCAAGAGTAAGAATTTCCAGCCCTTATAAACTGTTGTTCAGTATTCTTTGAGCTACAGCACCTGAAAGTCCAACGAGATACACATTTTAGGTTGTTAATACTATAATTAGGCTTCTCCTATAAGGATAGGAGATTCGGGGTCCCGTGACTAACCCAATAAGGGTGTACATTAGGCTATAAAATTATTTCCAAGAGTAAGAATTTCCAGACTTTATAAACTGTTGTTCAGTATTCTTTGGCCTGCAGCACCTGAAAGTCCAACGAGATACCCATTTTAGTTTGTTAATACTATAATTAGGCTTCTCCTATAACGATAGGAGATTCGGGGTCCCGTGACTAACCCAATAAGGGTGTACATTAGGCTATAAAATTATTTCCACGAGTAAGAATTTCCAGACTTTATAAACTGTTGTTCAGTATTCTTTGACCTACAGCACCTTAAAGTCCAACGAGATACCCATTTTAGTTTGTTAATACTATAATTAGGCTTCTCCTATAAGGATAGGAGATTCGGGGTCCCGTGACTAACCCAATAAGGGTGTACATTAGGCTATAAAATTATTTCCAAGAGTAAGAATTTCCAGCCTTTATAAACTGTTCTTCAGTATTCTTTGGCCTGCAGCACCTGAAAGTCCAACGAGATACCCATTTTAGTTTGTTAATACTATAATTAGGCTTCTCCTATAAGGATAGGAGATTCGGGGTCCCGTGACTAACCCAATAAGGGTGTACATTAGGCTATAAAATTATTTCCAAGAGTACGAATTTCCGACCTTTATAAACTGTTGTTCAGTATTCTTTGACCTACAGCACCTGAAAGTCCAACGAGATACCCATTCTAGTTCGTTAATACTATAATTAGGCTTCTCCTATAAGGATAGGAGATTCGGGGTCCCGTGACTAACCCAATAAGGGTGTACATTAGGCTATAAAATTATTTCCAAGAGTAAGAATTTCCAGCCTTTATAAACTGTTCTTCAGTATTCTTTGGCCTGCAGCACCTGAAAGTCCAACGAGATACCCATTTTAGTTTGTTAATACTATAATTAGGCTTCTCCTATAAGGATAGGAGATTCGGGGTCCCGTGACTAACCCAATAAGGGTGTACATTAGGCTATAAAATTATTTCCAAGAGTACGAATTTCCGGCCTTTATAAACTGTTGTTCAGTATTCTTTGACCTACAGCACCTGAAAGTCCAACGAGATACCCATTCTAGTTCGTTAATACTATAATTAGGCTTCTCCTATAAGGATAGGAGATTCGGGGTCCCGTGACTAACCCAATAAGGGTGTACATTAGGCTATAAAATTATTTCCAAGAGTAAGAATTTCCAGCCTTTATAAACTGTTCTTCAGTATTCTTTGGCCTGCAGCACCTGAAAGTCCAACGAGATACCCATTTTAGTTTGTTAATACTATAATTAGGCTTCTCCTATAAGGATAGGAGATTCGGGGTCCCGTGACTAACCCAATAAGGGTGTACATTAGGCTATAAAATTATTTCCAAGAGTACGAATTTCCGGCCTTTATAAACTGTTGTTCAGTATTCTTTGACCTACAGCACCTGAAAGTCCAACGAGATACCCATTCTAGTTCGTTAATACTATAATTAGGCTTCTCCTATAAGGATAGGAGATTCGGGGTCCCGTGACTAACCCAATAAGGGTGTACATTAGGCTATAAAATTATTTCCAAGAGTAAGAATTTCCAGCCTTTATAAACTGTTTTTCAGTATTCTTTGGCCTGCAGCACCTGAAAGTCCAACGAGATACCCATTTTAGTTTGTTAATACTATAATTAGGCTTCTCCTATAAGGATAGGAGATTCGGGGTCCCGTGACTAACCCAATAAGGGTGTACATTAGGCTATAAAATTATTTCCAAGAGTAAGAATTTCCAGCCTTTATAAACTGTTGTTCAGTATTCTTTGGCCTGCAGCACCTGAAAGTCCAACGAGATACCCATTTTAGTTTGTTAATACTATAATTAGGCTTCTCCCATAAGGATAGGAGATTCGGGGTCCCGTGACTAACCCAATAAGGGTGTACATTAGGCTATAAAATTATTTCCAAGAGTAAGAATTTCCAGCCTTTAAAAACTGTTGTTCAGTATTCTTTGACCTACAGCACCTGTAAGTCCAACGAGATACCCATTCTAGTTCGTTAATACTATAATTAGGCTTCTCCTATAAGGATAGGAGATTCGGGGTCCCGTGACTAACCCAATAAGGGTGTACATTAGGCTATAAAATTATTTCCAAGAGTAAGAATTTCCAGCCTTTATAAACTGTTCTTCAGTATTCTTTGGCCTGCAGCACCTGAAAGTCCAACGAGATACCCATTTTAGTTTGTTAATACTATAATTAGGCTTCTCCTATAAGGATAGGAGATTCGGGGTCCCGTGACTAACCCAATAAGGGTGTACATTAGGCTATAAAATTATTTCCAAGAGTAAGAATTTCCAGCCCTTATAAACTGTTGTTCAGTATTCTTTGAGCTACAGCACCTGAAAGTCCAACGAGATACACATTTTAGGTTGTTAATACTATAATTAGGCTTCTCCTATAAGGATAGGAGATTCGGGGTCCCGTGACTAACCCAATAAGGGTGTACATTAGGCTATAAAATTATTTCCAAGAGTAAGAATTTCCAGACTTTATAAACTGTTGTTCAGTATTCTTTGGCCTGCAGCACCTGAAAGTCCAACGAGATACCCATTTTAGTTTGTTAATACTATAATTAGGCTTCTCCTATAACGATAGGAGATTCGGGGTCCCGTGACTAACCCAATAAGGGTGTACATTAGGCTATAAAATTATTTCCACGAGTAAGAATTTCCAGACTTTATAAACTGTTGTTCAGTATTCTTTGACCTACAGCACCTTAAAGTCCAACGAGATACCCATTTTAGTTTGTTAATACTATAATTAGGCTTCTCCTATAAGGATAGGAGATTCGGGGTCCCGTGACTAACCCAATAAGGGTGTACATTAGGCTATAAAATTATTTCCAAGAGTAAGAATTTCCAGCCTTTATAAACTGTTCTTCAGTATTCTTTGGCCTGCAGCACCTGAAAGTCCAACGAGATACCCATTTTAGTTTGTTAATACTATAATTAGGCTTCTCCTATAAGGATAGGAGATTCGGGGTCCCGTGACTAACCCAATAAGGGTGTACATTAGGCTATAAAATTATTTCCAAGAGTACGAATTTCCGACCTTTATAAACTGTTGTTCAGTATTCTTTGACCTACAGCACCTGAAAGTCCAACGAGATACCAATTCTAGTTCGTTAATACTATAATTAGGCTTCTCCTATAAGGATAGGAGATTCGGGGTCCCGTGACTAACCCAATAAGGGTGTACATTAGGCTATAAAATTATTTCCATGAGTAAGAATTTCCAGCCTTTATAAACTGTTTTTCAGTATTCTTTGGCCTGCAGCACCTGAAAGTCCAACGAGATACCCATTTTAGTTTGTTAATACTATAATTAGGCTTCTCCTATAAGGATAGGAGATTCGGGGTCCCGTGACTAACCCAATAAGGGTGTACATTAGGCTATAAAATTATTTCCAAGAGTAAGAATTTCCAGCCTTTATAAACTGTTGTTCAGTATTCTTTGGCCTGCAGCACCTGAAAGTCCAACGAGATACCCATTTTAGTTTGTTAATACTATAATTAGGCTTCTCCCATAAGGATAGGAGATTCGGGGTCCCGTGACTAACCCAATAAGGGTGTACATTAGGCTATAAAATTATTTCCAAGAGTAAGAATTTCCAGCCTTTAAAAACTGTTGTTCAGTATTCTTTGACCTACAGCACCTGAAAGTCCAACGAGATACCCATTCTAGTTCGTTAATACTATAATTAGGCTTCTCCTATAAGGATAGGAGATTCGGGGTCCCGTGACTAACCCAATAAGGGTGTACATTAGGCTATAAAATTATTTCCAAGAGTAAGAATTTCCAGCCTTTATAAACTGTTCTTCAGTATTCTTTGGCCTGCAGCACCTGAAAGTCCAACGAGATACCCATTTTAGTTTGTTAATACTATAATTAGGCTTCTCCTATAAGGATAGGAGATTCGGGGTCCCGTGACTAACCCAATAAGGGTGTACATTAGGCTATAAAATTATTTCCAAGAGTACGAATTTCCGGCCTTTATAAACTGTTGTTCAGTATTCTTTGACCTACAGCACCTGAAAGTCCAACGAGATACCCATTCTAGTTCGTTAATACTATAATTAGGCTTCTCCTATAAGGATAGGAGATTCGGGGTCCCGTGACTAACCCAATAAGGGTGTACATTAGGCTATAAAATTATTTCCAAGAGTAAGAATTTCCAGCCTTTATAAACTGTTCTTCAGTATTCTTTGGCCTGCAGCACCTGAAAGTCCAACGAGATACCCATTTTAGTTTGTTAATACTATAATTAGGCTTCTCCTATAAGGATAGGAGATTCGGGGTCCCGTGACTAACCCAATAAGGGTGTACATTAGGCTATAAAATTATTTCCAAGAGTACGAATTTCCGGCCTTTATAAACTGTTGTTCAGTATTCTTTGACCTACAGCACCTGAAAGTCCAACGAGATACCCATTCTAGTTCGTTAATACTATAATTAGGCTTCTCCTATAAGGATAGGAGATTCGGGGTCCCGTGACTAACCCAATAAGGGTGTACATTAGGCTATAAAATTATTTCCAAGAGTAAGAATTTCCAGCCTTTATAAACTGTTTTTCAGTATTCTTTGGCCTGCAGCACCTGAAAGTCCAACGAGATACCCATTTTAGTTTGTTAATACTATAATTAGGCTTCTCCTATAAGGATAGGAGATTCGGGGTCCCGTGACTAACCCAATAAGGGTGTACATTAGGCTATAAAATTATTTCCAAGAGTAAGAATTTCCAGCCTTTATAAACTGTTGTTCAGTATTCTTTGGCCTGCAGCACCTGAAAGTCCAACGAGATACCCATTTTAGTTTGTTAATACTATAATTAGGCTTCTCCCATAAGGATAGGAGATTCGGGGTCCCGTGACTAACCCAATAAGGGTGTACATTAGGCTATAAAATTATTTCCAAGAGTAAGAATTTCCAGCCTTTAAAAACTGTTGTTCAGTATTCTTTGACCTACAGCACCTGTAAGTCCAACGAGATACCCATTCTAGTTCGTTAATACTATAATTAGGCTTCTCCTATAAGGATAGGAGATTCGGGGTCCCGTGACTAACCCAATAAGGGTGTACATTAGGCTATAAAATTATTTCCAAGAGTAAGAATTTCCAGCCTTTATAAACTGTTCTTCAGTATTCTTTGGCCTGCAGCACCTGAAAGTCCAACGAGATACCCATTTTAGTTTGTTAATACTATAATTAGGCTTCTCCTATAAGGATAGGAGATTCGGGGTCCCGTGACTAACCCAATAAGGGTGTACATTAGGCTATAAAATTATTTCCAAGAGTAAGAATTTCCAGCCCTTATAAACTGTTGTTCAGTATTCTTTGAGCTACAGCACCTGAAAGTCCAACGAGATACACATTTTAGGTTGTTAATACTATAATTAGGCTTCTCCTATAAGGATAGGAGATTCGGGGTCCCGTGACTAACCCAATAAGGGTGTACATTAGGCTATAAAATTATTTCCAAGAGTAAGAATTTCCAGACTTTATAAACTGTTGTTCAGTATTCTTTGGCCTGCAGCACCTGAAAGTCCAACGAGATACCCATTTTAGTTTGTTAATACTATAATTAGGCTTCTCCTATAACGATAGGAGATTCGGGGTCCCGTGACTAACCCAATAAGGGTGTACATTAGGCTATAAAATTATTTCCACGAGTAAGAATTTCCAGACTTTATAAACTGTTGTTCAGTATTCTTTGACCTACAGCACCTTAAAGTCCAACGAGATACCCATTTTAGTTTGTTAATACTATAATTAGGCTTCTCCTATAAGGATAGGAGATTCGGGGTCCCGTGACTAACCCAATAAGGGTGTACATTAGGCTATAAAATTATTTCCAAGAGTAAGAATTTCCAGCCTTTATAAACTGTTCTTCAGTATTCTTTGACCTGCAGCACCTGAAAGTCCAACGAGATACCCATTCTAGTTTGTTAATACTATAATTAGGCTTCTCCTATAAGGATAGGAGATTCGGGGTCCCGTGACTAACCCAATAAGGGTGTACATTAGGCTATAAAATTATTTCCAAGAGTAAGAATTTCCAGCCCTTATAAACTGTTGTTCAGTATTCTTTGACCTACAGCACCTGAAAGTCCAACGAGATACCCATTCTAGTTTGTTAATACTATAATTAGGCTTCTCCTATAAGGATAGGAGATTCGGGGTCCCGTGACTAACCCAATAAGGGTGTACATTAGGCTATTAAATTATTTCCAAGAGTAAGAATTTCCAGCCTTTATAAACTGTTGTTCAGTATTCTTTGGCCTGCAGCACCTGAAAGTCCAACGAGATACCCATTTTAGTTTGTTAATACTATAATTAGGCTTCTCCCATAAGGATAGGAGATTCGGTGTCCCGTGACTAACCCAATAAGGGTGTACATTAGGCTATAAAATTATTTCCAAGAGTAAGAATTTCCGGCCTTTATAAACTGTTCTTCAGTATTCTTTGACCTACAGCACCTGAAAGTCCAACGAGATACCCATTCTAGTTTGTTAATACTATAATTAGGCTTCTCCTATAAGGATAGGAGATTCGGGGTCCCGTGACTAACCCAATAAGGGTGTACATTAGGCTATTAAATTATTTCCAAGAGTAAGAATTTCCAGACTTTATAAACTGTTGTTCAGTATTCTTTGGCCTGCAGCACCTGAAAGTCCAACGAGATACCCATTTTAGTTTGTTAATACTATAATTAGGCTTCTCCTATAACGATAGGAGATTCGGGGTCCCGTGACTAACCCAATAAGGGTGTACATTAGGCTATAAAATTATTTCCACGAGTAAGAATTTCCAGACTTTATAAACTGTTGTTCAGTATTCTTTGACCTACAGCACCTTAAAGTCCAACGAGATACCCATTTTAGTTTGTTAATACTATAATTAGGCTTCTCCTATAAGGATAGGAGATTCGGGGTCCCGTGACTAACCCAATAAGGGTGTACATTAGGCTATAAAATTATTTCCAAGAGTAAGAATTTCCAGCCTTTATAAACTGTTCTTCAGTATTCTTTGACCTACAGCACCTGAAAGTCCAACGAGATACCCATTCTAGTTTGTTAATACTATAATTAGGCTTCTCCTATAAGGATAGGAGATTCGGGGTCCCGTGACTAACCCAATAAGGGTGTACATTAGGCTATAAAATTATTTCCAAGAGTAAGAATTTCCAGCCCTTATAAACTGTTGTTCAGTATTCTTTGACCTACAGCACCTGAAAGTCCAACGAGATACCCATTCTAGTTTGTTAATACTATAATTAGGCTTCTCCTATAAGGATAGGAGATTCGGGGTCCCGTGACTAACCCAATAAGGGTGTACATTAGGCTATTAAATTATTTCCAAGAGTAAGAATTTCCAGCCTTTATAAACTGTTGTTCAGTATTCTTTGGCCTGCAGCACCTGAAAGTCCAACGAGATACCCATTTTAGTTTGTTAATACTATAATTAGGCTTCTCCCATAAGGATAGGAGATTCGGTGTCCCGTGACTAACCCAATAAGGGTGTACATTAGGCTATTAAATTATTTCCAAGAGTAAGAATTTCCAGACTTTATAAACTGTTGTTCAGTATTCTTTGGCCTGCAGCACCTGAAAGTCCAACGAGATACCCATTTTAGTTTGTTAATACTATAATTAGGCTTCTCCTATAACGATAGGAGATTCGGGGTCCCGTGACTAACCCAATAAGGGTGTACATTAGGCTATAAAATTATTTCCACGAGTAAGAATTTCCAGACTTTATAAACTGTTGTTCAGTATTCTTTGACCTACAGCACCTTAAAGTCCAACGAGATACCCATTTTAGTTTGTTAATACTATAATTAGGCTTCTCCTATAAGGATAGGAGATTCGGGGTCCCGTGACTAACCCAATAAGGGTGTACATTAGGCTATAAAATTATTTCCAAGAGTAAGAATTTCCAGCCTTTATAAACTGTTCTTCAGTATTCTTTGACCTACAGCACCTGAAAGTCCAACGAGATACCCATTCTAGTTTGTTAATACTATAATTAGGCTTCTCCTATAAGGATAGGAGATTCGGGGTCCCGTGACTAACCCAATAAGGGTGTACATTAGGCTATAAAATTATTTCCAAGAGTAAGAATTTCCAGCCCTTATAAACTGTTGTTCAGTATTCTTTGACCTACAGCACCTGAAAGTCCAACGAGATACCCATTCTAGTTTGTTAATACTATAATTAGGCTTCTCCTATAAGGATAGGAGATTCGGGGTCCCGTGACTAACCCAATAAGGGTGTACATTAGGCTATTAAATTATTTCCAAGAGTAAGAATTTCCAGCCTTTATAAACTGTTGTTCAGTATTCTTTGGCCTGCAGCACCTGAAAGTCCAACGAGATACCCATTTTAGTTTGTTAATACTATAATTAGGCTTCTCCCATAAGGATAGGAGATTCGGTGTCCCGTGACTAACCCAATAAGGGTGTACATTAGGCTATAAAATTATTTCCAAGAGTAAGAATTTCCGGCCTTTATAAACTGTTCTTCAGTATTCTTTGACCTACAGCACCTGAAAGTCCAACGAGATACCCATTCTAGTTTGTTAATACTATAATTAGGCTTCTCCTATAAGGATAGGAGATTCGGGGTCCCGTGACTAACCCAATAAGGGTGTACATTAGGCTATTAAATTATTTCCAAGAGTAAGAATTTCCAGACTTTATAAACTGTTGTTCAGTATTCTTTGGCCTGCAGCACCTGAAAGTCCAACGAGATACCCATTTTAGTTTGTTAATACTATAATTAGGCTTCTCCTATAACGATAGGAGATTCGGGGTCCCGTGACTAACCCAATAAGGGTGTACATTAGGCTATAAAATTATTTCCACGAGTAAGAATTTCCAGACTTTATAAACTGTTGTTCAGTATTCTTTGACCTACAGCACCTTAAAGTCCAACGAGATACCCATTTTAGTTTGTTAATACTATAATTAGGCTTCTCCTATAAGGATAGGAGATTCGGGGTCCCGTGACTAACCCAATAAGGGTGTACATTAGGCTATAAAATTATTTCCAAGAGTAAGAATTTCCAGCCTTTATAAACTGTTCTTCAGTATTCTTTGACCTACAGCACCTGAAAGTCCAACGAGATACCCATTCTAGTTTGTTAATACTATAATTAGGCTTCTCCTATAAGGATAGGAGATTCGGGGTCCCGTGACTAACCCAATAAGGGTGTACATTAGGCTATAAAATTATTTCCAAGAGTAAGAATTTCCAGCCCTTATAAACTGTTGTTCAGTATTCTTTGACCTACAGCACCTGAAAGTCCAACGAGATACCCATTCTAGTTTGTTAATACTATAATTAGGCTTCTCCTATAAGGATAGGAGATTCGGGGTCCCGTGACTAACCCAATAAGGGTGTACATTAGGCTATTAAATTATTTCCAAGAGTAAGAATTTCCAGCCTTTATAAACTGTTGTTCAGTATTCTTTGGCCTGCAGCACCTGAAAGTCCAACGAGATACCCATTTTAGTTTGTTAATACTATAATTAGGCTTCTCCTATAAGGATAGGAGATTCGGGGTCCCGTGACTAACCCAATAAGGGTGTACATTAGGCTATTAAATTATTTCCAAGAGTAAGAATTTCCAGACTTTATAAACTGTTGTTCAGTATTCTTTGGCCTGCAGCACCTGAAAGTCCAACGAGATACCCATTTTAGTTTGTTAATACTATAATTAGGCTTCTCCTATAACGATAGGAGATTCGGGGTCCCGTGACTAACCCAATAAGGGTGTACATTAGGCTATAAAATTATTTCCACGAGTAAGAATTTCCAGACTTTATAAACTGTTGTTCAGTATTCTTTGACCTACAGCACCTTAAAGTCCAACGAGATACCCATTTTAGTTTGTTAATACTATAATTAGGCTTCTCCTATAAGGATAGGAGATTCGGGGTCCCGTGACTAACCCAATAAGGGTGTACATTAGGCTATAAAATTATTTCCAAGAGTAAGAATTTCCAGCCTTTATAAACTGTTCTTCAGTATTCTTTGACCTACAGCACCTGAAAGTCCAACGAGATACCCATTCTAGTTTGTTAATACTATAATTAGGCTTCTCCTATAAGGATAGGAGATTCGGGGTCCCGTGACTAACCCAATAAGGGTGTACATTAGGCTATAAAATTATTTCCAAGAGTAAGAATTTCCAGCCCTTATAAACTGTTGTTCAGTATTCTTTGACCTACAGCACCTGAAAGTCCAACGAGATACCCATTCTAGTTTGTTAATACTATAATTAGGCTTCTCCTATAAGGATAGGAGATTCGGGGTCCCGTGACTAACCCAATAAGGGTGTACATTAGGCTATTAAATTATTTCCAAGAGTAAGAATTTCCAGCCTTTATAAACTGTTGTTCAGTATTCTTTGGCCTGCAGCACCTGAAAGTCCAACGAGATACCCATTTTAGTTTGTTAATACTATAATTAGGCTTCTCCCATAAGGATAGGAGATTCGGTGTCCCGTGACTAACCCAATAAGGGTGTACATTAGGCTATAAAATTATTTCCAAGAGTAAGAATTTCCGGCCTTTATAAACTGTTCTTCAGTATTCTTTGACCTACAGCACCTGAAAGTCCAACGAGATACCCATTCTAGTTTGTTAATACTATAATTAGGCTTCTCCTATAAGGATAGGAGATTCGGGGTCCCGTGACTAACCCAATAAGGGTGTACATTAGGCTATAAAATTATTTCCAAGAGTAAGAATTTCCGGCCTTTATAAACTGTTCTTCAGTATTCTTTGACCTACAGCACCTGAAAGTCCAACGAGATACCCATTCTAGTTTTTTAATACTATAATTAGGCTTCTCCTATAAGGATAGGAGATTCGGGGTCCGGTGACTAACCCAATAAGGGTGTACATTAGGCTATAAAATTATTTCCAAGAGTAAGAATTTCCAGCCCTTATAAACTGTTGTTCAGTATTCTTTGACCTACAGCACCTGAAAGTCCAACGAGATACCCATTCTAGTTTGTTAATACTATAATTAGGCTTCTCCTATAAGGATAGGAGATTCGGGGTCCCGTGACTAACCCAATAAGGGTGTACATTAGGCTATAAAATTATTTCCAAGAGTAAGAATTTCCAGCCTTTATAAACTGTTGTTCAGTATTCTTTGACCTACAGCACCTGAAAGTCCATCGAGATACCCATTTTAGTTTGTTAATACTATAATTAGGCTTCTCCTATAAGGATAGGAGATTCGGGGTCCCGTGACTAACCCAATAAGGGTGTACATTAGGCTATAAAATTATTTCCAAGAGTAAGAATTTCCAGCCTTTATAAACTGTTCTTCAGTATTCTTTGACCTACAGCACCTGAAAGTCCAACGAGATACCCATTCTAGTTTGTTAATACTATAATTAGGCTTCTCCTATAAGGATAGAAGATTCGGGGTCCCGTGACTAACCCAATAAGGGTGTACATTAGGCTATAAAATTATTTCCAAGAGTAAGAATTTCCAGCCCTTATAAACTGTTGTTCAGTATTCTTTGACCTACAGCACCTGAAAGTCCAACGAGATACCCATTTTAGTTTGTTAATACTATAATTAGGCTTCTCCTATAAGGATAGGAGATTCGGGGTACCGTGACTAACCCAATAAGGGTGTACATTAGGCTATAAAATTATTTCCAAGAGTAAGAATTTCCAGCCTTTATAAACTGTTCTTCAGTATTCTTTGACCTACAGCACCTGAAAGTCCAACGAGATACCCATTCTAGTTTCTTAATACTATAATTAGGCTTCTCCTATAAGGATAGGAGATTCGGGGTCCCGTGACTAACCCAATAAGGGTGTACATTAGGCTATAAAATTATTTCCAAGAGTAAGAATTTCCGGCCTTTATAAACTGTTGTTCAGTATTCTTTGACCTACAGCACCTGAAAGTCCAACGAGATACCCATTCTAGTTCGTTAATACTATAATTAGGCTTCTCCTATAAGGATAGGAGATTCGGGGTCCCGTGACTAACCCAATAAGGGTGTACATTAGTCTATAAAATTATTTCCAAGAGTAAGAATTTCCAGCCTTTATAAACTGTTTTTCAGTATTCTTTGGCCTGCAGCACCTAAAAGTCCAACGAGATACCCATTTTAGTTTGTTAATACTATAATTAGGCTTCTCCTATAAGGATAGGAGATTCGGGGTCCCGTGACTAACCCAATAAGGGTGTACATTAGGCTATAAAATTATTTCCAAGAGTAAGAATTTCCAGCCTTTATAAACTGTTGTTCAGTATTCTTTGGCCTGCAGCACCTGAAAGTCCAACAAGATACCCATTTTAGTTTGTTAATACTATAATTAGGCTTCTCCCATAAGGATAGGAGATTCGGGGTCCCGTGACTAACCCAATAAGGGTGTACATTAGGCTATAAAATTATTTCCAAGAGTAAGAATTTCCAGCCCTTATAAACTGTTGTTCAGTATTCTTTGAGCTACAGCACCTGAAAGTCCAACGAGATACACATTTTAGGTTGTTAATACTATAATTAGGCTTCTCCTATAAGGATAGGAGATTCGGGGTCCCGTGACTAACCCAATAAGGGTGTACATTAGGCTATAAAATTATTTCCAAGAGTAAGAATTTCCAGACTTTATAAACTGTTGTTCAGTATTCTTTGGCCTGCAACACCTGAAAGTCCAACGAGATACCCATTTTAGTTTGTTAATACTATAATTAGGCTTCTCCTATAACGATAGGAGATTCGGGGTCCCGTGACTAACCCAATAAGGGTGTACATTAGGCTATAAAATTATTTCCACGAGTAAGAATTTCCAGACTTTATAAACTGTTGTTCAGTATTCTTTGACCTACAGCACCTTAAAGTCCAACGAGATACCCATTTTAGTTTGTTAATACTATAATTAGGCTTCTCCTATAAGGATAGGAGATTCGGGGTCCCGTGACTAACCCAATAAGGGTGTACATTAGGCTATAAAATTATTTCCAAGAGTAAGAATTTCCAGCCTTTATAAACTGTTCTTCAGTATTCTTTGACCTACAGCACCTGAAAGTCCAACGAGATACCCATTCTAGTTTGTTAATACTATAATTAGGCTTCTCCTATAAGGATAGGAGATTCGGGGTCCCGTGACTAACCCAATAAGGGTGTACATTAGGCTATAAAATTATTTCCAAGAGTAAGAATTTCCAGCCCTTATAAACTGTTGTTCAGTATTCTTTGACCTACAGCACCTGAAAATCCAACGAGATACCCATTGTAGTTTGTTAATACTATAATTAGGCTTCTCCTATAAGGATAGGAGATTCGGGGTCCCGTGACTAACCCAATAAGGGTGTACATTAGGCTATTAAATTATTTCCAAGAGTAAGAATTTCCAGCCTTTATAAACTGTTGTTCAGTATTCTTTGGCCTGCAGCACCTGAAAGTCCAACGAGATACCCATTTTAGTTTGTTAATACTATAATTAGGCTTCTCCCATAAGGATAGGAGATTCGGGGTCCCGTGACTAACCCAATAAGGGTGTACATTAGGCTATAAAATTATTTCCAAGAGTAAGAATTTCCAGCCCTTATAAACTGTTGTTCAGTATTCTTTGAGCTACAGCACCTGAAAGTCCAACGAGATACACATTTTAGGTTGTTAATACTATAATTAGGCTTCTCCTATAAGGATAGGAGATTCGGGGTCCCGTGACTAACCCAATAAGGGTGTACATTAGGCTATAAAATTATTTCCAAGAGTAAGAATTTCCAGACTTTATAAACTGTTGTTCAGTATTCTTTGGCCTGCAGCACCTGAAAGTCCAACGAGATACCCATTTTAGTTTGTTAATACTATAATTAGGCTTCTCCTATAACGATAGGAGATTCGGGGTCCCGTGACTAACCCAATAAGGGTGTACATTAGGCTATAAAATTATTTCCACGAGTAAGAATTTCCAGACTTTATAAACTGTTGTTCAGTATTCTTTGACCTACAGCACCTTAAAGTCCAACGAGATACCCATTTTAGTTTGTTAATACTATAATTAGGCTTCTCCTATAAGGATAGGAGATTCGGGGTCCCGTGACTAACCCAATAAGGGTGTACATTAGGCTATAAAATTATTTCCAAGAGTAAGAATTTCCAGCCTTTATAAACTGTTCTTCAGTATTCTTTGACCTACAGCACCTGAAAGTCCAACGAGATACCCATTCTAGTTTGTTAATACTATAATTAGGCTTCTCCTATAAGGATAGGAGATTCGGGGTCCCGTGACTAACCCAATAAGGGTGTACATTAGGCTATAAAATTATTTCCAAGAGTAAGAATTTCCAGCCCTTATAAACTGTTGTTCAGTATTCTTTGACCTACAGCACCTGAAAATCCAACGAGATACCCATTCTAGTTTGTTAATACTATAATTAGGCTTCTCCTATAAGGATAGGAGATTCGGGGTCCCGTGACTAACCCAATAAGGGTGTACATTAGGCTATTAAATTATTTCCAAGAGTAAGAATTTCCAGCCTTTATAAACTGTTGTTCAGTATTCTTTGGCCTGCAGCACCTGAAAGTCCAACGAGATACCCATTTTAGTTTGTTAATACTATAATTAGGCTTCTCCCATAAGGATAGGAGATTCGGTGTCCCGTGACTAACCCAATAAGGGTGTACATTAGGCTATAAAATTATTTCCAAGAGTAAGAATTTCCGGCCTTTATAAACTGTTCTTCAGTATTCTTTGACCTACAGCACCTGAAAGTCCAACGAGATACCCATTCTAGTTTGTTAATACTATAATTAGGCTTCTCCTATAAGGATAGGAGATTCGGGGTCCCGTGACTAACCCAATAAGGGTGTACATTAGGCTATAAAATTATTTCCAAGAGTAAGAATTTCCGGCCTTTATAAACTGTTCTTCAGTATTCTTTGACCTACAGCACCTGAAAGTCCAACGAGATACCCATTCTAGTTTTTTAATACTATAATTAGGCTTCTCCTATAAGGATAGGAGATTCGGGGTCCGGTGACTAACCCAATAAGGGTGTACATTAGGCTATAAAATTATTTCCAAGAGTAAGAATTTCCAGCCCTTATAAACTGTTGTTCAGTATTCTTTGACCTACAGCACCTGAAAGTCCAACGAGATACCCATTCTAGTTTGTTAATACTATAATTAGGCTTCTCCTATAAGGATAGGAGATTCGGGGTCCCGTGACTAACCCAATAAGGGTGTACATTAGGCTATAAAATTATTTCCAAGAGTAAGAATTTCCAGCCTTTATAAACTGTTGTTCAGTATTCTTTGACCTACAGCACCTGAAAGTCCATCGAGATACCCATTTTAGTTTGTTAATACTATAATTAGGCTTCTCCTATAAGGATAGGAGATTCGGGGTCCCGTGACTAACCCAATAAGGCTGTACATTAGGCTATAAAATTATTTCCAAGAGTAAGAATTTCCAGCCTTTATAAACTGTTCTTCAGTATTCTTTGACCTACAGCACCTGAAAGTCCAACGAGATACCCATTCTAGTTTGTTAATACTATAATTAGGCTTCTCCTATAAGGATAGGAGATTCGGGGTCCCGTGACTAACCCAATAAGGGTGTACATTAGGCTATAAAATTATTTCCAAGAGTAAGAATTTCCGGCCTTTATAAACTGTTCTTCAGTATTCTTTGACCTACAGCACCTGAAAGTCCAACGAGATACCCATTCTAGTTTTTTAATACTATAATTAGGCTTCTCCTATAAGGATAGGAGATTCGGGGTCCGGTGACTAACCCAATAAGGGTGTACATTAGGCTATAAAATTATTTCCAAGAGTAAGAATTTCCAGCCCTTATAAACTGTTGTTCAGTATTCTTTGACCTACAGCACCTGAAAGTCCAACGAGATACCCATTCTAGTTTGTTAATACTATAATTAGGCTTCTCCTATAAGGATAGGAGATTCGGGGTCCCGTGACTAACCCAATAAGGGTGTACATTAGGCTATAAAATTATTTCCAAGAGTAAGAATTTCCAGCCTTTATAAACTGTTGTTCAGTATTCTTTGACCTACAGCACCTGAAAGTCCATCGAGATACCCATTTTAGTTTGTTAATACTATAATTAGGCTTCTCCTATAAGGATAGGAGATTCGGGGTCCCGTGACTAACCCAATAAGGCTGTACATTAGGCTATAAAATTATTTCCAAGAGTAAGAATTTCCAGCCTTTATAAACTGTTCTTCAGTATTATTTGACCTACAGCACCTGAAAGTCCAACGAGATACCCATTCTAGTTTGTTAATACTATAATTAGGCTTCTCCTATAAGGATAGGAGATTCGGGGTCCCGTGACTAACCCAATAAGGGTGTACATTAGGCTATAAAATTATTTCCAAGAGTAAGAATTTCCAGCCCTTATAAACTGTTGTTCAGTATTCTTTGACCTACAGCACCTGAAAGTCCAACGAGATACCCATTTTAGTTTGTTAATACTATAATTAGGCTTCTCCTATAAGGATAGGAGATTCGGGGTACCGTGACTAACCCAATAAGGGTGTACATTAGGCTATAAAATTATTTCCAAGAGTAAGAATTTCCAGCCTTTATAAACTGTTCTTCAGTATTCTTTGACCTACAGCACCTGAAAGTCCAACGAGATACCCATTCTAGTTTCTTAATACTATAATTAGGCTTCTCCTATAAGGATAGGAGATTCGGGGTCCCGTGACTAACCCAATAAGGGTGTACATTAGGCTATAAAATTATTTCCAAGAGTAAGAATTTCCGGCCTTTATAAACTGTTGTTCAGTATTCTTTGACCTGCAGCACCTGAAAGTCCAACGAGATACCCATTTTAGTTTGTTAATACTATAATTAGGCTTCTCCTATAAGGATAGGAGATTCGGGGTCCCGTGACTAACCCAATAAGGGTGTACATTAGGCTATAAAATTATTTCCAAGAGTAAGAATTTCCAGCCCTTATAAACTGTTGTTCAGTATTCTTTGACCTACAGCACCTGAAAGTCCAACGAGATACACATTTTAGGTTGTTAATACTATAATTAGGCTTCTCCTATAAGGATAGGAGATTCGGGGTCCCGTGACTAACCCAATAAGGGTGTACATTAGGCTATAAAATTATTTCCAAGAGTAAGAATTTCCAGCCCTTATAAACTGTTGATCAGTATTCTTTGACCTACAGCACCTTAAAGTCCAACGAGATACCCATTCTAGTTTGTTAATACTATAATTAGGCTTCTCCTATAAGGATAGGAGATTCGGGGTCCCGTGACTAACCCAATAAGGGTGTACATTAGGCTATAAAATTATTTCCAAGAGTAAGAATTTCCAGCCTTTATAAACTGTTGTTCAGTATTCTTTGGCCTGCAGCACCTGAAAGTCCAATGAGATACCCATTTTAGTTTGTTAATACTATAATTAGGCTTCTCCTATAAGGATAGGAGATTCGGGGTCCCGTGACTAACCCAATAAGGGTGTACATTAGGCTATAAAATTATTTCCAAGAGTAAGAATTTCCAGCCTTTATAAACTGTTCTTCAGTATTCTTTGACCTACAGCACCTGAAAGTCCAACGAGATACCCATTCTAGTTTCTTAATACTATAATTAGGCTTCTCCTATAAGGATAGGAGATTCGGGGTCCCGTGACTAACCCAATAAGGGTGTACATTAGGCTATAAAATTATTTCCAAGAGTATGAATTTCCGGCCTTTATAAACTGTTGTTCAGTATTCTTTGACCTGCAGCACCTGAAAGTCCAACGAGATACCCATTTTAGTTTGTTAATACTATAATTAGGCTTCTCCTATAAGGATAGGAGATTCGGGGTCCCGTGACTAACCCAATAAGGGTGTACATTAGGCTATAAAATTATTTCCAAGAGTAAGATTTTCCAGCCCTTATAAACTGTTGTTCAGTATTCTTTGACCTACAGCACCTGAAAGTCCAACGAGATACACATTTTAGGTTGTTAATACTATAATTAGGCTTCTCCTATAAGGATAGGAGATTCGGGGTCCCGTGACTAACCCAATAAGGGTGTACATTAGGCTATAAAATTATTTCCAAGAGTAAGAATTTCCAGCCCTTATAAACTGTTGATCAGTATTCTTTGACCTACAGCACCTTAAAGTCCAACGAGATACCCATTCTAGTTTGTTAATACTATAATTAGGCTTCTCCTATAAGGATAGGAGATTCGGGGTCCCGTGACTAACCCAATAAGGGTGTACATTAGGCTATAAAATTATTTCCAAGAGTAAGAATTTCCAGGCTTTATAAACTGTTGTTCAGTATTCTTTGGCCTGCAGCACCTGAAAGTCCAATGAGATACCCATTTTAGTTTGTTAATACTATAATTAGGCTTCTCCTATAAGGATAGGAGATTCGGGGTCCCGTGACTAACCCAATAAGGGTGTACATTAGGCTATAAAATTATTTCCAAGAGTAAGAATTTCCAGCCTTTATAAACTGTTCTTCAGTATTCTTTGACCTACAGCACCTGAAAGTCCAACGAGATACCCATTCTAGTTTCTTAATACTATAATTAGGCTTCTCCTATAAGGATAGGAGATTCGGGGTCCCGTGACTAACCCAATAAGGGTGTACATTAGGCTATAAAATTATTTCCAAGAGTATGAATTTCCGGCCTTTATAAACTGTTGTTCAGTATTCTTTGACCTGCAGCACCTGAAAGTCCAACGAGATACCCATTTTAGTTTGTTAATACTATAATTAGGCTTCTCCTATAAGGATAGGAGATTCGGGGTCCCGTGACTAACCCAATAAGGGTGTACATTAGGCTATAAAATTATTTCCAAGAGTAAGAATTTCCAGCCCTTATAAACTGTTGTTCAGTATTCTTTGACCTACAGCACCTGAAAGTCCAACGAGATACACATTTTAGGTTGTTAATACTATAATTAGGCTTCTCCTATAAGGATAGGAGATTCGGGGTCCCGTGACTAACCCAATAAGGGTGTACATTAGGCTATAAAATTATTTCCAAGAGTAAGAATTTCCAGCCTTTATAAACTGTTGTTCAGTATTCTTTGACCTACAGCACCTGAAAGTCCAACGAGATACCCATTTTAGTTTGTTAATACTATAATTAGGCTTCTCCTATAAGGATAGGAGATTCGGGGTACCGTGACTAACCCAATAAGGGTGTACATTAGGCTATAAAATTATTTCCAAGAGTAAGAATTTCCAGCCTTTATAAACTGTTCTTCAGTATTCTTTGACCTACAGCACCTGAAAGTCCAACGAGATACCCATTCTAGTTTCTTAATACTATAATTAGGCTTCTCCTATAAGGATAGGAGATTCGGGGTCCCGTGACTAACCCAATAAGGGTGTACATTAGGCTATAAAATTATTTCCAAGAGTAAGAATTTCCGGCCTTTATAAACTGTTGTTCAGTATTCTTTGACCTGCAGCACCTGAAAGTCCAACGAGATACCCATTTTAGTTTGTTAATACTATAATTAGGCTTCTCCTATAAGGATAGGAGATTCGGGGTCCCGTGACTAACCCAATAAGGGTGTACATTAGGCTATAAAATTATTTCCAAGAGTAAGAATTTCCAGCCCTTATAAACTGTTGTTCAGTATTCTTTGACCTACAGCACCTGAAAGTCCAACGAGATACACATTTTAGGTTGTTAATACTATAATTAGGCTTCTCCTATAAGGATAGGAGATTCGGGGTCCCGTGACTAACCCAATAAGGGTGTACATTAGGCTATAAAATTATTTCCAAGAGTAAGAATTTCCAGCCTTTATAAACTGTTGTTCAGTATTCTTTGACCTACGGCACCTGAAAGTCCAACGAGATACCCATTTTAGTTTGTTAATACTATAATTAGGCTTCTCCTATAAGGATAGGAGATTCGGGGTCCCGTGACTAACCCAATAAGGGTGTACATTAGGCTATAAAATTATTTCCAAGAGTAAGAATTTCCAGCCCTTATAAACTGTTGTTCAGTATTCTTTGACCTACAGCACCTGAAAGTCCAACGAGATACACATTTTAGGTTGTTAATACTATAATTAGGCTTCTCCTATAAGGATAGGAGATTCGGGGTCCCGTGACTAACCCAATAAGGGTGTACATTAGGCTATAAAATTATTTCCAAGAGTAAGAATTTCCAGCCTTTATAAACTGTTGTTCAGTATTCTTTGACCTACGGCACCTGAAAGTCCAACGAGATACCCATTTTAGTTTGTTAATACTATAATTAGGCTTCTCCTATAAGGATAGGAGATTCGGGGTCCCGTGACTAACCCAATAAGGGTGTACATTAGGCTATAAAATTATTTCCAAGAGTAAGAATTTCCAGCCCTTATAAACTGTTGATCAGTATTCTTTGACCTACAGCACCTTAAAGTCCAACGAGATACCCATTCTAGTTTGTTAATACTATAATTAGGCTTCTCCTATAAGGATAGGAGATTCGGGGTCCCGTGACTAACCCAATAAGGGTGTACATTAGGCTATAAAATTATTTCCAAGAGTAAGAATTTCCAGCCTTTATAAACTGTTGTTCAGTATTCTTTGGCCTGCAGCACCTGAAAGTCCAATGAGATACCCATTTTAGTTTGTTAATACTATAATTAGGCTTCTCCTATAAGGATAGGAGATTCGGGGTCCCGTGACTAACCCAATAAGGGTGTACATTAGGCTATAAAATTATTTCCAAGAGTAAGAATTTCCAGCCCTTATAAACTGTTGATCAGTATTCTTTGACCTACAGCACCTGAAAGTCCAACGAGATACCCATTCTAGTTTGTTAATACTATAATTAGGCTTCTCCTATAAGGATAGGAGATTCGGGGTCCCGTGACTAACCCAATAAGGGTGTACATTAGGCTATAAAATTATTTCCAAGAGTAAGAATTTCCAGCCTTTATAAACTGTTGTTCAGTATTCTTCGGCCTGCAGCACCTCAAAGTCCAACGAGATAACCATTCTAGTTTGTTAATACTATAATTAGGCTTCTCCTATAAGGATAGGAGATTCGGGGTCCCGTGACTAACCCAATAAGGGTGTACATTAGGCTATAAAATTATTTCCAAGAGTAAGAATTTCCAGCCTTTATAAACTGTTGTTCAGTATTCTTTGACCTACAGCACCTGAAAGTCCAACGAGATACCCATTTTAGTTTGTTAATACTATAATTAGGCTTCTCCTATAAGGATAGTAGATTCGGGGTCCCGTGACTAACCCAATAAGGGTGTACATTAGGCTATAAAATTATTTCCAAGAGTAAGAATTTCCAGCCTTTATAAACTGTTCTTCAGTATTCTTTGACCTACAGCACCTGAAAGTCCAACGAGATACCCATTCTAGTTTGTTAATACTATAATTAGGCTTCTCCTATAAGGATAGGAGATTCGGGGTCCCGTGACTAACCCAATAAGGGTGTACATTAGGCTATAAAATTATTTCCAAGAGTAAGAATTTCCAGCCCTTATAAACTGTTGTTCAGTATTCTTTGACCTACAGCACCTGAAAGTCCAACGAGATACCCATTCTAGTTTGTTAATACTATAATTAGGCTTCTCCTATAAGGATAGGAGATTCGGGGTCCCGTGACTAACCCAATAAGGGTGTACATTAGGCTATAAAATTATTTCCAAGAGTAAGAATTTCCAGCCTTTATAAACTGTTGTTCAGTATTCTTTGACCTACAGCACCTGAAAGTCCAACGAGATACCCATTCTAGTTTGTTAATACTATAATTAGGCTTCTCCTATAAGGATAGGAGATTCGGGGTCCCGTGACTAACCCAATAAGGGTGTACATTAGGCTATAAAATTATTTCCAAGAGTAAGAATTTCCAGCCTTTATAAACTGTTGTTCAGTATTCTTTGACCTACAGCACCTGAAAGTCCAACGAGATACCCATTTTAGTTTGTTAATACTATAATTAGGCTTCTCCTATAAGGATAGTAGATTCGGGGTCCCGTGACTAACCCAATAAGGGTGTACATTAGGCTATAAAATTATTTCCAAGAGTAAGAATTTCCAGCCTTTATAAACTGTTCTTCAGTATTCTTTGACCTACAGCACCTGAAAGTCCAACGAGATACCCATTCTAGTTTGTTAATACTATAATTAGGCTTCTCCTATAAGGATAGGAGATTCGGGGTCCCGTGACTAACCCAATAAGGGTGTACATTAGGCTATAAAATTATTTCCAAGAGTAAGAATTTCCAGCCCTTATAAACTGTTGTTCAGTATTCTTTGACCTACAGCACCTGAAAGTCCAACGAGATACCCATTCTAGTTTGTTAATACTATAATTAGGCTTCTCCTATAAGGATAGGAGATTCGGGGTCCCGTGACTAACCCAATAAGGGTGTACATTAGGCTATAAAATTATTTCCAAGAGTAAGAATTTCCAGCCTTTATAAACTGTTGTTCAGTATTCTTTGACCTACAGCACCTGAAAGTCCAACGAGATACCCATTTTAGTTTGTTAATACTATAATTAGGCTTCTCCTATAAGGATAGGAGATTCGGGGTCCCGTGACTAACCCAATAAGGGTGTACATTAGGCTATAAAATTATTTCCAAGAGTAAGAATTTCCAGCCTTTATAAACTGTTCTTCAGTATTCTTTGACCTACAGCACCTGAAAGTCCAACGAGATACCCATTCTAGTTTGTTAATACTATAATTAGGCTTCTCCTATAAGGATAGGAGATTCGGGGTCCCGTGACTAACCCAATAAGGGTGTACATTAGGCTATAAAATTATTTCCAAGAGTAAGAATTTCCAGCCCTTATAAACTGTTGTTCAGTATTCTTTGACCTACAGCACCTGAAAGTCCAACGAGATACCCATTCTAGTTTTTTAATACTATAATTAGGCTTCTCCTATAAGGATAGGAGATTCGGGGTCCCGTGACTAACCCAATAAGGGTGTACATTAGGCTATAAAATTATTTCCAAGAGTAAGAATTTCCAGCCTTTATAAACTGTTGTTCAGTATTCTTTGACCTACAGCACCTGAAAGTCCAACGAGATACCCATTTTAGTTTGTTAATACTATAATTAGGCTTCTCCTATAAGGATAGGAGATTCGGGGACCCGTGACTAACCCAATAAGGGTGTACATTAGGCTATAAAATTATTTCCAAGAGTAAGAATTTCCAGCCCTTATAAACTGTTGATCAGTATTCTTTGACCTACAGCACCTGAAAGTCCAACGAGATACCCATTCTAGTTTGTTAATACTATAATTAGGCTTCTCCTATAAGGATAGGAGATTCGGGGTCCCGTGACTAACCCAATAAGGGTGTACATTAGGCTATAAAATTATTTCCAAAAGTAAGAATTTCCAGCCTTTATAAACTGTTGTTCAGTATTCTTTGGCCTGCAGCACCTGAAAGTCCAACGAGATACCCAATCTAGTTTTTTAATACTATAATTAGGCTTCTCCTATAAGGATAGGAGATTCGGGGTCCCGTGACTAACCCAATAAGGGTGTACATTAGGCTATAAAATTATTTCCAAGAGTAAGAATTTCCAGCCTTTATAAACTGTTCTTCAGTATTCTTTGACCTACAGCACCTGAAAGTCCAACGAGATACCCATTCTAGTTTGTTAATACTATAATTAGGCTTCTCCTATAAGGATAGGAGATTCGGGGTCCCGTGACTAACCCAATAAGGGTGTACATTAGGCTATAAAATTATTTCCAAGAGTAAGAATTTCCAGCCCTTATAAACTGTTGTTCAGTATTCTTTGACCTACAGCACCTGAAAGTCCAACGAGATACCCATTCTAGTTTTTTAATACTATAATTAGGCTTCTCCTATAAGGATAGGAGATTCGGGGTCCCGTGACTAACCCAATAAGGGTGTACATTAGGCTATAAAATTATTTCCAAGAGTAAGAATTTCCAGCCTTTATAAACTGTTCTTCAGTATTCTTTGACCTACAGCACCTGAAAGTCCAACGAGATACCCATTCTAGTTTGTTAATACTATAATTAGGCATCTCCTATAAGGATAGGAGATTCGGGGTCCCGTGACTAACCCAATAAGGGTGTACATTAGGCTATAAAATTATTTCCAAGAGTAAGAATTTCCAGCCCTTATAAACTGTTGTTCAGTATTCTTTGACCTACAGCACCTGAAAGTCCAACGAGATACCCATTCTAGTTTGTTAATACTATAATTAGGCTTCTCCTATAAGGATAGGAGATTCGGGGTCCCGTGACTAACCCAATAAGGGTGTACATTAGGCTATAAAATTATTTCCAAAAGTAAGAATTTCCAGCCTTTATAAACTGTTGTTCAGTATTCTTTGGCCTGCAGCACCTGAAAGTCCAACGAGATACCCAATCTAGTTTTTTAATACTATAATTAGGCTTCTCCTAAAAGGATAGGAGATTCGGGGTCCCGTGACTAACCCAATAAGGGTGTACATTAGGCTATAAAATTATTTCCAAGAGTAAGAATTTCCAGCCTTTATAAACTGTTCTTCAGTATTCTTTGACCTACAGCACCTGAAAGTCCAACGAGATACCCATTCTAGTTTGTTAATACTATAATTAGGCTTCTCCTATAAGGATAGGAGATTCGGGGTCCCGTGACTAACCCAATAAGGGTGTACATTAGGCTATAAAATTATTTCCAAGAGTAAGAATTTCCAGCCTTTATAAACTGTTGTTCAGTATTCTTTGACCTACAGCACCTGAAAGTCCAACGAGATACCCAATCTAGTTTTTTAATACTATAATTAGGCTTCTCCTATAAGGATAGGAGATTCGGGGTCCCGTGACTAACCCAATAAGGGTGTACATTAGGCTATAAAATTATTTCCAAGAGTAAGAATTTCCAGCCCTTATAAACTGTTGTTCAGTATTCTTTGACCTACAGCACCTGAAAGTTCAACGAGATACCCATTCTAGTTTGTTAATACTATAATTAGGCTTCTCCTATAAGGATAGGAGATTCGGGGTCCCGTGACTAACCCAATAAGGGTGTACATTAGGCTATAAAATTATTTCCAAGAGTAAGAATTTCCAGCCTTTATAAACTGTTGTTCAGTATTATTTGACCTACAGCACCTGAAAGTCCAACGAGATACCCATTTTAGTTTGTTAATACTATAATTAGGCTTCTCCTATAAGGATAGGAGATTCGGGGTCCCGTGACTAACCCAATAAGGGTGTACATTAGGCTATAAAATTATTTCCAAGAGTAAGAATTTCCAGCCTTTATAAACTGTTCTTCAGTATTCTTTGACCTACAGCACCTGAAAGTCCAACGAGATACCCATTCTAGTTTGTTAATACTATAATTAGGCTTCTCCTATAAGGATAGGAGATTCGGGGTCCCGTGACTAACCCAATAAGGGTGTACATTAGGCTATAAAATTATTTCCAAGAGTAAGAATTTCCAGCCCTTATAAACTGTTGTTCAGTATTCTTTGACCTACAGCACCTGAAAGTCCAACGAGATACCCATTCTAGTTTTTTAATACTATAATTAGGCTTCTCCTATAAGGATAGGAGATTCGGGGTCCCGTGACTAACCCAATAAGGGTGTACATTAGGCTATAAAATTATTTCCAAGAGTAAGAATTTCCAGCCTTTATAAACTGTTATTCAGTATTCTTTGACCTACAGCACCTGAAAGTCCAACGAGATACCCATTTTAGTTTGTTAATACTATAATTAGGCTTCTCCTATAAGGATAGGAGATTCGGGGTCCCGTGACTAACCCAATAAGGGTGTACATTAGGCTATAAAATTATTTCCAAGAGTAAGAATTTCCAGCCCTTATAAACTGTTGATCAGTATTCTTTGACCTACAGCACCTGAAAGTCCAACGAGATACCCATTCTAGTTTGTTAATACTATAATTAGGCTTCTCCTATAAGGATAGGAGATTCGGGGTCCCGTGACTAACCCAATAATGGTGTACATTAGGCTATAAAATTATTTCCAAAAGTAAGAATTTCCAGCCTTTATAAACTGTTGTTCAGTATTCTTTGGCCTGCAGCACCTGAAAGTCCAACGAGATACCCAATCTAGTTTTTTAATACTATAATTAGGCTTCTCCTATAAGGATAGGAGATTCGGGGTCCCGTGACTAACCCAATAAGGGTGTACATTAGGCTATAAAATTATTTCCAAGAGTAAGAATTTCCAGCCCTTATAAACTGTTGTTCAGTATTCTTTGACCTACAGCACCTGAAAGTCCAACGAGATACCCATTCTAGTTTGTTAATACTATAATTAGGCTTCTCCAATAAGGATAGGAGATTCGGGGTCCCGTGACTAACCCAATAAGGGTGTACATTAGGCTATAAAATTATTTCCAAGAGTAAGAATTTCCAGCCTTTATAAACTGTTGTTCAGTATTCTTTGAGCTACAGCACCTGAAAGTCCAACGAGATACCCATTTTAGTTTGTTAATACTATAATTAGGCTTCTCCTATAAGGATAGGAGATTCGGGGTCCCGTGACTAACCCAATAAGGGTGTACATTAGGCTATAAAATTATTTCCAAGAGTAAGAATTTCCAGCCCTTATAAACTGTTGTTCAGTATTCTTTGACCTACAGCACCTGAAAGTCCAACGAGATACCCATTCTAGTTTGTTAATACTATAATTAGGCTTCTCCTATAAGGATAGGAGATTCGGGGTCCCGTGACTAACCCAATAAGGGTGTACATTAGGCTATAAAATTATTTCCAAGAGTAAGAATTTCCAGCCTTTATAAACTGTTGTTCAGTATTCTTTGGCCTGCAGCACCTGAAAGTCCAACGAGATACCCATTTTAGTTTGTTAATACTATAATTAGGCTTCTCCCATAAGGATAGGAGATTCGGTGTCCCGTGACTAACCCAATAAGGGTGTACATTAGGCTATAAAATTATTTCCAAGAGTAAGAATTTCCGGCCTTTATAAACTGTTCTTCAGTATTCTTTGACCTACAGCGCCTGAAAGTCCAACGAGATACCCATTCTAGTTTGTTAATACTATAATTAGGCTTCTCCTATAAGGATAGGAGATTCGGGGTCCCGTGACTAACCCAATAAGGGTGTACATTAGGCTATAAAATTATTTCCAAGAGTAAGAATTTCCGGCCTTTATAAACTGTTCTTCAGTATTCTTTGACCTACAGCACCTGAAAGTCCAACGAGATACCCATTCTAGTTTTTTAATACTATAATTAGGCTTCTCCAATAAGGATAGGAGATTCGGGGTCCCGTGACTAACCCAATAAGGGTGTACATTAGGCTATAAAATTATTTCCAAGAGTAAGAATTTCCAGCCCTTATAAACTGTTGCTCAGTATTCTTTGACCTACAGTACCTGAAAGTCCAACGAGATACCCATTCTAGTTTGTTAATACTATAATAAGGCTTCTCCTATAAGGATAGGAGATTCGGGGTCCCGTGACTAACCCAATAAGGGTGTACATTAGGCTATAAAATTATTTCCAAGAGTAAGAATTTCCAGCCTTTATAAACTGTTGTTCAGTATTCTTTGACCTACAGCACCTGAAAGTCCAACGAGATACCCATTTTAGTTTGTTAATACTATAATTAGGCTTCTCCTATAAGGATAGGAGATTTGGGGTCCCGTGACTAACCCAATAAGGGTGTACATTAGGCTATAAAATTATTTCCAAGAGTAAGAATTTCCAGCCTTTATAAACTGTTCTTCAGTATTCTTTGACCTACAGCACCTGAAAGTCCAACGAGATACCCATTCTAGTTTGTTAATACTATAATTAGGCTTCTCCTATAAGGATAGGAGATTCGGGGTCCCGTGACTAACCCAATAAGGGTGTACATTAGGCTATAAAATTATTTCCAAGAGTAAGAATTTCCAGCCCTTATAAACTGTTGTTCAGTATTCTTTGACCTGCAGCACCTGAAAGTCCAACGAGATACCCATTTTAGTTTGTTAATACTATAATTAGGCTTCTCCTATAAGGATAGGAGATTCGGGGTCCCGTGACTAACCCAATAAGGGTGTACATTAGGCTATAAAATTATTTCCAAGAGTAAGAATTTCCAGCCTTTATAAACTGTTGTTCAGTATTCTTTGGCCTGCAGCACCTGAAAGTCCAACGAGATACCCATTTTAGTTTGTTAATACTATAATTAGGCTTCTCCCATAAGGATAGGAGATTCGGTGTCCCGTGACTAACCCAATAAGGGTGTACATTAGGCTATAAAATTATTTCCAAGAGTAAGAATTTCCGGCCTTTATAAACTATTCTTCAGTATTCTTTGACCTACAGCGCCTGAAAGTCCAACGAGATACCCATTCTAGTTTGTTAATACTATAATTAGGCTTCTCCTATAAGGATAGGAGATTCGGGGTCCCGTGACTAACCCAATAAGGGTGTACATTAGGCTATAAAATTATTTCCAAGAGTAAGAATTTCCAGCCCTTATAAACTGTTGTTCAGTATTCTTTGACCTACAGCACCTGAAAGTCCAACGAGATACCCATTCTAGTTTGTTAATACTATAATTAGGCTTCTCCTATAAGGATAGGAGATTCGGGGTCCCGTGACTAACCCAATAAGGGTGTACATTAGGCTATAAAATTATTTCCAAGAGTAAGAATTTCCAGCCTTTATAAACTGTTGTTCAGTATTCTTTGACCTACAGCACCTGAAAGTCCAACGAGATACCCATTTTAGTTTGTTAATACTATAATTAGGCTTCTCCTATAAGGATAGGAGATTCGGGGTCCCGTGACTAACCCAATAAGGGTGTACATTAGGCTATAAAATTATTTCCAAGAGTAAGAATTTCCAGCCCTTATAAACTGTTGTTCAGTATTCTTTGACCTACAGCACCTGAAAGTCCAACGAGATACCCATTCTAGTTTGTTAATACTATAATTAGGCTTCTCCTATAAGGATAGGAGATTCGGGGTCCCGTGACTAACCCAATAAGGGTGTACATTAGGCTATAAAATTATTTCCAAGAGTAAGAATTTCCAGCCTTTATAAACTGTTGTTCAGTATTCTTTGGCCTGCAGCACCTGAAAGTCCAACGAGATACCCATTTTAGTTTGTTAATACTATAATTAGGCTTCTCCCATAAGGATAGGAGATTCGGTGTCCCGTGACTAACCCAATAAGGGTGTACATTAGGCTATAAAATTATTTCCAAGAGTAAGAATTTCCGGCCTTTATAAACTGTTCTTCAGTATTCTTTGACCTACAGCGCCTGAAAGTCCAACGAGATACCCATTCTAGTTTGTTAATACTATAATTAGGCTTCTCCTATAAGGATAGGAGATTCGGGGTCCCGTGACTAACCCAATAAGGGTGTACATTAGGCTATAAAATTATTTCCAAGAGTAAGAATTTCCGGCCTTTATAAACTGTTCTTCAGTATTCTTTGACCTACAGCACCTGAAAGTCCAACGAGATACCCATTCTAGTTTTTTAATACTATAATTAGGCTTCTCCAATAAGGATAGGAGATTCGGGGTCCCGTGACTAACCCAATAAGGGTGTACATTAGGCTATAAAATTATTTCCAAGAGTAAGAATTTCCAGCCCTTATAAACTGTTGCTCAGTATTCTTTGACCTACAGTACCTGAAAGTCCAACGAGATACCCATTCTAGTTTGTTAATACTATAATTAGGCTTCTCCTATAAGGATAGGAGATTCGGGGTCCCGTGACTAACCCAATAAGGGTGTACATTAGGCTATAAAATTATTTCCAAGAGTAAGAATTTCCAGCCTTTATAAACTGTTGTTCAGTATTCTTTGACCTACAGCACCTGAAAGTCCAACGAGATACCCATTTTAGTTTGTTAATACTATAATTAGGCTTCTCCTATAAGGATAGGAGATTTGGGGTCCCGTGACTAACCCAATAAGGGTGTACATTAGGCTATAAAATTATTTCCAAGAGTAAGAATTTCCAGCCTTTATAAACTGTTCTTCAGTATTCTTTGACCTACAGCACCTGAAAGTCCAACGAGATACCCATTCTAGTTTGTTAATACTATAATTAGGCTTCTCCTATAAGGATAGGAGATTCGGGGTCCCGTGACTAACCCAATAAGGGTGTACATTAGGCTATAAAATTATTTCCAAGAGTAAGAATTTCCAGCCCTTATAAACTGTTGTTCAGTATTCTTTGACCTACAGCACCTGAAAGTCCAACGAGATACCCATTTTAGTTTGTTAATACTATAATTAGGCTTCTCCTATAAGGATAGGAGATTCGGGGTCCCGTGACTAACCCAATAAGGGTGTACATTAGGCTATAAAATTATTTCCAAGAGTAAGAATTTCCAGCCTTTATAAACTGTTGTTCAGTATTCTTTGGCCTGCAGCACCTGAAAGTCCAACGAGATACCCATTTTAGTTTGTTAATACTATAATTAGGCTTCTCCTATAAGGATAGGAGATTCGGGGTCCCGTGACTAACCCAATAAGGGTGTACATTAGGCTATAAAATTATTTCCAAGAGTAAGAATTTCCAGCCCTTATAAACTGTTGTTCAGTATTCTTTGACCTACAGCACCTGAAAGTCCAACGAGATACCCATTCTAGTTTGTTAATACTATAATTAGGCTTCTCCTATAAGGATAGGAGATTCGGGGTCCCGTGACTAACCCAATAAGGGTGTACATTAGGCTATAAAATTATTTCCAAGAGTAAGAATTTCCAGCCTTTATAAACTGTTGTTCAGTATTCTTTGGCCTGCAGCACCTGAAAGTCCAACGAGATACCCATTTTAGTTTGTTAATACTATAATTAGGCTTCTCCCATAAGGATAGGAGATTCGGTGTCCCGTGACTAACCCAATAAGGGTGTACATTAGGCTATAAAATTATTTCCAAGAGTAAGAATTTCCGGCCTTTATAAACTGTTCTTCAGTATTCTTTGACCTACAGCGCCTGAAAGTCCAACGAGATACCCATTCTAGTTTGTTAATACTATAATTAGGCTTCTCCTATAAGGATAGGAGATTCGGGGTCCCGTGACTAACCCAATAAGGGTGTACATTAGGCTATAAAATTATTTCCAAGAGTAAGAATTTCCGGCCTTTATAAACTGTTCTTCAGTATTCTTTGACCTACAGCACCTGAAAGTCCAACGAGATACCCATTCTAGTTTTTTAATACTATAATTAGGCTTCTCCAATAAGGATAGGAGATTCGGGGTCCCGTGACTAACCCAATAAGGGTGTACATTAGGCTATAAAATTATTTCCAAGAGTAAGAATTTCCAGCCTTTATAAACTGTTGTTCAGTATTCTTTGGCCTGCAGCACCTGAAAGTCCAACGAGATACCCATTTTAGTTTGTTAATACTATAATTAGGCTTCTCCTATAAGGATAGGAGATTCGGGGTCCCGTGACTAACCCAATAAGGGTGTACATTAGGCTATAAAATTATTTCCAAGAGTAAGAATTTCCAGCCCTTATAAACTGTTGTTCAGTATTCTTTGACCTACAGCACCTGAAAGTCCAACGAGATACCCATTCTAGTTTGTTAATACTATAATTAGGCTTCTCCTATAAGGATAGGAGATTCGGGGTCCCGTGACTAACCCAATAAGGGTGTACATTAGGCTATAAAATTATTTCCAAGAGTAAGAATTTCCAGCCTTTATAAACTGTTGTTCAGTATTCTTTGGCCTGCAGCACCTGAAAGTCCAACGAGATACCCATTTTAGTTTGTTAATACTATAATTAGGCTTCTCCCATAAGGATAGGAGATTCGGTGTCCCGTGACTAACCCAATAAGGGTGTACATTAGGCTATAAAATTATTTCCAAGAGTAAGAATTTCCGGCCTTTATAAACTGTTCTTCAGTATTCTTTGACCTACAGCGCCTGAAAGTCCAACGAGATACCCATTCTAGTTTGTTAATACTATAATTAGGCTTCTCCTATAAGGATAGGAGATTCGGGGTCCCGTGACTAACCCAATAAGGGTGTACATTAGGCTATAAAATTATTTCCAAGAGTAAGAATTTCCGGCCTTTATAAACTGTTCTTCAGTATTCTTTGACCTACAGCACCTGAAAGTCCAACGAGATACCCATTCTAGTTTTTTAATACTATAATTAGGCTTCTCCAATAAGGATAGGAGATTCGGGGTCCCGTGACTAACCCAATAAGGGTGTACATT
Organism: Ambrosia trifida; assembly: GCA_028751855.1. Taxonomy (NCBI): domain Eukaryota; kingdom Viridiplantae; phylum Streptophyta; class Magnoliopsida; order Asterales; family Asteraceae; genus Ambrosia; species Ambrosia trifida. The sequence goes on along the minus strand of CM054126.1, from coordinate 141,483 downwards.
AGGCTATAAAATTATTTCCAAGAGTAAGAATTTCCAGCCCTTATAAACTGTTGCTCAGTATTCTTTGACCTACAGTACCTGAAAGTCCAACGAGATACCCATTCTAGTTTGTTAATACTATAATTAGGCTTCTCCTATAAGGATAGGAGATTCGGGGTCCCGTGACTAACCCAATAAGGGTGTACATTAGGCTATAAAATTATTTCCAAGAGTAAGAATTTCCAGCCTTTATAAACTGTTGTTCAGTATTCTTTGACCTACAGCACCTGAAAGTCCAACGAGATACCCATTTTAGTTTGTTAATACTATAATTAGGCTTCTCCTATAAGGATAGGAGATTTGGGGTCCCGTGACTAACCCAATAAGGGTGTACATTAGGCTATAAAATTATTTCCAAGAGTAAGAATTTCCAGCCTTTATAAACTGTTCTTCAGTATTCTTTGACCTACAGCACCTGAAAGTCCAACGAGATACCCATTCTAGTTTGTTAATACTATAATTAGGCTTCTCCTATAAGGATAGGTGATTCGGGGTCCCGTGACTAACCCAATAAGGGTGTACATTAGGCTATAAAATTATTTCCAAGAGTAAGAATTTCCAGCCCTTATAAACTGTTGTTCAGTATTCTTTGACCTACAGCACCTGAAAGTCCAACGAGATACCCATTTTAGTTTGTTAATACTATAATTAGGCTTCTCCTATAAGGATAGGAGATTCGGGGTCCCGTGACTAACCCAATAAGGGTGTACATTAGGCTATAAAATTATTTCCAAGAGTAAGAATTTCCAGCCTTTATAAACTGTTGTTCAGTATTCTTTGGCCTGCAGCACCTGAAAGTCCAACGAGATACCCATTTTAGTTTGTTAATACTATAATTAGGCTTCTCCCATAAGGATAGGAGATTCGGTGTCCCGTGACTAACCCAATAAGGGTGTACATTAGGCTATAAAATTATTTCCAAGAGTAAGAATTTCCGGCCTTTATAAACTATTCTTCAGTATTCTTTGACCTACAGCGCCTGAAAGTCCAACGAGATACCCATTCTAGTTTGTTAATACTATAATTAGGCTTCTCCTATAAGGATAGGAGATTCGGGGTCCCGTGACTAACCCAATAAGGGTGTACATTAGGCTATAAAATTATTTCCAAGAGTAAGAATTTCCGGCCTTTATAAACTGTTCTTCAGTATTCTTTGACCTACAGCACCTGAAAGTCCAACGAGATACCCATTCTAGTTTTTTAATACTATAATTAGGCTTCTCCAATAAGGATAGGAGATTCGGGGTCCCGTGACTAACCCAATAAGGGTGTACATTAGGCTATAAAATTATTTCCAAGAGTAAGAATTTCCAGCCCTTATAAACTGTTGCTCAGTATTCTTTGACCTACAGTACCTGAAAGTCCAACGAGATACCCATTCTAGTTTGTTAATACTATAATTAGGCTTCTCCTATAAGGATAGGAGATTCGGGGTCCCGTGACTAACCCAATAAGGGTGTACATTAGGCTATAAAATTATTTCCAAGAGTAAGAATTTCCAGCCTTTATAAACTGTTGTTCAGTATTCTTTGACCTACAGCACCTGAAAGTCCAACGAGATACCCATTTTAGTTTGTTAATACTATAATTAGGCTTCTCCTATAAGGATAGGAGATTTGGGGTCCCGTGACTAACCCAATAAGGGTGTACATTAGGCTATAAAATTATTTCCAAGAGTAAGAATTTCCAGCCTTTATAAACTGTTCTTCAGTATTCTTTGACCTACAGCACCTGAAAGTCCAACGTGATACCCATTCTAGTTTGTTAATACTATAATTAGGCTTCTCCTATAAGGATAGGAGATTCGGGGTCCCGTGACTAACCCAATAAGGGTGTACATTAGGCTATAAAATTATTTCCAAGAGTAAGAATTTCCAGCCCTTATAAACTGTTGTTCAGTATTCTTTGACCTACAGCACCTGAAAGTCCAACGAGATACCCATTTTAGTTTGTTAATACTATAATTAGGCTTCTCCTATAAGGATAGGAGATTCGGGGTCCCGTGACTAACCCAATAAGGGTGTACATTAGGCTATAAAATTATTTCCAAGAGTAAGAATTTCCAGCCCTTATAAACTGTTGTTCAGTATTCTTTGACCTACAGCACTTGAAAGTCCAACGAGATACCCATTCTAGTTTGTTAATACTATAATTAGGCTTCTCCTATAAGGATAGGAGATTCGGGGTCCCGTGACTAACCCAATAAGGGTGTACATTAGGCTATAAAATTATTTCCAAGAGTAAGAATTTCCAGCCTTTATAAACTGTTGTTCAGTATTCTTTGACCTACAGCACCTGAAAGTCCAACGAGATACCCATTTTAGTTTGTTAATACTATAATTAGGCTTCTCCTATAAGGATAGGAGATTCGGGGTCCCGTGACTAACCCAATAAGGGTGTACATTAGGCTATAAAATTATTTCCAAGAGTAAGAATTTCCAGCCTTTATAAACTGTTCTTCAGTATTCTTTGACCTACAGCACCTGAAAGTCCAACGAGATACCCATTCTAGTTTGTTAATACTATAATTAGGCTTCTCCTATAAGGATAGGAGATTCGGGGTCCCGTGACTAACCCAATAAGGGTGTACATTAGGCTATAAAATTATTTCCAAGAGTAAGAATTTCCAGCCCTTATAAACTGTTGTTCAGTATTCTTTGACCTACAGCACCTGAAAATCCAACGAGATACCCATTCTAGTTTGTTAATACTATAATTAGGCTTCTCCTATAAGGATAGGAGATTCGGGGTCCCGTGACTAACCCAATAAGGGTGTACATTAGGCTATAAAATTATTTCCAAGAGTAAGAATTTCCAGCCTTTATAAACTGTTGTTCAGTATTCTTTGGCCTGCAGCACCTGAAAGTCCAACGAGATTCCCATTTTAGTTTGTTAATACTATAATTAGGCTTCTCCCATAAGGATAGGAGATTCGGTGTCCTGTGACTAACCCAATAAGGGTGTACATTAGGCTATAAAATTATTTCCAAGAGTAAGAATTTCCAGCCCTTATAAACTGTTGTTCAGTATTCTTTGACCTACAGCACCTGAAAGTCCAACGAGATACCCATTTTAGTTTGTTAATACTATAATTAGGCTTCTCCTATAAGGATAGGAGATTCGGGGTCCCGTGACTAACCCAATAAGGGTGTACATTAGGCTATAAAATTATTTCCAAGAGTAAGAATTTCCAGCCCTTATAAACTGTTGTTCAGTATTCTTTGACCTACAGCACTTGAAAGTCCAACGAGATACCCATTCTAGTTTGTTAATACTATAATTAGGCTTCTCCTATAAGGATAGGAGATTCGGGGTCCCGTGACTAACCCAATAAGGGTGTACATTAGGCTATAAAATTATTTCCAAGAGTAAGAATTTCCAGCCTTTATAAACTGTTGTTCAGTATTCTTTGACCTACAGCACCTGAAAGTCCAACGAGATACCCATTCTAGTTTGTTAATACTATAATTAGGCTTCTCCTATAAGGATAGGAGATTCGGGGTCCCGTGACTAACCCAATAAGGGTGTACATTAGGCTATAAAATTATTTCCAAGAGTAAGAATTTCCAGCCCTTATAAACTGTTGTTCAGTATTCTTTGACCTACAGCACCTGAAAATCCAACGAGATACCCATTCTAGTTTGTTAATACTATAATTAGGCTTCTCCTATAAGGATAGGAGATTCGGGGTCCCGTGACTAACCCAATAAGGGTGTACATTAGGCTATAAAATTATTTCCAAGAGTAAGAATTTCCAGCCTTTATAAACTGTTGTTCAGTATTCTTTGGCCTGCAGCACCTGAAAGTCCAACGAGATTCCCATTTTAGTTTGTTAATACTATAATTAGGCTTCTCCCATAAGGATAGGAGATTCGGTGTCCTGTGACTAACCCAATAAGGGTGTACATTAGGCTATAAAATTATTTCCAAGAGTAAGAATTTCCGGCCTTTATAAACTGTTCTTCAGTATTCTTTGACCTACAGCACCTGAAAGTCCAACGAGATACCCATTCTAGTTTGTTAATACTATAATTAGGCTTCTCCTATAAGGATAGGAGATTCGGGGTCCCGTGACTAACCCAATAAGGGTGTACATTAGGCTATAAAATTATTTCCAAGAGTAAGAATTTCCAGCCTTTATAAACTGTTCTTCAGTATTCTTTGACCTACAGCACCTGAAAGTCCAACGAGATACCCATTCTAGTTTGTTAATACTATAATTAGGCTTCTCCTATAAGGATAGGAGATTCGGGGTCCCGTGACCAACCCAATAAGGGTGTACATTAGGCTATAAAATTATTTCCAAGAGTAAGAATTTCCAGCCTTTATAAACTGTTGTTCAGCATTCTTTGACCTACAGCACCTGAAAGTCCAACGAGATACCCATTTTAGGTTGTTAATACTATAATTAGGCTTCTCCTATAAGGATAGGAGATTCGGGGTCCCGTGACTAACCCAATAAGGGTGTACATTAGGCTATAAAATTATTTCCAAGAGTAAGAATTTCCAGCCCTTATAAACTGTTGATCAGTATTCTTTGACCTACAGCACCTGAAAGTCCAACGAGATACCCATTTTAGTTTGTTAATACTATAATTAGGCTTCTCCTATAAGGATAGGAGATTCGGGGTCCCGTGACTAACCCAATAAGGGTGTACATTAGGCTATAAAATTATTTCCAAGAGTAAGAATTTCCAGCCTTTATAAACTGTTGTTCAGTATTCTTTGGCCTGCAGCACCTGAAAGTCCAACGAGATACCCATTTTCGTTTGTTAATACTATAATTAGGCTTCTCCCATAAGGATAGGAGATTCGGTGTCCCGTGACTAACCCAATAAGGGTGTACATTAGGCTATAAAATTATTTCCAAGAGTAAGAATTTCCGGCCTTTATAAACTGTTCTTCAGTATTCTTTGACCTACAGCGCCTGAAAGTCCAACGAGATACCCATTCTAGTTTGTTAATACTATAATTAGGCTTCTCCTATAAGGATAGGAGATTCGGGGTCCCGTGACTAACCCAATAAGGGTGTACATTAGGCTATAAAATTATTTCCAAGAGTAAGAATTTCCGGCCTTTATAAACTGTTCTTCAGTATTCTTTGACCTACAGCACCTGAAAGTCCAACGAGATACCCATTCTAGTTTTTTAATACTATAATTAGGCTTCTCCAATAAGGATAGGAGATTCGGGGTCCCGTGACTAACCCAATAAGGGTGTACATTAGGCTATAAAATTATTTCCAAGAGTAAGAATTTCCAGCCCTTATAAACTGTTGCTCAGTATTCTTTGACCTACAGTACCTGAAAGTCCAACGAGATACCCATTCTAGTTTGTTAATACTATAATTAGGCTTCTCCTATAAGGATAGGAGATTCGGGGTCCCGTGACTAACCCAATAAGGGTGTACATTAGGCTATAAAATTATTTCCAAGAGTAAGAATTTCCAGCCTTTATAAACTGTTGTTCAGTATTCTTTGACCTACAGCACCTGAAAGTCCAACGAGATACCCATTTTAGTTTGTTAATACTATAATTAGGCTTCTCCTATAAGGATAGGAGATTTGGGGTCCCGTGACTAACCCAATAAGGGTGTACATTAGGCTATAAAATTATTTCCAAGAGTAAGAATTTCCAGCCCTTATAAACTGTTGATCAGTATTCTTTGACCTACAGCACCTGAAAGTCCAACGTGATACCCATTCTAGTTTGTTAATACTATAATTAGGCTTCTCCTATAAGGATAGGAGATTCGGGGTCCCGTGACTAACCCAATAAGGGTGTACATTAGGCTATAAAATTATTTCCAAGAGTAAGAATTTCCAGCCCTTATAAACTGTTGTTCAGTATTCTTTGACCTACAGCACCTGAAAGTCCAACGAGATACCCATTTTAGTTTGTTAATACTATAATTAGGCTTCTCCTATAAGGATAGGAGATTCGGGGTCCCGTGACTAACCCAATAAGGGTGTACATTAGGCTATAAAATTATTTCCAAGAGTAAGAATTTCCAGCCCTTATAAACTGTTGTTCAGTATTCTTTGACCTACAGCACTTGAAAGTCCAACGAGATACCCATTCTAGTTTGTTAATACTATAATTAGGCTTCTCCTATAAGGATAGGAGATTCGGGGTCCCGTGACTAACCCAATAAGGGTGTACATTAGGCTATAAAATTATTTCCAAGAGTAAGAATTTCCAGCCTTTATAAACTGTTGTTCAGTATTCTTTGACCTACAGCACCTGAAAGTCCAACGAGATACCCATTTTAGTTTGTTAATACTATAATTAGGCTTCTCCTATAAGGATAGGAGATTCGGGGTCCCGTGACTAACCCAATAAGGGTGTACATTAGGCTATAAAATTATTTCCAAGAGTAAGAATTTCCAGCCTTTATAAACTGTTCTTCAGTATTCTTTGACCTACAGCACCTGAAAGTCCAACGAGATACCCATTCTAGTTTGTTAATACTATAATTAGGCTTCTCCTATAAGGATAGGAGATTCGGGGTCCCGTGACTAACCCAATAAGGGTGTACATTAGGCTATAAAATTATTTCCAAGAGTAAGAATTTCCAGCCCTTATAAACTGTTGTTCAGTATTCTTTGACCTACAGCACCTGAAAATCCTACGAGATACCCATTCTAGTTTGTTAATACTATAATTAGGCTTCTCCTATAAGGATAGGAGATTCGGGGTCCCGTGACTAACCCAATAAGGGTGTACATTAGGCTATAAAATTATTTCCAAGAGTAAGAATTTCCAGCCTTTATAAACTGTTGTTCAGTATTCTTTGGCCTGCAGCACCTGAAAGTCCAACGAGATTCCCATTTTAGTTTGTTAATACTATAATTAGGCTTCTCCCATAAGGATAGGAGATTCGGTGTCCTGTGACTAACCCAATAAGGGTGTACATTAGGCTATAAAATTATTTCCAAGAGTAAGAATTTCCGGCCTTTATAAACTGTTCTTCAGTATTCTTTGACCTACAGCACCTGAAAGTCCAACGAGATACCCATTCTAGTTTGTTAATACTATAATTAGGCTTCTCCTATAAGGATAGGAGATTCGGGGTCCCGTGACTAACCCAACAAGGGTGTACATTAGGCTATAAAATTATTTCCAAGAGTAAGAATTTCCGGCCTTTATAAACTGTTGTTCAGTATTCTTTGACCTACAGCACCTGAAAGTCCAACGAGATACCCATTCTAGTTTGTTAATACTATAATTAGGCTTCTCCTATAAGGATAGGAGATTCGGGGTCCCGTGACCAACCCAATAAGGGTGTACATTAGGCTATAAAATTATTTCCAAGAGTAAGAATTTCCAGCCTTTATAAACTGTTGTTCAGCATTCTTTGACCTACAGCACCTGAAAGTCCAACGAGATACCCATTTTAGTTTGTTAATACTATAATTAGGCTTCTCCTATAAGGATAGGAGATTCGGGGTCCCGTGACTAACCCAATAAGGGTGTACATTAGGCTATAAAATTATTTCCAAGAGTAAGAATTTCCAGCCCTTATAAACTGTTGATCAGTATTCTTTGACCTACAGCACCTGAAAGTCCAACGAGATACCCATTTTAGTTTGTTAATACTATAATTAGGCTTCTCCTATAAGGATAGGAGATTCGGGGTCCCGTGACTAACCCAATAAGGGTGTACATTAGGCTATAAAATTATTTCCAAGAGTAAGAATTTTCCAGCCCTTATAAACTGTTGATCAGTATTCTTTGACCTACAGCACCTGAAAGTCCAACGAGATACCCATTCTAGTTTGTTAATACTATAATTAGGCTTCTCCTATAAGGATAGGAGATTCGGGGTCCCGTGACTAACCCAATAAGGGTGTACATTAGGCTATAAAATTATTTCCAAGAGTAAGAATTTCCAGCCTTTATAAACTGTTCTTCAGTATTCTTTGACCTACAGCACCTGAAAGTGCAACGAGATACCCATTCTAGTTTGTTAATACTATAATTAGGCTTCTCCTATAAGGATAGGAGATTCGGGGTCCCGTGACTAACCCAATAAGGTTGTACATTAGGCTATAAAATTATTTCCAAGAGTAAGAATTTCCAGCCCTTATAAACTGTTGTTCAGTATTCTTTGACCTACAGCACCTGAAAGTCCAACGAGATACCCATTTTAGTTTGTTAATACTATAATTAGGCTTCTCCTATAAGGATAGGAGATTCGGGGTCCCGTGACTAACCCAATAAGGGTGTACATTAGGCTATAAAATTATTTCCAAGAGTAAGAATTTCCAGCCCTTATAAACTGTTGTTCAGTATTCTTTGACCTACAGCACTTGAAAGTCCAACGAGATACCCATTCTAGTTTGTTAATACTATAATTAGGCTTCTCCTATAAGGATAGGAGATTCGGGGTCCCGTGACTAACCCAATAAGGGTGTACATTAGGCTATAAAATTATTTCCAAGAGTAAGAATTTCCAGCCTTTATAAACTGTTGTTCAGTATTCTTTGACCTACAGCACCTGAAAGTCCAACGAGATACCCATTTTAGTTTGTTAATACTATAATTAGGCTTCTCCTATAAGGATAGGAGATTCGGTGTCCCGTGACTAACCCAATAAGGGTGTACATTAGGCTATAAAATTATTTCCAAGAGTAAGAATTTCCAGCCTTTATAAACTGTTCTTCAGTATTCTTTGACCTACAGCACCTGAAAGTCCAACGAGATACCCATTCTAGTTTGTTAATACTATAATTAGGCTTCTCCTATAAGGATAGGAGATTCGGGGTCCCGTGACTAACCCAATAAGGGTGTACATTAGGCTATAAAATTATTTCCAAGAGTAAGAATTTCCAGCCCTTATAAACTGTTGTTCAGTATTCTTTGACCTACAGCACCTGAAAATCCAACGAGATACCCATTCTAGTTTGTTAATACTATAATTAGGCTTCTCCTATAAGGATAGGAGATTCGGGGTCCCGTGACTAACCCAATAAGGGTGTACATTAGGCTATAAAATTATTTCCAAGAGTAAGAATTTCCAGCCTTTATAAACTGTTGTTCAGTATTCTTTGACCTACAGCACCTGAAAGTCCAACGAGATACCCATTTTAGTTTGTTAATACTATAATTAGGCTTCTCCTATAAGGATAGGAGATTCGGTGTCCCGTGACTAACCCAATAAGGGTGTACATTAGGCTATAAAATTATTTCGAAGAGTAAGAATTTCCAGCCTTTATAAACTGTTCTTCAGTATTCTTTGACCTACAGCACCTGAAAGTCCAACGAGATACCCATTCTAGTTTGTTAATACTATAATTAGGCTTCTCCTATAAGGATAGGAGATTCGGGGTCCCGTGACTAACCCAATAAGGGTGTACATTAGGCTATAAAATTATTTCCAAGAGTAAGAATTTCCAGCCCTTATAAACTGTTGTTCAGTATTCTTTGACCTACAGCACCTGAAAATCCAACGAGATACCCATTCTAGTTTGTTAATACTATAATTAGGCTTCTCCTATAAGGATAGGAGATTCGGGGTCCCGTGACTAACCCAATAAGGGTGTACATTAGGCTATAAAATTATTTCCAAGAGTAAGAATTTCCAGCCTTTATAAACTGTTGTTCAGTATTCTTTGTCCTGCAGCACCTGAAAGTCCAACGAGATACCCATTCTAGTTTGTTAATACTATAATTAGGCTTCTCCTATAAGGATAGGAGATTCGGGGTCCCGTGACCAACCCAATAAGGGTGTACATTAGGCTATAAAATTATTTCCAAGAGTAAGAATTTCCAGCCTTTATAAACTGTTGTTCAGTATTCTTTGACCTACAGCACCTGAAAGTCCAACGAGATACCCATTTTAGTTTGTTAATACTATAATTAGGCTTCTCCTATAAGGATAGGAGATTCGGGGTCCCGTGACTAACCCAATAAGGGTGTACATTAGGCTATAAAATTATTACCAAGAGTAAGAATTTCCAGCCCTTATAAACTGTTGATCAGTATTCTTTGACCTACAGCACCTGAAAGTCCAACGAGATACCCATTCTAGTTTGTTAATACTATAATTAGGCTTCTCCCATAAGGATAGGAGATTCGGTGTCCTGTGACTAACCCAATAAGGGTGTACATTAGGCTATAAAATTATTTCCAAGAGTAAGAATTTCCAGCCTTTATAAACTGTTCTTCAGTATTCTTTGACCTACAGCACCTGAAAGTCCAACGAGATACCCATTCTAGTTTGTTAATACTATAATTAGGCTTCTCCTATAAGGATAGGAGATTCGGGGTCCCGTGACCAACCCAATAAGGGTGTACATTAGGCTATAAAATTATTTCCAAGAGTAAGAATTTCCAGCCTTTATAAACTGTTCTTCAGTATTCTTTGACCTACAGCACCTGAAAGTCCAACGAGATACCCATTCTAGTTTGTTAATACTATAATTAGGCTTCTCCTATAAGGATAGGAGATTCGGGGTCCCGTGACCAACCCAATAAGGGTGTACATTAGGCTATAAAATTATTTCCAAGAGTAAGAATTTCCAGCCTTTATAAACTGTTGTTCAGTATTCTTTGACCTACAGCACCTGAAAGTCCAACGAGATACCCATTTTAGTTTGTTAATACTATAATTAGGCTTCTCCTATAAGGATAGGAGATTCGGGGTCCCGTGACTAACCCAATAAGGGTGTACATTAGGCTATAAAATTATTTCCAAGAGTAAGAATTTCCAGCCTTTATAAACTGTTCTTCAGTATTCTTTGACCTACAGCACCTGAAAGTCCAACGAGATACCCATTCTAGTTTGTTAATACTATAATTAGGCTTCTCCTATAAGGATAGGAGATTCGGGGTCCCGTGACTAACCCAATAAGGTTGTACATTAGGCTATAAAATTATTTCCAAGAGTAAGAATTTCCAGCCCTTATAAACTGTTGTTCAGTATTCTTTGACCTACAGCACCTGAAAGTCCAACGAGATACCCATTTTAGTTTGTTAATACTATAATTAGGCTTCTCCTATAAGGATAGGAGATTCGGTGTCCCGTGACTAACCCAATAAGGGTGTACATTAGGCTATAAAATTATTTCCAAGAGTAAGAATTTCCAGCCTTTATAAACTGTTCTTCAGTATTCTTTGACCTACAGCACCTGAAAGTCCAACGAGATACCCATTCTAGTTTGTTAATACTATAATTAGGCTTCTCCTATAAGGATAGGAGATTCGGGGTCCCGTGACTAACCCAATAAGGGTGTACATTAGGCTATAAAATTATTTCCAAGAGTAAGAATTTCCAGCCCTTATAAACTGTTGTTCAGTATTCTTTGACCTACAGCACCTGAAAATCCAACGAGATACCCATTCTAGTTTGTTAATACTATAATTAGGCTTCTCCTATAAGGATAGGAGATTCGGGGTCCCGTGACTAACCCAATAAGGGTGTACATTAGGCTATAAAATTATTTCCAAGAGTAAGAATTTCCAGCCTTTATAAACTGTTGTTCAGTATTCTTTGTCCTGCAGCACCTGAAAGTCCAACGAGATACCCATTCTAGTTTGTTAATACTATAATTAGGCTTCTCCTATAAGGATAGGAGATTCGGGGTCCCGTGACCAACCCAATAAGGGTGTACATTAGGCTATAAAATTATTTCCAAGAGTAAGAATTTCCAGCCTTTATAAACTGTTGTTCAGTATTCTTTGACCTACAGCACCTGAAAGTCCAACGAGATACCCATTTTAGTTTGTTAATACTATAATTAGGCTTCTCCTATAAGGATAGGAGATTCGGGGTCCCGTGACTAACCCAATAAGGGTGTACATTAGGCTATAAAATTATTACCAAGAGTAAGAATTTCCAGCCCTTATAAACTGTTGATCAGTATTCTTTGACCTACAGCACCTGAAAGTCCAACGAGATACCCATTCTAGTTTGTTAATACTATAATTAGGCTTCTCCCATAAGGATAGGAGATTCGGTGTCCTGTGACTAACCCAATAAGGGTGTACATTAGGCTATAAAATTATTTCCAAGAGTAAGAATTTCCAGCCTTTATAAACTGTTCTTCAGTATTCTTTGACCTACAGCACCTGAAAGTCCAACGAGATACCCATTCTAGTTTGTTAATACTATAATTAGGCTTCTCCTATAAGGATAGGAGATTCGGGGTCCCGTGACCAACCCAATAAGGGTGTACATTAGGCTATAAAATTATTTCCAAGAGTAAGAATTTCCAGCCTTTATAAACTGTTCTTCAGTATTCTTTGACCTACAGCACCTGAAAGTCCAACGAGATACCCATTCTAGTTTGTTAATACTATAATTAGGCTTCTCCTATAAGGATAGGAGATTCGGGGTCCCGTGACCAACCCAATAAGGGTGTACATTAGGCTATAAAATTATTTCCAAGAGTAAGAATTTCCAGCCTTTATAAACTGTTGTTCAGTATTCTTTGACCTACAGCACCTGAAAGTCCAACGAGATACCCATTTTAGTTTGTTAATACTATAATTAGGCTTCTCCTATAAGGATAGGAGATTCGGGGTCCCGTGACTAACCCAATAAGGGTGTACATTAGGCTATAAAATTATTTCCAAGAGTAAGAATTTCCAGCCTTTATAAACTGTTCTTCAGTATTCTTTGACCTACAGCACCTGAAAGTCCAACGAGATACCCATTCTAGTTTGTTAATACTATAATTAGGCTTCTCCTATAAGGATAGGAGATTCGGGGTCCCGTGACTAACCCAATAAGGTTGTACATTAGGCTATAAAATTATTTCCAAGAGTAAGAATTTCCAGCCCTTATAAACTGTTGTTCAGTATTCTTTGACCTACAGCACCTGAAAGTCCAACGAGATACCCATTTTAGTTTGTTAATACTATAATTAGGCTTCTCCTATAAGGATAGGAGATTCGGGGTCCCGTGACTAACCCAATAAGGGTGTACATTAGGCTATAAAATTATTTCCAAGAGTAAGAATTTCCAGCCCTTATAAACTGTTGTTCAGTATTCTTTGACCTACAGCACTTGAAAGTCCAACGAGATACCCATTCTAGTTTGTTAATACTATAATTAGGCTTCTCCTATAAGGATAGGAGATTCGGGGTCCCGTGACTAACCCAATAAGGGTGTACATTAGGCTATAAAATTATTTCCAAGAGTAAGAATTTCCAGCCTTTATAAACTGTTGTTCAGTATTCTTTGACCTACAGCACCTGAAAGTCCAACGAGATACCCATTTTAGTTTGTTAATACTATAATTAGGCTTCTCCTATAAGGATAGGAGATTCGGTGTCCCGTGACTAACCCAATAAGGGTGTACATTAGGCTATAAAATTATTTCCAAGAGTAAGAATTTCCAGCCTTTATAAACTGTTCTTCAGTATTCTTTGACCTACAGCACCTGAAAGTCCAACGAGATACCCATTCTAGTTTGTTAATACTATAATTAGGCTTCTCCTATAAGGATAGGAGATTCGGGGTCCCGTGACTAACCCAATAAGGGTGTACATTAGGCTATAAAATTATTTCCAAGAGTAAGAATTTCCAGCCCTTATAAACTGTTGTTCAGTATTCTTTGACCTACAGCACCTGAAAATCCAACGAGATACCCATTCTAGTTTGTTAATACTATAATTAGGCTTCTCCTATAAGGATAGGAGATTCGGGGTCCCGTGACTAACCCAATAAGGGTGTACATTAGGCTATAAAATTATTTCCAAGAGTAAGAATTTCCAGCCTTTATAAACTGTTGTTCAGTATTCTTTGTCCTGCAGCACCTGAAAGTCCAACGAGATACCCATTTTAGTTTGTTAATACTATAATTAGGCTTCTCCCATAAGGATAGGAGATTCGGTGTCCTGTGACTAACCCAATAAGGGTGTACATTAGGCTATAAAATTATTTCCAAGAGTAAGAATTTCCAGCCTTTATAAACTGTTCTTCAGTATTCTTTGACCTACAGCACCTGAAAGTCCAACGAGATACCCATTCTAGTTTGTTAATACTATAATTAGGCTTCTCCTATAAGGATAGGAGATTCGGGGTCCCGTGACCAACCCAATAAGGGTGTACATTAGGCTATAAAATTATTTCCAAGAGTAAGAATTTCCAGCCTTTATAAACTGTTGTTCAGTATTCTTTGACCTACAGCACCTGAAAGTCCAACGAGATACCCATTTTAGTTTGTTAATACTATAATTAGGCTTCTCCTATAAGGATAGGAGATTCGGGGTCCCGTGACTAACCCAATAAGGGTGTACATTAGGCTATAAAATTATTACCAAGAGTAAGAATTTCCAGCCCTTATAAACTGTTGATCAGTATTCTTTGACCTACAGCACCTGAAAGTCCAACGAGATACCCATTCTAGTTTGTTAATACTATAATTAGGCTTCTCCCATAAGGATAGGAGATTCGGTGTCCTGTGACTAACCCAATAAGGGTGTACATTAGGCTATAAAATTATTTCCAAGAGTAAGAATTTCCAGCCTTTATAAACTGTTCTTCAGTATTCTTTGACCTACAGCACCTGAAAGTCCAACGAGATACCCATTCTAGTTTGTTAATACTATAATTAGGCTTCTCCTATAAGGATAGGAGATTCGGGGTCCCGTGACCAACCCAATAAGGGTGTACATTAGGCTATAAAATTATTTCCAAGAGTAAGAATTTCCAGCCTTTATAAACTGTTCTTTAGTATTCTTTGACCTACAGCACCTGAAAGTCCAACGAGATACCCATTCTAGTTTGTTAATACTATAATTAGGCTTCTCCTATAAGGATAGGAGATTCGGGGTCCCGTGACCAACCCAATAAGGGTGTACATTAGGCTATAAAATTATTTCCAAGAGTAAGAATTTCCAGCCTTTATAAACTGTTGTTCAGTATTCTTTGACCTACAGCACCTGAAAGTCCAACGAGATACCCATTTTAGTTTGTTAATACTATAATTAGGCTTCTCCTATAAGGATAGGAGATTCGGGGTCCCGTGACTAACCCAATAAGGGTGTACATTAGGCTATAAAATTATTACCAAGAGTAAGAATTTCCAGCCCTTATAAACTGTTGATCAGTATTCTTTGACCTACAGCACCTGAAAGTCCAACGAGATACCCATTCTAGTTTGTTAATACTATAATTAGGCTTCTCCCATAAGGATAGGAGATTCGGTGTCCTGTGACTAACCCAATAAGGGTGTACATTAGGCTATAAAATTATTTCCAAGAGTAAGAATTTCCAGCCTTTATAAACTGTTCTTCAGTATTCTTTGACCTACAGCACCTGAAAGTCCAACGAGATACCCATTCTAGTTTGTTAATACTATAATTAGGCTTCTCCTATAAGGATAGGAGATTCGGGGTCCCGTGACCAACCCAATAAGGGTGTACATTAGGCTATAAAATTATTTCCAAGAGTAAGAATTTCCAGCCTTTATAAACTGTTGTTCAGTATTCTTTGACCTACAGCACCTGAAAGTCCAACGAGATACCCATTTTAGTTTGTTAATACTATAATTAGGCTTCTCCTATAAGGATAGGAGATTCGGGGTCCCGTGACTAACCCAATAAGGGTGTACATTAGGCTATAAAATTATTACCAAGAGTAAGAATTTCCAGCCCTTATAAACTGTTGATCAGTATTCTTTGACCTACAGCACCTGAAAGTCCAACGAGATACCCATTCTAGTTTGTTAATACTATAATTAGGCTTCTCCTATAAGGATAGGAGATTCGGGGTCCCGTGACTAACCCAATAAGGGTGTACATTAGGCTATAAAATTATTTCCAAGAGTAAGAATTTCCAGCCCTTATAAACTGTTGATCAGTATTCTTTGACCTACAGCACCTGAAAGTCCAACGAGATACCCATTCTAGTTTGTTAATACTATAATTAGGCTTCTCCTATAAGGATAGGAGATTCGGGGTCCCGTGACTAACCCAATAAGGGTGTACATTAGGCTATAAAATTATTTCCAAAAGTAAGAATTTCCAGCCTTTATAAACTGTTGTTCAGTATTCTTTGGCCTGCAGCACCTGAAAGTCCAACGAGATACCCAATCTAGTTTTTTAATACTATAATTAGGCTTCTCCTATAAGGATAGGAGATTCGGGGTCCCGTGACTAACCCAATAAGGGTGTACATTAGGCTATAAAATTATTTCCAAGAGTAAGAATTTCCAGCCCTTATAAACTGTTGTTCAGTATTCTTTGAACTACAGCACCTGAAAGTCCAACGAGATACCCATTCTAGTTTGTTAATACTATAATTAGGCTTCTCCTATAAGGATAGGAGATTCGGGGTCCCGTGACTAACCCAATAAGGGTGTACATTAGGCTATAAAATTATTTCCAAGAGTAAGAATTTCCAGCCTTTATAAACTGTTGTTCAGTATTCTTTGACCTACAGCACCTGAAAGTCCAACGAGATACCCATTTTAGTTTGTTAATACTATAATTAGGCTTCTCTTATAAGGATAGGAGATTCGGGGTCCCGTGACTAACCCAATAAGGGTGTACATTAGGCTATAAAATTATTACCAAGAGTAAGAATTTCCAGCCCTTATAAACTGTTGATCAGTATTCTTTGACCTACAGCACCTGAAAGTCCAACGAGATACCCATTCTAGTTTGTTAATACTATAATTAGGCTTCTCCCATAAGGATAGGAGATTCGGTGTCCTGTGACTAACCCAATAAGGGTGTACATTAGGCTATAAAATTATTTCCAAGAGTAAGAATTTCCAGCCTTTATAAACTGTTCTTCAGTATTCTTTGACCTACAGCACCTGAAAGTCCAACGAGATACCCATTCTAGTTTGTTAATACTATAATTAGGCTTCTCCTATAAGGATAGGAGATTCGGGGTCCCGTGACCAACCCAATAAGGGTGTACATTAGGCTATAAAATTATTTCCAAGAGTAAGAATTTCCAGCCTTTATAAACTGTTGTTCAGTATTCTTTGACCTACAGCACCTGAAAGTCCAACGAGATACCCATTTTAGTTTGTTAATACTATAATTAGGCTTCTCCTATAAGGATAGGAGATTCGGGGTCCCGTGACTAACCCAATAAGGGTGTACATTAGTCTATAAAATTATTACCAAGAGTAAGAATTTCCAGCCCTTATAAACTGTTGATCAGTATTCTTTGACCTACAGCACCTGAAAGTCCAACGAGATACCCATTCTAGTTTGTTAATACTATAATTAGGCTTCTCCTATAAGGATAGGAGATTCGGGGTCCCGTGACTAACCCAATAAGGGTGTACATTAGGCTATAAAATTATTTCCAAGAGTAAGAATTTCCAGCCCTTATAAACTGTTGATCAGTATTCTTTGACCTACAGCACCTGAAAGTCCAACGAGATACCCATTCTAGTTTGTTAATACTATAATTAGGCTTCTCCTATAAGGATAGGAGATTCGGGGTCCCGTGACTAACCCAATAAGGGTGTACATTAGGCTATAAAATTATTTCCAAAAGTAAGAATTTCCAGCCTTTATAAACTGTTGTTCAGTATTCTTTGGCCTGCAGCACCTGAAAGTCCAACGAGATACCCAATCTAGTTTTTTAATACTATAATTAGGCTTCTCCTATAAGGATAGGAGATTCGGGGTCCCGTGACTAACCCAATAAGGGTGTACATTAAGCTATAAAATTATTTCCAAGAGTAAGAATTTCCAGCCCTTATAAACTGTTGTTCAGTATTCTTTGAACTACAGCACCTGAAAGTCCAACGAGATACCCATTCTAGTTTGTTAATACTCTAATTAGGCTTCTCCTATAAGGATAGGAGATTCGGGGTCCCGTGACTAACCCAATAAGGGTGTACATTAGGCTATAAAATTATTTCCAAGAGTAAGAATTTCCAGCCTTTATAAACTGTTGTTCAGTATTCTTTGACCTACAGCACCTGAAAGTCCAACGAGATACCCATTTTAGTTTGTTAATACTATAATTAGGCTTCTCCTATAAGGATAGGAGATTCGGGGTCCCGTGACTAACCCAATAAGGGTGTACATTAGGCTATAAAATTATTTCCAAGAGTAAGAATTTCCAGCCCTTATAAACTGTTGTTCAGTATTCTTTGACCTACTGCACCTGAAAGTCCAACGAGATACCCATTCTAGTTTGTTAATACTATAATTAGGCTTCTCCTATAAGGATAGGAGATTCGGGGTCCCGTGACTAACCCAATAAGGGTGTACATTAGGCTATAAAATTATTTCCAAGAGTAAGAATTTCCAGCCTTTATAAACTGTTGTTCAGTATTCTTTGACCTACAGCACCTGAAAGTCCAACGAGATACCCATTCTAGTTTGTTAATACTATAATTAGGCTTCTCCTATAAGGATAGGAGATTCGGGGTCCCGTGACTAACCCAATAAGGGTGTACATTAGGCTATAAAATTATTTCCAAGAGTAAGAATTTCCAGCCCTTATAAACTGTTGTTCAGTATTCTTTGAACTACAGCACCTGAAAGTCCAACGAGATACCCATTCTAGTTTGTTAATACTATAATTAGGCTTCTCCTATAAGGATAGGAGATTCGGGGTCCCGTGACTAACCCAATAAGGGTGTACATTAGGGTATAAAATTATTTCCAAGAGTAAGAATTTCCAGCCTTTATAAACTGTTGTTCAGTATTCTTTGACCTACAGCACCTGAAAGTCCAACGAGATACCCATTTTAGTTTGTTAATACTATAATTAGGCTTCTCCTATAAGGATAGGAGATTCGGGGTCCCGTGACTAACCCAATAAGGGTGTACATTAGGCTATAAAATTATTTCCAAGAGTAAGAATTTCCAGCCCTTATAAATTGTTGTTCAGTATTCTTTGACCTACTGAACCTGAAAGTCCAACGAGATACCCATTCTAGTTTGTTAATACTATAATTAGGCTTCTCCAATAAGGATAGAAGATTCGGGGTCCCGTGACTAACCCAATAAGGGTGTACATTAGGCTATAAAATTATTTCCAAAAGTAAGAATTTCCAGCCTTTATAAACTGTTGTTCAGTATTCTTTGGCCTGCAGCACCTGAAAGTCCAACGAGATACCCAATCTAGTTTTTTAATACTATAATTAGGCTTCTCCTATAAGGATAGGAGATTCGGGGTCCCGTGACTAACCCAATAAGGGTGTACATTAGGCTATAAAATTATTTCCAAGAGTAAGAATTTCCAGCCCTTATAAACTGTTGATCAGTATTCTTTGACCTACAGCACCTGAAAGTCCAACGAGATACCCATTCTAGTTTGTTAATACTATAATTAGGCTTCTCCTATAAGGATAGGAGATTCGGGGTCCCGTGACTAACCCAATAAGGGTGTACATTAGGCTATAAAATTATTTCCAAAAGTAAGAATTTCCAGCCTTTATAAACTGTTGTTCAGTATTCTTTGGCCTGCAGCACCTGAAAGTCCAACGAGATACCCAATCTAGTTTTTTAATACTATAATTAGGCTTCTCCTATAAGGATAGGAGATTCGGGGTCCCGTGACTAACCCAATAAGGGTGTACATTAGGCTATAAAATTATTTCCAAGAGTAAGAATTTCCAGCCCTTATAAACTGTTGTTCAGTATTCTTTGAACTACAGCACCTGAAAGTCCAACGAGATACCCATTCTAGTTTGTTAATACTATAATTAGGCTTCTCCTATAAGGATAGGAGATTCGGGGTCCCGTGACTAACCCAATAAGGGTGTACATTAGGCTATAAAATTATTTCCAAGAGTAAGAATTTCCAGCCTTTATAAACTGTTGTTCAGTATTCTTTGACCTACAGCACCTGAAAGTCCAACGAGATACCCATTTTAGTTTGTTAATACTATAATTAGGCTTCTCCTATAAGGATAGGAGATTCGGGGTCCCGTGACTAACCCAATAAGGGTGTACATTAGGCTATAAAATTATTTCCAAGAGTAAGAATTTCCAGCCCTTATAAATTGTTGTTCAGTATTCTTTGACCTACTGCACCTGAAAGTCCAACGAGATACCCATTTTAGTTTGTTAATACTATAATTAGGCTTCTCCTATAAGGATAGGAGATTCGGGGTCCCGTGACTAACCCAATAAGGGTGTACATTAGGCTATAAAATTATTACCAAGAGTAAGAATTTCCAGCCCTTATAAACTGTTGATCAGTATTCTTTGACCTACAGCACCTGAAAGTCCAACGAGATACCCATTCTAGTTTGTTAATACTATAATTAGGCTTCTCCTATAAGGATAGGAGATTCGGGGTCCCGTGACAAACCCAATAAGGGTGTACATTAGGCTATAAAATTATTTCCAAGAGTAAGAATTTCCAGCCCTTATAAACTGTTGATCAGTATTCTTTGACCTACAGCACCTGAAAGTCCAACGAGATACCCATTCTAGTTTGTTAATACTATAATTAGGCTTCTCCAATAAGGATAGAAGATTCGGGGTCCCGTGACTAACCCAATAAGGGTGTACATTAGGGTATAAAATTATTTCCAAGAGTAAGAATTTCCAGCCTTTATAAACTGTTGTTCAGTATTCTTTGAACTACAGCACCTGAAAGTCCAACGAGATACCCATTCTAGTTTGTTAATACTATAATTAGGCTTCTCCTATAAGGATAGGAGATTCGGGGTCCCGTGACTAACCCAATAAGGGTGTACATTAGGCTATAAAATTATTTCCAAGAGTAAGAATTTCCAGCCCTTATAAACTGTTGATCAGTATTCTTTGACCTACAGCACCTGAAAGTCCAACGAGATACCCATTCTAGTTTGTTAATACTATAATTAGGCTTCTCCTATAAGGATAGGAGATTCGGGGTCCCGTGACTAACCCAATAAGGGTGTACATTAGGCTATAAAATTATTTCCAAAAGTAAGAATTTCCAGCCTTTATAAACTGTTGTTCAGTATTCTTTGGCCTGCAGCACCTGAAAGTCCAACGAGATACCCAATCTAGTTTTTTAATACTATAATTAGGCTTCTCCTATAAGGATAGGAGATTCGGGGTCCCGTGACTAACCCAATAAGGGTGTACATTAGGCTATAAAATTATTTCCAAGAGTAAGAATTTCCAGCCCTTATAAACTGTTGTTCAGTATTCTTTGAACTACAGCACCTGAAAGTCCAACGAGATACCCATTCTAGTTTGTTAATACTATAATTAGGCTTCTCCTATAAGGATAGGAGATTCGGGGTCCCGTGACTAACCCAATAAGGGTGTACATTAGGGTATAAAATTATTTCCAAGAGTAAGAATTTCCAGCCTTTATAAACTGTTGTTCAGTATTCTTTGACCTACAGCACCTGAAAGTCCAACGAGATACCCATTTTAGTTTGTTAATACTATAATTAGGCTTCTCCTATAAGGATAGGAGATTCGGGGTCCCGTGACTAACCCAATAAGGGTGTACATTAGGCTATAAAATTATTTCCAAGAGTAAGAATTTCCAGCCCTTATAAATTGTTGTTCAGTATTCTTTGACCTACTGCACCTGAAAGTCCAACGAGATACCCATTCTAGTTTGTTAATACTATAATTAGGCTTCTCCAATAAGGATAGAAGATTCGGGGTCCCGTGACTAACCCAATAAGGGTGTACATTAGGCTATAAAATTATTTCCAAAAGTAAGAATTTCCAGCCTTTATAAACTGTTGTTCAGTATTCTTTGGCCTGCAGCACCTGAAAGTCCAACGAGATACCCAATCTAGTTTTTTAATACTATAATTAGGCTTCTCCTATAAGGATAGGAGATTCGGGGTCCCGTGACTAACCCAATAAGGGTGTACATTAGGCTATAAAATTATTTCCAAGAGTAAGAATTTCCAGCCCTTATAAACTGTTGATCAGTATTCTTTGACCTACAGCACCTGAAAGTCCAACGAGATACCCATTCTAGTTTGTTAATACTATAATTTGGCTTCTCCTATAAGGATAGGAGATTCGGGGTCCCGTGACTAACCCAATAAGGGTGTACATTAGGCTATAAAATTATTTCCAAAAGTAAGAATTTCCAGCCTTTATAAACTGTTGTTCAGTATTCTTTGGCCTGCAGCACCTGAAAGTCCAACGAGATACCCATTTTAGTTTGTTAATACTATAATTAGGCTTCTCCTATAAGGATAGGAGATTCGGGGTCCCGTGACTAACCCAATAAGGGTGTACATTAGGCTATAAAATTATTTCCAAGAGTAAGAATTTCCAGCCCTTATAAATTGTTGTTCAGTATTCTTTGACCTACTGCACCTGAAAGTCCAACGAGATACCCATTTTAGTTTGTTAATACTATAATTAGGCTTCTCCTATAAGGATAGGAGATTCGGGGTCCCGTGACTAACCCAATAAGGGTGTACATTAGGCTATAAAATTATTACCAAGAGTAAGAATTTCCAGCCCTTATAAACTGTTGATCAGTATTCTTTGACCTACAGCACCTGAAAGTCCAACGAGATACCCATTCTAGTTTGTTAATACTATAATTAGGCTTCTCCTATAAGGATAGGAGATTCGGGGTCCCGTGACAAACCCAATAAGGGTGTACATTAGGCTATAAAATTATTTCCAAGAGTAAGAATTTCCAGCCCTTATAAACTGTTGATCAGTATTCTTTGACCTACAGCACCTGAAAGTCCAACGAGATACCCATTCTAGTTTGTTAATACTATAATTAGGCTTCTCCAATAAGGATAGAAGATTCGGGGTCCCGTGACTAACCCAATAAGGGTGTACATTAGGGTATAAAATTATTTCCAAGAGTAAGAATTTCCAGCCTTTATAAACTGTTGTTCAGTATTCTTTGAACTACAGCACCTGAAAGTCCAACGAGATACCCATTCTAGTTTGTTAATACTATAATTAGGCTTCTCCTATAAGGATAGGAGATTCGGGGTCCCGTGACTAACCCAATAAGGGTGTACATTAGGCTATAAAATTATTTCCAAGAGTAAGAATTTCCAGCCCTTATAAACTGTTGATCAGTATTCTTTGACCTACAGCACCTGAAAGTCCAACGAGATACCCATTCTAGTTTGTTAATACTATAATTAGGCTTCTCCTATAAGGATAGGAGATTCGGGGTCCCGTGACTAACCCAATAAGGGTGTACATTAGGCTATAAAATTATTTCCAAAAGTAAGAATTTCCAGCCTTTATAAACTGTTGTTCAGTATTCTTTGGCCTGCAGCACCTGAAAGTCCAACGAGATACCCAATCTAGTTTTTTAATACTATAATTAGGCTTCTCCTATAAGGATAGGAGATTCGGGGTCCCGTGACTAACCCAATAAGGGTGTACATTAGGCTATAAAATTATTTCCAAGAGTAAGAATTTCCAGCCCTTATAAACTGTTGTTCAGTATTCTTTGAACTACAGCACCTGAAAGTCCAACGAGATACCCATTCTAGTTTGTTAATACTATAATTAGGCTTCTCCTATAAGGATAGGAGATTCGGGGTCCCGTGACTAACCCAATAAGGGTGTACATTAGGGTATAAAATTATTTCCAAGAGTAAGAATTTCCAGCCTTTATAAACTGTTGTTCAGTATTCTTTGACCTACAGCACCTGAAAGTCCAACGAGATACCCATTTTAGTTTGTTAATACTATAATTAGGCTTCTCCTATAAGGATAGGAGATTCGGGGTCCCGTGACTAACCCAATAAGGGTGTACATTAGGCTATAAAATTATTTCCAAGAGTAAGAATTTCCAGCCCTTATAAATTGTTGTTCAGTATTCTTTGACCTACTGCACCTGAAAGTCCAACGAGATACCCATTCTAGTTTGTTAATACTATAATTAGGCTTCTCCAATAAGGATAGAAGATTCGGGGTCCCGTGACTAACCCAATAAGGGTGTACATTAGGCTATAAAATTATTTCCAAAAGTAAGAATTTCCAGCCTTTATAAACTGTTGTTCAGTATTCTTTGGCCTGCAGCACCTGAAAGTCCAACGAGATACCCAATCTAGTTTTTTAATACTATAATTAGGCTTCTCCTATAAGGATAGGAGATTCGGGGTCCCGTGACTAACCCAATAAGGGTGTACATTAGGCTATAAAATTATTTCCAAGAGTAAGAATTTCCAGCCCTTATAAACTGTTGATCAGTATTCTTTGACCTACAGCACCTGAAAGTCCAACGAGATACCCATTCTAGTTTGTTAATACTATAATTAGGCTTCTCCTATAAGGATAGGAGATTCGGGGTCCCGTGACTAACCCAATAAGGGTGTACATTAGGCTATAAAATTATTTCCAAGAGTAAGAATTTCCAGCCCTTATAAATTGTTGTTCAGTATTCTTTGACCTACTGCACCTGAAAGTCCAACGAGATACCCATTTTAGTTTGTTAATACTATAATTAGGCTTCTCCTATAAGGATAGGAGATTCGGGGTCCCGTGACTAACCCAATAAGGGTGTACATTAGGCTATAAAATTATTACCAAGAGTAAGAATTTCCAGCCCTTATAAACTGTTGATCAGTATTCTTTGACCTACAGCACCTGAAAGTCCAACGAGATACCCATTCTAGTTTGTTAATACTATAATTAGGCTTCTCCTATAAGGATAGGAGATTCGGGGTCCCGTGACAAACCCAATAAGGGTGTACATTAGGCTATAAAATTATTTCCAAGAGTAAGAATTTCCAGCCCTTATAAACTGTTGATCAGTATTCTTTGACCTACAGCACCTGAAAGTCCAACGAGATACCCATTCTAGTTTGTTAATACTATAATTAGGCTTCTCCAATAAGGATAGAAGATTCGGGGTCCCGTGACTAACCCAATAAGGGTGTACATTAGGGTATAAAATTATTTCCAAGAGTAAGAATTTCCAGCCTTTATAAACTGTTGTTCAGTATTCTTTGAACTACAGCACCTGAAAGTCCAACGAGATACCCATTCTAGTTTGTTAATACTATAATTAGGCTTCTCCTATAAGGATAGGAGATTCGGGGTCCCGTGACTAACCCAATAAGGGTGTACATTAGGCTATAAAATTATTTCCAAGAGTAAGAATTTCCAGCCCTTATAAACTGTTGATCAGTATTCTTTGACCTACAGCACCTGAAAGTCCAACGAGATACCCATTCTAGTTTGTTAATACTATAATTAGGCTTCTCCTATAAGGATAGGAGATTCGGGGTCCCGTGACTAACCCAATAAGGGTGTACATTAGGCTATAAAATTATTTCCAAAAGTAAGAATTTCCAGCCTTTATAAACTGTTGTTCAGTATTCTTTGGCCTGCAGCACCTGAAAGTCCAACGAGATACCCAATCTAGTTTTTTAATACTATAATTAGGCTTCTCCTATAAGGATAGGAGATTCGGGGTCCCGTGACTAACCCAATAAGGGTGTACATTAGGCTATAAAATTATTTCCAAGAGTAAGAATTTCCAGCCCTTATAAACTGTTGTTCAGTATTCTTTGAACTACAGCACCTGAAAGTCCAACGAGATACCCATTCTAGTTTGTTAATACTATAATTAGGCTTCTCCTATAAGGATAGGAGATTCGGGGTCCCGTGACTAACCCAATAAGGGTGTACATTAGGGTATAAAATTATTTCCAAGAGTAAGAATTTCCAGCCTTTATAAACTGTTGTTCAGTATTCTTTGACCTACAGCACCTGAAAGTCCAACGAGATACCCATTTTAGTTTGTTAATACTATAATTAGGCTTCTCCTATAAGGATAGGAGATTCGGGGTCCCGTGACTAACCCAATAAGGGTGTACATTAGGCTATAAAATTATTTCCAAGAGTAAGAATTTCCAGCCCTTATAAATTGTTGTTCAGTATTCTTTGACCTACTGCACCTGAAAGTCCAACGAGATACCCATTCTAGTTTGTTAATACTATAATTAGGCTTCTCCAATAAGGATAGAAGATTCGGGGTCCCGTGACTAACCCAATAAGGGTGTACATTAGGCTATAAAATTATTTCCAAAAGTAAGAATTTCCAGCCTTTATAAACTGTTGTTCAGTATTCTTTGGCCTGCAGCACCTGAAAGTCCAACGAGATACCCAATCTAGTTTTTTAATACTATAATTAGGCTTCTCCTATAAGGATAGGAGATTCGGGGTCCCGTGACTAACCCAATAAGGGTGTACATTAGGCTATAAAATTATTTCCAAGAGTAAGAATTTCCAGCCCTTATAAACTGTTGATCAGTATTCTTTGACCTACAGCACCTGAAAGTCCAACGAGATACCCATTCTAGTTTGTTAATACTATAATTAGGCTTCTCCTATAAGGATAGGAGATTCGGGGTCCCGTGACTAACCCAATAAGGGTGTACATTAGGCTATAAAATTATTTCCAAAAGTAAGAATTTCCAGCCTTTATAAACTGTTGTTCAGTATTCTTTGGCCTGCAGCACCTGAAAGTCCAACGAGATACCCAATCTAGTTTTTTAATACTATAATTAGGCTTCTCCTATAAGGATAGGAGATTCGGGGTCCCGTGACTAACCCAATAAGGGTGTACATTAGGCTATAAAATTATTTCCAAGAGTAAGAATTTCCAGCCCTTATAAACTGTTGTTCAGTATTCTTTGAACTACAGCACCTGAAAGTCCAACGAGATACCCATTCTAGTTTGTTAATACTATAATTAGGCTTCTCCTATAAGGATAGGAGATTCGGGGTCCCGTGACTAACCCAATAAGGGTGTACATTAGGCTATAAAATTATTTCCAAGAGTAAGAATTTCCAGCCTTTATAAACTGTTGTTCAGTATTCTTTGACCTACAGCACCTGAAAGTCCAACGAGATACCCATTTTAGTTTGTTAATACTATAATTAGGCTTCTCCTATAAGGATAGGAGATTCGGGGTCCCGTGACTAACCCAATAAGGGTGTACATTAGGCTATAAAATTATTTCCAAGAGTAAGAATTTCCAGCCCTTATAAATTGTTGTTCAATATTCTTTGACCTACTGCACCTGAAAGTCCAACGAGATACCCATTTTAGTTTGTTAATACTATAATTAGGCTTCTCCTATAAGGATAGGAGATTCGGGGTCCCGTGACTAACCCAATAAGGGTGTACATTAGGCTATAAAATTATTACCAAGAGTAAGAATTTCCAGCCCTTATAAACTGTTGATCAGTATTCTTTGACCTACAGCACCTGAAAGTCCAACGAGATACCCATTCTAGTTTGTTAATACTATAATTAGGCTTCTCCTATAAGGATAGGAGATTCGGGGTCCCGTGACAAACCCAATAAGGGTGTACATTAGGCTATAAAATTATTTCCAAGAGTAAGAATTTCCAGCCCTTATAAACTGTTGATCAGTATTCTTTGACCTACAGCACCTGAAAGTCCAACGAGATACCCATTCTAGTTTGTTAATACTATAATTAGGCTTCTCCAATAAGGATAGAAGATTCGGGGTCCCGTGACTAACCCAATAAGGGTGTACATTAGGCTATAAAATTATTTCCAAAAGTAAGAATTTCCAGCCTTTATAAACTGTTGTTCAGTATTCTTTGGCCTGCAGCACCTGAAAGTCCAACGAGATACCCAATCTAGTTTTTTAATACTATAATTAGGCTTCTCCTATAAGGATAGGAGATTCGGGGTCCCGTGACTAACCCAATAAGGGTGTACATTAGGCTATAAAATTATTTCCAAGAGTAAGAATTTCCAGCCCTTATAAACTGTTGATCAGTATTCTTTGACCTACAGCACCTGAAAGTCCAACGAGATACCCATTCTAGTTTGTTAATACTATAATTAGGCTTCTCCTATAAGGATAGGAGATTCGGGGTCCCGTGACTAACCCAATAAGGGTGTACATTAGGCTATAAAATTATTTCCAAAAGTAAGAATTTCCAGCCTTTATAAACTGTTGTTCAGTATTCTTTGGCCTGCAGCACCTGAAAGTCCAACGAGATACCCAATCTAGTTTTTTAATACTATAATTAGGCTTCTCCTATAAGGATAGGAGATTCGGGGTCCCGTGACTAACCCAATAAGGGTGTACATTAGGCTATAAAATTATTTCCAAGAGTAAGAATTTCCAGCCCGTATAAACTGTTGTTCAGTATTCTTTGAACTACAGCACCTGAAAGTCCAACGAGATACCCATTCTAGTTTGTTAATACTATAATTAGGCTTCTCCTATAAGGATAGGAGATTCGGGGTCCCGTGACTAACCCAATAAGGGTGTACATTAGGCTATAAAATTATTTCCAAGAGTAAGAATTTCCAGCCTTTATAAACTGTTGTTCAGTATTCTTTAACCTACAGCACCTGAAAGTCCAACGAGATACCCATTTTAGTTTGTTAATACTATAATTAGGCTTCTCCTATAAGGATAGGAGATTCGGGGTCCCGTGACTAACCCAATAAGGGTGTACATTAGGCTATAAAATTATTTCCAAGAGTAAGAATTTCCAGCCCTTATAAATTGTTGTTCAGTATTCTTTGACCTACTGCACCTGAAAGTCCAACGAGATACCCATTTTAGTTTGTTAATACTATAATTAGGCTTCTCCTATAAGGATAGGAGATTCGGGGTCCCGTGACTAACCCAATAAGGGTGTACATTAGGCTATAAAATTATTACCAAGAGTAAGAATTTCCAGCCCTTATAAACTGTTGATCAGTATTCTTTGACCTACAGCACCTGAAAGTCCAACGAGATACCCATTCTAGTTTGTTAATACTATAATTAGGCTTCTCCTATAAGGATAGGAGATTCGGGGTCCCGTGACAAACCCAATAAGGGTGTACATTAGGCTATAAAATTATTTCCAAGAGTAAGAATTTCCAGCCCTTATAAACTGTTGATCAGTATTCTTTGACCTACAGCACCTGAAAGTCCAACGAGATACCCATTCTAGTTTGTTAATACTATAATTAGGCTTCTCCTATAAGGATAGGAGATTCGGGGTCCCGTGACTAACCCAATAAGGGTGTACATTAGGCTATAAAATTATTTCCAAAAGTAAGAATTTCCAGCCTTTATAAACTGTTGTTCAGTATTCTTTGGCCTGCAGCACCTGAAAGTCCAACGAGATACCCAATCTAGTTTTTTAATACTATAATTAGGCTTCTCCTATAAGGATAGGAGATTCGGGGTCCCGTGACTAACCCAATAAGGGTGTACATTAGGCTATAAAATTATTTCCAAGAGTAAGAATTTCCAGCCCTTATAAACTGTTGTTCAGTATTCTTTGAACTACAGCACCTGAAAGTCCAACGAGATACCCATTCTAGTTTGTTAATACTATAATTAGGCTTCTCCTATAAGGATAGGAGATTCGGGGTCCCGTGACTAACCCAATAAGGGTGTACATTAGGGTATAAAATTATTTCCAAGAGTAAGAATTTCCAGCCTTTATAAACTGTTGTTCAGTATTCTTTGACCTACAGCACCTGAAAGTCCAACGAGATACCCATTTTAGTTTGTTAATACTATAATTAGGCTTCTCCTATAAGGATAGGAGATTCGGGGTCCCGTGACTAACCCAATAAGGGTGTACATTAGGCTATAAAATTATTTCCAAGAGTAAGAATTTCCAGCCCTTATAAATTGTTGTTCAGTATTCTTTGACCTACTGCACCTGAAAGTCCAACGAGATACCCATTCTAGTTTGTTAATACTATAATTAGGCTTCTCCAATAAGGATAGAAGATTCGGGGTCCCGTGACTAACCCAATAAGGGTGTACATTAGGCTATAAAATTATTTCCAAAAGTAAGAATTTCCAGCCTTTATAAACTGTTGTTCAGTATTCTTTGGCCTGCAGCACCTGAAAGTCCAACGAGATACCCAATCTAGTTTTTTAATACTATAATTAGGCTTCTCCTATAAGGATAGGAGATTCGGGGTCCCGTGACTAACCCAATAAGGGTGTACATTAGGCTATAAAATTATTTCCAAGAGTAAGAATTTCCAGCCCTTATAAACTGTTGATCAGTATTCTTTGACCTACAGCACCTGAAAGTCCAACGAGATACCCATTCTAGTTTGTTAATACTATAATTAGGCTTCTCCTATAAGGATAGGAGATTCGGGGTCCCGTGACTAACCCAATAAGGGTGTACATTAGGCTATAAAATTATTTCCAAAAGTAAGAATTTCCAGCCTTTATAAACTGTTGTTCAGTATTCTTTGGCCTGCAGCACCTGAAAGTCCAACGAGATACCCAATCTAGTTTTTTAATACTATAATTAGGCTTCTCCTATAAGGATAGGAGATTCGGGGTCCCGTGACTAACCCAATAAGGGTGTACATTAGGCTATAAAATTATTTCCAAGAGTAAGAATTTCCAGCCCTTATAAACTGTTGTTCAGTATTCTTTGAACTACAGCACCTGAAAGTCCAACGAGATACCCATTCTAGTTTGTTAATACTATAATTAGGCTTCTCCTATAAGGATAGGAGATTCGGGGTCCCGTGACTAACCCAATAAGGGTGTACATTAGGCTATAAAATTATTTCCAAGAGTAAGAATTTCCAGCCTTTATAAACTGTTGTTCAGTATTCTTTGACCTACAGCACCTGAAAGTCCATCGAGATACCCATTTTAGTTTGTTAATACTATAATTAGGCTTCTCCTATAAGGATAGGAGATTCGGGGTCCCGTGACTAACCCAATAAGGGTGTACATTAGGCTATAAAATTATTTCCAAGAGTAAGAATTTCCAGCCCTTATAAATTGTTGTTCAGTATTCTTTGACCTACTGCACCTGAAAGTCCAACGAGATACCCATTTTAGTTTGTTAATACTATAATTAGGCTTCTCCTATAAGGATAGGAGATTCGGGGTCCCGTGACTAACCCAATAAGGGTGTACATTAGGCTATAAAATTATTACCAAGAGTAAGAATTTCCAGCCCTTATAAACTGTTGATCAGTATTCTTTGACCTACAGCACCTGAAAGTCCAACGAGATACCCATTCTAGTTTGTTAATACTATAATTAGGCTTCTCCTATAAGGATAGGAGATTCGGGGTCCCGTGACAAACCCAATAAGGGTGTACATTAGGCTATAAAATTATTTCCAAGAGTAAGAATTTCCAGCCCTTATAAACTGTTGATCAGTATTCTTTAACCTACAGCACCTGAAAGTCCAACGAGATACCCATTCTAGTTTGTTAATACTATAATTAGGCTTCTCCAATAAGGATAGAAGATTCGGGGTCCCGTGACTAACCCAATAAGGGTGTACATTAGGCTATAAAATTATTTCCAAAAGTAAGAATTTCCAGCCTTTATAAACTGTTGTTCAGTATTCTTTGGCCTGCAGCACCTGAAAGTCCAACGAGATACCCAATCTAGTTTTTTAATACTATAATTAGGCTTCTCCTATAAGGATAGGAGATTCGGGGTCCCGTGACTAACCCAATAAGGGTGTACATTAGGCTATAAAATTATTTCCAAGAGTAAGAATTTCCAGCCCTTATAAACTGTTGATCAGTATTCTTTGACCTACAGCACCTGAAAGTCCAACGAGATACCCATTCTAGTTTGTTAATACTATAATTAGGCTTCTCCTATAAGGATAGGAGATTCGGGGTCCCGTGACTAACCCAATAAGGGTGTACATTAGGCTATAAAATTATTTCCAAAAGTAAGAATTTCCAGCCTTTATAAACTGTTGTTCAGTATTCTTTGGCCTGCAGCACCTGAAAGTCCAACGAGATACCCAATCTAGTTTTTTAATACTATAATTAGGCTTCTCCTATAAGGATAGGAGATTCGGGGTCCCGTGACTAACCCAATAAGGGTGTACATTAGGCTATAAAATTATTTCCAAGAGTAAGAATTTCCAGCCCTTATAAACTGTTGTTCAGTATTCTTTGAACTACAGCACCTGAAAGTCCAACGAGATACCCATTCTAGTTTGTTAATACTATAATTAGGCTTCTCCTATAAGGATAGGAGATTCGGGGTCCCGTGACTAACCCAATAAGGGTGTACATTAGGCTATAAAATTATTTCCAAGAGTAAGAATTTCCAGCCTTTATAAACTGTTGTTCAGTATTCTTTGACCTACAGCACCTGAAAGTCCAACGAGATACCCATTTTAGTTTGTTAATACTATAATTAGGCTTCTCCTATAAGGATAGGAGATTCGGGGTCCCGTGACTAACCCAATAAGGGTGTACATTAGGCTATAAAATTATTTCCAAGAGTAAGAATTTCCAGCCCTTATAAATTGTTGTTCAGTATTCTTTGACCTACTGCACCTGAAAGTCCAACGAG
Source organism: Ambrosia trifida (assembly GCA_028751855.1). Classification (NCBI taxonomy): domain Eukaryota; kingdom Viridiplantae; phylum Streptophyta; class Magnoliopsida; order Asterales; family Asteraceae; genus Ambrosia; species Ambrosia trifida. The sequence goes on along the minus strand of CM054126.1, from coordinate 109,240 downwards.
ATACCCATTTTAGTTTGTTAATACTATAATTAGGCTTCTCCTATAAGGATAGGAGATTCGGGGTCCCGTGACTAACCCAATAAGGGTGTACATTAGGCTATAAAATTATTACCAAGAGTAAGAATTTCCAGCCCTTATAAACTGTTGATCAGTATTCTTTGACCTACAGCACCTGAAAGTCCAACGAGATACCCATTCTAGTTTGTTAATACTATAATTAGGCTTCTCCTATAAGGATAGGAGATTCGGGGTCCCGTGACAAACCCAATAAGGGTGTACATTAGGCTATAAAATTATTTCCAAGAGTAAGAATTTCCAGCCCTTATAAACTGTTGATCAGTATTCTTTGACCTACAGCACCTGAAAGTCCAACGAGATACCCATTCTAGTTTGTTAATACTATAATTAGGCTTCTCCTATAAGGATAGGAGATTCGGGGTCCCGTGACTAACCCAATAAGGGTGTACATTAGGCTATAAAATTATTTCCAAAAGTAAGAATTTCCAGCCTTTATAAACTGTTGTTCAGTATTCTTTGGCCTGCAGCACCTGAAAGTCCAACGAGATACCCAATCTAGTTTTTTAATACTATAATTAGGCTTCTCCTATAAGGATAGGAGATTCGGGGTCCCGTGACTAACCCAATAAGGGTGTACATTAGGCTATAAAATTATTTCCAAGAGTAAGAATTTCCAGCCCTTATAAACTGTTGTTCAGTATTCTTTGAACTACAGCACCTGAAAGTCCAACGAGATACCCATTCTAGTTTGTTAATACTATAATTAGGCTTCTCCTATAAGGATAGGAGATTCGGGGTCCCGTGACTAACCCAATAAGGGTGTACATTAGGCTATAAAATTATTTCCAAGAGTAAGAATTTCCAGCCTTTATAAACTGTTGTTCAGTATTCTTTGACCTACAGCACCTGAAAGTCCAACGAGATACCCATTTTAGTTTGTTAATACTATAATTAGGCTTCTCCTATAAGGATAGGAGATTCGGGGTCCCGTGACTAACCCAATAAGGGTGTACATTAGGCTATAAAATTATTTCCAAGAGTAAGAATTTCCAGCCCTTATAAACTGTTGTTCAGTATTCTTTGACCTACTGCACCTGAAAGTCCAACGAGATACCCATTCTAGTTTGTTAATACTATAATTAGGCTTCTCCTATAAGGATAGGAGATTCGGGGTCCCGTGACTAACCCAATAAGGGTGTACATTAGGCTATAAAATTATTTCCAAGAGTAAGAATTTCCAGCCTTTATAAACTGTTGTTCAGTATTCTTTGACCTACAGCACCTGAAAGTCCAACGAGATACCCATTCTAGTTTGTTAATACTATAATTAGGCTTCTCCTATAAGGATAGGAGATTCGGGGTCCCGTGACTAACCCAATAAGGGTGTACATTAGGCTATAAAATTATTTCCAAGAGTAAGAATTTCCAGCCCTTATAAACTGTTGTTCAGTATTCTTTGAACTACAGCACCTGAAAGTCCAACGAGATACCCATTCTAGTTTGTTAATACTATAATTAGGCTTCTCCTATAAGGATAGGAGATTCGGGGTCCCGTGACTAACCCAATAAGGGTGTACATTAGGGTATAAAATTATTTCCAAGAGTAAGAATTTCCAGCCTTTATAAACTGTTGTTCAGTATTCTTTGACCTACAGCACCTGAAAGTCCAACGAGATACCCATTTTAGTTTGTTAATACTATAATTAGGCTTCTCCTATAAGGATAGGAGATTCGGGGTCCCGTGACTAACCCAATAAGGGTGTACATTAGGCTATAAAATTATTTCCAAGAGTAAGAATTTCCAGCCCTTATAAATTGTTGTTCAGTATTCTTTGACCTACTGCACCTGAAAGTCCAACGAGATACCCATTCTAGTTTGTTAATACTATAATTAGGCTTCTCCAATAAGGATAGAAGATTCGGGGTCCCGTGACTAACCCAATAAGGGTGTACATTAGGCTATAAAATTATTTCCAAGAGTAAGAATTTCCAGCCTTTATAAACTGTTTTTCAGTATTCTTTGGCCTGCAGCACCTGAAAGTCCAACGAGATACCCATTCTAGTTTTTTAATACTATAATTAGGCTTCTCCTATAAGGATAGGAGATTCGGGGTCCCGTGACTAACCCAATAAGGGTGTACATTAGGCTATAAAATTATTTCCAAGAGTAAGAATTTCCAGCCCTTATAAACTGTTGTTCAGTATTCTTTGACCTACTGCACCTGAAAGTCCAACGAGATACCCATTCTAGTTTGTTAATACTATAATTAGGCTTCTCCAATAAGGATAGGAGATTCGGGGTCCCGTGACTAACCCAATAAGGGTGTACATTAGGCTATAAAATTATTTCCAAGAGTAAGAATTTCCAGCCTTTATAAACTGTTGTTCAGTATTCTTTGACCTACAGAACCTGAAAGTCCAACGAGATACCCATTCTAGTTTGTTAATACTATAATTAGGCTTCTCCTATAAGGATAGGAGATTCGGGGTCCCGTGACTAACCCAATAAGGGTGTACATTAGGCTATAAAATTATTTCTAAGAGTAAGAATTTCCAGCCCTTATAAACTGTTGATCAGTATTCTTTGACCTACAGCACCTGAAAGTCCAACGAGATACCCATTCTAGTTTGTTAATACTATAATTAGGCTTCTCATATAAGGATAGGAGATTCGGGGTCCCGTGACTAACCCAATAAGGGTGTACATTAGGCTATAAAATTATTTCCAAGAGTAAGAATTTCCAGCCCTTATAAACTGTTGATCAGTATTCTTTGACCTACAGCACCTGAAAGTCCAACGAGATACCCATTCTAGTTTGTTAATACTATAATTAGGCTTCTCCTATAAGGATAGGAGATTCGGGGTCCCGTGACTAACCCAATAAGGGTGTACATTAGGCTATAAAATTATTTCCAAAAGTAAGAATTTCCAGCCTTTATAAACTGTTGTTCAGTATTCTTTGGCCTGCAGCACCTGAAAATTCAACGAGATACCCATTCTAGTTTGTTAATACTATAATTAGGCTTCTCCTATAAGGATAGGAGATTCGGGGTCCCGTGACTAACCCAATAAGGGTGTACATTAGGCTATAAAATTATTTCCAAGAGTAAGAATTTCCAGCCTTTATAAACTGTTGTTCAGTATTCTTTGGCATGCAGCACCTGAAAGTCCAACGAGATACCCATTTTAGTTTGTTAATACTATAAGTAGGCTTCTCCCATAAGGATAGGAGATTCGGTGTCCCGTGACTAACCCAATAAGGGTGTACATTAGTCTATAAAATTATTTCCAAGAGTAAGAATTTCCAGCCCTTATAAACTGTTCTTCAGTATTCTTTGACCTACAGCACCAGAAAGTCCAACGAGATACCCATTCTAGTTTGTTAATACTATAATTAGGCTTCTCCTATAAGGATAGGAGATTCGGGGTCCCGTGACTAACCCAATAAGGGTGTACATTAGGCTATAAAATTATTTCCAAGAGTAAGAATTTCCGGCCTTTATAAACTGTTCTTCAGTATTCTTTGACCTACAGCACCTGAAAGTCCAACGAGATACCCATTCTAGTTTTTTAATACTATAATTAGGCTTCTCCTATAAGGATAGGAGATTCGGGGTCCCGTGACTAACCCAATAAGGGTGTACATTAGGCTATAAAATTATTTCCAAGAGTAAGAATTTCCAGCCCTTATAAACTGTTGTTCAGTATTCTTTGACCTACAGTACCTGAAAGTCCAACGAGATACCCATTCTAGTTTGTTAATACTATAATTAGGCTTCTCCTATAAGGATAGGAGATTCGGGGTCCCGTGACTAACCCAATAAGGGTGTACATTAGGCTATAAAATTATTTCCAAGAGTAAGAATTTCCAGCCTTTATAAACTGTTGTTCTGTATTCTTTGACCTACAGCACCTGAAAGTCCAACGAGATACCCATTTTAGTTTGTTAATACTATAATTAGGCTTCTCCTATAAGGATAGGAGATTTGGGGTCCCGTGACTAACCCAATAAGGGTGTACATTAGGCTATAAAATTATTTCCAAGAGTAAGAATTTCCAGCCTTTATAAATTGTTCTTCAGTATTCTTTGACCTACAGCACCTGAAAGTCCAACGAGATACCCATTTTAGTTTGTTAATACTATAATTAGGCTTCTCCTATAAGGATAGGAGATTCGGGGTCCCGTGACTAACCCAATAAGGGTGTACATTAGGCTATAAAATTATTTCCAAGAGTAAGAATTTCCAGCCTTTATAAACTGTTGTTCAGTATTCTTTGACCTACAGCACCTGAAAGTCCAACGAGATACCCATTTTAGTTTGTTAATACTATAATTAGGCTTCTCCTATAAGGATAGGAGATTTGGGGTCCCGTGACTAACCCAATAAGGGTGTACATTAGGCTATAAAATTATTTCCAAGAGTAAGAATTTCCAGCCCTTATAAACTGTTGATCAGTATTCTTTGACCTACAGCACCTGAAAGTCCAACGAGATACCCATTCTAGTTTGTTAATACTATAATTAGGCTTCTCCTATAAGGATAGGAGATTCGGGGTCCCGTGACTAACCCAATAAGGGTGTACATTAGGCTATAAAATTATTTCCAAAAGTAAGAATTTCCAGCCTTTATAAACTGTTGTTCAGTATTCTTTGGCCTGCAGCACCTGAAAATCCAACGAGATACCCATTCTAGTTTGTTAATACTATAATTAGGCTTCTCCTATAAGGATAGGAGATTCGGGGTCCCGTGACTAACCCAATAAGGGTGTACATTAGGCTATAAAATTATTTCCAAGAGTAATAATTTCCAGCCCTTATAAACTGTTGATCAGTATTCTTTGACCTACAGCACCTGAAAGTCCAACGAGATACCCATTCTAGTTTGTTAATACTATAATTAGGCTTCTCCTATAAGGATAGGAGATTCGGGGTCCCGTGACTAACCCAATAAGGGTGTACATTAGGCTATAAATTTATTTCCAAAAGTAAGAATTTCCAGCCTTTATAAACTGTTGTTCAGTATTCTTTGGCCTGCAGCACCTGAAAATCCAACGAGATACCCATTCTAGTTTGTTAATACTATAATTAGGCTTCTCCTATAAGGATAGGAGATTCGGGGTCCCGTGACTAACCCAATAAGGGTGTACATTAGGCTATAAAATTATTTCCAAGAGTAAGAATTTCCAGCCTTTATAAACTGTTGTTCAGTATTCTTTGGCATGCAGCACCTGAAAGTCCAACGAGATACCCATTTTAGTTTGTTAATACTATAAGTAGGCTTCTCCCATAAGGATAGGAGATTCGGTGTCCCGTGACTAACCCAATAAGGGTGTACATTAGGCTATAAAATTATTTCCAAGAGTAAGAATTTCCAGCCCTTATAAACTGTTCTTCAGTATTCTTTGACCTACAGCACCAGAAAGTCCAACGAGATACCCATTCTAGTTTGTTAATACTATAATTAGGCTTCTCCTATAAGGATAGGAGATTCGGGGTCCCGTGACTAACCCAATAAGGGTGTACATTAGGCTATAAAATTATTTCCAAGAGTAAGAATTTCCGGCCTTTATAAACTGTTCTTCAGTATTCTTTGACCTACAGCACCTGAAAGTCCAACGAGATACCCATTCTAGTTTTTTAATACTATAATTAGGCTTCTCCTATAAGGATAGGAGATTCGGGGTCCCGTGACTAACCCAATAAGGGTGTACATTAGGCTATAAAATTATTTCCAAGAGTAAGAATTTCCAGCCCTTATAAACTGTTGTTCAGTATTCTTTGACCTACAGTACCTGAAAGTCCAACGAGATACCCATTCTAGTTTGTTAATACTATAATTAGGCTTCTCCTATAAGGATAGGAGATTCGGGGTCCCGTGACTAACCCAATAAGGGTGTACATTAGGCTATAAAATTATTTCCAAGAGTAAGAATTTCCAGCCTTTATAAACTGTTGTTCAGTATTCTTTGACCTACAGCACCTGAAAGTCCAACGCGATACCCATTTTAGTTTGTTAATACTATAATTAGGCTTCTCCTATAAGGATAGGAGATTTGGGGTCCCGTGACTAACCCAATAAAGGTGTACATTAGGCTATAAAATTATTTCCAAGAGTAAGAATTTCCAGCCTTTATAAACTGTTCTTCAGTATTCTTTGACCTACAGCACCTGAAAGTCCAACGAGATACCCATTTTAGTTTGTTAATACTATAATTAGGCTTCTCCTATAAGGATAGGAGATTCGGGGTCCCGTGACTAACCCAATAAGGGTGTACATTAGGCTATAAAATTATTTCCAAGAGTAAGAATTTCCAGCCTTTATAAACTGTTGTTCAGTATTCTTTGACCTACAGCACCTGAAAGTCCAACGAGATACCCATTTTAGTTTGTTAATACTATAATTAGGCTTCTCCTATAAGGATAGGAGATTTGGGGTCCCGTGACTAACCCAATAAGGGTGTACATTAGGCTATAAAATTATTTCCAAGAGTAAGAATTTCCAGCCTTTATAAACTGTTCTTCAGTATTCTTTGACCTACAGCACCTGAAAGTCCAACGAGATACCCATTTTAGTTTGTTAATACTATAATTAGGCTTCTCCTATAAGGATAGGAGATTCGGGGTCCCGTGACTAACCCAATAAGGGTGTACATTAGGCTATAAAATTATTTCCAAGAGTAAGAATTTCCAGCCTTTATAAACTGTTGTTCAGTATTCTTTGACCTACAGCACCTGAAAGTCCAACGAGATACCCATTTTAGTTTGTTAATACTATAATTAGGCTTCTCCTATAAGGATAGGAGATTTGGGGTCCCGTGACTAACCCAATAAGGGTGTACATTAGGCTATAAAATTATTTCCAAGAGTAAGAATTTCCAGCCTTTATAAACTGTTGTTCAGTATTCTTTGACCTACAGCACCTGAAAGTCCAACGAGATACCCATTTTAGTTTGTTAATACTATAATTAGGCTTCTCCTATAAGGATAGGAGATTTGGGGTCCCGTGACTAACCCAATAAGGGTGTACATTAGGCTATAAAATTATTTCCAAGAGTAAGAATTTCCAGCCTTTATAAACTGTTCTTCAGTATTCTTTGACCTACAGCACCTGAAAGTCCAACGAGATACCCATTTTAGTTTGTTAATACTATAATTAGGCTTCTCCTATAAGGATAGGAGATTCGGGGTCCCGTGACTAACCCAATAAGGGTGTACATTAGGCTATAAAATTATTTCCAAGAGTAAGAATTTCCAGCCCTTATAAACTGTTGTTCAGTATTCTTTGACCTACAGCACCTGAAAGTCCAACGAGATACCCATTTTAGTTTGTTAATACTATAATTAGGCTTCTCCTATAAGGATAGGAGATTCGGGGTCCCGTGACTAACCCAATAAGGGTGTACATTAGGCTATAAAATTATTTCCAAGAGTAAGAATTTCCAGCCCTTATAAACTGTTGTTCAGTATTCTTTGACCTACAGCACTTGAAAGTCCAACGAGATACCCATTCTAGTTTGTTAATACTATAATTAGGCTTCTCCTATAAGGATAGGAGATTCGGGGTCCCGTGACTAACCCAATAAGGGTGTACATTAGGCTATAAAATTATTTCCAAGAGTAAGAATTTCCAGCCTTTATAAACTGTTGTTCAGTATTCTTTGACCTACAGCACCTGAAAGTCCAACGAGATACCCATTTTAGTTTGTTAATACTATAATTAGGCTTCTCCTATAAGGATAGGAGATTCGGGGTCCCGCGACTAACCCAATAAGGGTGTACATTAAGCTATAAAATTATTTCCAAGAGTAAGAATTTCCAGCCTTTATAAACTGTTCTTCAGTATTCTTTGACCTACAGCACCTGAAAGTCCAACGAGATACCCATTCTAGTTTGTTAATACTATAATTAGGCTTCTCCTATAAGGATAGGAGATTCGGGGTCCCGTGACTAACCCAATAAGGGTGTACATTAGGCTATAAAATTATTTCCAAGAGTAAGAATTTCCGGCCTTTATAAACTGTTCTTCAGTATTCTTTGACCTACAGCACCTGAAACTCCAACGAGATACCCATTCTAGTTTTTTAATACTATAATTAGGCTTCTCCTATAAGGATAGGAGATTCGGGGTCCCGTGACTAACCCAATAAGGGTGTACATTAGGCTATAAAATTATTTTCAAGAGTAAGAATTTCCAGCCTTTATAAACTGTTGTTCAGTATTCTTTGACCTACAGCACCTGAAAGTCCAACGAGATACCCATTTTAGTTTGTTAATACTATAATTAGGCTTCTCCTATAAGGATAGGAGATTTGGGGTCCCGTGACTAACCCAATAAGGGTGTACATTAGGCTATAAAATTATTTCCAAGAGTAAGAATTTCCAGGCTTTATAAACTGTTCTTCAGTATTCTTTGACCTACAGCACCTGAAAGTCCAACGAGATACCCATTCTAGTTTGTTAATACTATAATTAGGCTTCTCCTATAAGGATAGGAGATTCGGGGTCCCGTGACTAACCCAATAAGGGTGTACATTAGGCTATAAAATTATTTCCAAGAGTAAGAATTTCCAGCCCTTATAAACTGTTGTTCAGTATTCTTTGACCTACAGCACCTGAAAGTCCAACGAGATACCCATTTTAGTTTGTTAATACTATAATTAGGCTTCTCCTATAAGGATAGGAGATTCGGGGTCCCGTGACTAACCCAATAAGGGTGTACATTAGGCTATAAAATTATTTCCAAGAGTAAGAATTTCCAGCCCTTATAAACTGTTGTTCAGTATTCTTTGACCTACAGCACTAGAAAGTCCAACGAGATACCCATTCTAGTTTGTTAATACTATAATTAGGCTTCTCCTATAAGGATAGGAGATTCGGGGTCCCGTGACTAACCCAATAAGGGTGTACATTAGGCTATAAAATTATTTCCAAGAGTAAGAATTTCCAGCCTTTATAAACTGTTGTTCAGTATTCTTTGACCTACAGCACCTGAAAGTCCAACGAGATACCCATTTTAGTTTGTTAATACTATAATTAGGCTTCTCCTATAAGGATAGGAGATTCGGGGTCCCGTGACTAACCCAATAAGGGTGTACATTAAGCTATAAAATTATTTCCAAGAGTAAGAATTTCCAGCCTTTATAAACTGTTCTTCAGTATTCTTTGACCTACAGCACCTGAAAGTCCAACGAGATACCCATTCTAGTTTGTTAATACTATAATTAGGCTTCTCCTATAAGGATAGGAGATTCGGGGTCCCGTGACTAACCCAATAAGGGTGTACATTAGGCTATAAAATTATTTCCAAGAGTAAGAATTTCCAGCCCTTATAAACTGTTGTTCAGTATTCTTTGACCTACAGCACCTGAAAGTCCAACGAGATACCCATTTTAGTTTGTTAATACTATAATTAGGCTTCTCCTATAAGGATAGGAGATTCGGGGTCCCGTGACTAACCCAATAAGGGTGTACATTAGGCTATAAAATTATTTCCAAGAGTAAGAATTTCCAGCCCTTATAAACTGTTGTTCAGTATTCTTTGACCTACAGCACTTGAAAGTCCAACGAGATACCCATTCTAGTTTGTTAATACTATAATTAGGCTTCTCCTATAAGGATAGGAGATTCGGGGTCCCGTGACTAACCCAATAAGGGTGTACATTAGGCTATAAAATTATTTCCAAGAGTAAGAATTTCCAGCCTTTATAAACTGTTGTTCAGTATTCTTTGACCTACAGCACCTGAAAGTCCAACGAGATACCCATTTTAGTTTGTTAATACTATAATTAGGCTTCTCCTATAAGGATAGGAGATTCGGGGTCCCGTGACTAACCCAATAAGGGTGTACATTAAGCTATAAAATTATTTCCAAGAGTAAGAATTTCCAGCCTTTATAAACTGTTCTTCAGTATTCTTTGACCTACAGCACCTGAAAGTCCAACGAGATACCCATTCTAGTTTGTTAATACTATAATTAGGCTTCTCCTATAAGGATAGGAGATTCGGGGTCCCGTGACTAACCCAATAAGGGTGTACATTAGGCTATAAAATTATTTCCAAGAGTAAGAATTTCCGGCCTTTATAAACTGTTCTTCAGTATTCTTTGACCTACAGCACCTGAAACTCCAACGAGATACCCATTCTAGTTTTTTAATACTATAATTAGGCTTCTCCTATAAGGATAGGAGATTCGGGGTCCCGTGACTAACCCAATAAGGGTGTACATTAGGCTATAAAATTATTTTCAAGAGTAAGAATTTCCAGCCTTTATAAACTGTTGTTCAGTATTCTTTGACCTACAGCACCTGAAAGTCCAACGAGATACCCATTTTAGTTTGTTAATACTATAATTAGGCTTCTCCTATAAGGATAGGAGATTTGGGGTCCCGTGACTAACCCAATAAGGGTGTACATTAGGCTGTAAAATTATTTCCAAGAGTAAGAATTTCCAGCCTTTATAAACTGTTCTTCAGTATTCTTTGACCTACAGCACCTGAAAGTCCAACGAGATACCCATTCTAGTTTGTTAATACTATAATTAGGCTTCTCCTATAAGGATAGGAGATTCGGGGTCCCGTGACTAACCCAATAAGGGTGTACATTAGGCTATAAAATTATTTCCAAGAGTAAGAATTTCCAGCCCTTATAAACTGTTGTTCAGTATTCTTTGACCTACAGCACCTGAAAGTCCAACGAGATACCCATTTTAGTTTGTTAATACTATAATTAGGCTTCTCCTATAAGGATAGGAGATTCGGGGTCCCGTGACTAACCCAATAAGGGTGTACATTAGGCTATAAAATTATTTCCAAGAGTAAGAATTTCCAGCCCTTATAAACTGTTGTTCAGTATTCTTTGACCTACAGCACTAGAAAGTCCAACGAGATACCCATTCTAGTTTGTTAATACTATAATTAGGCTTCTCCTATAAGGATAGGAGATTCGGGGTCCCGTGACTAACCCAATAAGGGTGTACATTAGGCTATAAAATTATTTCCAAGAGTAAGAATTTCCAGCCTTTATAAACTGTTGTTCAGTATTCTTTGACCTACAGCACCTGAAAGTCCAACGAGATACCCATTTTAGTTTGTTAATACTATAATTAGGCTTCTCCTATAAGGATAGGAGATTCGGGGTCCCGTGACTAACCCAATAAGGGTGTACATTAGGCTATAAAATTATTTCCAAGAGTAAGAATTTCCAGCCTTTATAAACTGTTCTTCAGTATTCTTTGACCTACAGCACCTGAAAGTCCAACGAGATACCCATTCTAGTTTGTTAATACTATAATTAGGCTTCTCCTATAAGGATAGGAGATTCGGGGTCCCGTGACTAACCCAATAAGGGTGTACATTAGGCTATAAAATTATTTCCAAGAGTAAGAATTTCCAGCCCTTATAAACTGTTGTTCAGTATTCTTTGACCTACAGCACCTGAAAATCCAACGAGATACCCATTCTAGTTTGTTAATACTTTAATTAGGCTTCTCCTATAAGGATAGGAGATTCGGGGTCCCGTGACTAACCCAATAAGGGTGTACATTAGGCTATAAAATTATTTCCAAGAGTAAGAATTTCCAGCCTATATAAACTGTTGTTCAGTATTCTTTGGCCTGCAGAACCTGAAAGTCCAACGAGATACCCATTTTAGTTTGTTAATACTATAATTAGGCTTCTCCCATAAGGATAGGAGATTCGGTGTCCTGTGACTAACCCAATAAGGGTGTACATTAGGCTATAAAATTATTTCCAAGAGTAAGAATTTCCGGCCTTTATAAACTGTTCTTCAGTATTCTTTGACCTACAGCACCTGAAAGTCCAACGAGATACCCAATCTAGTTTGTTAATACTATAATTAGGCTTCTCCTATAAGGATAGGAGATTCGGGGTCCCGTGACTAACCCAATAAGGGTGTACATTAGGCTATAAAATTATTTCCAAGAGTAAGAATTTCCGGCCTTTATAAACTGTTCTTCAGTATTCTTTGACCTACAGCACCTGAAAGTCCAACGAGATACCCATTCTAGTTTTTTAATACTATAATTAGGCTTCTCCTATAAGGATAGGAGATTCGGGGTCCCGTGACTAACCCAATAAGGGTGTACATTAGGCTATAAAATTATTTTCAAGAGTAAGAATTTCCAGCCTTTATAAACTGTTGTTCAGTATTCTTTGACCTACAGCACCTGAAAGTCCAACGAGATACCCATTTTAGTTTGTTAATACTATAATTAGGCTTCTCCTATAAGGATAGGAGATTCGGGGTCCCGTGACTAACCCAATAAGGGTGTACATTAGGCTATAAAATTATTTCCAAGAGTAAGAATTTCCAGCCTTTATAAACTGTTGTTCAGTATTCTTTGACCTACAGCACCTGAAAGTCCAACGAGATACCCATTTTAGTTTGTTAATACTATAATTAGGCTTCTCCTATAAGGATAGGAGATTCGGGGTCCCGTGACTAACCCAATAAGGGTGTACATTAGGCTATAAAATTATTTCCAAGAGTAAGAATTTTCAGCCCTTATAAACTGTTGTTAAGTATTCTTTGACCTACAGCACCTGAAAGTCCAACGAGATACCCATTCTAGTTTGTTAATACTATAATTAGGCTTCTCCTATAAGGATAGGAGATTCGGGGTCCCGTGACTAACACAATAAGGGTGTACATTAGGCTATAAAATTATTTCCAAGAGTAAGAATTTCCAGCCTTTATAAACTGTTGTTCAGTATTCTTTGACCTACAGCACCTGAAAGTCCAACGAGATACCCATTTTAGTTTGTTAATACTATAATTAGGCTTCTCCTATAAGGATAGGAGATTCGGGGTCCCGTGACTAACCCAATAAGGGTGTACATTAGGCTATAAAATTATTTCCAAGAGTAAGAATTTTCAGCCCTTATAAACTGTTGTTCAGTATTCTTTGACCTACAGCACCTGAAAATCCAACGAGATACCCATTCTAGTTTGTTAATACTATAATTAGGCTTCTCCTATAAGGATAGGAGATTCGGGGTCCCGTGACTAACCCAATAAGGGTGTACATTAGGCTATAAAATTATTTCCAAGAGTAAGAATTTCCATCCTTTATAAACTGTTCTTCAGTATTCTTTGACCTACAGCACCTGAAAGTCCAACGAGATACCCATTCTAGTTTGTTAATACTATAATTAGGCTTCTCCTATAAGGATAGGAGATTCGGGGTCCCGTGACTAACCCAATAAGGGTGTACATTAGGCTATAAAATTATTTCCAAGAGTAAGAATTTCCAGCCCTTATAAACTGTTGTTCAGTATTCTTTGACCTACAGCACCTGAAAGTCCAACGAGATACCCATTTTAGTTTGTTAATACTATAATTAGGCTTCTCCTATAAGGATAGGAGATTCGGGGTCCCGTGACTAACCCAATAAGGGTGTACATTAGGCTATAAAATTATTTCCAAGAGTAAGAATTTCCAGCCCTTATAAACTGTTGTTCAGTATTCTTTGACCTACAGCACTAGAAAGTCCAACGAGATACCCATTCTAGTTTGTTAATACTATAATTAGGCTTCTCCTATAAGGATAGGAGATTCGGGGTCCCGTGACTAACCCAATAAGGGTGTACATTAGGCTATAAAATTATTTCCAAGAGTAAGAATTTCCAGCCTTTATAAACTGTTGTTCAGTATTCTTTGACCTACAGCACCTGAAAGTCCAACGAGATACCCATTTTAGTTTGTTAATACTATAATTAGGCTTCTCCTATAAGGATAGGAGATTCGGGGTCCCGTGACTAACCCAATAAGGGTGTACATTAGGCTATAAAATTATTTCCAAGAGTAAGAATTTCCAGCCTTTATAAACTGTTCTTCAGTATTCTTTGACCTACAGCACCTGAAAGTCCAACGAGATACCCATTCTAGTTTGTTAATACTATAATTAGGCTTCTCCTATAAGGATAGGAGATTCGGGGTCCCGTGACTAACCCAATAAGGGTGTACATTAGGCTATAAAATTATTTCCAAGAGTAAGAATTTCCAGCCCTTATAAACTGTTGTTCAGTATTCTTTGACCTACAGCACCTGAAAATCCAACGAGATACCCATTCTAGTTTGTTAATACTTTAATTAGGCTTCTCCTATAAGGATAGGAGATTCGGGGTCCCGTGACTAACCCAATAAGGGTGTACATTAGGCTATAAAATTATTTCCAAGAGTAAGAATTTCCAGCCTATATAAACTGTTGTTCAGTATTCTTTGGCCTGCAGAACCTGAAAGTCCAACGAGATACCCATTTTAGTTTGTTAATACTATAATTAGGCTTCTCCCATAAGGATAGGAGATTCGGTGTCCTGTGACTAACCCAATAAGGGTGTACATTAGGCTATAAAATTATTTCCAAGAGTAAGAATTTCTGGCCTTTATAAACTGTTCTTCAGTATTCTTTGACCTACAGCACCTGAAAGTCCAACGAGATACCCATTCTAGTTTGTTAATACTATAATTAGGCTTCTCCTATAAGGATAGGAGATTCGGGGTCCCGTGACTAACCCAATAAGGGTGTACATTAGGCTATAAAATTATTTCCAAGAGTAAGAATTTCCGGCCTTTATAAACTGTTCTTCAGTATTCTTTGACCTACAGCACCTGAAAGTCCAACGAGATACCCATTCTAGTTTTTTAATACTATAATTAGGCTTCTCCTATAAGGATAGGAGATTCGGGGTCCCGTGACTAACCCAATAAGGGTGTACATTAGGCTATAAAATTATTTTCAAGAGTAAGAATTTCCAGCCTTTATAAACTGTTGTTCAGTATTCTTTGACCTACAGCACCTGAAAGTCCAACGAGATACCCATTTTAGTTTGTTAATACTATAATTAGGCTTCTCCTATAAGGATAGGAGATTCGGGGTCCCGTGACTAACCCAATAAGGGTGTACATTAGGCTATAAAATTATTTCCAAGAGTAAGAATTTCCAGCCTTTATAAACTGTTGTTCAGTATTCTTTGACCTACAGCACCTGAAAGTCCAACGAGATACCCATTTTAGTTTGTTAATACTATAATTAGGCTTCTCCTATAAGGATAGGAGATTCGGGGTCCCGTGACTAACCCAATAAGGGTGTACATTAGGCTATAAAATTATTTCCAAGAGTAAGAATTTTCAGCCCTTATAAACTGTTGTTAAGTATTCTTTGACCTACAGCACCTGAAAGTCCAACGAGATACCCATTCTAGTTTGTTAATACTATAATTAGGCTTCTCCTATAAGGATAGGAGATTCGGGGTCCCGTGACTAACACAATAAGGGTGTACATTAGGCTATAAAATTATTTCCAAGAGTAAGAATTTCCAGCCTTTATAAACTGTTGTTCAGTATTCTTTGACCTACAGCACCTGAAAGTCCAACGAGATACCCATTTTAGTTTGTTAATACTATAATTAGGCTTCTCCTATAAGGATAGGAGATTCGGGGTCCCGTGACTAACCCAATAAGGGTGTACATTAGGCTATAAAATTATTTCCAAGAGTAAGAATTTTCAGCCCTTATAAACTGTTGTTCAGTATTCTTTGACCTACAGCACCTGAAAATCCAACGAGATACCCATTCTAGTTTGTTAATACTATAATTAGGCTTCTCCTATAAGGATAGGAGATTCGGGGTCCCGTGACTAACCCAATAAGGGTGTACATTAGGCTATAAAATTATTTCCAAGAGTAAGAATTTCCAGCCTTTATAAACTGTTGTTCAGTATTCTTTGACCTACAGCACCTGAAAGTCCAACGAGATACCCATTTTAGTTTGTTAATACTATAATTAGGCTTCTCCTATAAGGATAGGAGATTCGGGGTCCCGTGACTAACCCAATAAGGGTGTACATTAGGCTATAAAATTATTTCCAAGAGTAAGAATTTTCAGCCCTTATAAACTGTTGTTCAGTATTCTTTGACCTACAGCACCTGAAAATCCAACGAGATACCCATTCTAGTTTGTTAATACTATAATTAGGCTTCTCCTATAAGGATAGGAGATTCGGGGTCCCGTGACTAACCCAATAAGGGTGTACATTAGGCTATAAAATTATTTCCAAGAGTAAGAATTTCCAGCCTTTATAAACTGTTGTTCAGTATTCTTTGGCCTGCAGCACCTGAAAGTCCAACAAGATACCTATTTTAGTTTGTTAATACTATAATTAGGCTTCTCCTATAAGGATAGGAGATTCGGGGTCCCGTGACTAACCCAATAAGGGTGTACATTAGGCTATAAAATTATTTCCAAGAGTAAGAATTTCCAGCCTTTATAAACTGTTGTTCAGTATTCTTTGACCTACAGCACCTGAAAGTCCAACGAGATACCCATTCTAGTTTTTTAATACTATAATTAGGCTTCTCCTATAAGGATAGGAGATTCGGGGTCCCGTGACTAACCCAATAAGGGTGTACATTAGGCTATAAAATTATTTTCAAGAGTAAGAATTTCCAGCCTTTATAAACTGTTGTTCAGTATTCTTTGACCTACAGCACCTGAAAGTCCAACGAGATACCCATTTTAGTTTGTTAATACTATAATTAGGCTTCTCCTATAAGGATAGGAGATTCGGGGTCCCGTGACTAACCCAATAAGGGTGTACATTAGGCTATAAAATTATTTCCAAGAGTAAGAATTTCCAGCCTTTATAAACTGTTGTTCAGTATTCTTTGACCTACAGCACCTGAAAGTCCAACGAGATACCCATTTTAGTTTGTTAATACTATAATTAGGCTTCTCCTATAAGGATAGGAGATTCGGGGTCCCGTGACTAACCCAATAAGGGTGTACATTAGGCTATAAAATTATTTCCAAGAGTAAGAATTTTCAGCCCTTATAAACTGTTGTTAAGTATTCTTTGACCTACAGCACCTGAAAGTCCAACGAGATACCCATTCTAGTTTGTTAATACTATAATTAGGCTTCTCCTATAAGGATAGGAGATTCGGGGTCCCGTGACTAACACAATAAGGGTGTACATTAGGCTATAAAATTATTTCCAAGAGTAAGAATTTCCAGCCTTTATAAACTGTTGTTCAGTATTCTTTGACCTACAGCACCTGAAAGTCCAACGAGATACCCATTTTAGTTTGTTAATACTATAATTAGGCTTCTCCTATAAGGATAGGAGATTCGGGGTCCCGTGACTAACCCAATAAGGGTGTACATTAGGCTATAAAATTATTTCCAAGAGTAAGAATTTTCAGCCCTTATAAACTGTTGTTCAGTATTCTTTGACCTACAGCACCTGAAAATCCAACGAGATACCCATTCTAGTTTGTTAATACTATAATTAGGCTTCTCCTATAAGGATAGGAGATTCGGGGTCCCGTGACTAACCCAATAAGGGTGTACATTAGGCTATAAAATTATTTCCAAGAGTAAGAATTTCCAGCCTTTATAAACTGTTGTTCAGTATTCTTTGACCTACAGCACCTGAAAGTCCAACGAGATACCCATTTTAGTTTGTTAATACTATAATTAGGCTTCTCCTATAAGGATAGGAGATTCGGGGTCCCGTGACTAACCCAATAAGGGTGTACATTAGGCTATAAAATTATTTCCAAGAGTAAGAATTTTCAGCCCTTATAAACTGTTGTTCAGTATTCTTTGACCTACAGCACCTGAAAATCCAACGAGATACCCATTCTAGTTTGTTAATACTATAATTAGGCTTCTCCTATAAGGATAGGAGATTCGGGGTCCCGTGACTAACCCAATAAGGGTGTACATTAGGCTATAAAATTATTTCCAAGAGTAAGAATTTCCAGCCTTTATAAACTGTTGTTCAGTATTCTTTGGCCTGCAGCACCTGAAAGTCCAACAAGATACCTATTTTAGTTTGTTAATACTATAATTAGGCTTCTCCTATAAGGATAGGAGATTCGGGGTCCCGTGACTAACCCAATAAGGGTGTACATTAGGCTATAAAATTATTTCCAAGAGTAAGAATTTCCAGCCTTTATAAACTGTTGTTCAGTATTCTTTGACCTACAGCACCTGAAAGTCCAACGAGATACCCATTCTAGTTTGTTAATACTATAATTAGGCTTCTCCTATAAGGATAGGAGATTCGGGGTCCCGTGACTAACCCAATAAGGGTGTACATTAGGCTATAAAATTATTTCCAAGAGTAAGAATTTCCGGCCTTTATAAACTGTTCGTCAGTATTCTTTGACCTGCAGCACCTGAAAGTCCAACGAGATACCCATTTTAGTTTGTTAATACTATAATTAGGCTTCTCCTATAAGGATAGGAGATTCGGGGTCCCGTGACTAACCCAATAAGGGTGTACATTAGGCTATAAAATTATTTCCAAGAGTAAGAATTTCCAGCCCTTATAAACTGTTCTTCAGTATTCTTTGACCTACAGCACCTGAAAGTCCAACGAGATACCCATTCTAGTTTGTTAATACTATAATTAGGCTTCTCCTATAAGGATAGGAGATTCGGGGTCCCGTGACTAACCCAATAAGGGTGTACATTAGGCTATAAAATTATATCCAAGAGTAAGAATTTCCAGCCTTTATAAACTGTTCTTCAGTATTCTTTGACCTACAGCACCTGAAAGTCCAACGAGATACCCATTCTAGTTTGTTAATACTATAATTAGGCTTCTCCTATAAGGATAGGAGATTCGGGGTCCCGTGACTAACCCAATAAGGGTGTACATTAGGCTATAAAATTATTTCCAAGAGTAAGAATTTCCATCCTTTATAAACTGTTCTTCAGTATTCTTTGACCTACAGCACCTGAAAGTCCAACGAGATACCCATTCTAGTTTGTTAATACTATAATTAGGCTTCTCCTATAAGGATAGGAGATTCGGGGTCCCGTGACTAACCCAATAAGGGTGTACATTAGGCTATAAAATTATTTCCAAGAGTAAGAGTTTCCGGCCTTTATAAACTGTTCTTCAGTATTCTTTGACCTACAGCACCTGAAAGTCCAACGAGATACCCATTCTAGTTTGTTAATACTATAATTAGGCTTCTCCTATAAGGATAGGAGATTCGGGGTCCCGTGACTAACCCAATAAGGGTGTACATTAGGCTATAAAATTATTTCCAAGAGTAAGAATTTCCAGCCTTTATAAACTGTTCTTCAGTATTCTTTGACCTACAGCACCTGAAAGTCCAACGAGATACCCATTCTAGTTTGTTAATACTATAATTAGGCTTCTCCTATAAGGATAGGAGATTCGGGGTCCCGTGACTAACCCAATAAGGGTGTACATTAGGCTATAAAATTATTTCCAAGAGTAAGAATTTCCATCCTTTATAAACTGTTCTTCAGTATTCTTTGACCTACAGCACCTGAAAGTCCAACGAGATACCCATTCTAGTTTGTTAATACTATAATTAGGCTTCTCCTATAAGGATAGGAGATTCGGGGTCCCGTGACTAACCCAATAAGGGTGTACATTAGGCTATAAAATTATTTCCAAGAGTAAGAGTTTCCGGCCTTTATAAACTGTTCTTCAGTATTCTTTGACCTACAGCACCTGAAAGTCCAACGAGATACCCATTCTAGTTTGTTAATACTATAATTAGGCTTCTCCTATAAGGATAGGAGATTCGGGGTCCCGTGACTAACCCAATAAGAGTGTACATTAGGCTATAAAATTATTTCCAAGAGTAAGAATTTCCGGCCTTTATAAACTGTTCTTCAGTATTCTTTGACCTACAGCACCTGAAAGTCCAACGAGATACCCATTCTAGTTTTTTAATACTATAATTAGGCTTCTCCTATAAGGATAGGAGATTCGGGGTCCCGTGACTAACCCAATAAGGGTGTACATTAGGCTATAAAATTATTTCCAAGAGTAAGAATTTCCAGCCCTTATAAACTGTTGTTCAGTATTCTTTGACCTACAGCACCTGAAAGTCCAACGAGATACCCATTCTAGTTTGTTAATACTATAATTAGGCTTCTCTTATAAGGATAGGAGATTCGGGGTCCCGTGACTAACCCAATAAGGGTGTACATTAGGCTATAAAATTATTTCCAAGAGTAAGAATTTCCAGCCCTTATAAACTGTTGTTCAGTATTCTTTGACCTACAGCACCTGAAAGTCCAACGAGATACCCATTCTAGTTTGTTAATACTATAATTAGGCTTCTCCTATAAGGATAGGAGATTCGGGGTCCCGTGACTAACCCAATAAGGGTGTACATTAGGCTATAAAATTATTTCCAAGAGTAAGAATTTACAGCCTTTATAAACTGTTCTTCAGTATTCTTTGACCTGCAGCACCTGAAAGTCCAACAAGATACCTATTTTAGTTTGTTAATACTATAATTAGGCTTCTCCTATAAGGATAGGAGATTCGGGGTCCCGTGACTAACCCAATAAGGGTGTACATTAGGCTATAAAATTATTTCCAAGAGTAAGAATTTCCAGCCTTTATAAACTGTTGTTCAGTATTCTTTGACCTACAGCACCTGAAAGTCCAACGAGATACCCATTCTAGTTTGTTAATACTATAATTAGGCTTCTCCTATAAGGATAGGAGATTCGGGGTCCCGTGACTAACCCAATAAGGGTGTACATTAGGCTATAAAATTATTTCCAAGAGTAAGAATTTCCGGCCTTTATAAACTGTTCTTCAGTATTCTTTGACCTGCAGCACCTGAAAGTCCAACGAGATACCCATTTTAGTTTGTTAATACTATAATTAGGCTTCTCCTATAAGGATAGGAGATTCGGGGTCCCGTGACTAACCCAATAAGGGTGTACATTAGGCTATAAAATTATTTCCAAGAGTAAGAATTTCCAGCCCTTATAAACTGTTCTTCAGTATTCTTTGACCTACAGCACCTGAAAGTCCAACGAGATACCCATTCTAGTTTGTTAATACTATAATTAGGCTTCTCCTATAAGGATAGGAGATTCGGGGTCCCGTGACTAACCCAATAAGGGTGTACATTAGGCTATAAAATTATTTCCAAGAGTAAGAATTTCCAGCCTTTATAAACTGTTCTTCAGTATTCTTTGACCTACAGCACCTGAAAGTCCAACGAGATACCCATTCTAGTTTGTTAATACTATAATTAGGCTTCTCCTATAAGGATAGGAGATTCGGGGTCCCGTGACTAACCCAATAAGGGTGTACATTAGGCTATAAAATTATTTCCAAGAGTAAGAATTTCCATCCTTTTTAAACTGTTCTTCAGTATTCTTTGACCTACAGCACCTGAAAGTCCAACGAGATACCCATTCTAGTTTGTTAATACTATAATTAGGCTTCTCCTATAAGGATAGGAGATTCGGGGTCCCGTGACTAACCCAATAAGGGTGTACATTAGGCTATAAAATTATTTCCAAGAGTAAGAGTTTCCGGCCTTTATAAACTGTTCTTCAGTATTCTTTGACCTACAGCACCTGAAAGTCCAACGAGATACCCATTCTAGTTTGTTAATACTATAATTAGGCTTCTCCTATAAGGATAGGAGATTCGGGGTCCCGTGACTAACCCAATAAGGGTGTACATTAGGCTATAAAATTATTTCCAAGAGTAAGAATTTCCAGCCTTTATAAACTGTTCTTCAGTATTCTTTGACCTACAGCACCTGAAAGTCCAACGAGATACCCATTCTAGTTTGTTAATACTATAATTAGGCTTCTCCTATAAGGATAGGAGATTCGGGGTCCCGTGACTAACCCAATAAGGGTGTACATTAGGCTATAAAATTATTTCCAAGAGTAAGAATTTCCATCCTTTATAAACTGTTCTTCAGTATTCTTTGACCTACAGCACCTGAAAGTCCAACGAGATACCCATTCTAGTTTGTTAATACTATAATTAGGCTTCTCCTATAAGGATAGGAGATTCGGGGTCCCGTGACTAACCCAATAAGGGTGTACATTAGGCTATAAAACTATTTCCAAGAGTAAGAGTTTCCGGCCTTTATAAACTGTTCTTCAGTATTCTTTGACCTACAGCACCTGAAAGTCCAACGAGATACCCATTCTAGTTTGTTAATACTATAATTAGGCTTCTCCTATAAGGATAGGAGATTCGGGGTCCCGTGACTAACCCAATAAGAGTGTACATTAGGCTATAAAATTATTTCCAAGAGTAAGAATTTCCGGCCTTTATAAACTGTTCTTCAGTATTCTTTGACCTACAGCACCTGAAAGTCCAACGAGATACCCATTCTAGTTTTTTAATACTATAATTAGGCTTCTCCTATAAGGATAGGAGATTCGGGGTCCCGTGACTAACCCAATAAGGGTGTACATTAGGCTATAAAATTATTTCCAAGAGTAAGAATTTCCAGCCCTTATAAACTGTTGTTCAGTATTCTTTGACCTACAGCACCTGAAAGTCCAACGAGATACCCATTCTAGTTTGTTAATACTATAATTAGGCTTCTCCTATAAGGATAGGAGATTCGGGGTCCCGTGACTAACCCAATAAGGGTGTACATTAGGCTATAAAATTATTTCCAAGAGTAAGAATTTACAGCCTTTATAAACTGTTCTTCAGTATTCTTTGACCTGCAGCACCTGAAAGTCCAACGAGATACCCATTTTAGTTTGTTAATACTATAATTAGGCTTCTCCTATAAGGATAGGAGATTCGGGGTCCCGTGACTAACCCAATAAGGGTGTACATTAGGCTATAAATCTATTTCCAAGAGTAAGAATTTCCAGCCCTTATAAACTGTTCTTCAGTATTCTTTGACCTACAGCACCTGAAAGTCCAACGAGATACCCATTCTAGTTTGTTAATACTATAATTAGGCTTCTCCTATAAGGATAGGAGATTCGGGGTCCCGTGACTAACCCAATAAGGGTGTACATTAGGCTATAAAATTATTTCCAAGAGTAAGAATTTCCAGCCTTTATAAACTGTTCTTCAGTATTCTTTGACCTACAGCACCTGAAAGTCCAACGAGATACCCATTCTAGTTTGTTAATACTATAATTAGGCTTCTCCTATAAGGATAGGAGATTCGGGGTCCCGTGACTAACCCAATAAGGGTGTACATTAGGCTATAAAATTATTTCCAAGAGTAAGAGTTTCCGGCCTTTATAAACTGTTCTTCAGTATTCTTTGACCTACAGCACCTGAAAGTCCAACGAGATACCCATTCTAGTTTGTTAATACTATAATTAGGCTTCTCCTATAAGGATAGGAGATTCGGGGTCCCGTGACTAACCCAATAAGGGTGTACATTAGGCTATAAAATTATTTCCAAGAGTAAGAATTTCCGGCCTTTATAAACTGTTCTTCAGTATTCTTTGACCTACAGCACCTGAAAGTCCAACGAGATACCCATTCTAGTTTTTTAATACTATAATTAGGCTTCTCCTATAAGGATAGGAGATTCGGGGTCCCGTGACTAACCCAATAAGGGTGTACATTAGGCTATAAAATTATTTCCAAGAGTAAGAATTTCCAGCCCTTATAAACTGTTGTTCAGTATTCTTTGACCTACAGCACCTGAAAGTCCAACGAGATACCCATTCTAGTTTGTTAATACTATAATTAGGCTTCTCCTATAAGGATAGGAGATTCGGGGTCCCGTGACTAACCCAATAAGGGTGTACATTAGGCTATAAAATTATTTCCAAGAGTAAGAATTTACAGCCTTTATAAACTGTTCTTCAGTATTCTTTGACCTACAGCACCTGAAAGTCCAACGAGATACCCATTCTAGTTTGTTAATACTATAATTAGGCTTCTCCTATAAGGATAGGAGATTCGGGGTCCCGTGACTAACCCAATAAGGGTGTACATTAGGCTATAAAATTATTTCCCAGAGTAAGAATTTCCAGCCCTTATAAACTGTTGTTCAGTATTCTTTGACCTACAGCACCTGAAAGTCCAACGAGATACCCATTTTAGTTTGTTAATACTATAATTAGGCTTCTCCTATAAGGATAGGAGATTCGGGGTCCCGTGACTAACCCAATAAGGGTGTACATTAGGCTATAAAATTATTTCCAAGAGTAAGAATTTCCAGCCCTTATAAACTGTTGTTCAGTATTCTTTGACCTACAGCACTTGAAAGTCCAACGAGATACCCATTCTAGTTTGTTAATACTATAATTAGGCTTCTCCTATAAGGATAGGAGATTCGGGGTCCTGTGACTAACCCAATAAGGGTGTACATTAGGCTATAAAATTATTTCCAAGAGTAAGAATTTCCAGCCTTTATAAACTGTTGTTCAGTATTCTTTGACCTACAGCACCTGAAAGTCCAACGAGATACCCATTTTAGTTTGTTAATACTATAATTAGGCTTCTCCTATAAGGATAGGAGATTTGGGGTCCCGTGACTAACCCAATAAGGGTGTACATTAGGCTATAAAATTATTTCCAAGAGTAAGAATTTCCAGCCTTTATAAACTGTTCTTCAGTATTCTTTGACCTACAGCACCTGAAAGTCCAACGAGATACCCATTCTAGTTTGTTAATACTATAATTAGGCTTCTCCTACAAGGATAGGAGATTCGGGGTCCCGTGACTAACCCAATAAGGGTGTACATTAGGCTATAAAATTATTTCCAAGAGTAAGAATTTCCAGCCTTTATAAACTGTTCTTCAGTATTCTTTGACCTACAGCACTTGAAAGTCCAACGAGATACCCATTCTAGTTTGTTAATACTATAATTAGGCTTCTCCTATAAGGATAGGAGATTCGGGGTCCCGTGACTAACCCAATAAGGGTGTACATTAGGCTATAAAATTATTTCCAAGAGTAAGAATTTCCAGCCTTTATAAACTGTTGTTCAGTATTCTTTGACCTACAGCACCTGAAAGTCCAACGAGATACCCATTTTAGTTTGTTAATACTATAATTAGGCTTCTCCTATAAGGATAGGAGATTCGGGGTCCCGTGACTAACCCAATAAGGGTGTACATTAGGCTATAAAATTATTTCCAAGAGTAAGAATTTCCAGCCTTTATAAACTGTTCTTCAGTATTCTTTGACCTACAGCACCTGAAAGTCCAACGAGATACCCATTCTAGTTTGTTAATACTATAATTAGGCTTCTCCTATAAGGATAGGAGATTCGGGGTCCCGTGACTAACCCAATAAGGGTGTACATTAGGCTATAAAACTATTTCCAAGAGTAAGAGTTTCCGGCCTTTATAAACTGTTCTTCAGTATTCTTTGACCTACAGCACCTGAAAGTCCAACGAGATACCCATTCTAGTTTGTTAATACTATAATTAGGCTTCTCCTATAAGGATAGGAGATTCGGGGTCCCGTGACTAACCCAATAAGAGTGTACATTAGGCTATAAAATTATTTCCAAGAGTAAGAATTTCCGGCCTTTATAAACTGTTCTTCAGTATTCTTTGACCTACAGCACCTGAAAGTCCAACGAGATACCCATTCTAGTTTTTTAATACTATAATTAGGCTTCTCCTATAAGGATAGGAGATTCGGGGTCCCGTGACTAACCCAATAAGGGTGTACATTAGGCTATAAAATTATTTCCAAGAGTAAGAATTTCCAGCCCTTATAAACTGTTGTTCAGTATTCTTTGACCTACAGCACCTGAAAGTCCAACGAGATACCCATTCTAGTTTGTTAATACTATAATTAGGCTTCTCCTATAAGGATAGGAGATTCGGGGTCCCGTGACTAACCCAATAAGGGTGTACATTAGGCTATAAAATTATTTCCAAGAGTAAGAATTTACAGCCTTTATAAACTGTTCTTCAGTATTCTTTGACCTGCAGCACCTGAAAGTCCAACGAGATACCCATTTTAGTTTGTTAATACTATAATTAGGCTTCTCCTATAAGGATAGGAGATTCGGGGTCCCGTGACTAACCCAATAAGGGTGTACATTAGGCTATAAATCTATTTCCAAGAGTAAGAATTTCCAGCCCTTATAAACTGTTCTTCAGTATTCTTTGACCTACAGCACCTGAAAGTCCAACGAGATACCCATTCTAGTTTGTTAATACTATAATTAGGCTTCTCCTATAAGGATAGGAGATTCGGGGTCCCGTGACTAACCCAATAAGGGTGTACATTAGGCTATAAAATTATTTCCAAGAGTAAGAATTTCCAGCCTTTATAAACTGTTCTTCAGTATTCTTTGACCTACAGCACCTGAAAGTCCAACGAGATACCCATTCTAGTTTGTTAATACTATAATTAGGCTTCTCCTATAAGGATAGGAGATTCGGGGTCCCGTGACTAACCCAATAAGGGTGTACATTAGGCTATAAAATTATTTCCAAGAGTAAGAGTTTCCGGCCTTTATAAACTGTTCTTCAGTATTCTTTGACCTACAGCACCTGAAAGTCCAACGAGATACCCATTCTAGTTTGTTAATACTATAATTAGGCTTCTCCTATAAGGATAGGAGATTCGGGGTCCCGTGACTAACCCAATAAGGGTGTACATTAGGCTATAAAATTATTTCCAAGAGTAAGAATTTCCGGCCTTTATAAACTGTTCTTCAGTATTCTTTGACCTACAGCACCTGAAAGTCCAACGAGATACCCATTCTAGTTTTTTAATACTATAATTAGGCTTCTCCTATAAGGATAGGAGATTCGGGGTCCCGTGACTAACCCAATAAGGGTGTACATTAGGCTATAAAATTATTTCCAAGAGTAAGAATTTCCAGCCCTTATAAACTGTTGTTCAGTATTCTTTGACCTACAGCACCTGAAAGTCCAACGAGATACCCATTCTAGTTTGTTAATACTATAATTAGGCTTCTCCTATAAGGATAGGAGATTCGGGGTCCCGTGACTAACCCAATAAGGGTGTACATTAGGCTATAAAATTATTTCCAAGAGTAAGAATTTACAGCCTTTATAAACTGTTCTTCAGTATTCTTTGACCTACAGCACCTGAAAGTCCAACGAGATACCCATTCTAGTTTGTTAATACTATAATTAGGCTTCTCCTATAAGGATAGGAGATTCGGGGTCCCGTGACTAACCCAATAAGGGTGTACATTAGGCTATAAAATTATTTCCCAGAGTAAGAATTTCCAGCCCTTATAAACTGTTGTTCAGTATTCTTTGACCTACAGCACCTGAAAGTCCAACGAGATACCCATTTTAGTTTGTTAATACTATAATTAGGCTTCTCCTATAAGGATAGGAGATTCGGGGTCCCGTGACTAACCCAATAAGGGTGTACATTAGGCTATAAAATTATTTCCAAGAGTAAGAATTTCCAGCCCTTATAAACTGTTGTTCAGTATTCTTTGACCTACAGCACTTGAAAGTCCAACGAGATACCCATTCTAGTTTGTTAATACTATAATTAGGCTTCTCCTATAAGGATAGGAGATTCGGGGTCCTGTGACTAACCCAATAAGGGTGTACATTAGGCTATAAAATTATTTCCAAGAGTAAGAATTTCCAGCCTTTATAAACTGTTGTTCAGTATTCTTTGACCTACAGCACCTGAAAGTCCAACAAGATACCTATTTTAGTTTGTCAATACTATAATTAGGCTTCTCTTATAAGGATAGGAGATTCGGGGTCCCGTGACTAACCCAATAAGGGTGTACATTAGGCTATAAAATTATTTCCAAGAGTAAGAATTTCCAGCCCTTATAAACTGTTGTTCAGTATTCTTTGACCTACAGCACCTGAAAGTCCAACGAGATACCCATTTTAGTTTGTTAATACTATAATTAGGCTTCTCCTATATGGATAGGAGAATCGGGGTCCCGTGACTAACCCAATAAGGGTGTACATTAGGCTATAAAATTATTTCCAAGAGTAAGAATTTCCAGCCCTTATAAACTGTTGTTCAGTATTCTTTGACCTACAGCACCTGAAAGTCCAACGAGATACCCATTTTAGTTTGTTAATACTATAATTAGGCTTCTCCTATATGGATAGGAGAATCGGGGTCCCGTGACTAACCCAATAAGGGTGTACGTTAGGCTATAAAATTATTTCCAAGAGTAAGAATTTCCAGCCTTTATAAACTGTTGTTCAGTATTCTTTGGCCTGCAGCACCTGAAAGTCCAATGATATAACCATTTTAGTTTGTTAATACTATAATTAGGCTTCTTATATAAGGATAGGAGATTCGGGGTCCCGTGACTAACCCAATAAGGGTGTACATTAGGCTATAAAATTATTTCCAAGAGTAAGAATTTCCAGCCTTTATAAACTGTTCTTCAGTATTCTTTGACCTACAGCACCTGAAAGTCCAACGAGATACCCATTCTAGTTTGTTAATACTATAATTAGGCTTCTTCTATAAGTATAGGAGATTCGGGGTCCCGTGACTAACCCAATAAGGGTGTACATTAGGCTATAAAATTATTTCCAAGAGTAAGAATTTCCAGCCTTTATAAACTGTTCTTCAGTATTCTTTGACCTACAGCACCTGAAAGTCCAACGAGATACCCATTTTAGTTTGTTAATACTATAATTAGGCTTCTCCTATAAGGATAGGAGATTCGGGGTCCCGTGACTAACCCAATAAGGGTGTACATTAGGCTATAAAATTATTTCCAAGAGTAAGAATTTCCAGCCTTTATAAACTGTTCTTCAGTATTCTTTGACCTACAGCACCTGAAAGTCCAACGAGATACCCATTCTAGTTTGTTAATACTATAATTAGGCTTCTCCTATAAGTATAGGAGATTCGGGGTCCCGTGACTAACCCAATAAGGGTGTACATTAGGCTATAAAATTATTTCCAAGAGTAAGAATTTCCAGCCCTTATAAACTGTTGTTCAGTATTCTTTGACCTACAGCACCTGAAAGTCCAACGAGATACCCATTTTAGTTTGTTAATACTATAATTAGGCTTCTCCTATAAGGATAGGAGATTCGGGGTCCCGTGACTAACCCAATAAGGGTGTACATTAGGCTATAAAATTATTTCCAAGAGTAAGAATTTCCAGCCTTTATAAACTGTTGTTCAGTATTCTTTGGCCTGCAGCACCTGAAAGTCCAATGAGATACACATTTTAGTTTGTTAATACTATAATTAAGCTTCTCATATAAGGATAGTAGATTCGGGGTCCCGTGACTAACCCAATAAGGGTGTACATTAGGCTATAAAATTATTTCCAAGAGTAAGAATTTCCAGCCTTTATAAACTGTTGTTCAGTATTCTTTGACCTACAGCACCTGAAAGTCCAACAAGATACCTATTTTAGTTTGTCAATACTATAATTAGGCTTCTCCTATAAGGATAGGAGATTCGGGGTCCCGTGACTAACCCAATAAGGGTGTACATTAGGCTATAAAATTATTTCCAAGAGTAAGAATTTCCAGCCTTTATAAACTGTTCTTCAGTATTCTTTGACCTACAGCACCTGAAAGTCCAACGAGATACCCATTCTAGTTTGTTAATACTATAATTAGGCTTCTCCTATAAGTATAGGAGATTCGGGGTCCCGTGACTAACCCAATAAGGGTGTACATTAGGCTATAAAATTATTTCCAAGAGTAAGAATTTCCAGCCTTTATAAACTGTTCTTCAGTATTCTTTGACCTACAGCACCTGAAAGTCCAACGAGATACCCATTTTAGTTTGTTAATACTATAATTAGGCTTCTCCTATAAGGATAGGAGATTCGGGGTCCCGTGACTAACCCAATAAGGGTGTACATTAGGCTATAAAATTATTTCCAAGAGTAAGAATTTCCAGCCTTTATAAACTGTTCTTCAGTATTCTTTGACCTACAGCACCTGAAAGTCCAACGAGATACCCATTCTAGTTTGTTAATACTATAATTAGGCTTCTCCTATAAGTATAGGAGATTCGGGGTCCCGTGACTAACCCAATAAGGGTGTACATTAGGCTATAAAATTATTTCCAAGAGTAAGAATTTCCAGCCCTTATAAACTGTTGTTCAGTATTCTTTGACCTACAGCACCTGAAAGTCCAACGAGATACCCATTTTAGTTTGTTAATACTATAATTAGGCTTCTCCTATAAGGATAGGAGATTCGGGGTCCCGTGACTAACCCAATAAGGGTGTACATTAGGCTATAAAATTATTTCCAAGAGTAAGAATTTCCAGCCTTTATAAACTGTTGTTCAGTATTCTTTGGCCTGCAGCACCTGAAAGTCCAATGAGATACACATTTTAGTTTGTTAATACTATAATTAAGCTTCTCATATAAGGATAGTAGATTCGGGGTCCCGTGACTAACCCAATAAGGGTGTACATTAGGCTATAAAATTATTTCCAAGAGTAAGAATTTCCAGCCTTTATAAACTGTTGTTCAGTATTCTTTGACCTACAGCACCTGAAAGTCCAACAAGATACCTATTTTAGTTTGTCAATACTATAATTAGGCTTCTCCTATAAGGATAGGAGATTCGGGGTCCCGTGACTAACCCAATAAGGGTGTACATTAGGCTATAAAATTATTTCCAAGAGTAAGAATTTCCAGCCCTTATAAACTGTTGTTCAGTATTCTTTGACCTACAGCACCTGAAAGTCCAACGAGATACCCATTTTAGTTTGTTAATACTATAATTAGGCTTCTCCTATATGGATAGGAGAATCGGGGTCCCGTGACTAACCCAATAAGGGTGTACGTTAGGCTATAAAATTATTTCCAAGAGTAAGAATTTCCAGCCTTTATAAACTGTTGTTCAGTATTCTTTGGCCTGCAGCACCTGAAAGTCCAATGATATACCCATTTTAGTTTGTTAATACTATAATTAGGCTTCTTATATAAGGATAGGAGATTCGGGGTCCCGTGACTAACCCAATAAGGGTGTACATTAGGCTATAAAATTATTTCCAAGAGTAAGAATTTCCAGCCTTTATAAACTGTTGTTCAGTATTCTTTGACCTACAGCACCTAAAAGTCCAAGAAGATACCTATTTTAGTTTGTTAATACTATAATTAGGCTTCTCCTATAAGGATAGGAGATTCGGGGTCCCGTGACTAACCCAATAAGGGTGTACATTAGGCTATAAAATTATTTCCAAGAGTAAGAATTTCCGGCCTTTATAAACTGTTGTTCAGTATTCTTTGACCTGCAGCACCTGAAAGTCCAACGAGATACCCATTTTAGTTTGTTAATACTATAATTAGGCTTCTCCTATAAGGATAGGAGATTCGGGGTCCCGTGACTAACCCAATAAGGGTGTACATTAGGCTATAAAATTATTTCCAAGAGTAAGAATTTCCGGCCTTTATAAACTGTTGTTCAGTATTCTTTGACCTAGAGCACCTGAAAGTCCAACGAGATACCCATTTTAGTTTGTTAATACTATAATTAGGCTTCTCCTATAAGGATAGGAGATTCGGGGTCCCGTGACTAACCCAATAAGGGTGTACATTAGGCTATAAAATTATTTCCAAGAGTAAGAATTTCCAGCCTTTATAAACTGTTGTTCAGTATTCTTTGGCCTGCAGCACCTGAAAGTCCAATGAGATACCCATTTTAGTTTGTTAATACTATAATTAGGCTTCTCATATAAGGATAGTAGATTCGGGGTCCCGTGACTAACCCAATAAGGGTGTACATTAGGCTATAAAATTATTTCCAAGAGTAAGAATTTCCAGCCTTTATAAACTGTTGTTCAGTATTCTTTGACCTACAGCACCTGAAAGTCCAAGAAGATACCTATTTTAGTTTGTTAATACTATAATTAGGCTTCTCCTATAAGGATAGGAGATTCGGGGTCCCGTGACTAACCCAATAAGGGTGTACATTAGGCTATAAAATTATTTCCAAGAGTAAGAATTTCCGGCCTTTATAAACTGTTGTTCAGTATTCTTTGACCTGCAGCACCTGAAAGTCCAACGAGATACCCATTTTAGTTTGTTAATACTATAATTAGGCTTCTCCTATAAGTATAGGAGATTCGAGGTCCCGTGACTAACCCAATAAGGGTGTACATTAGGCTATAAAATTATTTCCAAGAGTAAGAATTTCCAGCCCTTATAAACTGTTGTTCAGTATTCTTTGACCTACAGCACCTGAAAGTCCAACGAGATACCCATTTTAGTTTGTTAATACTATAATTAGGCTTCTCCTATAAGGATAGGAGATTCGGGGTCCCGTGACTAACCCAATAAGGGTGTACATTAGGCTATAAAATTATTTCCAAGAGTAAGAATTTCCAGCCTTTATAAACTGTTGTTCAGTATTCTTTGGCCTGCAGCACCTGAAAGTCCAATGAGATACCCATTTTAGTTTGTTAATACTATAATTAGGCTTCTCATATAAGGATAGTAGATTCGGGGTCCCGTGACTAACCCAATAAGGGTGTACATTAGGCTATAAAATTATTTCCAAGAGTAAGAATTTCCAGCCTTTATAAACTGTTGTTCAGTATTCTTTGACCTACAGCACCTGAAAGTCCAACAAGATACCTATTTTAGTTTGTCAATTCTATAATTTGGCTTCTCCTATAAGGATAGGAGATTCGGGGTCCCGTGACTAACCCAATAAGGGTGTACATTAGGCTATAAAATTATTTCCAAGAGTAAGAATTTCCAGCCCTTATAAACTGTTGTTCAGTATTCTTTGACCTACAGCACCTGAAAGTCCAACGAGATACCCATTTTAGTTTGTTAATACTATAATTAGGCTTCTCCTATATGGATAGGAGAATCGGGGTCCCGTGACTAACCCAATAAGGGTGTACGTTAGGCTATAAAATTATTTCCAAGAGTAAGAATTTCCAGCCTTTATAAACTGTTGTTCAGTATTCTTTGGCCTGCAGCACCTGAAAGTCCAATGATATACCCATTTTAGTTTGTTAATACTATAATTAGGCTTCTTATATAAGGATAGGAAATTCGGGGTCCCGTGACTAACCCAATAAGGGTGTACATTAGGCTATAAAATTATTTCCAAGAGTAAGAATTTCCAGCCTTTATAAACTGTTCTTCAGTATTCTTTGACCTACAGCACCTGAAAGTCCAACGAGATACCCATTCTAGTTTGTTAATACTATAATTAGGCTTCTTCTATAAGTATAGGAGATTCGGGATCCCGTGACTAACCCAATAAGGGTGTACATTAGGCTATAAAATTATTTCCAAGAGTAAGAATATCCAGCCCTTATAAACTGTTGTTCAGTATTCTTTGACCTACAGCACCTGAAAGTCCAACGAGATACCCATTTTAGTTTGTTAATACTATAATTAGGCTTCTCCTATAAGGATAGGAGATTCGGGGTCCCGTGACTAACCCAATAAGGGTGTACATTAGGCTATAAAATTATTTCCAAGAGTAAGAATTTCCAGCCTTTATAAACTGTTGTTATGTATTCTTTGACCTACAGCACCTGAAAGTCCAACGAGATACCCATTTTAGTTTGTTAATACTATAATTAGGCTTCTCCTATAAGGATAGGAGATTCGGGGTCCCGTGACTAACCCAATAAGGGTGTACATTAGGCTATAAAATTATTTCCAAGAGTAAGAATTTCCAGCCTTTATAAACTGTTGATCAGTATTCTTTGAGCTACAGCACCTGAAAGTCCAACGAGATACCCATTTTAGTTTGTTAATACTATAATTAGGCTTCTCCTATAAGGATGGGAGATTCGGGGTCCCGTGACTAACCCAATAAGGGTGTACATTAGGCTATAAAATTATTTCCAAGAGTAAGAATTTCCAGCCTTTATAAACTGTTGTTCAGTATTCTTTGACCTACAGCACATGAAAGTCCAACGAGATACCCATTTTAGTTTGTTAATACTATAATTAGGCTTCTCCAATAAGGATAGGAGATTCGGGGTCCCGTGACTAACCCAATAAGGGTGTATATTAGGCTATAAAATTATTTCCAAGAGTAAGAATTTCCAGCCCTTATAAACTGTTGTTCAGTATTCTTTGACCTACAGCACCTGAAAGTCCAACGAGATACCCATTTTAGTTTGTTAATACTATAATTAGGCTTCTCCTATAAGGATAGGAGATTCGGGGTCCCGTGACTAACCCAATAAGGGTGTACATTAGGCTATAAAATTATTTCCAAGAGTAAGAATTTCCAGCCTTTATAAACTGTTGTTCAGTATTCTTTGGCCTGCAGCACCTGAAAGTCCAATGAGATACACATTTTAGTTTGTTAATACTATAATTAAGCTTCTCATATAAGGATAGTAGATTCGGGGTCCCGTGACTAACCCAATAAGGGTGTACATTAGGCTATAAAATTATTTCCAAGAGTAAGAATTTCCAGCCTTTATAAACTGTTGTTCAGTATTCTTTGACCTACAGCACCTGAAAGTCCAACAAGATACCTATTTTAGTTTGTCAATACTATAATTAGGCTTCTCCTATAAGGATAGGAGATTCGGGGTCCCGTGACTAACCCAATAAGGGTGTACATTAGGCTATAAAATTATTTCCAAGAGTAAGAATTTCCAGCCCTTATAAACTGTTGTTCAGTATTCTTTGACCTACAGCACCTGAAAGTCCAACGAGATACCCATTTTAGTTTGTTAATACTATAATTAGGCTTCTCCTATATGGATAGGAGAATCGGGGTCCCGTGACTAACCCAATAAGGGTGTACGTTAGGCTATAAAATTATTTCCAAGAGTAAGAATTTCCAGCCTTTATAAACTGTTGTTCAGTATTCTTTGGCCTGCAGCACCTGAAAGTCCAATGATATACCCATTTTAGTTTGTTAATACTATAATTAGGCTTCTTATATAAGGATAGGAGATTCGGGGTCCCGTGACTAACCCAATAAGGGTGTACATTAGGCTATAAAATTATTTCCAAGAGTAAGAATTTCCAGCCTTTATAAACTGTTCTTCAGTATTCTTTGACCTACAGCACCTGAAAGTCCAACGAGATACCCATTCTAGTTTGTTAATACTATAATTAGGCTTCTTCTATAAGTATAGGAGATTCGGGGTCCCGTGACTAACCCAATAAGGGTGTACATTAGGCTATAAAATTATTTCCAAGAGTAAGAATTTCCAGCCTTTATAAACTGTTCTTCAGTATTCTTTGACCTACAGCACCTGAAAGTCCAACGAGATACCCATTTTAGTTTGTTAATACTATAATTAGGCTTCTCCTATAAGGATAGGAGATTCGGGGTCCCGTGACTAACCCAATAAGGGTGTACATTAGGCTATAAAATTATTTCCAAGAGTAAGAATTTCCAGCCTTTATAAACTGTTCTTCAGTATTCTTTGACCTACAGCACCTGAAAGTCCAACGAGATACCCATTCTAGTTTGTTAATACTATAATTAGGCTTCTCCTATAAGTATAGGAGATTCGGGGTCCCGTGACTAACCCAATAAGGGTGTACATTAGGCTATAAAATTATTTCCAAGAGTAAGAATTTCCAGCCCTTATAAACTGTTGTTCAGTATTCTTTGACCTACAGCACCTGAAAGTCCAACGAGATACCCATTTTAGTTTGTTAATACTATAATTAGGCTTCTCCTATAAGGATAGGAGATTCGGGGTCCCGTGACTAACCCAATAAGGGTGTACATTAGGCTATAAAATTATTTCCAAGAGTAAGAATTTCCAGCCTTTATAAACTGTTGTTCAGTATTCTTTGGCCTGCAGCACCTGAAAGTCCAATGAGATACACATTTTAGTTTGTTAATACTATAATTAAGCTTCTCATATAAGGATAGTAGATTCGGGGTCCCGTGACTAACCCAATAAGGGTGTACATTAGGCTATAAAATTATTTCCAAGAGTAAGAATTTCCAGCCTTTATAAACTGTTGTTCAGTATTCTTTGACCTACAGCACCTGAAAGTCCAACAAGATACCTATTTTAGTTTGTCAATACTATAATTAGGCTTCTCCTATAAGGATAGGAGATTCGGGGTCCCGTGACTAACCCAATAAGGGTGTACATTAGGCTATAAAATTATTTCCAAGAGTAAGAATTTCCAGCCTTTATAAACTGTTCTTCAGTATTCTTTGACCTACAGCACCTGAAAGTCCAACGAGATACCCATTCTAGTTTGTTAATACTATAATTAGGCTTCTCCTATAAGTATAGGAGATTCGGGGTCCCGTGACTAACCCAATAAGGGTGTACATTAGGCTATAAAATTATTTCCAAGAGTAAGAATTTCCAGCCTTTATAAACTGTTCTTCAGTATTCTTTGACCTACAGCACCTGAAAGTCCAACGAGATACCCATTTTAGTTTGTTAATACTATAATTAGGCTTCTCCTATAAGGATAGGAGATTCGGGGTCCCGTGACTAACCCAATAAGGGTGTACATTAGGCTATAAAATTATTTCCAAGAGTAAGAATTTCCAGCCTTTATAAACTGTTCTTCAGTATTCTTTGACCTACAGCACCTGAAAGTCCAACGAGATACCCATTCTAGTTTGTTAATACTATAATTAGGCTTCTCCTATAAGTATAGGAGATTCGGGGTCCCGTGACTAACCCAATAAGGGTGTACATTAGGCTATAAAATTATTTCCAAGAGTAAGAATTTCCAGCCCTTATAAACTGTTGTTCAGTATTCTTTGACCTACAGCACCTGAAAGTCCAACGAGATACCCATTTTAGTTTGTTAATACTATAATTAGGCTTCTCCTATAAGGATAGGAGATTCGGGGTCCCGTGACTAACCCAATAAGGGTGTACATTAGGCTATAAAATTATTTCCAAGAGTAAGAATTTCCAGCCTTTATAAACTGTTGTTCAGTATTCTTTGGCCTGCAGCACCTGAAAGTCCAATGAGATACACATTTTAGTTTGTTAATACTATAATTAAGCTTCTCATATAAGGATAGTAGATTCGGGGTCCCGTGACTAACCCAATAAGGGTGTACATTAGGCTATAAAATTATTTCCAAGAGTAAGAATTTCCAGCCTTTATAAACTGTTGTTCAGTATTCTTTGACCTACAGCACCTGAAAGTCCAACAAGATACCTATTTTAGTTTGTCAATACTATAATTAGGCTTCTCCTATAAGGATAGGAGATTCGGGGTCCCGTGACTAACCCAATAAGGGTGTACATTAGGCTATAAAATTATTTCCAAGAGTAAGAATTTCCAGCCCTTATAAACTGTTGTTCAGTATTCTTTGACCTACAGCACCTGAAAGTCCAACGAGATACCCATTTTAGTTTGTTAATACTATAATTAGGCTTCTCCTATATGGATAGGAGAATCGGGGTCCCGTGACTAACCCAATAAGGGTGTACGTTAGGCTATAAAATTATTTCCAAGAGTAAGAATTTCCAGCCTTTATAAACTGTTGTTCAGTATTCTTTGGCCTGCAGCACCTGAAAGTCCAATGATATACCCATTTTAGTTTGTTAATACTATAATTAGGCTTCTTATATAAGGATAGGAGATTCGGGGTCCCGTGACTAACCCAATAAGGGTGTACATTAGGCTATAAAATTATTTCCAAGAGTAAGAATTTCCAGCCTTTATAAACTGTTGTTCAGTATTCTTTGACCTACAGCACCTAAAAGTCCAAGAAGATACCTATTTTAGTTTGTTAATACTATAATTAGGCTTCTCCTATAAGGATAGGAGATTCGGGGTCCCGTGACTAACCCAATAAGGGTGTACATTAGGCTATAAAATTATTTCCAAGAGTAAGAATTTCCGGCCTTTATAAACTGTTGTTCAGTATTCTTTGACCTGCAGCACCTGAAAGTCCAACGAGATACCCATTTTAGTTTGTTAATACTATAATTAGGCTTCTCCTATAAGGATAGGAGATTCGGGGTCCCGTGACTAACCCAATAAGGGTGTACATTAGGCTATAAAATTATTTCCAAGAGTAAGAATTTCCGGCCTTTATAAACTGTTGTTCAGTATTCTTTGACCTAGAGCACCTGAAAGTCCAACGAGATACCCATTTTAGTTTGTTAATACTATAATTAGGCTTCTCCTATAAGGATAGGAGATTCGGGGTCCCGTGACTAACCCAATAAGGGTGTACATTAGGCTATAAAATTATTTCCAAGAGTAAGAATTTCCAGCCTTTATAAACTGTTGTTCAGTATTCTTTGGCCTGCAGCACCTGAAAGTCCAATGAGATACCCATTTTAGTTTGTTAATACTATAATTAGGCTTCTCATATAAGGATAGTAGATTCGGGGTCCCGTGACTAACCCAATAAGGGTGTACATTAGGCTATAAAATTATTTCCAAGAGTAAGAATTTCCAGCCTTTATAAACTGTTGTTCAGTATTCTTTGACCTACAGCACCTGAAAGTCCAAGAAGATACCTATTTTAGTTTGTTAATACTATAATTAGGCTTCTCCTATAAGGATAGGAGATTCGGGGTCCCGTGACTAACCCAATAAGGGTGTACATTAGGCTATAAAATTATTTCCAAGAGTAAGAATTTCCGGCCTTTATAAACTGTTGTTCAGTATTCTTTGACCTGCAGCACCTGAAAGTCCAACGAGATACCCATTTTAGTTTGTTAATACTATAATTAGGCTTCTCCTATAAGGATAGGAGATTCGGGGTCCCGTGACTAACCCAATAAGGGTGTACATTAGGCTATAAAATTATTTCCAAGAGTAAGAATTTCCAGCCTTTATAAACTGTTGTTCAGTATTCTTTGGCCTGCAGCACCTGAAAGTCCAATGAGATACCCATTTTAGTTTGTTAATACTATAATTAGGCTTCTCATATAAGGATAGTAGATTCGGGGTCCCGTGACTAACCCAATAAGGGTGTACATTAGGCTATAAAATTATTTCCAAGAGTAAGAATTTCCAGCCTTTATAAACTGTTGTTCAGTATTCTTTGACCTACAGCACCTGAAAGTCCAAGAAGATACCTATTTTAGTTTGTTAATACTATAATTAGGCTTCTCCTATAAGGATAGGAGATTCGGGGTCCCGTGACTAACCCAATAAGGGTGTACATTAGGCTATAAAATTATTTCCAAGAGTAAGAATTTCCGGCCTTTATAAACTGTTGTTCAGTATTCTTTGACCTGCAGCACCTGAAAGTCCAACGAGATACCCATTTTAGTTTGTTAATACTATAATTAGGCTTCTCCTATAAGTATAGGAGATTCGAGGTCCCGTGACTAACCCAATAAGGGTGTACATTAGGCTATAAAATTATTTCCAAGAGTAAGAATTTCCAGCCCTTATAAACTGTTGTTCAGTATTCTTTGACCTACAGCACCTGAAAGTCCAACGAGATACCCATTTTAGTTTGTTAATACTATAATTAGGCTTCTCCTATAAGGATAGGAGATTCGGGGTCCCGTGACTAACCCAATAAGGGTGTACATTAGGCTATAAAATTATTTCCAAGAGTAAGAATTTCCAGCCTTTATAAACTGTTGTTCAGTATTCTTTGGCCTGCAGCACCTGAAAGTCCAATGAGATACCCATTTTAGTTTGTTAATACTATAATTAGGCTTCTCATATAAGGATAGTAGATTCGGGGTCCCGTGACTAACCCAATAAGGGTGTACATTAGGCTATAAAATTATTTCCAAGAGTAAGAATTTCCAGCCTTTATAAACTGTTGTTCAGTATTCTTTGACCTACAGCACCTGAAAGTCCAACAAGATACCTATTTTAGTTTGTCAATACTATAATTAGGCTTCTCCTATAAGGATAGGAGATTCGGGGTCCCGTGACTAACCCAATAAGGGTGTACATTAGGCTATAAAATTATTTCCAAGAGTAAGAATTTCCAGCCCTTATAAACTGTTGTTCAGTATTCTTTGACCTACAGCACCTGAAAGTCCAACGAGATACCCATTTTAGTTTGTTAATACTATAATTAGGCTTCTCCTATATGGATAGGAGAATCGGGGTCCCGTGACTAACCCAATAAGGGTGTACGTTAGGCTATAAAATTATTTCCAAGAGTAAGAATTTCCAGCCTTTATAAACTGTTGTTCAGTATTCTTTGGCCTGCAGCACCTGAAAGTCCAATGATATACCCATTTTAGTTTGTTAATACTATAATTAGGCTTCTTATATAAGGATAGGAAATTCGGGGTCCCGTGACTAACCCAATAAGGGTGTACATTAGGCTATAAAATTATTTCCAAGAGTAAGAATTTCCAGCCTTTATAAACTGTTCTTCAGTATTCTTTGACCTACAGCACCTGAAAGTCCAACGAGATACCCATTCTAGTTTGTTAATACTATAATTAGGCTTCTTCTATAAGTATAGGAGATTCGGGGTCCCGTGACTAACCCAATAAGGGTGTACATTAGGCTATAAAATTATTTCCAAGAGTAAGAATATCCAGCCCTTATAAACTGTTGTTCAGTATTCTTTGACCTACAGCACCTGAAAGTCCAACGAGATACCCATTTTAGTTTGTTAATACTATAATTAGGCTTCTCCTATAAGGATAGGAGATTCGGGGTCCCGTGACTAACCCAATAAGGGTGTACATTAGGCTATAAAATTATTTCCAAGAGTAAGAATTTCCAGCCTTTATAAACTGTTGTTATGTATTCTTTGACCTACAGCACCTGAAAGTCCAACGAGATACCCATTTTAGTTTGTTAATACTATAATTAGGCTTCTCCAATAAGGATAGGAGATTCGGGGTCCTGTGACTAACCCAATAAGGGTGTACATTAGGCTATAAAATTATTTCCAAGAGTAAGAATTTCCAGCCTTTATAAACTGTTGATCAGTATTCTTTGAGCTACAGCACCTGAAAGTCCAACGAGATACCCATTTTAGTTTGTTAATACTATAATTAGGCTTCTCCTATAAGGATGGGAGATTCGGGGTCCCGTGACTAACCCAATAAGGGTGTACATTAGGCTATAAAATTATTTCCAAGAGTAAGAATTTCCAGCCTTTATAAACTGTTGTTCAGTATTCTTTGACCTACAGCACATGAAAGTCCAACGAGATACCCATTTTAGTTTGTTAATACTATAATTAGGCTTCTCCAATAAGGATAGGAGATTCGGGGTCCCGTGACTAACCCAATAAGGGTGTATATTAGGCTATAAAATTATTTCCAAGAGTAAGAATTTCCAGCCTTTATAAACTGTTGTTATGTATTCTTTGACCTACAGCACCTGAAAGTCCAACGAGATACCCATTTTAGTTTGTTAATACTATAATTAGGCTTCTCCTATAAGGATAGGAGATTCGGGGTCCCGTGACTAACCCAATAAGGGTGTACATTAGGCTATAAAATTATTTCCAAGAGTAAGAATTTCCAGCCTTTATAAACTGTTGTTATGTATTCTTTGACCTACAGCCCCTGAAAGTCCAACGAGATACCCATTCTAGTTTTTTAATACTATAATTAGGCTTCTCCTATAAGGATAGGAGATTCGGGGTCCCGTGACTAACCCAATAAGGGTGTACATTAGGCTATAAAATTATTTCCAAGAGTAAGAATTTCCAGCCTTTATAAACTGTTGATCAGTATTCTTTGAGCTACAGCACCTGAAAGTCCAACGAGATACCCATTTTAGTTTGTTAATACTATAATTAGGCTTCTCCTATAAGGATGGGAGATTCGGGGTCCCGTGACTAACCCAATAAGGGTGTACATTAGGCTATAAAATTATTTCCAAGAGTAAGAATTTCCAGCCTTTATAAACTGTTGTTATGTATTCTTTGACCTACAGCACCTGAAAGTCCAACGAGATACCCATTTTAGTTTGTTAATACTATAATTAGGCTTCTCCTATAAGGATAGGAGATTCGGGGTCCCGTGACTAACCCAATAAGGGTGTACATTAGGCTATAAAATTATTTCCAAGAGTAAGAATTTCCATCCTTTATAAACTGTTGTTATGTATTCTTTGACCTACAGCACCTGAAAGTCCAACGAGATACCCATTTTAGTTTGTTAATACTATAATTAGGCTTCTCCTATAAGGATAGGAGATTCGGGGTCCCGTGACTAACCCAATAAGGGTGTACATTAGGCTATAAAATTATTTCCAAGAGTAAGAATTTCCAGCCTTTATAAACTGTTGTTATGTATTCTTTGACCTACAGCACCTGAAAGTCCAACGAGATACCCATTTTAGTTTGTTAATACTATAATTAGGCTTCTCCTATAAGGATAGGAGATTCGGGGTCCCGTGACTAACCCAATAAGGGTGTACATTAGGCTATAAAATTATTTCCAAGAGTAAGAATTTCCAGCCTTTATAAACTGTTGTTCAGTATTCTTTGACCTACAGCACCTGAAAGTCCAACGAGATACCCATTTTAGTTTGTTAATACTATAATTAGGCTTCTCCTATAAGGATAGGAGATTCGGGGTTCCGTGACTAACCCAATAAGGGTGTACATTAGGCTATAAAATTATTTCCAAAAGTAAGAATTTCCAGCCTTTATAAACTGTTGTTCAGTATTCCTTGACCTATAGCACCTGAAAGTCCAACAAGATACCCATTTTAGTTTGTTAATACTAAAAGTAGGCTTCTCCTATAAGGATAGGAGATTCGGGGTCCCGTGACTAACCCAATAAGGGTGTACATTAGGCTATAAAATTATTTCCAAGAGTAAGAATTTCCAGCCTTTATAAACTGTTGATCAGTATTCTTTGAGCTACAGCACCTGAAAGTCCAACGAGATACCCATTTTAGTTTGTTAATACTATAATTAGGCTTCTCCTATAAGGATGGGAGATTCGGGGTCCCGTGACTAACCCAATAAGGGTGTATATTAGGCTATAAAATTATTTCCAAGAGTAAGAATTTCCAGCCTTTATAAACTGTTGTTCAGTATTCTTTGACCTACAGCACATGAAAGTCCAACGAGATACCCATTTTAGTTTGTTAATACTATAATTAGGCTTCTCCAATAAGGATAGGAGATTCGGGGTCCCGTGACTAACCCAATAAGGGTGTATATTAGGCTATAAAATTATTTCCAAGAGTAAGAATTTCCAGCCTTTATAAACTGTTGTTATGTATTCTTTGACCTACAGCACCTGAAAGTCCAACGAGATACCCATTTTAGTTTGTTAATACTATAATTAGGCTTCTCCTATAAGGATAGGAGATTCGGTGTCCCGTGACTAACCCAATAAGGGTGTACATTAGGCTATAAAATTATTTCCAAGAGTAAGAATTTCCAGCCTTTATAAACTGTTGTTATGTATTCTTTGACCTACAGCCCCTGAAAGTCCAACGAGATACCCATTCTAGTTTGTTAATACTATAATTAGGCTTCTCCTATAAGGATAGGAGATTCGGGGTCCCGTGACTAACCCAATAAGGGTGTACATTAGGCTATAAAATTATTTCCAAGAGTAAGAATTTCCAGCCTTTATAAACTGTTGTTATGTATTCTTTGACCTACAGCACCTGAAAGTCCAACGAGATACCCATTTTAGTTTGTTAATACTATAATTAGGCTTCTCCTATAAGGATAGGAGATTCGGGGTCCCGTGACTAACCCAATAAGGGTGTACATTAGGCTATAAAATTATTTCCAAGAGTAAGAATTTCCAGCCTTTATAAACTGTTGATCAGTATTCTTTGAGCTACAGCACCTGAAAGTCCAACGAGATACCCATTTTAGTTTGTTAATACTATAATTAGGCTTCTCCTATAAGGATGGGAGATTCGGGGTCCCGTGACTAACCCAATAAGGGTGTACATTAGGCTATAAAATTATTTCCAAGAGTAAGAATTTCCAGCCTTTAAAAACTGTTGTTCAGTATTCTTTGACCTACAGCACATGAAAGTCCAACGAGATACCCATTTTAGTTTGTTAATACTATAATTAGGCTTCTCCAATAAGGATAGGAGATTCGGGGTCCCGTGACTAACCCAATAAGGGTGTATATTAGGCTATAAAATTATTTCCAAGAGTAAGAATTTCCAGCCTTTATAAACTGTTGTTATGTATTCTTTGACCTACAGCACCTGAAAGTCCAACGAGAT
Organism: Ambrosia trifida; assembly: GCA_028751855.1. Taxonomy (NCBI): domain Eukaryota; kingdom Viridiplantae; phylum Streptophyta; class Magnoliopsida; order Asterales; family Asteraceae; genus Ambrosia; species Ambrosia trifida. Next base: position 65,434 of record CM054126.1, on the reverse strand, counting down.
ACCCATTTTAGTTTGTTAATACTATAATTAGGCTTCTCCTATAAGGATAGGAGATTCGGGGTCCCGTGACTAACCCAATAAGGGTGTACATTAGGCTATAAAATTATTTCCAAGAGTAAGAATTTCCAGCCTTTATAAACTGTTGTTATGTATTCTTTGACCTACAGCCCCTGAAAGTCCAACGAGATACCCATTCTAGTTTTTTAATACTATAATTAGGCTTCTCCTATAAGGATAGGAGATTCGGGGTCCCGTGACTAACCCAATAAGGGTGTACATTAGGCTATAAAATTATTTCCAAGAGTAAGAATTTCCAGCCTTTATAAACTGTTGTTATGTATTCTTTGACCTACAGCACCTGAAAGTCCAACGAGATACCCATTTTAGTTTGTTAATACTATAATTAGGCTTCTCCTATAAGGATAGGAGATTCGGGGTCCCGTGACTAACCCAATAAGGGTGTACATTAGGCTATAAAATTATTTCCAAGAGTAAGAATTTCCAGCCTTTATAAACTGTTGTTTAGTATTCTTTGACCTACAGCACCTGAAAGTCCAACGAGATACCCATTCTAGTTCGTTAATACTATAATTAGGCTTCTCCTATAAGGATAGGAGATTCGGGGTCCCGTGACTAAACCAATAAGGGTGTACATTAGGCTATAAAATTATTTCCAAGAGTAAGAATTTCCAGCCTTTATAAACTGTTGTTATGTATTCTTTGACCTACAGCACCTGAAAGTCCAACGAGATACCCATTTTTGTTTGTTAATACTATAATTAGGCTTCTCCTATAAGGATAGAGATTCGGGGTCCCGTGACTAACCCAATAAGGGTGTACATTAGGCTATAAAATTATTTCCAAGAGTAAGAATTTCCAGCCTTTATAAACTGTTGTTATGTTTTTCTTTGACCTACAGCACCTGAAAGTCCAACGAGATACCCATTTTAGTTTGTTAATACTATAATTAGGCTTCTCCTATAAGGATAGGAGATTCGGGGTCCCGTGACTAACCCAATAAGGGTGTACATTAGGCTATAAAATTATTTCCAAGAGTAAGAATTTCCAGCCTTTATAAACTGTTGTTCAGTATTCTTTGACCTACAGCACCTGAAAGTCCAACGAGATACCCATTTTAGTTTGTTAATACTATAATTAGGCTTCTCCTATAAGGATAGGAGATTCGGGGTTCCGTGACTAACCCAATAAGGGTGTACATTAGGCTATAAAATTATTTCCAAGAGTAAGAATTTCCAGCCTTTATAAACTGTTGTTCAGTATTCTTTGACCTACAGCACCTGAAAGTCCAACAAGATACCCATTTTAGTTTGTTAATACTAAAATTAGGCTTCTCCTATAAGGATAGGAGATTCGGGGTCCCGTGACTAACCCAATAAGGGTGTATATTAGGCTATAAAATTATTTCCAAGAGTAAGAATTTCCATCCTTTATAAACTGTTGTTATGTATTCTTTGACCTACAGCACCTGAAAGTCCAACGAGATACCCATTTTAGTTTGTTAATACTATAATTAGGCTTCTCCTATAAGGATAGGAGATTCGGGGTCCCGTGACTAACCCAATAAGGGTGTACATTAGGCTATAAAATTATTTCCAAGAGTAAGAATTTCCAGCCTTTATAAACTGTTGTTCGGTATTCTTTGACCTACAGCACCTGAAAGTCCAACAAGATACCCATTTTAGTTTGTTAATACTAAAATTAGGCTTCTCCTATAAGGATAGGAGATTCGGGGTCCCGTGACTAACCCAATAAGGGTGTACATTAGGCTATAAAATTATTTCCAAGAGTAAGAATTTCCAGCCTTTATAAACTGTTGTTCAGTATTCTTTGACCTACAGCACCTGAAAGTCCAACGAGATACCCATTTTAGTTTGTTAATACTATAATTAGGCTTCTCCTATAAGGATAGGAGATTCGGGGTTCCGTGACTAACCCAATAAGGGTGTACATTAGGCTATAAAATTATTTCCAGGAGTAAGAATTTCCAGCCTTTATAAACTGTTGTTCAGTATTCTTTGACCTACAGCACCTGAAAGTCCAACAAGATACCCATTTTAGTTTGTTAATACTAAAATTAGGCTTCTCCTATAAGGATAGGAGATTCGGGGTCCCGTGACTAACCCAATAAGGGTGTATATTAGGCTATAAAATTATTTCCAAGAGTAAGAATTTCCATCCTTTATAAACTGTTGTTATGTATTCTTTGACCTACAGCACCTGAAAGTCCAACGAGATACCCATTTTAGTTTGTTAATACTATAATTAGGCTTCTCCTATAAGGATAGGAGATTCGGGGTCCCGTGACTAACCCAATAAGGGTGTACATTAGGCTATAAAATTATTTCCAAGAGTAAGAATTTCCAGCCTTTATAAACTGTTGTTCAGTATTCTTTGACCTACAGCACCTGAAAGTCCAACGAGATACCCATTTTAGTTTGTTAATACTATAATTAGGCTTCTCCTATAAGGATAGGAGATTCGGGGTTCCGTGACTAACCCAATAAGGGTGTACATTAGGCTATAAAATTATTTCCAAAAGTAAGAATTTCCAGCCTTTATAAACTGTTGTTCAGTATTCCTTGACCTATAGCACCTGAAAGTCCAACAAGATACCCATTTTAGTTTGTTAATACTAAAAGTAGGCTTCTCCTATAAGGATAGGAGATTCGGGGTCCCGTGACTAACCCAATAAGGGTGTACATTAGGCTATAAAATTATTTCCAAGAGTAAGAATTTCCAGCCTTTATAAACTGTTGATCAGTATTCTTTGAGCTACAGCACCTGAAAGTCCAACGAGATACCCATTTTAGTTTGTTAATACTATAATTAGGCTTCTCCTATAAGGATGGGAGATTCGGGGTCCCGTGACTAACCCAATAAGGGTGTATATTAGGCTATAAAATTATTTCCAAGAGTAAGAATTTCCAGCCTTTATAAACTGTTGTTCAGTATTCTTTGACCTACAGCACATGAAAGTCCAACGAGATACCCATTTTAGTTTGTTAATACTATAATTAGGCTTCTCCAATAAGGATAGGAGATTCGGGGTCCCGTGACTAACCCAATAAGGGTGTATATTAGGCTATAAAATTATTTCCAAGAGTAAGAATTTCCAGCCTTTATAAACTGTTGTTATGTATTCTTTGACCTACAGCACCTGAAAGTCCAACGAGATACCCATTTTAGTTTGTTAATACTATAATTAGGCTTCTCCTATAAGGATAGGAGATTCGGTGTCCCGTGACTAACCCAATAAGGGTGTACATTAGGCTATAAAATTATTTCCAAGAGTAAGAATTTCCAGCCTTTATAAACTGTTGTTATGTATTCTTTGACCTACAGCCCCTGAAAGTCCAACGAGATACCCATTCTAGTTTGTTAATACTATAATTAGGCTTCTCCTATAAGGATAGGAGATTCGGGGTCCCGTGACTAACCCAATAAGGGTGTACATTAGGCTATAAAATTATTTCCAAGAGTAAGAATTTCCAGCCTTTATAAACTGTTGTTATGTATTCTTTGACCTACAGCACCTGAAAGTCCAACGAGATACCCATTTTAGTTTGTTAATACTATAATTAGGCTTCTCCTATAAGGATAGGAGATTCGGGGTCCCGTGACTAACCCAATAAGGGTGTACATTAGGCTATAAAATTATTTCCAAGAGTAAGAATTTCCAGCCTTTATAAACTGTTGATCAGTATTCTTTGAGCTACAGCACCTGAAAGTCCAACGAGATACCCATTTTAGTTTGTTAATACTATAATTAGGCTTCTCCTATAAGGATGGGAGATTCGGGGTCCCGTGACTAACCCAATAAGGGTGTACATTAGGCTATAAAATTATTTCCAAGAGTAAGAATTTCCAGCCTTTATAAACTGTTGTTCAGTATTCTTTGACCTACAGCACATGAAAGTCCAACGAGATACCCATTTTAGTTTGTTAATACTATAATTAGGCTTCTCCAATAAGGATAGGAGATTCGGGGTCCCGTGACTAACCCAATAAGGGTGTATATTAGGCTATAAAATTATTTCCAAGAGTAAGAATTTCCAGCCTTTATAAACTGTTGTTATGTATTCTTTGACCTACAGCACCTGAAAGTCCAACGAGATACCCATTTTAGTTTGTTAATACTATAATTAGGCTTCTCCTATAAGGATAGGAGATTCGGGGTCCCGTGACTAACCCAATAAGGGTGTACATTAGGCTATAAAATTATTTCCAAGAGTAAGAATTTCCAGCCTTTATAAACTGTTGTTATGTATTCTTTGACCTACAGCCCCTGAAAGTCCAACGAGATACCCATTCTAGTTTTTTAATACTATAATTAGGCTTCTCCTATAAGGATAGGAGATTCGGGGTCCCGTGACTAACCCAATAAGGGTGTACATTAGGCTATAAAATTATTTCCAAGAGTAAGAATTTCCAGCCTTTATAAACTGTTGTTATGTATTCTTTGACCTACAGCACCTGAAAGTCCAACGAGATACCCATTTTAGTTTGTTAATACTATAATTAGGCTTCTCCTATAAGGATAGGAGATTCGGGGTCCCGTGACTAACCCAATAAGGGTGTACATTAGGCTATAAAATTATTTCCAAGAGTAAGAATTTCCAGCCTTTATAAACTGTTGTTTAGTATTCTTTGACCTACAGCACCTGAAAGTCCAACGAGATACCCATTCTAGTTCGTTAATACTATAATTAGGCTTCTCCTATAAGGATAGGAGATTCGGGGTCCCGTGACTAAACCAATAAGGGTGTACATTAGGCTATAAAATTATTTCCAAGAGTAAGAATTTCCAGCCTTTATAAACTGTTGTTATGTATTCTTTGACCTACAGCACCTGAAAGTCCAACGAGATACCCATTTTTGTTTGTTAATACTATAATTAGGCTTCTCCTATAAGGATAGAGATTCGGGGTCCCGTGACTAACCCAATAAGGGTGTACATTAGGCTATAAAATTATTTCCAAGAGTAAGAATTTCCAGCCTTTATAAACTGTTGTTATGTTTTTCTTTGACCTACAGCACCTGAAAGTCCAACGAGATACCCATTTTAGTTTGTTAATACTATAATTAGGCTTCTCCTATAAGGATAGGAGATTCGGGGTCCCGTGACTAACCCAATAAGGGTGTACATTAGGCTATAAAATTATTTCCAAGAGTAAGAATTTCCAGCCTTTATAAACTGTTGTTCAGTATTCTTTGACCTACAGCACCTGAAAGTCCAACGAGATACCCATTTTAGTTTGTTAATACTATAATTAGGCTTCTCCTATAAGGATAGGAGATTCGGGGTTCCGTGACTAACCCAATAAGGGTGTACATTAGGCTATAAAATTATTTCCAGGAGTAAGAATTTCCAGCCTTTATAAACTGTTGTTCAGTATTCTTTGACCTACAGCACCTGAAAGTCCAACAAGATACCCATTTTAGTTTGTTAATACTAAAATTAGGCTTCTCCTATAAGGATAGGAGATTCGGGGTCCCGTGACTAACCCAATAAGGGTGTATATTAGGCTATAAAATTATTTCCAAGAGTAAGAATTTCCATCCTTTATAAACTGTTGTTATGTATTCTTTGACCTACAGCACCTGAAAGTCCAACGAGATACCCATTTTAGTTTGTTAATACTATAATTAGGCTTCTCCTATAAGGATAGGAGATTCGGGGTCCCGTGACTAACCCAATAAGGGTGTACATTAGGCTATAAAATTATTTCCAAGAGTAAGAATTTCCAGCCTTTATAAACTGTTGTTATGTATTCTTTGACCTACAGCACCTGAAAGTCCAACGAGATACATATTTTAGTTTGTTAATACTATAATTAGGCTTCTCCTATAAGGATAGGAGATTCGGGGTCCCGTGACTAACCCAATAAGGGTATACATTAGGCTATAAAATTATTTCCAAGAGTAAGAATTTCCAGCCTTTATAAACTGTTGTTCAGTATTCTTTGACCTACAGCACCTGAAAGTCCAACGAGATACCCATTCTAGTTTGTTAATACTATAATTAGGCTTCTCCTATAAGGATAGGAGATTCGGGGTCCCGTGACTAACCCAATAAGGGTGTACATTAGGCTATAAAATTATTTCCAAGAGTAAGAATTTCCAGCCTTTATAAACTGTTGTTATGTATTCTTTGACCTACAGCACCTGAAAGTCCAACGAGATACCCATTCTAGTTTGTTAATACTATAATTAGGCTTCTCCTATAAGGATAGGAGATTCGGGGTCCCGTGACTAACCCAATAAGGGTGTACATTAGGCTATAAAATTATTTCCAAGAGTAAGAATTTCCAGCCTTTATAAACTGTTGATCAGTATTCTTTGAGCTACAGCACCTGAAAGTCCAACGAGATACCCATTTTAGTTTGTTAATACTATAATTAGGCTTCTCCTATAAGGATGGGAGATTCGGGGTCCCGTGACTAACCCAATAAGGGTGTACATTAGGCTATAAAATTATTTCCAAGAGTAAGAATTTCCAGCCTTTATAAACTGTTGTTCAGTATTCTTTGACCTACAGCACATGAAAGTCCAACGAGATACCCATTTTAGTTTGTTAATACTATAATTAGGTTTCTCCAATAAGGATAGGAGATTCGGGGTCCCGTGACTAACCCAATAAGGGTGTATATTAGGCTATAAAATTATTTCCAAGAGTAAGAATTTCCAGCCTTTATAAACTGTTGTTATGTATTCTTTGACCTACAGCACCTGAAAGTCCAACGAGATACCCATTATAGTTTGTTAATACTATAATTAGGCTTCTCCTATAAGGATAGGAGATTCGGGGTCCCGTGACTAACCCAATAAGGGTGTACATTAGGCTATAAAATTATTTCCAAGAGTAAGAATTTCCAGCCTTTATAAACTGTTGTTATGTATTCTTTGACCTACAGCCCCTGAAAGTCCAACGAGATACCCATTCTAGTTTTTTAATACTATAATTAGGCTTCTCCTATAAGGATAGGAGATTCGGGGTCCCGTGACTAACCCAATAAGGGTGTACATTAGGCTATAAAATTATTTCCAAGAGTAAGAATTTCCAGCCTTTATAAACTGTTGTTATGTATTCTTTGACCTACAGCACCTGAAAGTCCAACGAGATACCCATTTTAGTTTGTTAATACTATAATTAGGCTTCTCCTATAAGGATAGGAGATTCGGGGTCCCGTGACTAACCCAATAAGGGTGTACATTAGGCTATAAAATTATTTCCAAGAGTAAGAATTTCCAGCCTTTATAAACTGTTGTTTAGTATTCTTTGACCTACAGCACCTGAAAGTCCAACGAGATACCCATTCTAGTTCGTTAATACTATAATTAGGCTTCTCCTATAAGGATAGGAGATTCGGGGTCCCGTGACTAAACCAATAAGGGTGTACATTAGGCTATAAAATTATTTCCAAGAGTAAGAATTTCCAGCCTTTATAAACTGTTGTTATGTATTCTTTGACCTACAGCACCTGAAAGTCCAACGAGATACCCATTTTTGTTTGTTAATACTATAATTAGGCTTCTCCTATAAGGATAGAGATTCGGGGTCCCGTGACTAACCCAATAAGGGTGTACATTAGGCTATAAAATTATTTCCAAGAGTAAGAATTTCCAGCCTTTATAAACTGTTGTTATGTTTTTCTTTGACCTACAGCACCTGAAAGTCCAACGAGATACCCATTTTAGTTTGTTAATACTATAATTAGGCTTCTCCTATAAGGATAGGAGATTCGGGGTCCCGTGACTAACCCAATAAGGGTGTACATTAGGCTATAAAATTATTTCCAAGAGTAAGAATTTCCAGCCTTTATAAACTGTTGTTCAGTATTCTTTGACCTACAGCACCTGAAAGTCCAACGAGATACCCATTTTAGTTTGTTAATACTATAATTAGGCTTCTCCTATAAGGATAGGAGATTCGGGGTTCCGTGACTAACCCAATAAGGGTGTACATTAGGCTATAAAATTATTTCCAGGAGTAAGAATTTCCAGCCTTTATAAACTGTTGTTCAGTATTCTTTGACCTACAGCACCTGAAAGTCCAACAAGATACCCATTTTAGTTTGTTAATACTAAAATTAGGCTTCTCCTATAAGGATAGGAGATTCGGGGTCCCGTGACTAACCCAATAAGGGTGTATATTAGGCTATAAAATTATTTCCAAGAGTAAGAATTTCCATCCTTTATAAACTGTTGTTATGTATTCTTTGACCTACAGCACCTGAAAGTCCAACGAGATACCCATTTTAGTTTGTTAATACTATAATTAGGCTTCTCCTATAAGGATAGGAGATTCGGGGTCCCGTGACTAACCCAATAAGGGTGTACATTAGGCTATAAAATTATTTCCAAGAGTAAGAATTTCCAGCCTTTATAAACTGTTGTTATGTATTCTTTGACCTACAGCACCTGAAAGTCCAACGAGATACATATTTTAGTTTGTTAATACTATAATTAGGCTTCTCCTATAAGGATAGGAGATTCGGGGTCCCGTGACTAACCCAATAAGGGTATACATTAGGCTATAAAATTATTTCCAAGAGTAAGAATTTCCAGCCTTTATAAACTGTTGTTCAGTATTCTTTGACCTACAGCACATGAAAGTCCAACGAGATACCCATTCTAGTTTGTTAATACTATAATTAGGCTTCTCCTATAAGGATAGGAGATTCGGGGTCCCGTGACTAACCCAATAAGGGTGTACATTAGGCTATAAAATTATTTCCAAGAGTAAGAATTTCCAGCCTTTATAAACTGTTGTTATGTATTCTTTGACCTACAGCACCTGAAAGTCCAACGAGATACCCATTCTAGTTTGTTAATACTATAATTAGGCTTCTCCTATAAGGATAGGAGATTCGGGGTCCCGTGACTAACCCAATAAGGGTGTACATTAGGCTATAAAATTATTTCCAAGAGTAAGAATTTCCAGCCTTTATAAACTGTTGTTATGTATTCTTTGACCTACAGCACCTGAAAGTCCAACGAGATACCCATTTTAGTTTGTTAATACTATAATTAGGCTTCTCCTATAAGGATAGGAGATTCGGGGTCCCGTGACTAACCCAATAAGGGTGTACATTAGGCTATAAAATTATTTCCAAGAGTAAGAATTTCCAGCTTTTATAAACTGTTGTTCAGTATTCTTTGACCTACAGCACCTGAAAGTCCAACGAGATACCCATTTTAGTTTGTTAATACTATAATTAGGCTTCTCCTATATGGATAGGAGATTCGGGGTTCCGTGACTAACCCAATAAGGGTGTACATTAGGCTATAAAATTATTTCCAAGAGTAAGAATTTCCAGCCTTTATAAAATGTTGTTCAGTATTCTTTGACCTACAGCACCTGAAAGTCCAACGAGATACCCATTCTAGTTCGTTAATACTATAATTAGGCTTCTCCTATAAGGATAGGAGATTCGGGGTACCGTGACTAAACCAATAAGGGTGTACATTAGGCTATAAAATTATTTCCAAGAGTAAGAATTTCCAGCCTTTATAAACTGTTGTTATGTATTCTTTGACCTACAGCACCTGAAAGTCCAACGAGATACCCATTTTAGTTTGTTAATACTAAAATTAGGCTTCTCCTATAAGGCTATAAAATTATTTCCAAGAGTAAGAATTTCCAGCCTTTATAAACTGTTGTTATGTATTCTTTGTCCTACAGCACATGAAAGTCCAACGAGATACCCATTTTAGTTTGTTAATACTATAATTAGGCTTCTCCTATAAGGGTAGGAGATTCGGGGTCCCGTGACTAACCCAATAAGGGTGTATATTAGGCTATAAAATTATTTCCAAGAGTAAGAATTTCCAGCCTCTATAAACTGTTGTTATGTATTCTTTGACCTACATCACCTGAAAGTCCAACGAGATACCCATTTTAGTTTGTTAATACTAAAATTAGGCTTCTCCTATAAGGATAGGAGATTCGGGGTCCCGTGACTAACCCAATAAGGGTGTATATTAGGCTATAAAATTATTTCCAAGAGTAAGAATTTCCATCCTTTATAAACTGTTGTTATGTATTCTTTGACCTACAGCACCTGAAAGTCCAACGAGATACCCATTTTAGTTTGTTAATACTATAATTAGGCTTCTCCTATAAGGATAGGAGATTCGGGGTCCCGTGACTAACCCAATAAGGGTGTACATTAGGCTATAAAATTATTTCCAAGAGTAAGAATTTCCAGCCTTTATAAACTGTTGTTCAGTATTCTTTGACCTACAGCACCTGAAAGTCCAACGAGATACCCATTTTAGTTTGTTAATACTATAATTAGGCTTCTCCTATAAGGATAGGAGATTCGGGGTTCCGTGACTAACCCAATAAGGGTGTACATTAGGCTATAAAATTATTTCCAAGAGTAAGAATTTCCAGCCTTTATAAACTGTTGTTCAGTATTCTTTGACATGCAGCACATGAAAGTCCAACGAGATACCCATTTTAGTTTGTTAATACTATAATTAGGCTTCTCCTATAAGGATAGGAGATTCGGGGTCCCGTGACTAACCCAATAAGGGTGTATATTAGGCTATAAAATTATTTCCAAGAGTAAGAATTTTCAGCCTTTATAAACTGTTGTTATGTATTCTTTGACCTACAGCACCTGAAAGTCCAACGAGATACCCATTTTAGTTTGTTAATACTATAATTAGGCTTCTCCTATAAGGATAGGAGATTCGGGGTCCCGTGACTAACCCAATAAGGGTGTACATTAGGCTATAAAATTATTTCCAAGAGTAAGAATTTTCAGCCTTTATAAACTGTTGTTATGTATTCTTTGACCTACAGCACCTGAAAGTCCAACGAGATACCCATTTTAGTTTGTTAATACTATAATTAGGCTTCTCCTATAAGGATAGGAGATTCGGGGTCCCGTGACTAACCCAATAAGGGTGTACATTAGGCTATAAAATTATTTCCAAGAGTAAGAATTTCCAGCCTTTATAAACTGTTGTTATGTATTCTTTGACCTACAGCACCTGAAAGTCAAACGAGATACCCATTTTAGTTTGTTAATACTATAATTAGGCTTCTCCTATAAGGATAGGAGATTCGGGGTCCCGTGACTAACCCAATAAGGGTGTACATTAGGCTATAAAATTATTTCCAAGAGTAAGAATTTCCAGCCTTTATAAACTGTTGTTATGTATTCTTTGACCTACAGCACCTGAAAGTCCAACGAGATACCCATTTTAGTTTGTTAATACTATAATTAGGCTTCTCCTATAAGGATAGGAGATTCGGGGTCCCGTGACTAACCCAATAAGGGTGTACATTAGGCTATAAAATTATTTCCAAGAGTAAGAATTTCCAGCCATTATAAACTGTTGTTCAGTATTCTTTGACCTACAACACCTGAAAGTCCAACGAGATACCCATTTTAGTTTGTTAATACTATAATTAGGCTTCTCCTATAAGGATAGGAGATTCGGGGTTCCGTGACTAACCCAATAAGGGTGTACATTAGGCTATAAAATTATTTCCAAGAGTAAGAATTTCCAGCCTTTATAAACTGTTGTTCAGTATTCTTTGACATACAGCACATGAAAGTCCAACGAGATACCCATTTTAGTTTGTTAATACTATAATTAGGCTTCTCCTATAAGGATAGGAGATTCGGGGTCCCGTGACTAACCCAATAAGGGTGTATATTAGGCTATAAAATTATTTCCAAGAGTAAGAATTTCCAGCCTTTATAAACTGTTGTTATGTATTCTTTGACCTACAGCACCTGAAAGTCCAACGAGATACCCATTTTAGTTTGTTAATGCGATAATTAGGCTTCTCCTATAAGGATAGGAGATTCGGGGTCCCGTGACTAACCCAATAAGGGTGTACATTAGGCTATAAAATTATTTCCAAGAGTAAGAATTTCCAGCCTTTATAAACTGTTGTTATGTATTCTTTGACCTACAGCACCTGAAAGTCCAACGAGATACCCATTTTAGTTTGTTAATACTATAATTAGGCTTCTCCTATAAGGATAGGAGATTCGGGGTCCCGTGACTAACCCAATAAGGGTGTACATTAGGCTATAAAATTATTTCCTAGAGTAAGAATTTCCAGCCTTTATAAACTGTTGTTATGTATTCTTTGACCTACAGCACCTGAAAGTCTAACGAGATACCCATTTTAGTTTGTTAATACTATAATTAGGCTTCTCCTATAAGGATAGGAGATTCGGGGTCCCGTGACTAACCCAATAAGGGTGTACATTAGGCTATAAAATTATTTCCAAGAGTAAGAATTTCCAGCCTTTATACACTGTTGTTATGTATTCTTTGACCTACAGCACCTAAAAGTCCAACGAGATACCCATTTTATTTTGTTAATACTATAATTAGGCTTCTCCTATAAGGATAGGAGATTCGGGGTTCCGTGACTAACCCAATAAGGGTGTACATTAGGCTATAAAATTATTTCCAAGAGTAAGAATTTCCAGCCTTTATAAACTGTTGTTCAGTATTGTTTGACCTACAGCAACTGAAAGTCCAACGAGATACCCATTTTAGTTTGTTAATACTATAATTAGGCTTCTCCTATAAGGATAGGAGATTCGGGGTCCCGTGACTAACCCAATAAGAGTGTACATTAGGCTATAAAATTATTTCCAAGAGTAAAAATTTCCAGCCTTTATAAACTGTTGTTCAGTATTCTTTGACCTACAGCACCTGAAAGTCCAACGAGATACCCATTCTAGTTCGTTAATACTATAATTAGGCTTCTCCTATAAGGATAGGAGATTCGGGGTCCCGTGACTAACCCAATAAAGGTGTACATTAGGATATTAAATTATTTCCAAGAGTAAGAATTTCCAACCTTTATAAACTGTTGTTCAGTATTCTTTGACCTACAGCACCTGAAAGTCCAACGAGATACCCATTCTAGTTCGTTAATACTATAATTAGGCTTCTCCTATAAGGATAGGAGATTCGGGGTCCCGTGACTAACCCAATAAGGGTGTACATTAGGCTATAAAATTATTTCCAAGAGTAAGAATTTCCAGCCTTTATAAACTGTTGTTATGTATTCTTTGACCTACAGCACCTGAAAGTCCAACGAGATACCCATTTTAAAACGGGGTTTAACGCGCAAAATACACGGAACCAACCCCTATAGGCGATTAGGGTTGGCTAATCGCCTATAAGGGAGGTGATTGGGCCTCATGGGAGGCGAGTAGCTTGCTAATCGCATGCTATAGGGGGCGATTAGCCCCTAAATGCATGAATGTCATGCGATTAGCAATGCTAATCGCGTATAGCCGCTGCACAATCGCGTGTTACGTGCTGGATGACTAAAAACGACTATAAATACAATACTTGACCTCCTAAACTTCATAATATCAACCCTAGTCGTCCCATAACCCGCCCCAACACACACACAACCTCTGAAACGTGATTTTTGATCAAAACACAAGGTTTCAAGCTTATTTCATCAATCTATCACAATCTAAGGTGTGATTTTCATCCATGAAATCTTTATTAACGTTTTTATTAAATCCCTAACGGTCCAGACCTGTTCTAAAACGAATAAGCTTTCTGAAAATCGTTAATAAGTGTTGTCAATCGGATTCTAACTATCATACATGTGTTATGTGTGTTTATGATTAAAAGCTAGGGTTTTTATGATTCAAGATGGATGATTAACATGTTATTAGGTTAGTTTCAGATTAATAATGATATCATGCTAATGAAATCTGAGTAATTGTTCATTAGGGTTATAGTTATGCATGTTAATGTGATGTTTCATGCTATGTGTATTGTGTTTGGATTACATGGTTGCATGCAGGGCTGATAATACGAGGCTAAACGAAGGATTTTGGTTTAAACATGTTTGGTATAGTTGTTGGATTGATATTGGATGATTACACGCGTTCTAGATCTGATTTGGAGTGATAAACGCGCGAAAAACCGGAACAGCTGGGTTACTGGCGATTAGCAACCCTAATCGCCTATGTTATAGGCGATTAGGAGACCAATCGCCAGTAGGGATGCCCTAATCGCCTATATATCATGCGATTGGGGGCTAAATGCCTCTATTACATGCAATTGTGATCCTAAATGCTAGTTTAGTCCTGAAATACATGTCTTATAGCCCTAATCGCCTATAAACTCATAAAATTACATATGGGATAGCCCTAATCGCCTATATTATAGGCGATTAGCCTTCCTAAATGCCTGTTGACCAACCTAAATGCTAGTTGACTTTTCCTAATCGCGTGTACTGCTGCTGTAAGTGTAAATTAGCATTCCGAGACCCGATTTGACATCTAGGAACATGCTAGGAACCCCGTAACATATCTAATAACTTGGTAACATATGTTTGGATGTAATTATGTGATACGTGAACTACGTGCTATAACTTGTTGGACGTTAACGTATGTTAAGCGTGATTGCATGATTGTATGTTTGAGAGCGTAAGCATAACACGGGGAGTCTCGGGTCACCAATAGGATGTCGAGTCTTGTACATTGGGTCAGTTAAACAGTCACAGTGTTTTCAAACGAACTTGGTTATGGTCTGGACATCTAGGGACTAACTAACCTGCGGGTTATTAGTCTAAGTACTTGTAACTGTCATATGTTAGGTCGCCGCTTTACGGGACTAGCATAGCTGCTGAGTTTATTCGTATTACGAAGTAACGCAACTTAAGGTGAGTTTACGGCCCCTCTTTTAACTGGTTTCACTTTTCGGGGGAGAAAACATGTGTTAAAACTTATGTTTGGTAATTACTGTCATACTATGGGTTTTCTATGGTTTACTATACGATCTTTGGAAGTCCCGGGGAGAACCATGAATGTGCGGGTTTGCACAACGGGGAAATGTGAATAGCGCTATTGGGAGTGACCAAACCCGCTCGTCGGCTTGGAGGGCCGGGCGAGTGCATATTGTCTCAAACAGGAACAACAGGTTTACTACATCGGGCACAACATCTGGTTTACGAGTTAGTAATGGTTTTCCAATCGTGATAGTAACGAAACATACGCCTAGCTAGCGTACTTTGGTTTTTGATTTGTTATAGTATGGACAGGTTGAACTTGGTACTGTGATTACAAAACCTGTAAACTCACCAGCATTTTTGTGCTGACGTATTCTCTTACATGTTTTCTCAGGTCGCTAAGGTAGCACAATGGAACTAGGGCGCACGCGTCTGCACGGCGTCTAGTTAGGATTGCATGGTTTTCAAACGTTGAACACTTGGTTTATTTTGGATTATGTTTTGAATAAGCTTCCGCTGTAATTGGGGATTTTAAACTATGTTTTCTTAAATTGCATATGTTCATTTAGACTTGTTTATTGTGATCGTTGGTTTGGATCCTGGTTTGTTGATGTATTGGTGAAAACACCTTCGTAATATGCTAGTTTTGTATATATTTAAATGTTTGATAGGTCTATTTTAGGTTTACTTTATTGTATATTATTTAAAATAAAAATGCATTGATATTATTATAAAATACATTATTTTGATTGGTTTTGTATTTGATGGGTTGATGGTTACGGTTGTCTATTAACAGGTTATAGTTTCTCAAAAGCAAATTTATAGTGGAATAAAATGCTTAATGGACAAATACCAATTGTGAGAATTTTTGGTGGAAAATTGCACATCACGTGCCTAATGAAAAGATATCAAATGGGTTTGAGTTAATGTAGGCCAACACAACTTGAGTTAATGTGGGCCATTAATTGAAAGATGGCCTGTGGATTGGTGGTCATTCTTTGAGAAGTTTGGGCCTGAACCGACAGAAGGGTTTTTATTATTTGAGATTGACGGCAGCTTTTGGTGAGGAGGGAGAATCGCACATTACAGGTCAGAAGGCTGGAACAATGAGAAGTAAGATGGAGGCTTCTATCATAACCATGAGTGGTTAAGTTATTCGTGATTTCCTCCGGGTGAATCTTTGTATTGATTTTATATTCTGAACTCGTTTTGATTATGTATGAACTAGTATTTTTACTACTTATGTTGGATTGAATAAACCTTGCTTATATTTGAACCAATTTATCTATTAACTATGATTTCTGGCATCATAGGGAAGGTTGGTTGATATTTGTATAGGGATAGCTAGGCGTACGGTTTACGTTGAAAACATGTCCCTAGTTATTATTTCAATCTGAATAGTTATTGTAACAGGATAGCTAGTTATTGTGACAGGATAACCAAGGCCATGTCTATGTGGTGTTCTTGTAATTAAATCGAATAGGTTGCAAGATTATACAAATAGGATCCCAGGTGGAAGTTACATTTATCTTTATTATTTATTTAGATTATTTTGTTATCATTTCAACATTTTTATAAAACGAACAAAAAGATAAAACTAGCAAACTTCATAATTGTATTTTTATATTTATTTGTTAACTAGATTAGACGAACAAATAATTTATGTAATAGTAACCACATGCTCCTCGTGGATTCGATATTCCCTACTTACCATGGCTACCTAGGTTATTCAGGTTTTGTATGACCCTTTGACGACAGACGGTCATCAAAATGGCTCCGTTGCCAGGGAGCTAGTGCGCTTAGTATTACATTGCTTGTTTGTTTGTATTTTTATTTAGTGTTTTGAAAAAAAATAGAAAATCTACAAAAAAAAAAAAAAAAAAAAAAAAAAAAAAAAAAAAAAAAAACTAAAGAAAATATATATAAAAGTGTTATCTAATTTTATTAGATTTCACTTTGGGTGTTCTAGTTGTGCAGATTTTTCTTTTACAGGTGTAGAGCGCCATGAATTGGGTTGATGAAGACAATGAACCATGCTATAGTTGTGGAAGTTTCGCTCACTGGACTGAAGATTGTAAAGATTGTCCAAAGCCCCTACCGTCAATAGACCCTTATTGTTTTTGTTGCGGACAAATACATAGGGATAAAGATTGCATAATATTTTGGAGTAATCCAGAATATTGGGATGAAATGTGGAAGTCGGGGTACCGGGCAACTCCGTGTCGAGAAGATTATCATAGTTACTCTAACTATGAGCCTGAAGAGGCACCTTTCTCAGGTAACCAGGAGAATTATTACTATTATGAAAACTCACAATCATGTTTTTCTCCAGGTTACTACCAAGATCAATATCTAATTCCTCCCGATGAAGACGAATGTGCAGAGATGACATATCAAACCGAGGAGGAAAATAACCTTGCTCGAGCAGAAACGATGTTATCCAAGATAGAGGAATTTTTATCAACACCCAACCTCTCAATTCAACAACGAATTGAGTACTTAACTTTGAAATGCGAGGTGTTATCGGCAAGGATAGATATAGCAGAGTCTGTGTCTCCCTTACCTGATGATATCAGAAACTATTCTCAAGTTAAGGACGAGGTTGTGGAGACTAATACCACACCAAATCCTTCACTTGTTGAAGAGTTACAAGTAGAAAAGGTTGTTGCTATTGATGCAGGTGTCACAAGTCTTTCTCAAGATTCTCACAGCTCTCATCCCGCACTGATTACCTTCATAAACAAGGTTCGGGATGAAGATCCAAAGATAAATATTAGGAATGTGAGATTACAAGACATCGGGCAAAGGCGAGTGAGATGGTTCTTCCACAGCAACAAAAAGCGCCCAATTCACATGCCAATTTTTAAGCATCTGTTTATTTGGCATGTAAACTACCGAGCATACATTGGAAACTCGGTAGGCAAGTGCGCGCTTAGACCACCTTGATAGTCAGGTATGATTTTTGTACATTTTGTATATTTATTTATTTTATTTTTCTTTTATTTTAGTTTTTTTTAGTCTCTTTTGATTTCTGGGAATGCATGGAGTTTAACTCTGCAATAAGATAACCTCGCCTGTACTCAATCTCCATTCAGGCGGAATAGATCTTTACACCATCGGTGTATAAGGCATCCCAGAATTTTATGTTTTTATTTTTTTTCTTGTGAGTTTTAGTTTCAGGTATGTTATCGGCCGCGAATGAAATGCTATACGGCTCAATTGGGAGGAATTGAACGGACTCATACGCATATTGCTTTATCTAGGGGAGTCTGTTCCTTTTACTGTTGTATTTTATTTTTATTTCTGTTTTATTTTATTCCCTGTCTTACATTGAGGACAATGTGTCGTTCAAGTGTGGGGGTGGGGAAACTTCGTTTTTATTTAGTCTTGAGTCTAAAAAAAATCAAAAAAAAAATAATTGAAAATGTCTTGAAAATTGTTCTTAAAAAGCATTCTAATCAGACGTAAAGCAGTTTTTTTAGTACGTACCAGTTGTCTCTTGATTGTTTTGGCAGTAGATCCTTAGTCATGGTCTAATTTGTGGAAAAGTAATATGAACCGTTTTCAGCAAGTATTTTTAAGAAAAAAGTTTAGAATTGTCTGACTAGGGTTAACAAGCTATTGGTAATAAATGCATGCATATTTCCCCACTTTTGTGAGATCTTGAGCCTACTAGATGATAGATTGATTTATGTACATTTTCGTTTGTTGAGAGTAGGCCAAATGTTTCTCTGTTGCAGAACTTGTGTGATTTGATACATGCTGAAGTTGTAGACTAGATATGCACATACATGATAAAGGCGATTTAGGATTCTTTTTCGTTTGACACCTTTATTTGTTTCGTGTTTACTTGTTTACCTAAAATCACCCTTAGTAGCCCATGTTGAACCTACAACCTTTCGTTTGTTAAACCTATAAAGTTACCCAAATTGACTCGTTAGCCGTTGTTTAAGAAATTGATGCCATCCATTGTGTTTATGTTGATGTTTATGTTTAAGTGATGTTAAGTTGTGAAAAAAAAAGAAGAAACAAAAAAAAATAAAAAAAATAAAAAAATAAAAGTATGTGTTATAGGTCGAATATGACCGAAGTTGTGATTATTAGCAGTATCGTGAATAAGGATCGTCATTCAAGTTGTTTCACCATTTTATTTTAGCCACTTTCAGCCTAAACGTTCGCTACCTTTACCCTAAGCCCAAAACCCGTAAGTCATTTAGATATGTGCATAGTCTACAGTTGAGGTGTGATTGTTATACAAGCCTATGATAATAGAGTTACATGTTTGGTTTTGAGTGAATAATACTAGCTCATTACATGCTAGTCCAGATATTAAACCGAGTGGAGTGAAAATTGTGAGGGGTGTGTTGCATGAAAATAAAAGCCGGAAGCATGTTAGGCTTAGTCGGGTAAATTCTGTTTTTTAAATGGAAATCAAATTGACTTGCTGAATTAACACATCTAGTTTTGATCTATAAATGGGGTATGACTTTGGACCTTAGTTAAGGTATGATGGGCGACTGGGGTGCTAGTCTGTGATAATATCTTGAGTAGAGTATATATATAATTTTTTCGAGACGAAAAAAGATAAGTGTGGGGGTGTGATGTATTGGTGAAAACACCTTCGTAATATGCTAGTTTTGTATATATTTTAATGTTTGATAGGTCTATTTTAGGTTTACTTTATTGTATATTATTTAAAATAAAAATGCATTGATATTATTATAAAATACATCATTTTGATTGGTTTTGTATTTGATGGGTTGATGGTTACGGTTGTCTATTAACAGGTTATAGTTTCTCAAAAGCAAATTTATAGTGGAATAAAATGCTTAATGGACAAATACCAATTGTGAGAATTTTTGGTGGAAAATTGCACATCACGTGCCTAATGAAAAGATATCAAATGGGTTTGAGTTAATGTAGGTCAACACAACTTGAGTTAATGTGGGCCATTAATTGAAAGATGGCCTGTGGATTGGTGGTCATTCTTTGAGAAGTTTGGGCCTGAACCGACAGAAGGGTTTTTATTATTTGAGATTGACGGCAGCTTTTGGTGAGGAGGGAGAATCGCACATTACAGGTTAGAAGGCTGGAACAATGAGAAATAAGATGGAGGCTTCTATCATAACCATGAGTGGTTAAGTTATTCGTGATTTCCTCCGGGTGAATCTTTGTATTGATTTTATATTCTGAACTCGTTTTGATTATGTATGAACTAGTATTTTTACTACTTGTGTTGGATTGAATAAACCTTGCTTATATTTGAACCAATTTATCTATTAACTATGATTTCTGGCATCATAGGGAAGGTTGGTTGATATTTGTATAGGGATAGCTAGGCGTACGGTTTACGTTGAAAACATGTCCCTAGTTATTATTTCAATCTGAATAGTTATTGTAACAGGATAGCTAGTTATTGTGACAGGATAACCAAGGCCATGTCTATGTGGTGTTCTTGTAATTAAATCGAATAGGTTGCAAGATTATACAAATAGGATCCCAGGTGGAAGTTACATTTATCTTTATTATTTATTTAGATTATTTTGTTATCATTTCAACATTTTTATAAAACGAACAAAAAGATAAAACTAGCAAACTTCATAATTGTATTTTTATATTTATTTGTTAACTAGATTAGACGAACAAATAATTTATGTAATAGTAACCACATGCTCCTCGTGGATTCGATATTCCCTACTCACCATGGCTACCTAGGTTATTTAGGTTTTGTATGACCCTTTGACGACAGACGGTCATCATTTGTCATACGCCTCGCGGTAAAACTCCGCAAGTGGATTTTGAGGGTGTGACAACTATAATTTATCTTTCACAGCTATATATTATGAATTCTCTCTCGCCGATTGGATCCATTCATCTAATGACGAAGGGGGGTATTTATAGACCCCTGAGGTGGTCTGTGATTGGTTGTAGGGAGAATGACAGCTGGCTCGTACGATTACAGCCGTTGTCGTCATTCGCTCTGTCGCTCTGTAATTGGTCCACGTGTCCTGTGATTGTCCAATCTGTCCTTTTCTGTACCTCGTACCTGCAGGAGATCATGGAGTAGGGAATGAACGCCTCTGATTGGCTATGTGTCCCTGCTATTGTCGGGTGACACCTGTCCTGTATTAGGTAGCGTGCGCCGTCTTCTAGAATTCCACGTCATGATACCGCGCTGACGTGTGTGTGAGTGTAAGGTTGTGCGCACGCGCGGGTACTTATCTCTTCATGGACCATCAGATGTGTGTAATCGAAATAAAAAGATACAACAATTAAGTTGGAAATGACCTGTAGATTGCGGTCATCATTTGTTATTTATTCGAAAGTTACTCTTTCTTAGACAATATTATGTAATATTCGAAAGCTGCAACTATTCAAAAACTCATCACATCTCTCTAATCTCTCACATTCTAATGACTCCTATAATTCCTAACCTAATCAACTAAACAATCACTTAAAAGTTCTAACCATTCAAAAATTTATCAAATATCTATACCAAGTATCACAACCACTGGTAAGGAAACTGCATATACGACACAGAAGACCGAACCTGAAAAACGACTAATAGCTTATTAGCCTAACCCATTTCACATATGCCAAAAAAGGGACTAAAAGAGTAGAAAATGTTTTAAATTCAGATGCAATGAACTCACTCTCAAACCTAAAAGTAATTACCAACAAACAAACAGTTGATGACCTAATAATTTTATCTACCCATACATATAATGCAAAGTTCAAGTACAGTTCCTACATCAAGAAAACGATCTGCACTATAAAGCACTTCAACAACCTAGTAAACAAGACACCAAATATTGTACAAACACATTAAACTATATCATTTCAATTAGCAAAATTGATGGATGTTTCTACGCTGTTGGCTACTTAATACAAACCTTCATACGAAAATACCTGTTTGGGCAAGTTAGTCGCACTGCCTTAATCGCCATGGGCACAACTAAACGCGTATTGCAAAGCCAACTTACCACCCATGGAGTGCCCCAGAACAACATCAGGCCAACTCCAATCTCTAGCTTTAACTAAATTAGCAAGATATCTATAATTTATACAAACTTTACATAAGCTTAAATTCAAAATAAAAACATAAAACTATTAGTAGTTATTATTAATAACAAATGTTAATAATATTTACCATAGTGAGAGGTAGGGAAATCACCATTGCAAGGAGACAGAACCTTCGATTCACCACCTATAGCTTCGAATTTCAAATCAAGAGCCTGGTCAAACGAATTTTAATAATATTAAACTCAAACTTAATGAATCAGAAACAAAAAAAATAAAATAAAAAGAGTATCAAATTAAACAAATATCCTTTTCATGAATCATATGCATACATGGATTGGGCAGCCACCGGAAGCCTCTCCCGGTGGAGATTCATGCAAGATTGACGAAGTTTTACGTCTCTAACCTCCCAGATCGATGCAGCGGTATGGATCTGGCCTCGGCGATTAGGGATTTTGGCATTATTTTTGATATTTACATTGCACGTAAACGGGACAAGGAAGGAAAAAGATTTGGTTTTGTGTCAATGCTGGATGTCAAAGACAAGGTGGAGATCATGAAGCAGTTATCGCAGATCAAGTTAGGAAAGTTCCGGTTGAAGTTTAACGTGGCGAGATTTGTTTTAGAGGACGGAGAGATCAGTGATTGAAGACCGAAGTTTGGGCATTAAACGGTAAACACAAATAAATCACATTCGGCATCACGAAGGTATGATGGAGGTAATATTTCATTTAAAGAAGCGTTCACTAGTGTGAATACTGCGCGTCTGGTGGAGGTTGACGATTCAGTACAGGCGTTTGTGGAGGATCATGGAAGAACGGTAGTTGTGCGGGTTACGTCTCTGTTTGTACTCACTACAAAAAAAATGTCATTTAGTGGCACAAACCTTTAATGATATTTGGCTTTTGTGCCACTAATTTAAGTTTTTAATGACACTTTATGCATGTCATTTTTGTTTAGCACACACCTTTAGTAACACTTAAATTTTATGCCATTAATGTAGGTTTTTAGTGGCACTTTAAACATCCACTAAAATTTTCATTGATTATTTACATTTTCCACTCAAACACTTTTTTTAAAATTTTCCTCACTTCACTCGAAACCTTTTAACAAAATTTCCCCTAATTTTTTCCCTCCCAATGTATTATACTCAAAATCACAATTCACCAAAAAAATCAAATTCCCGCTCATTACCAAACCCTACATCAATTTCCCTCCCCTTCTATCTATCTTGATTTCTATTTCTCCAAAATAAGGCAAATCACGTCCATTGTGCTCTTCACTAAAATCTCTTCTATTGTATCGGAATCCTCCTCCGTCTGCAACAAGCTAACCGACAATGATCTCGTCACTGACAACATCTACCCTCAGATTGACTCAGTAATGCTAATTTGTTAGATGCGTTGATGAACTGAAAGGTAGCTTTGCCCTCAATTCATCTGATTTGTTTTAATATACTTATATTTTTTTTTAATGATTTTTAGAGTTTTTTGATTTTTTGTTTGGATGTTCTGTACACGGAGTACGTTGCTTTCAAAGCAAGTCAAAAAGCACAATTGTGATGTTGATAAGGTAATAAATCTTATATCTAATTGTTGCATTTCTTGTTTCTATTCTAATTGTTGATTGATTTTTGTGCAAATATTATTTCATTACCTGGATGTTTCAATGAATTCCAGTTCCGCTCGACTTGCAGACAAACTAAAGGTTTTTTTTATCTCTTCTTTTTGTTTATTTTCTAACTATTTTGTGTTAGTCGTAATCTCTATTTACCCATTTATTCACGCTTTTCGACCCTAAAAAATCCAAAAGATTGAAGATTATTGTAACTTTGATTAATAACCTCCCTATAATTATGTTAATTGCCCTAATTTCCTACATATATAATTATATACTATTTCTATTTTAAATTTGAATATGAAGTTATGATTGTAATTTAAAAATACAAACATTTGATAAATTGTTGGAAATCAAACAATTGAGTGCTACTGGGTTGTGTGAATTAGATGCCAAGAAAATTGAGAACACTTAAGTTTGAGTTGCGGAACATCAATTTATGATTGATTTATTTTATTTTTGGCTATGTATATCTTCATAGATCCTATTTTTCAAAGAAGCTTTCATGTTCTTGATCAAATTACAATTGTTGTCATGCTCGGTTATTGATAACGACGGTCGGTGACGAAGCTTGGTTCTTAAATTGGTGGGGGCTGGACGCAATTTTTTTTGATCGGTAGTGGCGGAAAGATCAAATCGGTGGGGCCGGACTCAATTTACCTACGAAAATCACAAAATTCTACCGGTGGGGCCGGCCCCCCTCGGGCCAAAAAAACCTTTGCCCCTGACAACAATGGTTCTAGGTTTGCTATAAATAATATTGTGAACCGGATGTTTTTAGTTTTCAAATTATCAACTAAGGAACCAACCAGTTTTCCTATTTGTTTCCAGTCAGATTAACCATGGATATGTATATTCTTTTATTACTATATCAAGTCTTCTTTATTTTGTTTGATTGGTCATCCATCATATCTATGAATCAGATCCTTTGCCTCATGTCATGACTGTTAGTATTGATAGGTTGTAACTTTAAACTTGTATGTTGGACCACATCACCTAAGCTTGATGTTTATTATTGGTTTGATTCTGAGTTGTTGAGATTGCTTGCATATAGTTTTTTTCATATCACTGACTGTTTGCATG